>JAILYA010000021.1:2743043-4114565 GCA_021437795.1 Rhodamnia rubescens
TTCCTTTTTTCTCCACTTAGCAATGTTTCCCTGGTTCTGCACATGCACAAGCAAACCAAAAAATGAGCTCCCAAATAAATCAACAGAATAAGCTGCATTTCATTTACATATCAAAGCCAACTACCAACCACTCCTTACCATTGTGGGAGATAATGCTGGCATTCCAAGGACAGCATGAGGAGGAAGTTCAGATGTGTCAATATTAACAGAACTTGTCTCCTGCATGCCACCTCCAGCTTGTATGTTCTCATCAGAAACTTTTTCAGTTTTAACTTCTGATCTTCCAGTGACAGAAGCTGGTATCTTCTGAACATCATCTAATTCCTCCACCTTGTAGAACAAACAGACAGAAATAAGCTACACAAATAAATGTAACTGCAGAAGTTCTCATTATTTTTTAAGAAATTAGAATGCTCGCAGAGCAAGAATCACAGTACACACTGCAACAAGGAACTGACACCATGATTAGAAATACCTATCAACCCCAGATCAAAAAAAAATTCCAAAAACCTGATAAGCAATATAAACTACCGACTCTAAAGCAACGAGCGGAGAGCCTGGAAAATTAGAAATTTAACAAAGCTGAGGTCAAACTATAATACAGGGCTACAGTCAAACAAGGAATTCAACAGTGGATTGCTTAATTTGTCTAAAATTAATCAACTAACTCAAATACTAAGTAAACTAATAATGAAACCCCTATTATGCCTCACCTTCCTTCCTCTCACCTGTAAACAAGTCTCACATAGGAAATTAACGTCCTATTGATGTATCAACACAATCGTTTTTCTCTCAATTGTACAGTGAGGAGCTCTGGGTAAACCTATTCAGTGTCAACCTTAAGTACATCTCAAGAGGGGAGGATGGCTTGAGATTTATTCTCCAACAGCTTGAAGCTGCATTCGAACTAACATTTATAGTCAAACAATTTGTTCTCTGAGTAATGTTCCAACAAAACAAGAACAAACTAGAGTTTTTATATGACAACTCCAATATTAGTTTTAAAAAAGGAGCTTAAAGTGTTTATATAAGTACTTTAAAAGCCATTTTCAGAGAATTCAACATTTTTTGTTGAAAATTATCGAAAAAGGAAATGGAAAAAGAGTCAATGACGAGTTCCCCTCGAACACAGCCTGCTTAATTTGGAATGCTTCAACTCAAAGCAATGATTAAACATACCATGAACTCAGTCAGTGTATCGGAAACTGTATAGTTTCCTCAATTAGAAGCTAAAGGTCCCATAAAAAAAAAAGGACAATTGCAACCAAAACAGGCATTGCATGACTTTATAACAATAAACTGAACTACTGCAAAGCAAGGTACCCAAATCCAAAGATAAATAAAACCAGCAATATTTCAGAAATATAGAAGCCAAGCAATTTTCTGGTGATTAAAATGGAGTGAAGGATTGAAGTGAATCCTACCATTATTGCAATAGGTTGTCCAACAGGAACATCCTTTGAACCATCAGGTACCAAAACTTTAGCCAAAAAGCTGCAGAATAATACTTGCATGTTACATGAGATCCGAAATTATACAAGGAAGGAAAATAAAGGGGATTCCATATTTAATGGAAGGAAGACTACAAAGGCACAGCAAAATCTCCACCCTAATGGACTGAGTTTCCGTGCATTCCAGGTAACAGAAATATCAGAGCATTAAAATTACCCTTCTTCAAGACATTCAAACTCCAAAGTTGCTTTGTCTGTCTCTATTTCGCATAATACATCTCCCACTTCTATCTGTTAAAGGAACCGATAAATCAGTATTGTAACAATCTTCTCCCAACAGAGTACGAAAGAGAAAAATTTCATGTTGTGGTTGCTTTTCAAGGGTAACCAGAATATCCTAGAAGCTACCCCTTTGTTCCAACACTGACCTTATCTCCTTCTTTCTTCCTCCATTTAGCAATGTTGCCTTGGTTCTGTCCGAGCACAATGATTATTAATCATAGAGAAAGGAAATGGGATAATACATATAAATAAATAAAAATCCGGAAATCCCACAGGAATATCTCACCATTGTAGGGGACAACGCGGGCATCCCAAGAACAGTATGTGGAGGAACATCTGCAGATACCAACAGTGTCAGGTAAAGAGAAGCAGGCTCCTTTAAGATGATAAGTTTAATGGTACGTAAAATATTAGACTCTTCGCTACTAAAAAAATTGCTAAAAGCAGAAAGACCTAACAAAGAAGCCAATAGAAACTCAAGAAATTGGCAGAAGGAAAACCCACTTTCCTCGTATTATTCATGTTTGGTTACAATGGTTCCAAGTGGGAATTGGTGGTGTCTAGAAGACACGAAAAATGTTTCTATCACAACAATTAGGTAAATAAAGTGATTATTACAATCGTCAGGCAGTTTCCAGAAATTCCTAGCCAAAAATTGATGTAGCAAATATTGCATGTACCTCAAAGAATTCATAACATTGTTGATGGCATTGCCCTTCTTTATTAAGAGAGACAAAGCATCAACATTAGTAGTTAGGTTAGTGTTAAAGTATTGTCCCACATTGCTCGACAAGGGGTCTTAAATGCTCTTTATATTCATGTAATCTCCCTCCACCTATTAGCTTAAGCTTTTGGGTTGGACTTTCTAACATGGTATCGTGAGCCGGTGCTAACCCTTTTGCGAATATGCGTGGTAAAATTCCACGTGAATATGCATAGTCAATGTTTCTTATGTGATCGCAAAATCCCTCTTAGGTTAAAAGGAAAATTTTATAGAACAATGAGTAAGACCCGCAATGCTATATGGAGCTGAATGTTGGCCAGCACATAGGCAACACGAGCATAAAATGGGAGTAGCGAAAATGAAGATGCTAAGGTGGATTTGTGGTCATACAAAGATAGATAAGATAAGAAATGAAGAAAAGTTTGAGTAATACCGGTGGCGGATAAGATGAGAGAACATAGATTGAGATGGTTTAAGCATATTCTTCGAAGACCCCTAGATGCTCCGGTAAAAACAAAAGTCCGTTACCGAGAGCATGACATGAAGAAAAGAAGAGGTCGGCCGAAACTTACCTAGGGGAAAGTAGAAAAACAAGATTTAATGGAGTGGGAAATAGATTGGCGTACGGTTTGCCTTAGGACGGAATGGAGAAAATTCCTATGTTCCAAGCTGTTCTTTTTAGTCTTTTTTCCTTATATATTTTTATTTTTATATATTTATTTTTAGATAATTATTTCTTTCCCTCAATAGATCTAGCTTTTATTTTATTTATTTTTGGGTTCATCGACCGCGACCTCAACTAGTTTGGGATAAAGGTGTTGTTGATGTTGATGTTGATGTTGATGTTGAATGTGCATAGTAAAAAATTTCACGTGCCGCTCATAATCCAGCTTGCACGTGAGAGGGGGTGTTGAAGTATTGTCCCACATTGCTTGAGAACGGGTCTTAAATGCTATTTATATTCATGTAATCTCCTCAACCTATTAACTTAAGCTTTTGGGTTGGACTTTCTAACAGTTAGTTCGACCAAGAGTACGGACTTTTAGGCCATGGGTTGAAATGTCACATTATTACCCAAATTCCATAAAGTAATACGAATTTTAGAAAGGTCAGCTGTGCTTCCATTTTAAACTGTCCTAAAACTCATTATTGAGCCTTATCATTTTTTTTACCAAAAAAAAAAAAAACCTTATCATTCACGAGTCAAATCTATAGACAATTAAGAAAATGAGCTTTCTTATCTCACTCAAGAGACAATTGCAACCCCAGTTACACAGGCTCTAAAGCCACAAAACATTTGAAGAAATGCAACAAAATACTTATCCAAGAAAGAAGGTAACATGAACTCCTTAGCCTCCCATGAAAAAAATCTCTCCTAACTCAATGTCATGGAAGCTTTAGTGAGGATCTATTTGCTTGTTCAGAAGCTCTAACAATCAACTCGGTTAAGAAGTAAAAGAACTTCCTTCTAGTACATAAGCTCAATCCTAAACACGCTAGAACCAATACATTATTGGTAGAGGTGTACCTGCAGATGAGAAGCATCGCACGCCAACTTGCAGCTGCACATTGAGGAAAAGATGAGAACCAGCTTAGAATGAATTCCAGCACATTGATGATTTCATACTTACCTGATGCTTCAAATAAGTATCATGAACACCAGTGGTGGAGAAAGAAGAAGGCCTGATAATTTTATTCTCATTGTGAGCAACATATAGAATGGGGATTGAGATGGTCAAGCATAAAAGATAAAGGAAATAATCTTCAAAAATAAAAGAAATGATTAGATAACCTAGAAGGGGTCTAATCAGAAAGTATGGCATCACCATAAATTGAACTACCACAACAAAAAAATGGACCCAAAGAACTTTGGTTTAAATGTCATGTGTGCATGTCTGTCCACGAAATTGCTCACAGATTCATGCATGGGATGTATATATATAGATAGAAATGGAAAGAGCAAAAAGATTGAGACACAATTGGATTAGTTGGACAGTCTCACTTGGCCTAGTTTCAACAGACAATACCCAGCTTGAATTGATTACAAGTTAAAACTCACTAACAACGAACGAACCGCCATAAAACCAAACAGAACAGTTGTTAAGCAGCTTCCACCACCTTCCCAAAGTAAATACCTTAAGCGCCATACACTAAGCATACAGTGGAGGAATGCATCACACACAGACTTATGTCATAGAGCTACATAACGTAGTGAAAGGATAATAAAAACCATTTGTGAGCAGGCACCAATAGAAATGCAATAAAGACAGACCTTAATGTCGCTTCATTTATCACAGAAGAGTTCCTCCTATGGCAAGAGCTGCATCAACAAGTCCAAGTTAGTTTGCACATGATCGTTGCAAAAGAAAACCACAGAACAAGCTAAACAAATTCATTAGAAATATACCATCCGGGAACTGCCTTATGAGAGTATGAAAATATGCAAAAAAAAAAAAAAGACATAATTTATAAATTATCCATTTATCACCTGAAAAAGCTTGAACCAGACATTCACGTACATAAGTACATAAACCAAATGAGATATCATAACCATAACATTACCCAGGCACAAACAAACTATCCATGCGTTACACATCTCCAATCCTACTAACACCTAGGAACCAATGAAATACAGCCTGAGAGAAAATGGCATGCAATTGACCGATGCATTCTCCTTTCATATCAAATGGACGAAGTGGCATCTTCAGACTCTTCTGATACTATTTCAGCTCTGAGTTACTAGAGAGCATAGCACAAAAATTATAGAGCAAACCTGGACAAATCGGGCAATAAAGGAGCAAAGGCCTTACTTTAAAAAAGAAAAATCATTTCCCTAGTGATCAATTTCTCCAACAATTGGTGTTCGAGTACACTTATTTTACATCAACTAAAGATTAATATATGTAGAGGAGCAACTTTTGTGTGGCGGTAAAGTAAGCTAGAAACAAGATGCAGCAAGCTCTTGTGGACAAAGAAGCACAGCATCTCTACTTTCTGTCTCACTCTTAAAACACTCACAATGTCTTTCGTGATCCCTCATACAAAACCCGAAGAAACCCGGCAAAAACAATTAGACACAAAGCATTGGCTAGATATAACAACACAAGGAAAAGAATACAATTAGAAATTTCAAATGGAAGCTATTGCCATCATCCAAGACACAAGCTAGAAATCATCTAACCACCACAATGCTTGATCACTACCAGGCCAAAACAGCACTAAACCAAAACCACTAGATCCGCAGTTTTAATCAGCCTTCCACATGACTTAATTATCCTTTCTAGTCTCATCCACACTCAAATGCACCCCGAATCGTCACCCAATTCGAAGAGCACAGACAAAATGACGAGAAACAGCTCTCTCGCAACTATCCTCAATGCGCAACAGAGGATTCTTCCCCTGTCCCACCCGCACGTCATGATCGTTCGTTCCGATTCCGAAGCTACCCGGTTTTTCTCTCAGCGACGTAGCATTGCAGACGGAAAATGAATAGGAAGACAAAAAAATAACAAATCCATACGCTCCCCATCTATAAAACCAGCACGGCATCATGATCCTTCCGATCAGATAGATCCATGCGGCGACAGAGGAGGAGATTACCGGGAGCCGCATCGAGAGGACGCGGCGGCGACGGAGGCGAGCGAACGAGCTCTGAAGAGAAGAGGCGCGCGCGAGATCACCGGGCTCCGAAGCCGAGAAAGCGCCATGTGCGAGAAACTGCGCTGGTTCCTCCTCCCTCCGAAGGTGTTTTCCGAGATCGAGAGTGGCGAGAGCCGGGTAGTCCCAACGACCTTCCGCCCCGTCGATGGAAAAGAATTAATTTAATCACGACTGCTAATTTCACCTATTAACGAGTGGTATTTTTTTAGATCTTAAATAATTAAACAGGAATTAGAAAATGAAAAGAAATTACACAAACGAATAAAAAAAACACATATAATGGCCGAGATTTCGCACTTTATAAAGCATCAAGACTTCACTATTTTCCCATATAGATATAATAATATTGAATAATCGCGCGTCATTGCTCTTCCAATATAAGAAATTAAAAATCACGTAAAAAATTATTACAGATATTTTCTATCGACCAATTATTTTGTCACTTTTATCCTGATTGATAAATTCTCATACAAGTATTAATATAATATGTTCGTTATTCCTAGGTTTTAACTTGATTGCCATCAGCGAATTTGCTGATGTTGCACATTATCAAAGCCTTGAGAAAGTCAACGAAGGGAGAGCTAGGCACAGTTCTTTATCTCGAAGTAACTCTTTCTCACAATTTATAATTTTTAAATTTGTGAAAAAGAATATGTGATAGTCCTATCAATAGCTATTAATATTTTCATCTCATCAGTAATTTTACAAGAGGTCAATTAACTTTCAACGACTTGGGAAATTAGTAACTCTTTTTAACTTGGTTAGTAACTTCCAAAATGAAAAAAAAGTAAGCATTGACGCTCCTCGAAGTTAAGAAGAAGACGAAGCAACTTTTTTTTTTTTTTTGTTTCTTTTGCATTGGGGGTTTAGCGTATTCATATCTAAGTAAGCGAGTAAGTTTAAGTAATTGATAGCTTTTCCATGTGAAATACAACTTTTCATTTTAATTAGTACTTCAAAAAACTTAGTAATTAATATCCGCGACATTTTCACAGCTATTAATACTTTTTTATATTGAAAACCTATTACTAAGTTAGTAATACTAACTACTAATGTAACTATTCTCTTGGTAAAAGTAATTTCCAATCAATTTAGTAACTTTTCATAGGAAAATAGCAATTTCTTCGCATATAAAACGAAGAAATTTGATGTGGGTAATAACTTATTGATGCTACTAGTGAGGTTTCTTATAAAAAGTAGGTCTTTGCTTAGTTATGATACGTAACAATATTATGAGGTTGCTAACTTTTTTATAATGTGAATTAACTTAATTTTGGTAATTAGCGATTTTTGCACAATCACAGTAACTTTTTCGGTGATTTAATAAGCATTGACGCTGGAATGACGCGTCTCGTATTTCATCCGTTTTTTAGCCCGCGGCGTGGCAAAATTACACTAATGATGAAATGTCGTAAATATGAAACGGGATTTTTATAGAGATTAAGGATAAAGAAATTGAGAAAAACCCTGTAAGAAGAGCTGAGAAAATGTTGAAATTACTAAAAACATAGAGAAAGGAGAGAGAGAAACATACAATTTGCAAAGCTTGAGTGCTCTGAGCTGTGCAAGGTTATCATTTGAGAATGGGAGACCAAGTTGGACAAGTAAAAGTGTTTAACAGAGAATTTGTGTTCTTTTTTTTTTCCAATAAATTGATGATGAGTGTTATTACAAGTTACAACAAAAATAATAAAGAGCACCTTAGAATCCCTACAACCATTTTCCATTTTACAAACATGCTTGGAATTACATCAAATAATTTATAATAAAAAAAAAGAGGAAAAAGAAAAAAGAGGGGAAAAAAAGAAGAAAAAAAGAGAGAAAAAGAAAGAAAATTGTTTGCTGCCATTTGCATCAGTCACAAGCAGATTTGGGATGGAGATTTTAAGAGGGATACACTGAGCACCTAAATTCTGAATCTCGAACTTCGAATTTCGTAAAAAATTGCTTGGGGGCGGATTGCTTTATGTATACCCCTTGGTGCCTCTACAGTATCGAAATGTCCGAAAGCAAAGCAGTCTCACCGACTTTGAAGACCCTCGATCGCCTTTTTCCATTGCCATGCTCTCTGTTTCGCATCCTCGAATGACATTACCTTCTTTGGCTGTACCATCAGCAAATCGAATCAGGCGAACGAACAGCTAGCTTATACACACAAAAATCTCATTTAAAGAGACAGGAGAGCATCGACCAATCATCATATGCCGGGTTGAGAAAAATAATGCACAAATGTGCTACATCCGAAATTAGTCCCGGGAATACAGCAAGAAATGTCACCGACAGTCCTAAACTTACGTTACGATGCATAGACAATGCCTTACAGTTTCTAATACACTAAGCATCCCAATCAGAGCTGTCAGACTCACTAATTTCCGTATCACAAAATGACTAATATGAAAAGAACATCAGTTGGCCATTTTTTGAGGTCAAATTGATTGGATGTCTGATGTTGATGAAAGTTAATACTTGTATGTGCTGTGGTTTTTGAAACCCAAACATATTCTGCAGCTAAATGTCCCAGGACAGTTGTTTATAAAGGTTTGGGATTTGCCCGGGAAAACTCGGCTCAACATATAACAGAGAAAAGAGACGCACCGTGCAGATTTTGAAGCTTGAAGGACTTGCAACTTGGATATTGAGGTCGTTAGGATTGTCGGACCAGATAATATTTCCTTTTACAACTAGTTTTGACGGGTCCACGTATATTAATTTGGGCTTGTTAGTAAGGATAAGCTGAACCTTCTTGTTTGTTAGCTTCCTTATTTTCTTCACCGTCGAGATCATCAGGACAGATTCCCCGGGATCTAGGAATTGTTGCCTGTCATGGTAAGGTTGTCAGACTCCCCAAGAAAAACTGAAACCATGCTACCTAAAAGTAGCCCAAAGCCACCCAAAAATGACAACTGAAACAACTTTGTATTTGAAAAAATTCTAGCAACACAACAAATTAAAAACTTAATTGGAAGCTAAAACCCAAAATATGGTCATACCGTGAGACCGATAAGAAAATGCCATTGGCCGTTAAGTCCAACAGTGTCATTTCCTCAGACGGGATCGCCTCTAAAGTCGAAATGTGTGTATACAATAAGTAGATTAATATACAAACATTCAAGCAAGCATCAAGTAATTTCATCTTTCACACATTAGAGGATATTAAGCACCATATAACCACAAAATTGAGCAACAAGACATCTTGATGTCAATTTCAAGCGAACAGGAAGTCCGGACACTCTTTGGACAAGGATGGGATGCCATTGGTCATATACAACCCTTTTTTACTTGCATGTTGAACTATTTACACCATGCATCTTACAGCTTTTCCCATATCCCGCGCCAAAGAAACTAAAGAACCAAAACATTAGCTAATTTTCTTTTTCGTTTGTAACAGAAAGAAATAAAGCCGAGTAGAGACAAAATTCAAGCAGATGAAGTGATACCATTTGGAATCAAAGGAGTCGATGGAAGCAAGCCTAGTTATATGAGCAGATGATTCGGAAGATGATGCAGGACCGCTATTTCCTTCAACTTGCCTCAATGCACCATCCCCCACATGAGAAGGGTTCCATGAAGATTCCTGAGAATCATCAGCATCCCCTGAATGAACCTACAAAAAGGTGCTCCTTTAAAATGATATCACAAATGTATGGATGTCAATATGCTTCAAAACAACATAAATTGTACCCCTTGCTCCATAGCTAGTTTTGGTGGTATTTGCTTTCTTAAATTTTTCCAGTCAGTTCCTGTAAAGAATGGGTGCATTTTTAGCGCATCATAACCATCAGGTCCAGCGCCTGGCCTTCGGGTAGGTTCAATGTCCTGCACATGATTACTTGAACATTATTAAACTACACCATGCTCAGTAAAGCAACATGAGATGCATATAGGAATAGTCTGTGGCATACTTAATGGGGGCAATCGTCCTCACTGAGAAAGATAGTCTTTTTTTTTCATAAAGAGGTCGACTGACCTATATAGTTTTTTTATCTTTGACCCCATTGAATTACAAAATTCATAATTAAACCAAGATGTTTTATGCGACAGTCTCAAAAGCACAAATTGCAACAAAAATAAGGTTCTGAAATTCAGTCCTACATACTAATTTACATATTTCAACGATTGCAGTACAATGCTTCATATATTCTAGCTCCCAATATAGGTAATCAAGTTAACTGTATGTGTAATAGCACCCATGCACACGTAATCACTCATGCTGCCTCAAAATAAATCAGCGGGAAATTCCAGAGTAAGAACTACAAATTGGACTCAAAAACTTGCTCCACGTTATTGGCCAAAATATTCATGATACAGCACTTGGAGTTCCAATATTCAGAGTTCTACAGGAGCACCTCTTGGTGCCCATTACTAAGTGCCTTTTATGTCGATAGAAACAATTTGAACTTCAATTGTTTCATCCCTCAAGTTAAATCTCATTGAAGCTTAACCAAATGATTAGGCTGAGGTACAGGACTACTACTAAACACGTAAATACAACACCACCACCTCCAACCAAATCATCATTTTATTCCATGCGATATCCTTTCATTTTTGAAGTTGTCCGTTTATAACCACGCACTATTAAATACCGATAGTCAAACAGCAGGACAGCTTACATGATATCGTCCCACCTTGACCACCACTAGCCATTTCTTTTTTCTGCCCCTTAATTTACTTGTTCATTAAGCATATGTTGTTCCACAGATAAATCCACTATTTCTTTGCTTGTGTATTTTCTTTTTAGCAGCGTGTGCACCAACTTCTTGTATATGATGAATCCCAGTTGCGGAATACATGCGTCTCTATCAGACAATTTGTGGGGAATTCAGATCTCATATACAAGGAAGCCACTTGCTTCAAATGTACATATCAGTCCATTCAACCTTTCCCAGAAAACAAAGAGAGCACCTCATAGTACTGCTATTCACAGAATTATCAGCACATGATGTGGAAAAATCACTGAAACATTTCACGAATCTGATTTACTTTCCATCATCTTCTAAACCAAGTGCAAATGGTTGACAAGATTTTGCTAAGGCTTGTTCAACAACAACAGTAATATGTCTAAGAATAGGTTCGCACAAAAATAGGTGAGAATAAGAAGGACCAAAGTATTCCTGAACATCACCAGATAATGTGATTAATCTGCATGCAGGTCATGTCTTCACACATACATGTTGAAGAATCGGAGATACAAAGACAAAATTATAAACTAACCAATAAGATAAAGCAGCGAGATTAATACGCATATGCAAGATATCAGACAGCCAGAAAAAGACCACTATTGCTCAGAGAGTAGTCCCGGTCTTATGTCAATGTAGCTCTATGCATTACACCGTCCATCTGTTCTCACAAAACCAATAGAGAGCACATATAAAGAGCTCCAAATTGTACTTCCATCAAACCTCCCACTAGACTCAGCCTTATTATCTAAACAAGGCATAAGTTCTATCATAGCTGCTATCCGTTGAAATCCAGTCTCTAAAGCATCTGAAACAAAAGAATGGTCAACCCAGAAAGGTCCCTCTCCATACTTGCTGGGGAAATGGAGGCTCTTTGCATAATAGTCAATGACAAAGCAACATTATCTTGGCAAAATTATGCCCCCTTCAACCCCTCTCCCCACCTTTCAGCCGCCAAACTACATTAAGGATTTCTAGGAATGGGAGTATGGCCTCTTTCTCTCACATTGCTTCTCAAATGCATCACAATATAGAGTCCTTCATATTAAAATCAATGTATCAACTCAAGAAGATCACCACAAATTAACCCAACCAGTAGCTCCATTGAAGGAGCCATTTTCATTGTTACTGTGCCAGCTGTTAGTATTCTGATGACAGCATAGGAAAATTAGGCCCTTCCAGTCAATAAACTAGACAAACCTATGGAATTGTTTTCAATCCTTGTCGAGTGTAAGCATGTTTTACCAAACAATTTCTTCAGCATCAAGTCAGTAGCTTACCAACAACCTGTCAATGAGGTCCTTAGCTTTATCAGAAAAATGCTCTGGAAACCGTATATCTCTTGCTATAATTCTTTGGAACGTTAGCCATTCACTTGCATCTTTAAAAGGAGAAGTTCCTGAAAGCATTTGATACAATGTGCAGCCCAGCGCCCAGAGATCATTTCTGTTTGAATATATGTTCAGAAGATCAAACTATCATCCTTAAAAGAATGCAAGGTTAGCAAAAAAAGTTCCGCTCTAGTAAAAACGCTATTCCAAATTTGCTAGTACTGAGGTGAAGCATTGAACAGTGGAGGGTCCCATACCCAAAAGTGGCTGGAGAGGAGTTGAGGACCTCTGGAGGAACATATGCTGCTGTGCCCACAAAGGTACAGGCCTTATCATCTGAAATGGAGTTTAACAGAACAAACTTAAAATGAGATGAAAAGGTAAAGATTCATGGAAACGGCCCTAAACGAGAAGAACTCTCACCTGATGCAGCATTTGGAAGGACAGTTATACTGCTATCTTGCATAGGCTTCACACTCCCAAAATCAGCAATTTTTATATGACCTTCGGTGGTAAGGAGCAAGTTCTCTGGCTGTCATTTAAGTGACCATTAGCCTTTTACAAATTATGAAGCATGAGAAAAGTATATTACAAGATTACCTTAATGTCCCGATGTATCAATCCAAGATTATGTATGTATTCTAGAGCATCAACAACTTCAGCTGCATAAAAGCAAGCTTCATCTTCTGATAAGCGACCTTTCTGCAAAAACAAACTAACTAATATCAAATAATGCAAAATGAAAGCCAGCTGAAACATGGTCAATATTTGAGATGCAGGAAAAATGATCTTGGGATTTTTTTTTGTGTTCGTATATGATCATGAAGTAGAAACTTAGTACTATTCCTAGTTTAAAGTTGTTTAAAACCAGAATTCTTGTTTGTATTTCAGGTATATATGTAAAACACACACACACACACACACATTGAGACAGAGACAGAGACAGAGAGAGGGGAGGGGGAATTAAGAAAGCAAAAAAAAAAACAAAGGAAAATGTCACAAGACTATGCTTAGTCAGAACAAGATGTCCAACGACAAATAAAAGAGCACCACTTAGAATCAACCAAAGTTATAAACCCTCGCACATTCTTTCGTTAAGTTCTCTCCAAATGCGCCACATGAGACAAAGTGGTGCAGCACTCCAAAACATTGAGTCTCAACGGAAAGCATTCCAATGGCCAAAAAGTTTGATGGTTTGAATTTGCATAACCCATGCCACCTTAGACGAGCTAAGGATATGATTCAAAAGCTCAAGAGCAAACTCACAACGAAGAAACAGATAATCAAGAGCTTCCCTGAATGCTCATGCATGCGCACCATCCGTGAAAATGAACTGTTCCTAAGTTTCTCAATAGTAAAAATCTTGGTCAAGCTACTGTCCAACAAAAGAAGGCAATTCTAATAGGAATAAGAACCAGCCGGATTGCTCTAAAGGGAGAGGAACAAGGGGAGAAATTCTCTGCAGTCAAATAAGATGATTTAACACTGAATGTCTTGGTATTAGCTGGGTGCCATACCATCTTGTCATCCCGAAGACATCAATTTTGAAAGAAGCCAAAGGGGAGGAAAGCTCCCATTCATGCTTTAATTGTTCATCTAAAGTATGTTTGATTAAAATTTCTGAATGTTTCTCATATTACAATGGTGGTGTCCATGTTGGTTTTTAAGATATTCCTATGTCAACAAGGTCAAGGCATTCATACAGATATGGATTCTGCAATCAAAGGGTAAATTGAAATTTGGAGATTACAAATAGAAAATCTAAAGTGAGATAATTATAAACTATTTCTAGGGCAACCACGACTAATGTAATAATTAGGTCGACTCTACAAAGAGTAGCATGGACAGCAACCCTAATTTCATGTAAATGGCAAGTGTAATAATATCAGGAGAACTATACCAGACAAGTATTGAGCAACATAGGGTGTCATTTTACAAGAACTCACCCTGGTAATTTGATCAAAAAGTTCTCCACCTTCACATGATTCAAGCGCCATATCTACAAAATTAAATGGAGCATCATTAGACGACAAAAAAGTCGAGCCCAGGAGAAGAAGAGAAAAGAAAGCACCACGCAGTAAAATATAAATGAAAAGTGAAGCACTTGAAGAAGGAATAGAGTTCTAAACAGACAGAACCAACAGGACCCACATAGTGAAAAGGTGTCCTGGAATGTGAAATATAGCCGCACAATGCCCGGATGGTCCAACTGATCAAGAACAATCCTCTCCAGCTTCACGTAAGCTGTTTTATTCTCTTTGGTGATGAATTTCTTGTCCATAATCTTCAATGCATACACCATTCCTGTGTCCTTCTTTTTGCCCTCACAACCTGGCGATATTGCGAGACATATAACAGTAACACCAGAATAATCTACAAGCTTATCAGAAGATAAAATCTTTTATATTGCGACATATTCGGACAAAGATAGCAATGAGTAAAATTTAACAGTAACTAGCCTATTGAAATGAAACAGGTTTTGCACAAATTGCATGGAAGAGGCGACTCTCAGAAAATTTCCTACTAGTTCATCAAACTTTGCCCTGTAAATATATCATCACCTCATAGCATAGCAGAGCAATGCATGTACTCTTCTGGACTGCTCCTGCCTAAAATCCCGTTCCTAGAATCCTAGTTCATGATGTTCTACTGACTCTGGAAACAAGGCCACAAGCTCACAAACAACATATTTGATTTATAATTTTACGCTATGCAACTTGCATATACTAACCGAACCATACAGAAGGAAAAGGACGAGAGATTCACACAGAATCAACTGCCCCAGCGGCTGAGCCTCCAAGAAAGCTTCCCATGAATAATTCGAGCAATTATTGTCTTTTCATTAATTTTTTTATAATTTTTTGTTGGCTGAGGATAAGCAATATTTTCCAGGTCAAAGGACAAGCAACACAAAATCACCACTCAGCTGAATTAACCAATCAAACCTAAAACAAATCGCCATCAACGGAAAGCACACCAAACGAATCAACAACGACAAACTTACTAGCTCAAGAAAAGGAAAAACATAAGGGAGAAAGAAAAAACGAACCTTTGAATAAGAGCCAACGCCATAGATCTTCCCCAACTCAAAGTCCTGAATCGTGAAGCTCTCCTGAGGAGCTCGGAACGCAAAGCTCTTAGATCTCTGAACATTCCCTCCATTGGACGAATTATTGGAATTATTCCCCTGAATCTTCAGCTTCGAATCAAATTCTTTCTCCATTGCCAACATTTCTCCCTCAAACCAACCAAATAGAAAGAACAAGAATAGCTGCTTACCCTACATAAGAACCAACTTTTTAACACAACCCCCTCTCTCTCCCCCTCTCTAGGGGAAAAAAAAGAGAGAAAGATTTAAACTTTCACAAACTTTCACCCTCAAGCAATCTGGGGAGGAGAGACTTGACCGTTCAAAGGGAAACCCACATTGGATCAGAGATTATTTCTCTGTGTTGGGGTCTTTTTTTTTTTTTCTCTTTTGGAGGTTGGTATTTGGGTGGGATTCTCTGATAAAGAAGAAAAGTAGAAGAACTGATTTTGATTCCTTTGTGTTCTATGTGTGGTCTATGATATGAGGTTGTTTTGTTTTTGCATATTTCTTTTGGAGGGGGGATGGGTTGGCCTGAGTCTGAGAGATGATCAGCTTTTGCTTTCGAACAACACAGAAAGTGAGGGGAAGGGTTGATGATGAGGAGAGGGAATGTGGATTTTGAGGGCGGAAGAGGAAGAGAGAGAGGTATGGGGATTGAAGAAGAGAAGGGGAACAGCACATGGGGCTGAATGATGGGGATCATTCATTCATTCATTCCCATTAACAAAAAACACACAAGCACACACTCTTTCTCTCTCTTGCTATTAGTTTTTCTGACAAAAAACGATTTTTTTTTCCAGACAAAAAAGAGATTAGTTTTTCGTTTTAATTATCATTATTTTTTTAAATCTCTCTCCATACTATTAGGCAGACCTAAAAAAAGGGAGGGGAGGAGGTGCCATGTCAATTTTTGTTTTCTAACAAAAGAGAAATTAGAAATTTGAAAATGAGAAGAAAGTATAATTCTTCAAGCAAAGTGCAGAAAACAAAATTGATGCAATTTTCACATGAATTAAATAAAATTCCAGATATCTCCGGTTAAAAAAAAGGGGAGAGAAGAAGTATTGATGTTCGTTATTCAAAGAATACATGAAAAATTATAAATAAGGATTTGAAGTGTCATCATTTTATCAAATAAAGATTTGAAGTGGACATTATTTCGAATAAAAACCTGAAGTGCACTTATTATTTTAGAAATTGGCATGATCGATGATATTTTCGTCATTTCATTTTTTTTATTTCTTCTTTTTTCCTTTTTCCCTTTAGTTTTTTTTTTCCCTTTTTTCCTACCTTCGGCCGTTGGCCTAACCTCAAGCGATGGCGGACGGGCTAGGCAAGGTGAAGGCCGCCCTCATTAGCCTGGCCTAGGTGAGGCGAGAGCCGCCCTTGCCAAATCTTCCCAATGAGGGAGGGCCGCCCTTGCTAATAGCCGGCCACCGGAGAGAAGTTAGGGAAAAAAGGAAAAAAGAAAGGAAAATTGAAAAAATAAAAAAAATAAAATGAAAAAAATGACCTTGGTTAAACTATTCTATGAAATAACGAGGGACTTCAATCCCTTATTTAAAAAAAAAGAACACTCTAAGGCCTTATTTAGAAATTTCCCAAGAATATGTATTGCGCAAGCACAAAAGTATATTTCACTAGAAAAAGGTTTTTGTTCTATTTATAACTTTTGTCAGTGGGTTAATGTTACAAAGAACCTCAAATTGGTATACCTATGATTGAATTTACCCAATATTAATTTTTTGATCACCAAAAATCTCAAACGGGTACGGTTATGACAAATTTACTTTAAACTAATTTTTTGATCACAAAAAATTTTAACGGCACATATGCGATAAAATTATCCCAAGCTAAATTTTTTACCATAGAAAATTCAAACTAGTATACCTACGATAAATTTACCCTATAGTAATTTTTTTAACCATAAAAACCTTTAAACCGGTACACCCGTGACAAATTTACCCTCCGTTAGTTTCTGTAAAATTGGATTAACATCAAAAGAAATTTTAAAATCTGGTACTCTTATGATAAATGAAGGCTAAAATCTTCAAATTTGTACATCCGTCAACTATTGCGTGTTATCTAAATCAAGAATTTTACGAAAAATTTAACGGAAATTAATGAAGAGTAAATTTGTCATAATTGTACAGTTTCGAATTTTTTGTTGTCAAAAAATTACTTTCGAATAAATTTATCACATGTGCATCAATTCAAGATTTTTTATAATCAAAAAATTAATTTTGAGTAAATACATCACGGGTGTATCGGTTTGGATTTTTCGTGGTATTAACCCTTTTTTAAATTTGTGCCCATATATTTTTATAGTTTCATTTATGATAAAGAATATGAGATTCTTACACTAAATATGAAGTGTAAAACGAAGAGAAAATTATGAGAAAATTTCTAATAAGGGTATGAAATAGAGTCATATTTAAAAAGGTAAAACCCATAGTGGTCTTTCTCTTGCCCTAAAATGTACAACTTAGTCTTTAATAAAACCCGAGGGCATCTTTCAAGCAATGGTCAAGGACATTTTCATCAAAAAATTTATTTTCCTTTTTTGCCCTTTTTCTCTTCCTTTTCTTTTTCCCCTTTACTTCTACTCTCCTTCTTCATCCTTCTTTCCCTTTTTCCCCTTCGGTGCCAATCTAGCTTTACGTGATAAAACTGCCAATGAGAGATACGCTGTAGTCACCTAAAAATCGCTCCTTCAGCCAACTCTGTCTCGACCACCCTGACCACGTCCGTTCTGTCTCTTCTCGCTCGCGGCCACAATTGGCAAATCTCTGAGCTCTTAGCCATGGCCATGGCCGCTTGAACTCTAAGCTCTTGATTATAGTCGTCGGATCCCCAGAGCTGGTGGCCATGGCCACTCTTGCTTCGAGCTCGAGCGGCCATGATCACCTTCTCTTCGTTTCGCTGTAATCGGTGATGTTTATGCGTGAAGTCGTGGTGGGAAATGTTCACCGGACTACTATAAGAAAATTTTGTGTTCGTGCAACACATGCACGCGGGAGATAACGATTTAATTCACTTGGTTTGTTAATACGACGGGGCTCTTTCTTGCTAGAACTTAATTTGTAGCCACTTAGGAACTCAATTAACATGATCGGAAGATTAATTTTATTGATTTGAGGCCAGAATCGTGTGAAAATGTGAGGATGTCTAAGCTGCATCCTGCATTTTAGTTTTACCGTTAATCGTTAAACTCGCATTCTACAATAGAAGAGACGAGAGAGATAGAGAGCAGCCATGACTGTGAGCTCGAAGCTAGAATAACGCGGCCACTAGCTTGGAGATCTAGCTGTTCTAGCCATGGCTGAGAGCTCGAATGTTAGGAAAATTATCAAAAAATCTAATTCAATTCTAAACCTTTTAAGTTTATCAATTCATTCATAAAAATTTTCACATTTTGCCTATTCAATCCCATTGGCCGAAAATCTGGACGTCGATCGTCCTACACGATACCACGGGCGCTAAATTAAATAATTTTTTTATAATCTCTTTCCTTAAATTTTGGGTTCGAGGGTGGCGGTCTTGTCTGCTTAGGGCCGGGGAGCCGACCTGGACCACGGGGTCGCCGGCCTCAAAAGCCAAAAAGAAGAAAAATAAAAATAAAAAATCGATTTTTTTTTTTTAAAAGTGTTAAAAATTATCTATGTCGGCGTCGAAAGTGCCACACGTAGAGACTACTGGCATTCACCGCAACGATTTCCTATAAACAATAACTCTCTATAAAAAAAACCTCCGGTGAAATAGTAATTAAAAATATGAACAAAAATATCACGTCATCCAATATGTCTATGTAAATTCTAAACTTAAGTAACCTTTGTCATTGTGCATAATCTATTTCCAGACGTAAATCAAATCGCACTTTCCCTTTTCTCTATTCCAATTATACACAAGTAACTTTGCCATTTTTGCTTGTATCTTTTAACAGCTAGTCAAATCCTACTTTTTGACCAAAAAAAAAAAATCCTACTTGAAAGATACTATTTCTTCTTAGATAAGGTTCGGCTAAAGTCATGATTATTTAGTCCATCAGGACTTGGATGTGCAAAGTTGATAAGTTCATCACCGCTGCGCCCATCGACATGTTATAAGCTATCAAATCCCGCCAAATGATGTTGCAAATTTCCAAGAAACAGCTGGCCGTTTCACCGACGACATGACTCGAACTTGTGACGTTATGCAAGGTAGTTGAAGTTTTTACCATAGGCTATTATGCTTGGTGGTCACTATTTAAGGACACTAAAATTGTATTTGGTCGAAGGAGCGGACATTCCTATCTAGTTAGACGATATTTTTAGGGGAAATTACAAATACTATCATCAACTTTGCTTTTCACGTGAAATACCCTCCCCATCTTACAATTAGCATTCTCACAATTTCAAATTGCCTCTCTCGCCCGCGCATAATTTAACGAGTTGCCATTTCCTTTTCCAAATTTCCAAATTCATGATATTGGATTTCACTTTTGAGGGCTGATTGCTGGTGTGCATGAGGATGAATAGCCCTTTTTAAGTTGAGGAGACGCAGAAAAATATACAAATGTCAAAATTTGAAGAGGGTATTTGTTATCTAGAGCAAAGTTAGGGATGGTTTTTTCATAATCATTCCTTGTATTTATTAACATGATGGGATTCCGCATTCAAAAGTATGGTTTGCATAGGTGAGAGGGGCACGATTCTATACCACTTTCCCAAAGAATTTTTTCCTGTTTGCCCTTCGTGTTGTCTTCTTCATGCTCCATTTTAAGGACATATGTAACATCTTGTCATTACTTTCTTTTATTCTCCGACATTGTTACTTTTCCATCAATCAAAAAACAAAGGAACTCGAATCTTTATTCCAACCTCATGTCATCCTCCTTTCATACAATTACCAAATACAGTTATTTAGAAAATTTGATCCCTTTCTTGTCACTAAACTGGACTTTGTATACTTTCAACCACCTCCAATAATGCTCAGATTTAGTTATGAAAGACATGTCTCTTAGTACATTACAATAAGGGCAACATAATTTTCGAGAAAAATATTTGAGAAATCACAATAGTGAATTCCATTTTTTTTTTATGAATCGAATTGTTAATCGGATTGAATGCATCTTTTCTATCCAATCACAGGCGTACTATCCGAGTTAAGAAGGGAAGATTTGGACAGAAGTACTTGATCGATGAATCCTCTCGACTTTTGATAACGTCGAAGCTCGAAATCGTAATAATCTCGTGATTTAGTTAACATCCTAAGAGCGAGTATTTTTTCTTTTCAGCCAAGCAAAATTGGCCCAAATGATGGCCAACTTGCCCATGCATACACTTTGTGTTGAAAGAATGCACTTTTTACAATGACGGCAGTCACTTCCCACTATCAGTTGCCCATCTGTTGATTGAACGGGGGAGTGAAGAGCTCGTCCAATGGCAGGCCACGTTACCGCTCCCTGACAAATTTGCATAGGGAGGACAAAGCTAAAAAAGACAAAAACCTTTTCCATCTTTTTTTGGGTCAACTGGGGTTGGCTGCTTTTTTGGCCGGCTCTAACGATCTCTTCTTCTTCGTCGGATGCATAAGTTAAGATTGTCTTGTGAAGCTCTCAAGGTCTGTTTCCACATCAAGCACGAGCCGTCTTGGATCATTCAAAAGACTATATACTATTTTAGAAAAGGAGTTTAGGCTACTCCGTCCCAGAACGATTATGTCTATCACAATCACGATTCAATAATGTCTGGTACCCAACATTGCTACGCTATAGCTTTGATTCCAGCGTAGGGTAACCCCATTGAGCGCGTCACTAGCATAAGATTGTTTACTTTAGTCACAGCTCGCCTATGCTCGGACGGTTTTGAAATAGAGTCGTGCTGGTTTAAGGTCCCGCAAGATTTATCTCCTTCGATGCAATGACTCTAGACATGAGGAACATAGAATGAGAGACGGGATAAGAACAGCAAGAATGTCTTCGCTTTCCTACAGTGTCACTTGATGCCATAATTTTTTTAACATCGGAGTAAAATCGATAATTTGAGTGTTATTTCCAAAGCATATCGTTATCGAATTGTTGACAAATGAAGAAAAAGTTGTCTTTTCAAAATGGTTTACAATGCTTATTCACACAGGGCAACGATAGTTTAGGTGGCCAATAACTTTGGATGGAGATAAAGATATTATGCAAGTTCAGTTGAAGTGCTAGCCTTTTCTATTTTTCGGGATCTTGTTGATTTGACTATGTTACTTGTGTCACTTTTCTCCTTTTGTGGTGCATTGTAAGAGGAGATGAAATGTGAGAACTTGAAAGATATCTTCATGGGTATATGTGATGGAATGTGAGAACATCATATGGGATAATAGTTCAAAGAATTGTGATTGAGTTTCTTGAGGGAACACAATATTAAGAGGTCTAATTAGCATTCCGTGTAAGCAAAATTATAGGTCCTCTCCGCTAAAATGTGATGGCTAATGCTCAAGCACTTCAACAGAAACGAGTATTGCTTCAATCCAAAGTTTTCTCACTCTACACACTTTTGAACTCGTATAACACCTCTAAAAAAATCTCAATGATAATCTCGAAAAAAATAATTTAGAATATATGTAGCTGTTTCAAAATATGGATGTATGAACTCTTCATATCTCTCTCTACAGTGCTCTGTGCTCCATGCTCCTTATACACTCCTCTCATCCAAGCTTCCCATTGTATAGAATCACCTTGAGAATCAATCTCCAAACTAGCCATTGGCAGATTGATGATAAAGATCACATAACCGTTGAGGTTGAAAGATCACATATTTGAGAGGATTTGCTTGTCCATACAATCAAATCATTGAATACACAAATTGAGTTTCTAAGAAAGAAAACTATCTTCAGGTTGAATGCCAATAAATCAATATTCCGTGTATGAAAAGTCACGATGATCGTTAAGATTGCCGGATAATCAATGTAACTTAGAAAAGTAATACTATCCAGATTATGAGCTGTTAGAGAGAGATATCATAAGATAAGACATTCAAGATTAAGATTATAAAAACTTTGAGGAACGCGTGAAGGATCAAAACATGTCCTGCTCTTAACAAGATGAGAGAGACAGCATCTATCCATGTAATCTGCTTCTGTTAGAATAGCTCATTGGAGTGAATAAGACTTGATAGATACAGGGTTCGCAGAACATGAAGATATATTCTATGTCCTCAAAGAACTTGACAAAAGTCTTTTCAACATATCATAGGAGTTTTGTCAACGTCAAAAATACTATATAGTTTTTCTCAGCAGAAAAAACCATACCCATTTTGCTGATTGGATGAACAAGAACGATGTCGGGCAAACTGCAAAAGCAATGCTCCATAGAAGTACGTTCTGTTGGTCAAAGAAGGGCAAATCGAAGAAAAACGACTAATTGAAGCTTATACTCGTTAAACACACGTCAAAGTAGTTGGCGATACACAAGAAGCTCACGAATAACTCCCACAATGATGCATTAGAATCTCTTGACTTCGTTTGCGCAAAATTTGAGTAATATTTCATTGCAAAATTTCCGTAGAGGGTGTGAATACTTGTAATCTAGGAAAGGAGTGATATAGTAGCATGACAAGTGCTCGAGTATGTATGTAAAAGCAACTCTAGAAGATTGTAATTATGCACAAAATGTACGACTTTCTATAGCACCAGTCCACACTTCACACACCACAGAAAACAACTTCGAATTTAATAAAGGAATCAATTTGCCCCTCTTTACTGCTGTGTGCCTAATCCAATTCATCCAACGCGACGTTGCCCGCTCCGATTGCGACTCGCCCGTGCCAGCACTACTTTAAAAAGGATGCCGCTCTTTGGAATTTCGCGATAGTATCAGCCCAATAATCGAGATATTGACGATTAGGAGATCAAGGATATATCCGATGCTCAACAAGAGGCATTTACGGCATAATCTTCGGCTAGGTTCTCAGCATCTTATATCAATTTAAACTTTGTAAGGTGAAGAATCATATCAATTGGTCAACATTACTTCCTGATGAAGAAAAGGGATGCAAAATTCTAATTCATGGGCTGAAAAGGCACAGCAGTACGCACCTTTTCAGCTAGATGGTACGACTCTATCATAACACTTCAAATTTTTAGTTCATCGGTTTTGAAATGTGACCTGAACTTGCCACCTTTTTCCAACATTCCTTCTTTTCTTAGAAAGAAAGAAAGAAAAAATCTGCGGTTTTCACTTGATCATCCAGACTATTTTGCAACTTAGTAAGTTGATTGGGATATGAAGGGTGCTAGGCAAGCGATTTCCAATCCTCAAAAGCTCCTCGTGTCGGTTTAGAGTCAGCTTAATTCGTTATGTATATGAATAAGATCTCATTAATAAGTATTTTCGGGATACTCATTAACTTTACCTTAAAAGGAAGTTATCGATATCCTATTCAGTGATTGCACATAACACAAAAGACGAAGGCGACCGTGCATTGAAGATAATTAACATTTTTCACTTCCGTGTTCGACGAGCGATTTGGGATTTGACGGGAAAAAAAAATAAGTGTTGCAGTTGACTAGTATAACAGAATTCTCTAATTAATCTTAGGAATTTGACTTCTTACAATTTGCAGTAAATCTTCCAATGATCACAACTTGCTTTTACCTTAACTCTAAATGCGCGTAGCCTTCTAATACATATGGATTTTGACATCCATTCATAATATTTTGTAATTTTTCAAAATATTTTTTTTTCATAATCATATTTAAGGAGGAAAATCACGAGTACAAATCAATAAGTAGTTACTAAACATCGCCAAAAAGGGCAAAGCTGAGCAGAGGAAGAAAACAATTTACATGCACAAAGCGTTCACATCATCAGCTAGACATCTGTCGAAACAATAATAGCATAACGCCGCTTGAAACAATAATTTGGCCGCTATCTATGCAGCAAAATGGGTCTCGTCACACACCTTGTCAACTGATGACACTTTTGCATACCTTCTTATAGTAGAGACTCGCCAATGTGAGATACACGATCACACGAGTAAAGAAATCATACTCCTACGATTTAGTCTAATCTGGCATGTTTGAGCTGGATAACCCAACAATGCTTGCAATGTTAATCTGTTCCAAGTAGAAATAGGCCCCCTCTTTTGACCAGCCAGCCCATGCCGTGGGCTCAAACGGGTTGGTCGGTCTATAAAAACAAGGCAGTGGTCCACAACATGATTCAATCGCATTACACATTCATAATTTTTAGGAACGATAATATTTCTTCCAAGAAATTGGAGAGGGGACTAATCTGAGTGAGCATAAATTGATTAGACCTTTGAATGACGTATTAGTCAGATCCATGAATCAGAGGCTCCCTAGGCATGACCATTGAATGACAAAATAGAAAATAATACAAATGATCCTTAAATTTTAACCCAATATGCAATATGATTTCCGGACTTTTAATTTATTCAAAACGCTCTCTAAACTTTAACTCAATATGCAATGTTATCCTTCAACGCCGTCCTTAAACTTTTAAATTGTTTAATATGATCCCTAAACTTTTGGTACATATTTGATGTTGCCCTTAACTTAAATTAAAGAAAATATAACATTGAAATTTTCATATATTTCAGAGACTAAATTGAATATGTACCAAAAGTTCAAGATCACATTAAACAAATTAAAATTTTAGGGACTACATTGCATATTAAAATAAAATTATGAGACCATATTAAACAAATAAAAAGTGTAGGGACAACATTGCACAATCATTTGTGTCATTATCTCATGATAGAATGTTCTTTTGCTGAACCATCATACGGTGGATAGTCTCGAGGATCGAGAAACCATTGCTATACAAGCTAATATGCCATATTAGAGGATCGCCGACCGCCCAACAATAACCTACAGGACTCATAACAAGTCCCAGAGGTCATCACCTGCACAGATACGATGCAAGTACGAGCAATGGCATTTGCCGGTGATGCATAAACCAACATTTTACCCATTTCAAGTGCATTTGCCGGTGATGCATAAACCAACATTTTCACCCATTTCAAGCAGTACACAGCAAGGGATTTTGCTGAACCATTCCTTATCGCAGCTGGACACAGCAAATAATTATACTCTACAACAAATTAGATCGAGTCAATGAGCCTTGTGGCACCAACCAGGGTGAGGCCTTAAAACGGAAGACCATGAAAAACAAAGAAAGGCAGGACTATTGCTCCAGAAACCCTTGTAATGGTAAAGAAAACAAAATTTGAGCTACACCATCACTAGACATATACCTTAAAATTGGAGGAAAGTTGATCATGTCGCCTTTTTCCGAGCAAATCTCTGCAAGGACTTTGGCAGTTCAGCTTCCTCGCTAGCTTTTTGCTTCTTTCTAGACAATGCTTCCTCTTCTTTCAACTGTTGTTCCAAGAAAGGCCTCTTGGTTCTCACAATGATATCTTGCTTCTTCTTTGCACTCTTACTCGGTTTGCTCCGACCCTTTGTTTTCTTCTTCATAGGCATGTCCTTGACGGCTGCAACAGCGGCTTCCATCTCCGATTCTCTCTCCTGCTTTGTAGGCTTCTGTTTTCTACTTGGCGGCTTCATGGTGCCAATCTTTGATGGATCCAACATGATGGTCTCCGGAGGAAGTTTGTCAAGAAGAGAGCGCACTTCCTTTTCTCTCCTCTGCTTAGATGTTTCAAATGGATTTGCAACCCAAGAATCGAAGTTAGGTTCTCCTGATCCCGGAATTAGAATAGAAGACCACCCCATAGAGTGAGCTATGCCCAAGACATCTTCATATGGACGGAACAAGAGTTTCTTTATCTGGTAACCTTTCACCATGGAATGAGTCATGTATCTGCTGTAGCTCTGAGATTCCGAGAAATTTCCTGAGATCTGCACAAATGATCCAGTTGCAGCAGCAAGCAGACCCTTGTGACTGAAATCCAGGGTGTTCGCATGGCCAGGCAAAGTTTGAAGAACCTCGAACTTTCTCAAATCCCATATTTTGATTTTCCTTTCCTTGCCAGAAGTTGCCATAATATGGCCATTAGGATGGAATGCCAATGCTGATACAGGGCCACGATGGCACAGCATCTTGACTAGAGGAGCTGAAGTGGTGGGCTTCCACATGGTTACTGTCCCACCTGAATGGCCTAAAGCAACAACCCCATTGAAGGGATTCACCTGCATTACATCTGTACGACCTAAACCAGTCCGGAAGTTGCCAACCATCCCGCCCATCGTAACGTCCTGATAATGAAGCTGGCCAAATTTATTTATGGATGCCAAGAGGAAATGGTTTTTAAGAAATTGAAGCTTAAGCACTGGTCCCTGTTCCTGAAAGATGGAAAAGTTTGAATGTAACTGATTCACAGTAGTCTTTAGATAATTTCTATAAGTTTGCAACAAAAACAAAGATGTGAAGCCCTCCAAGAAACCCCATGGTTATTTGCACCTTCACAGTTTTCCATGAAAATATATCCATTGCTCTTTGCATCTAAGCATATAAAAGTAGGTTATCATTTGTATAATCTAAGACCATGAAAAATGAAAAACCAGAGTTTTATTCCAAGATCCAAAAATGTCGGCACTACTAAGATCATCCTGAGAAAGTCAAAAGTCCAAAGTTACGAAAGAAAATTTTTCATGTGAAAGTAGATATTTCAACTTTGTTGGCACACAACAAAAGGAGACATGTACTGGCATATAAAGTTGCAGACGCTTGCCCGTAAAAACAAGGGGAAACTTGCCAGCAGTCAAGTGACTAAGTAATACAGAGGAGTCAACCACTGGGCAACATAACTAATCTAAGCTACTTTTTCAGGTGAAATTTTCTAGAAATGAACCTGCTAATGAGCGTCCTCAGAACATTATAATTGAAGAACCAAAATGTGCATTGGAAATGCATATACTGTTTCCATGTATCACAAGATGATGGAACAAACCAGAAGAAAATCTCCTCTCATTTTCAAAGTGAAATTGACATGCTTACCAATTAGCATCTTCCAAACCAGTGATTTAGAGCATTTCTTAACATTTTCCTTATGGATGTACTCTCAGGGATTCCGTCATAATTATTAGTTGCCCATAAAAAGGAATTTAAATGGAAGTGGATTTCATGAGTAGGATTTCTATTATCATTTTATTTTTGTGTGATATTTTTCTAAGTGTGCATATGTGTAAGTTTACCAAAAGTAGACAGGGCCTCACTTTTTTCTAACAAGCAAAAGTGATATATGTGACCCTATCATAGCGATATGCTGCCAATACCAGAATACTATAGCCAGAGCTACACCTACACCGAAACATGATATCCAGAGCCACTCCTGGGCCATAAGAGAAGTAGAGAGAAAAAGAAAAGTGGCAAGCAGTCTGATCTGCTTTCAGTTGCTTTATATATTTGGCAGTAATCACGCCACGCAATATTAGTTACACGAAGTTTGAACTCTAGATTCTTGCTTTTAAGTTCACCAGTTTCATATCACAATAATGTGACTATTTACAGGAAAAAGAACTGGACAAAAAGGCAATATCATTTACAAGTGGAAGCTTGGAGATATACTCGATGATCTCATGTACTGAAAACAAAGCTACTGTGATAGAGATACTTGGCAGCCAGAAAATGAAAGTGCCACCTGGATGCTCACAAAACATTTTTCATGTAGTGTCATCCAAGAACCAATTCTATGAATTCCTAGCCTCCCAAATAACAATACACAAGGATAGCGGAAAGTCATCTGCAACATGACAAGGGATACATCTATCAAAATACAAACCTTTAGACAGTGCAATTCAATACCGTCCCTATTGTAGATATAAGGGTACCTGCCAAATTCAAGGAAGACACATATGAGGATCAACCATCAAGATGTGTTACTCTTCCAAAAGCTGCAAAATTTGCAAAATGTTCCTGACTGAAACCAACTAAACAGATTATTTCTTTATTTTAATGGACAAGAGACAACACATTGCTCTGATCATTCTCTGGAAATTTACCACTGTAATTCTGGTGAATTGACAACTATAAATCATCGAATCATCATCAGCATATCCTCTGCCTCTTTTATAATGTGATTGTGAGTCTTGAAAGCAGATGATCTTACTCCAAGAAAAGAATTAACCCCGCATTCACCACTATTGTCTACTTACCAGTTCAGATGTCCATACATTTAGTATAAATTGCAGTATCAATTCAAGATGTATAAACAACAAAACATTTAAAGTTCACTTGAATAATAAAGAAAAAAGTTCAAACATGTCCTTATTTATTGTAATTAGGTAATTTGTAATTCAACCACCTGAATGTTTTTTTATTTTTTTAAGTAGGGAGCATTCGTATCCCACTTCATCAATCAGCTGTTAGACATAAACTTCATTAAGATAAACGGAGTCACTTCACAGAAGTGCAAATGAGGGCTCAACTACCAACTTTCTCTTGAGCATAGGGAACATGTGGCGTTTTGCACCCAAAGTACGGCGATCAGCAGATTGAAGAGAACCTAACTGTTAATGAATGGATGGGATAAAATCCAGTCTTAAATATTCTGCGAAATTATTCCATAAAAGCAAGAAGTTCACTAGGTCAGATTTCAAATGAGTCGGAGTGTAACAGGTGCCTAGACATTTTTCTAAGGTAGTTTCAGAACAAGCATCAAATTACTTAAACAATAAGCAGAAACCATCATAACCATGCGCACGAAGACAATTGGCATCAAGTCAAGCATCCGAGTTAGTATACAAAGTGTTTAGATGATGATTGAAGCCTAGTCAAAAGAGAGATGCTTCTCTACATTATAGATAAGAGAGAGAGAGAAATACTTTTTCTGTGCTGCAGCAAAGAACAGCTCATTATGCAAGAAGACGACATCACGTACTGTTTCTCTAACCTGAAAAAGAAGATACGGTTATACAAGTCAGTCCCACAACAATCCAAACTACATGTTTTGACAATTAAACTTAAAAGTGTCCCTATCAATTGTTGCATAGCAAGAACTACCAAAATCAGTTTAGTTGTCCATCTACATGGGATTACACATCAATGCCAAGAAACAAGATACATCCAAATCCCTCGGTATTGTTCACACTTCATAGATATTTCAATGAAGCCCGACTTCAGCTACTTATTTAGCAATCCTCTAAGCAGTAGTTCACCCTCAAGATCCAGGATATTTTATATAACAATTCTCCCAATTTCAAAAGCTAAATATACAAAAATGGTGAATAAATAGAGTCCAATTTCAAATCCCTCGCTATTGTTCACACTTCATAGATATTTCAATGAAGCCTGACTTCAGCTACTTATTTAGCAATCCTCTAAGCAGTAGCTCACCCTCAAGATCCAGGATATTTTATATAACAATTCTCCCAATTTCAAAAGCTAAATATACATAAATGGTGAATAAATAGAGTCCATTACTACTCAGTTTGGTTGCAAGACTTTGGCATTGATGATGTGTTCAAAACTCAAGTGGCGCCCTCCACACTTCTCAGTATCGTTTAAGTGCTCTTCAAATTCAAGACATTCAGTCCAAAAAGCACAAAAATCAAATGGGTCCAAGCGTCCATTATACAAGGTGGGAATGCTAACTACCTTCTTGGCATCATCAAGCATTTCCAATTCACAAGGGTTTCTAAAGTTTCCCTACTATAGATCCTTTTGGAAATTTCAGTATTAGCTTCCATTTTTATTGTCTACTCCAATTATCCACCCAAAACATGTAATGGATAGGGAATATTTCCTACAGAAAAATATAATATAAATTATGTCCTCACAACAATAAATGTTTGCTTCTACATTTGCTGCTACAAGCTCAACTCTTGCTTATTATTCCCGAATGTAGCCATGATTTATATATTTTCAAACTGAAACTGAGTAGAGATGATGCTCCTGTTATATGAACATTCTAAATGAAACCCAGAAACATTCAAGATGCCTTTCAAGCTTACTTCAGCCAACTGATCTCATTATTATCCTTACTGACATGTTATGGAGGGATGACATCTCTCATAACCTCGAATGAAATCTGTTGGAATATATAAATATTAAACCAATCCTTCTATTGCCACCCAAATTATTGTCTTTATTAAATCACCTTTATCTGAATATTAAATATTTATAGGTCCTACCAAACTCCAAAATCCTTCTATGCCACCCAAATTATTGTCTTTATAAATCACCTTATACCTGAATTTCTTTAATCAGACTCAAGTTCTTCATGTCAACGACAGCTAAGTGGCCCTTGCGTCCAGCTGCTGCCATATACCGACCGCTAGAGGTGAAATCCAGAGTGTAAGGACCAAGATCTGCAAATCAATTTATTACTTGAAGTGAAAAATTAAAGAATAATTCCTTAACATGATTTCAAAACATAAAAGGGAAAAGGAAATGACTCAGTTAAAACTCCTTGCAGTGGAATATTCCTGACCAAGGATTTAGGCATGGAAACACCACCAAATAATTGGAAACTAACGGATAATTATACCTCACAGATCAGATGATCAAAAGAGTGAATACAAGAGACGGTTGTTAGCGTAAAAGGTCAAATTTATATGTGTATGTGAGAGAAAGAGAGAGACGGAGGTCTTCATCTTTGGAAATAATTGTGCCAGCTTAAATTCAATACACTACACTATTCCATGTGGATGAATACTGAACATTCAAGATAAGAAAGAAGGTGCCATTAGATTATGTTCGCAGGCAATCAAGGAATGCCGTGTGCATTCTTCTAAGGGTTACAGAAGGTTCCCTTTAGAATGTGCTTTCTAGGCAACAATCTCTCCCAGAATTTATGTCCAACATCAGCCAACTAAAACCAACCTGGTAAGACGATGTCATACTGATTTCTTGAGCTAGATATATCAACTTCACGAGCAATTGATTCTTGCCTGATTCTCCAAGTTTTTTCTATACCTTCAGCCTCCAGAAAGCCTCCCTCACTAGGCATAAGCCACTAAAAAGGAGAACCATTTACTGAAATGCTCAAAGGACACATGGAAAATCAAATACTCCACTGAAACCCAATAAGTACAGTGAAAGAGTCATTTCAGCTAAAACTTTGCAGATCAGATAAAGCCAGTAAGTCAATCACTCGATCCACACCAAGATGGTGTTTTATAAAGCTTCAATATAGCAGCTACAAATACAAAATAGGGTGTTTTAGCTTTTACAACATCTTTGGGAAATATCTCAAACCTCCAACGTCGTGCAAAAGCAGCAGCTTAAAGCTATTTCCAGGAATTTGCTCCAGCCAACTAGTTCATTACAACACAACTACATCACAAAGAATTTCAGCATGGCAATTTTGTTACACCAAACGACCATGTACCTTCTCACAAGAAACAAACATTGGACTATGATTATCTCTCATCAAGGGGAAAAAAGTTGATGACTCTCAGCTTTACTGGTCAACAACTTAGAGCAGCAGATAGACCTTGTTAACAACTACATAGGATATACTTCCATCTGAGACTCAAAGGCTCTTTGGTATAACTATATGTATTGTGGAAATGCTCTACTGTTGCTGTGCAATAATGTGTTGTAGTTCATATGTTTCCTAGAAGCATCTTTGAGGTCATACAGCTCTGAAAGTGTTGCACTGTGAGGTACTTGCTCTACAGCTTACAAAAGCTGCAACAAAGTGTCTATAACTCGATTGGAAAATATGTGCACTACATAGAAAGAATAGCACAAAGATGAAACTAAGGCTGGCTTCAAGCCATACTTGAAGGTCGGGCTGAACCTTTCGACTAAATGTTGAGGACAACCTATTGGGATTTTTCATTTTCTTTTTCTTCTTTCTCTCTTTGAGAAAGCTTGGAATTGTCATCATATACAAGAACATTTACCTTCTCCGCCTTGGCAGCTGCTTCTGCAGATTTTCCATATAACTTTTCTCTAACAGTAAGTTGGCCCCTCAATTTTTTGTCTTGCAAAGCCTGTGATAAAGGAAATTCTTCAAGACACAGAAAACAGACAGCTTGGTATGAAACTTAGTCTAATCACAACCTAGCATACCTCTAAATTTGCACCATCACCTCTTAGATATTTCTTAATTCGTGTTTCCAATTCGCCAGAGTCCTCCTGCACCGGAAAGTAACAGAGATATGAGCTCCAGACTAGGTTAATGTCAGATACATCAAAGATATAGGCCTTGAAGAAAAAGTGGTGGGTAAGTTAAGTCTCACTGATCCGGATATAAACACCACACGTATCCAAGAAAAGGGGACGAAACATTTAAACACCATTGCATTGCCAATGATCACAATGTTTATACTGCCTGGGTTTATTACATCATTGAACATTCCAAGACACGAGAAAAACACCTACAAAAATCAAAAAAAAAAAAAAAAGCATGCAGAGAGTTCCTATTGCGGGACTAAATAGGTAGCAGATTCTGGGTTATGTCATGAACACGTGAATGAATCACGGAGCTCCAAAAGAAACACAAAACTTCACAACACCAACCAGTTCAGTAGGAGGCTTAATCTTTTCCGGAGCGCCAGTTTCTTGCTTCACCTCCATCGTTCTTGCTTCGCACTTCTTCTGCTTCGCGCGTACAGATAAACAGCAACCCAATTAGCAACTGATCCACCCAAAACGCGCTTGATTGCACCTTTAACGAGTTGATACAATAGTCAGAAGCAGCTGAGGCGAATTCAGAACATAGATTCGAGATAGAACAAGCACTTCAAAAAACTCCCAATCAATCTTTCGCGCGGTTTCGTTTTTGCCGATGGAAGTTGAACGGGAGGAGAATAGGGTTCTGGGTTTTAGCCGAAGCACTGAAAAGAGAACGTTCAACTGGCAGGCGCGGGTTTGGGCTGCAAACGAATCGGGTCACATGACCCGATTGTAGTGGACCAGCGCAAGGATTATCCTCCACCCGAAAAGTCGGCCTGGCCCAAATCAAGAGGTGATGGGCTCAGAGCGAATCCCGGTTCGACCGGGGCCGTTTATTGCTTGAGCCGATTTGGAACACACCAGAAAAAAAAAAAAAGCTATGTGGCATTGAATCCTGACACGACACTCGACACTGACACGAAACAACACATCGACATATGATTTTTCAAAAAATAAAAAATTCCAACATGTTAGGACTTTTATATTGAATATTTATTTTTATATATACATTATAAATTATTATATATATATATATAAATATCGGTGGTGAGTTTTTTTTTTTTTTTTGTTTGGGATTCATGATTAGAATTTTTTGGAGGCTGGTAGGATATATTAATTTTGAGATGGCTAGGTATATGACTTAAGTATATATATATTTTAATAAATTTATATTTTGATCTTTAATTTATTGAAAATAATAATTGATCACGTGCGTGTCAAAAAGGCATGTCGGGATCTTTGAACTCGAGCATCACTAGCTTGTCTAGAGCGTTAACCACGTGTCGATCGTATATCGGAAAGTGTCGAACACTACATAAAGGCCTTTGAAGATTATCGGTACTAAATAGAAAAAAAATCACCAATGTCGATTGTCGATGCTAAATAGGCAACAAAGAGGACCCGATCAAAGGAACCGGACTAAGCTTTGGTGGAAACACTGAAGTCTCTCTCTCCACGTACACCCACGAACAGCTTGTCTTGGAGTTTGATCGCTCTTAATTAACTTGCTGAAGTCCACGGATCGCCTCACTGGGAAGGGCGTGCGCTAGCCCGCGATCCGTTTTACTCCTCTTTTCGAGCTTAGTGGTTGTAGCGGAGCGTGTAGTGCAGCTGATTAGGTCGTTAAGGCCCAAAGGAAAAAAAAAAAAAAACCTAAAGATGGTGGCAAAAGTTTTGGAGAAAATATTGGGTGGGCCGGGCCAACACGTTACCGTGCGCCCTAGCCAATCGGGAGCAAACACCTCGCTCCACATCGACTGAGTGGGGCCCACCGGCGGTTTTTTTCTGATTTAATTTTTTTTTAAAAAATATTTACAAATTTATTTTGTAAAAAAATTATTTATCGATTGGTCTGCTCGGACTTGGTGTGCCGAAAGATTCCTCAGTGTAGCGGATGGCGGTACTCCTGTCGCTACGGTAATTAGCGCTAGAGTTAGGGACTCCTTTTTCTCCTCTTCGGCTTTAAAAAAGGCGCCAGGGAGGCGTCCCCTTCGCTCGGCAACCTGCCGAGCGAAGGGGAAGGGGGCTCCCCACCTTCGCGATGAGAACCCGAAGGGGACACCCCCCCCGACACTTGTCGAGCGGGGGAGGACGGGGTGGGGGCCGCCCCCTGCAGCGAGAACCGCCGAGCGGGTCGTGCCCACCCTTTCAAAACTCCCCTCCTCCGCCCCCTCGCTCCGCATTCCGCTCGTTCGATTCTTCCGCCGCACTCCCCTTCTGCTCCTCATTTCGCTCGTTCGATTCTTCGCCCTTCTTTCGACGCCGCACGGACATTTCTTTCGCTTCTTTCACATACCTCTGCTCGACATTTCTTCCGCATACATTTCTACTCGACACTTCTTCCGCCTCTATTTCGTTTTGAAGAGAGCAAAGAGCGCGCCTTTAGTTTTTCCGGTCTCGTGCGAGCAAGTTTTTTCTTTTTTTGCACCCTACCCAAGCAAGTTCTTTCTCTATCCGTGCCCTACGCAAGCAAGTTTTATGTTAATGTTTTCGTAATATTGAAATTAATTCGATACTTTCTCTTTACTGGTTCGGCTCCTCATTCGATCCGCACGCTTTTTCGATAATTTGAGGTAAATTTCGTTGTAACTATTTTTTACGAGATCGTAAATATAGATTTATTTATGTGGTTATTATTTATACATAAATCATGTATATTACTTATAGGTTGTTAGTAATTTATGTTAAATTTTTGCGAATGTTTTAATAATAGTTATAATGTTAAAAATATTTCTTGCTTTATCTCATTGTCTTGTCGTAGATTTTGATTTTTTTTTTTTTCGTATTTATGCGGATCTACGAATCTTTTCTTGCAATCTTTATATAAATTATGAATACTGATCGCGGAAGGCTGTATGGCTTTGTCTTCTATATTCCCATGTTATTTCTATATTCCATATTGCATATTTTTTAAAGAATATTCAAAGCATATATCTAGTATGGTAGACAAGTGTAGAGTCAGTGGGGCCCCTCTCCCGCTTGATTAATTTCGCAGTGATTGTCTTTGTCACACAATACCGTGATTTTAACTTACTTTGTATATCTTTTTAAAAGAAGTATAAATCCCCAAAATTGGAAAGGCCGTTTCCTTCGGTGGTTGCGTATAATGTTTACAAATTTAGATATTGACTCATTGCGGAGATATGTCACTAGTAGGGACAATATTTGCGTAATATCAGACATGCATATTGGGATTAAAAGAGCAATGGAGACAGGGTGCGTCCTCCATATGGCCATCATAGTATTGCGTTCGGCATCTTGTAAGCAACTACAATAAACATTTCAAAAATGCCGAAGGCAAAAATCTTATTGAGGCGGCGAGTAAATTTTCGAAATTTTAAAATTTCGGAAAAATATATTTTCATAAATTTGATAACAAAGTACTAATTGTTTTTGTAATGTACAGCTTACACTAATCAACCGAAAGTTTGATCACATCATGAACGAAATTAGGGGTATGGATGCGCATTTTGCATGGTGTGTGAGATTCCAAGGGATAAATGGACAAAGGCCTATGATGGAGGGAGGAGATATGGATCGATGACAACAAATTTAGTTGAATCGGTCAATGGCATTGAAGGGTTACCGTGGTTGTCTATAACGCTATGGTAGAGAAGATATTCTATCGGTTGGTCCACTATTTTGACACGGAAGAACGATGTACGGGATGCAAAAGGACCAGGACATGCATTTACACATTTTGCGGGTCGACGCTCGGGAGAAACGATCAACGTGCAAATAGGCACGAGTGACGTGTTTCGACTCGATAGAGGGATATTCGAAGTTAAATGGACACGGGATCCAGGAGGATCGGGGGCCAAAAAGAAATAGTGCGCCTGGACTGCGAACGTGCACATGTGGAAAATTCGATGAGATTAAAAATTCCATGTTCCCACGTAATTGTAGCATGTCAAACATATGAAATTAATTACGAGCCGTACGTAGATGAGTGGTACATGGATAAAACCCTTATTATCAATATATGTTTTATCCGTTGGGACATATTAATATTTTAGCCGCCATTAGTGCCAAATTCGAGCCGCATTAGGACGAAAGGAAGTCCCGTGCATCACGGATACGTAATGAGATGTTGGAGGACGCAGCACTTCTAGTATCCATTGCGCGATATGTGGAAAATCGGGGCACAACAAGAGTACTTGTGCACACGGATCGACCCAAGAATAGATCACATATCGGCAAACTTGTATGAATTATGTAAATTAGATGTAATATTTTGTTTTGTGAATAATGCAAAATTGTTCGATATTTATTAAGTTCCTCGAGTAATGTATACCTTTTTTTATATATTACTTTGTTGTGATGTTATAATATCATAGTTGCAATATATTTATTCCGTTTATCTGTTCCATATCTACATTCGATATGTGAATTTAATGATGGAGATAATATCACAATCGTAGATATGGCGCATAGGACTCATATTCGGGACTCGAGGATGATTCACTACTTACAAAGCCCGACATAGATCGAGACCGTATGGAATGCTCGGTAATTGAGAAATTTAGCGTTTATATATCATTCGTAAAGAATATCAAAATTGCAACTAACAGTTCATATAATATTTAGCCTCGATCAACATGCACTCCTTAGATGCCGCGATCGATGGTGCACGTAGATGAGCTTGATCGCGTATACTTCCGTATCTTCAAGCTTCGGATTTTACGGAATTTATATGATGTGATTTTTTCAGCTAGATTGGCACTTGATTTTTTGGTCGAGCGATGGAGACTCGAGACCCGCACATTCCATATGTCGGAAGGTGAATGCACGATCACGCTCGGGATATAGCGGTGCTCACGGGGCTTCCTATCGATGGACGTGCGATTCTCGGGCGACGATTTCAATTGGAGCACTCTTTGCGATGATTTACTTGGTGCTCCCCACCCAATTTGCGTGGCACGCAAATAAATTTAGGGGTGAGAGAACATTTTGACGATCTTCCTCCGGATGCGATGATGTCACTATAGTACAAGATGCTAGAGCATTCATTCTCCTTGATTGGAGGAAGTATTTTTGCGGATAAATCAAGAGCACGGGTTAGTTTGCTATTTTTCCACTTTTGCGAACCTCAACAACCCTACATAGTTGGGTTGTCAGCGGCTGCGTGGTTGTATAGGGAGTTATGCGGTGCGACCGATCCATCAAAGCATCAAATCGGGGTCTGCATGTATTATATTTGGGCATATGAGCGCTGATGTATCTCCCCATCCCTAGCAGAGTGATCCTTTAGAAGATGCACCCTCGGTACTGGTATGTGATCTATTGCTTTTTTAGTTTGTAAGTCATTGATTCTTTGAGGTGCGTATAATATATGAAAATCGTTTTTTTATGATTGAGTTTGGGTCTACTAACAACGAGGTCCCTACACATACGTTGCCCCATTTACGTTACCAACTCGATAGAATGAGATCGGAAGACGTAAGTAATGATAGCAACCAACGAGTTTAATATAATGTTAGCTTATAATTTAATTCTTGAAGGTATTTGATATGTTTTATTATGATACCGATTATTTGGGAGCCATATCTGATGACATTCTAGAGGCTCTACCATATTACTGCCGACAAGGCAGGTTGGAGGATTCGTCTGTTATTGGATAGTTGAGTGGCATTATCCGCCCGCAGCTTCTCGGTCAGCTTTGATCATACGCCTTGCATGATATTGAATTAAGGCCGGTTGGGAAGGATTGGGTAGGTAAGCACGGACGGTGGATTGATATTGGGACCGTCGTATCGATTATACGATCAATGGTGATCCTGCAACGGGGTACTTCATTATCATTCGGGATATATGGAGTGGTATCGTAGACATACCGGAGGTGGATTTCTATTCGGGGCCGCAATGGGTAAAGGTAAGTAGTAGCAAACACTTTCAATTTAATTCATTCATTATTTTTTTAGTAACATAACTTATTGTCATTTTATAACTTTTTTTTATTTTCATATCATTACCAGGGTGATGGGTTGAGATTTTGCATATCATAGATAACTTCAATCCATCTCGTTATCCGGGCATGTGGGGAATATAGCTAAGGCAATGCTATACGCTCGGAATGAGGAGAGAAGGTTAACAATGATGCCTTGGCGCAGCACTGCCGTTGGGCCGCAGGATGATGATCCACCGGAGATTGTTCGGCCGATCGGGAGGGCTACTCGAGCTCATCCGGATGGTGATGTTCCCCTACCCTTTAGAGTATCACACGACGATTTCACTCGGGGTTTTCTACGGGGTTTGACCAAAGATTTCACATGGTTTGCGGCCCATCTCACTGGGGATCCACTTTTTGAATTTCCCGATAATCCATTATTTCATACTCCAGTTGGTTCTACTCATACATATGGATCGATTTCTCTTCTTTTTTTCAATATCCTCCTAATGTAGCGTGGACACGGCATATTTTCACAAGATATGCCTTCGTCATATACGATCCTACTCATTCGGATCCTCCGTCTCTGCTACAATACTAGACATGCCGAAGAACGGAGACAACCCGGATGCCAAGGAGGTCATATATGGAGGAAGACATCATTAGTAGATGTAATTGTAGTTGCCAATTGTTATATATTATGACAATTTCTTTTTTTCATATATGTTATCAATTTTATTTTATGAATATTTTTAATTAATTACATTATCATAATATTCTTTATTATTTATAGATCTTACTATATTTTTCATTAATTATGGCTAATTATGTTATCAAGATATATGTTTCACAAAAATAATATAAATAAAATAAGTATTGTATCAATAATTAAGAAAACGAAATTAAAAAAAAATTAAAATTATCGTCGTCGCCCTCAAATTAAAATTCGACCGGGCAGACGAAATGCGGAGGGGGTTTTTTTTTTAAGCCGAGCGGGCACGCACCCCACGCCGCTGTCCTCCCCGCTCGACTTTGTCGAGCGGGGAGGGGTTCTCGCTCGGCGGTCTTCGCGAGCGAAGGGAGGGGCCCCGCCCTTTCCCCCCGCCCCCTTCCTCCCCCGCTCGACATCGTTGAGGCGGGGACGAGGGGGCCCTCCTCTGGGTCGATTAGAGGTGGGGCTCCTCCACTTCGAGTGCCGAGCGATAGGGGAGGTGGCCCCACCCATCCGCTCGGCACCGAAGTGCCGAGCAAGTAAATACTTTTTTTAAACAAATAAATTCGTAAATATTTTTTTAAAAAAATTAAATCAGAAAAAACCCCCACCGGCTTTCCCCACATAAAATTATTTTTTGCCTTTTTCTCTGTTTAAAAGAGTTTCCTACTTTAATAGACTTGTACACGTTAATTACGCTAGAGTTAGACCTGCTTTTTTCTCTCTCTTCCTTTTGCCCCTTCCGAAGAAAGAAGACCGAGGTTGCTCCTCCCTATCTCGTGCGAGTTCAAAGTTTTAGATCCCTCCTTCCCTTTTCGCTCCGGCGCTCGTCGCTCTCCGTTTCGTCACTCGAGGGGTCTTCGCTCCGCGCTCCCTCGCACTCTGCATCGGCCCTCGTTCCCGTGCTCGCTCCAACGCTTGCTCGGTGAAATGGTCCGTCGATTCTTTCATGTTGATACTTTTGACATATCTTCTTTTAAATTCGCTTTGTTCTTTTGTTATGATATCTTGATTTGGAGATGCATATGATGGACCATGAACACGAGTGAATGGAGATTTTATGGCCAAAAAGACACTTGGAATATTAATATTTGTGTACAGCCCTCACTTTAATGTCAATATTTTTTTGGATCACTTAAATATCAATTTTTTTTAAAACTAGTTATTTCAATGCCAACTTCGATGAGATTTGCCGAAAATATGACATGACATCTACGAGGCTGGAGCTTCCCAATTAGCAATAAAAAAAAATTAAAAAAAAATTTAAAAATAAGCTAAATTTTTTTTTTTTTAAATATGTATTGCAACGACTATGGCCCTCGCCGCCATCGCCGGCAATGCTCCGGCGAGGGTGGGGGGATATCCCGCAAGGCCTCGCTATCTCATATGTGGGCGAGGCTCAACCTCACTGACTCGTGAGGTCCACTCCGCCATCGCCGGGCAAAGGCCGACCTCGACCCCAAACGCTAGCAGAAGTGGTGACGAGGGTTTGGAAGCCCTTGCTCGCTACAACATATCAATTTCTTTTTTTTTTATAGCTAATTTTTAAATTTAAATTTTTTAAAAATATTTTAGCTTATTTTCTAGAAAGATATTGCATGTGGCGTCCACATGAACTGATTTTTAAAAAAAAGAATTGCCACATGGACGTCATGTGCACTGACTTTTTTTAAAGAAATTCCACCTAATATTAAAGAAATTAACAAAAAATACCACGTGTACTTAAGTGATCATCTTTAGTTGGAATTGGCATTTAAGTGATCATTTTTTTTTCGACTTGGCACTTAAATGATATATATATATATATATATATATATATATATATATATCGGTTGTGCTGTGGGTGTTGGGCGTTCGGCGCTAAAGTGAGCGTCGTATAAAAATATTGACACTCCATGTGTCCTTTTTCTAGATTTTATGCACGGATTCCTTATTTTCGTACTTTTTTTCCTTTCTTTTTGCTGTTTTTGGTGGGCGATTGCACGAACTTCGCTGTTGGGTAGGCAATTTTTGTCGTGAGTGTCCGTTGTTGGTGATTTCATTAAGAATAAGATAGATCTGGAAAAATTCTAGGTCTGCAGATACTGTCAAAATGACTACTGGACTGGCATACATTCAGAGCACATGGAGAAGTTCGGAGCGACCGGCTGGGGAACAAAGCACTGGTAATTTACCGAGGGACTTGTTTGGTTTTTCTTTTGCTTTTTTGTTTTTGGCTTTGGTCAAGTATATCAGTGTGGTTACGCTAATTTCTGTAGGTTCGTGTTGCTTGATTGATTAGCAGAAAGCATTAACAGAAAGCATTATGCTGCAAAAATGGAGCAGTAGCTTAAGGTTTCAAAGAAAGCATTATATCACTTACAAGTCTTTTGTAGTGAATGCTGAAGTTTTGGCTCTACATAATAGTGTAATCCAAGTCTATTGTAGTTGTTAGCAGAGGTTTGAGTTTCGTTGCTTACTTTAAGTACTTGTAATACGGTTACTTTGTTTGTTGCCTGTGTGGTGTGTTATCTTGTGTAAACTGGGGTTTACTTGGCTCTATATATTCGAATGTATTGGCTTAATTCATGTGATGGCAGCCCATTGCAGATCTGCTAGGAGTGGATTATGCAAGAATCTGTCGATGCGAATGTCTAGATATCTTGACTCAACTCTCGTCTTAACCTTTTTCTTTTAAGAAGGCTGGTTGCTGATCGGGTCATGCTCTATCGCCGGTGCTGCGTTGCTCCGTCTCATGGAGTCTCCCTGATTCGCCTTAAAAACTACGACTAACAGAGGTTCGCTCATGATCAACCAATTAATTCGCACGTGCAAGGTTATTCGATGAGTTTGGGTTACTATTCTAACGGTTTGGTGAATTTTGTTACAAATTCTAATGTTGTTGTTATGGTTTCTCATTTGTACATGTTGGAGTAGCGAAATAGATCCCATGGAAGCATTTCGTTTCATTCTACTGATGGGATCGCTTTTTTTTTTTTTATAACATAAAAACAACCACCATACATCATGCTGCTGGGAGGCGGAAGATAGCAGCACAGTCATCAAATTCTTTTCAGCATCTTGGAATGAATGACATGAACGATTCCAAAGGCATAGCCAATGCCTGGCTGTACCATAATCCGTCGGGAGGCGGAAGATAGCAGCACATTCGTCGCTTTTTATGCTTGTTAGAACTCGTTCTGTCTTCTGTGCCGTTTGGGAAGCTTGATTGTAGAATGAGATAATGAAGAAGGTCGCTGTTTAGACCTTAGTTCAGACGCGTTAGACTTGGCCACCATAAAACCAGCGACATTCTGTTTGGTTAGATTTGGGGCTTTGAGAAAATGCAAATACCTTTAGGTAAAGGCCTTTTTCAAAATGCAAGTAGTGTTTGGTAAAGTGTATTTTAAAAACACATTTAAAAAGTAACTTTGACGTAAATGTTGTTTGGTGAAAAATGAACTCCGTAAAAAAAATTCTTTTTGAAAAAAGGCGGCGACGGTGATCGGAAAGGCGGCACCATAAAACCAGCGAATGTGACAAAATTTTTAAAAAAAAAATTTTAATTTTTCAGATATTTGATGCAGTGCTCTGAAAGTGGCAAAAATGACCAAATTTTCTGTCGGTGCTCATCTCCAACCAAGGCAGTTTTCCAATTTATTGTTGTAGATAATTTTCTGTCGGTGTTCAAATATGCTTTTGTCGAACTAATGTATTCTATTTTCTCCATCGATACAAAACAGGTTCAGGAAAAGAGGCCGAAGTCAGAATCAAATACAGTTTCTCGTGCTTCATCTGTTCATCTCATTTCATGTTGATGAACCTGATGGAATGCCGCACGCGGGTTTACTTTGATGAGGCAGTGGTCGGACTGCGCATGGTCAGCATTGGGCCACCAATAGTTTCGAATTTTCTCTAGGTCTTTATAGTTTTGATCATTGGGCTCGACTCCAGAATCGCTTGTGAAAGACATTCTGATTGTGATCGGAAGGGCACCGACTCCGAAGTCAACCCCAAGACACAAACGCTAAACTGATCCCAATGACCACCCTCACACCTGCATTGAACCATGAGAGCTACAGATGGTGGCCATATTCCTCGCATTCTAGAACAGATTTCGCCTTGGCTATAGATGTTGGTCAGAAATTTCATCTACAGATTCCTCCGCTTCCAAAACCGCCTCCTGCAGGTCCTGCAACTCTTAACTATGGAAGTGAACTGTAGAAAGATATCCACCATGCTCAATGCCGCTTTCGCCCTGGATTATTTATGCCTTCGGGACCACTCAATTCATCCATCCCAGGATGTTCAACAAAACTTGATGTCCCCTATATGAAGGATAAATAATATATTGAGAAAGAACACAGTTTACTAAACAATCCACCAACATAGATACTATATCATATAATCCCACATTAACAAAAGTGAGGCAACTTGTACCTGAGTCGAAACATTTCCATAGGATCTATTCTAGGACTCCAACGTCTATCGACAAAAAACCATTATCAATTAGCATAAGAATAGTTTACTAAAAAAGAAACAACACTGGGATCTAAAATGATTTTCATAGTAGGTGCGTGACTATTGAATGGGGAAAATCCATAAATAATTCCTGGCGGCATGATGTATGGTGGTTGCATCTATATAAAAAATCGATCTCATTAGTAGAATGTAACAAATTCTTCCATGGCATCTATTTTTCTACTCCAATATGTATAAATGAGAAGCCATTAATAATAACATAAGAATTTTCAACAAATTTCAGCCACACATCACAATAGTAACCCGGACTTCTAAATACCGACTAGTGAATGGGGAAAATCCATTCATAATCTCTGGTGGCATGAAGTATGATGGTTGCATCTATATATAAAAAAAAATTGACCAAATTAGTAGAATGTAAGTGGAAATGTTGAACTCGAGAGAGACATACCTGATTATGATAATTTAGATTTAATATAGGATCACCAATATTGCTAGAACAAAACCCATTTGGATTTGGATTTGAATTTCTTGAATAATCGGTAAATGAGTCTCATCACCTTGTTGCTTGGACAACCAGCTCTACAATACAAAACAAGAAATACTTTAATTGGCATCACATAGCATAAGTATAAAAATGGTGTAAACATATTAAGTAGAACTCTATCTCATTCAACTCACCTCGTCTTTCAATTAGCATTGGGGATGTTCTTTTCTTAGACTTTTACTTCTTTTTCTTACTCGAGTTTTTAAGCCTTCAATTACTTGCTCCCTTTCCTTTCCTTCGAAGGAGGTCCAATACCAACATCTCACACAAAGAAGCCTCACGATTATAATCATCTATCACAACCACACTTGGGTTGTATGATGAAATTTCAGCCTCCATTACATCTAGGTTCTTCTTCACTATTCTCATAATATTTATATCTTGGGCTCCCAAACTCATCACTTCAAAAGCATTTTGCATTAATGTGGAAAATCCATTAGATGTAGATGGACCCTGTGACATTTCGTGAGATTCATCATTCACATACCGTGCTTCGCACCCTTAGTCCATCTCTTCAAAATATAGGAAGATGGAATTACCGAAATTGATACGTTCACATTCAGTACATGCAAAGTATGGCGACACAATCACCCTTTTGATTCAAATAATTTGCATTCACAAGAAACCGAAAAGTCAAAAGTGTTAAATCTAACAACATGTTCATCTTTAATCCCCTCACACTTGAGAGTGTATTCATACATCAACCCATGGAAAGCAATACTAGATATCCATTCGGAGACACTTTGCAAAACTTATTCATTAAACCTTTTAAAAATGGCACAAGTATACACCGAAGTTGCATGCATCAATATTCCGTTATGTGAAATATGCAATTTCAGCTTCTCACGAGAACTATAATCATCTTGACTTTCAATTTCTCTCATATGTTTCAATTGTTCTTCATAGTGGTGAACAAATTATACAAGGGTCAACGTCTTAGGGCGCGCATTGATAACACTTCGGAGCAAAAATCCGTTTGGTAATGTAACTTTTGAAGCGTAAATCCGTTTGATTCACAATTTTAAATTTCTACTTCGAAATAACTTTTTACTTGAAGTGATTTTTGCAAGCACTTTTGAGAAGTAAAAAAAATTTACTTCTCTCCATCGAAGCTATTTTTTTTTCCGTTTTACTCATCCCTCTTCATATTTTCTTCCGTTTATAGGGACCTCTCTCTCTCTCTCTCTCTCTCTCTCTCTCTCTCTCTCTCTCTCTCTCTCCACTCCGCTGTGTACTCACTCTCGAGACGTGTGGGCCCGGTTGATCGGGTCTAAATAAAATTTAAAAAAGAAAAAATTAAAAAAATTAAAAAGTATAAAAAAATTAAGAAAAAAATTCCAAAAGTAATAAAAAAATTCAGAAAAAATTCGTGAGCTCTTAAAAATTCATAATAAAATAAAAAAATTCATAAAAATTATTAAAAAAATCTAACAATTTTGAAAATTCCAAAAAAATCCTAAAAAATAGGAAATGACCACAATCAATTTGCCAAGACCTATTTTGGATTTTTTGACCTCCGATATTTTCAAATTGACGATTTTGTCCTTCTTGGCAAATTGTCTCTAATTTCTTCCAAATCACCCATGAACTCTAATCACACATTCTCTAAACTCTTAGAGCTATATTAGGGAAGCCTTAATTGTATTGATGTGCTTTATCTCGTGCACTTGATTGCGCATTTATTTTATTGAATGTGATTGGTAGGATTAGTCTTCCGATTTGAATGAAAACCCGTCAATATTTGCATTTAACTTTTCTTAAATAAAATGCATTTTAGGTTATGATCAATAATTTTTCGTATAAATTTTTCATGTTATCAAACATTTTTCTTTGATCGAAATCAACTTCAAGTAGAAGTAGAAAAATCAACTTCGCTTCTAAAGTTATTTCGAAGCGAAGTGTTGTCATGCGCGCCCTTAGTCGACATTCGTTGGAAGACATTAGTAGTGCTCTCGCTCCTTTACCTTGATTTTATACCACAAGAACAAATATCACGACTAAAAGCCAAACTCCATTTATTTCTCAAACCGTAAAGCCTCCGAAGCCAACTATTATTCTCCATGTGCCACTCCTCTCCCATTTTCCTCCAAGTAGATTCAAATTCATCCTCGACTTCGCATCTATGCATAACTATTGAGAAATATTTATCCTTAAACTCCGATTTGAAGTAAAGATCTGGAATGTTTTGATTGGTATTTTTGCCAATATGCCAAGTGCATAAACGGTGTTGAGTATCCGGGAACAACATTTGAATGGCTTGGTCTTGATCGTAAAAATGGTTTTTGGAGCCTTATTTCCCATACGCTTCAAAAACACCTCAAATAACCAAGTAAATGAACTTGCAGTCTCATCCAACAAAAATACATAGCCAAACAATATATTCTTCTAATGATGATTAACTCCAACAAAAGGCACACAAATCATGTTATACTTGTTAGCACGATACGTGGTATCAAAAATCCTCACATCACCAAAATAGTCACAATCAAATTTTGACAAACTATCTCTCCAAAATAGATTCATCAATCTATCATCTTGATCTACCTGTTGTGCATAGAAGAACATTGGATTTTGCATTCGCATGCGATGAAAATGATTGAAAAGACTTTGACAATCTCCCCCAATTATATGATTTAATCTTTCACCTTGCAAATAATTTTGAGAATCCCGCAAAATGAAACCCAAGTTTTGGCTCCTCCTATGATGTTTGATAAGTACTTAAATGACGTAGTACCCCCAATGTCCGCTTTAGCCATGCCAACTAACACACCCTTGCAACTATCATAAATCATTCTTCAACATCTTATCAAGTGCTTTTGACATTCGGAATGAAGTCATGATTATGCTTAGAGACATACTCTATGACTTCATAAATACCACCGTCAACCTTAAATATGATAAAAGCAAGACCACCACATCTAATTTTAGGTCTTTCATATTTCCTTTCTTGATTGGGTGAGTTGTTAGAATACCCCTCACAATTACACACAAAAGTTTGTCGAGTTATTTTTCTGTTTTGCTTTTTTTCTAATCTTAGCCTTTCTTACTCCAAATCCTTTGCCTATAGTATATGCCACATATTTATGATATGCTTCAAGCTCACTTGTAAAAATCATTCCTACTGTAAACTCAAAATCTTTTTCCAAATCGGGGTTACAAGTGCTATATGGGCAATTTCATACCGTAAGCAAAGAGCAAAAAATATCTAACGTGGTGCTTTTACAAGCAACTCAAGTGGCTTTTGCACCTAAACACATCCATTCTCTCGGGGCTTAGCTATAATATCTCATCTACTTCTTGAGAATACAAATATCTTTCACATAGTATGATTTCGGGATTATCTCCGATTCAGCCATCGGATAACCTTAGACGTGTGAATTAATCGATTGATCGCGAGCGAACCTTTATTAGTTGTAATTTTTGCATACGAATCAGGGAGACACTCCACAAGATGGAGCAAAGAAGGTACACCACATAAGCCTTTATTATCGAAAAGCTGTACAACAAAGAATAACGTATATGAACATGAAAGAAACAAATTTGAGTAATACTCAATTGAGCATAGAATTCCTATAAATAATGAAGTTCATTCAACACAAAAAGGCAGCAGAAACCAAAAATCAAGTACTCGCTAACAAAGATAACACCAAATAAGGAACATTTTCTTAGAAGATAGAGTCTAAGAGAACAATCTTAATTATGCAGCCATTCGCAATTCAGCCAAGCAATATTAACTACGTACACAATGACACCCAATCGAGAACTAGCATTCTCAAAAGAAAAAAAAAGGTAACAATGAGAGTTATATGAAGATATCTATACATTTGCATCGACAGATTCTTGTATAATCCGTGCATAGCAAATGTGCAATAGGCTGCTATTACATCCAAGACATTCGAATCTATTGAGCAAGTAAATCTCTTAGTTTACGCAAGACAACACCCTGCAGGCAACAAACAAAGTAATTATAGCATAGACCTTTCTTTCCTCAGGGGGTGAACCAAATTGTGCTTATAGTACTCGAGCGACCGAGCAAGCGAGGGTCGGAGTAGAGAGCCAGTGAGCCCCGGTGCAAAGAGCGGTAATGAGGGCCGGAGCAGAGCACAGGAGCGAGGGCCGAAGCAGAGAGCGAGCGACGGAGTGGCAAGAAATAGTGCCCATAGATGGGCATGTTGGCTGTGGTGGTAATCAATGGATGATGTTGGTGGATCGCCTCCCAGTGGTTTATTGTTCTCTTTTGAAAAAGGGAAAATGTATCAAACAGTTTATTATATAAATAAAAGTAAGAAATTCCCCCAAATCAGTTGTATGATATTGTGTATAATTGATATCATGTGCTATATTGAACCTAATGAGACCAAGCGCTTTAGGAATCGTACCTTCCATTTATTCCATGCACTTGTATACTGGTCCCACTTGTTTTTGTATAGTCTTTTGCATGCGGCCTCTATTACATGTAATATAAGATTAAAACAGAGTACGAATAGCAAATAGGTAGTGGGACTGGGAGGTCGCCATTCCTCGAGTGACGGAGCGAGAGGGAGGGGGAAGAGGAGTAAGGAGCGTTCGAGGAGTAAGGAGCACCTCTTTTCTAGGCGAATGCTTGTGCAATTCCTTCACGATTCACCTTCCCTATCTTTGCTGCCATGAACAACGCAGTCTCTCCTAATTCGTTCACTTCATCCACCGACTCCAGAGGAGCAACACTTCCTTTCACACTAGCCCCATGGATCGGCGGTCGGCTATCAATTTCGAGGAGAATCCGCTTCGCAAAAGCGACATCATCTCACTCGAGACCCAACGAGCGACAAGCGAACGCCGATGCAGAGATTGAGCAAGCGACGGAGCGAGCGCCTGAGTGGAGACCAAACAAGCATCCGAGGAGTAAAGAGCACCGAGCGAGGGCAAGCGTGAATCGGAGCTAAGGGAGAGCGACGGAGAGAGTGCCAGAGCAAAAAACCAAACGAGTACTAAAGCATAGAGCAAAGCCAAAGACTCAAAATTTCAAAAGCGAGAGAGGGAGAGAAGCCAGTCGCGTTTCTTTCTTGAGAAGGAGCAATAGGTCACATCTTCTATCTTCCGAATCACAAAAAGGGGAAAGAGAAAAAGCATGTCACAGTCTATAGGTAATTAATGTGGTAGGTCTACTTAAGAGGATTTTTTTAAATGAAAAAAAGGAAAAAAGAATTTTTTTGTGCAGAAAAATAGTTGGTCTTCAATCAGCTGACGTGAAGACACGTGCCTGCTCCTGATTGGCTAGGGCTCACGGTGACGTGGCGTGGCGTGGCCAACCAATATTTTCTCAAGGTTTTGTTTTCTTCATTTGTGGACAAGGATAATAATCTAAAAGATTCTAAACTTTTTATATGGCGACCAATTCAATCTTAAACTTTTTATTTATGCCAATTTAGTCCTAAATCTTTTAACGATTTGTCAATTTTGACAGAAAATCACCGACGCGGACGCCGACCGTCCTACGAGGCACAACAAAGGCCATAGGCCCCGTATCAAAATAATAAAAAAGAAATGTAAGAAAAGAAAAGAATAAAGAAACCAATAAAAAATAAAAAAACTCAAAAAAAATAATTGTGAAATTTGTACATATCAGTCTTGGTCGTATCACATAGGACGGTTGATGTACATATCGGCAATTTCCGACAAAAATTGTCATAATTGAAAGTTTTGGAATTAAATTAATCGTCATACTAATAAGTTTAAGACTTTTTGGACAATATTCCCTTATTAATGTGGCGGCAATGAGCCACTAGTTTTTTCCCCCAGTGGTGGTAATGGGAAAATGCCTCGACTTTGAGGTATTACTAGTTTTTTTATTTTTTTATCTGGTTCTATTTTATTTATGTTGTACAAGTCACCATATGTTCCATGTGTTGTGCGCAACACATTTGATGTGTTGTCTTATATGCCCCAGTGGCCACCCACTTCCCAGAAGCGGGAGGTGGGGAGTTCGATTCCCCACCTTCACCGGGAATGACTAAGAACCCGTTCGATATAACTATAACTCGGATTATAACTATATTGTAAAGTGTTGCAATTTGTATGTTCGATAATATATGTTTTCAAGTACTCTCTCTGCGTACATACATTGGTCAAGTATAGTGCAGACCCTTTCTCTCGATCAAAGTTCTTTATATTATTATCAAGTGGACAAATGACAGCTCTACTTCCTCATAAGAAGCAAACAAGATGATGAACGAAGAAAACAAGGAAAACAAAACAGGCAAAAATCCAGATGTCAACACAATTTTCTCGTCTTCTTTTTCTTCCCAAAGGAATAAGAGTTAGATGTTAACCTTGTGCCTTTGTCCATTTTTCTCTGGGCTTTCCTCAAATTCATCCACAGGAAAAACGATGATTCTTATGTTCTTGTTTGAGCCACTTTAACACATAAAACCAATCAAGTATATAGCATCCTTAACAAATTATTGCCAACCCTCCTTTTAGTTCTTGATCACTCTGTCTCCATCGGTTTTGCTTCCTCCCCGGTAATGGAGGGAGCCGGGTCGGGTCGGGGCAAGGTGACGTGTGGGTCGTGGATCCGACGACCCGAGAAGGCGAACTTGGTAGCTTTGGGCAAGCCGGGGAGCAACGACTGCCCTTCTTCGCCATCGTTGATACAGATTCTCTCTTTCGATCCCAAGACTACTTCTCTTGCCTCTCTCCCTCTGGTATCCCAAGATTTCTTCTCTTCAATCATAAAAAAATTGTTGATTTTATGACTAGTTTTTGTGCATTATCATTTTGTACACATGTTCATCAGGCAACTCATGAGCTCGGAGCAAGTGAAGGCCATCCCCTGATCATCGCAGCGCACCCAAGCGGCGATGACATCGTGTTCTCCACAAGCTCTGCCGGATGCAAGTAAGTCCACTTCTCCTCCCTAATGTCCGAAAATTGCTTTGTTTCATCTCTAATTATGTGTTCAAGCACATTGGTTTTATGTTTAAGGATACCATTTCTTCCCATGGTTTTCCTAGAATCTTGGAACTGTATGGTCGAGAATCGAATCTGAAGCTGATAGCCAGAAAGCCACCTCTTCTCCAGGACATTGGCCCTCAGCAATGCCTTGCCTTCAGTAGTGATGGATCCAGACTCGCAGCCGGTGGATTGGTAACTGATCAATCAATCAATCGCATTTTTTCTCAAGATTTTGTGAGGTAGCATGTTTGTGGGCCGATGGTTATTATGGCGTGCGAAACTACAGGACGGTCATCTCAGGATCTTCAAGTGGCCAAGCCTCCAGGTCGTGCTGGACGAACTGGCCGAGCGCAGCTCCTATCGGGATCTCGATTTCAGGTTGATAGCAGGTCTATCTTTCCTTTGGAAATTTGGATGGCCCCTGGGGAGACACATTTTGGGCGGTCTCTGCATAAGACTTACAGTGCTTCTCATTTTTCGCAGCCTAGACTCAGAATTGCTGGCCTCAACCTCCACTGATGGTTCGGCGAGAATATGGAGGGCCGAAGATGGCGTTCTCTTGGCTACTTTGGCTCATGGTCCGGTAAGGCCAAGGACAACCGAAACATCCCTGCGTAAGCATGACTTGGGAGATTATTCAAGTTCTCATTAGCCATCTGAATTTTTATCCCTGGGCAGGAGGAAAGATTTGAGCTCTGTCGGTTCTCTAGGGATGGGGCGAGACCCTTTTTGTTCTGCACGGTTCAGAAAGGTTGGTTCATTCTTCGGCCCACCCTTTCCTCGAAGCTGTGCATACTCGATTAGTTTGATCATTGCATCATCCGGTGCTTTCATATGTCGAATGTCAGGTGATAAGGCCTTGACAGGAGTTTGGAACATAAGCTCATGGGACAGAATCGGTCACAAGACATTGCTCGGGAAGCCGGCTTCATCTATGTCCATCAGTTTGGACGGAAAATATCTCGCGCTGTAATCACTTGGAACTCCAATTCTCTCTTTCCGACAACAATTCTATGTTTTTTCGCCTTTTCCTTCTATGCATAAAAGGGATTAATTGTCTGCAACCCTCCAACAACAACTTAGGGGAGGCAGAGATGGTGATTTCTGTGTGGTCGAGTTGAAGAAGATGGAGATATGCCATTGGAGTAAGAGGCTGCACTCGGGTACCAACATCTCGGCGCTGGAATTTTGTCCGACCGAGAGGTAACGAACATAGAGAGCTAGACTATCCTTAAACTCCATACCAGTGAAAATTCCACGGACCGGCAATTAGTCCTAATGAAGATTCCTCAGAAACTTTAGTATTGTCCACTTTGCCAAGAAGCGTCAACAGAGCCTTTGATTTCTTTTGCAGGGTTATATTGAGTACTTCCAGCGAATGCGGAGCATCAGCGACGAAGCTAAGTGTACCGGCCGAGTGGAAAGGTAGCTCTCTAAATCGGGCGCATGCACGCAAAGACCATTCACCTCACTTAATGTCAGAAGCCACGATTCCTCACCATTCACCTTTGTATATGCAGATTGGCAACTCTATGGGATACTTCTAGGATTGTTTCTGGCATCAGCGGTCGCATACTACATATTCTATAAGAACTCTGATTCATTTTGGGACCTACCCGAGGAGTGAACGACCAGCTAGGCAGGTGATTGAAGCCGTCATGCCCTATTCGTAGTCGAACGGATCGAAAACAGACGCGACATGTTGGAAGACTGCTAAGGATGTAGCATCTGCTCGGATTCAAGACGAGAATGTTCTTGTCTCTTCAGTTAGGACTATCGATCTCATTTGCATGAACAAATCTTCAGGAGTGGTCTCTATTTTTCTGCTTTTCCCCTTTTTTGGGTTTCTACTGTTGAAATAAATAGTTTTTCAGTCATCAATTTGGTTTCCATTGTGGTGAAAATGATATCTTGGTAATCAACATTGAGTCTAGGAGGCTAGGACAGGGTTGTGCCCATCTTAATTTGGGCTTAAAAGTGATCTAGGCCCAATCATCTCCTGATCATCTTGTAATTACTGACCTAATATTGCTCTTTCTTCCATAGAGCTAGATAAGAATATACACATTGACATAAGCTCTTCAATTTGCCAATAGTCCCCCAAATCATCACCTAAAACAAATCCATATGACTAGAATGCCAGCTCAGCAAGTTTCTAAACTTATTCAGGACAACTTAGTGTAACAAATCTAATTAAAGGAATCAAATGGCACTTACTAGATAATGGCGCAAAGATCGTGTTTTCCTCCTATTACGATCGAAAATTTGTTTTTTTTTAGAATCTCCCTCCAATTAATTACTAATTGGCCATCACAAACAAAAAAATATATCGCTACATCTCCTGTTCAAGTAAATTTACTCCGATCGACAAACGAAGTTACTCTGGTATGAACACCACGCACGCTGCTTTTTTAGCCAATTTGATTATGTTTACATATCCCAACTAATTTTAAAATTTAAGAGGCAAAATGAAAAGAATTAAAATAAAAATATGGACTATTTTTGCACATTTTCAATACATACTATTTTTCCTGATTTTTAGCTATTTTTATAATTTAAATAAATCCGAAAATGTCAAAATTACGAAAAATATTTTTTTTTGGTTCAAATTGGTTTCTAATGCTGGCCAAAGATTCTGAGATTAATTTTTTAATTTTATGAATTATTTTGGTATTTTTAATTAATTTTCTAAAATTAAATAATTAAAAATTGTGTGGATGAAGTCCGTATGAATAAAAATAACCCCTCAATAAGACGTCTGGTGTGAGAAAGCTTCCCATAATTCGGGATGGAGCGACACGGCCTAAAGAAATCCCTACACATACACGCCGAGATTAGCTTAACTTCGATCAAAGATGGATGGCCACAAGTTGAATTGCTACCACAGGAATATGTATGTCCAGATTGATCAAGCATGTCCCGAAGTTCATCGGATGTTCCAAGAAGAAAGAAACGACCAAAGAAAGGTGGCCGAGACCAAACATTAAAGCGTGCAAAACCCGACCAGCAATGTGTTAGCTGTCTAGGAAACTCTCTATACAAATCTAAATTAAATTAATTAATTGTTTCGATTCTAACTATACCGTCACTACTTTTCCAGAGAGAAAAGAATACAATAAAAGAACCCTAAGCTCCCCCAACACGGCCCCAGAACATGATCTGATCTTTCGCCCTTTACGTAAAGTGCCCTCAACACACGAATCACGATAACTTGTGACGAAATCTACCTTCCCATCTTTGGATCTGGCAGCTTCCGGGCTGAAAACTAATCAATTTATTATTATTAATTAATTGATTAACTAATGATTAATGTGACGTCTTACGTTGGAAGATAGAAAAAAAAAAAAATTGATGGTCCAAATGTTTGGACAAAAGTGTTACTGCCTCGACACAAGGAATAAAGTTGCTTTGGTTCGATACGAGATTTGAGTGGGCTTGGAATGTTGTGTGATTAGCTCACTGCGAAAGCATATATTGACTTAATTTGTTAAGAGAAAAATAATGGTAGTCATGTGCTTAGTTTAATCAATATCCATTCACATAAGCGACTTTGAAATGCAAATACATATTCGTCGACCAAATGAAAGTAATAGCTGAAAAGGCGAAAAAACTTTTGTAAATTATAAATTCCCTTCACCCGAAAAACCAAGAACCGCAATTAATAAGCTACATAATTAACGTAGGATCTCGTTAAGCAATGCCATAAGGGTATCGGTTAAGAAATCAATTATAAACAATGTCTTGTTAACGAGTATTCCCTGAGGCACCGGTGAACATGCTTAATAAAGCTCCGAAACTGGGATTCTCGTCCCACATCAAGGTTTCCTCTCTCCTTAGTGCAGTTCACAGTTCAACATAGTCCCGGGATCATTAGGTGTTTATTATGCAACAAAAAGCATACACTTAGGCTCCGTTTGTTTAGCGAAAAACAACTTCCCGGAAAAAATATTTTCCCAATTTTTTGGCATTTGGAAAGCAAAAAATAAGCTAGCCTAGGAAAATATTTCCCTCCCAAGAGAAAAACTCCTTCAAAAGTAGGGAAAATATTTTTCTCTTTTTGAGAAGAGGAAAACATTTTTCTCATATGTCCTTCCTCCTCTCTTTCACATAATCTTTCTTTTTAATTATTTTTTTTGCTTTCTTTGTATTTTTATTTATTTTTTCAAAATTCAAAATTTTATTTTATTTTATTTTATTTTTTTTCCATTCTTCTTGACCGATTCTTTGGCATTGATCGAGGCTAGGCTCGCCTAGCCTCAAGCCTCGATCGAGGCTTGGCCAAGCGTCGTCGGCCGAAGTGAGACTTGAGCTTGCTTGCGATCGATCGCCGACCGTCGTCGTGGCCATTGACCAGTGAAAACGGGATTAAAAAAAAAAGAAAAACATAAAGCATAAAAAAGAAAAAAAAAAAAAAGGAAAATAAATAAATAAATAAAATATTAAAAAATTCGTTTTAAAAAAATAGAAAAATAAAGAATCATTAAAAGGAGTAATGAAGGGAAATCAAATCCAATTTTTCATACCAAACAACGAAAAATACTTTGAAGTCTTCGTCATATTTTAGCCAAACACCCAAAAAATATAACCACTTTCTTGAAAATTGACTTCTCGAAAAATATTTCCAAAAATAACTTATTTTTCGCAAAACAAACGAAACCCAAATGAAAAAAATACCCGACTTTTTAAGTATTGATTGTCCGTATCACGAGGGTAGTCGGTGCATCCACAAATGTAATTTTTCCCGTACAATTGACAACATATTCTGCCGCAAAAGAAATAACGCTCCACGTGTCGACAGACGGGGGGTTGGCGCGGGGACCAGCATGATATTCACGAGTGCAAGCTAACGGTTAAAGTGAGCATTCATTCCGGCAGGAGACGAGAGGAAAGAAGGTGGATAGATTGGGATCGCCACTTTTTCTTGTCTCGTGTCGTCCCATGTACCGGCGGTGAAACCCATGCAAAGGTGGCAAGAACCAGACATTTCACGTGCAAAGATTCATATCTCCCATTTGATTAATTATTATTATACTAATGACGATGCCAATCGGGGTTTGGTAATTTGGTAAACCCGATCCACACACACCCTCTGAGATCTGCTCATTCATTAATTGATTCCCTAGGCAGATTCGGAGGCTCCGACATGGAATCCTATGCTAAAAGTGTTACTCCTCTCTATCTAGAGAGAGAGAGAGGGGGAGAGAGGGAGAGAGATTTGATCTAGGTTTTTCTCATTAATTCGGTTAAAATCTAGTGCTTTCCTACTTCCGAACCTTCCGATGCGAAATAAGCGATCGAATAATTAAGCCATTCCGGCTAAACGAAACCGGCTACGATGTCGAGTCATTTGCGGAAACCCATTTGTTTTTTTTGTTTTTTAAAACGCGAGATCCGAGTTTAAGGTTCCGTTTGGAAGATATTTCCTTGATAATGATCGCTTGTACCTTTCAAAATTAATTAGTCATTGAAAAATGTATTCGCTTGTCGATAGTAATTTATGTCTAAACATCTTCTTGGGATGATGAAAACATTTCTCGATTACTTGCTCCCTGTAAGCTATACGAGAGGCCATTTTCGGAGGAAATATTTTTCAAAATCATTGATTTACCGCGAAGCACACGGAGTGCAAAAATCACAAAGCTGCGTCGAGCGAAGATTAGTCGAGTAATTGAAGAACTCCGATCGCTCCGTTGTTAACTTTACGTAACGTTTTTGCGAGGCCGTCGTCCGTCAACCGATAGATTAAGAAAATTATGTGGAGGCGTGACTTAAAAAATCAAGAAATTAAATGAAGGCGCGATTTAATATTTATGTCAATTTACTATCTTGATAATTGGTTGTTGCCTACATCTAAAATTGTTGAGATCTTGCTTAGTATATTGTCTCCCTTGCGGGTCCTGTCATATCTGTAGGTATAAAGACCTATGGAGAGAGTGGTTGAGTGGAAACGATTTTTTTTTTTCTAATTCATTAGAGGCCGTACCTACACCGCGCACACATGATTATTTCCCTCACCTAATCAACTGCCGTTGGATAAACTCACTGAGGATATTCCACCGAAGATCGTCCATTGCATCGGACGGTGGAGTAAATTACCGCAGAGACATTTAGATGTTATTATTAATGGGTAGGTTTTAGTTGGTGCAGGTTAATAAAGAAGGCATTTACATACGTCTCCTATGTGGATAGGAGCTACGTGCAAAATAATGATGTAAGTGATTTTTATTTTTTTTCTAAGGCCTGATTTGTTTGGCGAAAAATGAACGAGTTAAGGATCGCTTGCATACAGCTTAAAATAGATATAGATAGTCAATGAAAAATGTTCTCAATTTTGACGATAATTTATGCTTAAATATTTTCGTAAAAGATGAAAATACTTTTCTTTTTTTTTTTTTTTACAAACGATATAAGCCATCATTTACAGAAAATATTTTTCAAATCATTCATTTTTTGCGAGATAAACGGAGTATAAGGTTCTAATTCATTATCTAGAAATAAAAAGTATATTTCACTTTGAAAATTTTAGGGCATTCGATAGTTACAATTTTTTTGGCTTGTAACGTTTGATTTATCACAACCCTTTGACATTCATAAAGGGTTAATTCATATGAATGCCGTAAGCGCTCTTTTTTTTTTTTTTTTTTGGTGAATGGAAGTTGCGAAATATCTTGTGACTTTTTAAGGATAGTGAATAAGAATCATTGTTACAATTGCGTAGGGAATTCATCACATAATTAATCCCTCGATCAACTTATAACTAAGATGTGTTGATAGTCGAATATATGCTACCTTTTTAGCAACATTTGTAAGCGCAATTAATTAATTAACCTAGTAATTAAGTGCCCAATGTGGTAATCAACTTTTGTTGTAGCATTTCTTCCTTGCATGGACCATTTAACCTATTTTAGCTTCATGCCGAGGATATTAAGCATAAACCCACAGCTGCCCAAAACCGATCTTCTCCTTTTGGTTTATTTTTTTCCCCAGAAGCTTTTTGAACTAACTCTTAAATACATTTAATTTTATATAGAGAAGTGATTCTGTGACAGTTCTTAATTTATTGCAAAAATAACAGTTTAATTTTTACCACAAAAAATAAATAATAAATAATTAAAAAATATTTGTAAGGTCCACTCCTTCAAGAATTCATGATCCATAGCTTGATATTACTCTCACATTTACCCGAAGATTGTTATGCTAGTAAAATCATATTATTTATATTATAATAAATGCACGAGAGAGTTAATTCACCTTGTACCCAAATTTCTCTCTCGAAATTTATACGTGAACTCTCTCTCTAGATTATTAACTTCAATATTTCCTTGCGAATCATATATGCTTTGAATGTATAATGTCGTTTATTTTTTTTTTTCTTTTCAGCTGGTGAGTGAATTCCCAAGTTCCGGAAGCTAAAAAGGCTTAGAAAACCATGTAACGTCAGATCGCAATCTCGTGATCATGGACGAATCCTAATTGGAAAGAAAATAAAGAAGCTCAAGAAAAAAAGCTGAAAAAGAAATAAAACCTTTGTTGTATTGCCATTTTTTTTTATAATAATTATTCCGATCTGAGGAGGTAAGTGAGGGAGTGATGGTGCCTCAGCAGCAGCAAGCAACCTTCTTTAGGACAACAAATCCACGTCATCATCTCTCTCTCTCTCTAACCTTGTCCAGCAAGCCTCTCTCTCTCTCTCTAGGAGGAGACTTCCTTTTATACGCAACCTCAGGAATCGAAGATCGCACAGTCTCGACCCATGAAGACGTCTCTCTCCCCAACTCCCTCCGCCATGCCTCTAGATCTGGAGCTGCCCAAGATCAGAGTACCCTCTTCCTCGGTCGCCGCCCACGAAGCGTCGTCGAACGGCGGTGACGCTGGTGTAATCCAGATCGTCGGGAGCGAGGACGGCGAGTGCTGCCGCACCCCGACCTCGAGCGAGCACAGGATCCAGGCCGCCGCCGCCGCCTCCGCCAGCTGCCCGCCGGCACCGCGGAAGCCCCGAGCCGCGCCTTCGCTGCCGCTGAAGAGGAGGCGCGAGTTCTTCGACGCGGCGAACCGGGACGAGGTGGAGGGCTTCTTCCGGAGCTGCGAGCTGGCTCTGCGCTTGAGAGACGGGCCTCGCGGGGCGGTGGTGAAGAGGAGGTACCTCACTAAGGGCGTTGTGGTCGCAATTCTCTGATCAACTCTTCTTCTTTTTTTTCACCGCTTCTCTTTCTTTTTCTTTTTTCTTCGGCAAATTGTCGTTATCACTCGCGGATTCCAATTTGTTTATACAGAATCGTGAAACGTGTAATCTCGTGATCAGATGTTGCTGAATGTAAGTACATAGAGATCTCAATATTGTCAAAATGTTCTTGTTCTTTGCCTTTTTTTGGTTCGTGCGATCTCGGTTTTTGCTGTGAAGTTCTGCTGCAGAATGAATCTCCATTTCGATCTTTGCTGCGCTTTTAAGTACGAATTTCGCCATTGGCCTTGAGCAAGAAAATCTCACATTTCCAGCTTCATTCCCGCTGAATAATCCAGCTGAAAGCAAACATGTACATCGACTCGGAGGAAGAAGACGCAGGACAGTTCTTACGAGGCTGTTTTGTTCGAGCGTTCTGTGTTTTTTATTTTTATTTTTTTTTACGGGGTCTATATGCGTACACCCAACAAATATTTTTTGAAATATTTTCTTGCGAGGGGGTTTGTTTACAAGATTCATAATGCAAAACCCTAATCTAATCGACCGCACAACGTATCAAGAGCCCACGAAATGGCTTTCTGGAAGCTGTGTCTCACCCAGCTTTGAGATGCTGCAGATTTCAAAGCATGTAATTTATGGTGTTTTCACAGCACGGTTGCCACACAAGACACAGTCCAAATCGCAATGCAGCTACATTTACTATCAAAACGGGACTACTCCAGCTTGAAAGCTTGATTAGGGGACCCAAACACCTAACATGTTATTTCTCAAATTGACCTGACTCTCCTAAAACTTTTATGTTTGTACAATCACTGTCTTAAATATTTATCTTGGAAGCGCAATAGCGAGTCCTCAACCCTTCAATCGGCGGAATCAAATTCTAAAAATCTATTTTTAAGTGCAATCGAGTCCTAAGTCAATACTAAAAATTGCAATTTAAAGCCATGGGCATTCGAAATTTTATGGTGTCACATGGGCAATTTTTACGCCATGTATATGTATGAACATTACTATTAATCGAGAGAACTTGATTTTCACTTTTCCAAAGGGTTAGCGACTTGAATGCACCAATTAAAAAGGTTATAAGCTCAATCTTTTAGGGAAAATTTATTTAAAAATTTTTAAATCTATTGTGCGGATGCCAATTCAGTCATAAATCGTTCAATTTGGCCACTTTAATCCTATACCTTTTAACTATTTGCCAATACAGTTATTCCAACCAATTTTGGCCGAAAATGCTAATGTGGACGTTAAACATCCTATGTGCATCACTTGGCACCGACATGGATAATTATTTTCATTTTTTTAAAATTTTTCTTGGGTTAAGAAATTTCTTCAATTTTTTTTTTTATTTTTCTTTTCTTTCTTTTTTTCCTTCTTCCTCCGCCAATCGCAAGGCATCGTCACTAGCCAACAATCGGCCATACATGAGGACCGAGAAGGTCTAGCTTTGCCAAAATTTTTGTAAAAAAAAAAATACAAAAAGTTGTCTACAACACTAGTTGATCTCTACGTTAGTGATTTCCATAAAAAAAATTGATCGAGATGATTGCATTAGAAAATTGTGAAAAGGTTTAGGATCGAATTGACCAATTTAAAAGACTTAAAATTGACATGGCATCCGTACAATAGGTCTAGGACTTTTTTTGGTAATTCTCTCATTTTTTAGACTCCATTTCTTTCAAGAAAAACAAATGATTTGGAAAATACTTTTTCAAAACGGTCATTTCTATTACTCACAAAAAATAAATGAATGAATATAATTTTCACCGCCAATGAACATATTTGGATATAAATTGTCGTGTACAATGAAAATATTTTTCTTTGATTGACTATATGAAAAAAATGTTTTCTAAATCATTCAGTTTTCTATTGAATAGACTTTGCCTTTGTTTTGAAGTGGGAGACGGGGGGGGGGATCAACGTGTATCCTATATCGTGAAAACATTTATGAATTATAGTCCAAACCCAAATAAATGGATTTTATATGACTAGGGACATACATGAACCATTTTGAATGGCATGGTGACATAAATTTGGTGTCCGGGCTTGCCCCGACTATTTGAGTTTTTTTGCCTTGTATTGAACCCGCCTATGTTGAGATGCTAGAGTTTTCTCATGTTCACGAATGATGACTCCAAATTTCATTGTTGGTTGATGGTCACTTGTCAATACACGGGTCCCACCAATAAGACACCATAAACCTTCACACTATTTTTCAAGTAAGATTTATAATATAAATGCAGTAAACCTAGCATTATTCACGCATAAGAAGATCTCTAGTAGAGTTGACCGCTTTTACATTGGACTCGCATGGGTAGTAAACAAGAAAATATTGTACTTTCGAATTTCGAATCCTATCGATTCTTTCCCGGCGGTGAATTCAAGAAAAGAAAGTGAACAAAATTTAATATGTCAAAATTCGAAAAAAAGAAAAGAAAAGAAAAGAAAATGAAACCAAAAAAAGAGAGAGAAATTGAGATATGGAAGAAGCGTGACCGACGACGACCTCTCTTCCCCTCCTTGACACGGCTCTCTCTCTCCACGTCAATTTCCTCCACAAACAAATGTCATATCATCATCACAACCCTTCCCTCCTATTTCTTCACTCTCTCCGATCTCTTCTTCCCCCTCCCCTCAAAAACCATGTCCACCGATCTCCAAGGCCTCAGCCACCAAACCCTAGACTTGCCCTCGATCCACGCTCAAGACCCTGATGAGCAATTCTCGGATCCGGTAGCTCGGCCGAGTCGAAACGGCGAGGATGGCAGCGAATCTTGCCGAACGCCGACGTCCGAGAAGCACAGGATCCCCGCGGCCCTCTGTTGTCCTCCCGCGCCGAAGAAGCCGAGATTCTCTCGCCCCTCCTCGTGCCGGCGGAAGCTGTCCGAGCTGGATTTCTTCGACGTCGTGAACCGCCGCGAGGTCGACACTTTCTTCGAGCTGGCTGCCGCCGCCGGAGTTTCGAAAAGGAGACGCCCCCTCGTGGAATGAAGGATGGCGGTTCGAAATACCGAAATTCATTGGTGAAATGTATCTATCAACACGCTCTGCAAAATTTACACATACCACATTACATAAACATATATATGCAGCTCCCATGGCTTGATCCCAACATATTCTTTCTTTGTTCATTACATCTCGGAAAGAGAAAGGAGGATCAAAACATGGTGTGAAATTATTCATTTTTATTCATTTTTTTATAAATTTTTTGGGGAGGTTGGAATAATAGATATGGTAGATGAAGTTGGTGGTGGGGAGATTAAGTGAAGAAGCTTAAGAGGGTGGGACTGATTGAGGGGGGAGGATCAATCAAATTATATTTTATTAGACGTTGGTCAAGGATGGCCTCGATCTGTATTCCTCCTTTGACAATTCAGTGGTGTTGAGTGTTAGACACGGCTTTGGGATTGATTCCCACACATTATTATTCTTTTTTTTAATAAAGTCATTATCAATTTTTATTTTTATTTTTATTTTCCATGTTAGAGAGAGAGAGAGAGAGAGAGACTTTGAATAAGCCCAAAATAGATGGAATGTGCAACATCATGTGTACTGCTGGGTGTTGTGGGCACGATTTGTCTTCTTCGACAAATTCTGACTTTTAATTATTGTCGCCATGTGGAACATTACTATTTTTTTTTTTTGGTCTGAACGTGGAACATTACTTATAAATATATATATATTGCAAATTAAATTTCTGACATAAAACCAATTAGGCCCCTCTGATCCCCAGACCTTGATCTAATCAAGAAATAAGTTCTTCAGCCCACCATTCATTTTTCAGCCTCCAACTTAGTTTGCGGACTCTACGTGATAATCACTCCACGTCAACGCTGCCAAATAGAAAAATCAAAACAATCGTGTTTGGCCTCATTCTAGTGACTTATTCCATGCCACGAGATCTTGAAATATCACATGTCCACCACGGCTCACACCACCCACAGCTATTTTCACGTTTAAAAAAGAAGCAAGAAAAAAAAATGAATCTCTCTTCAATTATGGCGTGCATCGCATACTTATACTCTCCACCCATTTATTGACTTCAATTTTTAGATCGGATTTCTAATGCTAAACATAAAAAATACAAAAAAAAAAAACTCCAAACCGATAAACATGTGATAAATATACCCACAAACTAAATTTTTTACCACAAAAAAAAAAAAAAAAAAAAATTAATCTCTCTACAATTGTAGCGAGCATCGCATACTTATATTCTCCATCTTAAATTTTTAGATCGGATTTTCTAATGCTAAACATGGAAAACACACACACAGAGACACAAAAATCACCCTCAAACTAGTAAATATGTGAAAATTTTACCTCCAACTAATTTTTTATAGCCAAAAATCCCACAAGCTGGTACGCACGCAATAAATTTGGCCTCATTAGTTTCCATTAAATTGGGTTAATACCGTAAAAAACCCCAAACTAGTACAACCTATGACAAATAAAGGGTAAAAACACTAAATTGACACACCTGTCAAACTATCATGTGTCATTTAACACAACAATTTGACGGTAGAATTTAACGGAGGGTAAATTTATCCTAAGTTTACCAATTTAAATTTTTTGTGGCCAAAAAATTAGTTTATAGTGAATTTACCACAGATTTACTAATTTGCGGTCTTTTGTCATATTAACCCGAAAATAATTTTAAAAAATTTGCGCTAAACTTCCATAAAAGCCAATTCATATTCCTCAGACCGATGTATATATGCATGGAATTTCTTCTCCTTGTTGGACTAGAGAATAACGTGTGCAAGCTGCGGCTTCAATTTCACGTATCTCATCTCTTTTTCAAGTCTTTTAGACCCCAATGGAGAAAAAGAAAAAGGGTAGAGTAGCGAACAAGATGGGTTGTAGTAATTAAGCGCACTAAAATCATCGTCTAATGACCGATTCAACTCTCACGAAAGAGAAGAATATTGAGGCGAGCTTAAGGAGTACTCCTCTTAAGCGCATCTTAATTTTGACGGAATAAAGAGCATTCTCATCACCTTCTTCCTCATGAAGCTGTGAATTCCATTACAGTAGAGAGAGAGAGAGAGAGAGAGAGAGAGAGAGAGAATGATGCTTTTGCCGAGAGAGGAGTCATTGTCACGGAAAGTATCCAACATGAAGATCGACGAGATGCGGGTACGAGGAAACCTCCCTTCACACTCCACAAAAAAAGGAGATCAGGGTTCTCCCTTCTTACGTAAGTTATCTGTGGGAGCTTAATGAATACATCTCGTTTAGTTTGGTCTTTTTCTTTTTTTCCCCTTCTCAAACTCTGTAAAATTTGCTTTTACATGTTCCGTTCTAGGGACCAGACCCGATCGACCGCCAGGCCGAGCTGGCACTTGCATCTAACATAGAATCCAAGCTCACCCGTCACAGAGAAGCAAGCGTATCCGGGCTAACCGGGCCTTTGATCTAGTGCATTTTATTTCCGAAACCTGTCTTTTTGCCCTTTGTGTGAATGGCTAAGTAGGAATCACCGTATATTTCTTGATTCAACAGATCTCTTGTTCAAATTACGACATTTTCCCATGTAGAGGAGGCTTAGGGGTCCAAATTACAATGTTTGCTTTCGGACTAGTCATCCGGCGAGTGAAGTCTTGCCCGGTACACGTGAACATTACATCTTGCACATCTTATATTATAAAATAGATCGGAGATCTCAACCTGAGTATCCGTGAATAGAAATATTTTGTAATTTAAGTAACATTCCAGCTTACACCTCAGTTATTACAAGATATAGGAAAATAAGGCCCATCGATGTTGTAAAGTCGTATGCTATAAAAAAAAGCATTATTGGCTATTCTCTTGATATCTTAGGGCTCCAAGAAAAACGGTTTGTCTAACATACCTACCAAAGCACATGCCGAGAGCTTGAATCCCGACGCTCTCTCTCAATTTTCTTTTGCTCGATATTCCTGTTATTCTGCCCGTTTTTCTGTTCCGCTGGTTGGCCCCGTCAATAAGATCCCATCCGCAAACCGTCTTCGGCGTGCAAGGATCAGCTTAAATGCGAGAGGGAGTGAAAATGTCATCGACCCGTTTTCCGGGCGACTTCGATTCTCGGAAAGAAAGAAAGAACCGTTCATCACCTGACGCAAGAGAACTGCGAAATCAAGGCCCCTTTTGCTGCATTAGCTGAACTGAACAGATGCGAGATTCTGAGCATCTCTTATGGATCCAACCGTCCTCCCCCATGACGGAGCTGTCCGCTTTACTTGCCGAAAGAAACTGAAGAGAATCGAGGGAAAGTGGGAGGAGGGGAAAAGTGAAGTTCAAGCCTGTCCTGTCGAATCTGTACTTAGGAATGGATCTGCTTTTTGTCTTGTGAAGGTAAGAAGACTCCAAAAAGGGGAAAAGGGGAGGGGATCGAACTTCATGTTTATATGCCTTAGGGGAAAGAAGCATGTGCCTTAGGGCATTTTCTTGCAAATGTAATTTTAACCTCAATTTTAGTTAAACTAGATTAGAAATTTAAAATTTTGAAAAAAGAGAAAATGAAAAAAAAATACAAGAGGGAGGGGTCCCTCCCACCCGTGGCCGTCCCCCCATCGGCGATGCCGGCACCTTGGTGAGGGGCGATGACCCTTTCCGGAACGGACAGAGGGCCGCAACACCGGCCGCAATTTGGGGGAGGATCGCCGCCCTCGGCTAGACCTAGGCAAGGGACGATGAGCCGTCGCAGCCCTCGTAGCCGCCCCACAAGAGATGGGGCGGCCACAAGCGTAAAGCCTCGGTTTTTCTTTTTTTTTGTGTGTTTTTTTCTAAGTTTTTGCCTATTTTTTTCTTTTTTCAGTTTGTTTTTCTATGATTTTTTAACATAATTTAATTAAGATTTGGTGTCACAATTAGGATTCGGATCAAAACGGCATCATTTTAGAGCTTTAGTTGACCTGCAAGCTCTTGCTTCTTTGGGGAGGCGAGGGTTGCCTCGCATAAGTCCTCGTTGGTTGTGGGCGAGGCCACCCTTGCCCTTATCTCGGCAAGGGCCCGCCTTGCTTGTGAACGGTGAGGGTCACCCAAGCGAGGCCAGCCCTTGCTTGTGGCTTTCAAGGGCTGTCTCCTCCTTCCCTCTCTTGTAATCTTGGAGGTCAGCCCATCGTCCGAGACCGACCATTGCAAAAAAGAAAGTGAAAAATAAAAAAAGAAGTAAACGTGAAAATGTCATTGAACAGTCATTGAGGTAAGGGCCTTTTCGAGATTAATATGGCCATTTCGGACCCTTATTTGAAATAAGATTTACTTAAGGCCCTTATTTAAGATAATGTTCATTTTAGATCCTTATTTGAGAAAATGAGAAAATTTTATGTCTTTATTTGAAGTTTTCCCTCGCTCTTGTATTGTTTTTGAGCTATGCAATCGAATTCATCGGATAACGCGTCACGGCTGGCATGAGGATGAATTGACATGGGATGCTGGTGCAGAACTCCACATCGTCAAATCATAAGTTGCGACAAATTTTCCGCATTTGGCTGATGCTGGTTTAGCATGATCGGACAATTGTACGTAAGAGAAAAGCTAGTACATCGAAAATTAAGACATCTTCCGGATTGTTTGCTTAACAATGCCATAAGAGTACTCTCTAACATCATCAAGGATTTTCACATGTAAGATCAAAATTAATCTCATGGATGTCCTTTCCATCATGAATGATAATACTAGGAGGTGAAAAACCATGGTTTTGCCCAATCTAATTACGAAGTGAATCGTCAAAAACAGAACGGGATGCTTGGACCCATCCCACTTGTTTTAACATTGATTAGGTACCATTCACTTCAGCAGCAATTGCTTCAACGGATTGAATACATGCTGATCCAGTGCAAAGAATGCAAATTCCGACCCGAGAATCTGTTTTTGCGGTGACGATACCGGCTTTAGTCAAACCATGAAAAAGGTCAATTGTCAAAGCAAAAAGGTTTGTAATGGTGAGGGCATTCACTAGCCATCACAGCGTCATAATTTGCATGATGAACAATTGTACGAGTAAATAACTAACTCGGGATAATCCAGCAATCTCTGAACGAGTAGCCGACTGCCGACTGCAGATTTGATGACGGAAGTGGCAATCCCGGTGTATGACATTACAGTTGGCGATACTGATGAGTTATAACCGAAGAGTCCTCGCAAGACCGTCTGGTACTATTCCTGGCGATGCCCTATGATAATTAAGGATCCAAATCGCGCTGCTTCGCTCCCAAATTGAAGGTTGGTCTCTAGAAACGACTTCTCCTCTCCAGTTGATTGCAAAACTGAGATGAGGCCATCGAGGTAATGAAGTCTCTGACCCATGTGACAGTCTCAACTTTGGATGTCCATGTGCAAGCAGGATTCTTTTGATGTCCAAGATGTCTCAAATGCGAATGCCTGAAAGATGATCTTCCCGTAGTTGACAATGCTATTTTCAGATTCGCAAAAGATTTGCTAATCCATAGAGAGACGAATTTCAGGCCCATGACATTGCTTGAAGGATGGTCTTCCACATGAGATCTGGCCATTCCACCTCCCATTTCTGATATCTCCCAAGCTTGTTATCCCGTGCAGATGGAGATGAAGCTATAAAAAAAAAGTTAAAGCACCATAGAATTTAGCCACAGGCATGAAGTGACAGCATATGTGAAACATTCGCTGGAAAACCGAAAAATACTTTCCATCTACCTACCCTTGCACAATGAACGATTACCTTTTCAAGTACGAGGAGGATAAAGCTCCCACAGCGCGACGGTAGAGTCCTCTGATGCAGAGGCCATCAGCTGGCAATCAGTTGAGAATGAAACCGCATTACACTGCCAAGGCAAGCCATAACTCAGAGGGGGAGAGAGAGAGAGAGAGAGAGAGAGAGAGAGAGAGAGAGAGAGAGAGAGAGAGAGAGAGAGAGAGAGATTCTGCAAAGAACATCCTCGAATCTCGATCACCATAAAAATGTGTGCATGCGTGGAAATCCAAAAAAGGGACTAAAAATGTAAGCTCTAGAACAAAGGACAAAGGAATCAAATACCGTTGCCTGGTGATACTTCAATATTGCCAAAGGACTCCCTTTGCAATAATTGTATATCCGAACTCTGCTTATGAAATAAAATACCAGACGTCATATCAAATGTGGTAGAGAAGAAAACAGGTACCTTCTCAATGCTGGTGGTTTTACAAAAGAGCAAATGGACCCCTCATCCACAACTCAAGCAGCATAGCATGTGTGTACATAAAACCCATTAATAATGACCACACAAAGAAATCCCGTTGCAAGTTTAGAAGTCAAACCTGTGATCCCAGCCAGCAGTCGCAGCAATTTTGTCATCTGGTCTTATTGATACGCTGGCAATGCCACCTCGCTCCAAATTAATTCCTGTTTTAGCCACACAGCGTCCCTGAACACACAAGAACAAGCAATTATACCAGAAATAGGACAGAATGGAGAAAAATAGTCCAGTCACACAATAACACACATATATAACAAAAACAGAAGAATAGCTGAAAAAGGGCCTGAATAAGTTAATTACGATTAACCTAATAAAATCCCTTCTCGTAATAGGATTTTTACCTGCTATTGAGAGACTTAAGTGTGCAAAATAGTACCCTTCACAAGCCAGAGAAGTACAAAGAAAAGCTCACTGGATTATCCATTCCCACAGATTGCACTCGATTATCTAGTTCAATGTTCACATCTCCACTGATAAACAATTGCCCTCTACTGAACTCTTGTTTTCAATAATAAAGGCTTTTTTGGGCTGACCATAATACAGGCTTTGACCTAAAGCCAAATTTACAATTGCAGTTCTCCAAAATGTTTGAAGTTGTCATTTTTACAGAAAATTATCTATTTTGTTTGTGAAACAAGTCTGAGACAATTTCCTGTAGGAATGGAAATTATGTTTACCTGTATGGACACATATTCCGATAAATTCTCATCTTTGTTTTTTGAGAAAAATGTTCTTCTGAAGTTGCCAGCACATAAACTGGAGAGAGAAGGGGGGTGAGAGTGGGAGGGGGAGGGGTAACTTTATTCCTGAGCTTCTTAAACAAATGTAAATTTAGTAAGAAACTCATTTTCAAACAACAACAAAAAAAAAATTAGAGAATTTCCCCAGATCAGACACCCAATTTGCCATTACCCAGTGTCAACAACTCTAAATTCAGCTTGTATATTGGAAATTTTAAAATCCCAGATTTAATAGGAAGCGTAAAAAATCCCAGAAACCACAGGAAGCCAAATAAAACCTAACAAGATCTTCTCATAGCCCGCAGACATCAAAATGTCACTGACCTCAAAAAGCCACTGACCAGGTGAATGCAGCTAAAGAAAATTCGGCAGGACATGACATAAGATGAAAACATGCTGGTGACAACATCAAGCATCTCAACGCGTTTTCTTATTGCCAAAACCTAAATGATTAGTTTTTACATAATCTATGAAAATGAGACAGAAGTATCACTAAATAGAAAACAACACTTAGGTAGAAAGAATTATCTTCATAAGGGTAGTTACCAGAGAATGATCCAAACTGTACCATATGATTTTGTCATCTGCAGCACCAGAGATACCCCCACCGTTTGACTGATCTATGCACAGGCTCAGAACTGCACCATGGACGAAGAATTAACCCAATCTCATTGTAAATGTATTAATGAAATAGAAGCAGAACAGATGAACAAAAATGTGTATAGAATCATCACCAGGCTCTGAATGAAACTTCACAGACGTCATTGGAATCTGAGGATTACGTATGTCCCACCAGAGCATTGATCCATCCTCATAACTGCAAGAAGCATCCTAGAAGCAATGAGGTAAATCGTAGAGGCTTTGGGACCAGAAAAAGAAACTTTTCATCTGACAATCAATGGATAATAAGAAAGAAACCCAAATTTTCAAATGTCTTTTCAATGTTTACAGGGGATGTAAAGCATCTCCATTCTTCTACTGCAATTTATATCCTTCACCTCGCTCATCCTGATGAAGGGTATAAAAGCACATGATAAACATCAGCGCAAAAGTTCAGGAGAGAGTAGTCATACGTCCTATTACACAGCCCACGTTCAAATACAGGACAGACTCGTTAAATAAACTTTTACATTTAAAAAACTTGTCAAGATATCCCAAGAAAAATTACAATTACCAGATTTCATAGGCAGTTCATCTCTCATCAAATATTTATTAAAAGAATCAGAAAATTGGTCCAGACAATAACATGGTTATTAGGAAGAATGAGGCATTACCCAGCCAAAACATTGAGGAAACCCTGTGAGCCAGATGGTATAGAGGCTTGAATTGCCATGCACATACCTGCCACGAAACAATAAATTGTACTTCCACTATAATTCGAATCACATGAAAACAGAAATTACCACAAACTAGTCTACTTACTCTCAGCGTTATAATGAAACTTTTAAGTAGACAAATGAACACTGAATCTTAGAATTCAAGCAACTATATGGACCAGGACCTAACATAGTATTGCTGCAACAAGGAAGCTCCTGACAACATTGCAGGTAAGATGTTCTGGCCAAAAGAAAAAGGTGCCAGCCAATTGGCCAAGTATTTAGCTTCTTAATATGTAGCTAACATCAAATATTATGTTCCACTGGAAGTCGGACACAATAAAAACACCGTTCCCTCATGTGTGAGATACAGTGTCAAGTGTCTAGACCAATTTGAGTAGCACAAAATTTCCTAAGAGGAGTAGGGCAGAGAGTATCATATAAGAAAATCCCCCATGTGCTTTTGACAGTGAGATTAGGCAACAGTCAACTTTCAGTTAGCAATAATTATGTCAAATAACTAAGATAGTCAACCGATAATTAAGGTTTCCGGCCAATCAGACAAATACATCCAGCTGGTAATCATTCAAATGATTTCCTTGAGAACTGCACGTCTTCTTTAATACTCGGCTTGGATGTGGGAGTAGTAACCCAAAAAAAGGCTTCTTGGATGGAAAAGAAATACAGATGAATTCCCATGAATATTATCAAATAGCATTTTGTGAACATTCAAGTGAAGTGTACATACACATCAATTACCAGCTATTCCAAGGAATTCATAATTTAGATGGTCAGAAGAAAAGTTCAAGAAGCAGTTACACAATACCGTAACATGAGCATGCGAGAGTCTCCCAAAGGAAAAGACAGACATGGGAATACCTCTTTTTTATTTGAGATCCCTTGGCAGGCATCAAGATTGTCTGGAGGTAGTTGAACTGACCTTTGATTATTTCTGAGATCCCAAATTTCAACCTTTTCGTTTCACATGAGTAAAAAACCAATAAGAAGAGTGCAACAGGATCGCAGAAATCTGACATAGGTTTCAAAATCAGCAGAAAAGAACCTGCGAAGTCTGCTCCCCTGCTACAGCTATGTAGATGGGTCCTTTAGCACATAAAACCTTTGTCAGCAACCATAGAGGTAAAAGGTAAATCAACTTCATCCTTATTGTAAATTATGTGCAGCCAAAAAGTTATCTATCCCGAATAACTGCTAAACATCCGCAAGAGAAATAAGAAGGGCAACAGACAGAACTACAGGTTCATGCATAGACAACCGTGTGACACTTGGAAAATTACAGTTGCAAGCTCAACTTATCATGATGCATAGAGAACAAATTGAACTCCATTAACGTACTCTCTCTGACTTGCCTTAAATTAGGCACGGACATGATTGTAGTAAATCTATGAATTTACTGAACAAACCTTCAGAGGCATGGGAACACTCTGTTAGACTGCCCTCAACCCATCCTCCACTACCATTTCGGGTTTCTGAATCGGAAGTTTCTCCAACTCCAAAGTCTTGGAAACTTGCAGACTCTTCAGCTGGCCTTACACAAGCAGAAGCCTTCTTCACCAATGAAAGCTTGCAAAAGTGATAGCAGTTTGCATTGATAGTCAGCAGGGGATTTCTGCCACAAGCAAGAACATGTAACTTTAACTCTGCATACATTGATGAAGAGAAAAGGAGCACCTGTATTAGTACACACAAGGACACTAACTATATGCTAAATCTTGCCAGCTAAATGATGTGCCAGTACAAGTCATTGATTCATCGAAGCCTGGGCTCAAAGAAACAGTCTCCATCTAAATGGCTAAAGAAGGTTTACAACATCACTTAGCAAGCATTTTAGCATAAACTCTCAGTACAAACGGCATTCATCTACACCATCAACTTTCTGAGGCATAACCATCTCCATAATCATTGCCCCTTCATCCAATTCCAATGTGATATTAAGTATATTTTGTCTGCCCTCATGGTGACTCTACTCTCGCACACTAGAACAAGGACCACCTCAACTTAGAATCAGCTAATTACAAGACAAAATCCGGCAACATTTCCACAAAGAAAGCATGCATAATGGCTACCCAATACCTGGATAGGCCACCATCTTCAAGGTCCCAGCACTTAACTGTCCCATCCCTTCCTTGGCTACAATCTCAACAGGACAATCATAACCCATCGATCACTTCAAACGACAAAGATACAAAGTTGATGCATCTGCAAAAAGAGAAAGGGAAACCTAAGAATTTTATCAGCTCCAAGCACAGGGCTAGTAGCGATGCAGATGATCCCGTGAGCCGCACTGTGCACCCTGCCATCCATTTACAGAAAACAACTATATAAGCTTTAAAACAAAAATTTTTAAAATTTTTTTGCAACTTTTCATGGAAAACTACAAGCAAAGTATTTCCAAAAAAAAAAAAAAAAGGGAACTTTGAGGAAGCAACGACCAAGAAGACGAAACGGTCCGTCGCTGAGAGGTGTCCCAAATCCGCAATTCGCCGTCCGAAGCACTGCGATATCAAAAGCCCGTGGAGGGTGTAGAACTCGAAAAGTCATTTTCATGGTGGAGATATGAACAGAGAACCGGGAAAAAAAAAAGAAACGGGATTTGAGAGTTACCCAGTGAAGAGCAAGGGGCGAGAGAAGTGGAAGCAAGCGTCCATGACAGAGGCGCGATGACCGCGAAGCACCGCGACGGGGTCGGGCGGAGGTCGCTTGCTCATCGAGGGCGGCGGCGAGCTATTGTCGCTGTCGGAAGTAGAATTGACGGCTCTGCTCGGTGAATGATCAGCTTGCTGAGTGACGAAAACTGTTCACGGGACTAGAGAAATGTTGGAAGAAGAAAAAGGAAAAACCTCACGTCCGAGATTATTCGACTACTGATCTTGTTACCAAAAAGAAAAGAACTGATCTTGAGCACAAAACAAAGAAATTACCCAAATTCCAAACAAGGGCTTCAAGTACTCTCCTTTTTTTCAAATAATAGATTAAAGTGAATCTTATTTTGAATAAGTGCCCTCTTAATTAAAAAAAAAACTGAATAAGAATAAGAAATTGTAAAAAAATTTTTTTTTTATAAGGAAAAAAATTCATTTTTTTCAAATTTGTCAATGTTAATATTGGTTGTGACACCTAGGAGACTAGTGTTCATTTTAGCAATTTTTCGTTAAAATTAATCGGAATGACTAAGTTAGCAAATCGCAAAAAAATTTAGGATTAAATTGGCTAAATTAAAAAAATATAAGAATGAATTAATATAAATATAATATATTTTAAAAAAATTATTAATTTTTTCCTTGCAGAGATGTTCCCGTCCTATCCACTAAACTTTTTGAATGGTGATTTTGAGTTTATATATGCGATAAAAACTTCATGGAGAGACAAGAAGAAATAGAAAAACAACAGTAAAATATTCGTGAATAACAAGTTTTGAGAAATTTTATTGCTTTACTCATAATGATTAGGAGCATATCACGTTATTACAGTCTAGAAACGTGAGGAAGATGGCGTTATTTCATATTGATTAGATGACCTTATATTGATTTAGAAATTTTTAACATAACGATCGTATTGAATATAAAAATATTTTAAGAATTAATCAAAAGTTTAGGGATAACATTATTTATTTAATAAAAAAGTGAGCGATCTCATTGAACCAATTCAAATTTTGGAGACGAGATTGTACGTTGAACAAAATTTTGAAAATTATAAGTATCATTATGGGTCGAGATTAAAAGAGAAGCTTGTTCAATTAATGAGATTGGACACAGGACATCACCGGCCATTGTTGGGCTGCTCTAACTCTAGCCCACATGAAAATTTGCGTTAGATGGGTTTATTGATCTGGGTAGCCAGTTGAAGTTAAAGCTTTCATAGCCCATATGGTGGATCGAAATGCTTCACCACCTTCAAACTACGCTTCTCTTGCAACAAAATCTATCCTTTTTCTCTTGCAAATCACTCCTCGCGTCATGTGCGAGGGACCGTTGGTGGAAAACTATGATGCGGAATTGATGTAGCGTGGATCGGTTAATATATCCCATTTAGCTTGTACTCATTGATTCAATTCACTCGGACTTAAAGCTTTCTCGTGATAGTTTCCTCAATGCTAGGTGTCGGGCTTCTTCGCACTATCAACCCATCATAACAAATGGTATCGGAGCGTTTCGTGATTGTCGGGATTAATGTGGTTGCCAGCATGACAATTTTCATCGTGGTATGTTTGGTAGAACAGAGAACACGAGCGAAGTTAAAAGGTGTTTCTTTGTGGCATGGCGATATGGTCCCAGATCGACGTTGACGGTCGTTGCGGCTTTGTAGCAACAGAGACTGTTAATTTTAGATTTGTCAACGCATGAAATATACCTAAAGTAAGGGAGAGCTCATTTGATATAAGAACCCCACGTGTGAGGAGAGATTGCTGAAATGCACGAGCGAACTGTTCGGTGTTTGTTGAATCCCGAATTCTCCTTGGCGTGAAACAGTCAAGTTTTGTTGGATACACACAAATGAGCTCAGATCTGAGATAACACACAACACCAAAAATACGTAACAACTATGCGAGGGACACCTTCGGTGTGAACAAACGAGAATTGGACAAAGTGATGTGCTTGCGAATCCCGGTCGAAGTACAATGCTTATCCACATGTGAATTTGAAGTGCTAACTTCTAATTAATTCTCACGAAATAGAAACCCTCTGGAACGAACCCTAATGAACAGTCAATTCGATAACTTTAAAAAATATCTTTTTTAAAAATTGTAAGCTAAAATTTTAAAAATAAAATTATAAGTGAAAAATATCCTATTAATAAGATTCAAATAATAAGTTGCAACTTTTAAAATAGTAGATATTATTCTCCGGCCAAATGAAAAGATAACATGGATATTGTTATCAAAATACGAAAATGTTCTTATAACTAAAAAAAATAGGGAGGTAATTTTGACTCCATATTGAATCAACACTTGAAATGTTGGCTTTGCAACTAATAACAAAATCATTGTGCAATGAAATGGCTTTTCAATCCTTTCTCTCAAATGAAATTGCTCCACAACGACTCTCCGGCGATTTAAAATTAAGACCCAGTAATATCGATTATGCACAAAACAAATGAAGTAAAGAAAAACTCAAAATAATAATTAGTAGAGAAAAAAATGTACCCTATTGATCCAAATCTCATTGATGAAGATGTGCAGGTGCTCCTTAGTTGACCGTCCCACCAAGTCGGACGGTGGGATGGTCAACTAAGGACCAAAAATTAGATTGCTGAAACCGGATCACTTGTTGATCTGGTTTCACTTCATATTCTTTTTTTTTCTTTTTTTTTTTGTGTTTTTATTGTGAGCTAAACATCATACCATGGGGTCCATATTTTGTCGAGACCCAATGCGCATCAAGTGATCGGGGATTATTTTTTTTGACAAGAAAGTTGAGATGCAACTTATTATTTGAATCTTATCAATCGGAAATTTTTCACTTATAATTTTGTTTTTAAACTTTAGCTTACAATTACAAAAAGAAAGAAATTTGGCAATCAAAAGGGTAAAACCATATCAACAAGTGATTCGGTTTCACCAAAAGAATTTGCATTTAGAATATGCTCGTCCCACCATCAGAATTTGTAGGACGGTTCAAGTTAGCCTTTTGCTTTCCTTTATAATGAAGTTCTCGGTAAAAAAAATGGAGCCTAAGGGCTGGTTTGATAACAAACCTATTTTCGGAAATAATTTTTAAGTAAAAATGATTTTTTCTAATTCTGTTCTTGAGAAAAAGAAGTAGATTTTTTTTTCCTTCTTGTTCCTATTCCAACTACACGATCTATTCTCGAGAACAGAAAAATTAACCGATATTACCAAACAGATTTATGTTCTTTTTCTATTTCGGGATCCAAAAAATAGAAATGAGAGAAACATAAAGCGTTACTAAATAGGTCATGAGTATCCAACTGAATGCTTAATCCACCAACTCAAGCGGGACATATGTGATTGGGTGAGAACTTGTAATGTAATCAATTTGGACGCACATAAGTGGCTTTTTCTATAGTGGAAGTAGGCAGTATCTTCATATGTATATATTCCTTTGTGCTTTAACCTTGATTTGGCTCTTCGTGGCAGAGGAGTTTGGAGGCAAGATCATTGATTAAACTAATACTAAGTAGGAAGATCCAAACACTTGTCCTCAAACGTTTGATTTCAATGACGACTGAACAAAAGCTGGATCCCAACATCTTGGGGATCTAAGAGGAACTCGCCACGTGGACACATCGGAAGCCGGTCAAATGGACAAATCAGCAAACATGATTTTTGGCTCTTCTGGAACAAAATTAGAATAATTAATCTCGGGTTAGAGAGATCTGAATAAACCAAATTGGAATATGGGTTGAACCCAAGAAGGAATTATACCTTTTGGAGGTGACCCTTTGGTTTGCATGAAGACCAAGTAAAAGCTGTGACACCCCAAAATTTCCGTTTCCTCACACCAGTCATGTTTAAGCTAAGCCGACTTCGAAGCTTCATGACTTAGTAAAGCTTGGAGATAAGTTGGCTCAGGGATTCTTTCTACATCGACGGCAAATTTGTCGAAGCGCTTCGCAAAAGTTCAATTGGGGTTTTGATGAATGAGTAACGTTAGGGCGACGACCGTTCAAGTACGTTACGTCATTAATTTGAGCAGATGTGAATGGGACAAACGAAGAGTGAAGAGAAATGCTAAACATATAATGGATGAGACGTACGGGATGGAAGTTTAGCTCTATGTATCAAACTAGCGTATGCTAAATCAAATATTGGATCGAGAGATATTATATGTATACATTACTATAACATATCAAGCAGGTGATGTGCCTTTGTTGGCCTAAACTATCGAATCCAAGAATTGGGAATGGGAAAGGGGGTCTGTCTCCCCTTACTTGACCCGCTTCTCATCCTACCTGACGAATAGTTGGATGTGCGTTGCCTGGCCAGTAAATATTTTAATACATTGTCCTCTACCACCCGTGTTAACACCTCCGTAGTCACCAACATCGTCGGCCGCCACTCCGACTACCCAACATTGGTCACCACGTGTGTCGACTATCACCACCGTCTCCTTCGCCCATCTTTCTCATCCTCGTCATTCTCTTGCTTCTTTATATCCTCTCCATTTACGGTTCATCTCATTCTCTCTCACATTTACTTCACCCAATTCCCCGATTTACGTGATGGACATAGGAGCATGGAGACTCGAGCTGATCATTAGGCAGGCACGGATTGATCGGGCCTTAAGGTCGGGTCTACATTTTTACTCGAGTCCACCAGATGTCGAAATTTTCATGTACAAACTTTTAATAGATGCGTTTTGACTCCAACCAAAAGTGCATTTGATCTATATCACAGCCCGTTTTCAAATAAGTGAACTTTCTTCTAATTAAACAACTGGTGACCCAGATACATTTAAGGGGGACGATGTACTAGGAATTATATATGCTACCTATGTTGTTGTCGGACGTAGAGAACACGACGAGCGCAAGGAAAGTGGAAAATCCGAACGTGGGAAACAGCTAGCACTCGCGTAATCTGTCTTATCTAAAATGTTTTTGGTATTAATTGTCCTCTTACATCATTAGTTTCAGCAAATGGGAGTGACACAATCCACAAGTGAGGAGAAATGCTAAACAACATAGTGGATGAGATGAGGCTTAGGGGATCGAAGTTTATCCCTCTATATCAAATTAGAATATACTAAATTAGATGTTGAATAGGGGGAGATTACATGTATACAATATTGTAATAAATCAAGAAAGGGATGTGCAATCACTTCCTTTTTGGCATAAGAACACCTCAAGTGCTAATATTTATATACGGCGCTCACTTTGGTGCTGATATTTTTTTGAGATTACTTAAGTGACAAATCGGAGAAAAAATGATCAATTTAGTGCCAACGGCGAGAAATTTCGAGACACCGACCGGAGTTGGCACTTAAATAATCATTTTTTAAAAAAAATTGACACTTAAGTGATCAAAAAAATAATCACTTTAGTGCCAAATAGGAGAAAAAAGATCACTTTAGTGTCAATGGCAAGAAATTCTAGCGACCTCACAAGAATTGGCACTAAAATAATAGATTTTCAAAAAAATCGGTACTTAAGTGATACAAAACAAATTGGCACCAAAATGAGCACCGTACACAAAATTAGCATTTGAGGTGTCCTTTTGCCCTTTCTTTTTGGAAAAATTACAAAAAAATCCTAATTTTTTTATAATTGTGTCAATTTAGTAGTGGTGGCCCCCGAAACCGGCCTGTTGACCAACCGTAATCGGCTCTGATTTCTTCGATGATGATGGAGATACCACTACCACGGATACTAGAATGGATAACAACGATTGATTATAAGGTAAGTTGGGTTTATCAAAGGTAAAAGAATTACATGAGTTTTGATTCTTCTATTCTAAGAAGATATGTAAGAGCTTAATGATAATTCATTAAGTTCAAACCCCTTTCCTCTCCCCTTTTTCTTCCGTCAAATTTTGATTACAATATATAATTTGATTACAATTTATATTTAATAATTTATTATTTTAATTTCATAATTTTTTATTTTTATTTCATAATTCATAATTTAAAAATTAAATTAAAAAATCGGAACCGGAATCAAAATCGGAGGTTCCTGTTCCGATTTTGAATTGAAACCTGCCCTTGAACCGGTAGTTCAAAATCGAAACCGGAACCGCCCCTTAAGGTTCCGGTTTGGTTCACAAATGGCCACGAACCGGAATCGCCAGTACTTCCCTTTAAGGTTCCGATTTCGATTCACGGTATTCATGAACCAGAATTGGCCGGTTCCGAACCGTGGCTACCACTACTATTAATTGTTGAACTTTATTTTTGGCCAATTGAGTCATCAACCTTTTATATTTGTGTCAATTCGGTCAATCAGGCTAATTTTGGCCAGGAATAGCTAACATAGACGTCGGCCATCTTATTTGACGTATTTGGCTGTCGTGAACAAATCTCAAAAAATATTTTAATATTTTCTCAATTTTTTTCTTTCTCTTTCTTGTTCCCCCCCCCTTCTTTCTCTAGTCAATCGCCAAACCTTGGCTACCAGCCCAAGGCGAGGGCCAACAATAGCGAGCCTTGAGAGTGGTGGCGGAGGCCGACTTTTTGGCTAAACGAAGAATAGAAGGAAAAGAGAAAGAAAATGGAAAAAATAACACATAAATTAATTAAAATTTGATGAAATATTTAAAAAAATATTACTAATTGTCAACGTCGGCGCCTACTATGCCATTGACTGAATTGACTAAATTGGCACAAATGTAAAAAATATAAGACTCAATTGGCCAACAAAAATGTTGTGATTAAATTGACTCAAACACAATAGATCTAGGATTTTTTTTGGATAATTCTCCCTTTTCTTTTTTCATCTAGCCATTGTTGACCCATGATCGCTAAAGATATTTTATGTACTTTCTTATGATAAATGACATCAAATAAGCATCCAAGAATTGGTAATGGGAAGAGGAGCTTGTCTCCACTTACTTGGCCCGTTTCTCACCCTATCTCCACATGAATAGTTGGATGTGCGTCATGCGACAAGTAAAAATGCTAATGCATTGCCCCCTACCGCCGGTGTTACACCTCTGCAGTCGTTATCGTCGGTCGCCACCTTGACTATCGATAAAGCCACCATTGATCACCACACGCGTCGACTACCACCACCGCCTCCTTTATCCATCTTCCTCGTCCTCCTCATTCGCTCGCCTCTTTCTTTCCTCTCCATTTATGTTCGATCTCATTCTCTCTCACACCTACTTCGCCTAATTACTCCATTTAGGTGATGGGCGAAGGCAATGGGCATAAGAGCATGGAGACCAGGGCTGCTCATTAGGCAAGCACGGATCAATCGGCCCTCAAGGTCGGGTCTACATTTTCCCTCGACTCCGCCTGTTGTAGAAATTTTTGTGTACAAATTTGCGACCTAGGTCAGCCAAGCTTGGAGAGAGACGATTATCTAATAGATGCGCTTTGACTCCACCCGAAAATACATTTGATCTTCTTCATAACCCGTTTTTTAAATAGTGGACTTTCTTTCTAATTAAAAAACTAGTGACACAGATACATTTAAGGGGGACGATGTACTAGGAATTATTTATGCTACCCAAGTTGTTGTTGGACGTAGAGATTCTAGAGAACACGACGGGCACAAGAAAATTGGAAAAATCTGAACTTGGGAAACAGCTAGCGCTCACGTAATCTGTCTTATCTAAAAGAGTTTCTGGTAGGAATTGTCCTAAAGAAGGCTTTAGCATCTCAGATGATCTCTTTTAATAATATTACGGTTAATAACTTTCGATTATGGCAACATCAAGTGACTAAATAAGGACAAGCATATAAAAAAAAACCACAGTAGAGAAACCTAGAGTCACATTGCGAAAATTAATTTAGTGTAATCTAGGTACACTCTCGAGTGGGAAAAAGTATAAAAAAATCCTGAACATATTGCACTTGTGTCGATTTTTCCGTCATAAATTTCAATCATACCACTTGATTCTTAAACTGTTTAAAGACTTGTCAATATAATCCATCCGGTTAATTTTGATTGAAAATTGCTATCATAGATGTCGGTCGTCCTACATGGCATAATTGGCCTTTGCAGTAAACAAATTTTATAGTTTCCTAATATTTTTAAATGTTATTATTTTTTTCTTTTCTTTTTATTTTTTTTCATTGTTTGGAGAGGTCGTGGCCCTCGCCCAAGCCATTGCTAGGTCCGGCAGGGGCCGTGAGGATTGAGCCCTCGTCAGCCACAATGAAAAGTAAGGAAATAAAAAGAAACTAGAAAAGAAAAAATAAATATTTAGAAATTATATATTCTTTCCAAGTCGGGGCCGATTATGTCATGCGGAGCGGCTGACGTCTATGTCAATAGGTCTAGGGCTTTTTGATGAGTGAGTGTGTGCGTGTCTCTCCACATATTTAACGTGCAAAATTAAGAAATTTTTTTTTTTGTCGAAAAAATTAAGAAAATTTGAGAGTAGAATTGTGCATGGAAAAAGTCAATGAAACAATGGCTCTGGCATAAGCATCTGATCTATGGAGATGACATAGATTTGTTAGCGTCGTTGTTTTGGACTTAGTTTGGCCGGTTGAGAGATGACGGTCGTAGCAAAATGAACCACCGACTCTTATTCTATCAGTATCCTTGGACGGCGTTGAAAACGTTTTTTCTTTGGTTTTTTTTTTCCCGGGGGGGGTCGGAAGTTGAAGACCTAATTAAAAATGTCCTAAACTTGATGGTGACCACAAAATTATCTGCTGGAAAGAAAATAGCAATAGTAAAATAATAACTTCACATGCGATATAAATAATTTTTTCTGTACGTCCAAGCAAAACAAAAATCAAAATATAATCATTTGTGACAAATTTATCCAAAATTATTTTCTAAATTGATACATTTGTGACAAATTTATCCAAAACTATTTTTCAAAACGAAAATCTCAAATCAGTGCAATTGTGACAAATTTACCCCAAATTAAAATTTTCACTACAAAAATTCGAACCGGTGCACCTTTGATAAATTTACCCTTTACTAGTTTTTCTTTTAATTTTACCATCAAATTGTTGAGTTGGGTGACGTGTAGCGGTTGACGGATATACCAATTTAGGATTTTTACCTTATGTTTGTCATAGGTATACCAGTTTGGAATTTTTCGTTGTATTAATCCAATTTAATGGAAACTAATGGAGGGTAAATTTGTCACATGTGTACCAATTAAGGGTTTTTTATGGTAAAAAAATTAATTTGAGCTAAATTTATCATAGGTGTATCAGTTTAGGGTTTTCGTGATAAAAAAAATAGTTTGGAGCAAATTTGTCACGGGTGTACTAGTTTGAAGTTTTTTATGGTAAAAAAAAAATTGTTTGAGATAAATTTATTATAGATGTATCGGTTTGTGGTTTTTCGCGGTATTAACCTTAAAATTAAATATCTCACTAACTTAATGACGAGAACACCTACATTAGATAAAAAGATCCAAAATCTATGGAATGCCTTACTAACTGAATTTAATGAGTTGGGATAAGATGCGAGCTGAATAACCGAAATAGCTTGCTGGCATAGACTAACATGTCGAACCTGTTTTGTGTGTCCAGCATACGCATTTCCTGAAACGCTAAGTTAATTGGAGGCGCAACGACATTTTGATGACATGGTACTTGTCAAGGGAAAAATATCCAAAAAATCTTAAACCTATTGTACGACGGCCAATTCGGGTTCTAAATTTTTAATTGTTCCAATTGAGTTCTAAACTTTTTTACAATTTGGCAATGTAATTCTTTTGGCCAATTACCCAAATAATATGTAAATGGAAAAATTTTTAGGATAAAAGTGACACAATTGAAAGGTTTAGCATTAAATTGGCAAATCGTCATAAAAACTTAGGGCTAAATTGCCATAATTAAAATGTTTAAGACAAAATTAGCCGGCGCACAATAGATTTAGGACTTTTTGAACAATTAACCCTATTTGTCAACTAGAGTACTTTTGTACATGATATTCGAGATGATGGACCTCTTTCACCAGTGGGAGAAAAAGCAAAAAATAAAGGAGAACTTAAGCCGATCAAATAATACCTGCTATCCATTGAGTAAAGGGAGGGTTTGCTACAGTGATTCGGGCTGTGGGTGGCCCCTTTGAGAGTTGTGGGTCCTTGTCGCTGCATGAGTGGTGGCTCACGCTCAAAGCTCCTTCGACACAAGTCCTAATCGTTGCGCTGCAGCCCCTTTCCCAGCTTCGCTTGCTCGATTTGCACCTCTGATTGCTTTAATTCGAACCGTATAGTGGGTGGAAAGAAAAAAGAGCTCACCTTCTCATAAATGGTGTCAGTGAGAGGAACTTGAGTCCCCCTTATAGACCTTCTTTTGTGGATAGAATCGTCAATGAGGGTAAGCAAGCACCCCGCCTAAGAAAGGTGCTTGCTAAGTAAAGCTGGCTTTCGAGCCTAGTAACCTGTCACATATCGTGACAATAAAGCTTACGATCTAAGAAGAAAATGGTAGGCCGCTTTGGCTTCAGAATTCTCATTCAACACTTTCTGTTTTGCCAACGATAGGATGTCACTTGAGCACCGTATTAATCACGTTGATTACGGCAATGCCCAGACATCGTATATTCTCGAAGCGGCCCGAGAATGGATCCCGTGGTAACGGTGGACGACGGCAATGGACTGACGAACACGTTTAGCACTCCAGCGATCCAATTCGGGCCGATCCTTAGATTCGTTTGCTGAATTTCTATGTTACAAACACGAAGTGTCGTTAGTTGTCTCCGACTCTCCATAGCCACGCAAATCATTTGGGTGGAGGACACGTGGGCGCTCCGTGGCCAATCGATTTGCGCTCTCTCTCTATCTCTCTGCTTCGTTTTTCAACCGAGAGTATGCCGAACTCCTAACCGCCTCTTATTTAAACCGGCATTTGACTTCGGAGGACGAAGGGACACGTGGTAGGACTAGGCTTATCTCAATCCTCATGCATAAAATGAAATACTCGATTCGTTGGGCTATTATTATTATTATTATTATTATTTATTTGTTTCTTTTTTTCACAAAAAAAAAAAAAAAGAGATGGTGCTGAATGCCTTTATGCGAGAGTAGATGAAAACAAAATGTGCTTAGCAATCACATTTACCAAATATACCATGTCTTGACAATACTCGAGACAATTTCGAATTAGTACTAATACTTACAATATCCAGCAAAGTCATATAAATAGTAGCGGCACTGAAGCCGAAGTAGCAACTTACTCACTAAACTCTAGAGTCGATTGAGTTGATCCCGGCCTCATCGGGTTTTCAATTCAAAAGGGGTTGAGACAATCTATTCAAATCCCGCCTACCGCAGGATCTTTCTTGCCATCATCATTAAGTATAATAATACAAAAGACATAGAGGACGCTTTAATTTTTTAGCCAGCGGAGAAAAAGGAAAGAAGAAAAGAAAAACGACTGAATCGTGCTCGCACTGGAAAGACAGACAGTTAGGATAGAAAGAGTTTCACTAATGTATCGATCCGTGTGACTTGCTCGTTTGGGCCTGTCTGTATATGAACAATATTCTTGCCACAGGACAACCTCGTCACGCCAACATCCGGAGCCAAAACTTATTTATTACAGCATATTGAACGAAGAATGTTATCCTTGGCTCTTTTAAAAGAAAGCAAAAATCAAAAAAAAAAAAAAATTGAAAAAAACATTGGAAAAAAAAAAAACAAGAAATCGTATCAAACCTTGTAGGCTAAAGCCACGTAGTCATTGGGACCATGCATCCATAATTTGTCCGGCTCCTCTTTTGCCTGGAAGTCAACTCTCTTCCTTTTGCATGGACATGGACAAATTCCATTATTTAAGCTTTAACCATTTTGCGAAGAATGAATAATTTTCAAAAATTGTTAGTGAATAAAAAAAAGTTCTATCATCAACGACAGCTTATGTCTAGCGAAATAAAGAGATCATTTCTAGAAATATATTTTTTTAAATTATTCATTTTTCGCAACATAAATGAATTATTATTTTAATTTGAAAATGTTTGTTTTTGACAAGATTATCGATTATTTTTAATGATTGAATTTATGTTGAGATTCCCTATCGATTATTGTCGGGAAAGTATTTCCTTTTAATTTCTGTCCACCAATTTTCTTCCCCTATATATACACGCAACCTCTTCTGAATCTCCTCCATCGAATAACCCATCTCCTCTCTTAACTTATCCACCCATCATTCTCTCCCCCAGACTTCTCTCTTGCTTTGGTGTAGTTTCTGTAAGTGCTGTCGCTTGCAGTAATGGTTTAGCAATGGAGAGTAACAATGGTCATGAGGGGGAAGAGAGCAAGTACCAGAGAGGAGTGAGGCACCTTTGTGAGGGAGGAATAGAGAGAGTTCCGAGGAAGTACGTGTTTCCGGTTTCGGACAGGCCGAGCTTGGACACGGAGAGAAGCAACGTTTGTTATAGCAGCAACCAAACCCTCAAGCTTCCGGTCATCGACTTTGCTCGTCTTCAAGGCTCCAACAGATCCCAAGTTCTCAAGTGCCTCATGAATGCTTTTGAAGAATGTGGCTTCTTTCAGGTAATATACATGTCGAGCATAGTTCTGAACAGTCGAGAAGTGCGCATTGTCGTCGACGCACAGGTTGAGACACTGCCGCGCGAGCGCACATGTACATGTATGACTATGTAGACAATAATTCAAGGGTTGTTGCAATACATCATTAGTAGTCAAAAGAAACTAACAAGAACGCTGAGGTTTTTGCTGTTTTTATTTCGCCATACTTAGCTTTGTTAACTCATTGCACACTAGTCGTACCATCGATGGCTTTTCAGATACACTGCAATCAACCAAAATCAATCGACATTTCTCTTATCGATGTTAGATCAAACACAGGTCGACCGGCAAATGTTTAGTGCTTAATCTTTGACTTTGTGGATGCAGCTGGTGAACCATGGTATACCAAGTGAAGTGCTCGAGGAAATGGGGAGTGTGGGCAGGAGGTTCTTTGAGCTGCCATATGAGGAGAGGTGCAAGTACATGACCCCAGACATGAGGTCCCCGGTCAGGTATGGCACCAGCTTCAACCAGAACAGAGATCAGTTCTTCTGCTGGAGGGACTTCCTCAAGCTCAGCTGCCACCCCTTGCCACAACATCTCCCCTCCTGGCCCTCCAATCCTACTGACTTGAGGTGATCATCTGTCTCTCGATCTCTACATCCGGCCTGACTCGACGAGCTATACATGTCCTTTTGGTTATAGGCTGGCCTAGACAAAAGGTTAGACCTGACCATAAAGCTTGGGCTGGGCATGAGTTGTCCAATTTTCACCTCCAGTCAGTATAGTGTCCATCATGTCGGCAGCTGAACTGAGTTTTATGCACAAAAGTTTGCAATGAACAGCTGAAAATGGATCTTTCAATCCTGTTTCTACAAAGCATATTGAAGCTTGGTTGGTTAACCATGGCCCTTACCAATTATGGAACAGTTCGCTCTAATCAACTCTATCAGTTGCCCATATTGAAGTGGTATCCGCGGCAAACTATCGTAATCTACTTGTTTTGTTCTACTTTACCTGAACCAATTAGATAGTATCCATGGAATTGCAACAGTTAGTATAATATTACCGAGTAAATTTTCATCATCCTATCAGCTGATATGTATGTTTCCGCTGTCAAGTACGTGAGATCGGACCTGACATTTTGATCTCTTAACAGGGATGTAGCTGCTAACTTCTCCATGAAGACCAAGTTGCTGTACTTAAAGCTCATGGAGGCCATTCTGGAGAGTCTTGGGGTGAAGGAGACTGCACCGAAATCTAGGGAAGATCACGAAAGTGACCGGATGGCAAGAGATTTAGAGAACGGAAGCCAAATCGTTGTGGTGAATTGCTACCCGGCATGCCCCGAACCCGATCTCACGCTCGGCATGCCGCCGCATTCGGACTACGGCATGCTCACGCTCCTCCTTCAGGACGAGTCGGTCCAGGGTCTACAGATTCACCATGGAGGGAAATGGGTGACTGTGGAGCCACTCCCCAACTCGTTTGTTGTCAATGTTGGTGACCATCTTGAGGTTGGTTCACTGCCTGCAACCCTCCAAAATAAATTGTCACGTTGTAATCAAACGAGTTTAGGAAACGACATATCTTTTGTAATTGCAATAGGATTCAGTAAGTTCCAAACGGTTTAATTGATACTTACAGAGGGTTTCTTGTGGATTGTGGCAGATATTCAGCAATGGGAGATTCAAGAGCGTGCTTCATAGGGTTCTTGGTAAACCCTTCATCGACCCGAATCTCTATTGCTTCACTGCACAGCCTATCCTTCGACAGCGCAGTCCGGCCGTCACCAAAGCTGATCAACGAAACAAATCCGAGTCGCTACAAGGACACCGACTTCGCCAGTTTTCTTCACTACATTTCATCCGTTGGGCACAGGGGCAAAAATTTCTTAGACACCAGGAAATTGACCTGATTATGCATATTGATCACCTAGGAAATCCTCGGTGATTTTGACAATTTGTAGTTGCAAATCAAGCAAATTATTAGCAAAACATGGGAATTGCATTCCCTTTCTATCGTTAGTTGTATCACATGTCATGGTAGAAAAGATTATTCTCCAAATCATATGTTGTAAACTTCATGGTTAGCGTCTTGTCGTCGCAAGGTCAATCATCAAGTTGCTGCACACTTGTCCCAATAAAAGTGGAAAACTTAGGAGATAATTACAACTCAATTCTTAAAACTTGTCACAATGATGCATTAGGTCCTAGCAAAATGTTGCTTTCCATGCATTTAATATCTTACAATTTGCAACTTCGATGCATTTCAATTTGTTCCGTTAATTCCGTCAGTTTTAAGTGGATGGAAAATGCCACGTGATAAGTTTTATTATCTCTTCAATCCCGTGTGATCGTTAATAAGAAAATACCACGCAGATTTCCTTGCATACACAACACAGGCCCATATAATTTATGTCGACCCTCTCTCAAAAAATATTCATCAAAACCCTTTCTTCTTGCATACCATCAATCACTTACTAATACATGGGCTTTCACAAATCATTTTGGAACTTTTCTGTGAACGGGTGGAGGCAACAATTTGTGACAGCAATAGTGATAATGGTGAATTGGAAGAAAGCAAGGGAAGACACTTTTGAGAGAGAGAGAGAGAGGAGAGAGAGAGAGAGAGAGAGTTCAAAGCAAATACATGTTGCCACATTCAGAGAAGCCAAATGTGGAAAGAGAGAGAAGTGGTACGTAGGGTGGCCAAGCTCTCAAGCAGCCAGTCGTTTGACTTTGCTCTTCTTCAAGGCTCCAGACAGATCCCAGGTTCTCAAATGCTTGTAAAGAGCATGGCTTTTTCCAGATACATTGCAGAGACCACTTACGTCAAAGGCATAGAACCTAACCCGTCTCCTTGTTAATATTGTTGGGGTGTGGTCCATACTCCCCATCCACTGGAAAACATGGTTACTCCATTGGGTTTGTGCATCTAATTCTAACAACGATGCCTTACATTCCTCTTATCCTGCCGCTTTGTGCCTAGGGAAGGCAGTTCTCTGTTTGCTGTAGAGTTTGGGTTGTCAATTCGTGTCGGGTTGTGTGTTGAACATGAAAAAGAATCCTGTTTTTAGAAATTCATGTCAATTGTCTAGTTTGCCATTTCATAAACGTGTCAAATTGTGGGAAAAAACGCCAGCTCTACTCGAGCAAATGCGGAGATACATTAGACAAAAACTGCCCCCAGTCTTAATAGTTGTTCTTACTTCTTACTCGCCAATGCGGGCATGGCCTCATCTGTAAACTCTGGTCTAGGGTATACACAAGTCATGTTTCTTTCCGAAGCATGATTAATTTAAGGAGTGAGAAATTCCTAATAAAGTGCCTAGACATTGTCCTATACTGGGTGCACATAGCAAAAACGAAGTTGTTTCAAGATCATTTTTTGTCGGGTATTCGAGTCGAAAAGTATAGAGATCTGCAGAATTTGGTGGATCCTTTTCACTTCTCAGTACAGGGAAATAGCAGTTGATTACTCCAATAAGTTGACGTCCTTGTCCTTGAATCTCATGGGGGCAATCCTGGAGAGCCTAGGAGTGAAGGCAACCCCACCGGGAAAAGGAACTTGACGAAGATGAGGACCACAGTTCAATGGAATATTTAGAAAATGGGGATTCAACTCTCCTGGTGAACTGCTATCCGGTTCACCACGAACCCAACCTCGAACTCGGCTTGCCGCCTCACTCGGACTACTGGTTTCTCATGCTTCTTTATCAGGACAAATCCGTTCTAGGTCTTCAGATTCAGCATGAAGGGAGATGGATACCTGTGGAACTACCTCCCAATAAGTCGTGGTCGACGTTGGTGACCATGTTTGAGGTTGGTCTCTTAGTTTCTGTCCATGGTTACTGTCACAATGCATTTGTGATTGCTTTATGCATTGTTCTAATGATCAGCCTGGAGAAACTTTAGTCCTAAAACGTCAACAAGGACTCGATTCATGCTGCTTCTTCAACTACTATCGACGTTCCATTAGAGGGAGATTCAACTTCAGAGGGTTCTGTGAATCCTTTAGTGATCCGAATCTCGATTGCTTCTTTCCGTGCTTTATCATTCGATTGCATGGATCTCCCATCTCCGCAGCTCATAACAGACATGAATCCAAGGCGCTACAAGGACACCGACCGAGCCGGTTTCCTTCGCTAATGTTTCGTCCGGCGAATATGGGGGCAAGAATTTCCCGAACTTGATTGCACACGAATCTAAGAATCTGAAAACCCGGTTAATGTTTGATACATAGAATTCAGGATTTTCAGTACACTATTCTTTCGGCAAAAGAACACTAAGAGTGCTATGGCGATCACTTTAGTACCAAATATTTTCTTTTTATCACTTGAGTGCCAATTTTTTTGAAAAACTGTTATTTCGATGCCAACTTCCGGTGAAGGTTTACCAAAAAATTGACGTGGCATTTACGTGACTTGTGAGAGCTTCTAAGTCAGCAATCAAAAAAATTCAAAAGTTAAAAAAATTTAAAAAAACTAAAAAATAAGCTAAAAAATCTATTAAAAAAATGTGTGTTGCAACGGCTAGGGCTTGGAAGCCCTCGCCGTTGCCCACCATCGCCCACCTTGGCAATTTGCGAACCTGTCATCCATTTGGGCAAGGTTGAGCCTTGCTCGGATCCGCAATGGCGAGATCCCGCCATCCCGGCATGGCCTCGCCTAGTGGCCGGCAACCCCGCCGGCCACCCCCACGTCTCGCCGGCCATCGCTGCAATGGTGGGTAGCAATGGTGAGGGCAAGGGCTCCCAAGCCCGAGTCGTTACAACACGTATTGTCTTTTTTCTTTTTCTAGTTTTTTTAGCTTATTTTTTAGTTTTTTAATTTTTTTTAAAATTTTGAAATTTTTTATTGTCAACTTGGAAGCTCCGGTGAGCCACATAGATGCCACGTCGATTTTTTCGGCGAAACTCACCGGAGTTGTCACTGAAATAATCGTTTTTCAAAAAATTTGGCACTCAAATAATCCAAAAAAAAATATTGGCATTAAAGTGAGGCCGTACACAAATATTAATACTTCTAGTGTCATTTTACCATATTCTTTCACTTCCCGTTGCTCCAGATCCCAGCCTAGACGGCTGCGATCTTTTGCTTTTTGAATCCAATGGTGTAAATATGTGGAGGCACGATGCCAAGGAGGAACAGTAGACTCCCCACTCTCTTCTGTTGTTGCATTTGGTATGGTTCTTTCCTCTACTTTTGAAACTATTGGCCCGTTTGACCATGAAAATTGTGGAGTGAGATCGAGGGAAAAATACTAAAAAAGTTTTAAAACTTTTGCATTGACACTAATTATGTCCTAAACGTTTTAATTTGACCAATTTCATCCTCAACATTTTCATATTGATATTAATTGAGTCCATCCGATTTTGTGTTGGAAATTGTTGATGTGAGAATCGATCGTCCTACGTGATATGATTGGCGTTGATGTGGACATTTTACATAAAACGATTATTTTTTAAAAAAATTTCATTCTTTTCTTTTCCATGGCCTACTTCGGCAAGGGTCGCCCTCGCTACCACAAGCAAGGATTAGCCTTGGCCCAAGCCAAGGGGCCTCATCAAGCATCACCTAGGTGAGGGTTGGCCTCGCCGAGCCTCCTCCTTGCCTAGGCGACACCTGGCGTGGGCGGCCTTGCCGGTGCCCACCCTCGTCGACATGGAAGGAAAAAGAAAGAAAGAAATTATTAAAAAAATATTTAAAAAATTATCTACTTCAACGCTAGTCGGGTCACGTTAGCAAATGGCCGACATCCACATTAGTAATTTCCGGACTATATTAACCAAACCGACTCAACCGGTACCAATGTGAGAAAATTTAGGACTTAATTGATATTTGTGTAGAATTCTTTTGGTGCTTTTTACATCAAAAGTGTAAAACCAAACAAAATGGGCGCTCAAGTTAGAGAGAGGCTGCTGTCAGCTGGACAACTTTCGGCCACGTTGAGGTCCCTAGGCTGTTTCATCGTGTCCCCTTTTGGCATTTACAGAGGATACAAAGCGTGCTAGGATTTTGACCCGACACCCAGAAAATAATGCACCACACTTCATTCTCGGCTTGGTTTGGCTAGTAGCTGATTAATAGCAATTTCCTTTCTTTGTGGTCCTGAAGAAAAGGTGCTTCTCCAGAGAAATCTCTCATTTTCAAGCCTCTTGCTACGGAATATGCACATGAACACAAAAATTTCATCAGTAGCAGACAAATGAGTTGAATGTTTCACTTGCAGACTCTTTGTTCTTCCCTTCTTCTTTTGGTGTGAATTAATCTGGGTTTATAGAGGAGCCTCTCTCACCTTGTTCAACCATGCATATAGCAAGCCCAGTGACTGCCAATTACCATGTACTTTGTTATATCCTAGTGTTGTTAGCATTTTTTCTTTCTTTGGTTTTTTTTTTTTTTTTTTGCCCAAAATGTGAAGAAGGAATTTTGTGCAGCAGCCACGTGAGAATGATAGATTGAGAAGCAAGTGGATCGAAAGAGATAGATAAAGAATCCTACTCCGTCGTTGGTATATAGTGCAGGCAGTGTGATTAAGTGGTTATATTATGCCAATCGTGATATCGATGCATGAAGTCTTTCTCCATTTGCACGTATCCGTGCTCCTATTTAGCCGGACAATACACCGAGAGCAAGCTCTTGTCAAGGCTTTTACGCCTGATCTCGTAATTTTTACGAGTACTCCCTATCCCGACTGAAAAAAACAAAAAAAAAAGAAGAGAAAATGGCGAAATAACTAATTGTTTTTTAAAAGTCTTGAGCTTTTTGCGATTTTGGTTTCTTCCTGGGTTATGAGACATAACGATATGTACCATCAGGATGGACATAGCAATTCAAAGGTGATTATTAATTGTTTGTCAATCAACATATGTGCAAGAGTATTAGGTCAAATTCCAGCCACACAAGTATAAAACTGATGGGCACATGGGCCATGTCAGGCTGGAGGATTTACTGGTGAGGGGAAGTGGACTTGGAGAAGTACAGCTGAGAAGTGATCAACTGACATTCTCCTGAAGCCCCCTTGGACCAACAAGAGTCTTCGGTCCCGGACCAGACCTTCTCAAGGTCGAAAGGTTCGTTCGTTAGATGCAAGGAGGAAACTTGCACAACACAATCTGCAGAGTCAAGAACAAGAAAAAAGAGAGAGAGAGAGAGGGGGAGAGAGAATGATGGCTGGTATCTGTAGAAGACTACTTCAAACGTTAGTAGTAAGGTATGGTAAGAGAGGATCTTATTTTGTGATTAGATGTTGTCTCAATCAAATCACGGTTAAAAAATTGTGGGTAATGACGGATAAACGAGGGGAAATTAGAGCATACCGCTATTTTCTCTCGATTGCCGTCCGAGCATTGAATGCAATTCGATTTACATACTCTCCGATGGAAAAAGGGATTAAAAAAAGTATTGGATGACCTTTAGCCTTCAAATTTTCCTTTAAGCATTGGTTGCAATACGTGTAACATTATCGACAATCATTTAGCCTTCATTTGAAATAAAATATATTTCAGACATTTATTTGATAAAACGAGATCATTTCGTATCTTTATTTAGAATTTTTCCTAAAAAGAATTATCTTTTTTTTTTCTTTGACATTGTGAATTTTGTTAGAACTAACGTTGTGGGATCATCATGCTAAAACCCATCCGGTCTAAATTGTCATCTGCCCAAACAAAACACTCTCTCTCACACACACACACACACACTAGTTAATGAAGCACATGCATCCACCGTCATTGAGAGAAAAGGAGCAGTCGAGGGCTAACTGCAAGTCCATTTTGGGACCGAGAAGGTTCACCCGCACCAAAGGGCAAAGCCCCAAGAAGGAGCAGCAGGAAACGGCAGCCTCTGATTTCCAAGAAGATTTAAGGACTCGTGTAATAATGACAAGTGTCATGTCTCCTGGCCTTATACCGTCCCTTCAAAGATCATCCTTTCCCTCTCCCTCTTCCTCTTCTCACTTCCAACTTTTCTCCCCTCTCTCTCTCTCTCAGAACACCCGCGATCACCCATTAAAGGACATCGTTCTCTCTGCAAAGTTCCATCCTTTTTTGAGTAATCTCTGTTTTCTTGAACTCTGCTGCCATGGCTGTGGCAGAGCTGACCACACCCACTTGCACAAAACAGGGCCTTCGCTCTTCGGAGGTTTTCTACTTATCTGCTCGCACTTCCAGTTTCCGTCGCCTGTCTTTCACACCTCTCCGGCGAACCCACAGTTCAAGAATCTCTTGCTCAGTCAAGTAAGTTTTATTAGCACTTGCTTCACTAAGTTGCTTCCTTTCACAGTTAACATGTCTTAATTAGACTCTGTTTTCTCTTTTGGGTTTTTTTTTTTTTGTACTGAGTTTATGGTGGTTTAATTGTTTTCAGTCAAACTGCTCAAGCTCCAGTAGCAGTGCAAACCAAAGATCCGAAGAGCAATAAGCCTGAATGCTTTGGTGTCTTTTGCCTCACTTACGACCTCAAAGCTGTATGTTTTTTGACAGTTTTGTATAGCTTTCTTTACTTACTTATTGTATGTGTCATATTATCTTGATTGTGATTCAATGTTGCTCCTCCGTGATGAAGAAGTCAATGGTTTTTCTGTGCTCGAGAAGGTGATATAGCATTAGAATTGCTTGTTGAAATGTTCGACTGAGGAAAAGGAATGCCCTTGGCCCTTATGGCCGTGTCTGATACTTTGACAGTCTTTGTTTTGGCTGTCGTGCATTTAATCTTCTTGATTTTCACTTTGGTCAATCAGTCATTAGATTATGAATGCTTGACCTCCTCCTCACCTAATTATGATGGTGTCCACGTCTAATGGTATGTTTTCTGGAGGTGCAGAAGTTCTAAGTAAAATGTTCATGTTAGAAAATGGATCCTGTTAAGAGAAGAAATAAACACGAGTCGACTTATTTGAGCACTTCTTGTTTGATACCTCCAAAGTGAATGGATATGTATATGTGTTTAGTTTTTATTATTATTCTTCTGACTGGTTCACGTACAGTTTCGACTTAATTTAGTTGCTATGTCTCTTGATGCTGGCTCCCTGTATGGTTGCCTGTATGGATGCATAGAATCTGCATACCAGTTATTTGACTTATAAGTGAAATAAGGGTAAATCCTAGATTTATAATTCAGAATTTCTTCAGCTTGGGTTTATGACAAGGATTGGCTGCATGTCTAGTCTCCATTTACTATTCTTTCAAAAGACAAAAATAGTTTTTGGAATTGAGCTGGTTTAATGTCATCCCATTTTCTGTTTGAACTACCAGGGACATATTTTCCTTCAATAATGTGTTTCATGTTGTTGAATATGGTCACAGGAAGAAGAGACAAAATCTTGGAAGAAACTAATAAATGTTGCAGTATCTGGTGCTGCTGGAATGATTTCTAATCATCTGCTTTTCAAAGTAAGGATCTGTGGCAGTCTCTTGGTAGATATTATTCCCGGTCTGCTCTCGTGATTGATTCTGGTCTGCAGTTGGACCATTTTACAGAGTTCTTATTGATGCTGGCATCAAAGGTCCTTTTCTGAGAGTGGGAGAATTTCTGTTTTATTAACTGCATGAGTTTTGCAACATTTTGCCTATTGAAATACAAATTTGGAACTATCATATGCATTCCTTAGTATTGTCAGCAGCAGCTCCTTAGGACAGTATTTCATTGCATGCCCATCTTTGTTTTTTCTTTTTCCTTTGCAAAAGTAGTTGGGGACAAATTACACGTTACAAGTTTGTAACATTTGTAATCAGAGAAGCAACAGTAACCGAATCCCCACTATATGTGTGCTTGTCTAAGCCAGCGATTTGGCACCTTTTTTTGTTTTTCTAATAGCAGTTCCAATTCAGTGTACTGTTGACACTACTTGGCTCTTCGGTCAACCAAATTGTGTTTGAGGTTTGAATAAACTATACAAAGAGAATTAGTCATCTGATCTTTGGCGGAGAAAGTTCACGCGTTTGTTTGTTTTCTGCTGATTAACTCTGCTGCTACATCTTTTTCCATAATTTAATACACAAGATTTCTCTAAATCTATTTTGGTTCCCAACTTTGGAAGATTGACCCAACTTTTGCTTCTTTTCCAGCTTGCATCAGGTCAGGTTTTTGGTCCTGATCAACCTATTGCTTTAAAACTTTTGGGTTCAGAAAGGTCATTCCAAGCTCTAGAAGGTATGTGCCTTGTATGGAGGGCTACTTCTTGCTCTCAAGTTTCTGGAAAATATTATCATTTTAACCAATGCATGGGCATAAAACCAGTAATATAAGTTTTTGATACATAATTGAAAGCTCCTGGTCTTATGAATGTGGGATCAAGCATACTTTAACTGGGTGCCTTGGTCTATCTTGCAATTGACAATCTTGAATGTCCTTAGTAAGTGCTCTTGCATGTGACGATTGTCTTGATTGCACCATTAAGCATTTGTCGGCAAATTGGTACTAATAGAAAATTTAAATATCAAATCACACCTTCATCTATTAGCTTTAGCTTTGAGAACAATTAGCAGTGTTCTTACAAAATCTCACATGACATTAGAGCGGGAGGTCCTAAGTTCATCTTTCCAAGTATCATTTTGTCTTCACAATCAAATATGTCTACGCAAAAAGACTAGATTGAGCGTGAAGGGGAGTGATAGAATGTTTAAATATTAAACCACGCCTCCATCTAACAGCTTAAGCTTTTAGAGCAGTTGGCACTATCTCACAAAATCTCACAGGTGCCATGTTGTATTCATTATCCAATGAATCCATGTTTTGACGCATATAATACAAACATCAATTTTTGAGAGGAAATTCCATTTGTTTGCAACACTTCCACGGGCGTATTGTGTTGTCTATGTTAAACGCAGTCATTTCACATATAACAAAAACATCAGTTTTTGAGAGGAAATTTATATTTGTTTGCGACACTTCCACACACATACTGTGTTGTCTATGTTGAACGCAGTCATTTTGGTACTCCTGGTTGTACTTAACAAGAACTGTATGCATGTGTGCACATTTGTTTGGTCTAATCTGGACGCATATATTAAGGCAGTACAAAATCGTATGACTTACACCGTAGCAACTAGAGGCAGATGACTACATTGGGGTTACCTGTTCATAAGACTCCCTTCATCATCCTCTCTGAAAGTATAATATGACATAATCCTAGTGTAAGAAAGGTAACAGTTCCAGAGTTGCTCAATTTATCTATGTATTACACAAGTCTTTGTGTCCTGGCTCACAGTCAAACGCAAGTAGCTGTTCTCTCAATCAACCTTCGTTTCATTACTACTGCGAAAATATGTTAATGCATACAGGAGTTGCTATGGAATTGGAGGATTCCTTGTTCCCATTGTTGAGGGAAGTGCAGATCAGCATCGACCCTTATGAGGTGTTCCAAGATGTGGAATGGGCTCTCCTAATTGGAGCAAAGCCTCGAGGGCCTGGAATGGAACGAGCTGGCTTACTAGACATAAATGGGCAGATTTTTGCTGAGCAGGTAGCGTAGCAGTATCTTTTGCAGACTGCATATAACCGCTCATGAACGTCTCAAGAAACAATTGGTGGTGCTAATTCTATCTCCTCCACTTATTTTTCAGGGAAAGGCTCTAAATGCTGTTGCCTCGCATAATGTCAAAGTAATTGTTGTAGGAAACCCCTGTAACACCAAGTAATATATGTTTTGGTTATACTTCAATTTTCCTCTTTTGTTTCTGGCAGCATAAGGAGTGTAGCTTTATCATAGCCCCTAATGGAAGATTCTGCTTCATTCTTTTGTCAGTGCATTAATTTGCTTGAAAAATGCTCCTAATATTCCTGCAAAGAACTTCCATGCTTTAACACGTTTGGATGAGAACCGCGCGAAATGCCAGGCAAGATATGCTCGTTGAAGTGAAGAATTATACATTTTATTACGTCCTGACAATAGGATCGATTGAAACAAAATGTCGGCTTAAATATTGTGCAGCTAGCACTCAAGGCAGGTGTATTCTATGATAAGGTGTCAAATGTGACCATCTGGGGAAACCACTCGACAACTCAGGTTATTACTCAGATTTTGCTCTAGGAAAGTGGAAGTAGAAACATCCCTGTTTCATCTTTGATTGAGAAGAAAAATCCATTGGAATTTCCAGGTGCCGGACTTTTTAAATGCTAGAATCAATGGGCTTCCAGTCAAGGAGCTGATCACAGATCACAAGTGGCTAGAAGAGGAGTTCACTGACATAGTCCAGAAGGTACGATCCAAGAAACAGATGAGTCTTATGCATTGTATTGGACAAGTATAATTAGATTTCGCCTCTTTTGAGAATTTTGTATCTCACCTTTGATTACTAAAGAGAAGTACGGATTTGATCTGTAGAGAGGTGGGGTGTTGATTAAGAAGTGGGGAAGATCTTCGGCTGCATCAACTGCGGTGTCAATTGCTGATGCCATAAAGTCTCTCGTCACTCCCACGCCTGAGGGTGATTGGTTCTCTTCGGGGGTGAGTATCTCTGTCCTTAACGTTCATGAGTATATTTCTTTCTCTCTTTGAATTTTTTAAAGTTCTTTGGTTTGAATGTATGCAGTTTGGCTTTGCTATTTAATTTTTCTTGGTTTACCAAACCTGTTGATTCATTCAGAAAGTAGCACTTCCAATACTTTGGAAAGATTACGGTTCGGAGAATAGTGGGAATGAGGACAATGCATGACAAGAGAGATTAATAGTTCATCCCTATGCCCCTAGATATTGCTTTTTAGTGTTAAACAACCTTAAATTTTATTGATCCCCCTGCAATGCACCTACTAAGATTTGATCAGTAAGAAGTAACTGCCGAACCCAGTTCTTTGGTTAAGTAGCGTTCACTAGTGTCTGGGTGGGCGGGTCGGGTTGGTCGGGGTCACCCATATTGACCATTTAACCGTTTGACCCATATTCATCATGCAAATTTATGCCTACCCCCCACCCTGCTTTTAATATTTATATATTTAATAAATATAATATTTATTTATTTTAATTTATTAAGAAAATGATATTGCTAAATATGAATTGGATTTTTTATTTTTCTGAAAATTTAATTTTTATTTTTAAAATAATTTTTATTATAACCCCTAGCCCTCGCCCACCCATCCGCTTCCTTCGCATTGCTATAAAATAAATTATTAAAATATTAAAATAGAATTTTTTAAAAATATTCAAACTTATTTATGATTACTTAAGATTTGTTAACCATTTATGACCCATTTAAACCCATTTTGACCCTGTTGAACCCATTTATACCTTTAAGCTTTCAAATGAATGTTTTAGCGTTCACAGATAGCGAGTTGTGATGTCAGTTATTTGTTTGTCTTATCGTGTATAAATGAATGTGCAGGTGTATACTGATGGAAATCCTTACGGCATTGCCGAGGGCATTGTATTCAGCATGCCATGCAGATCTAAGGTAAGTAAATTGTTTATTTTCTCATTCAGTGGTTTCTAAATGCCCATATCGCGTTGGAATCCTTGATAAGATAATCCTCATTATTTTAGGGAGATGGTGATTATGAGCTTGTGAAGGATGTAATATTCGACGACTACCTCCTCAAGCGAATAACCAAGGTACTCTTTTCTCCATAGCAGTTGGCCTTCTATGTTACTTGTTGAACGGCACGAAATCTGGAAACTCTAATTCTTCAAAAAGTATGAATGTCTTCCCTTGTTTTTAAGGAAAACAAGGTCTCATCAATCAGGGGCTGTGAATATACTTCTGGATGCCAATTCCTCAAACATAGAGTTTTGCATGATCGTTGAACTGTGATCAATAGTTAATGAGAAAAGCTCTTGATTTTCATTTGACCTATGTGGGGTTGCTATTTTTCATTGAACTTGAACCGTTATTGTGCAGACTGAAGCAGAGTTACTGGCAGAGAGGCGATGTGTAGCTCACCTGATTGGAGGGGTAGGCATCGGATAGCCACATCGTGAATTTTCTTTCAAAAACCCTTCTTATGGTTTATAATTTACAAATTTCCATCTGTTCTTTCAGGGTGTTGCTTTTTGTGATCTGCCGGAGGACACTATGCTTCCTGGAGAAATGTAATTCCATTCGTTCATACCTGGCCTTTTCTTTTCCCTGGAGAATCTCCAAAGAGCTGGTTGTTTAACAATAACAAGCTGTTGGGTTCGTTATAAGAATATGTAATTAGATGAAGATTAATATTCATGCGAAGTATGGAGAAAAGAAGAATAAACTAATTAGGTGGATAGCGTGGCTTCATATTCAAGATTTTCAATGAAAAATTTTGGCGGACAGTGGTGTATTACAGTGTAAGTTAACGCTTGTGCTTTCGAAATTGTTCTCAGATGGCCATGGCTGTGGAATGTTTATGCCTATAGACTCCGTATACTCAGTTGTATCATTGTACCAATCTGTTGTGATAAAGCTCATTGAACTCGAAATGGCACGTTTGGCCAAAGGGTTGCCTTGCTTCTGTGATTATTATGCTTTTCTTTTCCTTGGTTTTAATTTCCGATACCGGCGACTGCTGCTTAATGGAGATTATCATTGTCTGGTAGAATCACTGATGAGTTATTCATCGCAATTCAAATTGGTTTGTGGAATTAATCTGTTTGTTCTGGCGGACTCGGTACCTTTCAGTAGTTGGCGTGCGCATATGTTGCCAAATCATTGTTGGAATGCGGATCGACACTTTGGTGCCAACAACTCTCTCTCTCTCTCTTTTCTCAGTTTGCACAAGCAGCTGGTGAAGTCCTGATGATAAATCATGGATTTGCTAAAACTCCAAAGTTTATGTTTGGAAAGACCATCGGTTTTGCAACCCTAATTTAGACTTCCTCGGTCTCGTTACATTCTTTGGGACGAAAAACATGGAACCAGCCTTTACTGGGACCTTGTAATCAGATCCAACACTTCGTGCCCATTGTTTTTCTTCTCTGTAAAGCAAGTGAAGTAGAATATACTTACTTCATACTTTTAGAAAGAGGGTCGACGTAGAATTCCTTGGCCAACAACGAAAGAAGACACGCTCCAGTCCAAGATGTCACAGCCTTATTCGAGGCTAACGATGTAAATTGTTATGCAGCGATTACTAACAATTTCATGGCAAACCATATTTCTAATTTTGAAGATTTCTTGTACAGAATATATCCGATAGGGATCGTTTTGGTAACAATTTTCTTTTCAGTCTTAATTCCACTGATGCGACCGAGCGAGCACGCCATTGGAAAAACAATCCACAGCCGGCCAATTCTTCCGCTTTCAAACTCATCTGGCTACTCACGACTTGCTAGTGCCACAAATGCAAACCGCTAAGTACCTCGAAGACCATAATGAACAAGGCAGGTTCCATCTCTCAGCCAGTTTCCGCACTGCTCCAATAAGCAAAATTGTCCGAAGCTCACACTATGAAAGAAGCCACAACGCATGCAGAACGTTATGCATTCACCTCCTAAAGGCTATCAATGATATCATAGACTTCATAGAAGGCGAGGCAATCCTAATGCATCAAACAGCAAGCGGAACGAATAAATGGGAGCTGACATTCAAATTGATCTGATGATTCCAATCCTATCCATGGGCAGTAGCAATACAACAAACGCCACGACAGATACCCGTGACATCGGGGTTCAACATTGTCGGTACAGATAAAAAAAGGGCCAAGCAATAGTTTTGCACTTGACATATAATAAATTAAGCAAAATATGTCAGAATCCTACATAAAGATAACTGAATGGTATGTTCCTATGTGAGTTTTCCGCTACCTCCATTCCAGTGGCCGAGATTGCCACCTTATCCAGTATCCTACTACCTTGAATAGATAGAGGTACCGACTTTAACGCTGACCGAGAGAAGTATAATCCAAAAGAACAAAAAGAAGCACCAGCTCCATGAAACCACTGAAGGAGTCTTGCGAGAGAGCAGGCCAGAATTGGTAGGGCTGACATCAGCTTGAGACATCCCAAAAGAGAGAAAGATGTTGAGTTCTCCATTCTTACCGACTGACCAGTCCATTCCACTGCCAACCAAATTCATGTCTCTTATTCTTATCATGCCAGCAGTAACATGAACAGAACTTGAAGGGTCTGCAGCTGAATTGAGATGGAGTGCCACATCTTTCCCCGGGAACTCTGCAGCAAAAGCAGGAGGAGCAGGGAAGCTGCCTAACATTTGACTGGCTGCTTTCATGAGTGGATACTTCACACCTGCAAGAAATAATCCAGATTAGGCTCAGGCAAATGTGAAAAGCAATTCTTACAGAAATAAACGAAAAATAAAAGACACAAAAAAGTGGGAGATTTCAGATGGTGCCGGGTCATAACAAAGGTCAACTCTTACTTGATTCAGGGTCCTTTGAATCCAAATGTGGCTTCGAAGTTGACGCATAGTCCTTACTGCAAGATTCTGAAGGAAGATTGCCTGCCAGAGGAACATCCTCATTTCCTCCATTAATATGCTGCAAGACAAACAATTCAATAGAGCGGCAACTAGAATGCCACAAAAGTGGTACTTCTCCAAAATATGAAGCAGACTTACCTCGGCATGAAGTGTGTGATCAGAAAGTGCATTTTCAGAAGGAAGTTGAGAGGATTCATATGGCAAGACATTCTCATCATCTGCATCAAAGAATGTTAGGTAATCTTCGACAGCAAAATCTGCTTCATCCTCCTCCCCAAGGAGATTAGCAAGGTCGTTTGTCTGGAGGTAGAATTCATCTCCTGGAAGGTGGTTATCAGCTGCATCTAAGTATGGCCCATCGAGTAAGTAATTGGCATCCACAGGATTGTCATTATCATCTGATTGGCCAATGTATCCCTTCTCAATGGCTTTCATCTCCATCTGGTACTGCTCTGGTAAAACAAAGAACTGCTCATCCAGCCGTTGCGAACCAGCTTGAACTGTATTGGTATCTATCAGAGGCTTTTGCTCATCTTCATTTAAGTCATTTGAGTGCTCAGTGCCCTGGCTTGTCTCACCATGATGGAAGTTCAGAAGAAATGGAGCATCTCCAGATTCAATTCCAAAATCAATACTCTGAAACACAAAAATGGTGCAAGAATCAAGGTAATGCAAGTGGACACCCGAATAAAAGCTCTAAGTAAACAAGGGCAAAGAAAGAAGCCAAAATAGTAGTTCTACATATATTATCTCACAAAATGACAGAATAATACTCAGTCATAACTAAAACATGAGAACATACAATGATCAGGACCAACCCTCCAAGCCCCAAAAAGAAGAGAAAAGGAGACAGTACAAAAGATGCTAAAGCAAGGACTTAATAATCTCGTGATGTGAGGAGACTTAACAAAGACTAAGCGGATTTTAGAGAACTTCATATTGCCCTGACAGGAAGCCACTTGCTTGGGAAGAATGCACCATACACGTATCTTCTGATTTTCAACCCTCTAATTCTCCTTTCTAGCTATTCCAATCCTGGTTGACACTTGACAGTGCATGAACTTCATTAAAATGGCCAAGATCTGATCTTGATCCTCTGTTTCTCCAGCAAAGAATGATGCATAGCTGCCGTAAAATTAGGTTGTACTGCACAGGACAAAATAAATCCTTTCTGCCCAGCAAATGAAATGGACTGCATAAGGTATCCAACAACTGCCTGGATGAAATTATCATGCAAGTTATTTTCTTTGGGTCCTGTAAAAGGTGATCACCTAGTGCTTGATGTTGATAGGGCATCTCACTTGTAGAATTTTAAGCTTTCCGTATTTCTTTGAGATATTGGGTGGTGGCACCTAGAGACCCAGGCATTACATGAGGTCATGGCTCTTCCTGAGTCTTTGTTCAGGATGCCCATAATGACTAGTAAAGCAACTTTCTCGGGAGTAGTTTTGAAAATTTCTTCACCTAGAGGGTAGTTCAATTGCTCGTGGGGCCCATCGCCATTTCCAAAAGAAGAGGGTAGGTCCAGGTCACTCGACACTGCCTAAGTGAAATTTATTTAAGTTTTACTATCCCTTGAATGACCAGATCTCCCGACTTTCAGGTCACCTAATTTAAGGAGAACTAGCAAATGAGATGACCCCATGCCTAGGCAAGAAAAGATATACTGGCACACCCTCCTGCTCTTCAACCTTCTGAAAAGAAAATTAATATAAACTTGCACAAAATAGGAGGTTCAATTAAAACTGCTCTTCAACCTTCTGTAAAGAAACTACTATAAACCTGTACAAAATAGGAGATCCAATTCCAACCTACCATCAACCTAACCGCCCTTGGTCATTCATGAGAAGGATCATTCATTAGGACTCTGATTTTTTCGTAACAAGAATGTACTATAACTTACTAAAGGAGTGGCACCCCTTCATGAAATCTTTTAAGTAATCTTGCTCACTATTACACTTGCAACACCCAGGCCGCTAAATAAAACACAGCATTCACCAAAAATAAAAAACCAAAAAGATGTAAAAATACAAGGCACTTTTGTAAATATGAAGGATTTTCTCTAGCATCAAAAGGGAAAAGGAAAAATTCTCTCAATTTCATGTTGGGTCTCCCAAAATTCCCAAGCTTTTAATTATCACAAACAACTGATTATCCGAGTACAGCACTAAACAGTATAATCTTGTTACCCTACCCTGGATGCAGAAGATATACCCGCCTTAAGAGGCATTTGTGTCACCACACTTTGTAAGTTCTTTTGGCGCCAGTACACTATTTCAAGGTTAAAATCCTGGAGAACTTTTAACATCTACGTTCATATAACAGCTTCAACTACAGATAGCCGATAATCACCAAAGGTAATATCAGGGAGACATCTATAACTGGAGGCCCATTGTGAATTGATCAAGTCCATGGAAGTCGGTCACATCTTTTCATAGGTCTATACTCCCTCTCTGATAGTTTCACGAAAAATTGTTCTTTTCCCACTTCAACATTGTGATTACAAAAACATTCCCTTTTAAGACTAAATTTGGACATCCACTAAATTAATTCCTTCTATAGGAGTGTCATTCATTGTAACACTATGGACACCAAATTACTGAAAGAAGTAACACAAGAAAACTGAACCTGATCCAAGTCATCTGCCTCAACATATTCATCATCAACAACCACCATTGGCTCCTGATCAGGAAACAGAGCCACATCATCATCCTCCCACTCCTCCTCAATGAATGGGGCACCATATTGCTCCCCGTTCTTTGGGCCAGGACCACTCTTCTGAAAGATCCTGCACAGCACGAATGCATCCTTCGGAACCCAAACAATCCCACAAACAGCCAAAAAGAAAAAAGTAAGTGTCAATAGTAATTGGATGCCAAGAAATAAAACAAAATGCCATCTATTCTTAACAATTTTATAGCATAAACTCACTTGTGGAATTCCAGCCTTCTCCAATTCTTCATCGGTAAGCCGATATTCATGCATAACCCAATTTGTGCGCTGTCCACGTGGAGCTCGCCCAATATGATAAACCAAAGTTTTCTTCATTCCAACTGTTCGAGAGTAATGAAAGATTGCCCTGTCCTTCCCTGTTGTCTTCCAGTAACCATTCTCTGTGGCACGATTTGTCTTTGACCCATTTCCATACTTCTTATCCAGTGCACTAAAGAAGTACCACTCGAGGTCTCTAGTTTTCAAGTTTGACTTATCTGGAAACTCAAAAAGGAAATTAAGATAAGTTTGCTTCGACTGAATACATTAAGAAAATAAATTGGAATAGAAGAGAAGAAACGACTGTTTTTTCAAAAACATGTCCCACCAAATTCAGAATTTAAGACCTAAATGGACTCATTTCCATTATAATTTCAGACCCTGGCTTTGATAGTAGTCAATTCAATGTGGCTTCGCCACATAGAAAAAGATAAAAATTTGTTCACAAGTGATATCATCCGGTGTAACATTCAACAAGCAATATGGGATATCGATAGCTGCAGCTAACTTGCCTCCTCCATCAAATTTCACACCCACCTTGCCTGTTGGTGCTTGTTCCAGCAAAACTAGAAGGGGCCGCCATAGAAATAGCTCCTTACTCTCACTCCTCACCACCAAGTCAATACAACCACAATAATTTCAGGGCAAAGAATTGATCATGCATCCCTGCCAAGAACGCATTAGCTTCCACACTGGCCTCAGGATGTAGAGGATGATGGTCCTCACTATCCGCGTTACCAGGGGGGGACACACCAAAAACTGCGAGAGGCTGACACCACTAGCTAGACTGGTTTCATCTCAGTCATCTTTGCCAGGATAAGAAGTAGAATGACACATACCTAAGATCATTTCACACACTCAGTTAAAATTGAAGGGAGTGCAACAAATTTCTCCGTTGGATTTGGGGCTCATAAACAATTGTCAGAGAAATCAGATTTTTGGCTTCCCTGCCCATCAAGGAGCACTTCCGGATCAAAACATGGCTCCTCCATTTCCAATGACAGCGTACTTATAGTAATCATTCGCTCACCAACGCAAATTCCAGTCACACGAATTCTCAAGAACCTAAATCCTCAACTTGACCTAGCTGAAAGGCAAAAAAACCCTCCGCAAGTCTTCATAGTCAACCCACAGCAAGTCAATTCACAGCATCGTGGATGAAATACGCGCACTCTTCAACGACGAAGAGCAAAATAACCAAACACAAAACGGTGCCAAAAATCCGAGGCGAACAAAATCACAAACCGCGGACACAAGATCTGCAAAAGAAACCGAGCAGAGGAAGCGAAAATTACCGGGGAGATCCCAGGGCTCGCATTTGTAGACGTCGACCTCGGAGATCGCGTCGAAGCGGAGAGGCTTGCCGGAGACCTTGCGCTTCAGGTAGTACCGGATCAGCTCCTCGTCGGTGGGGTGGAACCGGAACCCCGGAGCGAGCGACTTGGCCGAATCGCGTCCCATGGAGAATCGAATCGTCGAGTCTTCCGAACTAGGGTTTGGAGAGAGAGAGGTTTCGAATGGAAAAGATCGCAGCTTGTGCTCGCTTTGAAGGGGGCCAAGTGAAGAGATGGTGAAACTATCCTGAAAGAAAAAGCGATCTTTTTTATTTAATTATATTTTTAATTTAATGATTGATCTTAATGAAGTTTAGATAAGAAAGAGGGGAACGGGCAAGTTGCGTGGAGGGAGACGAGACGGGAGGTGTTAGCGTCACCCGCGGGTGGGTCACGGTGCTCGGTGACGTAATCGCTGGTAGGAAGAAGGTTCTGGAACCGGAGTTTGACGTGCGCGCTTACGAGCTTCTAGTGGTGTTGACCGCTGACTTCCGGGAATCCAACTTGGTGTTGGATTAATTCTTTCCTTTTCTTTTTTCTCTTTGTTGTTCAATTCTCTTTTGATTTTCTTTTTTTTTTTTGTAGCCTATGTTATTTGTGACTTCTAAAGATAAACAGGAAAACAAATCTTACATGCCTCTGTAATTTGAAATTTAAATTTTGAAATATCTGGAAAAAAAAAACGAAGGAATCGGGGAGGAAAGCGAGCACATGGGGTTGTGGCTCCTTTTGGCGGTTGCCGCCCATCCATCGTGGACCAACGCACGAGATCAATAGTGGTGATAGCGGTGGCGGTCGATGGATTACCACCATCGGCTCATGTGCCATCGTCGAGAGTGTGATCCTTATTTGAGGGTCGAGGTACCATGTGAGGTATGATCTTCACTTCATATGGTGACTAGAGCAAGCATGCTTGTTCTGTTTCATTTTAGCATGGGACATGACCACTGTCATTAGGGCTATTAAAATGGGTCAAGAACTAATATTTTTATCCACATTTTACGAAAATAAATCATGCATAGATCACCTCAAAATAAATATGTGAGTATTTTAAAAGTAAAAGTACAAACAAGATGGATTTTATTGATTCTTTCAAAAATCCACTTTTCAAGCCCATTTTTATGATCCTTGCTTTCAAAGCCATCGTCACCCTCACATATTTACGCTCGGTTCAAGCAATTATCATTGAAAACCTAACCGCAATAAAATTAGCTATGGCGACATTCGAAACTTGAAGTTGTCATGCATGTGTCACGAACCGGGAGTTTTTCAAGCGTCTCCACTATCCGTGTAGTTTTAGGAAGTAATTCCTTAAGTCGGCCTAGACGCACTCACACTCACTTGAAGGTCAAATGAATTGAACCGAGCCAAACACGCTCGCACAATATCACACGATCAGAGAGAGTGGGGGGAACTTGAGTTTGTATTGATGTTCAAATGATTTACAAGTGAAGGGAAGTTCACCATTTATACACATAAAGGGGCAATTCGTTGATGACTCTTGGTCTGCCTATGTTAGTCCTATTCTATTTGTCTGTAGTGCTTAGGCTTGCACTTGACGCTTCATGCATCATGATTTGCATGGCCCCTTCTCCCATGGACGGATATGGACATCCCACTAGCTTAAGGGTCACGCCCTTTCATCTACCCAACTATCTTGAGGTATGCTTGGTCGGGTTGGGTCAGTTCGGGCCGCCCATTCTCATTTCACTCAGCCCATGGATCGATTCGCTTGGCATGTCACGAACCAGGATGGCCCGTGACACATGCACCACCCATTGAACCTCCATGGCCTCCTCAAGAGACCTCCACATGTACTTTACCTCCGTCTTCCTCACCTCTTTCTCTTCCGGCGGACCTTCCCGCTCTTCATATGCTCTAACTAAACCCTCGAAATGAAGCGAAAGCCCCAGCTCGGCTTTGCCACCTCCGGTTGGCCCCCGTGATTACTCCGTCGAGCAATATCTATGATTCGAGCTCCAAATCGGATAAGCGGATTATATAAGTTAGAGGACTAGATTTGACAATTCAAGAATCAAAGAACCAGGTTACACAATCAACGCAAACTATAAGCGCAAAAATGAAAGGGCGGTCTTGACACATAATTTTGTAGATTCCGTGAATTGCCTTTCTTTAAAATAAAATAGTAAAATAGAAAGCACAACAAAATAAATTAATAAATCTTTACAAAAAAAAAATAAATTAATAAAAAAATGAAAAAAGAGCCTTTAGACTGGCCCGCTCGAGTAACTCGCGAGTCGGCCCACATGACTGACCCTTGGTTCGGCCCCCATGTGACTTGCTTCCGTGTCCTTTTTCCGTTTCCCTCGGCATGGCCTAGATGGAGGTCTAGTTTTCTAGGAGAGGAGGGGAAAAAAGAAGAAGAGGAAGGATGTGTTTATTAAAAGTTATAAAATTTATCACGAAAGTGCAATCGAGCTTTAAAATTTTCAAAAAATATAATCGAGTCTTAAACTTTGTAAATTGGTGCAATCCGATTTTTCTGTTAATTTCATCTAATTTGATTAACGAAAAATGTTGACGTGTTTTTTTTTTTTTTTTCATATTTTCTCTCTCACGCGTGGCGATAATGTGGCTAAAATATCATCGTTTTGATCCGAATATGATTTTTAATATATATTTATTTTTATTTAAATTAATTTAATAGATAAGCTAAAACTTATTATTCGTTTTGCAAGTTTTAATATTAAATTGCAGTTTCGAGCAAAAAAAAAAATATATAAATTGCACTTGTGATAAGCTTCTAATCAACGTGTCTCGAAAAATCGTTTTATTTTCCACAAAGAGGGCCCCACGCACTCTCTCATCGGTTCCGCCTTACTAGCTGCCTCCAGCGCCGCCGTCCTACGACCCCGGCGACGACCTTCTGGTGGCTCCTCGCTTTCCCGATTTGCGGCCATTTCTGGTGAGTTCATTTTTTGGTTCAAGGTCACTTCTTCTTGAGAATCTCGGCTCGCAGACATTGCGAGACGGTGGGCTACAGCTCGACTCGTCTCGAGCTCGCCCTCCAATCGCCCTTTCCGAGCCGGCTAGGGACTGCCACGCTCGATACCCCCACTTACTGCCCCTGTTCATGTTTGAGCCGGAAGTTAAGGCTCGGTTTCTTTTTCTTTCGTGGTTGTCGGCGTCGACTCTGATGATTCCTTTTATCACATCCATTGCCTGTTATTTGTTGAGTCTCATCCTGGATTCGACTTCTAAGGAACCGAACAATATCAACCCCACGCACCGCACCGCACCCACTAGCTGTTCGACGAAATGCCAAAGACAGCCCAAAGCAAGGCAGTCTCGTTGTCTGTTTAAACTGAGTACATTTTGGCCTGGATTAGTTGATTTTTGTTTCTTGTAATGACCGAACACACTTTTTCTGCATCAATATGCTCCTCCTCTTGCTGTGTTTATTTTTGCCGTCATTGGGTCTACGGCCGTAAACGGCGCAAATGTTTTTATTCCATTTTCTGGGTCTATTCTGCTCGGTTGTGTTGTGGTGGCCGAAGGGAAGGGTCCGGGTTTATGGCTTGACGGTGTCCCCCGTCGGAGACGGTTGAAAATCGCCGGAGGTAGGGGCTGTTCGGTCGACTGTTGGATGAAATGGGCTAAAATTTTAAGGGCTTCGACTATAGGCATGGGGGCTTCAGTTCATTTTGGGCTGGAATAGGCGTGTGGGCTTTAGGTTGTTTCGGGCTGAATAAATCGGGTGGGTCGCGACTGGCGACAAATTGGGGGATGACCCGATTACGACCAAAAAAAAAAAAAAATTGCTCCAATTCGTTTTTTGACCAAAAAAAGAAAAGGCTCCAATTCTTTGTTATTTTTTCTCTATCCTATGTAATTTTGTATAAAAAGATAGATTTTTCTTGAGTGGCACTATTTTCACCCCCGTTTTGACTAATACATTCCTTTTTTTGTTATTAACTTACTCAAATACCCTTTTCTCTCTTCAATTTATTATTTATTTTTTTTATCTGGTTAATTCATAAAATTACCTTTATGTCTGCCATCTCTCTTTATTAGTTTCATAATACAAATGTTCCATTACACTCGTCACTATACCAATTTACCATGTCTCATTATCTTTTTAGTTTTAATTTTGTTACATTTTTCGCTTTAGCCATAACAATTTCTTACCTTTTTTTTCTTCTCTTTTTTTTTTTCCAATTTCACTAAAAGAAAAATGTACCCACATCCCTTCCAAACAATTTTTATCTGCTGATTCTTCCACACCTATTGCATTTCAATGTTTCCCTTTTGTTTGTCTTTTTTTTTTTAAACTTATTCTTACATTATTGTAACCTAAGCAAGCACTAATCCTATATCATAGTAGAGAAGTGTCAATTTTATCTACAAACTGTTTACTTCTTTTCCCTAGATTATCCTCATGATTGTAAAATTTTTCAACTTCGGTTTTTGGTTCAAATTTACGAGAATTTAGTTGGAGATTGAATATTGTAGTTTATGTATGCATTGTACACAATTTACTCAAAGATTATCTTCTTAGTTGTCCTTAAGTTATTTTTTGAATAATATTTTCCTAGTAAAAAAAAATGTACAGCTCATTAAGAAAATAATTAGATTTTTTTTGTTAGAAACACCATAATTGGTTCGATACTGAAGAAGAAAAGCACAAAACCAAAAAAAGAAGGCAAGTATTAGTCTTCAATCAAGAGTGGAACCTAAATTTAACCTCAATAAATGTTGTTTGAGGAGAGTATGATAATTTCATCTCTACGCAAAACTGAAACAAAATAAAAGGAAGAAATAAGAGAAAAATCTTGAATCAAGAATGGGACCCATTAGGGATAATTTAGTCAATTCAATATAAAAAGGGTGTCGGGAGTCAATGAGAGAGTGAAAATAGTGTGAGAATTAGAAACCCCGCATCTATGATACTAATGTCTTCATGCCCAATTCCTTTATGAGGCCGCATGCCTATTGGCTAAAATTAGATTTTAAAAGTAGGAAATTAATTACATTATTCGATTCTAACAAAAAAAAAAGTACGTTATTGGCCAATTGAATAATATACGTAACCACGAATAAGCTTTCTCCTATATTCTACATATTAATTATATACCTTTTTCTATTTAAATTAACTGGATTTCGTCCGTAATAAAAAATAATTTGTCTGATTTTCGTATTTTACTTTATATGCTGTTTTTTTTTTTTTACCCCTGGAGCTAAAGAAAGAACCCTATTTCCCAGCTTAAACCTCAGTCCCCCAAAAAATTGCACCTGAATCCGAGCCATTTCTCTGTAGACCGACGCATGGTTTGTGTTCTGCGGTAATCTTCGACTTTGTTTGCATCAGATTTGGAAGCCATCTCTGTTCGAAATCGATTCGGAGCACTCACCGTCACTACCCAAATCGCGACGTCCTCTTCGGTTGCTGGGTTTGCTTGCTTTCTCCACTTTTTTTTTTTTTCCGGTTTTTTGTTGGGGCTTTCTCGATTCTGGGTTTGGGATCTCTAGTGTTTCTCGGCGTCGTTTCTCGATAAATTTGCTAACTTTAGTCCGTTTCATTCTCCTGTGCTGTTTTCTGAGCTTAATTTTTTCTCTTTTAAGTTTCTGAGTATTGAGAGGGGCTTTCGCCATATTATACCTTAAGTTGTCAGTAATTCGTTGTTTTTCTAGCATTGGAAGGTATTTCGCGATTTTCGTGATGTTGAATTACTTAATCAGCACGAGCATTGTAAAGGATTTGCATTTCTCGGTTTGTAGTTTGCTCAAGTTTGTTGGATCTTACTGTGATTCATTCTTGCAAGACTCCAAAAGCTGACTTTAACGTCCTTGCACGGAAGATTCTGGTGTTAGAAGGAGAGATGACGCTTTCTCGGGCTGTGATGCGATCCTTGAATAATGGCTTACTGCGACAATTCCATCGTCCCCATTTAGCTAGACCCTTCTCAGTGAATGCAACGTCAGGTACTTTTGGGTTTCCACTGTCCGGGTGCTGTTCTGAGCTGTTGGAATGGTCCAAGCATTCTTGGGAATGCTCTTTTGTCTGGTTTTGTTTTGAAATTAGAATGTTGTTTGTCGGATGGATTTACAGTGCTTCTTTCTTAAGCTTCCTTGTTTTTAAGGGGAATAAGCTTATGCAAAGTGTATATGTTTTACCGTAAATGGCGTAGGTGTAAATTCAAGCTTAGTCGTGTGGGTGAGTCATTTCATTACTTGGTGGGAAGTTTGCTTGTTATAATAAAGTTCTTTTTGTTTTCTCCTTTCTGCAGCGGCGTTTGTTTGTAAACATTGTTGACAAATGTTTTTCTGGGGCTGACTTATAATCAACCATTGATATAATGTATGTTTCATAATACTCATCATAAGAAAACTATATGAACAAATTTGTGAAGTAGGTTTGGTTTCCTTTGCAATTCTTTAACTGCGGCAATCTCGAGAAAACTTCATATCTTGCCCTGTTCCTTTTATGATACGGGCAACCTGTTGATGTATTGTTCTGCAGGTCGTAACAGTGATGACAAACAACATTCTAATTCGTCCGAGTCTGCTGATGAATTTGAGCAGCGGATATTTGGTGGCTTTTCGGGAAATGATTCAAAAACTGATTCATTTTTCCAGAAGTTTGACAGAATTGACAGGGCCAGATCAGGTTCAAGACTGAATGGTGAAGATAGCTCCTGGATGTTTGGTATCCTTTGCAATTCTTTAACATGGGCAATCTTGAGAAAACTTCATATTGTGCCCTGTTCATTTTATGATACTGCCAACATGTTGATTTGTTGTTCTGCAGATCATAACAGTAATGACAAACAACGTTCTGCTGATGAATTTGAGGGGCGGATATTTGGTGGATTTTCTGGAAATGATTCAAAAACTGATTCATTTTTCCAGAAGTTTGACAGAATTGACAGGGCCAGATCAGGTTCAAGACTGAATGGTGAAGATAGCTCCCCGGATGTTTGATGGCCTAAACGATAATTTTAGTACATTATCAGATGGTATGGATGGGAGATTGAAGGAAGAAGCCACATACTTTAAGTACGATTCGGATGAAGTAGATGAAGATGGTTATTCATTTAGACCCGATATGAGTTTCCCTCCGGGAACGACATATGATATAAAGGTACCATATTGCGATTCTATGCAGTCCAATAAAGCACTTTAAACTCTTAAGGCAGTTGAGGGATTCGAAGTGGTGCGATATATTTATCTTTTTCTTATGCTTTCTGATAGGTCAAATTGCAATTTGTTGTAAATAACCTTAATTTTTCAGGGTTACTCTCTGTGGAGGGTTTTCCTATGTAAATCTTCTACATTTATCTGCTTGTGCTGTCCACACCATCCAGACATATGATTTGGGAGGGAACCTATTGCTACTTATGAATTATGTACTTTGTCGGTGTTTGGCATGAAACTAATTGGCCTATAGGTATCTAGGCATGGTTTATGCCATGATCAGTGTAGATGTTCTTGGATTGGGTCATGGTTTTAGCTACTATACTTGTTATCATCACAATCATACTATTATGCTGTTGTCCTTTGTGTAATGTTGCTAACTCTCTCCTGCAATGTTTTGCTTTTCATGTTAGTGTCCTTATGTTCTCTGTGCTTTATCTTTCTTTTAGGATCTCGATCTTAAGAAACCAGGAGTGCGCAAGTTTGCCAAAAGACGACAATTTGAAGTTACTACAGAGGAAGTGCTGAGAAAAGCTGATTTCAGGGTGAGCATCAGGTTGATCGTATCATTTTGTTTAGAATTGTCAAATAATATTCTGTAGATGCTGGACTGACAAACGCTTCGTATGAGCAAGAGGTTCTTTGATCACCGTTAATCATTCATACCCTTCTGATTGAACCCTTTTTAAGCGCATTTCCTGCTTCAAGTGATATTGTTAACACCTTCAGCATGCTGAAGCTGTTAAATTTGTTGATATTTGTGTGGAGATTGTGTCTCTAGAGGGCATTGATGCCATAACCATTGAATTAGCAAGTGAGTAACTCTTGTTACAGGCAATACATATGTATGGTTATATGTGCTCTACTGACATGTCTCTTCTATTTTTCTCTGCTTGGTTCTGCTTTGCCCGATCTACCAATGTAAAGAACGGACATTTTCCCCGGAGTGAAGGCCATTATATACCCTATGAGTTAATGTTGTCATCCTATCCTGCTCTATACTAGGACATCACCCACTCCTTCCTGCGAGATAAAGGAATTTGTCTGTGAAGGTGTCAATAATTCTTAGAATTATGATGCGACTACGTGATAAGGAAAAGAAAAAGAATGATGTGGAGAGTTATTGAGAGGATGACAGATGCCCCCCAAAGAGATCTCTTTTCAACTATAGCATAAGATTATTTTAAGGACTACTCCGACACTTTCTCTTTTGGAAAATCTGATTATTTTCCCTTTCGCATATTATTACAACGTCAAAAAAGTTTGAATAACCTTTCCACTCCTTTCTTCGTTCTGATCCATCACTCCAGTTTAGTTCCCTTTGGTCATTTCACTACTGTTCCTGTAATGTAACCCCGTGTATTTATAGGAACAAACCTCCTATTCAGATCAAGGGGTGAATGACATAAGTTTAGGTTTTGCCAGAGGTTATCCCGGTGTCAGCATGAGTTCTCTCGAAGCGCTGTAGTTCGCCAACTGATATAAGGACGACATGGCTTGGGTGAAACTTTTGCATGTTCGGATGGTTTATCATATTCGGTTGGTATCTTTTTGCTTAGAGGTTCACTTTCTCAATATCCACTTTTTTGCAGAATGTGAGATTCCTTGCAAATTTCATAACTGAGGCCGGAATAATTATCAAGAGGAGCTCGGTAAAGTTGGAATGTCAGTTATGGAAATTAATTGAGCTGCAAATTGATTTTCTTGCTTATTTGCTGTTGGTCCCTTTTCGTAGACTCGCATCCGTGCCAAGGCGCAGAGGAAGGTTGCAAGGGAGATCAAAACTGCTCGAGCTTTCGGCCTCATGCCTTTCACGACGATGGGAACGAAATCCTTCGTCTTTGGAAAAACAATGGAGAATCTTGATGCGGATTACGAGTATGAGGCCTTTGAGGGGATGGGTGGTGACATGAATGAGTGACACGGTCCCGATGTCACCAGGGTTTTTGTGAGGATTGTTCATTTGACTTCTTGATTTCATCCGCGCATGCTCCTCTGACTTCTCTTTCTTCCTGTACTGTCCAATTTTGGGCAAGGTCATAGCGTTGAATCAGAGGCGAGCGGAGCCATATAGAGATTTCTGATTGTTGGATGACAAGCTGTGTTGGTCTCGGGACCTTTTTTTGGGCCCTGCTAAAGGGGTAAACTAGGCACAAAGAACCAGAGTTACTAGTGAGACTAAACTCACTGTAATTGTACTGGGACTTTCTTTGTGTTCTGCTCGATTGTCGTAGTGTGTTATTCAAGAAAGAGAATGGGACATCGGTGGACCTGGCTTTTTTATATTGGCCGGACAATCGCCCCGTTCCAGGCGTCCGGCGGCCCACCTCCCCTGCAAAGAAGCTTTCTTATATCGAGTCTGGGTTCTTTCTTGTGACAAAAGACACTTGGAATTCTTTTTCGTTCATGTAACTGCCTCAGTATGGTAATGTAATTTAGCTAGTTGACATTTTTCTCCCGGGAAACATCAAGAATTACTCCGTGAAAAACTCTCAACTTTAAATTCAAATACCAGTTTTGCCCAGAACTTTTTTTGGTTAGAAAAAGATTACCAACTTTTACTTTAATCCTAGATCTGTCTTCGTCAAATCCTTCATTCAAAAATCGCCATTGGTTTTTTCAAAATTACCAGTATCAGAAAAGTGCTGTTATTCCATGGGAATGTGATGATGTTGGTGAAGACGTAGGTTCCGCTAACGAGCCTCTAAGTAGCCTTAATGTTGAAAATTTTAAGGAAATGAATAGATATTTTTGGATGCATGAGCAGATTTGGGATTAAAGCGAAAGTTGATAATTTTTTGATAAGAGGAAGTTTGGAGTATAATTGGGGTTGGACTTAAAGTTCAGTTTTTTTTAGGAAATTAGCGGACGTGAAACTGACTTTGAATATTTAAAGTGGTTTCACTAATGCAAGCAAAAATTAGCCCCAAATATTTTAAACAAATGAACCCAAAACCATACTAATATTAAAGAACATTTTAGCACAAAAACACAACTTTAGAATACTCCATACAGTTGCCACTAACCATTCATCTTCTCCAACTCATAGAGCCGGTAAATAAAAGTTGATTTGATCAATTGCCAACACATGGTGGAGAAACGTAATTTTTTTTTAATAACCGAGATTTCTCACTTGCAATGAATTATTTCTCGAGATGGTGGGGGTACTGCCAATCTTCTTGGGTAAGTCCCCAAGACGCGATCGCGGGAGTCGAATCCGGAACCTTATCAATTTAACTGCCAGCGCCAGGAAACTCAACCAACTCATCTAGCACCCCATTGACAACGTAAATTGTTTTTTAAGTACTTGTTTGAGCAAGAATGAGCACCTTGTCCTATTTCAACTGGAAAAATTGTCAAAAAAGTTCTAAATCTATTGTACTTTTCCCAATTCAGTTTTAAATTTTTTGTATTTATGCTAATTTCGTCTTAAACCTTTTTTATGCCAATTTAGTCCTTAACCTTTTGTATTTGTGCCAATTCAATCCATTTGGCCAATTTTGATCGATCGACAACGACGTGGACAATTATAGTAATATATTAATATTTTTTTTAAAAATTTCTCTTTCGTTCTTCCTTCCCTTTCTTCTTCCTCCGGCCCGGTTGCCATCGGCGATTGGTCAGAGGATAGGGCCAGCGTGGTTGACCACAACGGCCTCAAGAAAAGCTTGCCCTGGCGGCCACCGGCGAGGCGCGACCTCACCCGGATATGGCTTGGGCAACCCAAAGACCGGCAAGGTCGACCTTGCCTGTCCCGGGAAGGAAGAAGAAAGGAAAATAAACAATAAAAAAATAAAAAAATACTATGGAAAAAAAATTAAATACCATTAAAAATTATCCATGTCAAGACCGCCGACGTCCACGTTAGCATCAGTCGGCCAATGTTGATTGGATGGACTGAATTGATCTTAATGCAAGAGGTTTAGGATTGAATTGGCACAAAAAAGGTTTAGGACTTAATTGGCCCGATTACAAATTTAGAACTGAATTAGCAAAAATGCAATAGGCTTAGAAATTTTTTGATAATATTTTCAATTTTAATTTAAAAAAATGGGGGAAGAGTTCTATTTTGGCAGAACATATCCAGACCTTTCTTCTTGTTCTGCCTTTCTTTTTATCCATTTATCATTTAATTCATTCCGTTTCACTTTAGGTTTTTCTGCAGAATTCCAAAAATGGAGAAGTTTTCATGTCGCGCTATGGAAGGCCTCGTTTAAAGACAAGTAGGTAATTGGATTCCCTTCGTCATCACATGCTCATACAAATCTAAACACATCATATTTCTTGGGCCTAATACCCTAAAAATCTCTAACTTCAACTCTTATCTCAATTTTATCTTTTGTTTCATAAAAAACCTCAAACTTTAGTTCCCATTTCAATTCTATCCTAATTTTTTTTTGTCTCATAAAAAAAGTCAACTTTAGGTCATGTCATAATTCTACATTAAACTTTTTTTGTCCCATAAAAACCCTCAACTTTAGGTCATGTCCCAATTTTATCATAAATTTTTTTTGTCTCGTGAAAATCTCACAACTTTTAGGCCTTGTCCCAATTCTATCCTAAAATTTTTACGGTCTCATAAAAAAAAAAATTTGTTACTTAAGTCACAAATCTGTCTCCAGTAGCTCCTATCCAAAGTTTCTCGTTGACAATCGAGAAATGAAAAACTCCCAAGCACAAGCTATTCGAGCATTCCGAGTGTGAGCTCTCGACCGTAAGAAATGAAGCATTCCAAAGCACGAGAGATCGAAGATCAATCACAAAATCACTAAACGTGATTTTGAGGGAGGGTTAATGGAGGCAAATTTAGGACTCAAGCAAAAGTTGGTGATCTTGGAATGAACATATAGCTGTGATTCTGTATGAGACAAAAAAAAATTACCATTGGATTGGTAGTGGACCTAAAGTTGATGATTTTTTATAAGATAAAAATAAAGTTTAGGGTAGAATTGAGACTGGATCTAAAATTTTGGGTTTTTTTATGGAACAAAAATAAGTGAAGAGAGAATTAAGACTGCACCTAGAGTTTAGAGTTTTTTACGAGATAAAAGGTAGAATTGGAATAAAAGCTAAAATTGGAGGTTTCTTAGAGTAACTTGCAAGATTGGTATAGCTAAATTCGCTAACAGTAACTTTGAAGGATTGGTCATCCTGCTTTTTTTTTTTTTTCCATTCTATTACGTACAGTTCTTAAGTTTTTTTTTTTGTCCAACAAGATCAAATTTCTCTTGGAATGGCAATTAAGAGTGCATTGTTTTGTGAAAAATAAATAATTTGAAAAACGTTTTTCCTAAAAATGACCACTTATATCGCTTGGAATAATTAGTTAATATTTCCAGTAAGCTTTAAGATATAAATGTCTTCAAATTTCGATGTTTATTTTTTTCAAATTGGATTTATCAATTTATCAGGCTTTCCACCATTCGTCTGTTGATTGTCTATTGATATGTCTGCAATTTCTATATTGTCTCAATTGATCTATTCTATCTTTCCATCTATTTTACGTAATGTTTCAGAAGCAGCTTTCAGGTAATATCAATTTTCAATAAAAATTATTTGATATATGAAACCGATATTTCTGTTCACATGACATATAGGAAAATAACTTAGCCTCCGTAAAATCATAGAGATTTAGACCAAAAGAATAGTCATAGAGATTATTAATGTGAGTTCTACAACCACGTGAAGATGTCATAAGAGTCTTGGTAATTGGATGTATGTTTGAGCCTGGATTGGATATACATTCACATTGGTGCATGTGCTCAATTTATTCGCTCTCTCAACTTTTTTCTTTTATGTTTGATTCAATAGTTTCATAGTTTGTCTCAAAAGCAAGTCAGAACATTGTACAGTAGAATTATCAATTCTAACAGTCGGAGGCTTTGATGAAAATTAGGTTGAAATAACTTTGTTTCATGTACCATATTTTCTTATATGGGACTAGCAAGGGCGCCGCAGATAATTAGCTAGATTTGGGACTAGCAAGGGCGCCGCAGCCCTCACCGGCCCTAACAAGGGCATTGTGACCCTCACGAGGTTTGGACGAGGGAGGCAATGCACTTGTCTGGGGCTCTTGGCAAGGCTATTACGCCCTCGCTAGATTTGGGATGAGCACGGCCCTCGCTGGGACTAAGTGAGGTAATTGCGACCCTCGCGGGGTTTGGGTGAGGGAGGTGATGCCCTTGTTTGGGGCTCTAGGCAACGCCATGATGCCCAGATCCTGCGAGGGCTATGACACCCTCATCCAATCTTTGGCGAGAGGGCGAGGGTCGCCGGCCCTCCTTGTGGTCCGGAGGGGTCCGCCGGCGATCCTCGCTAGCCCTCAATAAAATAAAATGTACATAAAAGAAAAAGAAAAGGAAAAACCTAAAATAAATAAAATTAAAAATTATTTAAAAGGTCCATGTATCTGCGTCGATCGTGCTACGTAGAACAATTGCCATCTACATCAACGATTTTCAGCCAAAATTAGTTGGATGGACGTAATTGACACAAATACAAAAAAAAACATTTAGGACTAAATTGCCGCAATTCAAAATTCAAGAGTGAATTGACACCAATGCGATAGATTTAGGACTTTTTTTTGACACTTTTCCCTATTATCTATAATACAAATTAACTTCCATATAAATGTCATTCAAAACGTAGGCAAGCGCACTAGTTTCCAAAAATGTGCTAGGATCGCGTTTTTCGCATCAAGATTTTAACCCCAACTGAGCTGCTTTTGGACAACTTTACCTGATAAATGTCATGCGAAACATGGGCAAGAGCACTAGTTTCTAAAAATTCTACCCAATAACGGAATTTTTCTTAGAATAATAATAATAAAAAACATGGCCGAAAGTATCTACCAATGTAAAAAACAAAGCAAAGTGAGAATTCATCTTGAAACTTGATGCAAATTGCAATCACGTAACACCGCTCATATCAAGAACTTAAAATCAACAACATGGATCCTCGCTTTTGAAAAATTTTTCTCATGAATTAATTATTTCAAATGATATAAGTACTCCGGGAGAAGAACATTAGAAGTGCCAAAAGTTGTATACGACGCTTGCTTTAGTAATAATTTTTTTTAAGAATTATTTAAGTGTCAATTTTTATGAAAAGCGATCACTTAAGTGTTAACTCCAATCGCTTGGTTGAAAATCCAATGTGGCTTTTATTTATTTATTAGTATCTGAAGCCAACGTAGCTTAAAACGACGTCGTTTAATACATTTCCCGAGCCTTTTCTTTTCAGGTAGGTTTTTACGAATTTTCAATTGGCCGATTATGACTATGTAAAAGAATCGGCAATCCCTTCCCTTAGAGAACCCTCGGACTACTCATAGGCAATTGGATGGATCAACAGCTCTTAAGCACAACATCCTTTCATTGATATTTCAAGGACTAGATACTGAATTAAATAACTCGGCATACGTGGTATGTCGTTGGCATTAACAATCATCTGTACGTCTTCTCTCCAAAGAGCTTTACGGGTCAAGACACCTTGACAAATACCAATACAATATCGTAAAACCCTAAACAGAAGCGTCTCTCCGAATTTTACAATATTGTTCTTAACTTTCAGAATGTTTTACCGTCACGAACAACGTAGGAAAAAATTACCAAAGAAGTTCTAAACTTATTGCAATTGTGCCAATTCAGTCCTATTATTTTTTTGGGCCAATTGAGTACTAAAACTATTGCATTTTTGCCAATTCCATCTACCTGTCCAACTTTGACCGATCAACATTGACGTGGCAATTTTTAATAGCATTTTAATAATTCTTTCAAATTACTTATTTATTTATTTTTTTCACTTTTTTTTCTTCTCCTTCTTCCTCTAATAGGTCCCCGATTCGGGGACCGATCGAGGGCGAGGCCAAGCCTCGTTAGTGGTCAGTGAGGCCAACCTCGCCAGCTAGAGGAAGAAGGAGAATAAAAAAGAAATAAAAATAATAAAAATTTAAAATATTATTAAAAATTGCCACGTTAAGGTCCGCCGTATTCTTTATTTTCTTTTAGATTGCACTCATAAAAGTACTTAACCTTTCGATTGCGTTTGTGCATAAGCCATAAGGCTTAGGAGTTTTTAAGAATTTCTCTCCGGTCTTTACCATTTCATTCTAGAGGACAAGACTGTATAAGAGTCAAATTAAGTCCATGGAAATTTTAAGGAAAAGGGGTATTGACTAATGTGGTGTTGTCTTTCTAATTTTTTAGGATCAATCAATTGCTCACCCTCGCATTGGTTTTTCCTCAATTAAACTCCATTATACAGTTGCATGCCACGTTGGAGCCAACTCATTCGACCATTCCCTAGTCCTAGAAAAACTCGCATGACATAGTCCCAAACAACTAAAAGAGTTCGTGTAAGAGTCAAACTCTTCTCAAAAGAGATGGGGTAGTTACCAGTGAATATCCTTATCTTGTACGATGAGATAAGTCCCCGTACCGTCTCATGCAAACTAGAGTTCTTTTCACTCAAGCAACTTTGTTCCTTTGTAGAGATCATCATCACTTCTCAAACCCTAGTAGCCCCGTCAAAGAGACCCTTATATAAGATCTCCCTTTTCCGGGACAGTCAGCTCGACCGGCCTCGCGCATCATCGGAGGCTAGGAAAACCCATTACACTACCTGGTGCGACAATGGCAGCTTCTACCACCCCTTGTGGGCGGAGCGTCTTGTGGTTCATCGTTTGTGCTATTTTCGTGACGAGGGCTGCACGTTGTGCCGATCACTTCTATGATTGGAACGTCGAACTCTACCCGAGCTCCGCCTTCTCGTCTCAAGAACAACTGGTGCGTTATTAGTAACCATGTATTGCTTCACATACTGTGTTAGGGTTTTGTTTCTTTGAAGAGGATGATGTTTGATAGTTCAAATTGTGGATGCAGGTTATCACCATCAATGGAATGTTTCCAGGGCCTCTCATAAACATGTCGACGAACGACGTCGCTTACGTGAACGTTTTCAACAATCTGGACGAGCCTTTGCTTTTCACATGGTGCGTATCTGAAAAAGTCCATCTTTGCCCATTACATGCTCAACCACATGCACATTCCTCTCAAATTTCTTATTTTTAGACGTTTTAATTCGTTCAATTAGATCAAAACATGACAAAAAAGATCATATTTTTGACTGGTTTTCTCCTGTGAATTCCGTCGTTTTCATCGATAGTAGTTGTATAACCGAAGTATAGCAAATCTTGGGAAAGAACAGGACATACGAAACATAAAGTTCTGAGACTTTGATGTAGATTTCTAAGAGAATTTTCTTTGCAGTCGTTGTCTCCATTCAATTTCCTAACGACATTCACTATTTAGGGGGTAAATAAAAAAGTGTTAGGCTCTTTTTTTCTTTAATTTTCACATGATATTTCCTTAAAATAGCTTAGCAAAATTATTTATGCTTGCCTTATTGTTGTTGTTTTTTTTTTTTTTTTTGGGGTGGGGGGTGAAGGAATGGCCTACAACAGAGGCTGAACTCATGGGAAGATGGAGTCCCGGGCACGAATTGCCCCATCCAACCCGGCACCAATTGGACCTACGTGTTCCAGGCCAAGGACCAGATCGGCACCTTCTTCTACTTCCCCTCTCTCAACTTCCATAAAGCCGCCGGTGGCTTCGGCCCTATCCGCGTCAACAACCGCAAGGTCATCGCCGTCCCGTTCCCGACGCCCGAGGCCGAGTACGACCTTCTGATCGGAGATTGGTACAATCAAAGCTACAAGGTACCCTTATAAGTCCGGCATCCCCCTTAATAGCTCTTTTTGCCCTTGAAGTTTTGGAGAAAAACGAATCAATTCGAACTACTAAATGGGAGATTTACTTACAAACAAGTCCTTAGACTAATTAAATGACTTCATTTTGTTGCTTCAATTGCTTGTGCGGATCGTTGTAAAAGACGATCAGATTGTCGTTGAGCGACAAGAAAAACGCTTACGGCGGAAACCCAGATGCGCTATTGATGAACGGCAAACTCCCGTATGGATTTGCAGAAGATCCTGAGACATTCAACGTAACCAAAGGTGGAGAGCCAGAAATCCACCAATCTTTAGTAACTTTTTTAGAATTTGAATTCAGTTTGGACCACAATGTGTTTATTCTGCAGGTAAGACTTACAGGATCAGGGTGTCAAATGTGGGCAATGCACTGAGCTTCAACTTCAGGATCCAAGGGCACAAGATGGCGGTGGTCGAGGCGGAAGGGTCCTACACCGCCCAGATCACCGTCGACTCTCTCGACATCCACGTCGGGCAGTCATACTCGGTTCTCGTGACGGCAGACCGAGCGGAATCCGATTACTTCATCGTGGCGACTCCGAAGCTGGTCCATGCGGCGGAGTCCGGGGAGCTGACCGCCTTGGGAGTTCTCCACTACGAGAACTCCACCGCACCCCCAAGTTACCCCATTCCTTCCGGGCCTAATGCATTTGACATTGATTTCTCCGTCCACCAGGCCAAGTCTATCAGGTAATGTAAAGCAAATTCCCAAACTTGATTAGACCGGCTAATTACTTGATTAATAAAATGAACGAATTGTCCTCAATTAGTTTGTACCAATTGGTTCCGTTCATCTAATTTTTGGCATGAAATTGACAAGCACTTTACTTTATAACCAGCAAGTCTCCCTAGAAAAGAAATGATAAGAAGAGGTCTGAATTTTGAATAGTTATAGGCAACAAAATTTAAATTGGGATGAGTAAGCTTTAAACTCAAAATTCACGAAAATTAATTTCGGATAAATCTCTCACATTTCAAATTCAGAAAATGAATTTGATAATTTTGAATGAGTAAGCTTTAAACTCAAATTTTGAAATGTGAAAGATTTATTAGATGTTTCGAGAGTTTATTCTGATCCTTTCAAATTACAATAATAAATAACAAAAAAATATTATTTTTTGTGAGGTAGTTGTTGAACTCATTTTCTCCAAAATGTAATTGGATAATTTAAATCTCTCTCTAATGTTTTTCGCGGGTGGGGCTTCCGCCCTTGAAGGTGGAACATGACCGCGGGCGCCGCGAGGCCCAACCCGCAAGGGACGTTCAACGTCTCCCACGTGGCGCCGAATCAGACGTTCGTCCTCCACGGGTCGACGGCCGAGATCGATGGAGTGCCTCGCTACACGGTGAACAACGTGTCCTACCGCACCCGGAGACCCCGCTCAAGCTGGCGGACTTCCTGGTGAACGGGTCGGGCGTGTACCAGCTCGACTCGTACCCGGTCGAGTCCGTGAACCCAGTGGCGGAATCGGGTGTCTTCGTCGCGACCGGCCTTCACAAGGGTTGGATCGAGCTCGTCTTCGTGAACGGCCTGCATGTCATGGACTCTTGGCACTTGGACGGGTTCGGGTTTTACGTGGTCGGGTATGTAGTTTTTCTTGTTTAGAATTTTCTCCATTAATGATTAGAGCAGGAGGATAACGCGCAAAGCACAAGCAGGAATTTACCATTTGGCTTAAGGTCGGACCTTGAATCAAGCCTTGATGCATACCACCGTTAGACGACGCTAAAACCTGATCAATCTCGTAATAACAAAATCTATGGAGAGAATGGAAAAGAAACAGGCTGATGCATTGGATTACTCGTCAATTTACAGGTTTGGAGACGGACGCTGGACGCCCAGTTCGCGATCGACGTACAACAGACACGATCCGGTCGTCCGGTCTACGGTTCAGGTTCGTCTTGACTCTCTCTCCCCGGTCTATACGCTCCTATAATCATGTGTTCAAACACATTCTTGTACCATAGTAACACGCTTCATTCCGAAACAAGGTTTATCCTGGGAAATGGACGGCGGTCTATGCTTACCTTGATAACCCGGGAATGTGGAACTTGAGATCCCAGCACTCGAAGCATTGGTATCTTGGACAAGAGCTCTACGTTAGGGTTTATGATGCCGACCCCAATCCTGCCAAGGAGAGGCCGCCCCCAGAAAACCTCCTCCTATGTGGTTAGTCAGTAATTTCGTCTTATCTAACTTTGGGATTATCTTGACTATGTATATCAAGGCCGATCCATAAAATCGATTCATAAAATTGATTTCACTAGGTGAGGTTAAATGCCATTGTAAGTGGGTATTTGGAGAAAGTCGACTACATTTACTACCGGATAAAAACCCGATGTGTAGTAAACTTGGTAAATCAACATTGTGCACCGCTTCATGTATTTCCATCATTTTCTCGTTTCGCGAAAAAATGAACAATTTGAAAAATAATTCCCTAAAAATAATCGCTTGTATTGTTTACGGAAAATGAATGGGCGAGAAATACTTTCATCACCCACGATACTACTTAGACATAAATTGTTTTGGATATTAAATACATTTCTTACCGGCTTGATTATTTCAAGCCAACGCAAACGACCACGTTTAAGAAAATGTTTATCAAATCATTCATTTTTCCGCAAAATAAATGAAGTTTTCAATACCTCCTAGATTGATTATTGATTGTCCATTATTTGTTCAACTAAGGGAAATTTCAACCCCCGTCTCCATCTCCATCTCCAGCACCTACGCCCACAGCCTCACCCCCTAAGGCAGACAGTGCACCCCTTCTTCGCCACACTTGGTAAGTCGAGAGCCACAAAAAAAAAAAAAAAAGTTAATTTCTGATTTAGTTTGTGTTCATTAAATTCCTCATTCAACTGAGTTTTAATTTTCATTTCACAGGTTTCATGTCATCATGATTCTTATCGCCACAATCATGTAAGAATTCCCGATTGGCGACGGATATTCTTTCAATGATCGAGATGTGAATTATGTACATGAGACATGGAAGAACCACAGGATGCTACGCAGTTATTAATCTCTCACCTTTCTTTTATTATGTTTAGGTTTATTTGGGTACTATAGATATAATGCATCTCTCTTTCGTAGTTGCGAGAGGAACTATTAATACCGTGTGACGTGGATTCCGACATTCATATAAGTGACTGCTTGTATGTCACTTTGTGTACGTTTTTTATGATTGTTTTTACTTAGATGCTTTTGACTGGTCGACAAGATCAATATACTAGTTAATTCAAAACAAAGATCATTTAAACTAAGACGGCGAAAGAGGTTGTTTTTCTTCGTGTGATTTTGGTTCAAGCTTCATTGAGAGCGTTACGAGAGTAAAATTCCGAATGGACACCGATATGTGAGAGAGTCGTCAATCGCCAAGGAAGGTAGATCGGCGGACGATCCGGTCACCACCTGACTAACTGTTCAATAGAAAAGCTTTATAGCATAGGCCAGCTGAAGAAAAAAAAGACACTTTGATATTTTTTGGGGGAGAGAGAGAGAGGGGGGTGGTTTGGTGGAGAGCACGAAAGAGGAGGAGAGGAGAGAGAATAAGATACCAAGTCATGTGAGAATAAAGTAAGGAGAGAGAAGGGTAGATGTTAGTGGGTTGGGCCATGGGCCTTATAAATTGCTGGAGGAAGATGAGTTTGGGCCGGAGAGAACATCCGTTATGGGCCATCTACTTTTGTATATTTGGGGAGTGCAGCGAGGCCCTAAATGCTTAAGAAATTGACTGATCATTGCACGCATGGAAAGATTTAATCAGAGGATGGTGGTTCTAATTTAGGGGAGAGGTGGGGAAACCCGAACTGACCCGAAAACCCGATTGGGCTATGCCCGAATCCCGACCTGACCAACGCGACGAGAATAAGACAATCGACAAATTAGTACGCAACTCGAACGTAGCTAGAATAATCTGAACTCGAATGATTTAGGCATTCGAATCTGATTGACCTGAAATAAAAGAAAACTGAGTGGAGGAATGTTGGGAGGGGAATAGCCGCTGAAGGCAATGGCTTGGACCAAGACATTGCCAATGGCAATGGCTGAGTAGAGCGGGGTGGCAGAAGACGGAGGGGAGGAGGAGGAGGAGGAGGAGGAGGAGGAGGAGGAGGAGGAGGAGGAGGGAGGGATTCTATAGTTCTAGGGGCCCTTTTTTTTTTTTTTTTTAAGGAGAAGGGGTGAACAGAGTGATGAGTGCAAATTTTGAGAAAGGGAATGGTAGTTTGATCAATAAGTGGATAAGAATCATGGGTAAGAGATGCTAGTTGAAAACTGATAACCAAATAGAAGATCTTCCAAGTATGGATGCGGATCGATGTATGGAGACAAAAAGTGAGGATGATAATTGAAAATCTTCTTCCCCGAAACAACGCCTCAAGAAATAGTATATAGGAAATAAACCGTTGACTCAAAAATAGGCATGAAGAAACATCTTCAAAGAACAACAACAAGCTTAATGGTTGATTAACGTAGCTACGTTGACCAGATTAATGTCCGGCTAATGTAGTCACCTCTGGCCAGCATGTCTGAAGCTTTAATTTCACAGTCAAAGCAATAGTAATTCCATCTTAACTTCATCATAACTTCTCGTGGTTTGAGTTGTCTAAGTTGATGGATTAGTGGTAAGAACGTAATTTACTCGCCCTAGCGGCTTGAGCCATTGGATTGGCAACCATGGGAAGGAAGATGGAGAAGAACCAAAGCTAGGGTATTTATTAAACATTCGATAGGGTTTTGCTTGCTGCAGAGAAAACGGACAGGAGGACGTGGATTCATTGGTTGAGTACGTTACCGAGTCTTGTAATAACTTTAGTATTTTAGAGAGAGACAGAGACAGAGAGAGAAAATCGAAATTAATGAACTTGTTGCTTCGCTTGTCACCGCCACCACTAGCCTAAAGTCGTGGCATAGTTTGCGATTTGTCTTCCAGTCTTTTACGTTCACAAGAAAGCGCCTCTCTCTCTCTCTCTCTCTCTCTAAACAAGGCCTTGCCCATGACGTCCCACTGGAAAAGCAATAGAGGGAAGAACATGAGGGCTTGCTTGAGCGGCATGCAATTCACATGAATTCAAGGCTTTACAGATCATGGACTAATTGTTTTGTCAAAGAAGAAAAGACGAAGAAGAAGAATTCTTCATGTAAACTTGAAATAAGCAGTATACCACTGTACCCGAAAAGGAAAAGAATTGAAAGAATCTGTAATTCCAGAAGAAACTGTGAAGATCACATTGAATTTCAAGTTTCGATTTTGAATGCAGAAGGTCCGAAAAAGAATTTATAAGATCGGGGGAAAAAGGGAAGATGGGGTTCTTGAACCTTCCTAGTAGTGACAATCCACCAAAGCCGGGACCGAAAACACGAGCCTCGACTGGTTTTCTTGCGGTTGCTTTTGTTTCTTCGAGGTCAAGGAAAAGTGCTTCTCTTTATGATCATTGGGGTCATCTTCGTCGGGTGCCGGTAGGTTGAGATCCAAATCCAAGGACACGATGTTGTTCCTAGCCCCCACCGGAGACTCCTCGGACTCAGAGGCCATTGGGTTTAGGGGCAACCCTATGTTCGTCCCCGCCGGAGTTCGATGCCTCCTCATGTGACCGCCTAGGGCTTGGCCGGATGCGAACTCGGCCCCGCAAATCGCGCATTCGTGGACCTTAGGGTGCTTATTGCTGAAGTTGCTCCCAAACAACATGTTCCGACCGCTCAATTGAAGAGAGAGAGCCGATGACGCGACGTTGTGGCGCTTGAATTGTGCCGACTCCTCATTGTCCGACGACAATGTCCCGAGTTGGTGATGCTTATTGTTGTCTTCGGCGGCAGCCTTGTTAGGCTTCTTGTGGCTGGCGCGGTGGCCTCCAAGAGCTTGGAAGGAAGGGAAAGTGCGGCTACAAGTCTTGCACTCATACACATAATAACCAATCTTGTTCCCTGTGCCTGTGGATGCTTCCATGTACTTCTTGCTATTAAATTTGAGGTCACCAACATCTTGCTCCAACATCGCTTGCTTTTGGGGCAATTTAGAATGGCCTTGGGCCAAGAGGATTAGGCAATTGGCCATGTCCTCCTCCTCCTCCAAGGTGCTTATCCCTTCAGCTTCGGCCGAGGATGCCGGAGAGGAATTATGATTGCTGGTGCAGACGGTGGCGTGGTGGTCGCGGCTGCTGTCGTCGTCATCGCTGGGCGAGCTGGTGATTCCCGAAACGGTACGGGGACTGCACTCTCTGCCTCTTGGTCCGCTTGCGCTTGGCGATGCGACCAGCATAGTCCCGGGCCCCCGAGAAGGCTTCATCGGCGGCGACTTCCATTGTTGATAGAGAGGGAGAGGGCAAAGGAGGAGGAGGCTTTGAGAAGGGACCAAAACAAAGAAGACAAACCCCAAAATGGAGGATGGAACACACACACAGTCGTTAGTGTAATGCCAATCTTTCTTGATTTCCCAACACTTTGCAAGTTATATATAGAACGAGTTTAATAATGATTAATAGAGAGAGAGAGAGAGAGAGAGAGAGAAATCAAGAGACTGGTGTAACTGAAAATATGCAAAACGAGAGAGAGTAAAAATAGTTGGGGAGGGAACGTAAAGTCCGTTTCACACTCTCTTTCTCACACTTTGCCAACGCACTTGATGCAAAAACGACTCCCACCAGTTTTTTTTTTTTTTGGCTTCTTCATTCCACCACCACCTCATCACAACCACTAACCTCTGCAACTTACCCTTTGAATTTCACTTCAGCTGTCCTAAATTTAGCCCCTTGTGCTAAGGGACACCCCCTCAACAGATCGAGAGACACAGACAGACAGAGAGAGAGAGAGAGACTACCGGCCACCAACTCATTCACATTGTCCCAAATTCATCTGAGCCTTTGAGTCTCTGCATGTTAGTTAAAAATTTGGTCTTTCTTTTCTTTTCTTTTTTTCGTTTTCTGCATTTGTTTGCTGCAAAACTTGCCATGAGCTAACGACCAAGCAAGAGTCTTAGCTGTGTGGGGAACATTTTGTGAGTGTAATTAGTGATGCAGTTAAAACATATTATGCATGAATTGTCAACGTTTGGGTCTAGAAAAGCCAAGCCAAGCCAAATCTTCCTCTTTGGACAGAAGAGAGAGAGAGAGTGTGTGTGTATACATGTCTCTGTGTGTGTGTGTGTCCCCTCGTGACTGTTGGTAACAATGCTACGCGCTGGCCATTGTCCATGTTGCTGTCCACAGTTGCTCACACGTCTTCATCAACCCAACATCCTTAAAAAAAAACAAAATGGCACCCCAAAAGCAAGAGAGAGAGAGAGAGAGAGCACTAAAAAACATGTCTCAACAGTCACACACTGTCCAAGAGGGTTACCGGAACTCACGAAATGGGACGAGCAGGTCATTCGTTCCGAATCACAGGGCGATTGCGAGCGTGAAATTTCCATGTCTCGACGAGCGGCTTTCGTGGTTATAAAGAGAAGTTAAAGCTTATTGAATACCGGACATGGTTTCATGCTTAATTATGACTGCAGAATTAATACGGGTAATGAAATGGATCTACCATGAATATTTTTAGAGAGAGAGAGAGAAGGGAAAGTGCATGACTTTGCCTCAACGATTGTGTGTGGAGAGAGAGAGAGAGAGGGTGGGGAATGATTGGAGTGCAAGCCTGGAAGCACGGAATCCGCGGTGCACCTCCCCCACTCCTTTCCTAATGCTTTTCCTTTTCTTCCCTCCCTCCTCGGATTTGTGTTGTTGCCATGCTTTCCATGAACTTTCCAAGTCTTTTCAGAATATAATTTTTTCTTTTCTTTTTTTTAAGCAACCCCCCCCAACCTTTCCCCTTTTCATGACAACATCATGGAGGTGGATAATTGCTTGAAAGAATTTAAAAAAAAAAAAAAGTTCCATGTTGAAGGTTGAAGAGATAATCATATAGTTTCTTCCTAGTTTTCCAAACATACACATACATAATTTAGATAGTTTAGTGAAACAACTAGATTTCTCTTCCTGTGTACTTAGTATCCAATTTACTAAGTGCAGGGATTACATCATGAAAGTATGCCAAGTGCAGTTGCGTGAGCTCGTAACCCGAGTGGGGGGCACTATTATAGCGGGGGAAAAGTATCAAAAAATTCTAAACCTATTACATTGATACTAATTAAGTCTTAAACCTATCAATTTGATCAATTTAATCCTAAATCTTTTGTATTTGTGTCAATATAGTCTATCCGATCAATTTTGACTTGGAAATCGTTGGGATGGATTTCGACTGTCCTACGCGGCGCTTACGTGGACAAATGTCACAATGTTTAAATTTTTTTTTTTTGGAATTTTTAATGTTGAATTTTCTACTTTTTTATAGCTCGGCAGGTGAGGGTCGCGACATGCCCTCGATGGACACTCGCGAGGGCCTCAATGCCCTCTTTAAGATCTAGGTGACGACGATGAGCACTCCCCCAAAGCAAGCGAGAGTGTCACGGCCCTCGTTGGCAAACAAGTGATTGGGTGGTCCCCTCTCTCATGGCCGGTGAGGGCCGGCGACCCTCGCCTGGTCCCAAAATTGTAAAAAGGAAAAGAACAAAAGTATATTAAAAATACACAAAGAATATAATAGTAACATTTGCCCACGTTAGTGCCAATTGTGCCACGTAGGACGGGCGGTGTCCATGCCATTGATTTCCAGCCAAAATGAGTCGGATGGACTACATTGTCATAATTCAAAAGGTTTAAGATTAAATTGATCAAATTGAAAAGTTTGGAATATGTTGAATTGGTATCAATACAACACATTTATAAAGGTGTAGCGCATAATTTACAATTCAATCATTGTTTAGACTTTATTGCTTCTAGGGATGAAATTCTCAGACGCGCATAAACTTCAAATAAACACGCACATCAAAATTGACTTTTACATGCATTACTATATCAGACGAAGTGACATTTCGACATGAAATTAAAACCAAGAAATTGAATTTAACCATCGGAGCGTTGATAAAGACATGGGCAGCCTTCCATCATTGACTCAAACTCCTTCACACAAATAAGAAATCCTGACTTTCGGTGTGGTTTTCCTACATTGCTAATAGATCACGGATTGAGAACCTATAAATTTATGGGCTAAGATTTATTTCTTATTTTTCTGTTCTTTTCTTTTCTCTCTTTCATTTTTTTGCTCATGGGCTCCGTTTGTTTCTCGAATAATGAATGATTTGAAAATTATTTTCCTAAAAACGATCGCTTATATCACTTAAATTAATTAGCCAATGTAAATTACTCCATTATCGACCACAATCTATATCTAAATATTTTTGTGGACAATGAATTTTTGTTTTTTCGTTCATTCATTTTTTGTAAGCGATACAGGCGATCCTTTCTAGTCTAAATCATTCATTTTTCGCAAAATAAATAGAGCCTAGATCTTAGATTCTTCTGCTAAGCCTATTACTCGTATTCTGGATGTGAAAGCTCTACGGCCCTTTTAGCCTTCGACTGGGAAGATAATCTTTGTGGGAGGGTACTGGGAACAAGTATTTCATTGTTCAATTCAATGCGTGAGGTGATCAATGTGGTAGATAATCAAGAACTTGACAGTATATTGTCTGTTATTTAGAAGTGGAAGAGACCCTCAATGTTTAAGAATTTTCCTCTTGCTAGTGCTCATAAGCGACTATTGACTAATAAACGAAGACACCTCGCAAATTGGGAGGAAACCCATATTGCTTGAGATGCGAGTCTCTTGTTGAAATAACATTTGGAAGAATTTTTCTCAACGAGTTTGTCTTGAAGGTTAATTTTCATTATGGTTGTAGCATAACTTTTGGCATGACTGCGGCGTTTTTGGCACTGGAGTAACATGTCAGGTTTTCTGGACAATTTTGTTTTCCCTTCGAATTTGGTACAAGTATTTCGGCCACACATGAAGGAAATAATCAAGGCTTCGACTGTGAATGACTTAACGTTAAGTGGATCACGCACTTATCCGATTTTGGTTGGTTGGGATCTTCCACCTTCATGGTGATTACCCAATACGAATGAGGCTTCTAAAGGTAATCTAGGACTTGCATGTGCAGGAGGATTATTCATAAAAGAATGGATTTGTTGATTTTATTGGGGTGTGGTTTAAACTCCCCATCGACGAGAAAAACATGGGGGTCCCGCTTATATTTTTTCATTGGTAGTTTGGACATATAATTGAGTAATATAACGAAAGATGTGATATGCTAATTATAGTAGAATCATCTCGCTAGACGTAACCCTAGTTTAAGGGTCTTTCTCGCTTTACACTCTACTTCATTGTGGTTATGCGTCAAATCCTAATAAATTTTGCTACCTTCTTTGGAATCAATTTTGCGACCCAGCTTGATTTTCACAAAGATTGCCTCTAAGGCCATCACGGATCTTGTTACTCTAGAGTTCATGGTTGATCAAGTTGGCCCCGATTTACTTAATAATATCAGAAGATTATTAAGCTCTCACTTTGCATTCATAGTGAAACATAACTTTCTAACAAAAAATCACCCCTGCCAAGTGGTTTGCTAACTTTCGCCAAAAATAAAATAAAAAAAGGGGGCTTGCTAACTTCGGAATCGACAAACGTTGGGATACTAGGTTCCTTTCGCTGCCAGATGGTGTATTAAGGATGATGGATTCAAAACGTCAATTCTTATTATGTTTTTTTGGTGTTCGGCTTTAGTCTTATTTCATCCCTAAAAGGAAAAGAAAAGTTAGAGGGATTTTTTTTTTTATAAAGAATATCCCCTTTCTTCCTCTGTTAAGTTGTACAAATTAAGCTAAGTAAACCATATAACTCCATGTGTTTATGCAAGTGGGAAACCCTAGCTCCTCCCAACTGCATCAACCTGTCGATTTGCTTGGATAGCGAGTAGGATTGCAATCGCAGAGAACCTTCCCAATGACAACATTCCTTGACTTGACTAATCAGAAGTTTCTGGGAACATATTCCTCCAGTTGTAATATATTAACATCCAATGAAGAGAATTAATATGTACAAGCATATCATGTTCACTCTATTCTCTTGTCTAGATCAATGAAAGGTCTGCCCACGTAATTTCGGACAACTAGGCTAATAATTTCACGTTCTTATGTAATTCTGACCAAAATCTGCGATTAGAGAGGCCCTAATTTGCGAGTTCTTCTTCCCAACAAAACGTTTATTTTCTATAGATAAGGAAACAAGATAGCTACAAGAATCTAACACGTTAAAACGTGGCGTCAATTACGAGGGGTACGGTGCTTATACGGATCATGGTAATAGTTAGATGAATGAACATAATTTCTGAACATTGCAACATTCATGGCAAAAAAATGAAAAAAAGGAGGGATCATAAGTGAAAAGAAATTTAACGTTGTCTAAAGCTTTGACCTAAGATATCTGATTTAGAAAAGATATGTGGTGCTTCATACCTTGGGCCCGGCATGATGCATGCAAAATGAATAATTGTTGCTTCACCTTATATATATAAATTCATATGTATATGGAAGTTGCTAGCTTGATAATTTAACAATATTGTTAATTATTTCTGCCCACACAATCTCTCTATTAATGAGTGCTTTATACAAAACACGTGATGATAGTGTGTGGATCTACGGTTGAGATTATACGCTGCGATAAGATTGTCGGGAAAACATTTCCCTATGTATATTGTATACTTCAAAATGATGAATTATAAAATAGGAAGAAAGTCTACGGATGACGAGATCTTGGCGTGAAGAATAGATATTGAAGGGGATGGTGGAAGGCACGTAATGCGGCTCGAGAAGGAAACGCCACTTTGTTGAAGCTGCTTATTTTGAGGGAAGCAAAGCATCTTTTTCTTGCTCAACATCATGGAAACCTCTACTACGCCATTATCTCAGCCACAATACATGGAAGATCACACACCTTTCTATTTATTTATGTACTTGTTCACTATTTTTTATAATATTAGGTGGGCGAACTTTTTGGCTTTTCAAGATGTGAACAAATCGTTTAGACCACTTGGATCAGGCGACACTCGTTTACTAGATAGCTGGCATGGCCCCCGAATTCACATCAATCAGACGACGATGCCGCATACCCACTTATCGTTCGAAGGCGTTTTCCATAAATTTCATAATTGTGATCTAAATGAATCGATTATGTCGAAAAAAATAAAGTAGGCCGGAGTTATTAAGCACATATCCAGAAGAAGGAGCGCTCATAATTCGCCCCTTCATGTTCTTATTTACTTGCTCATTTGTTTTCTTAAGCACTTAACTCATTTGGATTCGCCAAGTGACCTAGAGTGTGATGAGAAGAGCAAGGGCTACAGAGCTTCAAGAAAGCTGCTGGCAACTCACAAGATACATACTTTCGTATACTTTAAGCCCCCTCATTATACTATTTCTACTTCACAAGTCATCCATGACTGAGAGAGAGAGGAGTAGCTTCGGTGCGACTCAAGTGAACATGGTCAGTGCAAGTAGTAAGCAACTTCAGTCCCCAATATAATAATCCACAAGCCAGAATGGACCAAATAATTCATGGGCTTACATTTATGTTAGCTCCAACCCCCTTCTAGTCAACCATTCCACACAATTTGCTCTATACACTGCCGGCAACAGAGAAGAGACAGATCGAGAGCGTGCGAACGAGATGATGTTCCTTGCAAGATTTATCTAGCGAGCGCAAATCTCTTTCTTGTGACGAAAGACATCTTGACATGCACAAAACCTTTCGTGTCTCGATCTTTCAAATCATTTAACGATCAACCTCGGTGATGACCGCTCGATTCATTCTTGGCTATAAACACTATGAAATAATCGAAGCTTGTGACCTGGTGACAAACCCTAGAACGATCTAACAATCTCGGAACTTGTCCATGACCCCCTTCAATGGATCTTGTTCGCGCATGATTGCATAAGTGCCAAGCCACGAAATTCGATAGGACATTAGTAACCAAAAAAAAAAAAAAAATGAAGTTATCTAATCATTGGGATTGGTTAGGAGTCAAACGTGCAGAAGTCTGTCCTTCTTATATTTCGTTTTTCCGTAGTTCTATAGAAATGGAAACCACTAGCGACATGTACACTGGCAGTGGCTGATCATTTCACAAGATCCTTGCAGGCTTGCAGCTACGAAATCACTTGTGTTGACTTCTTAATAGAATCGGGATAATCATAAAAAAAAAGTCATAAATTTATTATAATTATTTTATTTTTTTGTCCAATTGAGCCATAAATCTTTTTACATTTGTGTCAATTCAGTCTATCCAGCCAATTTTGATTGAAAATCGCTAACGTGACATGATCGGACAATTTTGTGTTTTCTCTTTTTCTTTTTTTTTTCCTTTTCTTTCTCTTTCTTCTATTTTTTCTTCCTTCTTCCTTCAACCGTTCGACTAGTCCTAACAACCAGCCAGAGTCAAGGGCGGGCATTGGCCGCATCACGCCAATGCCTCGCGTGTGACGTCATTGATTTCGACTAAAATTGATCGAGATGAACCGAATTGATAAAATTATTTAAAATTAAATTGACATAATTACAATAAGTTTAAAAAAAAATTTGGTAGCTTTGTCGAATAGGATTAGGCAGAATACGAGCAAGTACTACTCGCGAAATGCAGAAATTTTTTTGGTGTGCTTTGACGTAGTACGCGACAATGTTGCTACTAAGCAACATCCAATCTCGATCTGACATGGGTTCTGGCATCATTATATGGATCCATAATCAATGTATACCGAAGCCCAGAAATAGACTGGTCTTACTACCAAAGGCCCAAAGGATCGCCGCCACATTCATTCCCCGTTAAGCCTTTGCAATTTCTCCTGCCTTTCATATTTGTTTGGCGTGCTGGCTCTGCTAGAGGTTTTCTCTTCCTTTTATGTTTGTCCTAAGTAATTGGAATGAAAAGTATGACCATCTTAATACCTCTTCGAGCACCTTACTAAATCAATTTCTTCGTCTTTTGCCAAGAAAATCAGAATTCTCGTGGAAAGTATCTCGCTAGGATAAAATGATCCTCGGTCTCGCAATACCATACACCTATCAAGCAGTGCTGCCTATGTATGACGACATGTTCATGCTTCTTTCGTTTCCTCTAATCATTGGTGACAAGAAAGAAAACTCAGGGTTAGAACCACCTGTATTGTCAATTGTGGGGCCGATGAATTTCTCTATTCAGAAATTGGAGATCACCTATTACGATCTCAATGACTGCCAGCAAAAGATTATGATCATCTTTAGGTCAAAGGTTCGGACTTAATCAGTTCGTAAGGCTTAGATTGTGTTTCATAGATCTCATATAGGTGTTCACGCCTTTTGACCATAAAAAAAAACCAATAAAAAGAAGCTTATGATTAATTGCTGAAATTATCGGCTTGCTTAGGATGCGTTTGTTCGCGATAATGAAAAATATTTTAATGAAAATCATTTTAAAGGAAAATAATCAAGTTTTATCTGTTTTGAGATTTAAGGAAAGTGATTTTCTTCTTATTAAAAGGGGGAGCCGTCTTTCCCCCATCTAATTTTATTGTTTTCAATCCATGTGAAATCCTTTCTGCATATCGATTAATATTCAGTCATCTAAACAAAAATTAAAAAATAATCTAACTTCAAATGCTTTGTTAGTTTTTCTATTGTGTTTTATCATGGATGTTTATTTCATATGAAACGAAAAAAAATAATTAAAAATACTATAAGAAGAATAGGGTGCTATTACTGATTACAAGAATGTGATGTCCTTATCCAAAAAGTATTGGAAAATTACCGATGTTGACATATAATATAATCTTATGAGCATATGCTCATGTCATACTCAGATATATGGCCGGGAGGAAATTTAACTTCTCTAGAGCTTTGGCCTATATTATGTTATTTCAACAAAGGGATAACTTATTTAGGCTCCGTTTGTCTCATGGAAAATAATTTCCCGGAAAGCGTTTTTCTTAATTTTTGGGCGCTAGGTTCGTGAAAAATAAGCTAGTCCTGGAAAACATTTTTTCTCCATGAAAAAAACTCCTTTAAAAGTGGGGAAAATATTTTTCTCTTTTTTGAGAAGAGGAAAACATTTTCCTCATCTTTCTTTCCTACTCTCTTTCACATATTCTTTCTTTTTGATTATTTTGTACTTTCTTTTCAATTTTTAATATTTTTTTCAAATTTTATTTTTTTTTATTTTTTGAATAAAAAATTACTTTTTACTTTTTTATTATTTTATTTATTATTTTCTTGTTTAATTTGTTGTTTAGCTAGTCCACCGCCGCGAAGGCCGATGACCGGCCATAGGCAAGGCTTGACCTCACGTCGGCCTTGTCGGAGGTCAACAAGCTCAGTTTTCGAGCCGGAGTGTTTGTGAATTCAAATGAAACATACTATATTTTTTTAAGTTTTTTTAAAGTCGGAAAAGTGTGGTTGTTTGGATCTAACTAAAATTTTTTCCTGTTCTCACCTGTTTTTGCCAAACATGATTTTTGCAAGGAAATGTTAAAAGCAATCAATAAAACAAATGAAGGCCTTGAGCCTATCGTTGAGTTCGCCCTTAGTCTTCACTCTCAGCCCGGTCCGACACTCGCTCCAGTCCAGTCCGTTAGGCCCACTCAGCTCTATTAAATTTGCTCATTTTGTTCGTCACCAATCTAATAATTAGCGTGATTCTTCTTTCCTTTTCGCGGTGGGGCGAGCACTTTAAGTGTCAAGACATACTCTAAAATCTTGCCACAAAATGACGAGGCACACGAGAGTGCCATGTTTGTTTTTAGAAAAATTTAAAGAGTTGCATAATAGTTTAGTGCGTCTTTTGAGATAGCACTATAATTTGGACCGTTGTTTGTACATTGCGAGTTCTTTAAACAAGTTCATAGTGTAAACAAAATAAAAAAAGAAAAGAAAAAATTAAAGAAAGTAATTAAAAAATAAAATAATCAAAAATGATATTTTTTCTAGGAAAATTAAATAAAATAAGAAACAATTCTGGTGCCCGGGATATGGGCAATGAAAAAAACTCGGTAAAAACTAAGGAGCCCTAAAAAAAAAAAAAAAAAAACAACTTCTTCACGTTCTTCTTCTTCTTTGTTCTTCTTCCCTTTTTTTTTGGACACATTTTTTTTTTCTACAATTTGAGAACAAATTTTCTGTTTGGGACGATCCTTGACACCTGAGTTTAATGTATGTGGTTTGGTTGGGTCCTGAAGTTGATTATTTGTTCGAGATGTGTCTAAAATCGATTGGGATTGGAATCTGATAGATGATGTGAATATTAGTTTTTATTCATTTTCGAAATTAGATGCTGGTGTAAGCCTAAAATAGTTAAAAAAAAGGGTTTTTTTTTGTGTGGAGAACTGGCAACAATTTGAATGTAACGGGACTGTCTAATCGCAAAGAGGAAAAAAAATTTGAGCGCGGAAAAGGTGTACCCAAGATGAATCTTGATATGTGTTATGTAAAGCTCTTTTCCTGTTTGTTTATTGATGTGTGGGTGGGGGTGCACCTTGTGGTTGACCCATGGACAAGGGAATCTTGTGTTTTGGGTTTATAACTATGTCAACCATTTTGCAGGCCGAGTGTTGCATCAAGTGAATTCAAATCGATTTAACATAGCTATATTGCTCTTTTTTAAGTTTTTCTACATCATGAAGTCGTGACAAAGTGTGAGTTTCTTCAGTTTGTTTCCTTGTTTGTTTAGGTAACTAAAATTTTAGATTTGTGATGACAGGCAGGAGGAGGGGGGGAAAAACTCCTACTCCAGAAAGATATCTGCGATCATGACTATAGATGTGCATTATTTCTTTAGCATACAGATGAATGATGGCTCATCTTTTGTCCATTTTTTTTCTTTCTTATCTTTGTTGGAAGTTGATGGTTCCAGAGTTGAGAAGGCGATTGGTTGCTTGGGATGGAACAACATAAACAAGCAAAAGGAGTAGTTGTTTTAGTTTGTAACTGTAGTTAAATAAACCTGTCGCTAAAAATCCTCTACTGTTTACTGTAGCTGTGCTGTTCTATGATGTATTTGTAGCAAGAACTGAGCTTCTTGGCTCCTTTTCTGGATCACTCAGTACATTGCTCACTTACCCATATTAAGAAATGGAAGTTCACATTCATAAAATGTGTTTATTGTGTATGAAATCAAAGTTCACATTCATTTGCCGTGACCTAAAAGAAAATTTTTTAGGCTAATGGATTATTAGGTTAAGCATTTGATTAACCTAATACGGACTCTCTCGAGCCCTACCAATTCCCAACTTTGATTTGTTCAAATAATTTAAAGTCTGGAGCCCTAATCATTTTTGATAAGTTGATTAAAACTTAAGTAAAATAGCGAGAGAACTATTTTACTTCTATGAACCAGAAATTCTAAGTTCGGAGACTTGGTTACACTAATTAATTAAAACTAATGCTCTTTCGGTACCTTAAATTTCATGAGGATCCTAAAATTTGACAACTCGAGATCCAAACCATTCAAAGCTCATAAGATAGAGTGATTTTTATGAACTTTCGCTTTTTAGATGGATGCATGATGTGTATGATATGGATGCAATGAAACTATCTAAATGACTGGATGATATGCAAACATGCAAATTAAGAGTCAAGTTACCCTATATGCAAAAATTAACTAATAAATTAAAACATGCTAAATGACATTAACTACATGCAATTACAATTTATTTCTAGCATGCAAACAATCAAAGGAACAAGTGAACTAAACTTGCAAATCGAATTGATTACTTTAAGATGCATGAAGACCAAGCATGATTTCTAAATAGCATAGCATATCATGACAAATAAGATGACATGACAAGTAACGATATGCAATGTATGATTTTCGAAAATATGATGTATGATTATGCAAATTTCGAAAAAAAATATTAGATGATGCAATGATATTCGAAAATATGAAATGCAAATATATGTGATGTTCGAAGATCAAGGATAGGCAATATGCAATGATTCTAGAAAATTGCAACATTCATATGATATGTGATGATGCAAAAGACATGCGTATCGACATAGATATACCAAAGGATATGCAAAAATATATTATGAGATATGCATGACATGATTTTCGAAATTTATATGGCAAGAATATCAGTGATATTTCGAAAATTATGAAAGGCAAATATGACATGGAATATGCAAAGATATGCAATGTGATATGCAATGAAACATGTGAGACATACATGGGATAATGCAAGATGGCATGAGGTGATGTGAGATATCACGAGATATGCTCTTCCTTTTGCAATTTTCGGCTACATGAGATATGTATAAATAAACCGATGTCTTGATCTCATTCCGAATAAAATTGATAAGATAAAGCTTATAAGAAGCTTTTCTTTCTAAAAAAATTAATTAGATATGACTTTTAGGAAGCCATACCTTACCAAATATTTTAGAAATTTTAAACGGATTAGGAATTCCAACAAGATAAACATGATCGGAATATCCACAAATCTCAAGCAATCGAATAAACCATAAAAAAAGATCATGGATATCCACTTTTCAATTTTTTTTCGAAAATTCAGATACCCTTAATTCAAAATCGGCTAATGAAAATAGTGAATCGGATCTAAATGGCAATAGATCGAATTGACTAAATTTCCATTTTTGCTAAGCTAGAGAATCGTACCAAAATGGCAATGGGTAGGATTGTCCAACTTAATGAAGACATTGCCTATTAGGAAATTTTTTTTTCCTAATTTAGATTTAGGGTTTTAAATTCAGTAAGATATGCAACTTATCCAACGAGATATGAAAATATCTCAAATTAGACAAGAAATATTCAGAATATTTCCCGTTTGAGGATATGCTCCCAAGTTCGAACTAACGATGAATGACGATCGGCTCCTGGATCGACAAAGGACTCACGGTGGACTTCAGGCAAGTTCAATGGGGGCTCGGATTCAAGACAGTGGTTGCGGGTCGGGGCTGATTTCGTGGTGCTGTTCGTGGGGCCGCTCACAAGGTCTTGATGGTCGCCTAAATTCTTCAGTATGTGAATCTCGGAACAGTCGCCTTCGTGACTGGACTTCTTGCAACAGCGGTGGTGCTTGCGATCAAGGATAAAAATGACGCTCGACCAAAGAGGGCCCCCGATCAACTTTTTTGGTTCTCGGTGGGCTTCACTTAATATCGAGCATTATGATGCTGATCGTTAAGATTACTGGCTGCTTTGTTGAGAAACCACCGATGTGTAGGTAAGGCGATCCATATGTTGCAATAAGATTGCCAAACGCACAATTTGGACCCGAGACACCACCTCCATGAATTTGCCATCACCAGGTTGAACCCAGAGACGTACTAGGCTGTACTTCCTACTTCTTGTTCCATAATTGTCATGGCCATCTCTATAATCGGTACAAAAGAAATAGATCCTGCAAAGAAAAAAGAGAGAAAAGACAAAAGTAATTCTTCTTGTTAAAGATAAAGAAAAATTCAACCCCCTTCCCTCTTGGACTTTTCCCCCACGGGGAAGTCGATCTCCTCTCCTCATCACGCTATTCTTCTGAACCTGCACGAAGAACCGGAACCCCTTTTTTCTCTGATCTAGTGGCTGTGTGCTTCTATTCTGTCGCCCTCTATTCTGCCTTGTGTGTAAAATTATGTGGCCTCTCCCTTGATGTGAACCCTAAAGCACCTATTTATAATAGTAAGATAGGGTTTCCCATTATTTTCATTATTTGCAAAATTTTCTCTCACCCTTTGGATAATCGCAATTTGATCCGAAGACAAAATATTCTGTCCATAAAGCTTTTTTCTTAATTAATGGGCATTTTTAATTAAAAGGATTTTTTTTCTCAAATTAAACATTAAATGGGTTGATTTAAGCTTAAATTGGACCTCAAGACCTTGATGAATTTTTCGGAATTGTCCCCTAGCTGCTCTTTGAGCTTTGGTCCACTGCTCGTCGATTTCAATCCATTTTCCAATCGCCAGTCCAATGCAACGCAAATAGATGAAGAAATGCTAAAATAAATTTTTAAAAAATGAATTAATCATTTTTGTAGGAACTAAAATTAATTCCCGATTTTTATGCAAAATAAAATGACTGAAAAGGTTAGTCAAAATATAAGTGTTAACATCATTGAACTGAGCTTCTTGGCTACCGATATGCAATGTAACATACGGGTGATTATGGTGGGAGTACATTAGAAATTGGATTTCGCATTCATAAATGTGCTTATTGTGTCAAATGGCGCCTATTTGTCCGCCGGTATCATTATACAACTCAACTTAAGGTTTTCGAATAAGTTTTCGATCGAAATTTAAAGAGGGACATGAGTTGTGAATCACAAAACTAGAGTGCTGCTTGCACTTCACAAATTCACATTACATTTAAAGACCATTAATACATGCTATGCTTAAAACAATTGCGTGATTGAAGAGGGATGTGTTACATCACGTATGAAATCAAAGCTGAAATTGCGACGGATGAAATAAACTTAATGCTTCATCAACTGATTATACATGACTCATCACTACAGCAGAAATTAACTTTTCTGTCCGTTGAGACACATACAGCATCCTTTTTAGTTTCAGATGGGGAGATCATGATACTCTTTCTTGACGGTGAAATTCATATAGACATAAGGACTTCTTCCTCACCATCAATTTAGTACTATAGTTACAACACATGATTTCTCCCACAGTTTTTGTACTTCATTGTTGCTTTCTCAAACCCGATTGTAGAAAATTGCTTTGCATCCTCCTCCACATTGTGGCGAAGTTTAGCAATCTCTGATTGAAAGAGGGAAGACTAAATTGTGGCCATGAAGTCCTTCAACTTTGGTCCTGTTAGACAAAATTTTCTAGCATATAACATTGAATAGACAATAGAATAAGTTAAAGAAAGAATGCATGAACCAAAAAGAGGAAGCAGTAGAGAAAAAGCATTAAGCATGCTTGATTAAGAGTAGGGGTACCTAAGGTAAATGAAATTCATAAGTAGTTAACATAAAAACCCCAAACCTGAAAGCACAATCTTGTCCATAAGAAGCCTCTACCCATTCTAATGCCCCCAAGAACCATGGCAGATACATTTGCTGGAACAATGTTTTTGTTGGCAATAATATGAACAAATTCTGTCACCTTTTCATAGAAAGGAGAGATTTTGAAGTTTATAGTCTTTCTCAGTAGAGTCTGCACAGGATGTACTTAGTAGAAGATATAACAAAGAAGTGGCCCAAATGCAGAAAAAACTATCTCCTAACTAAACGATAATATACTTAGATAACTCTAAAAGGTCAAGAGCAACCATTTGTCAAAAGCCATTGATCAAGTCAAAGGGCATTAAGGGATACCTTTGCAAATTGAATAGTACTATGATAGATCTTGTTAGAAAAGCAAACTGTAATTGATGCACTCATGATTTGCACTCCTGTAGAAAACAAACTACAATTGGGCTTGTCCTGAAGTAAGACTTGCTCCATTTGCACTAGAGGCCTCTAGGATAACCAATCATAAGCTTTCTCATCAACTGCCTTCAGCTCTTCCATTGCCAAGTCAAAATCACATATCCTAGTTACCATGACAGCTTCCCAAAGAAGGTTTCAAGTTCTACTCCTTTGTGATGTAGTTTGAAGCGTTCAAAAAGATGCCTCAAGCAAAATCTATGTTTTGCTTCGGGCATTATATTTTCTAGTACTTGCTCCTCCTCATTCCTTGTGATGATACTCATTGTTGTTTCCCTAACTGTATGAATCATTGTTGCCGATAACTTCAAAACATTTTCAAACTCCATTGTTTTTTTCATTGAAACACCTGGCCATGTAGGATTGTTTTTCAACCTATTACATTACTCGTTTGCGTGCTTATTTGAGGAATATGTAGAGCTCTATTACATTCATGTACGAGGTTGAAGGTTTTGATTTGTTAAGTATGATCCCTTTGCACTTTGAAAGCATATATAAGCCAATGACAGCTCTTAAAAAAAATTGCCCTCAACTTAGGAGGTGTACTCTTAACAAACCTCACATATCTCCCATTTTTTATGGCATAGTTCCTAACGGCCTCTCTAAACTCCTTAGCATTACTAAGGCATATCCCCAACTTGAAGGCAAGGTTTTTCATATCGACCTCAGCATTGATCTCGGGATGTGTATACTCATTTTCGCTATTCGTATTCAAGAAATCTACATTATCAACTAACACATCTACATATAATCTCATAAATCCAACCTCCATATCCCTCTCCATTGAACCATCACCGTCAACACATCTTAAATTTCTTATGTATAACTCCTCAAGATCAATAAAGATGAACCCATCTTTTTTAGCAACCTTAGCACACCTACCGTCACACATAGAATAGTTCATTTCTTCACATCCCTACTGCATGGAAGCAAAATTAATGTCAGTATATTTTTATGCAAAATTCACACAAGGAAAAGAAAAACAAAAACGGTGAAAAATTATGATACATCTGCATCACACTATGATTAATGAAAGAAAACTAGTCACATGACTATATATCACACTTTTATTGGTGATCGAATTCTGCATTATGAATTTAGAACTTTTTAGATGTTGCCAGAACTTTCTCCTTAGATGAACGAACCATGGTGGCCTGAGAATCAAATTTAGGAGATATATAGAGTATGGAAAAGAAAACCGGTCCCATTCGATGCATTTCTTGGGTTCCTATGATTGTTAATGGGTTGAAACAGATGGAACTGACAAATAAGTTTGGTCGACTCAACTCATTTTCAGATTCTCTCCTTCTTTTAGACTAGCTATCTTGAAGACCTAAGTGTAGATTCGCAATTGTAAGGATGATAACTAGAAAGGATCTATGGTGCATCTTGACACAAAGATCAAATAGTTTCCGGATTAATAACTTGGAAAGAAGAATTTCTAACAAGAAATCAAATAGATTGTTCCTTTAGAAGTTATGTCGATTGCAATGCACAAAAACTATGAAAAATAAGTCAAGTCCATTTCCTAATAAGTTGTGCGCAAAACAAGAATTATTGAAAACAAGATGTCTCCATGTTTTGACTCTAAATTCATGTGCACGTGGGCTTAAATTGATTTCGTTTCAGTGTGATTCTACCCACTTCCTCCTATGAATACTCTCCATCAGAGGACCAAAATCAGAGTAATTGTAGCTTTTGAATATGTGTTTATCTGCTTTTCCTTTGAGAATATATGTGGGCTTTCAAATTTTAGGACATGACACGAGCTCTGGCCGTTGACGACAAAATATACACTAAAAAATATATAAGAAGAGCATTAAAAAATTACAAAACATGGACCACCACCACAACATTCAGGACCACAACGGCGGCAATATCCAACTGAAAAGGGCATAGTCAACATAACTCATATGTATTGACTCAAACGAAAGAAGACATTTACTCATAAATCCGAAAAAACAAGGAAAAAAACACTATAAATAAAAAGTATTTCTCCTACCATCACTGTCCTTAATACCATCTATGTGATATTCCACCACTTGCCCACACCATGTTGACATGCTGCTTCAACAAGCTACAATCACTTTCTCTTGGACGAACGAAGGATCGGTCATACCAATTTGAACTAAACTAACCTCGAGCATCTTGACCACAATTTGAATCAACTTCCATGAACCCAACCGAGAGAGAGAGAGAGAGAGAGAGAGAGAGAGAGAGAGAGAGAGAGAGAGAGAGAGAGAGAGAGAGAGAGAGAGAGAGAGAGAGAGAGAGCACATACATTTGAAACTTGGGGTGTCAAAGATCATTCTTCAACTTCGTGAAGACAAAGAATTGTTGCTCCAAGCAGGAGGGAATAAAAATCTAGAAGAAGAAAAATGTGAAGAAATTGGTTTTTTTTTTTTTTTATTTTAGCGTTCTTAGGTTTTACCCAAATTTTTTGGATAAAATTGCCCATATTTTGGCCACCAAAAATGTTACACAATTGCCGATTGATGAACTGGCCGATCGATAAGCTCAAGTCTTTATTTGAGATTGGCTTCGCCATTTTGGGTCCTTATTTGATAGAATATCCACTTTGAATCCTTATTTGAGAAAATAATCATACTTCGGATCCTTGTTTGGTATTTTGCCAAAATACTCAATTAAAATCTGTCACCGAAGTTATGCATTTTTCACACCCAAAAAGATCTTTTTTCTCATGGCATTGTGTGCGTTCATTGGTGGATTTTTCTATTCTCTTATGCATGCCTTTTGCTTTGCAACTCATATAAGTTTACTTTCTCAATTAGAAATTTATAGTTATAACTTTTTAAAATTTTAGGTTTGTCAGGAAAAAGTTTAGAAAATGGATCATCAAAATATCACTATTTTATCAGCTTAAAATTCTTGTGGCCGTAGTGGCCATAGCGGGCATTGCGGCCATAGTGGCTGTACTGGCCATTGCAGACATGGTAGCCTTGAATTTCAGTTCAATTATATCTAACGATCAAACAACTTAGGTGGTTATAGCGTTCACCAGCCAATAATTCACCAATAAACTGATTAATTACACGTTTACAATCGCTCGTACACTCAAGTGTCTCTCAGCCTTGGTTTTTAAGCTCAATAACACAATATTTATTACTCAACACGATGAACTCAACTTTACACATAAATCTCTTCAAGTTCTTGCATCTCTTGAGCTTTTTACTTCTTTCGTCTTTTCCCTTCCCTTTTTTGTAGGATAATAGATGGAGAAACAAGACAAATAGCGTCCATCTTCAGAATCTTTACGTCTCCTTGCAATTAATGACGGCCTGTGCACAAGACCATCATGCACGGATAAAAAAAATGTGCATAGCTTCAGCCTTTTCACTTTCTTCATTTATTCATCAAAAATAAAAGAAGCCTAGAGAAGATAACCAATAGAAAGGAAGAGGACATTTGCGCTCGTTCATTTTCTCTTTGGGCATGATAAGCATGCATTTATGAGGAGAAGAAAAGATGGACGTGGAGACACGCGTCATGGACTGACTTTCGAACCACAATTGTGCGACAACTTGAGCTATGTGGATAAATATTGTGCCCGAATCAAGCCTTGGCCCGAGGATCATTTATTTGATCATAACTCGTTTGAAATGTAGAGTGAAAAAGAGGGATCTGAGAGAGAGAGAGAGAGAGGGGGGGGGGAGAGAGAGAGAGAGAGAGAGAGATTCAAGGAGAAAATATTCTATTGCTTGATTTTGAGAGTGTATAAAGTGATTTATAATGAGGAGGAACACCCCTATTTATAATACAAAGGGCATATTTTCGGATGGCCCTTGATTCCTCAAGTTTCATTTATTTCTGCTTGTTTTATACCCGTTATCTTGCTTGTTCGAGTTTCCCATGCTTTGTCTTTTGTAGTTCGTGTTTTGTGAGACTTTTGGATTTCCCCATGGCTGAATGATTGAGTGGACAACCCCTTTGGACGTTCTAGAAGGATATGGGAGGCGAAATGCCACTGCATCTCTTCGTTTACCCAATTGCTTGCCCGACCGTTCGGGTAATTCGCTGCATGGTTCACCACATCGAGCGGATTAACCGTTAGTTGATGCGATGATTCACCCCGTATGAGCACTGCATCATGCTATGGTTCATGTTGACTGAACTCGGGTTCATGCAACAATTCAAGTACTGACTCGTTTGTTGATTCACCACGTTCGGCTATCTTAGTTAATGAGGGAGAATAGATGGAGAAACATGACAAATGGCATCCATCTTCAGAATCCGTGCACCTCCATGCAATTAATGATGGCATGTGCGCATGACCATCATGCATCGATAAAAGAAAAATGAACACAGCTTCAGCCTTTCCACTTTCTTCATTTATTCACAAAAAATAAAGGAAGCATAGAGAAGATAACCAATAGAAGGGAAGAGGACATTGGCGCCTGTCCATTTTCTCTATGGGCCATGATATGCATGCATTTATGAGGAGAAGAAAAGATGGACGTGGAGACATGTGTCATGGACCGGCTTTCGAACCATAATCGTGCGGCGACTCGGGCTATGTGGATGGGTATTGTGCCCGAATCATTCCTTGGCCCGAGAATCATTTACTTGCTCATAACTCATTCGAAACGTAGAGTGAAAGAAAAGGAACCGAGAAAGAGAGAGATTAGGGAAAGAATACTCTATTGCTTGATTTTAAGAGTGTATAACTGATTTACAATGAAGGGAGCCCCCCTATTTATAATACAAAGGGCATATTTTCATATGGCCCTTGGTTTTTCAAGTTTCGTCTGTTTCTGCTCGTCTTATTCCCATTGTCTTGCTTGTTTGAGTTTCCCATACTTTGTCATTTGTGGTTTGTGTTTTGTGGGACTCTTGGACTTCCCCATAACTGAATGATTGAGTGGACAATCCCTTTGGACGTTCTAGAAGGACATGGGAGGCGAACGGCCGCTGCATCTCTTCGTCTGCCCGGTCGTTTGCCCTACCATTCTGGTTGTTTGCTGCATGGTTCACTACATCGAGTGGATTAACCATTAGTTGATGCGATGATTCACCCCGTATGAGCACTTGCATCATGCTATGGTTCATGCTGACTGAACTCTAGTTCATGTAACAATTCAAATCTTGATTCGTTCGTCGATTCACCCACTCGGCCATCTTGGTTAACGCTCAGCCAAGTTAGATCAGTCTCATTGATCCTCATGCTTGACCGTGGATTAATTCGTTGGATGCATCGCAGCATGGTCGGTTGGTCGTATCATGGCCTATCCTCACTCGAGGATTTTGCCGGGCCGTGATATATGCATATAAACTCATGTGTAGAACATTTGTCCATTTTCATTTTTTAGCTTCACCTCCAGACAAAGGAGTAGTACAATTTTTGGTCTACTTATGTGGTACATTTAATTTTGTGTGTGTGCGATAAACAACAAGTCGGGTCTCATATGGGCTCAAACTCAAGTTATAATTTAACAATTCTCTACCTTTTCTAGATGTTTGCAACCAAGTCCATAGTACTTGTTATTCATGGCGCCTCTCCCAATGGCCCAATTGGTGCTTATGCTCTACAGATGCCGATAGAGCTTAAGTAGAGTTTGAGCATCGCCAAAGGACCTAGCTTCGTCATCATGTCTATTGGATTCTTCACTTGTTGCTATTTTCTCCATAATAATATTGCTTTTCGCTATGACATTTCGAATGAAATGGCACTTGATATCAAATTGCTTCGTTACGCTTGCGATATACCGGATTATAAGCCAAATATGTTGTGTTAGGCAAGGCCCCTCGATCCTCCAACTACGATACCACGTCGTAAGGACCCGGCCCCTTGATCCTTATGCTTTGACACCATCTTGTAAGGGACAGTCCTTAATCCCCTACTCTAATCACATTCTTATTTAATATTCTATTTCATAATATAGAGGCACATGCGAAAGACTTGACAAAAATACAAGTGCATATAAAATAAAACAGACGGTAGGCACGAAGCCTAAGGTTATGGCCTCATTCGGGCTTCTAACCTATAGCAGGCATACATCACATTCAAACAGAGATATTGTTCAACGGATTTGCAAAATACTTATTTTTATATACTTTTCAAAGTTTAAATACTTTGGCTAAAATAAAGAAAGGAAACATGACAAAGACAAACATCTGGAAACCACATCAAAAGGTGACCGTTTCCATCTCGTTGGTATACTCCGGCGTTATACCTTCGCCTCCCCCACTATTACATGGTCAACATCTGAAAAAATAGCTGATGTGTCACTTCGTTGTCCAAAAAGTCATATGTATAATTGGGCTTCCAATCCCTATGCTCCTCTAGCCCTCCCTGTCCTCGTTGAGGCTGCCATCACTTCCATCTCGTTCAAAGTCACGTCGCTTCTCGACAGATGGTAGCCATCCCCATTGCATTGGCCTTTTGCCCCTATCTTGATTAAAGATAGGTTTTCCTTGATTTATCATTTCTATTCTCTCTTTCATCTGCTCCTTCTCCATTAGTTGGGCTTGTCGATATAGTACATTATAATCCCTTATATCCAGAGGCACCAACTATTTCCGAATATCCGTCCTTAATCCATTCGGGGAGTGTTTAACCTTACATCACCATTTTCCACCAACCTAGGGGCAAATCTAGATAACCTAGCGAACTTTGCTTCATACTTGATCTATCGACATGTTCCTTTGACCCAATAGCATAAACTCAACCACTTTCTTATCCTTTGCCCAGTCGGAAAAGTACTTCCCGTTAAAAGCTCTAACAAAATTCTTCCATGTAACCACTGCATCAAGTGGAATACCGTATTCTTAGATGCTTTCCACCAATACTTTGCATTACCCTCAAGTTGATACTCAGCTAATAAATCTTATCCGCATCATTACAACGGAGCAATCCAAATACCTTTTCCAATGTTTTAATCTACCTATTAGCTTCCTTAGGACTTCCACTTCTAGTAAACTTATGTGGTTTCAGTTTCAGAAGTTGCTCAACTAAGCTTTGAATACGACATTCTCCACCTCTTGCGCAGCTTATTGTTGAGCTTGTTCCTCAAAAATAGCCCTCACATGAGCCATAGCTTTCAAAAGTCCATCGACTCGCGGGTCAGTTTCCAAAGCTGTTCCACGGGCAGCTGTTCTTGTGGTTCCACATGATCTTCTCTTCTTAATTCAGAGCCTTTTGCACATTGACCAACCATCAGGCATTAATAGTTGGTGGCCAGTGCTTGTCCTATCTAATAAGTAACCCTAATAACTAACGTATGTTACTGCCAATCAGAAGCAACCACCGACACATACATTTGTAAGTTTTAAAGTGTGCGCCCTATCAAACAAGTCAGTTTCTAGCACACTTTATCACTCCAAATTATCAAGGGGGCCTCTCATCCTTAAACCTTGGCTCTGATACCACCTCTTGTGGGAGCCCATTGGGGATCCATCCTCAATACGATTATTCCAACACCACATTTGCGATGTTTACCCTTAATCCTATTGAGAAGGCCCCGTGACATCCCGGATCGTTACGTGCTAACGGACTCTCACAATTAATTTATTATAAAATATAAATTAGAGACACATGCGAGAAACGATGTGGAAGCCTTGAGGAGGAGGCACCACAAGAACAGAGGCTAGGCACACAAGCACACAACAAGGGTCGGTCTTAATAGGGTGTTTTGTTTTTTGTGTGTGTGTACAATTGAGTTGTTTACAAACATTCGAGACATAACACTGAACGACTAGCATACATTATCCACCTTCATCGCCATAACCCTTGTCCATGTCTTTACTATCTTGCGGCCAAGTTAAAAGGTATATATGCCGCTATGCTATCCCCCCAAAAGCCTGCCTATTGTCGGGACCCGATCTTAAAAATTGGACTAATGGATTGCTAAGCCTCCAAGACGGGCTTCGCTCGGGCCCTCCTAGGCCCACACCAAATCGCGGCCAATTATATCGAGTTCGATCTTAGTGTGATCGGGTGGCATGTGTATGTGTATGTGTACATGCAAAAGAAGTCGCCATAGGTCTTTGGGGAAGGTAGATCGGGAACCTTATCGAGCGGTCGGGAGATGCCATTCGATTCTACGCAACTAGAGATTAAGCGTTCGGGAGCTTGGTTACGTCGGTATTTCCACCAACGCCCTTTTGGTGCGAAATTAGGTGTTTTCTTAACGCGCAAATGCATGCGTGAGTCTTTCCTATCAATCACAATCAAAGCATGTAATGTGCGCAATCAAAGAATCAATGTATCGAGGATAAATCGCATCAAACGACTCTAGTAAAGCCCTAGGATCTTAGAGAATGGAGTAATTAAAGTTTGAAACAATTTTGGGAACAATTTGCCTAAATGGGGAAAAATTGTCATTTTTAGGATTTTAAAGGTCAAAACCAGGAAAATAAGGTCAATCTAGTCATTTCCTTTTTTATTTATTTATGATTTTCTGGAATTTTTCTGAATTTTTTAAAATTTTTTTCGAAATTTTATACTCTGAAAAAGTGGTCTGGACCGGGTCGGTAGACCCAGCCCACCCGACCAGAATCCTACTCGGGCAAAATTGTCTAGTACTTTCTTAACATAAATTAGAGATGTCTTATATTACGGTAATTTGGATTATTATTTTTTTACCCTAATAGACCAAATCTTTGTTAGTTTTTTTTATAAATGCTAGTGTTTGTCGGGCATGATGAGTTGTTCTTTGTGAGGGTGACGGTTTTGTAGTACTCCATTTTTTGACCGACCGCGACAATAGGTGGCGCAATCGAGCAGGATTTGATGTTATTTTATTAATGGTGTTTCGCTCTTGTTCCCCGTGCCAATCTGCAAGAAAAATAAAAAATACAGGGTGCCAATGGTAATTACAAGAACCTCATGTCCTTATTACAAAGCTTCGGTGAAATTAATGTTTTAAACAACACTTTAATCCTATGAGAATATGTTCTGTCACATTCACACATGGTCAAAAACAAGGGTAATTCGCCCGTAAACATCTAGGCCCCTCGGAATAAATCCAGTTCATGCGATAATGGCTTTTTTTGTTTTTTGTTTTTTTCATGTTAATTATTGCTATTTTTCTATCAAAAAAGATCATTGTCGATATCTATCACCTTGGAGAATAGTGCTAGTTCTTCGCTTTCTTTTAAGCGCCATTTGTTTCGAGAAGAATAAGTAATAAGAAAAGTATTTTCTTAATTATGACGAAATTTCTATCGCTTAGGAAAACACTCCATGGGAAGAGATTTTAATTGTCAAAAAAATTTATGTCTGCATACTTTTCCTAGGCGGAAAAATATTTTTTGTTTCCAAATCGATGAGTTTTTGAATCCTGATTGCTTTAAAGTACAAGAGAGAGAGATTATTTGAATATTGCATCATACTCAAAAAAAAAAATCTCCAAAGAAAAAATGAATTAGGAGATAACGGTTCCACGTTCCACGTTCCTTATAGGTTCCTCTTGGAGCCTCGAACCTACCCGTCGGAATTGGTTCCTCATTTTTTGAAACCTCGTAACCTACCCGTCATGCTTGAAACTTGGAATCTACTATGTTACGGGTTTTAGGGTCAATTTCAGTGTATCGAGGACTTTTCAATTTCTTTTTTTTTTTTTCATTTCCGAGTTAAGAAAAATGAGAATGAATGCTACGACCACTAAGGAGAAGCGAGAGATGAGCGGTTTCGGGTTTCGTACATGTTATATTTAGAACTTGAAACCAATCCGTTGGAACAGATTCCTCATTTTTTGGAACCTGGAAACTAAAAATTTGTTTGGCTCCAAACTATACACTTGTCATCGAACGCCATAAAACATTGTACAATCATGCGAAGACATATACCAAGAAAAATACAAAATTTGATTTCGAATTCGGGGTCCAAGTTCTAGAACATACTCGTTGGAACAAGCTCATCAATTTTTTGAACCTGGATCTTACCTTATATACCTTCAAACCTAGAATCGGACCGGTTCCCACGAGTTCCGGTTTCAGGTTCGTGGTTCTATCGTGGAACCATGCTCACCCCTAAATTGAATCAATCCTCACAAGGCCTTTGATTATCTACATTGAATCATAACATGCCTCGTCTACAATACATCAATATGAAAATTTCAAGCAGCCGCTGAGCGATTGATGGTTGCGGGTGAATAAGGTTCTTGTAATTCTGTGTCGTTAACGAAAATCCTGCGGTAAACAAACTCCATAGATCATATTCATTGTCACGTAATTTCGATTTTTGGGACTTAAATTCTTGATCATGTTAATTAATCTAACCAGAGAGAAGGTAGAGATACAAAGAGAAGCGATTGCATTTTATTGATACAGATGAAGATGACACTGAAAAGTCCTGTTACATAACAAGGATGGTGCTAAAGAAGAGCACTTTTAAATGCTTTTGGTTTCTAGAGGCGGACAAAGAATAATTGGCTGTTAAAAAAAATCGAAAGGTGTCGGCGAGTGAAAGAATACCATCGACGGCGGTCGCGATCAGCACTCGTGTTCCGGTTCAGCTTAAAACTCAGTGAAGTGCAGAGAAGCCATGGAGAAGAGGATCCCAGGAGGCATTAGCAGCACCCGGGAAGTTGTTTTCATAGTGAAGTATCTGCTGCCCGGTGGGCCAAGCACATTCCATGCCCGTTTGATGATCATTTTGAGACATTGGCATGCTCATGGAGCTCACTTTCCAGCTCCTACTTGCCGACAATTCGGAAGAGCATTGATCCGTGTAGGGCGCGCTGATGCTTGTCCCGGCAGCCTCGGAAATTGGCCACGCCTGTGGGGTGAAGATGGTGTCGCTGACGGTGCTGTGATCGAATATGCCGTTTTCCAGGACCGGGTTCATGTTGGTGTCCCAGGGCACTTGGAAGGATGGCTCGCCAGACCACATAGCAGTGCTCGTGATCGTCGCACTTTGGCCGGGGTACTGAAATTGGATCTGCTGGGCATGAACTGGCGGGACCTCATGCCACTCTTGATGGTCGTAGCTAGTGACGCGTCCAGGATTTTGTCGCTCGGTCTGAAGGGACGCCGAGTTGCTGGGATTACCCTGTGTGGGATTGGCGGCCCTATTAGAGGCAGGAGCGCTCGGGGCGGACGAGACTCGGGGCTTGTTCGTACTGGTCCTCCGAGATGAGTCAGCCACGACTCTAGGCTGGGCGGGGCAGTTGGTCAGTGGTGGAAGCATGTTCGGCGACTTCCCGTCAAACAGCCTCGCTTTTAATGCCCCCACAAGCCCTTCCGCCTCATTCCCATTCCCACACATCTCGTCGAACGAGAACGGTACCAAGTTATCCGTGATGCAGCTGCCTCCGCTGCCGTTCCCATCACTCGAGTTTGGCTCGGACTCTGGCAGCTCGAAGTTGGTTCGAGCGTTGGCCCCACGCAAGGCCCTGGCAGCCTCATCATAGGCCCGTGCCGCATCCTCAGCTGTGTCGAAAGTCCCTAGCCAAAGCCTAACCTTTTGCAACGAGTCTTTGATCTCCGCCACCCACCTCCCCGATGGCCTCTGCCTCACTCCGACAAACTTATGGTGGCCTCGGGATGAGGACTTCTTCCGGCCCCGGAAACTTTCTCCTGGCATGACCTTTTTTCCTTGGTCAATCGGAAACGGTCTTTTTTTTTTTTTTAAGAATCGAACTAGCCCGATTTTCAGGGTGGTTGAGTTTTATATGAGGCCTTCAAGAATCTAGCATCTGCAGGACTTGAGAAATGGACAAGGAGGAGCTGGCCAAGCTCTATGCATAGGATTGATTGTGACATTACCATTGCAGGCTAACGTTGTTCATATCGACCCAAAAACTAGAATTCAATAGTATGGCGACTGGTTATGATCACAACGTAAGCACTCCGGAACTTCTATACATAAGCAGACAGAATTTGGCTATTCTTTAATAATAATTTATACGTGAGGACTGGGCACTTGGGCAGTACATATCCCTATGGTGAGACACTCGATATCTCTTTGTGGATTACCTATTCAAAGGAAACTATTTCTGTACCCATCAAACCGAGACAACCTCCGTGATGAATTTTTTTGCATTGACAATACCTGCGCTGCAAGGTGACAACTAGATTTGCACATCCATGTCGGTTTTATTTCCGCAATACGCACGGCACGTTATGATGGTTATAACTTGGATTAGAGCCCGTTCGGAGTGAACTTTCTGCTTCTAAACCTCGATTAGCTGAATCTGCCGCGACTAGGTGAAATCAACAGAGAACGGTGAGATAACATAGCAAATTCAACAAGTCAAGATGTTTGCCTTCATTTGGGGCGAGCCCATTCTTATTACTTTGGTAATTCACTGTTCAAATACGAACTTGGTTGAGGTAAGATAAGAAGATTGGGTCACGAATTAGGCCATGAAGACATCAGTTTGTATAGTTTCTCGACTTGGCCACAATTTCGAATCTGTTAGCACTTATCAAATTGAAACATCCTATCGTTCCGATTCATGTTAAAAATTTCAGGAACAAGTATTTCCAGGTTGGGTTTGCTAGGGGCCACCAATTTTAGACTAAGCTCCTAATTTAACATCTGCATTAGGTAGAGAATCCTAGTGATAACCCGAATTTGGGATTTCGGATGAGAGAGAAGATCAAGCAGAGAAAATACCTAGGACGCTGTTCGTCCTTCAGTCATTTGACAAATTTGGTTAAATCCTAAAGGACAATATCGCATTGTGCGAGGAACTGTTTTCAATATGTTAAAAACTACAACACCGCATTTCTCACAAAATGCTGACTTTTCCATGAAAATCTAAGCCTCATTTTGTTCAGAGCGATGAAGTAAGGGCTTAGTTCGCCTCTCTTTCGAACCCCACAGCTATTTTCTTGTTCGTCACAGTAAGTCCTTTTGTACTGAGCATCTTAAACCACAGAATTACCCTCCATACCTCGGGTCCACTAAAAGTCTCCGGGCTGTACTCAAATAATATATAACCTAAGAAGAAATCTTCTCCTCAACACTCAATTTTTATACAGGACTCAATCTGATGATTTCAGAAGCAAAGTAAACTACGGATTGAATATCGAGCCGCCATATAGATTAGAAACAGAAGTAGACGACCACAGAACCTACTTAAAGAATGTTCAAAGCACCGATCAAAACAGTAATTTTCACAGAATTAAGAAATTTCTTCACATGGAAACGTGAAAGGGCGACTAGCATTGGTAATTCCCTAAGCCTTATTATAGGAGTTCTATCCAATTTGAGCGATGAGTACTACCTAGAAAGGCATGCCCCTGCAACCCACCGCAATGCACATCAACTGTGGTATGGCCATTTGCATTACTCAAGTTCACGTCTACTCTAGCAATTTGCAGGTTCGTAGAAAACAACCCGATATTTTGGCAAAACAGCAATATAGGGAGTAGACACAGTTTGGGCATCATCATTATCCCGAACAACTCATGCCTACAAATAGAAAATCAAAACATCGACAGATTAACCAAGGAGCAATTGATATTTGAACCTAGGACCAAGGCTTCTTCATACTATTTAGGCATGAACAATGCAGCTTGTACCACTTGGCCAACCACCTGAGTAACAAGTTTCATAAACTAGACATAAAATTGGGAAACTGTCGTCCTGTCACTGAAATATTGTGAAGTTTGCAATTAGATCACTAATTTGTTGATTCTAATCACTCAATGCACTATTGTTTCAGTCGAGAACCAAACCAAGCAGCACATTCAATTGAGCAGCAGAAATGACAGAAGGCTAACAACAGAAACAACATAACATTTCAAACATTTCCACTGTTCCCATAACGTAATATTTTCTAGACATTTGTCCACCTTCGCTAGAAATAACATTCACTGCAAAGTAGTACTTACCAAAATATTAACAAAAGCTGGCAAGTTATGCGTCCCAAAAGGTTTAGGAAGTCCCACACTTAAAAACATCAGCCATTCCATCCTGAAGACTGACCACGATTACATTATCTTCCGCCAGCAAATTGATCTCAATTACCACCTTGGCTGCCTCCCCTCCCACCTGACCATCCTTGGGCCCCATCATATGGCCTCGGCCTCTCCCAACTACTCCCACCTGCATCATCCATATTCTCTCACCATCCTTTCTTCCAACCACCGGAACCCTCTCCTCCACCGGAACTCCCAGTTTTCTTCCAACCATCACCACTGCTTCCACTTCCCTGCCCAGCCCAGGAGGACCCACTGCCTTGTTTCCCCCATGAAGAATCTCCGCTTTCTTTATTTGAAGAGCCTTCATTTTTTTTCCAAGACCCACCATCAGCATCATCTCTTTTTCCAGACCAACTCTTACTCCAACCACCAGAGCCTTCTCCACCAGAATTCCCAGTTTTCTTCCAACCATCACCGTTGCTTCCACTTCCCTGCCCAGCCCGGGAGGACCCACCACCTTGTTTCCCCCAAGAGCAATCTCCACTTTCTTCATTTGAAGCGCCTCCATTTTTGTTCCAAGACCCGCCATCAGCATCATCTCTCTTTCCAGACCAACTCTTATTCCAACCACCAGATCCTTCTCCACCGTAACTCCCAGTTTTCTTCCAACCATCACCATTGTTTCCACTTTCTTTCCCAGCCCAGGAGGACTGACCACCTTGTTTGCCCCGTGAAGAGTCTCCACTTTCGTTCTTGCAAGAGTCTCCACTTTCGTTCTTGCAAGAGCCTCCATCTTTATTCCATGACCCTCCGCCAGGGTCATCTTTGTTTCCCGACCATCCCTTCTTCCAGCCACCATTCCCTTCTCCATCGGAATTCTCAGCTTTCTTCCAACCATCACCATTGTTTCCACTTCCCTGCCCAGCCCAGGAGGACACACCACCTTGTTTCCCCCATCCCGATTCTCCACTTTCTCTGCCAAAAGAGCCACCATTTTTATTCCATGACCCACCATCAGAATCATATTTGTTTCCAGACCATCTCTTGTTCCAACCACCAGACCCTGCTCCCCCAACAGAATAGTCAGTTTTCTTCCAACCATCAACATCTTTCCCACTTCCCAAACCACTCCAAGAAGAGCCTCCATCTTGTTTACCATAGGAAGAATCTTTATCTTGTTTATTCCAAGAGCCTCCGCTTTTGTTCCATGACCCTCCGGCGGCATCAGAAGCCTTTGGCTTGCTCCACTGGTCCATTTCCTGGCCAGTAGATCCACCTTTATTCAATGCATCTGCATCAGAATCTGCATTTCCAGTGTCACAAGAATCCTCAGAGTTTTTCCTGCTGCTCTCAGCATCACTTGTGAATTTGTTCTTTCCCCATGGTGCGGCACTGGGAGAAGATTTATTGAGGTTTCCAGTCTTATCATCCCACTTGTCATCCCCAGCTCTTGAAGTATCTCCTGCTTGTTCATTCCCTGAAAAGTGTTCACCTTGTTTGTTCCATGAAGACCCTCTAGAAGAAATCTTTGGCTTGTTCCAGCTGTCAGTTTGGTCGTTGCCACCAAATTTACCTTTGCTCCATCCACCAGCTCCTGAATCCCCCTTCTCTTTCTCCCAGGAGTCCTTGGAGTCCTTGGGTTTAGCCCAGTCACTCTTTGAACTTTCGTTGTTCCCCCAGGAAGATGCGAAATCAGCTTTCGGATCCAGATCGCCAGAGTTACCTCCAGCATCATTCCAAGATCCTCTAACTGGTTTACTCCAGGAAGATCCTTCATCTTGTCTATTCCAAGATTCTCCATCAGCACCGAAAGATTTGGGTTTGTTCCAACTGCCTCTTTGATCGCGGCTCTCATATCCACCTTGACCCCAGATCCCAGAAGAATCCACTTTTCCTTTGCCCCAGGATCCCTCTGAGCTTCCCCAACCCCTGCCTGAACCTTTTTCTTTAACCCAAGATGCAGCACCATCACCTGTAGAGAAAATATTACAAACTTCCCGAGCGACACCTAACCAACTGATTTTTGACAAAATAAATGACAAGAGGAAAGTCTATAGCAAAAAGAAACCAGAAGAAGGCATATTGAAAATAAGCAGAGGTTCACCTGACATTAGAAACTAGTAAAGATTGAAGGTGAAAAGATCTTCAATCTCTACAACAAATTACGATTATTAAAGAAATGTAAATGTTCTTGAGTGTATCTATTCTCAATGTTCCCAAATTTATTACAAAAGTGCTCATCCATGAAGTTTGCTCTTTACTTATCCAATGAAAATTTAAGGATGTGTATCCAACAAAATTACATTACATAATATAATATGTATGATAACTTTTTTATTACTAACCTATTTGAGTATACAAAGAGACATGGTAAAATACCGCAGTGAAAGTAACAGCATGTGGCGCACATAAATGATGACAATTTATAAGACAGCATAATCTTGCGAAATATGAACAAGCTACTAAATAAACAGGTAGAAATATATCCCCTAAAAACTGACTTTGATTCAACCTAGCAAAATTAATCAATAGTACTTAAGTGTCCAGATTTCAAGAAAAATAAGAAATCAATTTTAAAAGTTTGGGCAGCTTATTGCATCTATTGTTTCTTCAACTTCAATACGCTTGACCAAACTTCAGTTGTTCTATGCAATCCTCAACTAAACTTTCTTCTTTCTCTTTAATTTCGCAGTATCATTAGTAAAGTAGTGTCTGGTGTTTTGGCTGTTCACAGAATTAAACTCATGATTCTCCATACCTGCGTACTGTAAAAAGTCCCCCATCAAAGTTCTATAACCTATAACAGAAAGTACTCCAATTAGTAGTACATGGACCATCTACAGAGGCTAAGAGTATTTGCAGCAGACCTTCATTTTTCCATCCAGATGACGAATCCTGACCATATGATCTTCCCCTTCCAAAACGACCACCACCTCGTTGGCCACCTCTTCCTCTTCTCCCACCTGATCCACGACCCCCATCAAATGTTTTCTGCCTCTCCCATGAGTCTTGATTATTTGAATCATCTTTCTTTTCCTTCCCCCAATCTCTGCGCCCTTGATCTCCACCAAAAGTTTGACGTGTACTCCATCTGTCACTTCGGTCCTCACTTCCTTGATTGTCCCATGAAGACCCTCCGGTTTGCTTACCCCAAGAAGAACTTCCATCTCCTTTTCCCCAAGAACCTCCATCTTCTTTATGTGCATCAGCTTGCTTGCTCCATGATGAAACCACCTCTGCTTTATTGCAAGAGATTCCAAGATCCTTGGTCCAAGAAGAACCTTCAAGCTGTTTACGCTCATCAGCTAACCTATCCAATGAAGAACCACCATCTTGTACGCCCCAAGAAGAATTCTTGCTCTCTCTCTCCCAAGAACCTCCATCTCTTTTGGACTCACCTTGTGATTCAGTCCAAGAAAGTCCTTTACTTGTTTTATCCCAAGAACCGTCAGTTTGTTTGCCCCACGTAGAAGAGCCATCTTTCTCATTACCACCGTCTAATTTGCTCCATGAAGAAACTCCATCTTGTTTCTTCCATGAAGAAAACCCCTGCATCTCTCTGTAGTGATGAGCCCTCACCAACAGCATTCCAAGAATTTCCATCTGTTCTCTCCCGAGAACCTCCGGCTTGTTTGCCCCAACTATCACTCGAATCCTTATTCTCTTCTCCAAAAGCTGCAGCGTCACTAGAGGAATCAAGACGACTTTTCGTCTTAAGGTTGGCACCACCCCAACTTCGCGAATCTTTTGAAGGGTCTTCCGCTTTTCCCAATGATGAACTGCCATTTTGATTATTCCAATTAGTCCAAGAAGAAGCTCCACCAGTGCTGGAAGCATTTGGTTTGTTCCAACCGCCTGCATCCCAACCAACAGCATTATCCTCCTTCCCCCGGCCCAGGATTCATCCGAATCCTTCCATGCACTTTTGTTGACAACATCCCTATCGTTTTCATTCCCAGCTCCGAGTGTTGCTTTGCCCCAATTGCCTGCATCATTTTTATAAGATTCTGCAGCATCTCCAGTTTGTTGCACTCCTTTACCCCAGCTACCTGATGAACTGCCACCAAAACTACCTTTTGTGCTAGCTTTGTTCCACATGTCATCTCCTTTTCCCCACCCACCTATTTGATCATTATTAGAGGCCAAGTTATTATCAGATGCAGCTTTACCCCAGGTGGAGTGCTGCTCTGGAGCCACTTTTCTCTCCCATCCGTTGTCCTCTACATCTGCTACATCTACATAATTGTACACGAACAGATATAAGATAGTTCAAACATGACGACAAATAGATAAAACAAAGATCTATCGCATGAAAACACTCCTGACCCTTTTTGGAATCAAAACCTGCAGAGCTGGACGGATCTGCAGAATTATGTTCTGTCAGAACCTGGATAGCCAGAGCAATTTTTTCACGATACTTCAGATATTTGCATTAAGACAAAGGAATGGAAAAGAGTAAATATAAAGTAACAAGAGCCAGTTTACTAACCGAAAATCCTGAGGCAGAAAAACTAGGCCAGGAACTCCTAGAATAAAGAAGAGTCAATGAAGGGTTGTCACAACTACCATTATGTGATTAAAGCAAGAAACGATCTCCATCTTTGTATAGAAATAGAGCACACAAGACATGAACAACTAATAGACAAACTTCCACTGGTAAAATAGTCATGCAACCACATGCAATGCCTCCAGTAACAAACTAATACTGGATTAAGACCTGGACTTAGGCATTTGATACAACAAAACTTGCACCTATTCTTTGAGATCACTTAGGCAACTAGACTTTGTCTGAGCTGTAAATTTTCTATGATGGATAGTGAAGTTACAAATATTGCACTCAGATCAAGATGTACAGAATCCGATAATCTAATCATATAGCTGATGTTCAGCAACCAAAGAACATTCAGGAGAGTACTAATAGCACAAAAAACCAAGAACTGAGTGACAGATTCCAAGCAAAATCATATCAAAGGCATGCAGTCACAATGTTGTGATCATATTACCACTGACAAACTAGTGAACAAGTAAAGTAGATCTTAGAGGCCACTCTTTGGCTATATGACCAAGCATGTGACTATAGTTCACTTTGTCCACAGAAACATAAAAGTCCATGCTGAAGACAATTTCAAGCACGAGAAAGCAACGGAAGTTCTAAATTGCAGGGCATATTTCTTGCAAATGTTGGCTTATCTGTTTTCATTTTTGGTTTGAATATGCACCAAATAATTAGCAACATAAACTATGAGAGTACCCCGTAGCAGATGACCCTCCAGCGTTCCAGCCATCGCCACCTGCTGAAGCTCCAGCTCCACCTATCCAATCTACATATATCAAAGACCACGAAATCTTTTATGACACCTCATTTCAATCATTAGGAGCATCTCTTTTATCAGTCGTCCAAAAAACTAAACCAATAAGAAATTTAGAAAGGAAACACATCAAAGCTATCTGTTCAAAGCAGAGCACTAGAGAACAAAGACCAGAGAAAATTTTCAAACCAAATGAATCAGGATACGCAAATAGAACCTCCTAACACAATCATTCAAAGATGTGATTTGGCAAAACAATACCAGAAAAACGAACATTTGTTATATGAACAGTACCAATTGGGCAATCTAAGACATTCACCTGTAGAACATCCCTCACTTCCAAAAAGATCAAATGGTTTTGAAGTACTGGAGTCAGGGTCCACCCTATATAAACCCGTAGAAGTTACATAAGAGCAAAGTATATGTGCATCTCAGAGTTCGGGAATTACTCACAGATCATGGAATAAATAAGAAGTACCCATTCGATATAGCAGTGCTCCTTCCACGAAGCTCAGCAAGATGCTCTGATTTAACTACAGTGATAAGAGGGTATGTGAAAGTGTCACCATGCTGACTGACCTAATCAAAAGAACAAGTTCAAAACGATACACAAACCTGTAAGAACTTTTTGTTGAGAGTCAAGCTTCACCGTGATGTCAGAACGCCTTATAGCTATGACACGGCAAAGATATCCCTTCAAAGGGCCAACCCTGATTCTCAATGTTTGCCCAACCGAGAATGGCCCTTCTTTATCACCTCGAGTAACTTCACATAGATGTCAATTACCCAACCACATGAAGTGTACAGACAGTTACATTAAGTAGTTAGTTACTTACAGTCATTGATTTCCCTTGCTTGCCAGGACTTCTTAGGTGACAAAGGGGATTTGGGAGAAGATGGTGAATCATCAAATACAAAAAAACCTGATTCGGCACCCTGAAAGTGGGAGAATTTAAAACAGAGAAAAGGAAGGAGAAAACCTCATGTATCAGAAAGGAGCCAAACAAAGACACTCAGAACCTTCAAATTTTCAAGAGATTGCAGAAAAAGAGAACCTTTTCAGAGCGTGCATTAACTGGAGCTTTTATTTTCTCACAACATTGTGCTTTGCAACAGGTATAACCCCCATTTTTCTCCTCATTCTCATTGTATAGAAAGACAATCCCTCGGTAGATTTGCTTGACAATTCCTTCCTTATCCTGCAACAGGATGTATCAGAATGCCAAGGTTGAAGTCTCTGCACACGTTAATCAAGAGTATAATTAGTTAGCCTGCAACTGTGTAGCAACTGTCACCAACCTTTGATGGACCTTCTAGCACCCGAACTGAGTCGTTAACTGAAATGGCATTCTTGTGCTGATCAAATGCTGTAAACTTTCCCTCAAAGGGTCCAAATTTTATATCATGAACACCCACATTCAATACTTCATTTCCCTCTGAGCCCTCTTGAAGGATCTGGAACAATGATAACACAGTAATGGGGAAATAAGAAATAACAACTCTACATATAAGATTTAAAAGGTGCATCTATAAAATAAGACGACGAAAAAAAAATAAGAAAAGTTTACCTTGTAACTATCGTCTTTGTCAAAGCCAACAATAAGACCAAAGTCTTTTCGCCTATAAGCACATTGGATGCAAGTATTCAAATTACATTTGGAGAAAAGGAGCAATAGGTGCAAGGCAAAGTAAATCCAAGTGATATGCATAATGACCAATTATCACGAAGACTCACCCACAACTGACAAGTTCATATAGTTCATACTTCTTTGCAGAATTGGAGCTTGCTGAGCCATCTCCTTTTTCACCTCCTTTATCACACTCTACCGTCCGCTTTCTCTTTTTATCGCCATAAAGCTGTGAAAGCCATTCTACATCTCCAGATTCATTATTCTCAGAAGGCTGAAACTTCAGTAATTCCTCTTCTGAAGGCATGACACTCCAAAAGCTTAATGCTTCTAATGACATTCTTTTGTATAAATATCCATCGTTAAGCATCAAGCCATCAAGAACCTCAAAATGTTTGCCAGTATCACGATCGCGCCGATACTCGATAATAGGACGAAACTCCCTACGCATGAGATGGAAAGACACGTGTCATGAACCAGAGCTGATAAACTCTATTGACTAAGATATCTTACACTTACTCGAGTTCACTTGAGCTGATTAATCTGGGCGCTGGTACAGCTGTTCTCTTAATAGAAACGCCCCCACCCTGGGAAAATGAAAATATGCTGATCATAAATCATGATTACAAACTCCAGAGATAAATCATAATGCCATGAGACTTCACAAAGCAGTAGATACTTTGTGCTTCAAACAGCCTCCACTAAAACTTTCATGTAAAGCCAGCCATTAGTGGCCAGAATTCTTATAATCAGTAACAAGACAAAGCATAATGTCTATAGGAATGAAAGAATTTAAAAATGCTTCTTCTCGTATGATGAGGGCAAAAGAACTTGAGACGTCATGCTGTTCTGAAACAAGGCAACTGAGTACCCCAAAAAAAAAAAAAAAACAAAGAAATAGCACGACACAATCACAAAACTATGTCAAGTTACACAATTCAGGACCCAATAGTTGATTGTGAATTAAAAGAGAAAAAGATATCTATAGGAGCAATGTCAGAGCTAAGTTAAGTAATTACAAATTTCTCAGCCATCGCCTGTAAGTCGATTCTGGGGATCAACTTCACTGTTGCCCTTCTTCGCTCATCATTTACAGCAACAACCTAAAAAAACAACAGTTCTGAAGAATAATTAATATGTAAATTCGACTACTAACACCAACATAACCCCTGAAATCATACCTGTGCAAGGTCCCCCTTGTATTTACCATTCTTCACACGGGCCCACATGCCCACAGAGACTTCACTGCGCTTGCTTCTCACAGAAAGCAAGTGGGAAACTTCGTTTCTTGGAACTGGCACTATTCGACTAGTATAGATACTACAGAGGCCCCTACATGACTGGTATAAGAATGAAACAACCATATCATTAACATAAATAAACCTTTGAAAATGAAATAAAATAAGTACCAATGACTTCTTCTAAATAGGTCCATTAATCAAAAAAGTAGACAAAGATCCATTTATGAAAAAAAGTAGATGAAGATTATATGCATTTTTGTGTACTAACGTCCATAAACAAATCAGTTACCTCAATAACATCAGACTGACGGTCTGCTTCGACGTAAATGTAACCTTTCACATGGTCAATAGCAAATGCAGATATAATCTGAATCTTGTTACCCAGTTCCTTTAAGTCAACATACTTCTGCATAAGACAAAAGGCTGAATTTCTCTCTCGACCAACCTGAAACATTTAGTCAATGGGAGAAAACCTATTAGGCAGGAAGAAGATGAAAAGAAACCGAAACCAGAGAAGATTGAAAATTTTGGCTTTATGTCACAGAAGAAAAGAAAACAAATATCTACCGTGCATTTAACTTTCCAGACCATTGGATCCTTAACAGAAGGCATACTAGAACCTCCATGAATTGAGTCCTTGGCATCATATTCATCAGAAAATCTAACTAGCGCCGAACCATCTCTGTAACGTGCTTCCAAAATTTTATCAAATTCCTCCTCGAACTGCTCTTCTTTGGGGAAAACAGGAAGGTTAGGCGCTTTAAATGCATCATTCTTGAGATTTTGCACAGCATCAACTTCTTCCATAAAACCTGTTACCAATTAATAAACAGCATAATAGACAGATATAAAGATTAAGCCCTTTTATAACTCAGCATTACACCTCAAGAGGCTTTAAGCTTGCAAACTGTCCATGCACAATTCAACACTGAGTCATGCTTACAAATTAACATAAAATCGTCACTACTTCCTAAGGACCATAACTAGTCTTCACTGTTCAATAGCACGAGATTATCCAGAGACTAGTCAGTCCTCTGGAATGCAGAGTCACAAACATTAACCATTAGAACTGACCATGAACCTTTAACAAAACAATATGACAATTCAACCAAAAGTTTAAAATCAACATCCCCATAGCATATTAACTAGGAAAGAGAAGATGGAAATTGATTGCACCATGTAAATATGATATCCTGCAACATGAAGTTCAACTTGACCATAGATGCATTGTCTGGGAAGGGGTGGACGTGAAGAAAATGGACAGTGGGCAAGGACAATTGTAAATTTTTCGTGAGAAAAAGAAGGGGAAAATTTTGAAATCTTATTCTCCGTCCCCCATTTTCTCTTCTCAAACCTAGCACAAGGGAGAGGAAAAAATCATCTACTCCACAAGCAACTATAAGTCATGCAATTCTTTGTAATTGTGAGTGCAGATGGTAGGAGAGGGCATGAGACGCACACTTTTCTTCTCCAACACATGATCAAGCCAAATCTAGGCCAAACAACTAATACAACTGCATTCTAAGCAAAGAGAGGTCATTATCTGAATGGGAGGCACACCATACAAACATACAAGTACAAACAAAGGAGAAGCTAATTTTCTAATCAAATTAAAGCTAACTAGAAAAATATCAAGCAAAGTCTCCACACCGTGGGACTCTAAATAGCATGAATTTTAGCTTTCACTCCAAATGTTTCTAGTATGTCAAACATAGGAGTTCCTTCTCCAGCTTCCCATCAACTTTAGAGCAACTAAATTATCTTACTGAGAAAGGTAAATGGCTCCACCAAATTTAAGATGATCGTAGTTCTTTGTACAAAGTTTGCAAGCCATTAACAACCCTCATCGCCCTTCTTACATCACCTTACATCATAAAATACACGACGAAACTACGCAAGCGCAACAACGCCACACTCACCAGCGTTGCCAAAGATGATGCAATTCAACTCTGAGCCATTGGAGAAGAATATAATGAAGAAAGAAACTTCCGACCCCAAAACCTTAGACTGGGTGACTGAAAACCGACATGCAAACACTGGTCATGATTCCCAGTTGCAAGTGATTCAAACAGAACTTGCATTAAGCGTCAACAACCAGCAAACCACGCGTCCCCCAAAAAAGTTGAAAGAAATCAAAATTGGAAAACCTCAAAGCCCTCCCCTTCCCCTGAAACCCTAGATCTTGACCATTCCAGCATATTCAACCTCGTAACCTCAAGTTTACAGAAATTACAGGACACAAGCTCAACATTATTAGCCATCGCCACTTTTTAAAACTAGGAATCCGCGACATTTTTTAGCGTGCACACACGCAACCCCGCGGACGGAAATAAAAACACGGTGAGAAGAATAAAACATAATAAACCCCATCTATTCACCACAATTTCCCCCAAAACCCTCCCAGAAACTCGACCACGCCGAAACACGGAAAGGCAAAACCGAAATGTAGACCCAAATGTGGGCGTCGCAGACCGAGAGAGCCACAAACCTTCATCGTCGAAAATGCTGTCGTCGCTGGCGTCGTCGTCACCGCCGACCTCGTCGGCGGCGTCCTCGAAGAACTGGAGGACGCCGCGGTTCCTCCGCTTACGGCCACCGCCGGTCTTGTCGTCATCGACCTTCCGTTTTCCGGACGATCCCTTCCCGGCGACTTCCTTGCCCTTCCTCGCCATTTTCCAGGAACACGCACACTGCCGGACGCTCTCAGACTGACATGGACAGGGGAGAGACGGAGACGACTTTTTGATTTTGTGAGGGAGCTTGAAGGACTTCTGAAAAGAGAGAGACAGAGAGAGAGAGAGAGTGGCACGTGGCACTGTAAAAGAGAAAACGAATCGCGTTTAGATCGGACGTCAGGAAAAATCTTACTGTTTAGATTTTACCAAATTGTATGACCAAAAACAATAAATTTCCGAATTGAACGCCAGATTTAACGAATTTGGTTAACTTGAATAGATGGAAAGACATCATTAAACATAATCATATAGTCCATGAGCTAAATTCATCAATTTCCAAAAATTCAAGGTCGACATTTCATGTTAACCTAGACATGGCCACAAGCCGATTTAGACCGAAACCGGTCCGTGGACTAACGTGAACCGGCCCATTGACCGAGCCCGCCGGTTCAGAACCGGAATCGGCCCAACCCCTCATGGGCCGATTACGATTAGAAAGGAATTTGGAACTGGCTGCTATAAGGCCTAAAAAAAAAAAGGGCCGCTCTTTCTCCCAACGGACTAATTTTTTGCCATTGCATTGCAATGGCTAAATCTCCTCTTCCCTTTTTTATATTAATCAATTTATCTTAAATTCTTTATAAATATCATTCTTCTCTTTCATTTTTTTCTCACAATTTTTCTCAAATTCTTTTAATCCGCTCAATTCTTTCAATCTTGACTCAATTCTCTCAATTTTCTAAATGGGCTTTTCGCTCAATTTTCGGAAAAAAAAAATGGCATGTGGAAGCGGAGTCGGTGACAAGGGAAAGAGCCCGATAAGGATGGGAAAATTCGATTTTCCTCAACCTCATGATCAATATGATTCTCGTAAATTTACATGTTGGGTAAATGCGATGATAATATCAAATATATTATCAACATCGAGCATGTCCCAAAGCAAGAAAGTCTTCATCTTCTTCTTCTGGCGCCAAAAAAACATCGACAAACGAAAAGAGCGGAGCTCGGGCCTGGGAGAACACATCCAAATTATGGTAACACTTCGACAAGGTACATGTATGCGGAGACAAATATAAGATAAATTGTAAATATTGTACGAAATCATACAATTTTAATAAAAGAGACCGTTATTGAACGTACCATCGACATCCGATGCAAAAACATGCAACGCAAGCGATGATCGACACCAGCCATCAATAAATTTTCGGGTACACCAATCCTAACACATCTCATTTATTTCGTTATAGTGATGAAGCTTATAAAGAAACATTAGCTCAATATGTTGCCATTGAACATTTACCGTTTACTACTTGGTGAAAACTTTGGTTTGAATTTTTTGATAAACACTTGCATGTACTCTGCAAGCAAAACCCGTTCGAAAACTACTCTTAAATGCGAACTTTTTAGGATTTATAAAAATAAAAAAAAGGCGCCGCAACCTTACCAAAAAAAAAAAAAGTCGTCGCAAAACTTTTTTACGAATTTTAATGGACATGTGCATATATGTAACGACATTTGGAGTGATCTTTGGCAAATTCATTATTATATAGGTATCACATGTCATTAGATAGATGACGATTAAAACATTAAAAAAAGAGTAGTTGCATTTCGAGTGTTTGATAAAATACATATAGCCAATAATATTTATAGAATAATTATGCAAATTTTAGAAGAATATAATTTGGTTAATAAAGTTTTTTCAATTGATTTTGATAATGTCGCGTCAAATACGGTTTTCATTCCCGAGTTAGAAAATATTTGTAAATCCTCTTTTGGCGAGACAAGTTTTTCACATTAGATGTGTTTGCCATGTTTTAAATTTATGTGTACAAGATAGTTTATGACCTCTTGAGGCTTTTCTCACCCCAATAAAGAGAGCAATTAAATTTGTATGGAGTAGTTCTCAAATTATGAAAGAACGGGGCAAATTTTGTAAAGAACGTGCATAAAAATCAAAAAGATTTTCAAAAGATGTTCGACTCGTCGGAGTTCTACCTACGAGTTACTTCATCAATCTTTTGCTTATAAAGATTTATTATGTGCGTTTATTTCGAATAATGTTTTTGAAATTAGTTTACTCCCGCAAGATTGAGTTGTTTGCAGAAAAAATTTAGATTTTTTGAAAGTTTTTAATGATTCAACTTATACTTTATCCGGTATTTATTATACACTATACATTTATTTTTAATAGAGTGCGTTAACATTGTTGATATTGTTTTGTGAATATGCAAAAGATACTCAATTAGCTCGACTATTATAGCAATGAAAGCAAAATGGCTGCATCATTATGCCTGCATTCCCCTCTTCTCAACATAGTGTCTCACAAAGAGAGTAGAGTGGTAAACTTAATAGAGAGTACAATTTGCTTATTAGTAGGCAAAAAAGATAAAAGGGAGCAACATATAATATTTCCGAATTAGAAAACTATTTAACCATTGCTTTTGAGTTCCGTGATTCGAACACAAAGACAAATTTCGAAATTCTAGAGTGGTGGAAGACTCATTCAATCCAATTCTCAGTCCTCGCTCTCATTGTAAGATAGATATTAGTAATCCATTTTTTAACAGTTGCAATTGAATAAGCATTTAATGATGGAGGATTAATTTTGGATAACCGCCATTCAAGATTGACAAAAAGAGCTAGATCGAGACGACGAATTTTTCAATGATGATAGTGGAGATATCACCGCTACGGGTACCACAACGGATAGCGACAATTGACGATGAGGTAAGTTGAGGTTATCAAAGGTAAAAGAATCTGCATGAACTTTAATTGTTCTATCTCCAAAAAGATATGTAGGCGTTTAATGATAATTTATTAAATTCAAGCCCCTTCCATCTCCCTTTCCCCCTAAATTTGATTATAATGTACAATTTTATTATAATTTATAATTTATAATGTATATTTTTTATTTCATAATTTATTATTTTAAATTAAATTTAAAAATTCTAAACCGAACCGAGACCGCCCCTTCAAGGGCCGATTCCGGTTCAAGCATGGCCACGGGCCGTGAACCGCTAATCCCGAGCCGGCGGTTCACGGCCCGTGGCCATGTCTACGTTATCCGAAAGTTTATGGGTCATTTGGACAAATTAAAAGCTGAAGAATAATATTATACATTAACCGAAAGTTAAGGTATCATTTGTCAAAGGTTCAGGAACTATTTCCTTAATTATCTCCCTTCCGCGAATAGAAATATTGTACCATTCATTTTTGTGGCAATACACAATATTGTACTTAACTGCCAAGACACCTCGCATTGTTTTTAGGGCTTATTTGGCAACATTCTAATTCTCTAATCTTATTACCCGAAGCCAAAAAAGATGATAAGTAACTTAAATGATTTTAATTCTTAAATTTTCTGACTCTGTTCTCGAGAATAGATTTGGAGCAGAAATAAAAAAAAAAAAAATTTGATTCTTCTTTCGGAATCACTTTTGAGAAATAAGGAATATGTCGCCGATCCGCCATTCCTGTCTTTCGACGCTCCCGTCGCTTGACCTTGCCGATCTTGGATCTGTCTCGAAAAAGAAGGGGAAAGACGATGGGGGTGGTGGTGCTTCGATTCGGATTGCCTCTCTCCCTCTCCTTCTCCGAGATGCAAGTCGATTAGGGCATCTGGTTTGGCAATTCTCGAGTCGAAAGGGCTATCTCCTTTTCAGTCGAGACTCCTCGACCACAATTTCCATGCATTCATATTCACCCTCGACCAAGTATATGGGGACGTCAAAACGCAAGAAATTGATAAGGGCATTAAAAGTGTCCCACTATGCTCTAGATTGATGCTTTTGGTTCCTGAAATTCTTTTCTCATTCGGCACTTACGTCGGACCCATCCCCGTTCCTAATTTTGCAGTCACTTCGTTGAAGAATATGAACTGACGCTAAAGGAAAATGAGGTAGCATTTGAATTTGGTGGTCTGACTGAGTCCATTGGTCTTCTTCGGTTTTTCCCCTCCTGTTTTTCAGTTCCCAAGCCAACTCACGGTGCTCGGAGAAAGGGACGAGTCTATCATTGTGGATGCAATTATCCAAAGCACCAAGCAGATCGGCGTCATCATATTTATATATGGAAGCAGCACGCACATGAAAACACATGACATAAGTTTTCATAGAAAACGCCAGTTGGTAGGAAGATGAGCAGACATAGAACAGATGAAAAGCAAATGAAAAATAATAGGTCCACAAAACATGCTAAGTTGTCGCAGCTGGAACATCCTACACGAAGATATGCGGGACTTAGAACCTAAACAAGAGAAAGCAGGACAGCTGGAGTGCACTCCCGAGTGTTCAATAGCGCTCAAATGAAGATGGGCGCCCTCCTCCCCGACTTGGGCGGTCATAAGGACCCGCCCTACTTCGGTAGCTCCGATCCTCGTTACGCGCCGGCCCTCCACTTCCGTACCTATCACCACCTCCTCGTGGGCCAGCATCCCTGTCATAGCCTCTATCTTTGTTGAAACCGTTCTGAGCATAGCGATCTGAACCACCATATCTGTCGCTGGCAAAGCGATCACCAGATGGGTACCTGAATGATTAGCAAAACACAGCTCAACCACAATTGATGCAACCACATCTTGTCCTTTTGAATGTTATCCAGACAAAGAAGAGAACTTATCTTTGGTATCTAGGGAGATACACCTGCACAACACATATATAGAACAAGTAGGGACTTTGTACCTTGGCTCTAACTCTATTCTGTACAAGTGTGATAAGCATGACAAAATAAGTAGAGCTTAAGACCGACTTTTGTTCCAAAAACCAGACAGGAACCACGATATACGCCCCTCAGTAAACAGATGCCAAGTTGAACTCCACCCTTTACATATAAGCTGAATGAAAAAGAAGAAGATTCAAGTACCTGTCGCTAACATAGCGATCACGGCCAGCATATTTCACATCTCTGCTCTCAAAGCGGTCCCTATCCCCATACCGGCCTCCATCATAGCGGTCATCAATGAAACGATCACGTTCTCCTCCGAAACGATCTCCACCGCCACCAGCCCCTCCATAACGAGAATGTGGGAGTGGAGGACCACCCCCACCTCGTCCACCACCTGCCGAAGGGCAATCACGAGCCCAATGACCGAGGCGACCACATTTGAAGCATTCATCTTGTGCAGCAGGCCTGTCTCCTCCATAATTTCCCCGGCCCCCAGATGAGTAGCCTCCACGATAGGCATGGTCTACATCATCTGCCATTTTGGGTTGAGCTTTGTTCACTGAAATGATACGGTCACCAAATTCACGTCCATGCATCTCTCTGATAGCATCCTCCATACCACGACGATCAGCATAGGTTATAAAGCCAAATCCACGAGGACGGCCTGTGTCTCTATCCAGCATAATCTACAGAAGAACAATGTTAGAGAAACTGTGCAAATGAAGCATTTGACAGAAGTCCATTCATTTGTAGACTGGACGGAAATTAAAGCACAAGAAGAACTAGACAAAAGCGAAGCATCATATGCAAAGTTTGGACACAAAAAGAAATCATATGCAACAAAAAGCTGCTGTGAGATAATTTATTCACTCGATTTGGCAGTCACTCATGCTTATATATTACCACAACCATTTAGTACCCACTCTCTAAAAAAAACCTAGCCCAAGGTAAAACACAAGATAATATAATCTCAAAAGAGGGAGGGAAAGAAGATGGATTAAAGTCCCTTAGGAAGGCCAAAATCACGAAAACAACAAGAAAGAAAAAAAAATCATCATCTAGCTAACTGGTACCAGAAACATATACTCTATTTTACAAGCAATAAATCCATAAAAAAGTAAAATTCCTTTAGATTCATGAATGGCCAAGTTCAACAACTCTGACAAAAAGGAACAGCCTAAATGCAACAGCCCTGAGAGTAGATACGAAAAAAAGGGAGGCAACTTTCCTCATCCACTGCATCATTTTCACAGTAATGAGCCATAATGCTTCTTTATAAACATAGCAAGAATCCAGATAAAAACTCAAATCTGGCGCTATTGTGAATGGCTAAACAGACACAGAATTTTCACCAAGCTAATATTAAGAAGACACAATGGTTAAATGACAGAGGAATAATGTTCACATGCTGGTCAAATGAAAAATGTCGGAAGGAAAGTGGACAAGTTGAACATGCTCTGTTCATGGTTTCTTCTTACACCACATTCAAGGATCCTACCTCTCATGCACTTTGATAAAAATAACCAAAGTTAGAGATTAACTTCTATTTAATTAAGCTTCATGGTTACGTAGGCGGTAAGAAGAGAGCTAATCAGTAATAAAGAAGCCGAACTTACTCGTTTTGTACAACAAGAAAGGGATGGCAAGGAGTCAAACAAATGCTATGTAAACACAAGACAGTCTGCCATTGCACAGTCTGAAATTAGATGAAACGAAATTTGGTTCTCAGTCCCCCCAAAAGATTGAGAAAGCAATTCTGGCATCAACCAATCGCATAATAGACCACACAACTGACAACTTTTGAATGGACTAGAAGTGTCCACTAAATCTGATTTTCTTCATTTTCCCTACAAGATGATGTTGCCGCCAAGAGACTTAAACTCAAACAGCTCATACCAGTACTGAACACTGTAAAGATCAGACACGTCAAGGGTTCTGATAGCAGGTCCCCTCAACAGTTAGTGAATAAGCATTGCCCACGGAAGAGAACTTTACAGCGATCCAACATTTTTGTCATTGTAATACCGTGATCATTCAATACTAATGCCACATCACAGTGTGTTTCCTCAAATTTGTGTTGGAAAATTTGGTTCATAATTCTGCTGCATTCTTGGCACTACAACAGTCGGATAGGAAAGCCAACAATAGCACAGTGAAATATCTTGCTCCCAGAAAAGGATACGGGGAAAGAAATGGAACAGAGACTGCACTCAAAAGAAAATCTACAATCTCTCAGAATTAGCACATGGATACAACTGTAGGTGTCCATGCTCGACACTGCCCTTGTTATATGCAAGTCACTGATCCGCCATCGGAAGATCGCACATCATACCACCAATCTCTTTGGTAGGGTATTCCCAAGTTACACTATGAGAACAGGAACGAAAGGTTTTTCAGGCCAATCAGCACTTGAAACTGCCAAAAGCTCACCCAATTGAACAAACTCAAATACTAAATCAAAAACGGAACCACTCAGACTGATGACACAAAATTATGAGAGCTGATCCCTGAGGCAGAGCTGATTCTCCTCCCGGACGAACAAAACAGATCTGATGAGTCTCAATATGGCTATCAAGCAGCTGGATGTAAACCTAACATGGACAGCGGTTGATGAACATATACTGGGTTGCAATAGTAGCCTTGTATGCCAGCCCATGCAGATAATTAACTTAGATCCACAGCCTCTAATTGAGCAGCCAAATCATCAGGGTCTAATTTTAAGTTTCCTTATCCATTAAAAGTTTGATATCAAAAAGTCATACGTAAATCTGAATCACTATCAGCAACAGCAATCAATCTTTGACCTCGATGGAGCTTAAAATGAATCTTCTCACCATCCCTCCTCGAGGCTGGACAAGCAGAGCCATTTGACTCTGCCTACAACATATTTTCCATGGACTAACAGGTCAAGGATCTGCAATCCCTCCTGCTTTACACTGAACGCTGAACAGGCAACGAAATACTGATTCTTTAGATTCTCGGGACACTAAAAAAAGCAAAGGACTTTCTCAAGATATGCGGGGAAACTGTTGGATTTACTCTTAATCGCACTGAATTTCCCACGTCTTTTAGTTCTGTACCATTGCTTATTAATGGAAAAAGGTAACGAGGAGCAAATTTGGCCAAGCAGGAAACAGTTGATACCATAAGCCAATCACTCTAGCAGATATCTCAAGCTAGCCTCAAACATATTCCCCTAGCAACTGGGAATTGTTACCAACACATCCTCACCAAAAAAAATTGTTTAAGTTGGTGTATTCCTTTCAGCTGCAAAGTTACAGTTGATAAAATCATACATCCCCTGCTTGCCTGACATCTCTTGTGAAAACTCGAAAGAGAGATTGGAAGTCCTGAACCACTAAAAGGAGGCAAAACGCATCCCATTTCCACGAAAGTGTGATACAGAAAGGCATGGACTCTGAGCCTCTTGTATCAAGTAACTTCTAGGAGCCAAAGCACGTTTCTTCATCTCAAAGAAAAAAACCTGCACTTCCATTGTGCAAAGGCAACTTCGCACTGTCTTTATGCAGAGACTGGGGAAGCAAGATACCAGGAAACCTCTTCTTCTGCTAAAATGGAACCTCCTATTCACTTTTCAAGTTATTCTCCCAATTCTACATGCTACTCTCATTTCATATGAATGAGCATCATTAGCCACTGTGCCATGTATAGACCCTTTCATGAAGACTCTTTCGTGCTTAGTCAAAATATAGAGATTCCTTCCACAAAGTCACAAACCATCCACTGAGATCTAGAGAAGATTGAATTACATACATCAGCCATGTCTTAGTTCATTGAAATAGCCTTCTGATATACTCTACTAAATGAGCCTCCAGAAGATTCTGCAATTAAACTGAGCAATAGCTTCTCTAAACCCATCTACAGCATCTCAAAAAACCAAACCAGCATCCAGCAGCACAAGAAATGAACCAATATTAATATAGTACTAAAGTATTTGAATATAGACATAACCAATAGCCAAACCAACATGTCGAAATAACATCAATATCATGAGTCAAACAGAAAAATAAACATCATCTATCAAGGTTTTGACCAATTTTCGTGTCGTGCACTCCACTTTTTCCCGACATAGTCATGCTGTAGAACCATCAGTACAAATGCAATACCCGTGTCATGGAACAAAAGGAGAGAACATCAGACTATAGCCAATGCTCCTGAACCCTTTCATTAATATCTCATATCTTTCCTCAAAATGGCTTTTTTCCAGTTCATAATAAAATTTTGCTATAAACTGGCCTCGTGAATGCACACCTAATTGAAAACATAATTAATAGGAGAACGGGAAGTACTAAGGACCAACAGAGAATAATTTCAGTAACATAGACAGCAAACAGGGTAAAAAACACCAGCATTTCTCTCTTGAGAAACGAACCCAAAGTATTCCATTTGAATTGGCAGTCTATGTTAACAAAAGTAAACTTCCAAATGCCGCCAATATTACAAGATTTACCAAGAACAGGTATAAAAAACTTAAATTTGGAACCTACAGTATCGTCCCCTCCAACAAAATCAGAAAGCAATAAAGATAATGGATAAACTTTCCAGCATACCACATGCTAGGCAACTTTCTTACGCGAATTCTCCACTACATTAAATAGTTTTAGCATACACAAACCTATTTACACCCAAGTAGGCCAGGCAAGCATTCGCACACCCAGTCTTCGTGAAAGTTTTACCCACGACAGAGCTCGAGTGCTCAAAATTTACACGTAAAGAAACCCAACAAATATCAGCACCCACGTGCCTCACCGATTTACAGTGTCAAACCTAGCTTTCTTCTCCAACAGGAAAACTATTTCTAATGCTTTGCACATGAACCAAAAAAACAGAACATCGTTGAGTGCCCAATTTCCAGTCCCAGATGCATGATTACTGAGACAAAAATCACGAACTTGAGAGAGAAAACACCTTGACACGTCCAATGTCCTCTGGGAAAGCAAAACAGGGGTTTCGAAGCCCAAAGAATAATTTTACCTGAGACTCGATAACCTTGCCAAAACGGCTGAAACCTCTTTCGAGCTGACGCTCGGTAATGTCCCACGACAAACCACCCACGAATATGCGATACTCCTCCTTCACCATCTCCGAGTCCTCGCTCAATCGCCTGAAGCCAAAACCGCACGAAATAACGAAGAGCCCTAAAAAAAGACTGTGCCCTGATTTCGCAGATAAGGCAAACCGGAATGAGGAGAGGAGAGGAGAGTGCTAAGCCGCTTCATACCTCGCTTCTTCTTCTTCTTCTTCTTGGGTGTTTCACTCGATCGACGGAAACTGCGAAAAGGGAGAACTTTTGAAAAACCCTAGCAGATAGATTTCCCAAGAAAGGCAAGCGATTCGTCCGTTTCCTGCGAGGGTTATAAATATCTATCCTCCCATGAGTCCCGACTCAGTGACTCGTTCCTTCGTGGGCGTCCCACGTCGGAGGAACCGAACCGTCCTGACCTTTGCAAAGGCTGCCTCGTGTCTCGGTCACGTGTATGTTTTCAATACTATACATAACCTTGGTTTCACGATTCTATCATTTGATCCGGGTTCGGTCTGTTCTCACTCAGGAACAGTCCGATTATGGGATAATCCAATCCAATCCAATGAAAACGATAAATGGATTTTAATTTTATTATATTAATTAGAATTATATTTTCATCTAAAAAGTAACTAGTGAGTTATTAGATTTAGATTAAGAATTAAAACAAAATAAATAAATGATCAATCCTATTCGAGCAGTCAATTTCCTCTAGAACTAGAAACCGGATCGAAAATTACATATTCCAATTTCATGGAATCGAGAACCGAACCGATATCTTGGACGTTTTAGAATTGAGAATGGTCCGAACCGACCGGTGAGCACTTTGGTAGGCGATATAGTCTAGGTTCTATGGAAACAACAATGGTTATTGTTGAATAAAGGAAAATTAAATAGGCCTACTATCTCAATTAATAGGTTTGTGATCCTATTGAAAAAAACGGATATGGGAAGATCCGGCCCTTTCAAATGATTTTTCTTTTGGTATTGGTTTTTCGATTTTTAGTTTAAATTTAAGTGGAACTAAATATTTCCGATCCCATCTTGAAATCTAATAGTTTCCTTTATAAAATAAATTTAATTATTATTTACATATTACAGCGCAATGTCGTAAAACATCGCATTTTAGGAAATTCTACAGTTAATTATAAAAGAAACTATAAGTGCCTGTAATGTTATACCGCAGAGTATTGGTCGCTCAATTTTCGACGACATTATACGCTTCATTGCAAAACACCTCAGTAATCGAACGTCCTGACTTATTTCCTTTTTCATTTTGTAATTTTTTGACGTTTTCTCTCGAACTTAGAATTACAAGAATTGATTTTATTGACTCGTTGCAACGAAGAGCTTTGATTTTCACCCGTGTCTAAAAAGTTCGACGTCGTATAGGGTCCCAATCGCGAAACGGAGAGACGATAGTAGGCGCTTAAAAATAGCGTTGACACCGACACGATACGATATGTCGACACATCATTTTTGAAAAAATAAAGAATTTCAACACATCGAAACACGTTGTATATTGGATGTATGTCTTTATATGTATGAGATAACGTATTAATTAGCAGTGAATTTTCTCTTTCTTTTTTTCGCCTTTTTCTATTAAGGATTCACGATTAATATTTTATTTTTTTGAGATTGGCTAGGTAAATGACTTAAGTATATATATTTTTGATAGATTTAAATTTTGAGTGTCGAAATATTGTGTCGAAATGCTAACCACGTATCGAAAATTGTCCGTGCTTCCTAGTACCTAGATGTTTTCGAATCCCGTTATCAATACTAAATACCGATTAACGTGTCTGGTCATTTGGATTTCGGGCCAGACGGAATCCCCAGATAGGTAATAAACAGAAGTGAAGAAGCACTTTTCCACTTATTTGCTTTTCGTTATGTTCGACTATTTGGGCCGAATAGTATTTACGATATGAACTCACTCTATTCAAACTTCCAATATCAGCGCAGAGTTATCCAAAAGGAGGGAACTATAGCAAGTTCCCATATCACGTGACATTGAGCCCTGCAAAAGTTTGCATCTCTACATGTTAAAGGCACATAGCTATTTGTACTTGTAGCATCCTCTGGGATTCTTCATGTCGGATCGATGCCGTGGAAAATTACGGGTCCAAAATGCAAAAGCAAACTTCGCACTTTAAGAGACGATGATCATGAATTTCATCCACTTTATCATGGTCAATTTGCAGAAAGATCTTCCGATGTGAATTGTCGTTGCTGGTGTAGAGAAATCATTTGCAGAGAAGCCAAATGACAATTGGAAAGCGAATGTAGGAAGTTAGGACACGGAGACACAGGCAAAGGGCAAACTAAGGAGAGCCTAGGAAGGGCCAAGAGGATCAGGAAAGCGAGAGGCAAGAGGCTGGCAACCCGAAAGTTGGCCTGCCGGGTGAACCCTCGGGAAAGTTCGAGTACTATGACTGGTATGACAGGCCAGACTATGACAAGTTTGAACTATGAAGGACATCGAGTCGACAGGCTGGGTGGACGATTGCCGCAGGTCGTGAGATGGCGGCATAAAGTGAAGCCACAACCACGAGAGCTCATCTCCCAACGACCGGCCAATATGAGGCTTAGGACTTTTTCATGAACCTAGGGTAAGAAGACATTAGAGTTGATCGGCGGCAACTCTACATCGGCTAGGGTAAGAAGACCCTGCGAACTCTCTATCGGTTAGGACAACTATGGCTTGCATCTCCAAGTAAACATAATTAAAACACAGATCGTCTATCGCCTTTCACCAGAGATGAAGATCAGAAAGGACAGATAAGTTGCCTCTAATTAGATGGTTAATCATGTAAGGAAGGTCACCTTCATTTAGAGGCTCTTTATTTCCAACTGAGTCTCTTGAGCTGAGACTCATCATTCCAAAAGAATTAATGGCTATTAACGTTTTAGCCTTCCCTTGTAGCCAAACAATCAGACCAACTAGCATACAATAATATACATTACTGTACAAGACATGGCAAATACCCATATAACTGCTGCCATATTTACGGTCAGAGACGATGGTCGGCTTACTCGGGTAAAAGAGGCAGCTTGTTTACACTTGTGCCTCCGCCACCACCACTAGTCAGGGATTTAGAGCTCATTTCCTTTCGGCCGCTCGAACCGGACTTCGAGAGCTTAGAAGTTTTCTTGTTTATCTTGAGCGGAAGAATCTGCAGTCGGGGGTTCAGCTCGGTGCCAGAATTTTCTGCAGCTAGCTGATAGCTTTCCACTAGCTCAAGTTGTCGAGCAACTATCTCGGAGCGCCTAGGGAGAAGTTCTACTGGCTCTCCACCGGGAATGACGATGTACTCGATTGCAAGACGGACCTCCTATCATACAATCAAGAAAGTTAACAGGAAAGATCATGCGAAAGAGACAATATTTTCTTCTGCCGCTTAGTAGCAGAAATAAAAGATACGTAGATATAAGACACAATGTCTTTTCAGGGTGCAGCAAATAATCGACCACACAATGCAAATCTAAGCTAACCACGACCAGATGATGGGTGAGCTAAGCTAATGGCGCAAGAGACAGAAAACAGTGCAATGTCAAGTCACTTTGTGGAGAATTCTGTCCATGAAGTTAGGTTATCATGAGTAGGCCATACTGCCAGGAACAGCAGATATTTGGCCAAGAGCATATTTCTCCAAAGGAATAATTCTTTTGAATCAAATAAAAACATATTAATGACTCGCATCTTTTTTACTTTCTTGGATCTCCTAGAGAATAAGCCATATTGGATAGAACATATAATACATATTCCCTGGTGTGAAAGCACGAGCCTGTCTAGGCTTTTGCCTAATCTAAAGGTAGACGTGTAAAAGGCCAGAGACCTCAAGTTCTGTAAAGAAAAGAGCATGATGAACAAGAATAGACCAAAAATTTCTATGTCTCGGTTAAAGTAATGCGCAAGCGTACGTGCAATGTGTCAATGCCGGACAAGTTTTTTTCTTGATCGATACAACACATGAATGACAGGATCTTTCTTTACTTCTTTCAAATAGCAGATGGTATGTTTCTGAATCAAGGCTTCAACTGAGTGCTTTATTCTTCTTTCCCCATCTGAGGAAGAAGAAAATTTACCTCCAGGGCATCGATCTCCTCAAGGGTCGGTTTTCTTGTTGGTGCATCATCTTCAATTTCAACGTCCACATAGTTTTTGACACGCTGCTTCCATGAAGAGCTATATGACTCCATTCCGAGGATCATACGGACAGCCTTGACCATCTGGGCCATAGTATTTGACTGCAATACCAGAGAGATAACATTTTATTTAGAAGCATGCAACAAAAATGTTACTTGAGAAGAGAATGGGTTATTATATACCTTTATTACAAAAACCGGCAACTGGTGAAATTTAGCTACACTACGGATCCAAGGGTTCTCCTTCATTTCAGCACTGCAGGCAAGAATTGCATCTGCCGTTCCAATGTCATCAGTTAAATCAATCTCATCTTGAAGCCCCATTACCATAGCCACTTGTAGTAGATCAGCTTCAAGAATCTGGATGACACGTAAAGTCAGGTATAAATGTTCCAATATCATCAGTGGCACCATAAAAAGTTCATATGACTAACTTAAGATCGAAAAAGAGAAAAATAGAGATCTGGTATTTGACAGAAGTGCCCTAGTGCAACAGGGTAGAAATGATAAAAAATTGTATAAGACCGGAATGATCAGTCAGAATATTTACCTTGTAAGTGTAAACAGAGACTGGCGAGCTTCTCTTTCTTGCAGACAGATTGGTGCCACGAGTTTGGGCCTTACCGGAATGATGAGCTATATCTTCCTCATCAGACTCTATATCGTTACTTAAGCCTGTATTATCAGCCGTACTGTGATTTTCTCCGCTTTCCTCATCAAATGGTGGAGTAGATTTCAGAGAATCATTGGCCTCAAATAGCATACGACGAATTTCAAACAGGGGAGATTTTCCTATAACACAAAATTGTTTCCTTAGAGAAACTGATGTTTGGAATATCATTTTGAGAGACATAGCCTTTAGACATGTTGAAAGGTAAATATAATGACAAGCTCCCACTTCAATCTTCGAATTGAGGAGGCATAAGTACCTGCCAGTATAGCATCAACACTAGCATCCAGTCGGTGATGAACGCGACATTCTGTTTTAGATATCATCTCAATAGCACAAGTAAATGTAGGGGGGCCTTTTCTCTCAAGAATCGTCTTCTGCACTTTCCTTTTCCTTGCTTCCTCGTCACCAAGCGTCACACTCTGTTTGAAAGGTAAATTTTCAGGCTTAATCCACCTTAGAATCCCAAGGACTATGACTTTAGATCGACCACTTTTCAACTCTCAAGCAAACTAGGAAAATTTTCAAATGTACTTTTGCATATATCCTCGGAACACTACGCAATATTAGAATAAAGAACCCTCGAGATACACGGACACCAACCCACATCAGCAGCCAATGGTGCCAAAAACCACCTTCTCTCTCCACTATCATGTAGTGGGGATTATGCAGGTTTATATCTGGCTGATTGAGGGTTTATTTGGCAAGATGAAATGAAGGAAAGGGAAAAGCAATTGGTAGCAGTAGATCAGTACAAATAAATTGATAACTGCTTTGTACCTCTACGCCGCCGACAAGGATCTGCAAAGAAGGGTTTTTTATTATGTTATCTATTGTCATTCCATGTGCTGTGCCAACAAGTTGAACTCCTCTTTGAGCAATAGTACTGGCAGCTAGTGCCTCAAGTTCAGTTCCAATTTCATCGATTATGATTGTCTCAGGCATGTGATTTTCAACAGCTTCTATCATGACCTGCATAGAAGACACATGGTTTATAGAACGTCTGAGCAGAAACTGTAAGAGGTTATAACATAGTTAGAATCAAAGCAGGAGTGAAAAGCTATAATAAACTTAAAACTTACATTATGTTGCAGATGGACATTAGGCACTTGCATTCTCCTTGCCCGGCCTATTCCTGAATGAGGGACATCTCCATCACCTCCAATCTCGTTAGATGTGTCTACTATGATGACGCGCTTCATGTGCTCATCTGCCAACATTCTCGCAATTTCTCTGTCAAAACAGAATCGTTTTAGATAAACCAGCCATTCTGGCACTGAGAAAAATCAGAAATAATAATGAGCAAAATAGCAACAGAAAATGCCCACACATGACTTCAAGCTAAACAATCTCAGTTGAAAGCTATCCTTGCGGAGAGAAGTACCTAATCAAGGTAGTTTTTCCGACTCCGGGTGGACCAATGACCAAGATTGAGCCACCTCCCTCAATCAAGTCACGAATTGTCTCAGCACTTCCAGATAGAGCTCTCCCAACTCGGCAAGTTAGGCCAATAACTTGCATCTTACGGTTACGGATGGCACTTATACGATGCAATGAACTATCAATTCCCGATCTGTTGTCATCTGAAAACTCTCCAACCTAAAAGGAGAGAAGCCAACATAATGTAAAGCCATCTAATTTCCATGTCATCACAAATTTCCTTTCTTATGTCCAGATGATCAGAATTATCAGAGACGAGGCAAAATTGCTCAACTATCCAATATGCACCGTAAGAACGTGGTGTAAACATCATATCCTAACACTATGAATCGTGAAGGTCTCCACATAAAGTGTAACTGATACAATGCCCGGCCTCTAGTAGCTCAACAGTCAAATAGAAAGGATTTTCAAGCACCACAATCACATCATCTGTCCTATTCATCAATTGTGATACCCATGTAACTGCAATACTCATTTCGATTCTCACAATGGAAAGCTGTTACGGCAAAATACAATTCAGCAACAGATTACAGACTTTGCTTCAGTTTTTTTCACTGTGTATGTGAGGGATTAGTCTAGGACATATAAAATGATAATCCAGTAGCTTGAACCAAGCAAGTATAGCTATTCACTTAAGAAGATCACCTTAGATATAGCATGCCTCAAATCATCCCGCTTAATCGGCTGGTCTGATATGACCCAATCACCCGATGGGAACCTGGCGAGCGGCTTTCTACCCAAGTCCATCACGACCTCAATCAGAGTCCCGATCTCCTCATGCTTGTCCAGCTCCCTTCTCATCCTCAATGGCACTAACTCAAGAAACATCTCCATCTCCGAGCCCGGCACGGACTGCGACGTCGAAGCCGCGCTCGACGACGGATTCGACGCCGACCCATTTCCTCCGAAGAGCCGGTCCGACGGCCGCCGGAATTCCGGGGACCGAACCGACGGGGCCTGCGATTTCGACGATGCGACCCCTCTACGCCCACGACCCGATCGACGGAATGACGAAGAGACCGCGGAGATCAAACTCGAGCCCCGGAGGTACGTGAGGGTGGAGGTGGGGATCTGGTTAGCCGAGTTCCACGAGGTCTTGAGATCAATGAGCAGAAAATCCGAACACAACGCTCTCATCCTTACTCAAGCACTAAACTTTGCGGGGTTCTGCGATCTGGGTCTCGCTTGTTAGCGCTTTTATGTGGAATTTGTGGGGGAGAGGGGAGAGAAAGGGGGAAGAGATATTGGAGACGAAGGAGGAAGAGTGAAGGAACGAGAAGGAGGAGGAGAAGATTCGAAGGGATCTCCTCTGGGATCGGAGAAGAAGTGGGGAGCCACCACAAGGCAACGGAAGGAGACAAAGTGTTAACGACCATGGAAGCTCCAAAAGGGATTGAAGTTGAACCACGTGGGGGCTGCTCGCTGGCGAAGAGAGGGCGATGCCAGTGGGATTGGATTGTCCATCTTGGCACAATAACTTGGAACGGGATTCTTAACAGTCTTCACAGGAGAAGACCAGAAGAGTCTCCCTGGCCATCTTGAGTTTTGATTACCCGAGAAGAAGACAAAATCAGGAAGACAAAATCAGGAAAAAAAGGACGTTTCATCGATCGGATGATATCATATGTTAATAGTTACTGTGCAGTAATAACTTCACTTATCTAATCCAATAACAAAATAAACCATCACCCTTCGACGAAACAAGCCGTAAAAATTTACCTTTTTTGTGATCGGATTGATCCTAATAATTACACCGAAATAAAACGCGAATGTAAGATCTTACGGTAGATTGTATAATTCTTTTTCAAAGATGGTTGAGGACTAAGGAATTATAGCATTGGAAAACAAGCCTTAGAGATTAGATTGATATATCATGTGTTTCCCTCTTTTACTCTATTGATGGTTCATTTAGCTTCTTGTTATTAATCACCATATGTTTTCGTCTTCATAATAACTTCTATTCCGAGAATTAGCAACTATCGCATGCTATGTTTGTTTGGCGAGAAATGATGATTTGAAAATTATTTGCTAAGAAATAATTATCGTTTGAAATAATTAGTCGACAAAAAATGATTTCATTGGCAAAAAATAATTTATGTCTAAATATTTTTATGGACAATTGGATTTTTTTTTATACAATACAACTTTCTCGACTATTTCTAGGAAAACGCTTCCAAAATCCTTCATTTTTTTTGTGAAATAAACGTACGGGCAGTTTCAAACTACTTCCCTCAAGAAAGAAAGCTTGATTTTTGTTCAAGAACGATGAGTATAAGTATTCATTACATAATTTTTTTTAGGGAAAAAGATAGTGTTTTTACTTTAAGTTTTTTTTGTTCCAATTTTTATTTTAAATTCAAAACCAAGATTTTTGAACTTTTTTTATTTTACTTTTAAGTTCAAAAATCTTGTTTTTCAACTTTAAGAAATCCGACCAAAATAAAAACTTTAAGAAAACAAATAAAAACAAGAAAAGTCATTAAATGAGTTTTCAAGTAGAAAAAAAAAAACTCTATTCAATAATTAAAACCAAAATTCCGATTTGCTTTCTCAACCTTTCCTCCGTCCTCGACCTCCTTCCTCAAACATATGGAAAACCATCATGCCCCACCAAGCCCTCCGTCTTTGACCGCCGTTTATCTTCCGGTCCCGGGCCACCAGCCTAGCCCGGCAGCCATCTCAAACGATTCCTTTCAGTTTCTCGAGATGCCTTAGCCGGTTCCATCATCTCCAATGCATGACTATCGCCTTTGCGGCCGAAAAAAACCCACCACTTGCACGCCCTTCGCCGCCAGCTCTGCCATCAACTCTCCCTTTCGATCTATCAACGGATACACGCCGCCGTCTGCCACCAATACTCGCCGCCCCTTCGTTCTCATCCTCTCTGATTCCTTCAATCTCTTCCCTGCTGTCGGATGCAGTACTCGGGGTCCCGATCTGGCCGCAGCTGGCAGCGCCAGCTCCCACATCAGGTCCATCACGTTCACCGGCAGGCTGGGTTGTCGAAGAGCCTCGCTTCCGACTCGATCCTTTTGGAACCACCAAAGAAGGGGTGGTGCAAGATCAGCCCTCTGACCAACGATGGCTCGAGATCGGCATTGGCAGTGCAAGCGCGCAGGCCTGCATGGTATGCGATGTTCCATCCCCCACTTGTGCCCATCAGGAAGCACGGCGAGAAGTCAACGTGCTCACGAAGCCAATCCTCCTCGGCAGTCCTGACCCAGTGGAGGGCCTCCACGGCCTCATCATAGGCCGCGGACCCGAAGCGAGGCGGTAGCTGAGGGAGACGGCGATGGCGGAGAGCTTCCTCACCATGAAGGAGCAGAAACCGTGGGTCATCGTGGAGGATGGATAGAAGTGTACGAATCTGCCGCTGTGGTAATAATACACGATGAGCAGCAGTTTTGGTCGAGCGGTGCTGGTGGCTGAGGCATGTAGATCCGGGTCCAAGTGTTGTGGCTCGGGTTGAGCGGGACTGTCCTTGGTCTGGACGGGCGAAGGGCTGGACGGGATCAGGCATGGCGGCCGTAATTTGCATCGTCGAGGCAGCGCGTGATCTTGCGGTCTGGGTTGAGGACAACTTTGAGGTAGTCATAGGCATCAACGGTCGGCGCCGGTGGCCGGATCAGTATCTGGATGTTGACCGGCCATTTTCGCTCGAGATGGGACTGAAGAAAGAAACTGGAAACTGATTTTAGTATCCGCCCGGTAGAGGAGATGGAGCAAGAAACATTTGGAGTATTCTATCCCTTTCTTTCAACCAAACATGTTTAATTCAAGAAGACATCATTGATTGTCAGTTTAATAATTACAGCAATTCCAGAAGAAATCAATAATCACGTGAATATGTATGACCAGTGTTTCCTGACAAGGAACTGCCATTAGATTACCTAATTGCATATAGTACAGGAGACAAGTTGTGGGCATTGTGTTTTAATGGGAAAAGGATACTAGGGCTTCGTTTTTTTTTTTTTTTCCCTTCTTCATTTGTTTCATGAAAAATATGAGGTTTTCGAAAAATATATCTTGAAAAGTCATTTTTCAGAAAAATTACAATATTTTCCAATGTTTGACCGAAACTTAGAAATGAATTGAAAAACAATTTCCGTCGTTTGGCAAGGAATTATTTTTCCTAGTAAAATTACCAAAAATTTAATTTTTTAATTGTATTTTTATTTTTTTCAACAATCGAAACAAGAAGCATGAGATGATATAGGCGGAGGAATAATTTCCGATAGCGAATTACTTGACTCGATGGATGGATGGATGGATGGAGGGAGGGGCCCTCCAACTCAAGCACCAAATCAATGTTGACTCAACAATAATCGAGAGAGGCACCACTAAGCGAGATCGAGACCAACACCTTGTATAGGTTGGGTTCCAAACCTACGCTTGTTTTCTTCAAATATCCCAATAAAGATAGGGGCTTCCAAGCTTGACTAACAAGCGATAAAGTTGATTTTGAGAAAGAAGGGGGCGAGCTAGCTGCAATCAAAGGCTAGCGCTAATGAGAATTTTTAGTTGTTTTTTATTTTTTGACTAAAAGTGTACTTTTCCCATTACGCAACATTACATTTGTACTTCCGAAGTTATTTTTGAGCTAATTTCAAAAGTTAAAAAAAGTTGCTTCTCTTTCGAAGTAGAAATCTCTCAACATTAATATATCTCTCACTTCGATCTTTTTTCATTTTTAGCGCCTCTCTCACGCCCATGCCTCGGCCGTCGTTATTGGAACTTATTTTGTTTTGAAATTGTAGCGATTGGACCGCGTTGTTTCACTCGGATATGAATGAAATTTTACTTTGACAAAAAGAAAAAATTAGGGGGAAAATCCGACCAAAAAAAATAATTAGCGGGAAAAAATCAAACAATTTCACCATTTTTTTGGGTAACCAAAAACAGACTCGAACGGCCATGAGAATCTAAACAATTTCACCTATCTTGGCATGAACTTGGCAATCTAAACAATTTCACCTGTCTTGGCATGAGCTTGGTGGGAGAGATTTGGAGCCCGCGGCCATGAGAGCTGAAGCTTCTTTGAGCTCGCGGCCATGGCCGCTTGAGGTTGGCCGAGCTCGATAAATCCCGTATCAAACGCGTCAAGTTTTGCAATCTCTTTACTGTCGTATAAGACACTTGAGCGCGTCTTCTCCTGCGAAGATCACATGTCTACCCAGTCATGGACATTGGAGCATCGAATTAGCATTTCAAGCTTCCATCTCAAGAACTTAAATCATAGGGTATAAGGGCACCTCAAGTGTCAATATTTTTTTTGGGATAAATTCAATCGGGCGATCTTTAATACCACCGTTTGTTTTAGTTATCACTTAAATAATCATTTAAAAAAAAACACTTAAGTGATCCAAAAAACGATCATTTTAGTGCCAAATCGTAAAAAAAAAAATGGTCACTTTAATATCAACGGCGATAAATTCCGGCGAACTCTTCTTGTCCCGTTTCCTTTTCCTTTTTTAAGTTTTTTTTTCCCTTTTTCCCTTCTTAGTATTTGCTATTTTTTGAAATTTTTTTTTTTTCAAAATTTTTGAACTATTTTCTTATTTGGAGTCATCACTGTCCATCACCAAATTAGATGTGGTTCGAGGGAGGAATTTGATTGTACCAACTTGACAAATTCTAGGAATTAATTGCACTTTTTGAAAGTTCTAGGATTCAGGTTGTGCTTTCTCTATAACTTTTAGTGTTTCTTGTGCACTTATCCCTATTATTTAATAATGATTCTCAAAAATCTTTAATCTACAATTTCTATAGACATGTGGCGTTATCAAGAGAAATTTTTGCGATAAACTATAGATTAGAAGAAAGATGAAAGTGGAAGGAGAGAGAGAGAGAGAGAGTGATAATCATGGTTTTGGGTCTGCAATGATCTCACCAGAGATAGACTGAAACTATCGATCATTTTTTTATTCGCATATGTTTGATTTTCTTGTGAAAAACAACCAATCGAATAAAAAAAATAGAATGAGAAAAGGTATCGAATTATGTGATTCGATCATAGCACGAGATTTCACTATAGATCGAGCAATAAAGAGAAATTACAAGCACACGCGAGCCATTCAGATTTTTTTAGTGTCTTCCAGCTCCGCATTACAAGTAATATTACTCACACATTAGCCTTTACAATTTCTCACGAGACAATTACTTAATCTAACAAAGGAAATCATAAATCTACCGCAAGATTTATTAACTTTAAAAAGCTTGCAAGTTCTTCATAATGAAGTTCACGAGCATCCCACGCGAATGGTTGTTATGGCCAAAAGCTCATCGCCACTCTATTGTGCTATGCTCACACAAATAACATCGAAGTCCAAATGGGAACCCTTATTAGCTGACTCAATGGGTCTTATATTGGATTCACTTCACGGATTCAAACTCAAGAAATGTTCTCAACTGTCTTATGTAGCCAACTAAATTCCGAATATAAAGGGAAAAAGCGAAAATCAAGCAAGATGAGCAAAATCACAGGGCACAAGTGAAGATCTGATCACCAAATGAAATCATGGTGAGTTTAGCAAGGGCGAAACAAGAAGGGAGAAAGATCATTGCAAGAGTTGTGTAGATTGGATTTTGGGAATTAGAAGTCATTTATTCAATAACTCGACATGTTCATGACTCGAGTGATGAGAAAGATGATCTCTCTATTTTTTGGTTTAAAAGAGAGGTAAGAGGAGCGAGATGATTGTCCGCGTCAGTAGTTTTTGTGGGTGTATACAAACGTTCTAGAAAAAGGCTTACCAAGTTCAAGAGACAGCCATTCAATCGGGGCTCAACCGAGTTGGGGACAACGACGGAAAGCGTCGCTCACATCCATGAATGGGGGCGTCTATCATTGCCGATGGAGCACTGAGAGATCGCAAAAAGGCGGGCTATTGAAAGTTTGTATTTTATACTCTTGATATGCCAAAAAGCTTTACCTTCCATCACGTTCAACTGAACATGGCAATAGAATCGAATTGGCATGACTGCAGCAGTCTTTCACAACTCGACCACAATATGATTTGCGTGGCACATATCGATTCAGAAGTGTCCTAAGACGTGGAAGCTATCAATGCTTAAACTTAACGATCATCTTGCCAACGAAAGCTCGATTTGAGAATTCATCAGCAATGCAAAATCCGGGTCAGAGGCTCCGGGTTTAGGACCTAGATTGGCCCTCCCATCGATGATTGGAAAGGAAGGGAGAAAGAGTGCAAAGGAGGACATTCATTGCGGTTGGAAGTTATGCCTTTTCATATGGCGGAGATAATAGATGAGGTATGACTACATTTGTGCTACTCATCTATGCTTTCTTACAAGAAATAAGGATGTTTTTATTCGGTAGATAGCATCCGTCTTTGACCGCCGTTCATGTATTCCCGTCCCGGGCCGCCGGCATCGCTGAGCTGCTGGCACAAACGATTCCTTTCAATTTCTCGAAAAGCAGCTCTGCCTTAGCCGGTTCCCCAAGCTCCACTCCATGATAATTGCCTTCGCCGCCGAAAAAGCCCACCACTTCCACGCCCTTCGCCGCCAGCTTCGCCATCAACTCCCTCTGCCGATCTACCAGCGGATCTCCGCCGCCGCCCGCCACCACCACTCGCCACCCTTCCTTTCTCATCCTCTCCCACTCCTCCGATCTCTACGCAGCCATAGGATTGCAATACTCGTGGTCCCGGTCGGCGCCGGCCGGCAGCGCCAGCTCCCACATCAGGTCCGCCCCGTTCACTGGCACGACCGGTTTGTTGAACAGCCTCACTTCCGACTCCGTCCTCTTGGACCCACCGAAGAAGGCGTGGTGCAATATCAGCCCTCTGATCACCAAAGGCTCCAGATCGGCGGCGGTGGTGCACGCGCGCAGGCCCACTTGGTATGCGATGTTCCCGCCCGCGCTCGTGCCCATCAGGAAGCATCACGAGAAGTCAACGCGCTCTCGAAGCCACTCCTCCTCGGCGGTCCTGACCCAGCGGAGGGCTTCCACGGCGTCGTCGTAGGCCGCGGGGAGGCGGTGCTCCGGAGCGAGGCGGTAGCTGGCGGATACGACAACGGCGCCGAGCTTCGCCGCCATGAGGGAGCAGAGATTGTGGTTCATCGCGGAGGACGGGGAGGAGTGTACGAATCCGCCGGCGTGGTAATACACGATGAGGGATAGTTTCTGGTTGGACGGTAGCGATGCGCGAGGCGCGTAGATGCGGGCCCAAGTGTTGTGGGTCGGGTCGACCGGGACGTCCTTGGAGCGGACGGCGAAGGGGTGGTCGGGATCGGGCACGGCGGGGATAGTTGGATCGTCGGGGCCGCGCGTGATGGTGCCGTCTGGGTTGAGGACAATTTTGAGGTAGTCATAGGCATCGACGGCCGGAGCTGGATCAAGATCCGGATGTTGTTGACCGGCCATGTTTGCTTTGCTCGAGGGGGAGAGACTGAAGAAAGAAGCAGGAAACTGTTCTTTGTGGCCATTGGAGTTCTCTGAAAGTCAAAAAGTCAAATGTAGTCGGGCTTGTGACAGCCATGATAAGGACTTACAGACATTGTTGACCCACCTGTCTGATTTCTGATTTCTGATTTCTTAATCTTTCTTCAGTCCCACGCATAAAAAATGGCCGGTCAAGGTCCAAATCCAGATCCAGATCCAGTCGCGACCGATGATGCCCGTGACTTAACTTGCCTCAAACTCTTAAGTTGTCCTTGGCATGATCATCCGACTATCCAACTACCCCCGCCATGCCCGATCCCGACTGCCCCTTCACCGTGCTTGTCAAGGACGACTCGAGCGGCCTTTTGGGCCAGCTCCAACTGTTTTCCTCGAGCATCGTCGGCTCGGTTTTGACGGCCCTGGCGTAGGGGTGTCACGGGCCGGGCCAGGCGAGTGATGTTGTGTGGGCCGTGATAAAACCAGCTTTTTTGAAATCAAAACTCCATCAAATGAAAAATATGAAAAAATAAAATAAATTAAATTAAAAGACACACATTGATATTAAAAAAGGCTGCGTTTGGTTTGGCGGTCATAATTTGGGTTCAGATAGAATAAAAGAATGATTCTATAACTTTGGCGGTTTGAATTTGGTTTGGATAGAATAAAAAATATTCTATCTCGTGTTAGGTAGCATCTTCTGGATGGGATAAATTCGGATATGCCTAGATAAAATGTTGGATAAGAAATTTGGGTTAGGGGTCGGATAAACTGGGATTGGATAATTTTTCTTTTAAAATAACGGAAAATGATGAGTGATGAAGGGATGTATCAAGTTTTGTCGACCAACATGCACCTTAACAACAATTGATTATCGTGTCTTTCGATCACCATGCAATTGTCATCGCCTCCCGATCTCCTCCGATTCTTTATCGCCGATCTTACTCGACGACAAAGGGTATGAAAGAGAAGTTATATATCATATGGCCATCAACACCGAAGAACTCGAATCTCGCCCTTCGCATCGTCATCCACAACAAAGGTGTAACGCATCCATCCTTCTGTCTCAAAATTTATCCCATTACACGTTATGCTAAGTGAATTTCTACTTCAAAAGTGTTTTTGGAGTAAAAATCCATTTGATAATATAATTTATGAAGCAAAAATTTATTTAGTAAAAATTGTTACTTCCAAAGAAATTTTTATTTATAAAGTAAATTTAAACTTTTAAAATTGTTTTTTCCCCAAATTTGAGAAGTTAAAAAAATTGCTTCTCAACTCAAGATGTACCTCTTAAACAAAAAAAAAAAAAACTCAAAAAGTACTTCTCACCTCACCCTCTTTTCATTTCGCCATCACCCTCTTTTCTATCACGCCCGCCTTCACCGACCTCCACCGCGCCCCCTCGCCGCCGCCCATTGTCGACCTCCATTGGCCACCTTGCGACCAACGCCAACCATAGGCCATTGCCCATTGCCCGCCCCCCGCCCATCGTAAACCTACGCCGGCCGTCGCCACCAACCAACCTTCTCCCGCCGCCAACCACCGCCGATCTCCGCCCATTGCCACCCGCGACGACCGCCACCGTCGCCGACCTCCTTGGGCCATCGCCTATCACCGACCATTGCCACCACCGACCGTGGCCAACCACGCCTCGTAACCAACTATCGACCACCGTGGCTTCAATCACCAAGTTGCCGTCTCTAGCAATCGGAGTAAAAAATAAATAATAATGTTTTTTTAAAAAAATGAAGTAGCAAATTTTTTGACCGTCGACAATAATTTTTCATAAAAGATTTTGTGTTAATAATGTTTCAAAAGTAAAAATTTTCAATCGTTACCAAACGAATTTCTCTAATCGAAATCAACTTCCGGAGCAAAAGTAGAAAAATCAACTTTTACTTTTGAGTAGAAATAGAAAAATCAACTAGGTCTTATTCTCTTTTAACCAAAAATTGATTTCAAGCGAAGTATTGGCATGAACGCGCGCTCTTAATCGATTCCGGTTTCTTTTTCACTTTCTCTTTTCTTTTATGTTTTACTAGGTCCTTTTCTCTTTTTATATGGAACATTTGAGATATGCTGATTTTAGTTGGTCAATCTGTTCATCAACTAATAAAAAGAAATTATCACAACATTTTGCACTCCTTGCTCGTGGGTCACTCACTCCCTTTATTGCCTTAATGGGGTCATAAAAGAGTTATTGTTGCGTTCCTTCCACTCACGGTACATCTACTACATGATCATCGATTCACTGCCTTCTCGTCGATTATTGACTTGCCGATGGAGGATACGGATTGAAAGAGTGAATTTCTATCAACTAGCTTGAGATGAAAGTCAGCTAGTAAGAGGATACATGGTTGCTAGACACCAATGGAGAAGCACATTATAGTACTTGTATGCTTTCTAACTGGAACCTTTCCTGGATGAATAGTCCCCTGACCTTCCTTAGGCCGACCTCTTTCTCTTCCCCTTTCATTGAAAATTTCCCACCCGAATGGCTCTCATCTACTCGAACTACTCCTTTCTCATTTGTTGAATCTCTCTTGTATCGAAGCCCGATTCTCGGTCTCAAGTGCCCCAATCTCCGTGGCATGAAGTGACTTTCCCAAAGTATTTAGTGCGGAATATAAAGAAGCTAGCATTCAAAACATAGAAGTTACATCTTAATCCGCCGATCTAGGGATGGAGAGTGGCTTTCGGGGAGAGCTCGCTTAGTGCGGCTCGGCTCGATAAAGGAAGATAAGAAAGCATAATAAAATGATTGATTTGAACCTGGAGCCAAGTCAAGGTGAGATGTGGGCCTTGGCTTCGAAGCATAAAGAAATAGCCTAAATCTTCCTTAGAAAGGAGCCCAAAAGCATAAACTAGGCTAGGCCTTCGGGCGACTCGCTTAGCATGATGAGTAAATCGGACCGCAATGACACAATCATCCAAAGCTTTTGAAATCCAATATTCAGTCTTTAATATTCACATGGGCGAGGAGCGCCCTCGTCAAGCCCTTGCCGATCCGACGAGGGTTGTCATCACCCGATTGGGAGGGTAGAGCCTTCACCAAATCCAACGAGAACAACCCCCGCCCGTGGTCCGTTACGCCACCACGGCTGAGTACGACACATCGGCCAAAGAAAAAAAATATAAAAAATTAAAAAATTATCCTCGCCAACGCCTCGGCCACGTCACGTAAGAAGGCCGACATCCACGATAGTAGTTTCGCCAAAATTAGCCCTAATGACTAGATTATCATATCGTTAAAAATGTTTAGAACTAAATTGACAACTCATCAAAAAGTTTAAGGACTAAATTAACTCAATTGAAAGGTTAATGACTAAATTGACAAATTGTCAAAATGTTTATAATTAAATTGACACAATTGAACGGTTTTTAGCCGCATTGACCGCCGCATAACAAGTTTAGAACGTTTTGGACAATTTTTCTTGAGAAAGATAACATGAATAATTTTATTCTCATCGAGCCCCAAATATTTTGGTCGTTCATTTACTCAAATGTTCGGTTGCCCGGGGCTTTGAAGTGGTACTAATAGCTCAAAATGCCCCGTTTGGATGAAGATATGACGGCACCATTGTCCTAGCGTTGCTCTAAACGTTATGCCCGTTTGGAGGAACACGTATATGCGACTCGTCTTCACTTTCTTACAAGATAAAAGGTTGTTTTCATTCGATTGATGATTTATAATTTGATAAATTTCTATTGCGCGGATTATAATAGTGGGTGACATTAGCAAGAATATTAATCTAAAAAAGAAACAAGACATAAAGACAACGTGAAAGAAGACGAAGGCAAATGACAAACCACCACGCGCACCGTGCACTCCGCCTCTGACCGCCGTTTGTCTTCCCTTCCCCGGCCACCGGCCTAGCTGGGCCGCCAGCTCAAACGATCCCTTGCAGTTTCTCAAGAAACAACTCTGCCTTAGCCGGCTCCATCATCTCCACCGCATGACAATCGCCTTCGCCGCCGAAAAATCCCACCACTTGCACGCCCTTCGCCTCCAGCTCCGCCATCAACTCCCTCTGCCGATCTATCAACGGGTCTCCTCCGCCACCCGCCACCACCACTTGCCACCCCAACGTTCTCATCCTCTTCCACTCCTCCAGTCTATTCCCAGCCATTGGATTGCAATACTCGTGGTCCCGGTCTGCGCCGGCCGGCAGGGCCAGCTCCCACATCAGGTCCGTCCCGTTTACGGGCAGGACAGGGTTGTCGAACAACCTCGTTTCCGACTCGGTCCTCTGGGACCCACCGAAGAAGGGGTGGTGCAAGATCAGCCCTCTGATCACCAAGGGCTCTAGATCAACCGTGGCGGCGCTCGTGCGCAGGCCCGCGTGGTACGCGATGTTCCCCCAGCGCTCGTGCCCATCAGGAAGCACCGCGAGAAGTCGACGCGCTCTTGCAGCCACTCCTCCTTGGTTGTCCTGACCCAGCAGAGGGCCTCCACGGCATCTTCGTATGCCGCGGGGAGGCGGTTCTCCGGAGCGAGGCGGTAGCCGGAGGAGACGACGACGGCAGAGAGCTTTGCAGCAATGAGGGAGCAGAATTCGTGGATTCTCGTGGAGGACGGCGAGAAGTATACGAACCCGCCACCGTGGTAATACACGATGAGCGGCAGTTTTTGGTCCGGCGGTAATGGTGGGCGAGGCAAGTAGATTCGGGCCCAAGTGCCGTGGGTCGGGTTGAGTGGGACGTCCTTGGTGCGGACGGCGAAGGGCTGGTCGGGATCGGGCACGGCCGGGGTCTTTGGATCGTCGAGGTGGCGCGGGAACGTGCCGTCTGGATCGAGGACAACTCTGGGGTGGTCATAGGCATTGGCGGCCGGATTTGGATTTTGATCTGGATGTTGGCCGGCCATGTCTGCTTTGCTCAAGGTGGGACTGAAGAGAGAAATGGGAAACTGTTTGTTGCCAGTTGATGGAGCCGCCGGAGGCAACGCCGTTGTTTATCGTTGAAATAATTGGACAATCACATAAACCATTTTTGTAATGATAACTGAATGCTTTCATACCTGATAAATATAGGAAAATACCACTTGTAGAAAAAATAAAAGTAATACCCGTCAAGTCTTCACATAAAAAAAAAAAAGTGTCCGGCTAAGCTGAGCCGGACTTACGGTGGGATGGTCAACTAATGACCAAAAATATGTTTGTTGAAATCGGATCACTTGCCGATCCAGTTTCATTATTTTGATTGCCCAATTCTTTTTTTTATATATGATTTTTATGTGTTTTTATTGTAAGTTAAAATTAAAAGCAAAATTATAAGAGAGCACACACATGTTAAGATTGACTTGGATAGACCGAATTGGTATAAATGTAAAATTGACAAAAAATAATAATTTAGGACTGAATTGACACAATTATAATAAATTTAAGACTTTTTTTGATAATTTTCCCCACATGCTAAGGTTTAGTATCTTGCCACACGTATCAAAGATGCAGATACAACGTGATGTAATTGCTACGGCGCTTACAAAAGTAGAGCCCGTTTACGGCGGCTTCTAGGAGGGTTTGGTAATTTTTCACACAACCCATTTAGAAAGGACACGTAATTAAGAGGGGGTCGAGTCACAGCTTAAACAAGTTTGTGGTAAAAATAATTTGCTTATGTCAAGCTCTCGCCACAAGTGTTGACACCTAAATTTTATTTTTTAGAAAATCATTCATTTAATCATAAAATGAGGATTAAACATAATTCTCACAAAAAATAAATAAATAATTCCTCATGCATTGCATATTTATTTTCTATCGGTCATTGCATTTAAGGTCAAAATGAATCAACTGAGCTTAATTTTTGACAGTGGTTGAGCCGAACTTAGTGAGAAGTATTTCGACTAAGGCCTAGGGGTGTGCTGAATTTGTTTAAATCGAGAGGACCTAGTTTAAGCCCAATTCAGTCCATTTAAGCTTTAAGGTTTTCAATTTAATGTCCATTATTTAAAAAGCCTTAACTTGAGCATGAAAAAAGCAAGACAAGCTAGTGGGCTTATGGGTTTGGACGTTGATCAACATATGTTAGCATGTGAGGTTTTACCTAATTATTCATTTAATTAATTTAAGCCTAGAATTGCATTTTAAGCCCACAGGAAAGGCCATTTACGGCCATCAATTCACCAAAACTCCTCATGGCCGAACTTCTCATTGTCTTAGTGCAATTAGGACTCTTCAAAATTTCAGTTTAATTCTGAATTTTATTGAGGCTTATCTTGACTAAGAGTTTTATTGAATGTGGAAACTTATTTAGATAGAGTTCTTGTGGATATAGAAACTCAAGATCTAATGATCATAATCATGTCCTACTCAAGTTAGGATAATTGATCCGACGGTTCAAGAAAACTCCTATTCCTACTAGGATTATCGGGTCTAGATCTATATATACAAGGGCTTGTTTGCGTTCAAGGGGATTTGGGGCGCCCATCAGAATTTTCGGCACTTTTAGAGCTAAAGGAAGGTTCCAAAAGTTTAACTTTCCCGGCCGTTCGTGATAATCCTCAACCAGCGAAGCCTTGATCGTGCGTACGTGATCAAGCTCCACCGTCCATTGCCGAAGCCACAGATCCGCGAGAACAATTCTTTGAGTTAGCTTCTGTCCCAACAAATTGAAGTTGCTGTTCTGCCCCCCCTTTTGCGTCACTGATTCAGCACTATTCCAGGTTTATTTCACCTGATTTTTGGCCAATATTTAGCCCCTGACTTGAGTGCTATTTGCTGTTATAGACCTCGAACATTAGAGCTCCAATTCGTTCAAAAAAAGGGACTGTTTTGGGGGAAATTTACAGCTTGCGCGTTCTGGAAATTGGCATTGAAAAGGTATGGTTTTTCTCTACTTATGGTTGCAACTCAATGCATTGTTTTGCTTCGAAAACGCGTATATATGTTCTACTGTATTGATGAGCATATTTGTTAGCAATTGAAGTGAAAATTCAATCCTTCTAAATTGAAGAAGTTGAGAAAAAATTCTGAATGTTTAAGGCTCAATTGGTTCAGAAATTGGTTAGATTCTATGTTTTTTTTTTTTAGAATTGATGAGGTTTAATTAGCGCCACGCTTTTCTCAAAATAACCAAATTATTCAGAGATTTAAAAAAAAATCAAATTGGACTAAATCAGAATTTTCACAAATCAAGTTTGATTTTCGGCATATTTGTCATTCCTTTTGGCCGAATCATGCATATTGGTGGATGAAGATTATCTTGATCTTTATTTTGGTGGGTGGAATTGAATTTATCCTTGACTAATTTGGCCTCATCTAATGCCGTGAATGACAACCATGGAAGTTGGACTAGATAAAAAATCAAGTAAGAATTTTTGTGGTCGAGATAGGGTTTCGGTACACATCCGTTCATGACTAGATTTGACGTGCGAATAAGCTTCGTTGCAATGGTTATCTCTTGATATGTTGGGTTCATCCGATTGGTTGTTTGATATTATCTCGTTGCGGATAAAGATTGGATCAAGTCGAATTTAATCTAATTGGTTAGATTTTCTAAATTGAATAATGCTTGAGTTGTCAAGGATAATCTTTTGCTTCGGATGTTTATCTCTAATATGTGAGTTAGTTAAGTGCCTTATGTTATCTTATCTTTTGTGGTTTGGGTGAATATCTAATCTTGTGGATAAGGTTTGATTGGATTGGGAAAAGTCTAAATTTTCTTTGAGAATTATATGATATAATCTTTTCGACCATTAAAGATAACTTCTCAAATTAAAATTGGATTGAATTTTTGAATGAGGAAAGGTGGATCTCCAACTTCATAACTTCGGCCACCCCTCTAAATTTTCGAAATTTCAAGCTTAATTGATTCATTTTATTTTATTTTTGTCATGCTATTTGCTTTTTGATTTATTATAAAATTTGCACATCTTTAAACAAACATGCCCATAATATATGCTCCCAATGTGCCTAGGCCCTGAAAAAAAAATTAAATCACACGCCTTAGCCGTGATCTCACGGAATGGGATGGTGGTTTAGTATAAAACTTCGTGTTCTTTCCCTTTGGCAAAAGGAACGTTGTTGTTTTATACCCCTATCCGCATCTTGGCTCGAATCTTCGAGGATATAGTGGATAAAAATTTTTCTCTAACCCAAATATTTGGGGATGAGTGAATTCTTTCGGAAAAATCGGAAATTTAAAGGTATATTATGGGCATTTTTGTTTATTTTTGTTCAGATTTTTTATTGCTTTTGAATGTTTTCTTTTATTGTCGAAAATACCAAAAAAATCATCCTATGGGCGCATAATATATGGTCTTCATGTCACATTTTTCCAATTAATCAAAATTGTTCAATTCACATCAATCAATCGAAGAGGCTTTTTCATGAAATTGGTACCGAAAGGGCGTTAATTTTTCAATTAACGTAATCAAGTTCCCGGACTTATTTTCTTTGGTTCGTAGAGATAAAATAGTTCTCCCGCTTATTTTGTATAGGTTTCTAATCAACCTACCGTAAATGATTAGTGGCGGCTCCAATTAAATATTTTCTCATGAATAAACCTAAGTTGCGATTTGGTAGGATTTGGGAGGGTCCAAATTAGGTTAGTTGATTTAATTAACCTGATAATCCGTTAACCTTCATTTTTAGGTCGCGAAAACAAGTTGTCAACTACTGTAGATTTATGCTTAGAACTTCTCATTCGAATTCGAAAAAAGTGATATTATTTAGATATCGAAAAAATCATGTAAAATTCAGTAGATACTTCATTGTTTTTAGAATGCACAAGTATTTCAACTAACGTGAGCATGTCCCGCATCACCTAAACTTTAAATTGAGCTCTATAACGCATGACGCGATGATGACGCCGGGTTTCGTGTGAACTTCAATCTACATTAGTCTTTAATTAAGAGCCTTGACTTGATCTATCGAAAGTGCATGGATGGGTGTGAGCAATGATGGTTTATAATTAACTCGGTATGGCGAGGAAAAAGTACACTTTTAGTGTCAAAAATTGTGTATGAAGATCACTTTGGTGCCAAAAATTTTAATCGTATCACTTTAGTCTTAAGTCGGAGATAAAAGGATCACTTTGGTGCTTCCGGCGAAAAATTCAGGCCATTTTGTATACGTGGCATTTTTAATTATTTTCGAATTTTTAAATGGCATTTTTTAAAGAAAAGTGAAGTCCACGTGGACTTCAACTTTAATTAAAAAAAAAAATATTTAAAAAAATGAAAAAATTAACATAAAATTTTTAAAATAAAAAATTTACTTAAAATTTAAAATAAGAAAATTAGCAAAAAAAAGCTATAAAAAAAATGCAAGTCGGTGAGGGTCTCTAGGCTCTCGTTTGCGATCGTCGGGTGTCGTCGGCCCATGGCTCGGCGCTCGACGACTTCCATGCCCCACCTGAGGCCATTGCTAGCCATTGTGGGCGGTGGCGGCAAGGGATATAGCAAACCCTCACCGCCTGAGCTGCAATCCCTTTTTTATTTTTATTTTTGGTTGAATTTTTAGCTTTTTTTGAAATTTTTCAGCTTTTTTTTTTCAAATTATTTTTAAAAAAATTTAAATTAAAAAAAATTGCCATGTGGACCTCCGCGCAAGCCATATCAACTTCGTATATTAATAAAAAAGTGTCACGTCGGATTTTCGATAAAGTACATTGAAGTTGACACTTAAATGATCTTTTTACAAAAAAGTTAGTACTAAAGTGATCTAATTAAAATTTTTGATATTAAAGTGATCTTCATATATAACTTTTAGCGCTAAAAGCGTACTTTTCCCGTTTGGTGATTACGGTTGTGCGGTTTTCGCGTATCTTGCAGGGAGTCGGGGAAAGTGATGACGTTGCTCTGCGATAATTCCCAGGACTAATCGTGATTATCTCCGGGGTTAAAATGGACAGAGCAACCACCTCTCACTAACTCGCACTCTGACATTTCATCCGCTTTTGATGAAGTGGCCTTGTCTTGCTCGCGTAATTATTAATGGTCGTGAAATCTTTTTGGGGGTTTAGCAAGTTTTGATTAGTGTTAAGGATGGAACTTACACAGTGATGGTTGTAATTAGTATGTGGGATATGTCGATTAGTCACTTCTTAGCGGGTATTGAGACACTTGTTAAACATATTTAATAAGAACGAATCCAAATCCTTTGTTAATTTCCAGACTAGGCTTCCATGAAATTCCTTAAAATCCGTTGAGAAAAAAATTTAAAAACGAAATGATTATTTATGAAGAAAAGAAAGAGTTTCAAAAGAATGATTTAAGCGTTCTTGCTGAGTGGAATGATGCCCTACCAGACACGAGATAGATCGTTTATTGAAAATGGCGTTTTTCCAATTCTACCCAATTCATTTGGTATGTTGCTGGTCGACTCTCTTCCTTATTCAAAGATCCGTCGAAGTTTTCTTTGGTCACGATTCTAATATGACTACTTGTGAATAAAAAGATGAGCCGAGATAAAAAATACGATGACTTCACCAATTTATTTATTGAATTAGTTGAGCCCCGTATACTTGAAAGGATGGGTCACTCAATTACTTAGGGCTTATTTGTTAACGTTTATGCTTCTCTATTTCTATTTCCCCGAAACAAAAAAGAATCGAAATATGTTTGGTAATGCAAATGATTTTGATTTTGATTTTGCTCCCGGGAACACTTTTGGACTACTTTTGAGAATAAAAAAAACATTGGTTCTAAAAAAAAGGAATACTTTTGAGAAAATGGAAAAAGCAACGACATCTTCTCTCATTTTTGTTGAGCTCTCGTAAGGTGTGGGCTAGGTCAACCTGACCCAGTTCATATATTTTTTTAAATAAAAATTTAAAAAATTTAAAAAAGCAAAAAATGATTAAAAAATCCAAAAAAATGGAAAATTCATAAAAAAAATCTAAAAAAAGGGAAAAAATCAGATAAATTAAAAAAATCTAAAAAATTAGGAGATGGGTCATTTCAGCTATCCAATCCTATTTTTGATGATTTTGCCTTTCGATTTTTCCCAAATGAAGATTTTGCCCCTCATGAGCAAATCGTTAAAAAAGAAATCCCGATAATTCCAAAAACATCTCAAAAATTAAGAAATGGGTCCATTTAACTGGCCAATCCTATTTTTGGGGATTTTTCCTTTTCATTTGTCCTAAGCCTTGCATGATTTATTGTCGGAGTACAATCTTTGCATCGGTGATCATTAGTATGGTATCCAAGGGTAAATTAAGCCACTTATGTGGCGAGAGATGGATTTTATTCATTCTAAGCAATAAAAAGATAATCGAGTCACCTCTATCATCTTTGGCTTATGCATAGCCTCAAGAGAAACATGGAAAAACAACAATTTTAGCATATTATTCTTCCAAGGAACAAATCGGAATCATCCCTATTTTGGCAAAAAGATATTATGGTGCAAGAGGATCGCACTTGAGAAAAGTCATCAAATGAAATTATATAATTATTTGATTTAAATGACAATTTGGGAAGAGAAATTATTTTCCAGAATAGAAATTTTGTGCGATTACCAAACGCATTTTCGCTCGGAGAACAAAAATTTTATGTAGTTACCAAACGTGTTACGAATCTCTAAAACTCATTTAGGAACATAATAAAAAAAATTGATTCTAATCGGAATAATTTTTTTGGAACAAAAACGTTACCAAACATGCTCTTAAGAGAAAAACAACGTTGACTTCCAGTTTTATTGATAATGAATATATATATATATATATATAGAGAGACACACATGGCCTCACCCAATAGGGCTCTGATAGAATCAAATAAAAAGTCTCAAGTGCATCATATCTAGGAGCCCAAATTATATAATTAAGTCCTACTCCATCTGTTGCGGATTGAGAACAGATAAAGAAATTCAAGCTGCTACAAGCGGTGGGCCTTCTTCGCAATAAATAAGGAACGCGGGCATGATCGATGAGGGCAGGCAGATAGAGAAATTCAAGCTACCGCAAGCCGTTGGAGGGCTATCGACGGTGATGTGATAACTTGCATATGGAGGAGACAGCTACCCGAGATCGTGATTGAGCGGTTTCTGAAGAATAGCAGACGTGGAAGCAGTCCGTGCAGATTATTCGAAAGTTGCAACCGTTCAGGAGCAGTTATCATTCAACCTTCATAAAATGCCATCGATCATCCACTAGAAACCCTGCCTCGCCAAATCAAGCAAATTTATCTTTATCTTTCTTGTTAGCACCTTCATTTTCTTAGATGTAGTTTTCAGATTCTTGTCGTCGAGTCAAACTCCGGCATAATACGGAATCGTATTTAGGCTTTGTCATCGAGTTGAACTCCATCAAAGTTTGTTTAGGTTGGTTCCTTCATAAAATTGTACTTTTTGAATCTCTCCGTCAAGTCAAACTCCGAGTTGGTTCACTTTTGTATAATTTTAGTGAAGTTTCATCCATTGATCTTCTTGATTTTCTGGATCACTCCTGTCCGAAAATCACCGCGGAACCATTTCCCTACGTTTCAAAATCGAAAAACTACTTTATGTGAAAGGTACTTCGTCGCGAGAGAAATTCTTGTGAAACAAGTTAAAACTAAAGTTTACATGGTCAAAATCGTTTGCGCCAATAAATAATCGGAATTGAAATTACAATACAAAAAATCTACATATTTCATAGTTTTCAAGTTGAACCGAATTTTAAATAAATGAAGTGCACATATCTTAATGGAATCTGAAACATTATCGTTATTTGCGCACCAAAAAAAAAAAAACAAAATACCAGTAATCAATCACATATACTTTCGTATAGTTAATTTCTTATTAATTAACGATTCACCTTGCTAATTATCTTCAAGTGCGTTTCATATCACATTCATCGGGTTTCAAAGTTGTGGCTTTTCATGTAGTGGAGATAAGGATGATGTATGAACACATTTGTGCTCCTCAGCATCACTTTCTTACAAGGTACAAGGTTGCTTTTATTGGATAGATGCCCTCCGTCTTTGACCACCGTTGATCTTCCCGTCTCCGGCCACCGGCCTAGCCGAGCCGCCAGCTCAGATGATTTCTTTCAGTTTCTCCATAAACAACTCCGCCTTAGCCGGTTCCAGCATCTCCACTACATGACAATCGCCTTCCCCGCCGAAAAGGCCCACCACTTGCACGCCCTTCGCCTCCAGCTCCGCCATCAGCTCCCTCTGCCGATCTATCAACGGATCTCCGCCGCCGCCTGCCACCACCACTCGCCACCCCTTTGCTCTCATCCTCTCCCACTCCTTCGATCTCTCCACAGCCATCGGATTGCAATACTCATGGTCTCGGTCGGCGCTCGCAGGCAGCGCCAGCTCCCACATCACGTCCGTCACGTTCACCGGCAGGATCGGGTTGTTGAACAGCCTCACTTCCGACTCCGTCCTCCGGGACCCACCGAAGAATGGGTGGTGCAAGATCAGCCCTCTGATCACCAATGGCTCGAGATCCGCCGCAGCTGCGCACGCGCTCATGCCCGCGTGGTATGCAATGTTCCCGCCCGAGCTCGTGCCCATCAGGAAGCACCGCGAGAAGTCAACACGCTCACGAATCCACTCCTCCTCGGTGGTCCTGACCCAGCGGAGGGCCTCCACGGCGTCATCATAGGCCGCGGGGAGGCGGTGCTCCGGAGCGAGGCGGTAGCTGGCGGAGACAACGACGGCAGAGAGCTTCGCCGCCATGAACGCACAGAAATCATGGGCCATCATGGAGGACGGGCTGAAGCATATGAATCCGCCGCCGTGGTAATAGACGACGAGAGGCAGTTTTTGGTCAGGCGGTGGCTGTGGGCTAGGCAAGTAGATTCTGGCCCAAGTGTTACGTGTCTGGTTGAGTAGTACGTCCTTGGAACGGACGGCGAAGGGCTGGTCGGGATCGGGCTGGGCCGGTGTGTCTGGAAAGTTGAGGCGGCGCGTGATGGTGCCGTCTGGGTTGCGATCAACTTTGAGGTAGTCATATGCATCGACGGTCGGAGCCGGGTCAGTGTCCGGACGTTGACCGGCCATGTTTGCTCGAGATGTGACTGGAGAAAGAAACCGGAAACCGTGATTCGTAGCCACCGGAGTTCTCTGTAAAGTCAAATGCATGCGGGGGAGACAAAGGCAGAGTAGTTGGAGCTCCGAACATTTGAAGTATGAAATAGCAAAATTCCATCCTTCTTCTTGCAACACGTGCCCAATTGGCTACTATTTACGAGAAAGTAATCAGTCGTTCGCAGGACCACGTGATCGCGGACGTGGCATCACGTGTGTGCGACGTGATGAGCAAATTATTAAAAAAAAAAAAATCAAATCAGTGTAAGTTTTTCCTCTCTTCTTCATTCTCCATCCAAGGCCACCTTCTCCGTCAGAGTCGCCGGCACTGCATCCAAGCCTACCACTGCTGCGTGGTCCATGGCAAAGCCACCCCCCTTTGTTGGAGCTCGCCCATCTGCTGCACCAGAACAGGGCAGGAAAGAAAGAAAGATTTGTTCCCACACTTCCCGGAAACTCTTGGACTAAGAGGAAAGGCCCATCAACACAAGCCATGGCCGGAGCTCGTCCATCCACAGACGACAACCACGGCGAGCAACGAAGTCCAAATCTGGTAGGCCGAATCTCTGATCTCTCTCTCTCTCTCTCTCTCTCTCTCTCTCTCTCTTTTGTGGTCAAAGACCAAATCTCTGATCATGCGGCAACTAAGGACGAGGGAGGGAACTCGAGCAACGATGGATAAGCATGGCAGCGAGCGACGACAAGGGGAGTGGCTCGACCATGGGCGCGCAGCAGTGTTGGGCTCAGACGCAATGCCAGCGATTCCGCCGGTAACTGGATGGAGGATCTGGCCACGGACAGAAGTGGAAGATGAGAGAGGAAAAAAGAGAATTTGTTTTTAGTCCAAAAAAAGAGAAATTTGATTTTTTTTATTAATTAATTATTTTAAGGGGTATAGTCTTCTATTTTTTTAAAAAAATTATTATTCAAAATTTTTTGTTTTCTTTTTTCAGTTTTGGCTATTTTTGTATTTTTTTTTTTTCAAAATGACATATTTTCTGATTTTGTGTCACTATTTTCTGTCACCAATTTAGACGGGGTTCATAGAGGAATTTGATTGCATCAACTCAATGAATTCTAGACGCGATTACTCATTTTTAAATTTTTTTTAGGACTCAATTACATTTTAATTACAAATTTTAGGACTTTTTATATGCTTATCCCTATTATTTATCAACAATTCTCAAGAAATATTCTATCTACAACTGTCGAACAATGTCATGTCATCGAGATAGATTTTTGCGGCAGACTATACATTATTAGAGACACAATAAAGTGGAGGGAGAGAGAGAGCGCGATTACTATTATTTTGGCTTTGCAATAAATCTTAACATAAATAGTCTAAAACTATATATGATTTTTTTTTGCATATGTTTAATTTTCTTGGGGAAAGAAGTGAATCAATAAAAAAATAGAACAAGAAAAAGAATCATATTACGTAATTCGATAAATCGGGAATTAACTATAGATTGATAGATGAAAATTATAAACACACTTGGAGTTATTAAAACAATTTTAATGTTTTCTAGTTCTCAATTACAAGCAATATAACACGTACGGTTAGCCTTCACGATTTTCCCCGAGACAATTACTAAATTTCAGAAGGAAAAAAAAAAACACAAATGTCACCACAAGATTTACTAGCTTCAAAACATTTGCAATTTCTTCATGACATTCACAAGCACGCCACCCAATTAGTTGTTAATGGCCACAGGCTCGTGGCATCTCTAGTGTGCTAAAATTAAAACCCACTTTTTACGAACGTCTATATAGCGAGATTGAGTCGATCGAGTCGAAGACATTGAAGGAAAGGGTCACTCTCCGGTGCCGATGGAGCACCGAGAGAGCGCAAAGAGGCTCGTCTTGAGGAATCTTCTATAACTCGATTAAAATATGATTTACGCAACACGTGTCGATTTAGAAACGCCCCAAGATGTGGAAGCTATTAATGCTTAAACTTAAGGACGATCTTGCCAACCAAAGCTCGGGTTCGAGAATTAATCAAAAATACAAAACCCGGGCCGAAGCCTCCGGGTTTAGGATCCGGATTGGCCCTTCCATCAATGATCGGAAAGGAAGGAAGAAAGAGTGCAAAAGAAAAGCTTACGTGCAATAACATCACTTTCATTGCCGTTGGACGTTAAGCCTTTTCATATGGCGAAGATAAGGATCGTGTATGAAAACATTTATGCTACTCATCTTCACTTTCTTACAAGAAATAAGGTTGTTTTTATTAGAATGATGGCATCCGTCTTAGACCGCCGCTTATCGTCCCGTCCCGGGCCGCCGGCTCAAACGATGCCTTTCAGTTTCTCAACAAACAACTCCGCCTTAGCCGGTTCCAGCAGCTCCACTCCATGATAATCACCTTCGCCGCCGAAAAAGCCCTCCACTTCCACGCCCTTCGCCTCCATCTCCGCCGTCAACTGCCTCTGCCGATCTATCAGCGGATCTCCGCCGCCGCCCGCCACCACCACTCGCCACCCCTGCCTTCTCATTTTCTCCCACTCCTCCGATCTCTCCCCAGCCATGGGATTGCAATACTCGTGGTCCCGGTCGGCGCCGGCCGGCAACGCGAGCTCCCACATCAGGTCCGCCACGTTCACCGGCAGGACCGGGTTGTTGAACAGCCTCACTTCCGACTCGGTCCTCTGGGACCCACCGAAGAAGGGGTGGTGCAGGATCAGCCCTCTGACCACCAACGGCTCCAGATCGGCCGCGGCGGCGCACGCGCGTAGGCCCATGTGGTATGCGATGTTGCCCCCGCGCTCGAGCCCATCAGGAAGCACTGCGAGAAGTCAACGCGCTCGCGCAGCCACTCCTCCTCGGAGGTCCTGACCCAGCGGAGGGCCTCCACAGCATCGTCGTAGGCCGCGGGGAGGCGGTGCGCCGGAGCGAGGCGGTAGCCGGGGAGACGACGACTGCGCCGAGCTTCGCCGCCATGAGGGAGCAGAGATTTTGGTTTATCGCTGAGGACGGGGAGAACAATATGAAACCGCCGCCGTGGTAATACACGATGAGCGGTAGTTTTTGGTCGGGCGGTGGTGATGCGCGAGGCACGTAGATCCGGGCCCAAGTGTTGTGGGTCGGGTCGAGCGGGACGTCCTTGGTGAGGACGGCGACGGGGTGGTCGGGATCGGGCACGGCGGGGGTAGTTGGATCGTCGAGGCCGCGCGTGACGGTGCCGTCTGGGTTGAGGACGATTTTGAGGTAGTCGAAGGCATCGAAGGCCGGAGCTGGATCAAGATCTGGACGTTGACCGGCCATGTTTGCTTTCCTCGAGGGCAGGAGTGAAGAAAGAAGTGCTGGAAACTGTTCTTTAACTTTGAAGGACGTCGGAGTTCTCTGAAAGTCAAAAAGTCAAACGGAGTCGAGTGTGTGACAGCCATGATAAGGATTTACATATTCTTTCCTCTTTCAGAGCAAACATGGGCCGGTCAAGGTCCAGATCCAGATCCAGATCCAGTCGCAATCAAACAGGTCCGACAAACGTAGCAGCAGATCAGCACGTGTACATTCTAATGTTTGCCAATCTGTTGAGGGCTGATCTCCGGCAATATGCATGATTCGCTCTTTTGCCCGACCCGATCGCATCACCCCAACATAAGCGAACTTTACCGAGACTTTGTGCAATCGGATCCTCCAACCTCTCTATGGAGTTGCGCAATTAAGCAAATTTGTCTACCTCTTGCGATCGATACCATCGAATTACGATTTCTTTTTCTCTTTTTTTTTTCCCATCACATCTATCATCAAACTCACATCGCGAGTCATTTTCGATCATGTAAGCAGCATCCTTTTATGATTTAATAAGAGCATCTGATTTCATGAATCGAGAAATCCAAACACAGCTTTACATCGAAAAATTCTTAAAAAAAAAAGAGGTCGGCGTTCTTCATTGGTCGGGGCTGCCGGTTTGCTTCGGGTCACTCCAATTTTTTTTTTCTCTCCTTTCACGCTCTATTTCACAAAAAATGTGGCCTTTTTAGAAAGTATTTTTCAGAAAATTATTTTTCAAAAAAATAACGATATTTTTTCGTATTTGGTTGAAATTTGAAAATCCATTGAAAAATATTTTTCGCAATTTGATATGAAAAATTCAATTTAATTTAAAAATTTACTAAAAAAAAAAAAAAATTTAATTCTTTTTTTAATTTTAATTTTAATTTTTTTTTTTTCTCTTTTTTTTCCTTCTTCCACAGCCGATCGCGGCCACCTATGAGGATTGAGCTTGCTCCATGGCCGGCGAGGCTCGAGACTCGCCATATTTGGCGAGCTCGACCTAACCAGAGACTGAACCAAAGAACCATGCCAACGATGACGGAAGAGGAGTTCGTGTTCATATCCTCCGCAACGAAGCTCGGGGAGTTCGGAGTTAGGTTCGAGGTGGCGCGAGATCGCCACCCGATGGACATCAAATTCCATAATAGGAAATTCGAGATACCCGTCTTCCCACATCGAGTCGTGGTTATGGAAACTCGTCGAGCGAGACCAATCTCGCCTTGCCGAACTCGCCTTGCTTGACCTCGCTCGCCGACTTTGCCAGATCTAGCAAGCCCAAGCATGCCGAGCACGATGGCCTCCTCCCCGGTCCTGCTTGATTCACGCCCTGCAACAGCCTCAAAATCGAGCCCAAACCTCCACCCGGGCTCGCCGTTATTGATCTCCGCGGGGGCAGGGTTGAGTGAGAAGAGCTTGAAGGCACACTTAGGAGTGGGCTCCACGATCTTGCTGTGGGCGAACTTGAGGGCGAGGATCAGTGGCTGGAGGACGAAATCAGCGTCGGAGAGGGAGGCGCTAAGCAGGGGAGAGGAAGGATCAGTCGAGACGGGGGTGGGTCCAGTGGCGGAGAGGATGGTCTCGAACTTGTGGAGGGCAGATTTGCAGGACACGTGAATGCACTAGGGCAAGAGGGTCAGAGAGACCTCTTAACGAGAAAGATTGAAAAATGAATCATCTTTCTCAGATTTAGAAGCATATTTTTTCATTGGTTAATTTTCTCTGACTATATATTTTCTTGAAAAAATTTCAAATAAAATTTTGAAATGTCCTCGTTTTCTCCAACAACGATATGAAGTGAATTTTATTTTAAATAATGGCTTGAAATAGTTTCGTTTGTCGAAGAAAGGTCAGGCGATATTTACGTCATTTGTTTTTTAAATTTCTTTCAACTTTTTTTTTCTTTATATTTTCTTTTTTCCTTCTCCCTTCGCCAGGCCACCGATGAAGGTCCCGGCATCGGGCAAGGGCCGCCCAGCCCTCTCGCCCTCGCCTGGGCGTGTTCTTCGAATTCAATATCATGTAAAAGCCGCAGCGTGGCCACGCCTCCCAAAATATCCTCACATTTGAGAAGACCGGCTCCAACAGCTCGCTGATCCCCTGCCCGGCGGCGAATGATCTCGAATCTCGTAGAAAGCTCGGGAAATCAACAATGGTGGACTTCTTCCCGACCCGCCTCCTGAACTCTGCGAAGTTGATGATGCCCCCTGCCGTCGGGGACGCGCCGTTCGGTGATCCACTTCGCACCAAATTTCTCGTCGACCTCCAAATTATCGCGACGAATGATGTCGCGAGAGATTGAGACGTCGCAAAATCTCTCCTTCCGACGTGTCCGGGCGGAGACGAGGCACGTTGAGGACGGACATCGCAACGAGAGAAGTCAAGCTTTTCTGCTTCTGCAGAAGGACTAATAATATTAGATGACGAAATAGATGACATCATCAATAATTTAAGTGCATTAAAACGACGCGTCATGGAAAGGAATATGAACCACAATAGAAGTATAAACGAAGACATCTTTTAAGTTCTTTGAGATTATTTTGATAAATTTTTATCCCGATTTAACATAGTATTAGAATCACTCGGAAATTTAGCATATGTGGTTTCTTTTTCTTTTTCTTTTTTTTTTTTTCTATCATGGGGGCGAACCCAAAAATAATTTTTTATCTTTCTACTATTAGCCCAAATTTTGCGCATGATTGATCAAGCAATGACAATATCCTTAACAATACAATATCAATCTTTGGTAAAACAAACGTGCATTTATGTTGTTACCATATACCTCGGCAGGATTTAATTCCTTGAAATGACGGCCAAGAAATGAAGATGTATCTATTGCCCGAGAAGGAAGGAAAAAGAGGCATAGAGTGGGAATTTTTTTTAATTTTTTTTTGTTTTGTTTTTGAAGCATTTTTATAAATTAGAGGGAAAACAACACAAATGGTCCCTAAAATTTGGGTCAATGTGTAATGTGATCCTGAAATTTTAATTTGACCAATATAATTCTTGAACTTTAGTCCAATGTACAATGTGGTCCTTAAATTTTCAATTATGATCCCCGAATCTTTGGAACATATTCGATTCGGTTCTTGAACTATAAGAAAATGTCAAATGCCGCTCCTAAAATTGAATTAATTGACGGATTACATTGAACATCTTCCTATAAATCGGGGATTAAGCTGAACATGTTTCAAAAGTACATAGATCATATTAATCAAATTAGAAATTTAGGGATCACATTGCAAAATGCGATATAGTTCATAGATCAAATTGATCAAATGAAAAGTTCAAGGATCACATTACTTATTGAGTCAAAGTTTAGAGATTATTTGTGTCATTATTAATAAATTAGGTATAATTTTCTTACCAGGAAAGAAAGAGAAAAAAGAAACGGGGGCTGCTCCCATCCAAATCAACACTTCTTAGCGAACAAGCAACTTTTCCTCTCCACCGGTCACCATTGACCACCTTTTACTTTTCTTTAGTCAGCAAAAATTAAAAGCATCCAGCGATCATAGATCAGCCAGTTCAGTTTTGTTTGTCATTGGTAAGAAAGGGGGAGAAACGGAGGAAAAAGAAGAAGGAAGATTCCTTGCCACTTCTGACCCAAAAACTTAGTGGGTACAACTCAAGATGGAAACCCCCAACCACCACAACCCACCCCCACGCACAAACGATTTATGAATTTCAATTGCGAATGTTATCATAATTTGAACAGACTAATTGGGAAAAAAAAAGGTTGCATGATTTGGAAATTCTTAATTGAACACCTCAAAAGATAAGAGTTAATGCCACAAAAAATCTTAAATCGATACAACTTTCAAACTATTTTTTGACCACAAAAAGTGACAAATTACTACACATGTGACAATTTACCCAAAACTTATTTTTTAACCATGAAAAATTTCAAGTATTCCAAATGTACTTCAAACTGATAGACTTGTGATAAATTTACCATCCGTTAGTTTTTAGTTACATTTTACCTTCAAATTATCGAGTTGAATGACGCGTGGCAGGTTGGCGGTGTACTAGTTTGGCATTTTTACCATTTATTTATTACAAATGCATCATTTTGAGATTTTTCGTGGTATTAACCTGATTTAATAGGAGATAACGAAAAGTAAATATGTCGCATGAGTACCTATTTGAGATAAATTTGTGATGTAGAACAGTTGGCGTGCGATTATTTAGAATTACGTGATCGTCGGGATCGCGGAAATAATCTCGGCGTTTTTTCGATTTTGGTTCGACGACCTTGGATTGCGTTCAAAATTGCTCGGTTGAAGCGAAACGGCCGTTTGGTTCGAACTCATGGCTATGCCATGACTTATGATGGATTTTGGCATTTTGGAGTCGTTTGGATAAGTTTTTGGCAGTTTTCTGTTTAGGAAATTCCTAATTATCTTTAATTTTAAATATTCTGTTTGATTAGATTAGATTCAGTTTATTTGATGTTATCTTTACTTATTCGGTTTCCAATAGGAGTCCTATCGCTATATAGGACGTCCGTCTCTGTAATTGAGGCATCGAGTATCATTAAATAAGAATTACGAGTTTTGGAATCGTTTGTTCCAAGCTTTTGCTTTCTTCTTTGCGTCATTTGGTATCGGAGCGGGCATCTCCTGTGACGATGGTCAATAACGCGAACGTTAATCTCCCCGTTCTTTGAGGGCCGTGAAAGCGAGCCTATTACACGGGTGAGTTCACCCAATTCGTGAATCAAACCGATCGTAGGTTTCAAGAAATCCTTGAAGCCATACGGCGTTTATCCACAAACCCCGCACCCGGCGTTCTTCCCGGCCGATCGACTTCCTGTCGGTCGTGATCCCGAGTTGTTGTGGACCGTGGGGCCAATATCCGACATAGACGGGTAGACTATGTCGAAGACTACGAAGACGAAGATGAGGAAGATTTCCTAGGCGAGCCTATTCGAAGAGGACGGCGGAATAGAGAATTCCAAAATGATCGTGTCCATGGAGGTCGGCGCTATGGAGGACATCGGCGAGATCCGGAGCAATATCGAGTTAAAGGTAGATCTACCAACCTTTAACGGGAATTTGAATATCGAAGATTTCCTGGATTGGCTGTGGGAAGTTGAAAAATTCTTTGACGCCATGGAGATTGAAGAGGATCGACAAGTTAAGTTAGTTGCGTATAAGGCGAAGGGTGGTGCCTCGGCTTGGTGGGAGCAAACGCAATTAACTCGGCGTCGACAAGGAACGGCTCCCGTCCGAACGTGGAATCGCATGAAGCAGATCTTTGAAGTCCCGGTTCCTCCCCTGCGATTATGAGCATTGCTTTGTTCCAGCAATTTCGGAATTGCAAGCGGGCGAACCGAGCAGTCCAAGCCTATACGGAAGAGTTCCTCCGACTTTCCGCCCGCAATAACCTAGCCGAATCGAAGCGCAACAAAGCTGCTAGGTACATAAACGGCTTGCGATTGAATATTCAAGATCGTGTTTCTTTGCATCGTGTATTTTCGATTGAAGATGCCCGGGAGATGGCGCGAAAAATTGAGATGCAATTGGAGAGGACTAGCCCTAGTATTCGTGGAAGCAATTATTCTGGTCGTGGATCTTTCGGAAAAGGGAAACGGATCGATGCTTCGGGTTCCTCAAGTCGACAAACCGGTGATACGAACCGAGCGGCTGGGAGGTGTTCTTTGGAATACCTAAGGAATCGGTCGCGGCAAGTAACCGTGCTCCAAACGTCCGGAATCCTTATGCCAAGCCGCAACCGATCGGGTGCTATAAGTGTAACGAATTGGGCCATCGTTCGAGCGATTGTCCCCGTCGAAGAATGGCCAATATCGTTGAGCATGAAGAGGAGTATGAGGAAGATTGGGTGGACGAAGAAGAAGTGGAAGATGAGGTGGGCGAGCAAGTGAATTGTGTTGTTCGTCGTTTATTACTTGCTCCGCGGATAGAAGACACCCGGAGAAATCAGCTTTTCCGCTCGTTGTGCTGTAAACGGTAAGGTATGCGATGTTATAATTGACAGCGGGAGTTGCGAGAATATAGTGTCAAAGGCTTTAGTGGACCACTTAAAGTTGAAGACGGAGCCACATTCCGCGCCTTATACAATCGGGTGGATTTGCAAAGGACTGAGCTTAAGGTAACACATGTATGTCGTTTACCTATTTCTATTGGAAAGTCGTATCATGATACTATTATGTGCGATGTTGTGGAAATGGATGCATGTCATGTGTTATTAGGGCGACCATGGCGGTATGACGTGGATATTACACATCGAGCTAGGGAGAACACGTATTCTTTTGTATGGAATAAAATCGGAATCACGTTGAAGCCGAGGGTGATACTCCCCGGGTCCCAAAGAAACGGGGTTACAGTTGCGGTGTTGTACAACGTGCGGGGGTTATGTTGAATATTCGTAAACGTGAAGGGATGTACATGCTTTGGTAGAGAAGGGTGACAAACAGGACCAGTGGCTCGTATTCCGAAGCCCTTAAGCCTTTGCTAAAGGCGTTCTATGATGTAATGCCGGATGATTTACCTGACGGATTACCTCCTACGAGGGATATCCAGCATGAGATTGACTTTCTACCAGGTGCCGGTCTCCCTAATCTGCCTCATTACCGGATGAATCCAAAGGAGAACCGAGAATTTACAAGAGCAAGTGGGAGAGCTTCTCCGCAAAGGTTTCTTGCGAGAGCAAAAGTCCTTGTGCCGTACTCTGCACTTCTCACGCCAAAGAAAGATGGCGGTATGCGTATGTGCATTGATAGCCGTGCCATTAATCGGATAACTATCAAGTCTGATTTCCAATTCCCCGGCTTGATGATATCTTTGGATAGACTCATTTGGATCACGGGTCTTTACGAAGATCGACCTTGAGCGGCTACCACCAAGTTCGCATTCGTCCCGGCGATGAGTGGAAAACAGCCTTTAAAACGAGTGCGAGGTTTGTATGAATGGCTTGTCATGCCGTTTGGACTCACTAACGCGCCTAGTACTTTTATGCGTTTGATGACTCGGGTACTCAAACCTTTTATTGGCAAGTTCGTGGTTGTTTTCTTCGATGATATTCTCATTTATAGTCCGGACGAACGACATCACTTAGAGCACTTGAGGGATGTTCTGCTGACCTTGCGGAAAAATCAGTTATTTATTAATGCGAAGAAGTGCGGCTTCATGACCGAGCGACTTCTTTTCTTGGGTTTTATTGTTGGAGCGGATGGTCTCCATGTTGATGCGAGAAAAGGTGGCGGCGATCCGTGATTGGCCAATTCCACGGGAATGTTGGCGAGGCTCGAAGTTTCCATGGCCTTGCGATGTTCTACCGGCGTTTTATTAGAGATTTCAGTACAATCATGGCCCCAATCACCGATTGCTTAAAGAAAGGCAAATTCCATTGGGGTGATGAAGCTTGGCCGGTTTTCGGCTTATAAAAAAAAAGCTCTCAACGGCCGGTATTGATGCTTCGAGTTTGAGAAAGTGTTCGAGTGGATTGCGATGCTTCGGGTGTGGGAATCGTATTGTTCTTTCCCGGGAAGGTAAGCCTATTGCTTTTTTTAGTGAGAAGCTTAATGAAGTTTTCCTATTTGGTCTACATATGAGCAAGAATATTATCTTTGTAGTGCGCGCTATAAAGCATTGGCAGCCCTATCTTTACCAGCAAGAGTTTGTTCTTAATACGATCATCAAGCTCTTAAATACATTAAGAGTCGAAGCATTTGAATAGGATGCATGTACGATGGGTTTCCTTTCGGAGCGGTTTAATTTTGTACTTCGTCATAAGGAAGGCCGCTTAAATAAAGTGGCGGATGCACTCGGTCGGCGTCTTTGCGACATCGTGACTATGCTGGTGATGTGGTTGGTTTTGATCAACTCTCCGTTTCTCTTTATTCGAGGATGATGATTTTGGTGTTACATGGGAGAAGTGTTTAGCGAGGTTCCCATGGCGATATGATAATTCGGGACGGGTTCCTATTTTTCGGCAATAGATTATGTATTCCTCGAAGTTCTTTGCGAGAACAACTTATTCGAGAGCTTCATGGCGGTACTCTTGGCGGACATTTGGGCCGTGATAAGGCTTGTAGCCTTAGTGGAGGAACGGTACTATTGGCCACAAGCGAAGCGTGACGTGGGGGCGCTTTGTCGGCAAGTGTTATATTTGCCCAGGCGGCTAAAGGCCATTCTCGGAACTGGCCTCTATACTCCCTTGCCGGTTCCTTCGGTCCGTGGGTTGATATCTCAATGGATTTCGTGTTGGGACTTCCTCGCACCCGAGGTGCGGATTCGTATTCGTGGTGGTTGACCGGTTCTCCAAGATGGCGCACTTTATCCCTTGCAAGAAGACTTGAGATGCTTCACATGTAGCAAGTTTATTTTTTCGTGAGGTAGTCCGTTTGCATGGGGTTCCAAAGACCATCACTTCGATCGTGACACAAAATTCCTAAGCCATTTTTGGCATACTTTATGGCGTTTGTTTGGGACCGATTTACAATATAGCAGCTCTTTTCATCCCCAAACAGACGGTCGGACCAAGTTGTGAACCGTATTATGGCGGATATCATTCGATGCCTATGTAGTGATGTGCCCAAGCGAGTGGGATAGGTATTTGGCTCTCTTTGAGTTCGCCTTCAACAACTACGTTAACCGTTCCCTTTGGAAAATCTCCTTTTGAGATCATCTATGAGCGTACTCCACATCATACTTTGGATTTAGTTTCTTTGCCCAAGATTCCAGGCTATAGTGTTGCGGCGAGCATTTGGCGACCAAAATTCAGGAAGTCCAAGCGAGATGTTACTCTGCGATTAGCTGCTTCGAATTCAAAGTATAAAGAAGATGCTTGATAAACGGCGTCGTGCGAAGATTTTTGAAGTAGGCGATGAGGTCATGGTTTTTCTGCGAAAGGAGCGTTTCCCTGTTGGTACTTATAATAAATTGAAGCACAAGAAGGTTGGTCCTTGCCGAATATTGAAGAAGATCAACGACAATGCTTATGTGGTTGACCTCCCGATGATCTCACCATTTCTCCTACGTTTAATGTGGCTGACTTATTTGAGTATCATTCTCCCCGATACTCCCCTCTATCCTGATCATAACTCGAGGGCGAGTTCTTCCACAGAGGGAGGGAATGATGTAGAACAGTTGGCGTGCGATTATTTAGAATTACGTGATCGTCGGGATCGCCGGAAATAATCTCGGCGTTTTTCGATTTTGGTTCGACGACCTTGGATTGCGTTCAAAATTGCTCGGTTGAAGCGAAACGGCCGTTTGGTTCGAACTCATGGCTATGCCATGACTTATGATGGATTTTGGCATTTTGGAGTCGTTTGGATAAGTTTTCTGGCAGTTTTCTGTTTAGGAAATTCCTAATTATCTTTAATTTTAAATATTCTGTTTGATTAGATTAGATTCAGTTTATTTGATGTTATCTTTACTTATTCGGTTTCCAATAGGAGTCCTATCGCTATATAGGACGTCCGTCTCTGTAATTGAGGCATCGAGTATCATTAAATAAGAATTACGAGTTTTGGAATCGTTTGTTCCAAGCTTTTGCTTTCTTCTTTGCGTCAATTTGTCACATGTGTATCGATTTGATATTTTTGATGATAAAAAAATGATTTTTGGGGAGGGTAAATTTGTCATACGTATATCAATTTGAGGTTTTTTATTGTAAAAAAATAGTTTAGAGTAAATTCGTCACATTTATATTAATTTAAGATTTTTCGTGGTATTAACTCAAAAGATAAAGTACTCGATCGCACAATTAACATAAGTTATAGCACCGCAAATGGAATTATCCCTTTTGTTCATAAGATTCTCTCATGATAAAGCAAATATTCCAAACACAATTCTGAAGGATTCCTGCATATTCATGCAAATAAAGCAGCCCAAGAATCAACCTTGCCGTAAAAATGAAAACAAAAAGAGAACAGAAAACTTCGTTGACTGCCTCAAGACTTCGCTGCATACATAATTAACCAAGTTGAATCTTTGGCTTCATGAGATAATAATCTCGTCATACTCTCCATATCAAGCACTCACGTCAGCAATCAATACGGCAACAACGAGATTTTGAAAATAGCGAGCGAGAGAGATAGATAGAGAGAGAGAGAGAGAGAGAGAAGGAATTCAGGGGCCTGCGTTTGCGTCTGATCTCTTCCCCTTGCGGAATCTCCATTTCGTTTCGTTTCATCCCTCTTTCTTTCTTCTCTTGCTTGCCCGATCGAATCCGCCATCTCCTAAATAAAACTTCCGAAGATAAGACAAGGGGTGGTCCTTCATTGCCCATCTGCTTCTTTTTATGATGTTCTTGCTTTATCCCCTTTGAGCTCGGACACCAGAAGAAACAGAGCAAGAGATTAACAGAGTCGAGGGACAATGGGGATCTTGCATGCGTATGAGGATGCTGTTCAGATCAGTGAGTCGGAGGAGGCAAAGGACACGACGGTGATCACCGTGAGCTGTCCCGACAAAACTGGACTGTGATGTGATTTGTGCAGGATCATCTTGCTCTTTGGGTTGAGCATTACCAAAGGAGGTGAGCTGCGTTTTGGCCTCTTGTGGTTTTCGTGTTCCGTGGAGACTGTTGTTTCGATAAGAAAGAAAGATTAAAAGAGAATGGTATTTGTTCTCTAATAATGGTGTGTAGAACAATGTACATGAGAAGCCTTTATATAGGCTTAGAGGAGAAAAGGAGCCTAGCATTCTTCCTATGTGGGACTAAAGAGAAGAAGAGGTAAGGGAAAACCTACAAAACTATACAACATGTTCTAACACCCCCTCAAACTCAAGGTGGGTCAAATAACGAGAGTTTGGAAAGAAGAAATTTAAATCGTTGTGATGTAAGAGCCTTCGTAAAACAATCGGCAAGTTGATTCTCGGTTCCAACAAAAGGAAGTGAAATAGTGCGAGCTTGGAGATGATGATGAGTCGGATGACAATCGATCTCAATATGTTTGGTACGCTCATGAAACCTTTGGATTTGCACCGATATGAATGGCACTCTTGTTGTCACAATGCGGAGGAGTAGGATCCGGAAATGAAACACCCATATCGGCAAGTAAGCGGCGAAGCCAAACAATCTCAACAGTAGTGTCGGACATAGCACGATACTCGGACTCGTAGAGGAGCGTGAGACAATATGTTGTTTCTTGGATCGCCAAGAAATAAGTGAATCGCCAAGAAAAATGCAATAACCGGTGATAGATTTGCGATCGGTGACATTGGAAGCCCAATCAGCATCGGAATAGGCACGCAACTTGAGAGTAGAAGAAGATGGTAGAAATAAGGAACGTGATAAAGTGCCTCGAAGATAGCGCAGAATTCTTAGAACGACCGCATAATGAGTTGTTCGAGGAGCAAAGAACAAACCGGCGACAACATGAAAAAGCATAGGCGATGTCGGGTCTGGAGATAGTAAGATAAATAAGGCGCCAACCAAGGTCCGATAGCGGGTGACATCGAAAGAGGTTCTCCATCGCCTGGGCAAAACTTCGATTTAGCTCAATAGGAGTGGCAGCGATGCGTGAATCGATAGAGCAGCCCCGGGATGAATATCGGCGGTATATTTCTCGCTGAGAAATGAGAATACCACGTGAGCTGCGAGCAATCTCAAGCCCAAGAAAATAGCGCGGTGGTCCTAGATCCTTCATGGCAAAATGTTCTTTGAAGGTGCCGCTTGGTATGCTCAATATGGTCACGATCATCTCCGGTGATGACCATATCATCAACATAAAGAAGAAGAATAGTGCGACTGAAGAAGAGGTATGAACAAACATAGCATGATCAGCCTCACTTTGAGTGAAACCAAGCAGACTGAATAGCATCTTGAACTTCTCAAACCAAGCACGAGGAGCCTGTTTGAGACCATAAAGAGCCCGTCGCAAGCGGCAAACCTTTCCGGAGGTATGAGCAAGACCCGGGCGGAGGTTGCATAAAGATATCTTCCCTGAAGATCACCGTGAAGAAAAGCATTCTTCACATCAAGCCGAAAGAGAGGCCAACTGCGAATTGAAGCAACGGCTAATAAAGCACGGACAGATGTCATCTTTGCTACGGGAGCAAAGGTCTCCTCGTAGTCGATACCATACTCTTGCGAGAAACCTCGAGCAACCGGCACGAGCTTTGTAACGCTCAATACGCCATCGAACGAGTCTTAATCTTATATATCCATCGGCAAGATACAAGGGAGCGACACGGAGGAAGAGGCACAAGCTCCCAAGTACCAAGTACTCTCCAAAGTCGAGAGTTCCTCGGACATAGCTCGGCGCCATTCTACATCTTGAAGCGCCTCACGATAACTATTAGGTTCTTGTACAGCATGAACAGCAGCTAAAAAAGGAACCAAACTCGGTAGAATAAGAAGTAGCAGCAACATACCGGGCGGTGGACGCCGATCTCGAGGAGGATTACGGCGTGGCTCTAGTTGTGCGAGAATCGTCGAGGGAGATACGGCGGGAGGTGCAGACAAGGGATAGGTGAAGATGGAGAAGGTGGCAATATATCTAGATCGATGTAGAGGAGGGACTAGACGGGTCGGGTAGAGGATCAACGGGAAAATCCATAAATGGAACAGGGAGACGAAACATGAGGTGTAGTATTTGTCGGAAAGAAAGGGATGTGTTCATGAAACGTAACATCACGAGAAATACGTACACGTCGCGCATTTGGGTCATAACAACGATAACCTTTGTGCTCGGTGCTATAACCCAAGAATGCACATGGGATAGAGCGAGCGGTAAGCTTTGTACGTTCGGTGAGTGGAAGAATGACAAAACAAGTACATCCAAAAACTCGAAGATGATTATAGCTAGGAGGTCGAGAGTAGAGACGCTGAAACGGGGTGTCTTGATGGAGAACGAGATGAGGGTAGGCGATTAATTAGATGAATAGCCGTGAGAAGAGCCTCGGCCCGAACTCGGTGGGAACGGATGTGCCAAGTAAGAGAGCTCGAGTGGTCTCTAGAATATGACGGTGCTTGCGTTCGGCAACTCCATTTTGATTTGGAACCCCAGGACAAGATAAGCGAGGAAGTGTACCATCACTAGCTAAGAGGGAACGAAAGACACAGAGAGATATTCTCCCCCGAATACGAACGGAAAATTTTGATTTTTGTATTAAATTGTGTGGAAACCATGGAAGTAAAAAGGCGATAGATGGAAAAGAAATCACTACGTTGACGCATAAGATAGACCCATGTATAACGAGAATAATCATCAATAAAAGATACATAATATTTGAAACCACTCTTGGAAGAGAGCGGGGCGGGACCCCAAACATCGGAATGAACAAGATCGAAAATCGCACTAGTTCTAGAGTTACTAACGGGAAAAGGCTTAGCGATTGCTTGGCCAAAGGGCGAGATAGAACATGGAGGAAGACTACTAGAAGAAATAGGACCCAAAGCACCTTGTTGGTGAAGGACGGTGAGACGAGAAGACGGAATATGTCCAAGACGATGCCACCGAGCAAGATCGAGGGTAGCCAACACGGGATGAGGAAGAGAGGAAGTTGGAAGATGGAGATGTTGCATAATATAAAGTCCATCCCGTCTCATCGCCCTCGCCAATCATCTTGCCACTCAAACGATCCTGCACAAAGCAAGAGCTATTTGTAAAGCTTACAGTACATCCAAGCATCGGTGAGTTGTCCAACGGATAATAAATTGAGAGCCAAAGAGGGAACATGTAACACATCGGGAACATTGAAATCTTGAGAGATGGTAAGAGTACCCTGTTGGGTAGCTAGTAGAGGAGAACCATTAGCGGTAAAGAAATGTCTTTGGTTGCTTGAGCTCGAGAGCTTAGTGAGAAAAACGGCGGAAGTAGACATATGTCCTAGCAGCTCCTGAGTCAAGTACCCAAGTAGTAGAAATATCACCTGAAGGTGGAGTAAGCTGCAGCGGTGCTTCCAGCAGATGAGAGAGTTGTAGAAGTACCAGTTGGAAAAAGACACAGGCGAGAGAAGGACTCAATCGGGCAAGTTGGGCCTCAAGAGCAGCAATACGGTCATCCGTAGAGGAGAAACCGGAGTAATAGGTGAGAGATTTGAGATGCGGTAGTGACTCGTGGTGATGCGAAAGGCGTGAAGCATTCCTCTTCTTCCAACAATGTGACTCGTCATGACCAAGACGATGACAATACGTACATGAAAGGCGGCGAGGACCACGAATAGGCGAAGGACGTGGTGGAGCAGCCAAAATAGCGATTGAATCGAAGCGCCGAGGAGGAAAGAAGACCAAGACGAGTTTCCTCGGATCGCAATTCTTTGGCCAGCGTCAAGGAGGGATGGTCTTGGAGAGCGGTGAAGAAGTTGGCTGCGAACACCTTCATAGGGAGAGCCAAGCTTCATAAGAAAAGAATGTAGACGGTGCCTATCTTGAGTCGAAGCCGAGTAGATGGACACCGAGTACGATTCGGGCATGATGGGCGAGAGAATAGGAGCAAGAATATCCAGTTGACTCCAAAGTGAGTGCATGTAATTGTAAAAATCTCGAATAGAGCGAGACTCTTGCGTAGCATTGTAAACTTCTTGCTCCAAGCGATAAACTCGAATGTCCCCCGTCCGGGTGAACATCTCGGCAAGCTGATCCCATAAACTTTTTGCCTCAACAATATTAGAAAATTGTGGGCGAAGAGCGGGATCAATGGAACCAAAAATGATAGCCCATGCCTTCCGATCAGCAACTTTCCATGCTCGAATTTCAGCAGCACGTTTCGCAACTTCATCGGATGAGTCACTTTGAAGAGCACCAGGACAAGGATAAAGTCCCTCAACATGCTCAAACAAGGTTGCGATAAACAAGTGCTACCATTGCCGATGGTTTCCAAAGAGAATAGTTTGAACCATCGAGTTTGACGTCAATACGATCACTAGAATCACCCATGACGACAGAAAAAGAAATCACTAGCAAAGCTAGAAATATGGATTGAGGTGGAAAAATTGATCGAAAGGATCGAGAAAGAAGAAGCGCGGATTAGAACGAGCAAGAATGATGGCCCAAACTCATTATCTTAATTTCGATGCGGAAGATCCAATTTATGGCAACCGCAGAGCATACTTTAAAAAATAATGAGCTCATTGTCTTATTTTTTCGATGCGGAAGATCCAATTAATGGCAACCGCGAGAGCATACTCTTCAAGACAATGAACTTGGCTCCGATACCATGATAAGAAAGAAAGATTAAAAGAGAATGGTATTTGTTCTCTAATAATGGTGTGTAGAACAATGTACATGAGAAGCCTTTATATAGGCTTAGAGGAGAAAAGGAGCCTAGCATTCTTCCTATGTGGGACTAAAGAGAAGAAGAGAGGTAAGGGAAAACCTACAAAACTATACAACATGTTCTAACAGTTTCCATGGGGGACAGATCTGTGTGTCCACGAGTCGTGGATTGTGCTTCATTTGCGCTTCTCCTATTTAATTCGATATTAGGAAAAATGTGTCATTCAGAGATTTCATGATTCTCTCTCTCTCCAAGTTTTGATTTTTCTGATAGCTTGGATTTGAGGGTTGAAGTAGAATGAATGCATGCCATTCAAACTTTTCTGGAGACCTCTAGTAAACCAAGGACGACGAGGATAAGAACTCTTACTTTTTGAATGAGTTTTCACATTTCCATTTGAGGGACTCAGATGCAAAGGCAAATGGAGTAACATGTCACTCCGAGAACAAGATCCGATTTTTGCAGCACCAGGAGTGACTTTGTTGTTCTTTAATCTCTTTTTCTGGTGCATGTTCTTGTTTTACAGATATGTCGACGGATGGGAAGTGGTGCTACATTATGCTTTGGGTGGTGGGGAAACCAACAACGAGGTGGGGTTCTTTGAAGAAGAGGCTGTTGGAGGTTTGCCCTTCTTATTTTTCCATGTCAGGAATCGAGTACTACAGACCAGAGATGGATAAGCCCGAGCCCCATGGTGTGTTCCTCTTGAAGTTCTGGTGCTCCTGTGACCGTAAAGGTCTATTACATGGTGAGATTTCTCCTCCCTTAGGTCCCTTTTCGCTTGATGTAAACTGTATTTCAGATCTAATTAGTCACACACTTTTCTAATTAACTATCAGATTTCGTTTCTACTGGAAAGTATGCTTGGTTTTAAAGTGCACTGCTATTTCCACATGAGTACTGTTAATTTGCATTTTAAATTGGGAGTTTCTTTCCATTAGTTCAACAAAGCATGTTATAGCGTGATCTATGTCTGTCTATAATGCGCATGATAAGAATCTTAGTATATATTAGGCCATAAATCTGGCCTGAAATGTTAGCTAATATGCAAAGTCTGATCGGGAAACTAAGTGCACAGTAGTTTAACATTTGAGTTTTGTTGAATTTGCTTTGCAACCATATGCGGTAATGATACTGTTTCTGTCCAGCATTTGGGCTCCTGCACTACAATGAAGCAAATGCTTCTTGTTCTTGCCATCTTCACATTCCTTCCGCTAGCGGGTTAACATATTTTGCATGCTAATTTGTGGTAAATTCTGATTCGTAGAGTTTGTGATTTACTTCTCCATTTCGGCCTCCTAGAGAAATGGCCATGTCAACTTCTTACATGACAAAACTAGCATTCTGAACAAATGTGTCCTCGCCAAAAGCATTTGTTGATTAGTCTTTAACTGCATCATTGCTGACTTCCCTTTTCTTCCTATATTCGTCGACAAATGATTCTGTTTATGCATTTTCTGTTTCTGCTATTAGATGTAACAAGGGTTCTCTGTGAGTTGGAGCTTACGATAAAGAGAGTGAAGGTGTCCACTGCTCCAGATGGGAGGGTGATGGACCTCTTCTTCGTGACAGACTCCAGGTTTCACTTGATAGTTTTTATCTTTGATCTTCTGTTCTTCTTTTTCTTGTCCTGCTATATGGAGGAGAAGCCCTTTACCTTCCGTTTCTAGTGTTGCTTGCTTTTGCTTATTCACTTTCTGAAAGACCTCAAACGCCTATTAATATTTGAAGAACATGTGAAGAATTTTGAATCTATTAATGGGAAGCGGTAATTCCCATACCATAAGAGCTTGAGTCATTCGCAGTACTTGCTGAAAATTCTCGAGAATCCTTTTTCTGACCTTAGTTCAACTTAAATGGTTGGTTGATTAAGTTTGGCTGTCTTTGATGAGCACATGGATAAGCCACCCTACCAGTAGAATTGTTGGTTGATTAAAGTTTGGCTGTCTCTGACCTAAGGTCTTCTTAATTTTATCCAATTGATGTATACAATCAGCTACATTGCCAAATATAAGAGACTTCCTACATCTAAGTTCTGGCCATTACCATTGTCCAAGTTTGCTGTTGCATCACTTGCATGCTAAGTTTCATTGTAAACTATGCGTGGTCATAACGCTCCCTTTAGCGAAGGGTTTGCTTATTATTGGTTTTAAACTTAGCACTGTATGCAATTCGACTTGAAAGCATATAGACTCTTTGGTACAGCTCTTCTTCTGGGTACTCTATGATTATAATCAATAATGGCGAGACCTATTGTGACTGAAAACACTAAAGAGTTAAACACACTTCTATCACCAAATTAAGGACACCGAACCACTGAGCTCAATTGATTCAGTTTGTGTCTCTCTTTTGTCCAAGATTATGTCCTAAGCTTTGAAATGCTTTCCCTATCATATGTGCCGGGTGGGCTTCAAATGGGATGACCTTCATTTGACAGTAGCAATCTGATGCAAGATCAAGTTGCCTTTTCCCTTCTATACTGATGAGTTGCTCGTCTACTTCCTTGGGCAGAGCACTTCTTCATACTCAGCAGAGACAGGAGGAAACAACGTGCCGTCTCAGAGATGTACTAGGGGACTCCATTCTTAGTTGTGAGATTGAAATGGCCGGCCCTGAAGTCACTACCTGTTCACAGGGATCGCTGTTTCTGCCGTCTGCTGTTGCTGAAGACATGTTCAGCTTAGAACTATCGAGTGAAAAGCCAACCGGCTCTCTTTTCTCTAACCCCCCTTCTATTATCATGGACAACTCCCTAAGCCGATCGCACACGCTGGTTCAAGTCCTTTGTCAGGACCACAAAGGTCTGATCTATGATATTATGGGGACGCTGAAGGATTATAACATCCAGGTAGACATATATACGTTACCAGATAGAAACTGTGCATTTTGGAAGCAATATTTGAAAGACTTGAGAGTTTGTAGATGCAATTCCACCCTAGTCCTTGCGCCTTTGATTAACTTGACTCGATGCTTTTCTCGCAGGTTTCTTACGGACGGTTCTGTGCGAAAGCGCAAGTGAACTGCGAGGTGGAGCTGTTCATCATGCAAGCAGATGGCAATAAGATAGTTGATCCGAACAAAAAGAACGCGTTATGTTCTCGTCTTAGAATGGAGCTCTGGCGCCCTCTTAGAGTGGCCGTCGTGAACCGGGGTCCAGACACTGAGCTGCTAGTCGCTAATCCCGTCTCATTGTCTGGAAGAGGTCGACCGCTCGTGTTTCATGACATTACTCTCGCTCTGGAGACTCTCAATACTCGGGTGTTTTCGGTATGTACAATTCCCTTTCCAGCGGCTCTCGAGGAACGGCTCATGGTATCATCCATATAATAACCCGTCGCCATTTCCTTTCGCAGGTAGAAATCGGGAGACACATGGTGCACAACCGGGAGTGGGAAGTGTACAGAATCTTGATCGACGAAGCTGATAGCGTGTGCGTGCCGAGGAAGAAGATCGAGGAAGTCGTGAGAAACAAATTGATGGGGTGGGAGTAGGTTGAGATGTTGATGTGAGTTAAGTTTGTTACTCTCTCATCGCCATTAGTGTACAGCAAATTGCTTTCAGTTTTTGGCATACAAAATCACGTCTAGGTCAATCTAACAAGGCAATCACTGTATATCACGAGAAGCTGGGGGAACAGATCATGGCTAGGTGCTTCCCAATCTCGACTAAGTCTACACTTTCCATCAGTATACCAGCATTCGCATACCATTGATGTATATATATTTGACTACAGCAGTGTCAGTGAATTTCTGTTGGTACTCTGATCCACATTCATGTTAAGGATTTTGAGGTCGTCCGTCCAGTCTTTTCATATTTCCTCGAGCAGATTGCGGAATTGCTGAAGGGTCTATCTCCGGTTCGTGCTATGCCGCAAAAGAGTCGATTTGGAAGCAAGAGGTCTTGGGTTCAATTCTCGGCTCCGTTCGCAGGGCGAACGGGTCCTTTAACGAGGGTCAATTCAGACTTTCGCTTCGCAAGTTACTGAGCAGCGAGCTGTCTCGGACTCACGGTCGTACCAAAGGAGAGAAAAAGGAGTTGTATCTTTGCTGAAGGTCACTGCCCTCGTGCATGGATGCCACATGTTCTCATCACCAGTGGGCCGGTGGGTGCCCTGGACCACCGCCCATTCCGAAATAACGCCGAATGGGCAAAAGCAAAAAGGTGAGAAAGAAAAAAAAAGTGAAAGTAGGGGCAACAAGTGCTGGGTGCACTAAAGAACTTGCTTATTTGGTTTGGCTTTCAGGCTCAGTGCTTGGTAATCGAGGGACGTCACCAGTAAGCTGGTTATCAAGTATTGTGGGAACCACAGATCGATAATGCATGAGTCGAAGCTTCAATGACTTATCTCAAGTGCGGGTCGTTATTATACGAGCCTACCGGTGGTAGCTATTCAAAGATGTCGTGGAGTTTATCTTCTTCACTGTCACCCTCGAGTTGAGAGAAAATATTTTTCTTCCATTCTTCCTAGCGAATATTGTTGAATTTTTTTATGTCTATGAGATCAGACAAAGCCTTTTAACGTCATGCTTAAGACAAAAGAATTTGCTTACTTTGCGGCACTTAATAGTATTATTTAGGCTGCATTTGGTTTGGATTTTAAAATGGGTATCGGGAAATACAAAAACCTTTAACCTAACTGATTTGGGAAAATAAATATGACATTTGATTAAAAAATCCTTTAAAAAGCAACTTTTGTTTAACTAGTGTATGCCATTTTTTTTTCTGCAAACGGCTTTGGCTACGATTTATATTTTTTTAATTAAAAAAATCAAACTCTTCGCTGGTTCCGACGAAGGGCTTAGACGATCAATGGCCTTAGTCGAGGTTAAACGATCTTGGGTGACGATGTTGAGGATTGCGTGACCGAGGCAAGGGGGGTTGGGTGAACCCCAGGTAGGGTGGCGCAACCTCAGGCGGCCATAACCTAGGTCGCTTGTGATGGCCCCAAAAACCCTCACTTGATATGAGTAAATTAGTATTTAATGAGTTCGGATTATTGAATAAGCACTAAGAAATTTTTATCCGGACTCAAGGGAATTTTTAAGGAATTATTGTGGACTCGCTATTATTTTTTGGGACACCATGTGTTGGATTTAGGTCCCATCGAGTCAAACATGTGTAAAATCGAGACTAGCGGAGGCAAGATAGGACACGTGGCTGCACATGGACACGTGGGGAGCCACATGTCAACACGTGGCACGCCGTGCCACGTGTCATCCATGCGCATGTGACATGTGTCATCCATGCGCATGTGACACGTGTCACCGTCTGTGCGATCGCAAGTTGCTAACTCGTCGTACGTTGACTCTCAACCGATTTTATTGCAAGCTCGCCGGCCTAAACCGATTGACCTTCAGTTTGCTTCCCTATATAAACTTTTGAGTCGGTTTATTTGTCAAAACGATCGTTAGGACGTCGTCACTCTACTTTCGAGACCGTCCGACCGCCGTAGTGTCGTTCGCCTTAGGCCATTCGGCCCCCTAGCTTCGTCGTTCGCCCTTTGGGCCGACTGTCCATTTGTCCATACGATCGTTCGTTATTCATCTTGATTTATCGAGGCAAGTAGATTTCTAGTTCTTATTATTATATCGTCTATGATTTTGTTGTTGTGGGCATTGTTTGCCAATTTGTTTTGTTCATGATAGCTTTGATTTAGATGTTCGAGATTCTGAAATTCTATCCTTGAGTATCCTGGATTCTAGTTCGATAGATCTTGAATCGTGGTATTTATGACTACGATTTAGTTTATCCTTTGATTCGATTTGATTCGGAGATTCTATCTTTTGAATATATTGGATTTTGCCGTGGTGATTTTGATTGCAATTCTACGATTCTATATCTAATTTAGTCGTTTGGCCTAGGAATACTTGCGGAGAAGTTTCGGTTTACTCCTGTTGATTAACCATTTTTCGGATGAGCAAGTCGATAAAGAAAAACATTATGGGAAGTGAAGAGCATGGACGGGGATGAAGTTGGTGGATTCGGGGTAGATTACATTCCTTTGTAAATCCTCATAGAGTCTTTGAACTTTTGTAATGAATTTGCTAATGATATTATAAAATCTAATGTTTTGTGCTCCGGGTGTTTTGTTGTTAAGGCGTGCGATTTGGTTAGTGAAACCATGAAATTCCATATCCCTTTGATAGGCGTGCTTGCCATTGGATGTTTTGTATTCCATGCACTTGTGTACGTATGGTCGCCCTGTTCAATTTTCTATTTTAGAGCTTCGCATGCGCCAATTACTCGAAAGATTAATTAAAGAAGTAATGCGAGTTTGGAAAGACTTCCCAACAGGGTGTGGCGGTATGGGACGCTACATCGCGCGACCCAGGCGATTGTCGGTGGTTGCGTGACCTCGCTTGCCCTTCGCCGACCATATCCGGAGGCCGCCCTCGCACAAAGAAGATGAATGATAACAAGGGGGTGAAACTAGAAAACTGAAGAACCATGACAGCAGTTTTGGATGAATTTTTTATTATTAAAATTAGTTTCAGCATTACGCAAATGCTAAAAGCTCAAGTCTTGTCCCTACCTTCCTTGCGTTTTTAGCCTTCCCAAATGTTAACTTTTGGCCTAAAGCTTCTCGTGAATGGTTGTCAAAAGTTCCCACAAAAAAACTTAGAAATAGATCAATTTCTATGGGTCCGATTCGCCGGTTCGTGATTTTACCGTGAAATCATGGCGCAAGAGCCGGGATCAACCTCACGTTACGATACGGTCGAATCTACTTCGCCCAAGATCGAGGGAAGCTTGCGGAATTGGAGAGTCAAGTCGTGTGCTCCTGGGACTAGCCACGTCGACGGTGACGATGCGAAGATTTTCCCTTCTGACTCGCTTCACTCCTTAGGAAAACGTCAAAGCCTTGAACAGATTCGTGGAGCAACAGCGGCTCAAGCACGTAGGCTTTGCTGGAGTCACTCCCCTCGTGCATGGCCGCCACGTGTCCTCGCCGCCGCATCTGCTTCGGGCCTCCCCATTCCGAAGAGCGCGACTGAGGAACTTTTTACTCAGTAATGGAAAGGGTTTCCGATTGAATTTGAGTGTAAACAGATCAGCAAGTCAGCAACCATGTCGCTGCCCAAACCCAACCCACCCCCATCTCGCGCCGTCGCCTTCTTCGCGCTGGCGCTCTCCTTCACCCTCTGCTCGTCCTCGCCGTCGGCCATCCTCCAAGTCACTGAGCACAACCCTCTCCTCGCCACCGAGAGCAGGTTCCAGATCTTCATGCGCAAGTACGACAGGAGCTACTCCACCCGGGAGGAGTATTCCCGCCGTCTCGGCATCTTCGCGGCCAACCTGGCGCGGGCCGCCGAGCACCAGGCCCTCGACCCCACAGCTGTCCACGGCGTCACCCCCTTCTCCGACCTCTCGCCCGAGGAGTTCGAGAGGCTCTACACCGGCGTCAGGGGCGGCGGAGGTGGCCTAGGCTCCCTGAACGGCGTCGCCCCGCCGCGGCGGCGGAGGAGGAGGTGAATGGATTGCCGGAGAGCTTCGACTGGCGAGAGAAGGGAGCTGTCACTGAGGTCAAGAAGCAAGTAAGTGTTTCATTTGTTGATGCAAATCTGGCAACCCAGAGTTGCTGTGGTGTAGTGGTTATCACGTTAGTCTTACACACTAAAGGTCCCCAGTTCGATCCTGGGCAGCAACATCAATATGCACAAATTTCTTCGTTTGAAATAATGTCTTTTTTTTTATTTTTAAAATCCCTCTCGTGTTTATTCTTTTTTTACATCAACATATCTAATGTGGGAATTTGCAGGGTTCATGTGGTTCTTGCTGGGCCTTTAGCACTACAGGAGCCGTCGAAGGAGCCAACTTCATCGCCACTGGGAAGCTTCTCAATCTCAGCGAGCAGCAGCTCGTCGATTGCGATAGCACGGTTAGCTCCTAACTCCCGATTGAAAGATCCAAATGCTGTCAAAGAGAAGTTCTGTGAAATCAATCAACTGGTGTCGTCAATTGTACGCAGAATTAGTTGCCGAAATCCTTACTTCGACTCGTATTTTTTGTTGGGAATTTTTTTTTTTTTTTTTTGGGGTACAAAGTGCGATTTGTCGGACAAGACGGCGTGCGACAGAGGCTGCGGCGGAGGTCTTATGACGAACGCATACAGGTACTTGATAGAGGCGGGCGGGTTGGAAGAGGAGAGCTCGTACCCTTACACCGGGAAGCGCGGGGAGTGCAATTTCAAATCCGATAAGATAGCCGTCCGGGTTGTGAATTTCACCACCATCCCCGTCGACGAGGACCAGATAGCGGCGCATCTGGTTAAGCACGGTCCCCTCGCAGGTTCGGAATTCCTTGAACCGTATTAAGGTTTTTTAAAGGCAAAACTATAGTTTCTCACTTTAGTAAAATGTGAACCACATTGGTGGTATTGGTAGGTTTTGTCCATGACTAGCACGGTTCATGTTGATCGCAATCTGATTATAATTTTCTTGGAAGGTCTTCAAATTTACTAGGATGATATTCCTGGTATGGGCTAGGAAATGTCTGCATGCTATGTCTCTTTCGAATTATTTCAATTGTCAACTTGATGAATGAACTCACTTAGGCTCAGTGGCCTTGTCGAACTGGCCGTATGAACAGCTTCATTGATGAGTCCTTGCTTCTGATCACAGTGGGCCTGAACGCGGTCTTCATGCAAACCTACATCGGGGAGTCTCCTGCCCGTTCATTTGCGGGAAGAGGTGGGTCAACCACGGGGTGCTCCTCGTCGGCTACGGGGCGAAGGGGTTCTCCATCATCAGGTTCGGCGACAGGCCGTATTGGGTCATGAAGAACTCGTGGGGGAAGCGCTGGGGAGAGCATGGCTATTACCGGCTTTGCCGGGGGCACGGGATGTGCGGGATGAACACCATGGTTTCCGCGGTTGTGACCCAGGCACCGGGCTGAGCTTTGTGCTCATTTCTCTCCTTTTACACTTGCTACCGAACTCCTTTGTTTTCACATCTCGCATGTGCGCTTTTAACATCGTCCTCGTCGTACGTGAGTTTCCATTAGGTACTACACTCCATCCTTTTGGACTGTCATATCTTGAACTTCATCGCTGTGAATTTCCGCTTCCATCGACGGCCAACTTCCGCGTGCTCTCCCTCCCAGCAGACGAACAACCACGATGACAGTCTCCTCCCAACGATCGCGTGGAACTCATGAGATTCATCTCTTGAGAAGTTTCATCAAACGCCGACCGACATTGCAGGTCTACCAATCAATCATGAGCTTTGACGCTGAAAAATGTCGAAAGAGAGAATGCATATTGGGAATTTTATGGGAAATGAAGCTGAGCTTACATGTTAAAATAATGTAGAATTTGAAGACTAGTTTAGACAGGATATACAGAAGCTTCATAAAGGAGTGACGACGCATAAGGGCACTAGAAATTTTAAAGATTTTCGTATGGCCCTTATGTTAGTGTTAAAAGTATTTGTCGTTCAAGTTTCAAATAGGAAAAAAAAATCGATCACTTAAGGACTTTGGCGATAAATTCCTGACTTTTTTTTATATATTAAAAATGAGTTTCACGTGGAATTTTAAGGTCGCTGGTTTGCCTAAACGACATCGCACGAACCAAAATAGACAGGGGTTCGTTCTTTTGTGGCTTGTGTTTTGTTCTACCGACTGTTCTACCCATCCTATAGAAACTCTTGACACAATGTGAGTGACGAATCTCGTTTTCTTCGTGACTTTGATCTACAAAATGTTAATCAAGTTAGGAAACAACCAATCAATTATTAAAGCTTAAGTCCACGTCCCAGCAGCGCAGGTTATGAAAAGCTTATCCTACTTAGTGCTAGGAAATATCGCTTGTGATGTTCGTATGAAGTGAAACATCAACCGCTCAATTATTTACGCTAGAGCGTTGATTACAAATTGAGAAACTAGGATGTAACTTAGGAACTTTAAACATGTTCCGAATGGAAGAAATAAGAACAAAGATTATCACGTGCGATAGCTTGACTTCTAATCTTCCTCTTTAGAGTTAGGAAACAATGATGAGTTGGTATGTGAAAAAAACGATGGGTGACCCAACTAATTGTGGAGAAAGATTCTAACAATCATGAAGTTTTCATTTATAAGTGTTAGAAATATTGTTTCAAATCGTTTGATAACTCTAAGTGCTCTTTATATATATGTGGCATCCCTTCACTTATGGGCTTTAAACTTTTGAATTGGACTTTTTAATATAGTATCGGTCTACCGGCCAGTGCTATCCCTTTCGCGATGGTGCATACAAAAAATAACTAGTGACTATAATCGACGATATTGGATTATCAATACGGTCCTAAACCTTTGTGCGAAACACTCTTTGCGTCATACATTTGTTTTTTTTGCCAAAAATGGTCGTAGAACTATATATGAAGAAACCTTCAGTTCAATTGTCGAGGTAGGAGTCTTAAGATCAACATTAGCTATTGCGAGCCGCTTTGGTTGGAAGCTTTGTCAATTGGATGCCAAACATGCAAATTTGCATGGAGATCTGGAAAATTATATATGGAGCAACCGCGTGATAAAGTCATGAAGGTGGCTATTGTATTAATGGCATAATGAGGCCTTCAGTTTTACTTGTAAAATTGATTTGAGAATTTACACATCAAAGTTGGCAAAAAAAAAAAAAAACTCTTGAGGAATCATGATAATTATAATTAAGGGTCATTCATTTTGCGAAAAATGATTGCTTATATCGTTTAAAAAACTTAGTCAACGGAAGATGTTTTTATAATTGATAACAATCTTTACCTAACTATTTTCTCAGGCGATGAAATTCTTTTCATTTATTGTATTTTACAAGCGATATAAGCAATTTTTCGTTTTGAAAAATATTCTTCAAATCACTTGTTTTCTCCGAACGAATGCACCCTAAGTTTGTAAATTCAATATCATGAATATTTATATACTTTTGAAGCAAGGTTAGACTACTGCTAGCATGCGGCACCTAACTCATCATGCAAAGCATTCATCGGTGGGCCAAAAAAAAAAAAAACACATAGGTCGCGGAAAAACCCCTAGCGATGGCCCATCCCAATCTCTCTCGCCACCTCTACCTTCTGATTAATCTTCAATGCCTCTCTGTCGCTCTCACCTGCCCGTCACAACCACCGAACAACTTCTGCTGATGCAAGCCGAATGATGTCGGCAACGACGTCATCTGATTCTGACATGTCACCGGCACTATATCATTGCTGTAGCGTGATGCGACGCCAACGTCGATCGCCACGTCACTGTTGACTGTCATGTTAGCACTAGTTGATACGTCATCAAGATAATGTCGGCAGCAGTAATTGACAGGTCTCTAATTGGCCTTCTCAAGTATGATCTATTTCCAATAATTCGATTTAGCGGTGTGGAAAAGAACCGGGAATCGACCCCGCCCCAAATTGGATTGGATCGGCTCAGAAGCGATTGTTCCTAAGGGAATCGATAAGTACCGATTCGACTCTTGGTTCCAAATGTAAAACAGCCCATCGGCTCACTTGGACCAGACCGATTATATAAAATTTAGAATTCTTCGTAAAAAAATGAAAAATACTAAATCCCTAATATGAAACTCGCTCATCTTATCTCGAAACTCTTACTCTCTCATCTTGGTCTCTACTCGCTCTCGTCTCGGACTCTCAATATCTCACTTTCACCTTGGTCTCTACATCTTCATCTTCGTCTTCGTCTCTTGACTCCCATTGAATCACGATCTCGACTCTCATCAATCATGGCCACGCTCCAGGCCATTCATCATCTCCGTCTCGCGCTATCGGTTATCTTCATTTGTTATAAGTTCAAACCCATAATCTTTAAAATACTCACAAAATCTCTAATTTTCAATCTCCATTTGGTAGGTGAACCTTGTTGGGACTAGTTCCATGGACTCACCGGTCTCGGATCGATGATCTGTCTCCCGGATAGATCCATGGAATCAACGAGCGGTTCCCGATTTTAATTTTTCGGAACAAGTCTTTAGTGGGGTGATTCCCGATTCTAGAGTGGGAACCGCCCATCCGGATCATGCTCACCCTTATTTCAATTCTTGGACCAAACCTCAACCACAACATTAGGGTGAGCATCACATCGTTTGAAAAATTGAATGGTCGGTTCAAGGATCATTTCACCCACAGTGAAATAAGAAATCAAAAAAAAAAAAAAAACAAGACATTTTTCATGTGGGTGGTATCCCTGAGTCCACGTGGTTAGATGCACTAATTTAACTTGCCTTTAACGACTTTGCACCTGAACCCACACGGTTAGATGTACTAATTTGACTTGCCTCAACGACTTTGCACGATTAATAAACATTAACGTTGTCGTCTCTCAAAGGTGGAAAAGAGTTTGAACGCACAATGTCACTTTCTAATTAGTATATTTGGCCAAATAGCATTGGAAGTTTGCTCACATTATTTACGTTGGAGTTGGAAGAGACAAACTTTCATCTTCCTTAAAACGACTTTGCACGCCTGAATAATTAATGTTATTGTGTTTCTTCTTTGGAAAAGAAGAGATAAATAGTCGTTTCCTAATTACTTCACGTGGCCTAAGAGCATTGAAAGTTTCTACTATCAATTCTTTTAAATAGATACCATTTTGTCCATATACATTATAAGACTCTTGCGATGGGGTGATGGGTATGGTTCTTGAGATTAATCTGAATAGGACATGCTTGAATTTGAAGACGTAATTTGTCCAAGCCCTAAATTACTTGACCAATCCCTTATGGACGAAGCGTTGGTTTGTCACTTTGGAAGATCTCATCCGATAGCTATGAGCGACTTTTTTGATATGTGTATCATTAATGTCGCCGGACGGCCGGCATTCACATTAGCATCGATAGGCCAAAATTGGCCGAATGGACTGAACTGAAACTATTGCAAAATGTTTAGGATTGAATCGGTAAAAAAAAAAAAATTATGACTAAGCGGCACAATTGCAATAGGTGTAGAACTTTTCGATAATTTTCCTCGACATTGCTACTTGCTACATGCTACGTAGGAAATTTTCTAGTTATGTTTGTATAATTCACGGTGTGTGCCCTGGGGTTCATCAACTATGGAGGGCAATAATGTCGTAGGAAAAAATTAAATCTACCACGAAAAGAATGTCGATTTTGTGTGACTTGATGTATTCTAGTTAACTAAGATAAACAATAATTACTTTCATATTATCTTCTTTCTATCACCTTGATGTCCTTTGCGAAAATATGCCAAATAGCATAGTCAACAATGGCTACTTACAAGGTTATTTAACCATAGAGTCACTTATAGTAGACGTGGCCAAATGAAATCGGGGCCCGTTGATCGGCTCTCAAGGGCCGGTTACGATTTCTAAATTGTCGGAACCAGCTCGGAATAGCAGGTTCCGACCCGTTTTTTTTTTTAAAAAAAGACCGGGGAGGGGGGCAAATGGGCTCTTTCCCCCAAGGGCCCCAATGGCCAAATTGGCCGTTGCTTGCTTTGACAAAAAAAAATTAATTTTTTTTAAAGTTGAATAACCCTTCTCTTCTCTATAAATACCCATCCTCCCCCTTTCATTTTTCTCACAAATCCTCTCGACAATTCTCTCAAATTTTCTCAATCCCGCATCAATTCTCTAAAAAATGACAAGTGGAAGCGAAATCTTGGAAATGTCAAGATGGTGATGGGAGATTCCGAATATCTTATTCCTATATACGATCCTCGTGAGCATACATATTGGGAAGACGACGACGATAATATCAACATTGTTCCCATTCCAAAGGTCGAGCACGTCCCAACACAAGTAAGTTTTCATCCTCCTACTCGTGTAGAAGAAACGTCGACGGTAACCGAGCCGGAACGGAAGGGTGAGAGAGTATATCGACTTGTGGCCGCACTTCGACAAAGTATATGATGAAAGCGAAAGTAAGTATAATATAAATTGTAAATATTATTTGCAAACATACAAATTTACCAACGGAGACGGCTATTGAACATTCCGTCGGCATCGACGAAAAAACATTCAATGCAAGCGGGGATCGACACTAGGCAACAACAAATTTTCGGATGCACGCCAATCCTAATATTCATCCTTTATTTCGTTATACTTGATGCACTTTATAAACAAACATTAGCTGAATATGTTGCCTTTGATCATGCTCCGTTTACTATTGGTGAAAATTTTAATTTGAAATATTTGATAAATCTTGCGTTGGTTCGCAAGCACCAACTATTTCGAAAAGTACTCTTAAACCCGAACTTTTGCATCTTTATAAAAAACAAAAAAAATCTTTAGCAAATTTTTTTGCGGAATTCAATGGACGTGTGCATTTAGGTAGTTATATTTGGAGTGATCCTTGGCAAATTCATTCAAAAATGGTTGCATTATTATTTCAAAATTTCTCTTGTCTATTTAGTTGGTATTGTTTTTTGATCCACGTATTAAATTAGATGGTTTACTAGATTATCGAATGTGTATTATTACGATTATTTACATTTGAAAGATGCAATAGATATTTCAAATATACAAGGAGATGTTAAAGAATCTACAAGTAGTATTATATTGAGAATTTTGTAGTAGATATGGTTTAAGTGATTGTGGATCTTTACAATCTCTTGTCTCACGAAAGGCTGGTAGTTCACTTAGTAGAGGGTGCAAAATGCTCAAGAGTAGACAAAAAAATAAAAAAGGGGCAACATGTAGTATTTTTGAATTAGAAAAATATTTAATCACTCAATTTGAGTTTCGTGATGCCGAACACAGTCTGATTTTCAAATCTTGGAGTGGTGGAAGAGTCACTCAATCGATTACCCGGTTCTCGCGCTCATCGGTCGTCGGATATTAGTAACCCCTTTTTCAACGGTTGCGGTTGAACAAGCATTTAGCATTGGAGGATTAGTTTTGGACTCTCGCCATCAAGATTAAGTCCGAGAGTCTATGGAAGCTCAAGCTTGTGTCGATGATTGGACGAAAGCTAAATTTTGACACCAAGAGATGAATCGAGAACACGAATTCTCTAGTGAGGATTGCGAAGATACCACCGCTACGGGTACCACAACGGGTAGCGACGATTGACGATGAGGTAAGTTAGAGTTATCAAAGGTAAAAGAACTACATGACCTTTGATTTTTTTAAGTTCTATCCTCAAGAAGATATGTAGACGCTTAATGATAATTCATTAAGTTCAAGCACATTCCTCCTCTCTCTTTTTTCCATAATTTTTATTACAATGTAAAATTTGATTATAATTTATAATTTATTATGTTTATTTTATTATTTATTATTTTAAAAATGAAATTTAAAAAATAGAATTGGAACTAGCTCGAGAATAGGCCCGAATCGAACCGGCGGTTCCTTGGAACCGGCCACGTCTAATCTATAGAGTTCTATATATAATTTTAGAAAGGTGGGACATCGGTCCATTTCTAGGAAATGCAACCTTGGATACATGGGATTACACATAACTAATCAAGCCAGCTGTTGCGCAATCTATCAGCATCTAGTGTTGACATCACATCTCCATTAGATGCTAAAACAAAAAAAAACAAAAAAAGTGAGAGACTTCTTTATTCCAAAGGAAAACTAAAGTATGATTGGCCTTTATGGTCTCCCAAGGAGTCTTTAAAAATTTCCAAATTTTTTATAAAGGCTCGTCATCTTCACCCGTGTCCACTTTTTAACGCAGGTTGTTAGGTGGAAAGTAGACAATTGAACTTGATTTTAAAGTGAGCCATTATGAGAGAAAATAAAAAAAATAAAGAAATTGGTTCACCAAGTCAACAAATATGTCAAGTAAGTCAACATTATCAATCATCTTCAATTCCTTATAAGCACCAACACTGTCATTGGATCCTCCGATAGCAAGCCATCGAAAAATTCCTCTCCAACCTCAAGCTAGTTTTTACTCATGGCTGAAAGGTATAAATCTCTCTCTCTCTCTCTCTCTCTCTCTCTCTCTCTCTCTCTCATTTTCTGACCTCATTCTCTACAAATATGCCTTCTCTTGCTTGCCCACGGCAAGAACAGCAAGCGATTCACAGTTGAAGAGCAAGTGGACGAGAAGAAGTACTTCCAAAAGGTGCTTGACGACGTCGTGAGCCTCAACTCCCTCTTCACTATCGCAGTCTTTATCGGCCTCTCTTTCGCTCAGCCGGGCCCAGTTCAGAGCCTCAATGATGACCCCAGTTGCCACTCGGACAGCAATTTACGGAAGCGGCTCGTAGCCTTTGAGATCGCCTCCTTCAGCTGCTTCATCTTTTCCGGTGTCCTCGCCAAGACCGTCAAGATCTTCCTTTACACATCCGAGAAGCAGGATGCCCTAGACAGAGAAGAGAAGGGAAACGAGGAACCCCACAACTCGGAAGAAGAGAAGCAGAAGGGTTACCGCAAGGGACCGAGCCTCATCGGGTTCTATTTGTCAATCTATGGGACCATGCTTGGGTGCTTGCTGCTTCTCCTGGCCATGGTTGACGTCGTCCAGATCAAGCTTGGCCGGCTCTCATGCCACAGCAAGTCCACATTGACCACTGTCTGCGTCATGGTTGGCATCATCGGCCTTAGCCTGCTAATCTTCTTCTTTGCAGTGACCAACGGCCTGAGGATCGCCGCCGTGCGAATGAAAAAGGACAAAGAAAATAAACAGGGCGCCGAGAAAAAAGAGAAAACAATAGGGAACCGTCCTGCAAGTGCCTTGTGAATACGTGACGACAAGAGGTGTTACATACACCCAGTGATCACGTGTTTTATTGTACGTAGGTTTGTGTTGTGCTCGATATGTCGCTGGTCCATGTATGCGATGTTTCGAGTGAAGGTATTATCCTTACCGTGCATTCCGTGTTTCTTGTGAGTCTTTCAGTGATTTGTATCGAAAAGTGACTTGTCGCTCCATTGTCAATCATAGTGAGATTTGAATCCATCCATTGAGTCGAAATTCATTGAGAGAAATTCTCCTAAATATTGTGTGACAAACTCAAGCCATACGTTTGAACAATTGGACAATTCGTTAGAGCATATAAAGCTGTTTCCACATGGGACTCATATCTAAAGCAATATAGATTTCTTCCCAAGTTGTGACAGCTTTAACTCATTAGAAAATAGTCACTTGTGAGCTGCTAACCAGAGGAATGTTCTAATACGTTGAGTTCCACTTCCAAATCGCGGGCCATGTACTATCAGACTTTTTGATTGTTTGCTTCATTGATTATCTCACCTGCTGACTTTGCAGAGAAAAAATTCGCTTCTTCAATCTCCCACTAAAGAGTATCTTCCCCATCAAAGGCTAGAGGAGGTTTGACAGCCCGAATGCGGAAGATTACATCTTTAAATTAGTCAATTCAAGAGATCTAAAACCAAGGCCACCACGTTTCTTAGGCTTGTAGATGGACTCTCAATTCAGAAGGTGAATTCGACGTTTGTCGCTTGTGTCTCACCATATGCAAGCACGACGATCCTTTCGAAACTCTCGACAATCATGAATTGGAACTTTAGTGCACTGCACGTGGCGGATAGGATAGGCATAACCACAGATTAGGAAGCACGGACACTCTTCGACACGCGACCAATACGTGATCAACATGTGTCGAGCACTTCGGACACGCCGGCGGCACACGACTTTAGCATTCCGACACGCCATTCCGACATCCACGAGTCAATTTTAAACATTTTCAAAAAATTAGAAGTCAATTTTAACCAAAAATTCATGATTAGGTTTTTTTGGTAAGCTAGGTATATCAATTTTAGGATGGTTTGGGTCTACGTTTTTGTAATTTCTTCCAAGTTCATGTGTATCAATTTCCTTTATATTGTACCCACTGAGCCTTTCCTTTGAGTCAAACATCGGTTTGGGATCATGTTTGTGTAATTATATTGGAATCTCTTAATAATTCTCGCGTTGATTTCCGACTATCTGGATCTCTCTTGTCCGGAATCACCACAAGACCCTCGTATCACATTTAAAAGTCGAAGAGCAAATTTCGGTGAAAGATATTTTGTTGCCGAGAAATTTGGCGAAATAGTTCCAAACCTATTTCTAGGCTAAAAATTTATCCGGAAAATAGAAAAATAAAATTATTTTACCAAATGGATTTTTATTCTAAACCTGTTAACCGGAACAGAAAAATAGAAAAATAGAGAAACATAATGGTTATAATTGGACTCTTTAGAGACTTGGAGGGATTTGAGCATGTGATCTCATCTTTAGGGAGCATTTTAAAATTGTACACCTTCTACTTATTTGTGGAAATGGAGAAATCTATCATTTCATATTAAAAAATATCGCGGTTGCCTATATTGGAATTTGGTCAAAAGGGTAAGGATAATATCAGTAAAATTGAAAAGTTAATAATTGAATTGACAGGTGTATAATAGATCTAGGATTTTTTGGATAATTATTTTAAGTATATGTGAACATCAAGGGTTGATACCTAACTTTTGACGGTCCAGTTAGTCATTTATTGTATAGAAAATGAAGATTCAACCACGACCCCTAAACAAAAATTTTAATAATTTGCATTTGCATTACTGGAGCATTATTATAAGCCCACATGAATTGCATATTACATTGGAGCTATGTGGACCTAAGTAGGGAGGCCCTTAGCCTCATTGAATTATTTGAACAAAGCCCATGAAAGCATAAAATTCGGCCTCCCTGCCTGACACCTAGGCGATTGCACTTACTCGTTGGCAGGTTTTCCAACAAACTCAATGTTCCCGGTGATCATCTAGACCTTTGCCGGCGATTTTCCTCTTCAACTTTGCCTCTCTCAGACCAGTAACTTTTTGTCTGCTACCAATCCTTGCCAAGCACTTTTGATTAGGGGTGTCAAAATCGAACAATATTCACAAACCGAAACACGAACTGACCCGAACTTTCAAGTATGTTCGGTTTGGGTCTTGTTTGGATGGGGAAATCACTTAAATTCTGGATATTTTACAGATTTTGGTTCATATGTCGGGTCGGGCCGTGTTTCGGTTCGTATATTGTTCTGTTTCGATACCCCTTCCAATAGTGGTTAGGTGATGAGTTCTATATAGTTGGTAGCTTTCCTAAATTCAAAGTCCCTCTGATTATAAGTTATTGTTGAATGATGCAACTTGATTTTCTTTCTCCGATCGTTTTATATCTCGAAAATGGAATTTCATTCTAATTTGCATTGACATAGTTTGTGACTTGAAATGCTTTGATTATGAAGTTTTCTGCTCCATTCCTGCTTCTGAACAATTCTAGTAGGCATGAGAATATCTTGCTCTTAAATAATAATTATGATTAAGTCGACACAAATGCAAAATGTTTAGAACTAAATTAGAACATTTGCAATAGATTTATAATTTTTTTGGCAATTTCTCCATTATACCTAGAACCTTCAATTATGTAGCTTTTGGACCGACGACTTTGTTGGCTTGATTCCAATGATATTATTCAAAAATTCGATCATGTTTATTGTATGAGTTCCCTCCACGAAGAAAAAGGAGTATAGTCGTTTTATAGCATTATTCGAAGATTTTCAAATAGAACTTGAATGTGATTTGGTTCACATGAAGGCATTTGATTACATGCGTCATTGATGTGTTGTGCTCCGTCCTTCTTCTTAGGTTAACAAATGCATAGAAGAACACGTGATAACGCCTATCTATGAATATTATAAGAAATCATCAAATGCTTTTTGGCTTTTAATTTTTCGCTTTAGAATTAAAGAAACAACAACGATGAGTTCACGTGAAAACGAAGGTTGACCCAATTAATTGCGGAGAAAGAGGCTACCAATCATGAAGTTTTCATGGAAGTGTTCAAGTATTGTCGTACATCTCTTGACGACGAGTCTCAAGTATTCTTTGTAGTCATGTGATCTTCCTCCACTTATCAGCTTAAGTGTTTGGGTTGAACTTTCTACCATGGTGCAAGAGCCATTACTATCCCTTTCTCCAATGTACGTTCAACAAATCACTAGCGACTATATTTGGCAAAATTCGCATCAGCCAACATAATTTCCTAAACAAGTCCCAATGAAATAAGAAAGCGGAAAAAGACGAAACATTTTTCATGTGGGTGGTAGCCTGGAGCCCACACATAGATAGATGCACTAATTTGACTTGCCTTGGAACGATTTGCACGATTAATAAAGACTAAGGCTGTTGTCTCTCAAATGTGGATAAGAGACTGCATACATTGGAAGATCCACCAATCCCTTATGGACGAAGCATTGGTCTGTCATTCGAAGAACGCTTCCGATGGCTACGAGCGAATTTTTCAGACGAGTATCATTTATCGCGTCAACTTTGGTTAAGTTATTTTTAGATTAATTGTGCAACACAAAGTGCTTTACAAAACACTCAAGGAGTAAAAGTTATGAGAGGTAACTGTTATCAAACTGAATGAGGCAGTGATTATAATACTAGTGATTCTCATATAAGTCTACATTTCTCAATCATCATCAATTCCTTATAAGTACCAACACTGTCATTGGATCCTCCGATAACAGACCGTCGAAAGATTCCCCTCCAACCTCAATCTAGTTCTTGCTCATGGCTGACAGGTGTAACTCTCTCTCTCTCTCTCTCTCTCACACACACACACACATTCTGAGATCATTCTCTGCAAATATTCCTTCTCTTGCTTGCCCACGGCAAGAACAGCAAACGATTTACAGATGAAGAGCAAGTGGACGAGAAGAAGTTCTTCCAGAAGGTGCTTGACGACGTCGTGAGCCTCAACTCCCTCTTCACTATCGCAGTGCTCATTGGCCTCTCTTTCGCCCAGCCGGGCCAAGTTCAGAGCCTCGACGATGACCCCAGTTGCGAACGCGGACACCGCTTTATGGAAGTGGCTCATAGCCTTTGAGATCGCCTCCTTCAGCTGCTTCTTCTTTTCCAGCATCCTCGCGAAGACCGTCAAGATCTTCCTCTGCACATCCGACAAGCAGGATGCCCTAAACAAAGAACAGAATGGAAACGTGGACCCCAACAACTCGGAGGAAGAGAAGCCCCACAAGGCTCACCGCAAGAGGCTGTGCCTCATCGGGTTCTATTTGTCAATCTATGGGACCACGCTCGGGTGGTTTCTGCCTCTCCTGGCCACGGTCGACGTCGTCCAGATCAAGCTTGGCCAGCTCTCATGCCACAGCAAGTTCACCTTCACCTCTGTCAGCGTCATGGTTGGCATCCCTGCCGATCTTCTTCTTTGCAGTGACCAACGGCCTGAGGATCGCCGCTGTGCAAATGAAAAAGAACAAAGAAAATAAACAGGGCACCGAGGAAAAAGTAAAAAAAAAAAAAAAAAAGACAGGGCACTCTCTCACAGATGCCTGAGAATGTGTGACGACAATAGGTGATAAGTTAATCAATCGGGCAATCTAAAATATGCAGGAACTGTCATGTTGCACACACCCAGTGAGACGTGTTTTATTAGACGTAGGTTTGTGTTGTGCTCAATATGACGCAGGTCCATGTATGTCATGTTTTAAGTAAAGGTGTTATCTTTACCGTGCATTCAATGTTTCTTGTGAGACTTTGAGTGATTTGCATTGAAAAGTGACTTGTTACTCCTTTGTCAATCATGATATAAATTTGATCACCCTTTTATGAGCGAGATTTGAATTCATCCACTGAGTCAAAATTCATGGGGAAAAATTGTCCAATCCCTTAGAACATATTAAGTTGTTTTCACACGAGACTCATATCTCAAGCAATATAGATTTCTTCCCAAGTTATTGTTGGAAAAATATTAGGTAACATGAAAATTAAGAGTCGTTAGAAATCTATTTAGAAAGACGAGAAAGTAAGAAAAATTGTCCGAGGCGTGCCAAGATCGTCCTTAAGGATAATTTCGCCCTTTAGAGTATGAAACTTGGTGTATAAGGCTTCTAGCAGCTATTCTCCCAAGATACAACAAACTTTCTTCCATGTTCCGCACCGAATATTAAAAGGAATAGGAAAAACGTCATGTGTATAGCCCAAAGGAAATTAAAAGAAGGAAAGGAAATTCTCTTAGTAATTCGGTGAATCATCAAGATCGTCTCTTGAAGTTCAATTTATATTAAAAAAAAGAAAGCCCTTGATTATAAAGCCGTTGTGAAATAATGGATGATTTATGAAGAAATAAATTGCACGTTACAAAATCATTATAAGGCCGTTATATGACCGTTTAGAAACCGTTATATGATTCATATAAATCTGATTAATGGGATTGCCAATCAAATAGGTTAGGTTACCATCACCATTGATTTTCTAACTTTATATAATCGATGGACATAATTCCATCTTTAAGTAGTTACTTTACCACATCATGCCTCAATCGGATATGTGTCTCCCAATTTGGCTAGCGAATTCGTTTGTTTTTCGGAAATTGTTTCCGAATTCATTTTGATTCCACTCCTTGACGTTGTTTCTAAGTTGGAGCAGAACAACATGAATCAGCAACTCATCGTTCCAATTAAGTTGAGCAGACTCTTTAAAAGAAGTATGAGTTTACTAAGTTGCTTCAAAATGAAAAGCCTGATTTACCTTACGAGTCCTCTCGGGGTGCAGAGCAATCGAGAGAGGATGATGGTCGAGATCTAATTCTCGGAAGTACCTGAACCGTCGCATCAGCAAATAACAAGCGCTAAGCAAGATTACGCAATTCTCTCGGTCGAGACACTCGAATACCCGATTCTATCCATTCAACTAGGGCCGACGCTATGTAAATTCGTTCCCATCCAACCAAGATCAATCCGACAATATCTGTCAATCCAGTCTCTAAACCCGGTACATTTCATAGCGTTGACTGGTGCGCCGCCTTTGTTTTCGTCCAGGTATGCAATGTTGTTAAAATCACCGGTGACCTCAAAGGTTATGTTATTGTAGGAGCTATTTGCTCACGATGATCCCTCAGTTGTGCGTCAGCTAATTCATCTGGTTTTGGCATAGACAGCAGTTAACCACTGGGATCTATTACCACCCTCTCTAACTCGGACATGAATAAATCGAGAATCAACTTGGACCACTCCATGGTGAAGGAAGCATTGCGCCATAGATAGCAACTAGATTCCTCTCGAAAAGCCTTGTGCCTCGGCGCGAGAATAATGAGGAAATCGGAAGTTTCTTCACCTTCGACTTAACAGTTATCAGTTGGTTTTGGTGTGGTTGTAGGACATCTTTCGGGCTCTGCGGCACGTGTTTTGATTTGAAGAGAGCTCTGTAATAGAGTGATGCACAAGAGGAAGCACCATGTTGTTACTTGTTAGGATGCAGATTTAAAGAATTGAGTGGCAATGCAGATAAGTTATATTGAGTGGAAGAACCTTGTTGAGAAAGTCCCAAACTCTCGTTTTCTGTGGACAAGCCCTTAGAATCAAAATCAACAACTTCAGCCTTCTTTTTTCTCTTTGGTTCTCATGGCGGTTTCCATCTTCGGAATATGTATCTCTTGCTAAGGAGGATCATTCAAATCTTCGCAGACGTTTGCTTGAGGTAGCACTGAAAAGCGAGACCCCGCATCAACTAAGGCTTCACCTTCTTATTATTATTACTATTATTTTTGGTGTGGTGCACATTCCCATTGACAAACGAGCACGGGATACTATGAATATCTATTGCTATATATATATACTCTTTTTATTTGTAATTGAGTGGCGTAACAGAGAGGTGCGAGGTATTAATTATAGTGAAATCCTCTGTTGGATACAAGCACTAGTTTGAGAGTGAAGCGGGGATGAACTTTGCGCCTCGATTTTTGTTTCTCATTTTTATATTTTATTTCGTTGCGGTTATGCGCCGAATCCTACCAATTTTCGACTATTAGCCAGCGCTCCTTCCACTTGTCCCCGTCGTCTCCTTTGGGTTTCGTGCACGTCCATCCACGGGGAAAACCTAAAATGGGGATCCCTTTGAATGTGTTGTCGTCTTCAATGACCATATTTAAAACAAGTCATATGTATACCTGCATGTTCCTCACGTCTAAGTTTTCATGAAGCTCTATATAAAATTAATACTCAAGCATAGCAAAAAAATAAACTAGAAAAGTCATATTATAGCAAAAAGTTAATTAAAAAACTCGTAAAGCCAGCATTTAGCGTTATCCGTAACTAAACCCTAATTCTAATAAATAATATTTTCCAAAATTAACTGTCATTAAGAGAGAAATCTACTAGGAAGATAGGAAATTAAAATGTTAGATTAAAGAATGCTCATCCAATTTGTATCACCTACATGTTGCAGCACGATTACGAAAAAGTTATCCGACTTAGTGCCAGGAAATATAACTAGTTATGTTCGCATAAATTGAAATATCTACCTTTCGATTAGCTATGCTAGAGCATTGATTAAAGATGAGAAACTAGAATCAACTTAGGAACTTTAGACGTGTTCCTAATGGAATAGATATTAACAAAGACTATCTGCAACAATGGGTCCCTATTCTCATCCCAATTTACTTGAGGAAAATTACCAAAAAAGTCAAAAATTTATTGTAACTATGCTAATTCAGTCCTAAAAAAAATTATTTTTTCCTTTATCAATTCAGTCCTAAACCTTTTACATTTGTGCCAATTCGGTCATTTGGTGGCTTGTAATGACGTGGATAATTTTTAATGATATATTTTTATTTTTTTTATTTTCTTTCTCTTTCTTTTTGTTTCTTTCTCCTGTGGCCATTGAGGGCTTCGTGGCCCTTGCCGTGGCCATGCATCTCGAATCCAGACCATTGAGAGGCATGATTGGGAGCGAGGCCACATTGCCAAGGCCTCGTTGCCCGCGGCCATGTCCTCTCCCAGCTTGGACAAGGCCGAGCGAGGGCCGTGAAGTCCTCACCGACAACAGTAGGAAGAAAAAAAAAGAATGAGAAAGAAAAGACAGAAAAAGGAAAAAGAACTTAAAATATTATTAAAATTATCAATGTCAGCGCCGGTGGTTAAATGGATTGAAGTGACACAAATACAAAAGGTATATGGTTGAATTGGTAAAAATAAATGTTTATGACCGAATTGGTACAATTACAATAAGTTTAGGACATTTTTTTGGCAATTTCCCCGTTAAACTGGGAACCTTCATTTGTACAGCTTTTGGACCGACGACTTTGCTGGCTTGATTCCAATGACATGGTCACGTTTGTGTAGGAGTTCCCTCCACGAAGAAAAAGGAGTGTGTCCTTTTATCACATGCGTTGTTTGATCTAAAGTTCTTTTATCACATTATTCAATGATTTTCAAACAGAACTTGAATGGGATTGGGTTCACATGAACCCATTTGATTACATGCGCTATTGAATGTGACTTGGTTCACGTGCACAGAGAGAGCATAGGAGACTTACTCCATCCTTCTTCTTGGGTTAATTAATGGAAATAAGAACACGTTTACATGCAATCATCAAATGCTTTTTGACTATTAATTTTCGCTTTAAAATAGAAAAAGATCAACGATGAGTTGATATCGAAAACGAAGGGTGACGCAATCGATTGTGGGGAAAGAGGGTACCGTTCATCAAGTTTTGATTAAAGCATTAAAATATTGTTCTATATCTCTTGATGACAAGTCTTAAATATTCTTTATATTCATGTGATTTCCTTTTACCTATCTGGTTAAGCTTTTGGGTTGGATTTTCTTCACGTGCTATAAAAGCCATTATTATCCCTTTTTACAATGTGCATAAAAAAAACTAGCAACTATAATCGACGGCGGGAAAATTGTCCAATCAGTCATAAACATATTGTACATGTATCAATACGGCCATAAATTTTAAATTTTTCCGAATGTAATCCTAAATCTTTGGGCGAAACACTACTATGTCAGCGATTTTCGACGAAAAATGGTTGGGATGACTGCATTTCAATTTTGCTTAAAAGGTTTAGAAATATATTGGAAACAATTTAAAAAAATTATAACTAAATTGCCATATATGCAATATGTTCTTGGAATTAGACTGTATATGAACAAACCTTCAATTCAATCTTTAAGACAGGACTCTTAATTATCAGATTTTTCAATCCTACGGCTAACGTTAAATCCTATCATAGTTAGAGCTTCTAAACTAACGGCCTAAATTGAATCCTATGCCTATTAGTAAACCCTTGTTCTATATATACATGATTATGCCTAGCGTTGAAGGGTTCCACATTCAGAATTCACAATGAAAAGGGGAAAGAGAGAAAAAGAGAGGGCTTTGTTGTGGTCTTTTTCTGGGTACGATGCAATGAGTTCTCGAGAGGGGAGTGCTAGATCACCTTCTTCCATCTACCCTTCACGAGGGCTTGTCTGTGCATCAATAATCATCGCCGCTCCAGTGTCCCTCTGTCGGCACCGAAGGCTCCAAGGCAACATGAACTTGGCGGTCACTTTTTGAAGGTCTTCTGTGTGGTGCACAAGAAAGCACTAAAGTTAGACGGGTGGAAAATCTGATTGTGGGATTTGGACGGCAAAGCTTGGAGACCAGCCAGATGAGGTCAAGAACTCTTCACCCAAGATTGGTCCAACGTTGACCATGTGGAAGAATCACGCTCCAGTCCATGATGCACAAGCAGACGAACAAAGATTTGTCCTCGTCCTTCTAAGTTCGGTGATCCTTAAGGCCAATCCCCGAGGAGTCGTATCCGAGCTGTTGTCTTGAATACAGAGATCCAAGCCGCGAAGTTCCCCGTCGATAGATCCAAAGGCGGCTGGTTTTGGGCAAGCGATACCGGTTGTTCAGTGCAAAATTTGCTCGGCCTTCACACATATTTTTCTCGTCTTTTGGTTGTAAACATGTAATCTATTTGATTGGAATTTACACATGTTATATATATTGCTCAAATCGACATGTCCTTGGAATTCAAGTTTGAAATCTTAAATTTTAGATGAACAAACCTTGATTCTCGAATTTTCTCTAAAAAGGACGATTTCGATCCAAAAAATTCAGATTTTTATCCGAAAGGGGCTACTTTGAACCGAATTGATTGTTATCTCGGGTATAATTTTCTGAATTAAAAGAATGCTAAATCTAAATTAGAAAAATCTTTTTCTTAATAGGCAACGTCTATGTTACGACCCTCTAGCTTAGTAAAGACGAGAAGTTAGCTAATCGATCTATTACCATTTAGATCCGATTTGCTATCTTCGTTAGCCGATTTTAGATTTTGGGTATTTTAATTTTCAAAAAAGATGAAGATGGATATCTCGTGATTTCTTTCTCTTGATCGTGGATAGGGATCTTCTTTGGCCTTGGATGATATCTTTATTGTCGATTGAATCCCATGAATATTAAAATTCCTTAAAAGATTTAGTAAGATATGGTTTTCTTAGAAAGCCCTATCTATTGAATTTTTTTGGGAAGATAATGATTCTTAGAAGCCTCATCTTATTTGATAATGTGAAATAAAATTGAATAAGGAAATCTTTCATGCATATCTTGTCTTGGCAGAAAATTCAAAGGAAAAGGAGTAAAGAATCAGCTCGTGTTATCTTGTGTGATTCCATGCATATTTTGAATATCTCACATCATCCTCATGCATATTTTCGAAATTTATGTCTGCAGATCTTGCATATTCACCTCATGTTTTCGAGTATCATGTATTGCATTCCATCTTTAAAAAACAGATCATTTGCATATCATGCATATATTTTATCTCATGCATCTTTTATTGTCAAAAATATAAAAAAAAGATAAGATAAAAATCTGCTCATTCGTGATCGTGCATTATCTCATGTCATTCATATTTTTGAGTACCATTTAGCCCCTCATCCATTTTTTTCGAAAATCATAGCATTTGCACGTCTCATAATTTGCATGTTTATGTCGCATTGTATTTTGCCATGTCATTTTGTATGTCATTAGTATCATGCTTAGGATATTCATGTTAGATTAGTCTAATTGCATGACTAAATTGCTTGGATTGGAAGTCGCATGTTATCTAGGTTAGACAAGAGTTTTCGTGTGTTACATAGTTCTTGCATGTTTAGTTTAATTAATTGCGTGATAGATTGCTTGTTTAATTAATCAATTTCTTGATTGCTTTTTCACATATGATTTTTGCATGTTTAGAATAAATTTGTCTTGCATTATGCTTTAATGTTATGTCATTTTTGCATGCTTTAAATAACCAGCTAATTTTGCATATAAGGTAAAATGAACTTGATTTTGCATGCCTTGCATTGTATCTTTTGTTCTTGACTCATCTCATTGCATTTTTGCCCGCTCATGCATCATAATCATTCATGCATTGCATCTAAGAAAGTGAAAACATTAAGAACACCTCATTTGAACTTAAAGTGAATTCAATCGAGCTTGAGTTGCCAAACCTAGGGTTTTCATGGAATTAAGATACCGAAAGGGCATTAGCTTTAGTTAGTTAATGTAACCAAATCCCCGAATCCTTAATCTCGGTTCGTAAGAATAAAATAGTTCCCCTTCTATTTTATTTAGGTTTTTAACCAACCTACAAAAAATAGTTAGTGGCGATTCCGAATTCTAAATCATTCTAATTAATCAATGTTGTGATTTGGTAGGGCTTGAGAGAGTCTATATTAGGTTAGTTATCTAATTAGCATGATAATCCATTAACCTAAGGTCTTAACCGATTTTTAGGTCGCGACAGCAATTAAATAAGTTCGGCGGCAATTCAATCCTAAACTTTTTAATTTTGCTAAATAAGTTCTTTCTCCGTATTTTTTAATAGGAAACAACACATTTATCCATTTTCTAATGTGGTTTCATTTGCCAACTTAATTTCTTAAAAAAGCCCACAGTTGTCATATATTTAGTATCGACTTTCTCGAACCGTAGGTTCAAGGATCGACTAGAATGATCTAGGGTTTCATTTCACCCATGATGAAAGAAGAAAGCGAAAAAGAACAAGCATTTTTCATATGGGCGGTAGCCCACATAGATAGTATGTACTAATTTGTCCTATCTTGAAATGACTTTGCACGACTAAGAAAATTACCGTTGTCAACTCCCATACGTGGAAAAGAGATGAACGTCGATGATATGAACGTCGATGATAATTTCTGGTTATTACATTGAGCCAAATATAATTGGAAGTTTGTCCACATCATTCGCGTTGGCGTGGGAAGTTTCTATCCGTATAAGGGTGGTAGCCCACATAGATAGATGTACTGACTTGTCTTACCTTGAAATGACTTTGCACGACTAAACAAATTACCGTTGTCGTCTCTCATATGTGGCAAAGAGACGAACATCGATGACATTTTCTCATTATTACATTTGGCCAAATAGCATTTGAAGTTTGTCCCATTATTCACGTTCGAGTTGGAGTTTTTATCGGTATAATCAATACTTGTATGGTCTTGGACTCTTGGTCAACTTTTTCTTTCCCCCTTTGGACTCACTGTCTCAATACATACACGTAAACCGTTCGGTCCACAAATATCTTGTGTGACTCCATTGATAGGATGACAGATATGGTCCCCGACATCAATCTAAGTAGGAGATACGTGGATTTGAACATACAGTCTATTGCGTCCAAACCAAGCGCTTAATTAGTCGTCCAATCCTTTATGGATCAAGTGTTTGTGTATCGTTGAACATCCAAATCCAATGGCTACGAGGGACTTTCTCAAGCAAGCACCCATTATCCCATGAACTGTGTTGATCAATTTTGATCGAGTAATTTCTAGACGTATTATGCAACACAAAGTATTTTTGAAAAGGAAAATGATTTCCCGACAAAGACTATCAAGAATGGTACAATCTCAACCGTAAACTCATACACCATCATTGCATGTTTTGCATAAAGCATTTATTAATTGAAAGATCGTAGGGTCATAAATAATTGACTGATCTTATCACATTGTCGGCTAATAGCTTTTTTTTGAAAATTCTCAAGGAGTTAATTTAATAACTAAGCAACTAGTTTGGGATCAAATCTTAAGGTATCCCGCTTAGGGTGATTTCGAAGGCTAAATCAGTGGTCTACTAAGTAGACCCTTATACATGCATGCACTTTTATAGATAGTTTGCACGAATTTCTTGAAGTAATAGAATTCGGATGACTTCAAATATTCCATGCTACGCCAAAAATAAAAAATTCGATTCTGAAAGATTTTTTTCATTCCATAAATGACTAGTCAAATATAAATTCGAAGTATACAGAAGCAACTGATCAAATTATAAGTGCAACATAGATGTACGTAAGTTGGCTTTCCATAAAATGGCTTTGCACGACTGAGAAAACTAACGTCATGGTCTTTCATCAGCGGAGAAGAGATAAACTGTCATTTTTCAGTTATTGCATGTGCCCCAAGAACATTGCCATTTTCCATCCACGTCATCGTCTTTCATCTGCGGAAAAGGAACAAATTGTCATTTTCTAGTTATTGCATGTGGCCCAAGACCATTGAAAGTGTCTATCCACGTTATTCACGTTTGATGTGATCCGTTATAATATGTCTCGAATTTGAGCCCCGCGAACGAAGCCCGTGAAATTTTTGATGTATGTGGACGTTTATAGTGGAAATCACAATTTCTATTTGGTATAAGCCAAGTCACAGAAAGAAGTTGTTTCCATGTTGGTATCAAGATAAGGATGCAAGTCCTATTAGATATTCTTTGGTATTTATATACTGGATATACTTTGCTGTTTGAAGTTAGCGAAGGAAACTAAAAGATATTAGTTTTCAAATCAGATTCGACTTCATCGTGGACTTGGTTACATATATCTGCATGGGTTAATGATTTGTCTTAATGCAAATAAAGATAAGCAGAATTATATTCGAACTCCTGCAATCTTTGGACAATGCTGAAAAGTCCAACATGGACTTGAATTGGACGAGTGTTCAGTTCTTTGGTGGTGACAAAATAATTCAAGGAATTGTTTTATTGTGGGTCTTGCTTTACGTATATAAAGCAAGGAATGCCGTGGCCGAAAGGATATAGCTTGAAGCGCCGTCTCGTCGTCGAGTGCTTGAGAGGGTTTTACATTCGTTGATTTTTTTGTTCGCGGAATTACATCAAGAATTCAAGTGTCGAAGCCAATTAAATCTTGAGGTTAGATTTGTGTAATTCCTTTGCAATATTAGAAGATTATTTCGCGAGGAATTGAGGCTAAACAACGTGTCGCGACCTAAAAAAAAATAAACAAGTCATCTTTTTCGGGCTAATGGATTATCAAGTTAATTAATTAACTAACCTAACTCGGACTCTCCCAAGTCCATACCAAATCGCAACTTAAGGTTCGAATGATTAACATGCAATGTGATTTGAATTTGGAGTCGCCACTAATCATTTTCGGTAGGTCGATTAGAAACCTAAATAAAATAGCGGGAGAAAACTATCTTATTTCGCGAACCGGAGATTAAGAGTCCGGGGACTTGGTTACATTAATTACAACTAATGCCCTTTCGGTACCTTAAAATTCATGAAACAAATAATGGATTTGATGAATTCTACTTGAAGATCAAAGAATCAATTTTTTTGGATTTTTCTTCCCATGACATTTTTTGAAATAAAGAAATTACATGAAATTAGGATGAAATAGGTTCAAGGTTACTCCCCAATTTGAACTCGTGCACCAAACTCGTGTTTCGGGCTTGTTTTGACCATTGGACCGATTTGGTGACTCGTTAGACCGAGAAATCTCTTGGTCCTATCTCTCCTTCACGCTTCTTTCTCATATCGCTAGAATTTCATGAGACATCGCAATCGGGCGTTGATATTTTTTCCCTTTTGCTCTCCTTCTATTCTTGTAATATGCATTGTTATTTAACATAAAAACGTAGAGAGAAAAATCAGTGTAGAAAATCGGGCTAATTTGTATCCGAACTTAGAGGAAATTAGGAAATCACTTAGCTTTCCTTTTCGCGGCGAGCTTGAACGATGGTGATGAACTTGTGGCTTGTGTTGATGGGTGCAGAAATTGGCAATGGTAGCACCGAGTTTCAAAACACTCAAGCCCTCTCAAAACTCTCTCAAAATTTTTTCTCAAGAATTCTCTTTTTCCTTTCTAAAGAATTCCTCTTAAAAACTCTCTCAATTCTCTTCCACTCCAAAAAAAACTCTCTCAATTCTCTCCCACCAAAAAACTCTCCATCTCTTCAAGAACTCTTCTTCTTTTATAGGCAAAGTTCTTCATCCTTCATTCTTCATCTTCATTTCCTCACCTTCCATTTTCATCTTCCTTTCTTCATCTTCATCTTCTTTTCTTCATCTTCATTTCCCCACCTTCCATCTTCATCTTCTCTTCTTCACCTTCATTTCTCCATCTTCCATTTTCATCTTCTCTTCTTCATCTTCATCTTCCTTTCTTCATCTTCATCTTCTTTTCTTCATCTTCATTTCCCCATCTTCCATTTTCATCTTCTCTTCTTCATCTTCCTTTCACCATCTTCCTTTCCCCATCTTCTTTTGGTATTTGCAATGCAGTCCCCTGAAGTTTCAAGTATTTGCAATACAGTCCCCAAGTTCGAGTATTTGCACATACGGTCCCAGGTTCCGAGTATTTGCAATACGATCCCCGAGAAAATATTTCTTTCAAGCCCAAATCTTCTTGGTGCATTTTTCCACCGCATGCCTAGTCCAGCACTCGTTAAATTAAGCTCAAATTATATGCCAATGCTAAATGAATATGTGAGATGATTTTTGTTTAGAACTAAAATTAGTTCTAATTTTTATGCAAAAAATATATTAGTCAAAATTTAGGCGTCAACATGCCCCTCTTTGAGTGGAGGCTCGTAGAGGTTCCGCTCAAAGACAAAATTGAACCCTAAATTTTGATAGTGCAAATGATGGATGAACTTTTTGGCGGGAGTTTTAGTCCCATTTTTTATGTAATGAAGTGATGCATGATATGCAAGATGTAAATAACATGTGTCGAATTTCTCTTTTCCATGTTAGAGAAACTCGCACATGGATCGCATACGAGAATACCTGTTTTACCAAATACCTCATAAGCTGGTGATTCCCTTTAATTTCCAAGTTTCTTGCAAACACGAGGACCTTAAGGTATTTGGCCTATCTCGTTATCGTAGACTTTTCCCTAATGCGAGACAAACAAGCAAGATATGTGTATCCTTCCGGATCACAAGAGCTACGTCGTTGTGAGTCGAAAGAAGTAGAATCAAGTTCACAAGAGCTACGTCGTTGTGAGTTGATTAAATGTCGAAATCGCCAGGTGCATATGTCTTCACGATTCGACAAAGGGGAACCAAAATCTTAAGAGCTACGTCGTTATGATTTGGTTTGGATCAAAATCACGGGTGCTTATGTCTTCGTGATTTGATAAAGGAGCCGAGAATCATAAGAGCTATGTCATTATGAGCCGACTAAAGGTCAAGATCACCAAGGCATATGTCTTCGTGATTCGACAAAGGGGAACCAAAATCTTAAGAGCTACGTCGTTATGATTTGGTTTGGATCAAAATCACGGGTGCTTATGTCTTCGTGATTTGATAAAGGAGCCGAAAATCATAAGAGCTATGTCATTATGAGCCGACTAAAGGTCAAGATCACCAAGGTGCATATGTCTTCGTGATTCGAGACCGAAATCATAAGAGCTACGTCGTCATGATAAGATGTCAAGATCGCAGGTGCATATGTCTCACACGACTTGACAGGAGAGGCATATTGCTCGAATTGAATCGTAACAACTATCATCGGAGGAGTTGTTGATTTGAAAATGGGTTGGAAAACTTACCCGGGTTCTCCGAACGATTAATCAAAGAACGAAACGGATCGCTCATATCATACATGGTAGGCATTTGCCAGGAGAACTTACTCATTCAATAATCCTTGGATGAATTTCGAGACCTTGGGAGGGACATCGAACATCGGGAATGTATTACCCATCATAGAAATGTCAAAGGCAACATGCGCAAACATATTCAACAATGAGTTCATGCAAAACTTTCCTACCGAGCTTGCAATGATTAGAAATAACATGTGTATAATGCAATCACTCATACCATGGTTTTAGGCATAACCATTCTATCAAGTTTGCATTATCAATCCTGGCCCAGGGATGTTCTCACATTATGAATACCTCGAATGTGAGCTGAATGGGGGGACTTCGGTCAAAAAGGGTTTTCTCTCACTCTCAAGAAAAGTTATTTATCCCTGTCTGCAGGATTCAAAAGAAATCACTCAATCTTTCCATCATCGCATTCGATAAGGATCCGAGTAATCTCGCAATTGATACGACCAAGCCGATCTCGGAGGTTTTGATTAGGACCGTAATGAGGGCTAGGTCAAAGGTTTACAAAGGGGACTCTAGTTGAGTCAAGGTTCTTTGAAATGAATTCCTTCGTCATCTCTCCGGGTTTACAAGTCAAGAACCCCGCAAAAATGAGAGAGAAGTAATCTTGCTCGAACTTTTTCGAGTGATGCTTAAAATCATTGAACTCCACATTAATTCAAGTGCCCTAGTCAAAAAAGGCTTTTAAAGGGTTGTAATGGAGGTAATGATTTGGGACCGAGAAACGAAAGGGTTCATTTTGGCTCGGAAGATGTTTGAGAAGGGGGTTTGATGTTGGTGATCATTACAATCTTGTCACCGATCGTGGCCTTCTAGGAAACCATCATTGCTCGAGGATGGTATGAACTGAAGATAACATTTGCAATTTGACACTTCATGGAGATTTTTCTCTCAACCCTTTTAGGATATACAAGAAAATTGTGCATTCAAGTTCGAAATATTCTACAAATGAACAATGAATTGAAAGGGCATTGGCCTTGCTTTTGGTAGGCACTTTGCTTTTTAAATGCCTAGGAATTTTTTGTGGAATCAGCATTTCCTCTTTCTTCTCCCCTTTTTTTTTACTCCCAACTCTCTTTTACTATTGCATCTTGATGAGTTCATTGGGAGATTTTCTATTGATCCAGCTTTTTGTGTCCTTCTACTCAAAGATGGGCCATATTCGCTTTGGGACGACAATGATCACCAATAAGGGCTTTTGGAAATGAATTTGCAGGCTCAAATGGGTTGTGCAAATGGATACGGATGTGTGGGATAGAAAAAGAAATGCTCTTCGTCACCCTAAGGCACTTGAATTAAAGCGCAAGTACAATGCAAAGAACCACCCGAAGATTGATGTTAGTCCAAGCAAGAAGATTTCTAACCATTTGTCTCGTGATGCTGATGGAATTACCTCTGTTTTGCCCCAATGTGGGGTGGTTCTTCGCTGAGGGTTGTGGAAGTGAAATCTCCGCTCAAATGGGTTGATCAACGGATAACTTGCAGTGTTTAGGGTAGAGAAATGAATGCCTCCATCACTTCGGTTATCGTACCTTTCGCGAGAAAACTCTTTACCTCGAGGAATGCGGAATTTTGCCACCGTTCATCTCGCTTTGAAAAAATTGGACGTGTTTGGGAAAGGATTGCCTTTCATCATCCTGTCATGCCCCTTCCGTACATTCGATGTATCTTATGTAGTTCATGTTCCTTATTCGAGTTGGTAAATTAAACATGAGGAACAATCATGCGCAAACTATGCGGTGTATGAGTGTTTTCGAGCATATAAAATGCAGCAACTTTTTAGCTTGGCGGACAAAGTTCGCAAGTACATAAAAAATTTCTTAGGGGCGTGGATCGTGAGTTGCCCCCTGTTCATGCAAATGCGTTGCAAAACTTCATTGTCCGCTTCGAGACATGAGATTGTCAAAGGCTCCGGGAATTTCTCATTTCATTAATTTTTCGGGGAGATGGGATACTTCTCTATTTGGACAGAAAGATGACCCTGTAAAAATCAAAAGGGAAAGCATCAATGTACATCCTCATGTTCTAAAAGAATTGAAACGATACCACTTTACTCATGCACGTATTCCTTGCGAACTTTGAATTGAAAAGATCGATTCATCCGGATCGGATTGTATGTCCGGGACGTTATCTCTCCCTGGTTCTATAACCGTCCTGGGCTGAGCTTCGATCTCGCGAAGCAAAAAATGTTTTTATTAATCTTTGTACATTGATGCCAAATCCCAAGATCGACCCGGGATGCCTCGGATCACTTGTCATTCCCCAACCACTATCTTTGCGGTGTTGTTGGCGCCCACGGGTGGTTCGCTTTTGTTATATTGTTCTCAAAGCGGTTGGCAATCTCCTGTGGAGAATAAAATAAGTTTAACTTAGAGTTTGAAACGACCGAGAATCAATTGGGACGATACGGAGTTACCCATCTTTGAGCCTCGTTTGGTCTTTTACTTGCATTCTCCCAAGTAAGGCTATTCGGAATCTCTCTTTACGGGCGTTCGGGAGCGTCGTCCACAAATTGATTTGCTACGAGCCTAGCTTAATAAGGAACTTACGCATTTGATAAGAGAGGAGAAAATTCGCCCTTTAACTCTAGGCAAATTCTAGACAGCTAAAAAGTAAAAAGTATCCCACGCAGGGGAACTATACATGGAATTAAAAGAGTATTTATGAGAGATTGGTTCCACCTCTTTTGTTTGGCTATTCCAATGATTGGCTGATTTTGTCTTGGATCATACACCAACGATCGTTGTTTGAGGATCCGTGATCACTTGCTTCGGATCACAACTCCGGAGGTCTTTCGGCTCCGAACGGGTCGACCAAGGTGGTGAGCTCATCATCAAAGTAACCTTTTGATTTTTCGGGCAATTGATACTCGAATTGGGCATTGCTACTTGCTAACACCGGCGACAGATTTTTCACTTTGTTTTTGCCATGAACGGTCGACTCCTTAAGCTTGAGCTCTGTCGTCGCTCGGGAACTCGTAGGGATGATCAAGGCGGTCCATTGTTAGAAACACCAGCGGAAGGTCGGTATGGCGAGTATTCTTGATTGGGAAGTGGTCGGGTACTTTTTGCTCCGTAGGTTTTCCGGGATTAATCTTCCAGTCAACTTTGCTCCGGTCACCTTGGTTCCAAGCTACATCGTGCTTCTTCGACTTATCTCTAAATCTGTGAAGGTGATTTGTGACACTTCGTAGGGTGAGTCCGTCTATATTCATCATTTTGAGTACAGCCATTGGTCGTGCTTGAATTGATTCCTAGCTGTCGAACCGCCTCGATGAATATAGAATGAAGCTCGGCGGACCAAAGGGGCCTTTTCTTTCCGACAAAATCGTCGTAGTAAGTTTGGCCATAGTTCTTTTGTTCGAGTAATTGCTTCCTTACAAGCATGCTGCCAAATGTTTTGGAGTACTCGAACGCAGACGGCTTCTTTAGGATGCCCCGAGCACCATGCAATATGGCCCTCGTTATGAACGCCGATCATCACTGGCTGATGTGACGATGACCGGTATATTCAACTCGGAATCAATGATCTTTAAGAGATTGAGACCGTCCATATCGATCCCTACCATGGCTGTGACGACGATGTCAAAATCATATTTGTACTGTCTCGGCTCCTCTAAGGCTTCCGTTGCTTTCACATAAGCTGAAATCCTATACATGCACTTTCTCAGCATGGCAACGAGGATCGAGAGGGAAACGGGGTTACCATCAATGGCCATGACTCGCAGATCCTCGGGATATGAAACTTCCCATACTTCCGCCCGGAGTGAACGCATACTTATTTTCCTTTCAAAACCTTCCATATGTAGACCGAAAAATGGGTGTTTCGACTAGAGACCGAGCTTTAGATGTTCTTTGGACTTGCAAAGATAAATTGCGCGTAAAATCACAAAAGCGATGATGGCCTTTCGTGACGAGTTTCGGAGGTGCATGGAGACTTCAAGTTCTTTATAAACTTTTTCGGATCTGTTGGTCTCGCAGACAGCCTTTTCTCTCCTTTTCGGTCTTAGTGCCTTGGATCCATTTCGTAATAACTCTTACCTCTCGCTCAATCCGTCGTTCTTTTTACTTTTTCGACATGGAGGAGCCCTCAAATCTTTTCACTTTCTCTACGAACGAGACGCTTATTTCCCTCCTCAAATCTTTTCGGTTCCTCCTACGAACGAAGCGCTTATTTCCCTCCTCAAATCTTTTCGGTTCCTCCTACGAACGAGGCAGTTATTTCCCTCCTCAAATCTTTTCGGTTCCTCCTACGAACGAGGCAGCTTATTTCCCTCCTCAAATCTTTTCGCATTTACTTACGTGAAGGTTTTCAATGCTTAGTCAAATCGGCGAGGAATTCACGCATTTAAACATGATGATGTTCATGGATAGATCTTGTTCTTTGCCCCTGGATTAAAATAAGAATGTCTCACATGGGGATTTTGTAACAAACAAGACATTCATTCATACATGTCACTACTTCTCTTGAGGATTCGTAAGGGTTGGCTAGTAATGTTCAAAGAAGCGATGTTTTCGAGCCCATAATAAAAAACTAAAGCTTCATGTAGGCCACACATTCGGAGTTCCATCGGCGTTGAATTGGCTGGGTTGTGACATCAAGGAAACTCCAATTGTGGTGATGCATGTCTCTTCCCTCGAATGGCATCGGTTCAGCTTCGCGAGACCGACTTTCCGGGATGTATCTCCAACGAAATCGGATTGTACGAGAACTTGCTCGGGTGATGAATGGTGAATGAGCATTTTCAATGCTCGGATGTGGCTCATCGAGGGACATGTCACCAAAGGAGATGGGGGCGCTACGTGACATGGCAAACAGCGGTGTTAATAGCATCCCTATACCTCTTGTTCTCTCGCTCGAAGCTTTTCATTTTCTTCCCTCGAAACGCAAGTTCGTGACTTTCATTTTTAACCTTCAATCGGGTCCGCTTGTTTTGAAACCAAAACTTGACCTTCAAGGGCTCCATTCCTATCATCCGGCTCAATTCATGTTTGCGTCTCTTATTCACGTAAGAGCACTCCTTGAAGGCAGCTTCGAGCACTTTGATTTGATATTTTCTTTTCGGGGTTTGACATCGGCCGTGCCATTGTTGTTGTTGTTGTCGAGATCTTGGATTTCACCGCCAAGGAGTTGGGTTTTACGGCTTCGGCGTTGGATCGGTCTCGAAATCCAGCAGTTCGCTTTCGGGGATGTCTAGGTTGGTTGCCTCCAGTAAGTGCCGATAGCTTCTAGACATGTCGGATTGAAATACTTCTTACCGCCTTTTGTTCACTCTACTCTCCGTTGTATGCTTACTCTCTCCAAATTCTTTCGAGTAATCGGGTATGTTCCAAAGCCTCCCTTTTAACGCAGATGAAAATCACTAAGCCGACGTTTTTTTCAAGATTTCGTGTTTCCCGCTTTGTCTTATTTTTTTCAACGTGATGGGACCCCAAATCCACTCGCACCGATTTTCTTTTCTTGATAACCATGCTTGTCTTCCACTCGTTTTCAATCAATGGGACTCCAACTCCTTTCGTAGCTTTTCGGATTTGTGGGGCTCGAGATCACGGATTGACGATAGATCCAGGATCCAATGAATGAAACACCCGTAGTTTCACCCGAGTAACTAACGTGGCTCGCAAGAATTGCTGTTTCTTCTCTCGGAAAATATGCTCGTCTCCCACTCGTTTTCAACATAGTGGGGTCCTCAAATCTTTTCGTAACTTTTTTCGGATTTGTGAGGCTCGAGATGGTAGATCCGTGATTCACGGACGAAACGCTCCGTAGTTTTGCCCGGATAATTAACTCGGCCTCCACAACAATTATTGCTAGGAATTTTCCCGCCTCTTTAAATTGGGATTTAACGCCGAGACAATTATCACTTTCATATCTTCATCTCCAACCTTCTAAGCACTCTTTTGCATCCACTCTTTTTAGCCCCTTCAACAACAATGGCTTCCTTCCCGCACATGCCTTCTCGCTCGAAGTTTTGGCCAAATGGGAGAAACTTTATAATCTCCTAGGCCAGGGCTACTCTTATATAGCCAACCATCCGAAGTTCGAAACGGAGATTTGTCTTATGTTTAGGGATATGGACACCGCCTTCCATTGAAGGTACCAAGTTAGAGGAGGAATACGGGATCTTCCCCACCCTCTTCACTAACTTCCTCGGAGGCTTACCATGTTGCTCATCAACATGTTACTTTGGCCCACCTTGTGAAGGCACGCTATCGAGGATCGGCCGACAGCTTGGTGTTGGCGCCTCTGTAGCCGACAATTATAAGAAGGCCCTCGACTATGGTAACGAACAAGTCTCTCCGCCGATTCGTGAGAGGGGAAACTTGGTGGGATGTTTGGCCATGTCCTGCACCATCTTCGACGCGATCCGCTCAATATTGTTTTAAAATTTCAATGCACATGGATGGAAGAAAGGGTGGACGATCTCGACCTCGGGACATAGCCCGCGGAGAATGTCGATCCATGACCTGAATTTCTCGCCGAGCATCACGAGGACAAGGTAGCCAACCTCAAAGAGAAATGTGAGCTCCTCCTCTTTAAGTTGGCGGATCTCGATTCTCGGAGCGATCGGTAAAGCGGAGCATCAACCGTATGGAGAGTCGTTAAACTCCTTTGTGATGCTCATTAGGGCTCGTTTGGCTTTACGTTCCCACCCCGTTGATCTATCTCGTGAGGCTTTTCGATGAATGAAATGAATGCAAGTTTTTACTCATTTCATCTTGGTTGTCATATTTTTTTTTCGCAAGATAACCCCTTTTACTCGCGAATATATAAATCTCACGCTCCCGATGGTCAATCCAATTGGGCCGGAGAGGCTCCCTCATTCGAAACAATCTCTCAACAAAGATTAGTAGCGAGGAAACAAACGAATGCTCAAATGTGAACAACTCGTGAATCCGTATTAATATTATAACTCGATTATGAAAACATCGAGTGAATCGAGCATAATATTTCTTTACAGCGTCGAATTGACTCGGATTGGTAAAGACACGACCATCCATCTCAACTTAATTAAAGCACCACCAGGGAGCACCTTCTTTACTATATATGGACCACCATAGTTTGGAGCGAATTTCCCTTCCGGGAGTGGGACTATTGGCAATAATTTTCTCAAGACCAGGTCATTGATCCGAAAATATCGAGGCTGAACTTTTTTGTTGAATGATTTAGCAACTCTCTGCCGATAACATCGGCCATGACATACTGCCTTAAATCTTTTTTCGTCGATCGATTCAATTGGCTTGCTCTCTGCTGGATCCATTCGGCTTCCGTCGCCTTAGCTTGAGATCGTATACGTAAGGAAGGAATTTCCACTTCAACCGGTAGAACAGCCTCCATTCCATATACAAGAGGATACGGGGTTGCCCTAGTAGATGTCCGGATCGAGGTCCGATACGCCATAAGTGCAAATGGTAATCTCTCATGCCAATCGCGATAGTTTTCACCGTCTTCGCTAAAATTTTCTTAATGTTCTTATTGGCGGCTTCTACCGCTCCATTCATCCGAGGACGGTACGGAGAGGAGTTCAAGATGCTTGATCTTGAATTTTTTGAACAGTTCGTCAACTAGCTTGTTGTTCAAATTCGAGCCATTATCGGTGATTATGGCCTCGGGTAAGCCGTATCGTGCAATGATATCTCGACGGATGAACTTCACAACATTCTCGTGCGGTGATTGCTAGGTATGATGCAGCTTCAATCCACTTAGAAAAATAATCAATGGCCACCGAGAATAAATCGATGTCCATTAGAAGCTTTTGGGTTGATCGGACCAATCACATCAATGCCCCCACATAGAAAATGGCCATGGTTCCGATAACCTGATGCAATTCATTTGGAGGAACATTGATCTTGTCCCCATGAATTCGGCATTTGTGACAGCTTCGAACATGCTTGAATACAATCGCTTTCCAACGAGAGCCGGTAATAACCTAACCTCATGATCTTCTTAGCTAACATGTGATCGTTCATGTGTGGACCATGAGATCTCTTCATGTACTTCCATAATCGACGAACCGCTCGGTTGAGTCAATGCATCTTAGTAGGACAGTAATCGAATGACCGCTTGTACAAATTCTCTCCATTCAAGAAGAACTTGAGGCCATCTTCCTTATGTACTTTTGGTCGATACGGTACTTTTTTCGGGGAACTCCCGCTTCCGAATATAAGTCTTGATGTCATGGTACCATGGCTTACCATCGGGTTCATTGATCACGGTCATACAATATGCCGGCTTTTTTAGTACCTCGATCTTCGGTGGGTCAACCTCAAGTCCATTAGCGACTTGTAACATTGAAGACAAGGTAGCCAATGCATCTCGCGAATCGATTATGAGTCCTGGACAGATATTCAAATGAGATATCTTTAAATTCCTCCACCAATTCATCCGGATACTCATGGTAGGGTAGCAATTTAGCATCTCTCGTCTTCCACTTTCCAACAAATCGAAGGATAATCAAAGCGGAATCTCCGAACACCTTGAGTCGGGCTATCCCCATTTCAACGGCACTGCGGCACCGAGGATGCATGCCTCATATTCTCGCTATGTTATTTGTGCAAGGGAATACCAATTTTGCTGCCACAAGATAATGCGACCACCTGGAGATATCGAACCGCGCCCGTGCTCGATCCCGATAAATTGACAGCTCCGTCAAAATACATAGTCCGAGATGTAATCCTCTACCGACATGATTCGATCTTCGAACGATAGGCATCATCATCTTGCCCCGGATTTTCAGCTAGGACATCTACTATGACTCGTCCCTTGGTTGACTTTTTGGGACAAATATTGAACGTCAAACTCGGAGATGAGGATTTGCCATTTGGCAAGTCTACCAATCAAGGCGGGTTGATTAAGCAAGTATTTGATGGGATTGCATTCTCGTCACCACGAAGTACTTGGTAATGCAAGGTATATTGCCGAAGCCCGTGCAGTACCCGGACTAACGCCGCACATGTTTTCTCTACTTCGGAGTACTTCATTTCCGAAGTTGTGAATTTCTTGCTCGGATAATAAATGGCTCGTTCTTTTCCATCGTCCCGCTTCTCTTGGGCTAGCATAGCACCCAAGGATTCACTAAGGATTGTGAGGTAGAGGATTAAAGGTTGCTCCGGTGTTGGAGGAACAAGTACGGGTGGATTCATGAGATGCTTGCTTGAGTTTTCCAAAAGCTTCTTCACATTCGCTATCCCATTGGACTAGCGCATTCTTCTTTAATAGCTTGAGGAATGGCTTAGCGATTTCGATAACCGAGAGATGAATCGAGCAATATAGTTTAGCCTACCCATCAAGCTTCGAACTTCTTTAACCGTCGTCGACGGCCTAAGCTCACGAATAGCCTTAACTTTCGAAGGGTCGACTTCAATGCCCTTACTCGCTACCACGAAATCGAGTAGCTTGCCCGAGTTGGTTCCAAAGACACACTTAGCGGGGTTGAGGCGTAACTTGTACTTTCGGAGTCCGTCGAACAATTTCTTCAGCGTTTCGACGTGATCTTCTCCATGCCTTGTTTTTGCTATCATGTCATCGACGTAAACCTCAATCTCATTATGCATCATGTCATGGAAAAGGGCAACCATGGCTCGTTGGTAAGTGGCTCCAGCGTTTCGAGACCGAACGGCATTACCCGGTAATGGAACATTCCCCATGGTGTGGTGAAAGTGATTTTCAACTTGTCATTGACATTCATCGAGGATCTCGATTGTACCCGGAGAAACCATCCATGAATGAAAACAATTCAAACCCTCGCATGATCGTCAACAAGTACGTCAATATGCAGGAGGGGAAAATCATCTTTAGGATCGGCCTTGTTCAAGTCTCGATAATCGACACAAACCCGAATGCGCCCATCCTTCTTCATGACTAGCACTATATTGGCAACCCAATCGAATATTCGTAGTCTCAAGAAATCCGACGTCAAGCAACTTCATGACCTCCTCTTTGATCTTCTAGACCAATTTTGGTCGGCTCTCCTTGACTTTTGCACCACTGGCTTAGCCAAAAGATCGATCGGCAAATAATGTTCGACAATGGAATGGTCAAGACCGGGCATATTCGCATAGGATCGGCGAAAATGTCCTGGTAATCCTTCGAGCCTTAATCAAGCGCTCGGACATTTCGAGGAAATGCTTGCCCCGATCTTAACTCTTTAGGGTTTTCCGCATCGCCTAGGTTGACCGAGATAGTTTGTTCACCGGTCGAGGGCTTGATCTCTTCATGTCGTTCGAAACCCCGACGAATTTCCTCATAATCCTGATCGAACTCATCTAGGTCGTATACTTCGAATCCACTAGGTTTTCCTCCTCATGTGTCCCCCATGATGACAAACTCGTTGGTCGTTGGTTATCGTCATCGGGTTGGTTTGGGAGATTGGGACTACAAGCGGCGTGCTCAAGCTCACGCCCGTGGAAGGTCACATCTTCTAGTGGCATTGTCTCGATAGAGAGCATTTTCCACGGCATTACCGGAGTTGTCCGTAGGAGGAATTAGAGCAGGAATGGTTAGCGGAGGGCTGGAGGTGGATGATTGAAGTTTGGCGGAGAAGGGGGCCATCATTTCCTCCATCTTTCGGGACATCATTTCTTCAAAGCGCTCAATCAAGGAGCCAAATTTCTCGCCTAGGGCAGACGACGGACGGTGGCGTTAATGTCGGCCATCCTCTTCGCGATCGATCGAGTAATATGTGGAGGATCCGTGATAAATTACCTGTACGCAGTAACAAATCAAAAGTGAGTATAGGGAGCAAGAATAGCGAGCCGGCCCATGGCATCCCTCTAGACTCAAACGAACAAAGTGATTATGACCAAAGGATTGAAACATGTAATTTTCAGTTTGTCCGCTTTTACGAAAAAATCCGTATTAATTCGTACGTTGGTCAAAATACGTCCAAATTTTGCGAACTTATAGTTGAGAAGATGATGAACAACTTTTATGTTGGCCAATCGGACTAGAAATGAGCAGATCAAATCAGTTTAATGTGTCTTTCCGAAAAATCGCATTCAGAAAACTGTTATAACCGCAGGTAGTTAAAAAAACGAAAGGCCATCTTGAATTATGAATTTAATTCTGCAATTTTGTAGGATATTAGTTGAAACATAGGTCTACAACTTTCATGTTTGGCACTTACTCAAAGCTCGATCATAGAATTTAGTAAAAATAGTACAACAGGAACAAGCCAAATCGGAATTGAGGACAATCGATGAAATTGTAAAAACTATGGAAGCAAAGTGTGAAATTGGAAACAAGACAGGTGAGATTCATAAACAATCAACCTAAACCATGGACCAGCCCAAAATAAAAATGAGATAACATGGCGTAAGAGACAGGAAATTACCGCTCATAGGAAGAAAATGTCAATCACAAAGACATGCGCATGAATCGTGGATTTAGATTTTAGTTCTTTTAGCAAAATGAAATGAAGGACGTAACGACATGTCGCAGCCTCACGCACGTTCATCATGACTAGTTGCCGCCCGCATACATAGTCATGACTAGTCGGGTCCAATCATCTCGGCTTGGTTCGGTCGACAAGGGCAACTCTCATGCATCATAGCCTCACGTGCATGAGAACAACCCTTGAGCCATTTTTTGAAGAACTCGGGATCCAAGTGGGGTAACCTTTAGCGAAGCCTTACCGCCAAGGTTAAAGAACCACATAAATACCATCCTGAAACTATCGGGTGACCCGGGTTTGGTCACAAGTCAAGGTGGTGTAGTGCAATTATATTAGGGGCATGCACGACATTTTAAAGGCAATCAGCACTCCGATAGTTCAAAAGTTAAAATTCTCATCACCAAGCTCGCAAAAGAGGTTAGTCACGTACTCCTCCCCTTATAACTCCCTTTCCCGCAAAACCATTTAATACCTAGGGATTAAAATTCAAGCAAGATTGCCAAATCAAGTAATTTTCCTTTTCATGAACTTATCCGGCTTAAGTCCTCTTTGGTTCACCAGGTGAGTCGCTAAGTTGTCGCGACCTAAAAAAAAAAATAAACAAGTCATCTTTTTCGGGCTAATGGATTATCAAGTTAATTAATTAACTAACCTAACTCGGACTCTCCCAAGTCCATACCAAATCGCAACTTAAGGTTCGAATGATTAACATGCAATGTGATTTGAATTTGGAGTCGCCACTAATCATTTTCGGTAGGTCGATTAGAAACCTAAATAAAATAGCGGGAGAAAACTATCTTATTTCTCGCGAACTGTAGATTAAGAGTCCGGGGACTTGGTTACATTAATTACAACTAATGCCCTTTCGGTACCTTAAAATTCATGAAACAAATAATGGATTTGATGAATTCTACTTGAAGATCAAAGAATCAATTTTTTTGGATTTTTCTTCCCATGACATTTTTTGAAATAAAGAAATTACATGAAATTAGGATGAAATAGGTTCAAGGTTACTCCCCAATTTGAACTCGTGCACCAAACTCGTGTTTCGGGCTTGTTTTGACCATTGGACCGATTTGGTGACTCGTTAGACCGAGAAATCTCTTGGTCCTATCTCTCCTTCACGCTTCTTTCTCATATCGCTAGAATTTCATGAGATCGCAATCCGGGCGTTGATATTTTTTCCCTTTTGCTCTCCTTCTATTCTTGTAATATGCAATTGTTATTTAACATAAAAACGTAGAGAGAAAAATCGGTGTAGAAAATCCGGGCTAATTTGTATCCGAACTTAGAGGAAATTAGGAAATCACTTAGCTTTCCTTTTTCGCGGCGAGCTTGAACGATGGTGATGAACTTGTGGCTTGTGTTGATGGGTGCAGAAATTGGCAATGGTAGCACCGAGTTTCAAAACACTCAAGCCCTCTCAAAACTCTCTCAAAATTTTTTCTCAAGAATTCTCTTTTTCCTTTCTAAAGAATTCCTCTTAAAAACTCTCTCAATTCTCTTCCACTCCAAAAAAACTCTCTCAATTCTCTCCCACCAAAAACTCTCCATCTCTTCAAGAACTCTTCTTTTTTATAGGCAAAGTTCTTCATCCTTCATTCTTCATCTTCATTTCCTCACCTTCCATTTTCATCTTCCTTTCTTCATCTTCATCTTCTTTTCTTCATCTTCATTTCCCCACCTTCCATCTTCATCTTCTCTTCTTCACCTTCATTTCTCCATCTTCCATTTTCATCTTCTCTTCTTCATCTTCATCTTCCTTTCTTCATCTTCATCTTCTTTTCTTCATCTTCATTTCCCCATCTTCCATTTTCATCTTCTCTTCTTCATCTTCCTTTCACCATCTTCCTTTCCCCATCTTCTTTTGGTATTTGCAATGCAGTCCCCGAAGTTTCAAGTATTTGCAATACGATCCCCCTGAAGTTCTCGAGTATTTGCAATACGATCCCCGAAGTTCCGAGTATTTGCAATACAGTCCCCGAGAAAATATTTCTTTCAAGCCCAAATCTTCTTGGTGCATTTTTCCACCGCATGCCTAGTCCGCACCTCGTTAAATTAAGCTCAAATTATATGCCAATGCTAAATGAATATGTGAGATGATTTTTGTTTAGAACTAAAATTAGTTCTAATTTTTATGCAAAAAATATATTAGTCAAAATTTAGGCGTCAACACACTTGTGTGCGTTCTTGGATGTAATTGAGGCTTGAAAAACACCGAGAGTTTTTGAGTTACTCGAGTGTGATCTGTAATCTCCGTGTATCGCTTGATCTATAGTGAAATTCGTTGTTGCTCTCCCCGTGGACGTAGGTCTCTACGGCCGAACCACGTACATCCGGTGTCCAATTTATTTTCTTGTTCTGTCTATTTTATTGTTCGATCACTTGGTTCTGCGCAACAATTGGTATCGAGCTAGGTTTGCTCGAGTTGAAGCGAATCGATGGCGACGGAAGAAGTAAAAGTGAAAATCGACAAATTCGAGGGGAAGGACTTTGGTTTCGGAAGATGCAGATTGAAGACTATCTATATCGGATGAAGCTGCACTTGCCTCTGTTTGGGGAGAAACCGAGAGACGATGAAGCAAGCCGATTGGGAATTGTTGGATAGACGAGACTTGGGTGTTATTCGGGCGACGTTGGCTCGTAACGTCGCGTTTAATATCGTCAAAGAGAAGACCCTTTGCGGGTTTGATGAAAGCTCCGTCGGATATGTATGAGAAGCCCTCTGCGATCAATAAGGTCTATTTGATGCGATGTCTGTTTAATTTGAAGATGAACGAAGGTGCGTCCTGTTGCTAATCATATCAAAGAATTCAATGTGATTGTTAGTCAATTGAGTTCAGTTGATATTGACTTTGGAGATGAGGTATGTGCTTTGATTCTATTATCTTCATTGCACGATAGTTGGAATACTATCATATCGCTATTAGTAATTCCTCCGGGTCAACAAGTTTGACGTTTGATGGTATTCGAGATTTGATTTTAAGTGAGGACATCCGTAGAAGAGAATCTCGCGAATATATATCTACTTGCTTTAGTAGGTGAAAATAGAGGAAGAACCGATACCGTGGTAGTAGAAGTAGTATGAACTCGAATAGAAGGAATCGCTCTAGGACTGGTGGTCTTTGTCTGTTGGAATTGTGGCAAGAGAGGACATCTTAGAAAGAATTGCCTTAAGCTGAAAAATGAGAATGGCAAGGGAATTAGAGTTGAATCTGCGGATGATGTTGCAGCTATAGCTGATGGTAGCTCGAGATAATGTTGATGTTGTCTTGTCTGTCACTACTCGATTCGTCGTTTGATGGATGGATTATGGATTCTGGTTGTTCTTTTCATGCTACACTAAATAGGAACTGGTTTGCTACTTATCGGTGCGCGGATAGTAGTAAAGTGCGGTTGGGGAACAACGCTGAATGCGATGTTGTGGGTGTTGGTGATGTTAATATCGGGATGCATGATGGTATTGTGAGGACATTGATCGAAGTAAGACACGTTCGGAATTGAAAAAGAACTTAATTTCCTTGGGTGCTCTAGATTCAGTTGGATGCAAGTATTCTTCTCAAAATGGAGTTCTAAAGATCGTTCGAGGTGCCCTAGTAATAATGAAAGGAATCAAGCATGGTAGCCTCGTATTAACTTCAAGGTAAGACAATGACGGGTTTCCCGGAGATGTCGGCATACTGTTCGAGAGTCCGGGATCGCTCAAGAAAGACACGGGTGTCTGTCTTTGAGGCACAAGTTTGATGCTATTGTCGGGAATACGCGGTTGAGAGCTTTGATCGAAATGGAGACCGGTAAGTTGATCAAGCATGTGCAAACCGACGAGTAGTATGGAGTCTTGCTTGAAGCTGGTAAATAAATTCTGCACGATAAAAGGCATAGTGAAACACCGCACTAGTGCTAGTAGACCACAACAGGTTGCGGAATTGATGAGCGAGAACATTACTAGAGATAGCCCGTAAAATGATCTCTAGTGCTTGGTATAGCTAGAAGAATTCTAGCGGATGCGCTTAGTATGGCGAGCTACATGATGAACGGATCTCCATCGACTACAATCGGATATCGGACTCCAGAAAAAGTATGGTCGAGTAACGTTGCTGATTATTCTACTTTTAGAATGTTTGATTGCCCATGTTATTATCGAGTAAGTGATGGCAAGCTTGATGTGAGGGCAATGTGCATATTCCATGACTATGCACGAGGTGAGTGGGGTTATCGGTTGTGGTGTCCGAATATAAATTCACCTATTCGCAGCAGAAAAGTTACCTTTGACGAGTCTCCAGTACTTCAAGCTAGGAGTGATTATAGTAGTGTTCATACGGATGCGGACGGTGTTCAGCTTGAGGTGGAGTTGCAACGAGAAACTCCCGAGGTAGCGGATACTAGTGTGGTAATCGACACGGATGGTGCTTGTAGCGAGTGGAGCCTATAGAGACAACGATTCGTAATCGCTAATATTGACAAGGTACGTATTCGATCTCCTGACGGATATGGATGCAACGGTGGTTTTGCTTTATCCGTGGTTAAGGAGCTTGTATCGGAAAGTTCTTGTGAAGCGATTAAAAGTGCATGTGGAGTTAGTATTCGATGAGGTCCTCGGTTATGGCGAAGTTCAAGCGTGCCTTGGACTTGAAAGATGTCTGTGGCGGTTGAGTCCATTGGGGCTGTGGGAGAGTAGTAGTGTGAAGTTCGGATTCTAGCGGAAGCGATTGAGATTGGCTCAAACGTCGAGCCAAGGTGGAGATTGATATAATATGTCTCGAATTTGAGCCCCGCGAACGAAAACCCGTGAAATTTTTGATATATGTGGACGTTTATAGTGGAAATCACAATTTCTATTTGGTATAAGCCAAGTCACGTAAAGAAGTTGTTTCCATGTTGGTATCAAGATAAGGATGCAAGTCCTATTAGATATTCTTTGGTATTTATATACTTGGATATACTTTGCTTTGTATGAAGTTAGCGAAGGAAACTAAAAGATATTAGTTTTCAAATCAGATTCGGCTTCATCGTGGACTTGGCTACATATATCTGCATGGGTTAATGATTTGTCTTAATGCAAATAAAGATAAGCAGAATTATATTCGAACTCCTGCAATCTTTGGACAATGCTGAAAAGTCCAACATGGACTTGAATTGGACGAGTGTTCGGTTCTTTGGTGGTGACAAAATAATTCAAGGAATTGTTTTATTGTGGGTCTTGCTTTACGTATATAAAGCAAGGAATGCCCGCCGAAAGGATATAGCTTGAAGCGCCGTCTCGTCGTCGAGTGCTTGAGAGGGTTTTACATTCGTTGATTTTTTTGTTCGCGGAATTACATCAAGAATTCAAGTGTCGAAGCCAATTAAATCTTGAGGTTAGATTTGTGTAATTCCTTTACAATATTAGAAGATTATTTCGCGAGGAATTGAGGCTAAACACCTGTGCGTTCTTGGATGTAATTGAGACTTGAAAAACACCGAGAGTTTTTGAGTTACTCGAGTGTGATCTGTAATCTCCGTGTATCGCTTGATCTATAGTGGAATTCGTTGTTGCTCTCCCCGTGAACGTAGGTCTCTACGACCGAACCACGTACATCCGGTGTCCGATTTATTTTCTTGTTCTGTCTATTTTATTGTTCGATCACTTGATTCCGCGCAACATGATCAATTCTTTTAAGGTCTTGGTCTCTACTTTTTGTTTTTTGTTTTCTTAAACCTGCTGGTTAACATAGAAAATTAATGTCATTGTCTTTCATCCCTTTGTTTCAAAAAAAAAAAAAATCAAAAAAATATTTTCTTCAAAATTATTGGTTGTGTCGCTCACAAAATTGAATAAATGAAAAATACTTTCTTCGACATGAATATATTTAGGTGTAAGTTGTCGTCGCTAATGTAAACATTTTGAATTGATAAATTATTTCAACCAAAACAAGTAATTACTTTTAGAAAAATATTTTTCCAATCGCCTATTTTTTGCAAAATAAACGAACCCATTAATTCATGACAATTGATAAGAAGACAGTTGGATTTCTAGTGATAGATTTATTGTTTCCTACAAATGTGGTATCGGGTTGTCGATTCTTCGTAAATGAACTTAGCGGCTCAAGTAACACCATCACCTAGATGAATGATGGCCACTGCTATGCGAGCATGGCTTTCCGAGAAATTCAAAATGTCTACATTACCCCTGTAACGTTATAAATGCTTGCATCGCTTACAAATATGAATGAACAAACAAAAAACATTTTCTTTGCCTACCAAGATATTTAGACATAAATGGTTATTAATAATGATAATATTCCCATTGACGAATTATTTCAAGCAATATGGGTGATCCTTTTTAGGAAAATATTTTTCAAATCATTTTTTTTTCTACAAAATAAGTAGAGCTTAGAACCTCAAACTTAATGAAACTTGAGGAATTTGGGTTTTGTTTCACGAAGATGAACTTTATTGGAAAATATTTTCAAAAGAGCTAATTTTCAAGGAAAATGATTCAACTTCTTATATTTGCCAGCATTGTGCAAACGATATAGAAGTGATTTTCTGATGTTTTGTTCTAGGAAAATTATCGACACATTTGAGAAGAAATCTCGACTATAATCCTAGGTCCTAGATTTGGGCATTGAGAAATAGAGCTCGGGTGCCGAGACTTTGGTTAGGGCGCCGAGTTCAGGGTCTAGCCTTGATGGAACAGAACCCGGTCGTTGGAGTCCCGGGCTCGCCCTTGTGGGTCTTGTGCTTGGCCTCGGGTGACCCGAGCCCGGGCATCAATGTCCTAGTCTCGACCGTAAGGTTCCCAAGGCTCGAGTGCCGGGGTCTTGTGCCCGCCCTCTAGGGATCAAGGTCAAGGTGGTGGCATACCGGGGCCTAGCCATTAGGGTCCTTGGCGCATGGGCGCTAGGGACCTGCAAACAACTCCCAAGGTCCCCGTCCAAACCTCAGTAGACTCGGGCCCTAACATTTGAGTCCTAGGTTCAAGCGTTGGCATCCAATCATATTTGCAAAAATATTTCAAATTTTAAAAAAATGAAATTAATTTTCTGAATTTAAGCAAACTTTTCTATTAACTATGAATGAATTTTCATTGACTTAATTTTTCCTAATTGATCAAAACCTGGAAATTGAGAAAAGTGAATGGAAATTCTAAATTTTTCGGGAAACAAATGAACCCTTATCATCTTCGAAGGAAAGTTACTTACCGTCAGTTTAGCTAACAAATGAAATCTTGTCATCGAAAAATATTTTTCAATTGTCTTTCGTCACATATCCACCTTATCCGCATCGAATTCCACACACCATCCATCCTTCCGCGTAATCCCCAGCCTTTATATCATTTTCTATCTCGACAAATTCCATAAAATCACCCAACTCTTCATCTCTCTCTCTCTCTCTCTCGATCTCTCGATCTCTAGAACTTCAAGGCGTTGCTAATTTTTGTTTAGTCCCCCATGGCCATGGCAACTCAAGCTTCTCTCTTCAGCCCGACCCTCACCGTCCCGAAGTCTAGCGTTGACCACGTGATTGAGCCGTGGAAGCAATCGGGGTCTTCCTTGAGTTGGAAACTTTTCAGCCAAATTGCTCTACACAAAAAAAGAGAAAAAAGGAGAATCTTAATGGCTGAGAAACAATCACTCATTATAGATACACTACGTACTGCCATTTGAGAATAACGGAGAATTTTTAAGGTTATTTGAAAATAAATCCCTATTATTGGTTTATAAGTGATAGTGGAGTAAAAATTTTATAAGAGGTAACGCAACTGTTATCAAACAGAACGAGGCAGTAATATTTTTTATTACTAGTAATTTTCCTTAATAGGATGTAAGTAATTTTGCCTTGTGAGACAGTAAATGCTTCTCGTGCTTGCAACACCGCTACTTGCTTCGTAGGAGGATAGTGATCCGCAAGCAAAATCAGCTGGCCTTAATCTGAATAGTTTGTGCTCCATGATTTGCCAAATTTGGGCACCTTTATCGGATGGAAAAATGAAAATTGTTAAAACAAAGTCAACAAGTAAGTCAACATTTCTCTATCATCATCAATACCTTATAAGCACTAACAGTGTCATTGAATCCTCCGATAACAAACCATCGGAAAATTCCTCTCCAATCTCAAAGCTAGTTCTTACTCATGGCCGACGGGTAAGACTCTCTCTCTCTCTCTCTCTCTCTCTCTCTCTCTCTCCCTGAGCTCATTCTCTGCAATTATTCCTTCTTCTCTTGCTTGCCCACGGCAAGAACAGCAAACGATCTACAGATGAAGAGCAATTGGACGAGAAGAAGTACTTCCAGAAGGTGCTTGACGACGTTGTGAGCCTCAACTCCCTCTTCACTATCGCAGTCTTCATCGGCCTCTCTTTCGCCCAGCCGGGCCAAGTTCAGAGCCTCAACGATGACCCCAGTTGCGACTCGGACACCAATTTACGGAAGCGGCTCGTAGCATTTGAGATCGCCTCCTTCAGCTGCTTCATCTTTTCCGGCGTCCTTGCCAAGACCGTCAAGATCTTCCTCTACACATCCGAGAAGCAGGATGCGCGAAACAAGGACTCCAGCAATTCAAAGGATGTGAAGGCTTACCTCTACACATCCGAGAAGCAGGATCCGCTAAACAAAGAACAGAATGGAAACAAGGACTCCAGCAATTCAAAGGATGTGAAGGCTTACCGCAAGTGGAAGAGCCTCGTCGGGTTCTATTGGTCAATCTATGGGACCATGGTCGGGTGCTTCCTGCTGCTCCTGGCCATGGTCGACGTCGTCCAGATCAAGCTTGGCCGGCTCTCTTGCCACAGCAAGTTCACGGTCACCACTGTCTGCGTCATGGTTACCATCATCGGCCTTAGCCTGCTCATCTTCCTCTATGAAGTGTCCAAGGGCGCGAGAATCGCCTACGCAGAAATCACAAAGCAAATAGGAAAAAAATAGGTTCCTGTCCCGCAGGGGCCTCAGAATGTGTGACGACAAGAGGTGAGAAGTTAATCAATCGGGCAATTTAAAATATGAAGGAACTATCATGTGACATACACCCAGTGAGACGTGTTTATTAGATGTAGGTTTGTGTTGTGCTAGATATGTCGCTGATCCATGTATGTCGTGTTAAAGTGAAGGTGTTATCTTTACCAGGCATTCCATATTTCTTACGAGTCTTTGGATGATTTTCGTCTAATACTCCATATTGACTTCCAAAGTTCATGTATCAACGGAAAGTCAAAACTCTCAGTCAGTGCTGAATTTGGCTCACTTCTCCAAATGTTCATGAAAAATAAGACATACACCTTCAGTACAAAGGAGATTTTACAAGGGTGACGTAATCTGAAAGTCAGAGGAAACTTACCCAAAAAGTTCTAAGCATGTTACAATCGTGTCAATTCAATCTATTTGTCCAGCCGGCACCGATCCCATTGACGTGCTCAAATTTTAATTATATTTTAATATTTTTAAAATTTTTAATTTTTTTTCCTTTTTCTATTATTTCATTAGGGCACTTCCGTCGGCCTTTGGATGAGGCCCTGCAAGCCCTCGCCCAAATGTTCATTTCTATAAATGTTCATGTATCAACGGAAAGTCAAAACTCTTCGTCAATGCTAAATTTGGTTCACTTCTCTAAATGTTCATGAAAAATATAAAACGTACACCGTCGGCGCAAAGGAGATTTTGCACGGCCAACCTATCTAAAAGTTAGAGGAAACTTACCAAAAAAGTAATAAATATATTACAATTATGTCAATTCATTCCATTTGTCTGGTTAGCGATGATGTACCAAATTTTAATTATATTTTAATAATTTCAATTTTTAATTATTTTTTCATTTTTTTCCTTTTGTATTTTTTTGTTAAGGCACTTCCACCTAACATTGGGTGAGGGCCTACGAGCCCTCGCTTAGATCTCGAGCCTCGTATGGTGGCCGGTGGCCTCTGCCGGCCCTAACCCCCCAAAAAGGAAAATTTTATTTAAAAAATATTAAAATAATTAAAAATTATCCACGTCAAAAGATACGTCGGGATTGGCTAGCCAAATGAATTGAATTGGCATAATTGCAAAAGGTTTAGGACTGAATTGGTTAAAAAAAATTGAACTGAATTGATAAAATCGCAATAGATTTAGAACTTCTCTCGTAATTTTCCCAAAAGTTAGAATTACTCACTTTTCCGAATCGATGACATACAACACCGCTTCGTAAATTTATCTTTACACTTAGCGAAATGTTCTATAGTTACTTATTCTTGTTAATCCATTTGGAAAAATAAAAACATTGTTTAAGACTTCATCTCCATTTCTTGTTTCCGTCGATATCCGAGGAGAGCTGGTGATTAATTCCATAACCAATGGGAAGAAAAGGCAAAAGGACATCTGGAGTGCCAATATTTGTGTCCGTACTCATTTTAATGCCAATATTTTTCTTTTAGATTACTTAAGTGCCAAATCGAAGAAAAACGATCACTTAAGTGTCACTTCCGGCAAAAAATGATTACTTAAGTGTCAATTCTAGCCAAACAAGACACGTGGCATTTTTTAATTAATTTTTTAATATTATGTGGATTTTTTTAAAAAGTCAATCCACATGGCGTCCACGTGGCAATTTTTTTAAAAAAAAAGTCCACATGGACGTCACGTGTAATATCTATTTACAAAATAAGCTCAAATATTTTTAAAAATTTAAATTTAAAATTTAAAAAATAGCTAAATAACAAAAAAAAAGAAAAAAAAATGCTGAAGATGCATTGCGGCGGCGAGGGCTTGGAAGCCCTCACCGCCGCCGCCCACCATCATCGGTAGTGGCCGGGAACTAGTGAAGACTGGTTGGCCTAGGGTCCGAGGGGCATGTTGAGAAAACCTTCATTCTCGAATATTTTGATTCGACAAAACTATCCTCTTTTGTAAAGAATCCGTTTAATGCAAATAATATTTATATTGCAAAATTGAGCAAGTGAACTAAAGCTTATATTGTTCTAAATGTAGCGTTCAAACTCAAAGTGGAGTTGTCACGTATTTACTTCGAGATATTAAAGTCTTGTATTCTAATGAAGGATGATATTTGCCTCGAAGGCTTGATCTTAAAAAGATTTATTTGACATGTCAGTAAGAACTTTATTGGAGCTTAAAGTCATTACTCTACTGCGTTCGGATTCAAAGAGTTTCTACTTTAGAAGACCGCTTTCGAATTATGTTCCGATTCTAGAATATCTTTCTTACAGTTTTCAAGTCCCACATTTGGCGGAGTTTTCGGTTTGACTCTTTTATTTATGGAAGTCTGTAATTTTTTATTGACATAATTATTTTCCAATTAGATCGGGAGAATATCTTCGATTGGATATTACCTTCTAAGAATAGGTTTTGATGAAGATTCGAATTAACTCTACTTATGGAAACTAAGGATTTAGTTTGTACGGGCGAATGAGTCGAAGAAGAGTTCGGACTCTATTCTAACGGCTACTATATCTTCCCGGATACGGTCTCGTTCAATCACAATTGATGGCGTCCAATCAATAATTGAAGAGCGATCCTTTGAAGACCTGTCCAAAGGCTAGTTTGGGGGTGAAGGAGTATAAAAGGAAGATCCATGGTGACCGGCTAAAAGAGATCGAGCTTACAATTTCGGAGCGCTTGAGTTGTTCGGATTCACATAGTTGTTCTCGAGAGCTATAAATTTTATTTTTGAGAGGTTACGTAAGAGTGATTAAGAGTAATATCTCTTGTAACCTCCATTGAATTATCTAGTGGAATTCACCGATCGGCTGTCGGCGTAGGAGAGGCGGACGTAGGCTTGTTAAGTTGAACCACTATAAACATTGCGTGCAATTCTCTCTACTTTAAAGTTCCATTACTATGTCTAGGTCTCTACACGTGATATTTTGAACTGATTTATAAACCGTCTCAATTTGTGTTTTGAACTTGTCTGAATTTCGCATTAAGTTTCAAAACTGTTCGGAATAACCTATTTACCCCCTCTAGGTGATATTACTAAATACAACAATTGGTGTTAGAGCATGTTGCTCATTATTTTGAAGTGTTTTACTTGAGTTAACGATCTACTATGTCTAGCAACAATTTCTCAAGAATAGGTGATGCATACTACGGCAACAAACCACTATACTTTGACGGAAGGGATTATAATATGTGGTGCAACAAAATGAAGTGGTTCTTCAAGGCATCGGACGATATAATGTGAGACGTCGATATTAATGGAGTAGTTCCTTTGTCACATGAACTCATTGAACAGGAAATGAAACAATTAACAACACTAATGCCACCGCAACACCTGTCAAACACCGAAATGGAAAAAAATAAGGTCTTGATCCCAAAGCGGTTCACGTACTCTTCGTGCACTATTTACTACTTTATAAAATCGTGTTGCGGAGGAAGAATCAGCAAAAGGTATATGGGACAGACTTCATGTTACATTTCAAGAAAGCGACAGAGTAAAAGAGACAAATCTTAACACTCTGCTAAGTGACGATGCAGCTTTTAATATGAAGCCCGATGAGTCAATAGCTGATATGAATGATAGGTTTCAAATCCTAGCAAGTGGCCTTGCAAGACAAGGTGTTGTATCTAGTAATATCACATAGAGAGAGGTGAATAGGTGATTCTCGAACTATTTTGAAACTTTATTGGGGAATATAAATAAGTTCAAAACACAAATAGATATAGTTTAGAAATAGAGTTCGGAATATCACGTGCAGAAATCTAAATGCGTAAAGGAGATCTAGAGTAGAGAAAAGTATACGCAAAGTTGATAGTGGTTCGGCTTAGCAAGCTTAAGTCTACTCTCCCCACGCTAACAGCCTATTGGCTGGATTCCACTAGATGAATCAATGGAGGTTACAAGAGATATCACTGTCAAGCACTCTTACAAACACCATCGAAAGATACAGCTTATAGCTCTCGAGAACAAGTATGTGAATCTAAACAACTCAAGCACTTTAGAATTATAAGTTCTAGTCTTTCTCATTTGGTAACCATGGATCTTCCTTTTATGCTCCTCCACCCCCAAACTAGCCATTGGATAGGTCTTCAAAGGATCACTTTTTAATCATTAATTGGACGCCATCAATCGTGATTGAACGAGATCGTATCTCTGTGAAGATATGATAGCCATTGGAGTTGAGTATGAACTCTTCGATTAAGTCGCTCATACAAGTAAATCTTCAATTTCCATAAGTAGAGTTAGTTCAAATATTCAGCAAACCTTATTCATGGAAGGTAATATCCAATCGTAGATATTCTCCTGATTTAATTGGAAAATAATCTTGTCAATCAAAGATTCTGAGACTTCCATATAAAATACCGCCAATATCGGAAACTTGCTAAACGTTCATATTCAGAATTTGTCTCAAGGATATTGCGGGATCTGAACATTATTTAGAAATAGTTTTTAGAAGTAAGGCTCTCGAATCGAAAGGACTTGAATAGTGATTCGAGCTCCAATAACGCTCCTAGGCGACGCGTCACATAGATCTTCGGAAGAACAATTCTTCAAAGACAAGAACACACACCATCTGAATAAGTTCGAAGCAAATATATGACAACTACCACTTGAGTCTAATCGTTGTCGCGACCCTAAAAAAAAATAAACAAGTTTATCATTTTCGGGCTAATGGATTATCGGGTTAATTAATTAACTAACCTAACTCGGACTCTCCCAAGTCCATACCAAATCGCAACTTAAGGTTCGAATGATCATGCAATGTGATTTGAATTTGGAGTCGCCACTAATCATTTTCGGTAGGTCGATTAGAAACCTAAATAAAATAGCGGGAGAAAACTATCTTATTTTGCGAACCGGAGATTAAGAGTCCGGGGACTTGGTTACATTAATTACAACTAATGCCCTTTCGGTACCTTAAAATTCATGAAAAAATAATGGATTTGACAAATTTGATGAATTCTACTTGAAGATCAAAGAATCAATTTTTTTGGGTTTTTCTTCCCTTGACATTTTTTGAAATAAAGAAATTACATGAAATTAGGATGAAATAGGTTTAAGATTACTCCCAATTTGAACTCGTGCACCAAACTTATGCTCCGGGCTTGTCTTGATCATTGAACCGATTTGGTGACTCGTTAGACCGAGAAATCTCTTGGTCCTATCTCTCCTTGACGCTTCTTTCTCATCTCGCTAGAATTCCATTAGACTGCAATCTGGGCATTGATATTTTTTCCCTTTTGCTCTCCTTCTATTCTTGACATCGTTGATATGCACTTTGTTATTTAACATAAAAACGTAGAGAGAAATCAGTGTAGAAAATCTGGGCTAATTTGTATCCGAACTTAGAGGAAGTTAGGAAATCACTTAGCTTTTCTTTTTTTTTGCGGCGAGCTTGAACGATGGTGATGAACTTGTGGCTTGTGTTGATGGGTGCGAGAAATTGGCAATGGTAGCACCGAGCTTCAAAACACTCAAGCCTTCTCAAAACTCTCTCAAAAAGTTTTCCTCAAGAATTCTCTTTTTCCTCTCTAAAGAATTCCTCTCAAAAACTCTCTCAATTCTCTTCCACTCCAAAAACTCTTTCAATTCTCTTTCACCCCAAAAATTCCCTCAATTCTCTTTCACTCAAAAAAACTCTCCCTCTCTTCAAGAACTCTTCTTCTTTTATAGACAAAGTTCTTCATCCTTCATTCTTCATCTTCATTTCCTTACCTTCCATTTTCATCCTCTTTTCTTCATCTTCATCTTCTCTTCTTCATCTTCATTTCTCCACCTTCCATTTTCATCTTCTTTTCTCCATCTTCATCTTCTCTTCTTCATCTTCATCTTCTCTTCTTCACCTTCATTTCTCCATCTTCTATTTTCATCTTCTCTTCTTCATCTTCATCTTCCTTTTCTTCATCTTCCATTTTCATCTTCTCTTCTTCATCTTCATCTTCCCTTCTTCATCTTCCATTTTCATCTTCTCTTCTTCATCTTCCTTTCATTATCTTCTCTTCACCATCTTCCTTTCTCCATCTTCTTTTGGTATTTGCAATGCAGTCCACGAAGTTTCAAGTATTTGCAATCTGATCCCTGAAGTTATGAGTATTTGCACATACGATCCCCGAGAAAATATTTCTTTCAAGCCCAAATCTTCTTGGTGCATTTTTCCACCGCATGCCTAGTCCAGACCCTTGTTAAATTAAGCTCAAATTATATGCCAATGCTAAATGAATATGTGAGATGATTTTTGTTTAGAACTAAAATTAGTTCTAATTTTTATGCAAAAAATATATTAGTCAAAATTTAGGCGTCAACAGCTGCCCCTCTTTGAGTGGAGGCTCGTAGAGGTTCCGCTCAAAGACAAAATTGAACCCTAAATTTTGATAGTGCAAATGATGGATGAACTTTTTGGCGGGAGTTTTAGTCCCATTTTTTATGTAATGAAGTGATGCATGATATGCAAGATCAGTAAATAACATGTGTCATAATTTCTCTTTTCCATGTTAGAGAAACCTGCACATGGATCGCATACGAGAATACCTATTTTCCCAAATACCTCATAAGTGGTGATTCCCTTAATTTCCAAGTTTTTTGCAAACACGGGGACCTTAAGGTATTTGTCCTATCTCGTTATCGGAGACTTTTCCCTAATGCGAGACAACAAGCAAGATATGTGTATCCTTCCCGGATCACAAGAGCTACGTCGTTGTGAGTCGAAAGAAGTAGAATCAAGTTCACAAGAGCTACGTCGTTGTGAGTTGATTAAATGTCGAAATCGCCAGTGCATATGTCTTCACGATTCGACAAAGGGGAACCAAAATCTTAAGAGCTACGTCGTTATGATTTGGTTTGGATCAAAATCACGGGTGCTTATGTCTTCGTGATTTGATAAAGGAGCCCGAGAATCATAAGAGCTATGTCATTATGAGCCGACTAAAGGTCAAGATCACCGGTGCATATGTCTTCGTGATCGACAAAAGGGAACCAAAATCTTAAGAGCTACGTCGTTATGATTTGGTTTGGATCAAAATCACGGGTGCTTACGTCTTCGTGATTTGATAAAGGAGCCGAGAATCATAAGAGTTATGTCATTATGAGCCGACTAAAGGTCAAGATCACCAGTGCATATGTCTTCGTGATCGAGACCGAAATCATAAGAGCTACGTCGTCATGATAAGATGTCAAGATCGCCAGTGCATATGTCTACACGACTCGACAGGAGAGGCATATTGCCCGAGATTGAATCGTAACAACTATCATCGGAGGAGTTGTTGATTTGAAAATGGGTTCGGGAAAACTTACCCGGGTTCTCCGAACGATTAATCAAAGAACGAAACAGATCGCTCGTATCATACATGGTAGGCATTTGCCGGGAGAACTTACTCATTCAATAATCCTTGGATGAATTTCGAGACCTTGGGAGGGACATCGAACATCGGGAATGTATTACCCATCATAGAAATGTCAAAGGCAACATGCGCAAACATATTCAACAATGAGTTCATGCAAAACTTTCCTACCGAGCTTGCAATGATTAGAAATAACATGTGTATAATGCAATCACTCATACCATGGTTTAGGCATAACCATTCTATCAAGTTTGCATTATCAATCCCGTCCTGAGGATGTTCTCACATTATGAATACCTCGAATGTGAGCTGAATGGGGGACTTCGGTCCAGAAAGGGTTTTCTCTCACTCTCAAGAAAAGTTATTTATCCTGTCTGCAGGATTCAAAAGAAATCACTCAATCTTTCCATCATCGCATTCGATAAGGATCCGAGTAATCTCGCAATTGATACGACCGAGCCGATCCGGGAGGTCTTGATTAGGACCGTAATGAGGGCTAGGTCAAAGGTTTACAAAGGGGACTCTAGTTGAGTCAAGGCCGCTGAAATGAATTCCTTCGTCATCTCTCCGGGTTTACAAGTCAAGAACCCCGCAAAAATGAGAGAGAAGTAATCTTGCTCGAACTTCTTCGAGTGATGCTTAAAATCATTGAACTCCACGTTAATTCAAGTGCCCTAGTCGGAAAAGGCTTTTAAAGGGTTGTAATGGAGGTAATGATTTGGGGACCGAGAAACGAAAGGGTTCGTTTTGGCTCGGAAGATATTTGAGAAATGGCTTGCTGTTGGTGATCATTACAATCTTGTCACCGATCGTGGCCCTCTAAGATACCATCATTGCTCGAGGATGGTGTGAACCGAAGATTGCATTTGCAATTTGACACTTCATGGAGATTTTTCTCTCAACCCTTTTAGGATATACAGGAAAATTGTGCATTCAAGTTCGTAAATATTCTACAAATGAACAATGAATTGAAAGGGCATTGGCCTTGCTTTTGGTAGGCACTTTGCTTTTTTAAATGCCCGGGGAATTTTTGTGGGATCACTTTTCCACTTTCTTCTCTTTTTTTTTTTTTTTACTCCCAACTCTCTTTTACTATTGCATCTTGATGAGTTCATTGGGAGATTTTCTATTGATCCACTTTTCGAGTCCTTCTACTCAAAGATGGGCCATATTCGCTTTGAGATCGACAATGATCACCAATAAGGGCTTTTAGAAATGAATTTGCGGGCTCAAATGGGTTGTGCAAATGGATACAGATGTGTGGGATAGAAAAAGAAATGCTCTTCGTCACCCTAAGGCACTTGAATTAAAACGTAAGTACAATGCAAAGAACCACCCGAAGATTGATGTTAGTCCAAGCAAGAAGATTTCTAACCATTTGTCTCGTGATGCTGATGGAATTATTCTCTGTTTTGCCCCAATGTGGGGTGGTTCTTGACAGGGTTGTGGAAGTGAAATCTCCGCTCAAATGGGTTGATCAACGGATAACTTGCAGTGTTTAGGGTAGAGAAATGAATGCCTCCATCACTTCGGTTATCGTACCTTTCCGAGAAAACTCTTTACCTTGGGGAGTGCGGAATTTAGCCATCGTTCATCTCGCCTGAAAAAATTGGAGGTGTTTGGGAAAGGATTGCCTTTCATCATCTGTCATGCCCCTTCTCGTACATTCGATGTATCTTATGTAGTTCATGTTCCTTATTCAGAGTTGGTAAATTAAACATGAGGAACAATCATGCGCAAACTATGTGCAGTATGAGTGTTTTCGAGCATATAAAATGCAGCAACTTTTTATCTTGGCGGACAAAGTTCGCAAGTACATAAAAAATTTCTTAGGGGCATGGATCGTGAGTTGCCCCTGTTCATGCAAATGCGTTGCAAAACTTCATTGTTCGCTTCGAGACATGAGATTGTCAAAGGCTCCAAGAATTTCTCATTTCATTAATTTTTCATAGAGAAGGGATACTTCTCTGTTTGGACAAGTAGTGAACCCCGTAAAAATCAAAAGGGAAAGCATCAATGTATGTCCTCATGTTCTAAAAGAATTGAAACGATACCACTTTACCCATGTACGTATTCCTCGCGAACTTTGAATTGAAAAGATCGATTCATCCGGATCGGATTGTATGTCCGAATGTCATCTCTCTAGGTTCTATAACCGTCTGGGCTGAGCTTCGATCTGCGAAGCAAAAAGTTTTTATTAATCTTTGTACATTGATGCCAAATCCCGGATCGACCCGGACGCCTGACCATCTGTCATTCCCCCAACCACTATGTTGCGGTGTTGTTGGCGCCCACGGGTGGTTCGCTTTTGTTATATTGTTCTCAAAGCAGTTGGCAATCCCCGTCGAGAATAAAATAAGCCTTAACTTAGAGTTTGAAACAACCGAGAGTCAATTGGAACGATACGGAGTTACCCATCTTTGAGCCTGTTTGGTCTTTTTACTTGCATTTTCCTAAGTAAGGCTATTCGGAATCTCTCTTTACGGGCGTTCGGGAGCGTCATCCACAAATTGATTTGCTACTGGCCTAGCTTAATAAGGAACTTACGCATTTGATAAGAGAGGAGAAAATTCGCCCTTTAACTCTAGGCAAATTCTAGACAACTAGAAAGTAAAAGTATCCCACGCAGGGGAACTATACATGGAATTAAAGGAGTATTCATGCGAGATTGGTTCCACCTCTTTTTCGGCTATTCCAATGATTGGCTGATTTTGTCTTGGATCATACACCAACGATCGTTGTTTGAGGATCCATGATCACTTGCTTCGGATCACAACTCTAGAGGTCTTTTAGCTCCGAACCGGCCGACCAAGGCGGTGAGCTCATCATCAAAGTAACCTTTTGATTTTTCGGGCAATTGATACTCGAATTGGGCATTGCTACTTGCTAACACCGGCAACAGATTTTTCACTTTGTTTTTGCCGTGAAGGGTCGACTCCTTGAGCTTGAGCCTCCGCCGTCGCTCGGGAACTCGTAGGGATGATCAACTGGTCATTGCTAGAACCACCAGCGGAAGGTTGGTATGGCCGAGTATTCTTGATTGGGAAGTGGTCGGGTACTTTTTGCTCCGTAGGTTTTCCGGGATTGATCTTCCAGTCAACTTTGCTCCGGTCGCCTTGGTTCCAAGCTACATCGTGCTTCTTGACTTATCTCTAAATCTGTGAAGGTGATTTGTGACACTTCGTAGGGTGAGTCCGTCAATATTCATCATTTTGAGTACAGCCATTGGTCGTCTTGAATTGATTCCTAGTCATCGAATCGCCTCGATGAATATAGAATGAAGCTCGGCGGACCAAAGGGGCCTTTTCTTTCCGACAAAATCGTCGTAGGCGGGTTGGCCATAGTTCTTTTGTTCGAGTAATTGCTTCCTTTACATCATGTCGCCAAATGTTTTGGAGCACTCGAATGCAAACCGGCTTCTTTAGGATGCCCGAGCACCATGCAATGTGGCCCTCGTTATGAAGCTGCGATCATCACTTGCTGATGTGACGATGACCGGTATATTCAACTCGGAATCAATGATCTTTAAGAGACTAAGACCGTCCATATCGATCCCTACCATGTGTGGCGACGATGTCAAAATCATATTTATCTATGCCTCAGCTCCTCTAAGGCTTCCGTTGCTTTCATATAAGCTGAAATCCTATACATGCACTTTCTCGGCATGGCAACGAGGATCGAGAGGGAAACGGGATTGCCATCAATGGCCATGACTCGCAGATCCTCGGGATAGGAGGCTTCCCATACTTCCTTTGGAATGTACGCAGACTTATTTTCCTTTCAAAACCTTCCATATGTAGACCGAAAAATGGGTGTTTGGACTAGAGACTGGGCTTTAGATGTTCTTTGGACTTGCAAAGACAAAAGCGACGATGGCCTTTTGTGACGAGTTCCGGAGGTGCATGGAGACTTCAAGTTCTTTATAAACTTTTTCTCGATCTCGTTAGTCTCGCGAGACAGCTTTTCTCTCCTTTTCGGTCCTAGTGCCTTGGATCCGTTTCGTAATAACTCTTACCTCTCGCTCAATCCGTCGTTCTTTTTTACTTTTCTCGATATGGAGGAGCCCTCAAATCTTTTCACTTTTTCTACGAACAGGCGGTTATTTCCTTCCTCAAATCTTTTCGCTTCCTCCTACGAACGAGGCGAGTTATTTGCCCTCCTCAAATCTTTTTGCTTTCTCCTACGAACGAGGCGAGTTATTTGCCCTCCTCAAATCTTTTCGCTTTCTCCACTAACGAGGCGATTATTTCCCTCCTCAAATCTTTTCGCATTTACTTACGTGAAGGTTTTCAATGCTTAGTCAAATACGCGAGGAATTCACGCCTTTAAACATGATGATGTTCGTGGATAGTCTTGTTCTTTGCCCCTGGATTAAAATAAGAATGTCTCACATGGGGATTTTGTAACAAATAGTACATTCATTCATACATGTCACTACTTCTCTTGAGGATTCGTAAGGGGCTGGCTAGTAATGTTCAAAGAAGCGATGTTTTCGAGCCCATAATAAAAAACTAAAGCTTCATGTAGGCCACACATTCGGAGTTCCATCGGCGTTGAATTGGCTGGTTGTGACATCAAGGAAACTCCAATTGTAGTGATGCATGTCTCTTCCCTCGAAGGGCATCGGTTCGCCTCTGCAAGACCGACTTTCTGGGATGTATCTCCAACGAAATCGGATTGTACGAGAACTTGCTCGGGGGATGAGCGGTGAATGAGCATTATCAATGCTCGGATGTGGCTCATCGAGGGACATGTCACCAAAGGAGATGGGGCCGCTACGGACATGGCAAACAGCGGTGTTGATAGCATCCCTATACCTCTTGTTCTCTGCTCGAAGCTTTTCACTTTCTTCCCTCGAAACGTAAGTTCATGACTTTCATTTTTAACCTTCAATCGGGTCCGCTTGTTTTGAAACCAAAACTTGACCTTCAAGGGCTCCATTCCTATCATCCGGCTTAATTCATTTTTTGCGTCTCCTATTCACGTAAGAGCATTCCTTGAAGGCAGCTTCGAGCACTTTGATTTGATATTTTCTTTTCAGGGTTGATTTGCGGCTGCGCCGCCATTGTTATTCTTTGTCGAAATCTTGAATTTCACCTGCCAAGAGAGTTGGGTTTTACGGCTTCAGCGTTGGATCTGGTCTCGAAATCCAGCAGTTCGCTTTCGGGGATGTCTAGGTTGGTTGCCTCCAGTAAGTGCTGATGGCCTCTAAACATGTTGGATTGAAATACCCCTTACCGCCTTTTGTTCACTCTATTCTCCGATGTATGCTTACTCTCTCCAAATTCTTTCGAGTAATCGGGTATGTTCCAAAGCCTCCCTTTTAACGCGGACTAAGCCGACGTTTTTTCAAGATTTCGTGTTTCCGCTTTGCCTTATTTTTTTCAACGTGATGGGACCCCGAATCCACTCGCACCGATTTTCTTTTCTTGATAACCATGATTGTCTCCCACTCAGTTTTCAATCATGGTGGGACTTCAACTCTTTTTGTAACTTTTCGGATTTGTGAGGCTCGAGATCACGGATTGACGATAGATCCAGGATCCAATGAACGAAACGCCTGTAGTTTTACCCGAGTAACTAACGTGGCTCCGCAAGAATTGCTGTTTCTTCTCTCGGAAAGTATGCTTGTCTCCCACTCAGTTTTCAATCATGGTGGGACTTCAACTCTTTTTGTAACTTTTTGGATTTGTGATGCTCGAGATCACGGATTGACGATAGATCCAGGATCCAATGAACGAAACGCCCGTAGTTTTACCCGAGTAACTAACGTGGCTCCGCAAGAATTGATGTTTCTTTTCCCGAAAAGTATGCTTGTCTCCCACTCGGTTTTCAACATGGTGGGGTCCTCAACTCTTTTTGTAACTTTTCGGATTTGTGAGGCTCGAGATCACGGATTGACGATAGATCCGAGGATCCAATGAACGAAACGCCCGTAGTTTTACCCGAGTAACTAACGTGGCTCCGCAAGAATTGCTGTTTCTTTTCCCGAAAAGTATGCTTGTCTCCCACTCGTTTTCAACATGGTGGCGTCCTCAAATCTTTTCGTAACTTTTTCGGATTTATGAGGCTCGAGATGGTAGATCCGTGATTCACGGATGAAACGTCTCGTAGTTTTACCCGGATAATTGACTCGACATCCACAATAATTATTGCTATAGCTTTTCTTGCCCTTTAAATTAGGATTTAACGCCGAGACAATTATCGCTTTCATATTTTCATCTCCAACCTTCTAAGCACTCTTTTGCATCCACTCTTTTTTAGCCCCTTCAACAACAATGGCTTCCCTTCCTGCACATGCCTTCTCGCTTGAAGTTTTGGCCAAATGGGAGAAACTTTATAATCTCCTAGGCCAGGGCTACTCTTATATAGCCAACCATCCCGGAGGCCGAACCGAGATTCGTCTTATGTTTAGGGATATGGGCACCGCTTCCATTGAAGGTACCAAGTTAGAGGAGGAATACAGGATCTTCCCCACCCTCTTTACTAACTTCCCGGAGGCTTACCATGTTGCTTATCAAGATGTTACTTTGGCCCACCTTGTGAAGGCACGCTATCGGGGATCGGTCGGACAGCTTGGTGTTGGCCGGTCTTGTAGCCGACAATTATAAGAAGGCCCTCGACTACGGTAATGAACAAGTCTCCCCGTTGATTCGTGAGAGGGGAAACTTGGTGGGGTGTTTGGCCATGTCCCCGGACCATCTTCGAGCGCGATCCGCTCAATATTGTTTTAAAATTTCAATGCACATGGCTGGAAGAAAGGTTGGACGATTCGACCCTGGATATAGCCCGCGGGAGAATGCTGATCCATGACCTGGAATTTCTTGCCGAGCATCACGAGGACAAGGTAGCCAAGCTCAAAGAGAAATGTGAGCTCCTCCTCTTTAAGTTGGCGGATCTCGATTCTCGGAGCGATCGGTGTAGGCGGAGCATCAATCGTATGGAGAGTCGGTTAAACTCCTTTGTGATGCTCATTAGGGCTCGATTTGGCTTTACATTCCCACCCCGTTGATCTATTTTGTAAGGCTTTTCGATGAATGAAATGAATGCAAGTTTTTACTCATTTCATCTTGGTCGTCATATTTTTTCGCAAGATAACCCCTTTTACTCTGCGAATAAGTAAATCTCACGCTCCCGATGGTCAATCCAATTGGGCCGGAGAGGGCTCCCCCATTCGAAACAATCTCTCAGCAAAGATTAGTAGCGAGAAAACAAACGAATGCTCAAATGTGAACAACTCGTGAATCAGATTAATATTATAACTCGATTATGAAAAATCAGAGTGAATCAAGCATAATATTTCTTTACGAGTCGGAATTGACTGGATTGGTAAAGACACGACCATCCATCTCGGCCGGAATCAAAGCACCACCAGGGAGCACCTTCTTTACTATATATGGACCACCATAGTTTGGAGCGAATTTCCCTTCCGGGAGTGGGACTATTGGCAATAATTTTCTCAAGACCAGGTCATTGATCCGAAAATATCGAGGCCGAACTTTTTTGTTGAATGATTTAGCAACTCTCTGCGATAACACCGGCCATGACATACAGCCTTAAGTCTTTTTTCGTCGATCGATTCAATTGGCTTGCTCTCTGCTGGATCCATTCAGCTTCCGTCGCCTTAGCTTGAGACAGTATACGTAAGGAAGGAATTTCCACTTCAACTGGTAGAATAGCCTCCATTCCATATACAAGAGAATACGGGGTTGCCCCAAGTAGATGTCCGGATTGAGGTCCGATATGCCATAAGTGCGAATGGCAACCTCTCATGCCAATCGCGATAATTTTCAGCCGTCTTCGCTAAAATTTTCTTAATATTCTTATTGGCGGCTTCTCTTGCTCCATTCATCCGAGGGCGATATGGGGAAGAGTTCGGATGCTTGATCTTGAATTCCTTAAACAATTCGCCCATTAGTTTGTTGTTTAAGTTCGAGCCATTGTCGGTGATTATGGCTTCGGGTGAACCGTATCGAGCAATGATATCTCGGCGGATAAATTTTGCGATATTTCGTGCCGTAACCGCTAAATAGGATGCGGCCTCGATCCATTTGGAGAAATAGTCAATCGCCACCAAGATGAATCGATGCCCATTAGATGCTTTAGGGTTGATAGGACCGATAACATCAATGCCCCACATAGAAAACGGCCATGGTTCGGATAATCGATGCAACTCATTTGGAGGGACATTAATCTTGTCACCATGAATTTGACATTTGTGACAGCTCCGGACATGCTGAATACAATCTCTTTCGAGCGTGAGCCAATAATAACCCAACCTCATAATCTTCTTAGCTAACAAGTGGCCGTTCATGTGTGGACCACGAGATCCCTTCATGTACTTCCATTATTGGGACGAATCGCTTGGTCGAGTCAACACATCTTAGTAGGACGGTAATCGAATGACCGCTTGTACAAATTCTCTCCATTCAAGAAGAACTTCGAGGCCATTTTCCTTATGTACTTTTGGTCGATACGGTACTTTTTTCGGGGAACTCCCGCTTCGAATATAAGTCTTGATGTCATGGTACCATGGTTTACCATCGGGTTCATTGATCACGGCCATACAATATGCTGGTTTTTTTAATACCTCGATCTTCGGTGGGTCAACCTCAAGTCCATTGGCGACTTGTAACATTGAAGACAAGGTAGCCAATGCATCGAATCGATTATGAGTCCTGGGCAGATACTCAAATGAGATATCCTCAAATTCTTCTACCAATTCATCCAGATACTCATGGTAGGGTAGCAATTTGGCATCTCTCGTCTTCCACTTTCCAACGATCGAAGGATAATCAAAGCGGAATCTCCGAACACCTTGAGTCGGGCTATCCCCATTTCAATTGCAGCTGCGCACCGAGGATGCATGCCTCATATTCTGCTATGTTATTTGTGCAAGGGAATACCAATTTCGCTGCTACGGGATAATGCCGACCACCTGGAGATATAAGAACCGCGCCCGTGCCCGATCCCGGATAAATTGACAGCTCCGTCAAAATACATAGTCCGGATGTAATCCTCCACCGACATGATTCGATCCTCGGAATGATAGGCATCATCATCTTGCCCCGGATTTTCAGCTAGGACATCTGCTATAGCTCGTCCCTTGATTGACTTTTGGGACATATATTGAACGTCAAACTCGGAGATGAGGATTTGCCATTTAGCAAGTCTACCAATCAAGGCGGGTTGATTAAGCAAATATTTGATGGGATTGCATTCTCGTCACGGAAGCACTTGGTAATGCAAGGTATATTGCCGAAGCTCGTGCAAGTACCCGGACTAACGCCGCACATGTTTTCTCTACTTGGAGTACCTCATTTCCGAAGTTGTGAATTTCTTGCTCGGATAATAAATGGCTCGTTCTCTTCCGTCCTCCTCGCTTCTCTTGGGCTAGCATAGCACCCAAGGATTCACTAAGGATTGTGAGGTAGAGGATTAAAGGTTGCTCCGGTGTTGGAGGAACAAGCACGGGTGGATTCATGAGATCTTTGCTCGTCTTCCAAAAGCTTCTTCACATTCGCTATCCCATTGGACTAGCGCATTCTTCTTTAATAGCTTGAGGAATGGCTTAGCGGTTTCGATAAGCGAGAGATGAATCGAGCAATATAGTTTAGCCTACCCATCAAACTTCGAACTTCTTTAAGCGTCGTCGGTGGCTTAAGCTCACGAATAGCCTTAACTTTCGAAGGGTCGACTTCAATGCCCTTTACCGCTACCACGAATCCGAGTAGCTTGCCCGAGCTGGTCCCAAAGACACACTTGGCGGGGTTGAGGCGTAACTTATACTTTTGGAGTTCGTCGAACAATTTTTTCAGCGTTTCGACGTGATCTTCTCCATGCCTTGTTTTTGCTATCATGTCATCGACGTAAACCTCAATCTCATTATGCATCATGTCATGGAAAAGGGCAACCATGGCTCGTTGGTAAGTGGCTCCAGCGTTTCGAGACCGAACGGCATTACCCGGTAATGGAACATTCCCCATGGTGTGGTGAAAGTGGTTTTCAACTTGTCATTGACATTCATCGGGATCTCGATTGTACCCGGAGAAACCATCCATGAATGAAAACAATTCAAACCCCGCAGATCTTGTCAACAAGTACGTCGATATGCGGGAGGGGGAAATCATCTTTAGGATCGACCTTGTTCAAGTCTCGATAATCGACACAAACCCGAATGCGGCCGTTTTCTTCATGACGGGGACTATGTTAGCGACCCAATCGGAATATTCTCGTAGTCTCAATGAATCCTACATCGAGAAGCTTCATGACCTCCTCTTTGATCTTCTCGCACTAATGCAGTCCGGCCCTCCTCGACTTTTGCACGATCGGCTTAGCCGAAGGATCGATCGGCAAACAATGCTCGACAATGGAACGGTCAAGACCGGGCATATTCTGCATAGGACCGGACTAAAACGTCTTGGTAATCCTTCAAGAGTCGATCGGGCGCTCGGACATTTCGAGGAAAGGCTTGCCCCGATCTTAACTTCTTTAGGGTTTTTCGCATCGCCTAGGCTGACCGAGATAATTTGTTCACCGGTCAAGGGCTTGACCTCCTCATGTCGTTCGAAATCTTGACGAACTTCCTCATAATCTGGACTGAACTCATCTAGGTCGTATACTTCGAATCCACTAGGTTTCCCTCCTCGTATATCCCCTATGATGACAAACTTGTTGGTCGTTGTTATCGTCATCGGGTTGGTTTGGGAGATTGAGACTACAAGCGGCATGCTCGAGCTCACGCCTGTGAAGATCACATCTTCTAGCGGCATTGTCGATAGAGAGTAGTTTCCAGGGCTTTACCGGACTTGTCCGTAGGAGGAATTAGAGCGGGAATGGTTAGCGGCGGGCTGGAGGTGGATGATTGAAGTTTGGCGGAGAAGGGGGCCATCATTTCCTCCATCTTTCGGGACATCATCTCTTCAAAGCGCTCAATCAAGGAGCCAAATTTCTCGTCTAGGGCAACACCGACGGTGGCGTTAATGTCGGCCATCCTCTTCGCGATCGATCGAGTAATATGTGGAGGATCCGTGAAAAATTACCTGTACGCAGTAACAAACCAAAAATGAGTACGGGGAGCGAGAATAGCGAGCCGGCCCATGGCATCCCTCTAGACTCAAACGAACAAAGTGATTATGACCAAAGAATTGAAACATGTAATTTTCAGTTTGTCCGCTTTTACGAAAAAATCCGTATTAATTTGCACATTGGTCAAAATACGTCCAAATTTTACGAGCTTATAGTTGAGAAGATGATGAACAACTTTTATATTGACCGATCGGACTAGAAATGAGCAGATCAAATCAGTTTAATGTGTCTTTCCAAAAAATCGCATTCAGAAAACTGTTATAACCGCAGGTAGTTAAAAAAACGAAAGGCCATCTTGAATTATGAATTTAATTCTGAAATTTTGTAGGATATTAGTTGAAACATAGGTCTACAACTTTCATGTTTGGCACTTACTCAAAGCTCGATCATAGAATTTAGTAAAAATCGTACAACAGGAACAAGCCAAATCAGAATTGAGGACAACTGATGAAATTGTAAAAACTATGGAAGCAAAGTGTGAAATTGGAAACAAGACAATGAGATTCATAAACAATCAACCTAAACCATGGACCAGCCCAAAATAAAAATGAGATAACATGGCGTAAGAGACAGGAAATTACCGCTCATAGGAAGAAAATGTCAATCACAAAGACATGCGCATGAATCGTGGATTCAGATTTTAGTTCTTTTAGCAAAATGAAATGAAGGACGTAACGACATGTCGCAGCCTCGCGCACGTTCATCATGACTAGTTGCCGCCTCGCATACATAGTCATGACTAGTCGGGTCCAATCATCTCGGCTTGGTTCGGTCGACAAGGGCAACTCTCATGCATCATAGTCTCACGTGCATGAGAACAACCCTTGAGCCATTTTTTGAAAAACTCGGGATCCAAGTGGGATAACCTTTAGCGAAGCCTTACCGCCAAGGTTAAAGAACCACATAAATACCATCCTGAAACTATCGGGTGACCCGGGTTCGGTCACAAGTCAAGGTGGTGTAGTGCAATTATATTAGGGGCATGCACGACATTTTAAAGGCAATCAGGACTCCGATAGTTCAAAAATTAAAATTCTCATCACCAAGCTCGCAAAACGAGAGGTTAGTCACGAGACTCCTCCCCTTATAACTCCCTTTCCCGCAAAACCATTTAACACCTAGGGATTAAAATTCAAGCAAGATTGCCAAATCAAGTAATTTTCCTTTTCATGAACTTATCTCGGCTTAAGTCCTCTCCGCACTCCCCAATGGAGTCGCTAAGTCTGTCGCGACCAAAAAAAAAATAAACAAGTTTATCATTTTCGGGCTAATGGATTATCAGGTTAATTAATTAACTAACCTAACTCGGACTCTCCCAAGTCCATACCAAATCGCAACTTAAGGTTCGAATGATCATGCAATGTGATTTGAATTTGGAGTCGCCACTAATCATTTTCGGTAGGTCGATTAGAAACCTAAATAAAATAGCGGGAGAAAACTATCTTATTTCTCGCGAACCGGAGATTAAGAGTCCCGGGGACTTGGTTACATTAATTACAACTAATGCCCTTTCGGTACCTTAAAATTCATGAAAAAATAATGGATTTGACAAATTTGATGAATTCTACTTGAAGATCAAAGAATCAATTTTTTTGGGTTTTTCTTCCCTTGACATTTTTTGAAATAAAGAAATTACATGAAATTAGGATGAAATAGGTTTAAGATTACTCCCCAATTTGAACTCGTGCACCAAACTTATGCTCCGGGCTTGTCTTGATCATTGAACCGATTTGGTGACTCGTTAGACCGAGAAATCTCTTGGTCCTATCTCTCCTCGACGCTTCTTTCTCATCTCGCTAGAATTCCATTAGATCGCAATCGGGCATTGATATTTTTTCCCTTTTGCTCTCCTTCTATTCTTGACATCGTTGATATGCATTGTTATTTAACATAAAAACGTAGAGAGAAATCAGTGTAGAAAATCTGGGCTAATTTGTATCCGAACTTAGAGGAAGTTAGGAAATCACTTAGCTTTTCTTTTTTTTTGCGGCGAGCTTGAACGATGGTGATGAACTTGTGGCTTGTGTTGATGGGTGCGAAATTGGCAATGGTAGCACCGAGCTTCAAAACACTCAAGCCTTCTCAAAACTCTCTCAAAAAGTTTTCCTCAAGAATTCTCTTTTTCCTCTCTAAAGAATTCCTCTCAAAAACTCTCTCAATTCTCTTCCACTCCAAAAAACTCTTTCAATTCTCTTTCACCCCAAAAATTCCCTCAATTCTCTTTCACTCAAAAAACTCTCCCTCTCTTCAAGAACTCTTCTTCTTTTATAGACAAAGTTCTTCATCCTTCATTCTTCATCTTCATTTCCTTACCTTCCATTTTCATCCTCTTTTCTTCATCTTCATCTTCTCTTCTTCATCTTCATTTCTCCACCTTCCATTTTCATCTTCTTTTCTCCATCTTCATCTTCTCTTCTTCATCTTCATCTTCTCTTCTTCACCTTCATTTCTCCATCTTCTATTTTCATCTTCTCTTCTTCATCTTCATCTTCCTTTCTTCATCTTCCATTTTCATCTTCTCTTCTTCATCTTCATCTTCCCTTCTTCATCTTCCATTTTCATCTTCTCTTCTTCATCTTCCTTTCATTATCTTCTCTTCACCATCTTCCTTTCTCCATCTTCTTTTGGTATTTGCAATGCGGTCCCTCGAAGTTTCAAGTATTTGCAATACGGTCCCGAAGTTATGAGTATTTGCAATACGATCCCCGAGAAAATATTTCTTTCAAGCCCAAATCTTCTTGGTGCATTTTTCCACCGCATGCCTAGTCCAGACCCTTGTTAAATTAAGCTCAAATTATATGCCAATGCTAAATGAATATGTGAGATGATTTTTGTTTAGAACTAAAATTAGTTCTAATTTTTATGCAAAAAATATATTAGTCAAAATTTAGGCGTCAACAATCGCCAAGTGTGGATCAATATAAGCTTTCGTTCACATGTTCACCTTGCAATAAAATATTAAAGGCATTGAACAGATTCGTTACAAAAGAAAAGGATAGTTTTGTCGAATTAAAATATTCGAAGGAAGGTTTTCTCAACAATTTCCCCATTTTTGATGATGACAAAACTTCCTCAATAAGAGTAGATTTTGAAAAGAATATTATGAATAAAATGTAAGCGCAAAAAAGAATTTATAAAAGTATTAACTTTTAACTTGAGTGAATCTTTAAAAAAAAAAGTATGCATCCGAATAAAATATGCGATTTAGTGAAAGATATCGTAAGCAAGTTGTAAGTGAATTCATCAAATGAATTTTTGTGAGATGCTTCACCATTCCAACCGATTGCATATGAACCATAAAAACATGTAATTTTGCAATAACATATAGTAAACATATAGGAGGCTAGCTACTTCTCCCCCATTTTGTCATCAACAAGAAGATTAGTCATACAATCCACTCTTTATTTAAGCGTAACTATCGGTCCATAATAAGGACGTGATAGAATTAGTCATAACAAGCCGGTAGATGTTTAATCAAAACAAAAACAAATCAAACACAGGCTTTTTTTGAAAACAACGTTCAAACAGGCGGTAGTGGAGGTGGTTTTGAAGAAGAAGGAACATCCGTGTGCTCTTTATCACCCTCATGGGCACCTTCTTCAAGGCGATCTTCATGATCCTTAGCAACCGTAAGACTATAATCTCGAAGGCACCGCAGATGTGGGAACTCCTAAGTGATTTCTCATCTCAAATCATCGTGTAAGTTCTCGGGCTTGCCATCTCCGAGTAGAAGATGCGGTAATATTGATCAAGCATATTCGGAATCTGTTCATCCTCTTTAAAACCATGCTCTCTAGAGCATCCATCCTCCGAATTACTTCCGTATGAAGTTTCTCCATGTCCTTTTGAACCTCATTTTGAGAAGATTCGTGTCTAAAAGTTCTTTGATAAAAGCATTCGTAGTTTCGTATGAGTCAATTTCGTTGTAAGAGTTGTCATTTCAACTCTTGGTACCTTGCCTTTGGTAGCGGAATTCAACATTCTTTGTAGATCAACCTCCCCTAGAATCACGGGCGGGGTTTGCATATGAAGGTTCTTTTCCAGGTTCTTCTAGAATAGATTCTTTCTCCATTGAGATTTCTTCTCTAGCATTGACAGCAGATTCCTTCAATAGAGTTGCATATGTGAAAACGAAGGGTGACCCAATCGATTGTGGGGAAAGAGGGTACCGATAATCAAGTTTTGATTAAAGCATTAAAATATTATGCTATATCTCTTGATGACAAGTCTTAAATATTGTTTATATTCATGTGATCTTCTTTTACCTATCTAGTTAACTTTTAGGTTGGATTTTCTTACATGCTACAAAAGCCGGTGTTATCCCTTTCTACAATGTGCATCCAAAAGAAAAAAAACTAGCAACTATAATCGACGGTAGGAAAATTGTCCAATTAGTCATAAACATATTGTACATGTATCAATACAAGTGCTAAAATTTTAATTTTTCCGAATGTAATCCTAAATCTTTGGGCGAAACACCGCCATATCGGCGATTTTCGACAAAAAATGGCTGGGATGACTACATTTCAATTTCGCTTAAAAGGTTTAGAAATAAATTGAAAAAAATTAAAAAGTTTATAACTAAATTGCCATATACGCAATATGTTCCCGGAATTAGACCGCATATGAACAAACCTTCAATTCAATTTTTAAGATAGGAATCTTAAGATCGACATTAGCTATTGCAAATCGCTTTGGTTGGAAGCTTCATCAATTGGATGTCAAGCATGCGATTTTGCGTGGAGATCTACAAAAATTATATTTGGAGCAGCCACATGATAAAATCGCGAAGGTAGCAATGCTATTAATGAGAAACGGATGCCCTTAGTTTTACTTATAAACTTGATCTCGAGAATTTACACCTCAAAAAAGTCGGCCCAAAAAAAAATCTCTTTAGAAATCATGATAAGTAGTGATTCTCATTAATAGTATTGCTACCTAATTAATTACCGCTAACGATGGCCCATCCCAATCTCTTCCGCCACCTATGCCCGACTTTGTCGTTCTCACCGCCCGTTACAACCACCGGACTACTTCTATTGTTGCGAGCCGGTGATGTCAACAACGACATCATCGATTCCGACATGTCACCACTACATCAGCATGCGATCAACCATTTTCATATGCATCGGTGGTGGACGCCACGTCGATGTTGACCACCACATCACTATTGACCGCCAAGTCAAGAACCAATCGACATGTCATCAAGCCAATGTCGGCGTGTAGCGACACCTACTTTGCCACGTTGGCGTTGTCGACAAGTCATTATTTTTGGCCACTTTAATGTTTCGTCATGCGGCACGTGGCACCTTGTCGCATCACGTCGAGTCGTCGCCAGCGCGTAACATAGCCTCTCGGGCGGTACATAGTGAGCACCCATCAACGTGCGACATGTGGCATTCGCTAACCGCCACTGCCGACTTCCGCTACCGCCAACATCCGCATCTTCATCCTTTGACCTATGGAAGCTAAAAAAAAAAAAAAAAAAATAGAAAACCCTCATCTTTCAGATTTAATATCTTGAGCTAAAGACGTCCAAGAATTGCGAAGTATTATGTCGTTGCAAAGCTCTTTTCATGCTCTTTCTAATCATTTAGATTTTGAAGGTAGAAAAGATCCACTGAAAATGTGATAAACAATCAAAGTCTCGCCTCGAAATTATGATTTGCAGTTACTCACAATCACATCCAATGTGCATATTCTTGTGGTATCATATATACCAGCGACATCAATTTTGTGCATCCAAACAACTATTGACGCCCCAAGCCCTCTTCTTTGAACCAGGTCAAGTCGGGCTCCACAATCTCCACTAATGACAACTCCAACTTGGCGGTTGTCATCGGTTGAGATCGTAGATTGCTTCGGGACAGAGGAAGAGAAGGAAAAAATAAAAAACCATGGAGACCTGAAATTGTGTAGTTGTCATCGGTGGAGATCATAGAGTCCCGCGCCGTGGTGAAGCCCTATGGTGATGTGAGATGTCGAGAACGATGGCAGTGTGTATTTGTGCGTCAATAATGAGTACAGGTTTGATTGCGCGATCGTAATAAGAATGATGACATTTCGAGCCACCCTCTTTTTTGGGATTCTTTTAACTTTGCGGACAATCAAGAGGTTCATGATGATTGTGACCCGGAAGAAGTGGATTATCGCGCCAAAGAGAGAGAGAGAGAGAGAGAGAGAGAGCGACTTTGAGCTTGTTTGTCCATGCCGATGGTAGTGTTAGGTCCAATTCAACCTCGATGCCAATAGTTCCGGTCGTGGATGGTAGTGTTAGGTCCAATTCAAATTGAAAGATTTCATTTTCTTTTAAAAGGCAACTTGTAACGCGACCCGACTTGAAGACTTGAGACAAATACAATTCGGGGTATTAGGTCGGGTTGAGCTCAATGTCAATTAATTTTGGGTTGGGTTGGGTATCATGGATACCCAGCCCGACCCGCCCATTGACACCATTGCCTACCGACGATTGTGGTCCGCAAGTGCTGTGGCCAATGATGATCGGCGATTTTGGAAGGAATAGAGAGAGTATTGGTTTTGACATTGACGATGTGATCCCAGCTCACATCAACCGTATGATCTACGGTTGATGTGAGTTGGGATCTTATGCACCGGATACAATTAATATAATTTCGAAGAACACACATTCCTTCAAAGCATAATAAACACAATCGGAAAGAATTATGATCAATGTGAGTGACAAATCGTACAACTTAATCCATAGAGATAGAACAAAACGCAATATGCCAAATGTTATCCTTTAATGACTCTTATTATATGTCACTTGCCAAGTCATTGTTAAGTCACAAAAGTGGTTCCGGAAAATAATGACTTTTATTAGCACAAGAGGAGGTTGTCGCCTCGTTCTTGATGTCGCGACCTTCCACGAGGTGAACCACCAAGGAAAATCTAATGGATTATAAACAAGAACGAAAGTTCTTTCTCATGAGGCAATGGCTCGCGTTTAGGGCAGTGGTCTCCCAAGCCCTACCAAGTAGTTACCTTGGGTTTTATTCTTGTTGGATAGAGTGTAAGATAATATAAAAATAACAATCGTAGGAAATATATTAGAAAAGACGAGAAAAGTAAGAATAATTGTCTAAGACATGCAAGCAATGTCTTTAAGGATAATTTCACCTCTCGGAATACGAAACTTGGTGCGTAAGGCTTCTAGTGGCTATCCTTATGAGATACGTTCTTCGATACTGCATTGAGTATTAGAAAGAATAGGAACAACGTTATGTATATAACTCAACAATAAAATGAAAGATATGTGAAGGAAATGAAATTCTCTATCTAAATTCAAGAGCCAATAATTATGCTTTGGAGTCTAATTTATATGCAAAATAAAAGATAGAGCGGTTAAGAAAGCGTCATAAATCAACTGATAACTATTAAAGAAAATGATCGTTGGATGTTTTATGTAGATAAAATTAAACATTACAAAACCGTTATACGGCCTATATATGGTTGCTAGAAAATCGTTAAGACACGATTAAAAGCTGATTATTATAAATAATGATGATTAATCATAGCGGTCATAATTTCTATCAAAATCATTTTAAAGATATTTCGGAACCGCTGAAATATCCAATAATCCCCCATATATTTCAAAAAGTTTTGAATAATCAAAAATATAATAATGTTGGGTTATTAGAGCGTAATGCATCGAAACCGGTGCCGATTAGGCTATGAACCAGCCCTAGAAAGAATGAAATATAATTCACAAAATCATTGGTTAAGTTTGAAACATCTATGAACCATCAATTTCTTTTTATGAATTATGATTTTTACCAATCACATTACACTCCCACAAGGTATGTTGTTCAACGTGGTTTTTTGCGCTAATGAACCATGCACGTGCTTGGTTTATTCACAAGTGCTCTAGATATTTTCGCCAAAAATCTCATAGGATCAGCTCTACCGCACACTCATACAGGTGATTCTATCAATTATATTCTGCAGCTTAATACACCACTAACAATAGCTATAGAATTCATTAAGAGCTTAGCTCAATCTCTTTTTCTTGCAAGTATTGCACTATTCTCACCTTAGGATGGACAATAACGTTAATAGTGCATAACTATATCATCTCCTAACTTGTTATTACCCATACGAATCAAATTCATGGGATTGCCAATTACATAAGTTGGGTTACCATCACTATTGATTTTCTTCAACTAGCTTGTCCCATTCCCTCGATGTCTAGTCGGAGGATTGGCCAAGTCCACTTCGACTTCATATAATCAATGGACATAATTTTATCTTTAAGCAATTGCTTTATCACATCACGTCTTAACCGGATGTGTCTCTTTTAACCATTGTAAGTTTCATTCTTTATAATGGCTAGTGCCTCTTGGCAATCACAATGCCTATGACACGTGATGTGTTGGGTTTATTCACTTTCCCAAGAACTTGAGTAGTTCTTGAATCATCAAGATAAATATATTTTTCTCCTCCTTCTCCTATTAGAGTGTAGGAAGATAAAGTATTATGTTTTTACATATATGCTTGGTAGCACCTAAGTCTACCCACCAATTATTTTTTGCATTAGCCATAATATTATCTAGGGAAATGACCGTAGTAATTACGTCATCAAAAATCATCTGCTTCAACCAAATCGACTTTTGGTTTAGCAGGATTTTCATTTCCTCCACAATTTTGTTTGGCTAAATTCCAAACTACAGTATCTCCACCAAAGGTGAACACATATCAAATAGTGGATTTTGTCTCATTCAAATATAAGTTCGAGTTGACATCATTGTATCCTTATGATATAATGGAAAATCCATATCATAAAATTCCTTTGTTATATCATAGTGAGTCATGCCGTAGAGTTGGGAACACAAACTTTTAGCCATGCCTCCATTTCATATTGTTAGACTAGAAAATAATATCGATGAATGAGGCATCCTTAACAATGGTAATATTAATCCGAAGAGCAGAATAACCAATGGCTAGAGCACCTACATATATATAAATATTCACTATGTTGTAACAACATATATATCATGTATTAACATCGATCATGCATGTACCAGAAATAAGCATGTCATCAACATGTAAGCTAATAATTATGTTTTAGATCCATTATCAAAAGTTTTTTTGTTTTGTTTACACTCACATCTCCGGATTAGAGATACTATCCGGTTGATGATGATGACGAAAATCGCACATCTGTTAGTAATAAGTGCAATACACAATTCCATGACCGAGTAATATCACTTCAATACCATATCATCACATAGATAATGTACAAGCATCAATGAGGAAGCAACGCGCGAACATAAGAAATGAAAGTCAATTTACTCCAAAAGGCAAAATGTCCACAGCTATCCTTGACAAGCCCTCTTGGTTTACGTTTATTCTTGTTTATTCCTCAATTAAATTATGACCTCGTGAGTCTAAATCTATGCAATTGAATATTGCACACAAATGAAAATTGACAGTGGATTCGCAAAAAACATAAACAACTATTCGATAAAAGAGTCGCTCCGCTCTCGACTCCAGAGGAATGAGGGGATAGGGCAGCAACTTCATCTTGTAATGCAATGAATTGTTATGACAATATGTGCATATTTAATATGGACCAAATAGAAAACGCAAATTCTATGTGCACACTTATTCACGCATTGACTCAACCAACAAGGCCAATAGACAAACTTTACTGTCATTAACGACACCATTGGTGGAACTTGCTCATAAAACTCGGGGAGAATAGCATTCCCCAACTACAGAGACGGATTTAAGAATTAAGGAAACCTTTACTCTTCAAGCACTTCAAAGTCCTTCAAATCAGTCCATTTTCATACTTTCACTTAACATGACAGAAAACCTCCATAACATCATCAAAGCATGGTCTACTAGCAAAATAAGAATTTGGTATAACAACAAAACAAAACAAACTAAAGCTCAATTAGAGGACATACATGGTAATTTTGACAACACAATTGGAGCGGCGGAGGTAGAGACATCAATCGTGGTGGTACCGCCAACGGCAATGGTAGTGGCGACAATTCCAGTTGTAGAATCCATAAGGTAATTATCCTTAAGATTGTTAGATAATCTAAAAATAACAATCATAGGAAATAAATTGGATAAGACGAGAAAATTAAGAACAATTATCTGAAGAGTGCAAGCATTGTCCTTAAAGATAATTCCGCCCCTCGGAGTACGAAACTCGGTGCGTAAGATTTCTAGCGGCTATCCTCCCAAGATACAACAGAGCTTCTTCTATACTCCGCACTAAGTATTAGAAGGAACAAAAATTAATATTATGTGTATAACCTAGAAATAAAATGAAAGACATGTAGAGGAAATGAAATTCTCTATCTAAATTCAAGAATCGATTGGAGTCTAATTTATATGCAAAACAAAAGATAGAGCGGTTAAAAAAGTGTCTTAAATCAATTGATAACTATTAAAGAAAATGATCGTTAGAGGTTTTATGAAGACAAAATCAAATGTTACAAAACCGTTGTATGGCCGTTATATAGCCATTAGAAAACCGTTATGACACCATTAAAATACTGATTGTTGGAAATAATGATGGTTAATAATATCGGTCATAATTTCTATCAAAATTATTTTAAAGATATTTCAAAACTGCTAAAATATCTAACAATTGTCGCGACCTAAAAAAATTAGGAAATTCTAGGCTAATGGATTATTAAGTTAATTATTTAACTAACCTAACTCGAGACTCTCCCAAGCCCTACCAATTTGCAACTTAAGGTTCAATGTGATTAACATGCAAATGTTTTCAATTGGAGTCGCCATTAATCATTTCTTGGTAGGTCGATTAGAAACCTAAATAAATTAGTGGGAGAACTAAATTACTTCTGCGAACCCGGAGATTGAGGATCCGGGGACTTGATTATACTAGATTACTCTAACGCCCTTTCATTACAATTTTATTTCATGAAAAATCATTTGAGAAGGCAATATTAATTGATTTTAACCTAAGTCACTAACAAAGGTTATCATGCGGGTGCACAATCAATTAATCGAACATCCGTAAATCAATATAATCAAGAGAGCATGCGCCACACAAAATTATTATTTTTTTATTTTCAATTTTTATATGAATGCACGAAAGACTATACTATATATGATGCAATGTCATGATGCAAATGCAACACTAAGCTAGATGACGTGCAAAAGATGACATGCAAATGAAAATTAACTTCGTGATGTATGAATTAATTAAAATTTTAAATATGCAATTTTAAACTAATATGTAAAGATATGCTTATAGTTTAATTAAATTGATTACGTGATGTTGGAATCAATTAAATTAACCTAATCATACAATTCTACATGCAATGCAAACTAACATGTGACCTATATGACATGGTATGAGATGACATAATAAAGATGAATGACATGGCATGGATGTCGTGGCAAAAATGACATGGCATGGATGTTGTGGCATGGATGACGTGGCAAAGATGACGGGGCATGGATGACATGGCAAATATGGCATAGCATTAGATGAATTTTTTTTATTTTCGGATGAATTTATTTCCTAAAATAGAACTATGCCAAAACAATATTTATCTTGCATATTTTAGAGTTTAAATTGGCATGAACCCTAATATATTAAAGATAAATCATTTTAAACATAAGATTCTATTTAAACATGCAATTTCTATCCTAAAATGCAATCTAATCTAAATATTTTACAAAAAATATTAGATGTGAAATTATCTACAAGACGCTATTTTTGAAAAGATATGCAATTTTCGAATATGAAAAGTGAATGAATGCAAATCTTTTAGAATTTTCGAGATTACATCATGCGACATATATATTCTAAAAAATATGACAATTTAACAATTCAAATCAAATGAGGAAAGTGAATATGCCAATCAATGTCAATCAAGAAAGTGGATATATCAATCAAATTTTGAAATATTTCTCGAATATTTGAGTCAATCTTTAATTCGTAATTCTATGATTAACGATTGAACTCAAATCCATACCTAATCGAGTATTCCATCAATAATCTTAAAGATGGACTTTCTCGATTATACGGCAAGTTGCGGATTAGAAAAGGAAATTTTCCTAATCAACCTGTATTTTGAAAAACATATCCACTTTGATGCAATATGATCAAGATATGCAATATATGCAAAGATACGAACTAGGCAAGATAATACTTCTTAGGATAAAAAAAATACCTTGTGACTATTGCTTTCCTAATTTGAATTTGTACCAAATTTGTGCGGATCGAACTTCAATTTTTCGGACCGCTTTGGATGGGGACTCGCACGGCTGGCAACATGACGTAGCTAACTGTGCTTGTTTGCTCTCGGCAAAAGACAGCTTCAACATTGGCCGGGCTTCAACTAAGATCCTTTCTCTTCTTATCTGATCAATCTTCCTTTTGACCACCAACTTGACTCCTTACATGTGATCATGTGATGGGTGTAGTAGTCCACGTATGATTGCTCCAAGTTGGCACACGTGCACGAAGTAGATCAGAGTGTGGTAAGAGAGATTACACAGCTTGAGAATCTGCACAAAGGGAAGCAAAAATGCTGCAAAATATAACACTTCAAGTAAAAGCAAATAACTAAATTGATGGGAGCCTTGGACATGTCCACTGTGCTTGAAAAATCCGCCAAGTCTCAATCAAGTGCAGCTTGTATTAGCCTCCAAGTATCACCGCATGAAATCTCCTGAGAACTTGCCAAAGTCTAACTTCGATGGACTCTTCTCTGGTTCTCCAAAATGACAGTTCGTGGACTTGTGCTTTCTGGAAACACCAGTAGAAAACCGGCTGATCCGCTTCGTCATTATTGGCACAGATGAGTAGCTTCGTTATCGCTCGTCAGGAAGGACGCCCTCCCGACTGGTTCATGGGAACAGTGGAGCTTCGGTCTTGAGGACAACTCGTGACAATGCCCAACTCAGTGGAGGGGACGCCATAAACCTACAAAGAAAATCTGAACGGGGCAAAGAACGAATCAAAATAAGGTTAAGGACTGACCTTGAGCGGCAGAATTGTCTGCGAACACGTCGTAGATGACCAGCAACGATGGCAAGAAGAAATCTCTGACTCCGGAGAAGTTGACTCTTTTCCTCGTTCTTTGTTGAATTCCTCCACTAGTATCTTGTTGGCCACCTATGAAAATGTAATGCAATGAATGCTAAAAATAAACATGAAAGATGATTTTGTTATTTTTGTTTAGAACTAAAATTAATTCTAATTTTTTATGCATAAATGACTGAAAAAGATTAGTCAAAATTTAGGTGTCAACAGCTGCCCTAAATCATATGAACATTAAAATGAATTCAGTTATTGCATGTGCCCCAAGAACATTGCAATTTTCCAGTTATTGCATGTGGCCCAGGGGCACTGGAAGTTTCTATCCACGTTATTCACGTTTGATGTGATCAATTCTTTTAAGGTCTTGGTCTCTACTTTTTGTTTTTTGTTTTCTTAAACCTGCTGATTAACATAGAAAATTAATGTCATCGTCTTTCACCTCTTTATTTTGCAAAAAATAAATAATTAAAAAATATTTTCTTCAAAATTATTGGTTGTGTCGCTCACAAAATTGAATAAACGAAAATTCTTTCATCGCCACGAATATATTTAGATATAAGTTGTCATCGTTAATGAAAACATTGTGCATTGACTAATTATTTCAACCGATACAAGTAATTACTTTTAGAAAATATTTTTCCAATCATCTATTTTTTTGCGAAATGATTGGACCCATTAATTCATCAATTGATGAGAAGACAGTTGGATTTCTAGTGATAGATTTATTGTTTCCTCCAAATGTGGTATCGGGTTGCCGATTCTTCTTAAATGAACTTAGCGGCTCAAGTAACACCATCACCTAGATGAATGATGGCCACCGTTCCGTGAGCACGGCTCTCCAAGAAATTCAAAATTTCTATATTACCTCTGTAACATTATGAATACTTGCATCGCTTACAAAAATAAATGAACAAAAAAAAATATTTTCATTGCCTACAAAGATATTTAGACATAAATGGTTGTTAATAATGATAATAATTCTATTGACTGATTATTTCAAGCGATATGAGCGATCCTTTTTAGGAAAATATTTTTCAAATCATTCGTTTTTTGCTAAACAAGCAAAGCCTAGAACCTCAAACTTACTGAAACTTGAGGAATCGGGTTTTGTTTCACGAAGAAGAACTTTATTGGAAAATATTTTCAAAAGAGCTAATTTTCAAGGAAAATGATTTCAACTTCTTATTTTAGCCTTGCATTGTGCAAATGATATAGAAGTGATTTTTTAGATGTTTTGTTATAGGAAAATTGTCGGTGACATTTGAGAAAAATCTGAGTATAATCCTAGATCCCGGCCGGGCATCGGAAAATGGAGCTCGGGTGCCGGAGACCATGGTTAGGGTGTCGGGACCACGGTCTACCCTCGATGGAACACGGGCTGGTCGTTGGAGTCCTTGCCTCGCCCTTGGGGCTCTTGTGCTTGGCCTCGGGAGACCCGAGCCCGGGCATCAATGTCCTAGGCTCGGCCGTAAGGGTCCCAAGGCTCGAGTGCCAAGGTCTTGACCCCGCCATCAAGGGCCTAAGGCCAAGGTGGTGGAATACCCGGGCCTAGCCATTAGGGTCGTTGGCACCGGGCGTTGGGGACCCCGCAAACAAGGGTTTTTTTCCAATTTAATTTTTTTAAAAAAATATTTACAAAATTATTTTGTTAAAAAAAATATTTACGGATTTTGGTCTCGCTCGGCGGTGGGCTTGCCGAGCGGGCTGGCCCTATTTTTTTTTTTCAATTTCGTTTTTTTAATTATTAGTACTTATAAAATTTATTTTATTTATAATTTTTTTTCTTGTGAAGCTTATCTTTATAATATAATTAGCAATAATTAATGTAAACATTTATTAAGATATATAATTAATAAATAATGTTGTAATTATAAAATTAATTAAAAATATTCATAAAATCAAAAAAGATTTTCATAATATATAATAATCGTCAACTTACCAATTATTAAAAAATATTTTTTGTATTTTTTTCGAGAGGGTGGGCCTTTTTTTCGTATTTTGTTTAAATTTCATATTTTTTTAATTATTTATACTTATAATATTTATTTTATTTATTTATAATTGATAAGTTGATGATTGTTATATATTATGAAAATCTCTTTTTTTCATATATCTTACCAATTTTATTTTATGAATATTTTAAATTAATTACATAATTACAATATTATTTATTAATTATAGATTTGTTTTATAAAGATAAGCTTCACAAGAAAAAATTTATAAATAAAAGAAATATTATATGTACTAATAATTTTAAAAAAATGAAATTATAAGTACGAAAAATATTTTTTTAATAATTGGTAAGTTGACGATTATTATATATTATGAAAATCTCTTTTTTGATTTTATGAATATTTTTAATTAATTTTATAATTACAACATTATTTATTAATTATATATCTTAATAAATTTTTACATTAATTATTGCTAATTATATTATAAAGATGAGCTTCACAAGAAAAAAATTATAAACAAAATAAATTTTATAAGTACTAATAATTAAAAAAACGAAATTGAAAAAAAAACAAATAGAGCCGGCCCGCTTGGCGTACTGGCTGCCGAGCGGGCCGGGGCCATGGGCTGCCTAGTTTGCCGACGGGTCTCGCTCGGCAAGCCCCCACCGCCGAGCGAGACCCAAATCCGTAAATATTTTTTTAAAAAAATAATTTTGTAAATATTTTTTTAAAAAAAATTAAATTGGAAAAAACCCCGCAAACAACCACCAGGGTCCTTGTCCAAACCTTAGTAGACTAGGCCTTAACATTTGAGTCCTAGGTTCAAGCGTTGGCATCCAATCATATTTGCAAAAGTATTTCAAATAAAAAAAAAGAAATTAATTTTTTGAATTTAAGCAAAACTTTTCTATCAACTATGAATAAATTTTCATTGACTTAATTTTTCCTAAATGATCAAAACCTGGAAATTGAGAAAAATGATGTGAAATTCTAATTTGTGTGTGAAATAAACGGACACTTATCATCTTCCAAGGAAAGTTTCTTACCGTCAGTTTAGCTAACAAATCTTGTCATCGAAGAATAATTTTCAACTGTCTTTCGTCACATATCCACCTTATCCGCATCCAACTCGACTCACCATCCTTCCACGTAATCCCTGGCTTTATCTCATTTTCTATCTCCACAAATTCCATAAAATCACACATATCTCTCTCTCTCTCTCTCTCTCTCTCTCTCTCTCTAGGGGAAAAATGGGCATCACTTTGACATAAACTAAGCCAACCTAGGATCAAACTCTTCCCCTGAACTACACCAACTTCATCCAAGCATCAACCAACAATATATATATATATATATATATATATATATAGCAAAAAATAACCTCGCAACATGTAGATAGGATAGCAGAATGATAAAGACAACACACTAAGATTTTACGTGAAAAACCCAAAATAGGAAAAATCACGGACTGCCCAAAACTTCCACTAATCACTAAGAATAGTAGGATACACAAAGCATTTCTCTCTAGTCACATACTAGAGGCTCAACATCAAGCTTACGAAAGTATTTTCTCATCACAAAATTGGAATAATAATAATAAAAAAGGGGCAAAAACCCCTAATCACAATAGGAGAGTTCGGAAAAGAATCTCAACGAACGAAATAGATGAAGTTGTAGTCCTCGATCTCACGAATAACATACTAAAATTTGAGTAAATTCCGACAGAGTTTGGCTGCCTCTTTTCTTACTCCCCTGCGTGTACACTCTCGGTGCTCTCTCTGGCCTGTGCTCTCTTTTCGCTCGATGGGCACTGAGCACTCTCACTTTACGAACCAAAGCAGCCCTCTTTTACTTTTACTTTTATTTTTTTTTTACTCTTCTCCTTTTTTGTTTTTTTCTTCTTTTGTTTATTTTTTGTTTCATTTGTTTCTTTTATTTGCTCCTGGGCCCCACAAAAGGAGGCGGACCCAGCCAAATCTCTCTCTCTAGATATCTCTCGATCTCGATCTCGATCTCGATCTCGATCGAACTTCAAGGCGTTGCTAATTTTTGTTTAGTCCCCCCATGGCCATGGCAACTCAAGCTTTTCTCTTCACCCCGACCCTCACCGTGCCGAAGTCCGGCGTCGACTGTGTGATTGCGCCGTGGAAGCAATCGGGGTCTTCCTGTGATAATTACTAAATTTACGTACAGAAAACCTTGAGTTGGAAACTTTCCAGCCAAAGTGCTCTACACAAAAAAAAAAAAAAAATAAGGATGTTAATGGCTGAGAAACAATCACTCATTATAGATACACTACGTATTGCCATTTGAGAATAATGGAGAATTTTTAAGGTTATTTGAAAATAAATCCCTATTATTCGTTTATAAGTGATAGTGGAGTAAAAGTTTTATAAGAGGTAACACAACTGTTATCAAACCGAGCGAGGCAGTAATATTTTTTATTACCAGTAATTTTCCTTAATAGGATGTAAGTAATTTTGCCTTGTGAGACAGTAAATGCTTCTCGTGTTTGCGACACTGCTACTTGCTTCGTAGGAGGATAGTGGTCCGCAAGCAAAATCCGTGGCCTTAATCTGAATATTGAGTGTTCCATAATTTGCCAAATTTGGGCACATTTATCAGATGTGGAAGAAAAAAAAAAAGAAATTGCTTCACCAAAGTCAACAAGTAAGTCAACATTTCTCAATCATCATCAATACCTTATAAGCACCAACAATGTCATTGGATCCTCCGATAACAAACCATCGGAAAATTCCTCTCCAACCTCGAGCTAGTTCTTACTCATGGCTGACAGGTATAACTCTCTCTCTCTCTCATTTTCTGAGCTCATTCCCTGCAAATATTCCTTCTTCTCTTGCTTGCCCACGGCAGGAACAGCCAACGATCTGACATTGAAGAGCAATTGGACGAGAAGAAGTACTTCCAGAAGGTGCTTGACGACGTCGTGAGCCTCAACTCCCTCTTCACTGTCGCAGTCTTCATCGGCCTCTCTTTCGCCCAGCCGGGCCAAGTTCAGAGCCTCAACGATGACCCCAGTTGCGAGTCAGACACCCCCATACGGAAGCGGCTCGTAGCCTTTGAGATCGCCTCCTTCAGCTGCTTCATCTTTTCCGGCGTCCTCGCCAAGACCGTCAAGATCTTCCTCTACACATCCGAGAAGCAGGATGCCCTAGACAGAGAAGAGAAGGGAAACGAGGAACCCCACAAGTCGGAAGAAAAGAAGCAGAAGGCTTACCGCAAGGGGCCGAGCCTCATTGGGTTCTATTTGTCAATCTATGGGACCATGCTCGGGTGCTTGCTGCTTCTCCTGGCCATGGTCGACGTCGTCCAGATCAAGCTTGGTCGGCTCTCATGCCACAGCAAGTCCACATTGACCACTGTCTGCGTCATGGTTGGCATCATCGGCCTTTGCCTGCTAATCTTCTTCTTTGCAGTGACCAACGGTCCTGCAAGTGCCTTGTGAATACGTGACGACAAGAGGTGTTACATACACCCAGTGATCACGTGTTTTATTGTACGTAGGTTTGTGTTGTGCTCGATATGTCGCTGGTCCATGTATGCCATGTTTCGAGTGAAGGTATTATCCTTACCGTGCATTCCGTGTTTCTTGTGAGTCTTTGAGTGATTTGTATTGAAAAATGACTGGTCGCTCCATTGTCAATCATGATGAAAATTCGATTGCCCTTTACCAGTGAGATTTGAATCCATCCATTGAGTCGAAATTCATTGAGAGAAATTCTCCTAATTATTGTGTGACAAACTCAAGCCATACGTATGAACAATTGGACAATTCGTTAGAGCATATAAAGTTGTTTCCACATGGGACTCATATCTCAAGGAATATAGATTTCTTCCCAAGTTGTGACAGCTTTAACTCATTAGAAAATAGTCACTTGTGAGCTGCTAACCAGACGAATGTTCTAATATGTTGAGGTCCACTTCCAAATCGCGGGCCATACACTATCAGACTTTTGGTTGTTTGCTTCATTGATTATCTCACCCGCTGTCTTTGCAGAGAAAAAATTCGCTTCTGCAATCTCCCACTAAAGAGTATCTTCCCCATCAAAGGCTAGAGGAGGTTTGACAGCCCGAATGCGGAAGATTACATCTTTAAATTAGTCAATTCAAGAGATCTAAAACCAAGGCCACCACGTTCCTTAGGCTTGTAGATGGACTCTCAATTCAGAAGGTGAATTCGACGTTTGTCACTTGTGTCTCACCATATGCAAGCATGACGATCCTTTCGAAACTCTCGACAATCATGAATTGGAACTTTAGTGCACTGCACGTGACAGATAGGATAGACATAACCACGGACTAGGAAGCACGAACACTTTCCGACATGCGACCGATATGTGATTAACAGTGTCGAGCAATTCGGACACGCCAGCGGCACGCGACTTCAGCATCTCGACACGTCATTACGACATCTATGGGTCAATTTTAAACAATTTCAAAAAATTAGAAATCAAAATGTAAATCTATCACAATCTATATACTTAAATCATATACCCAACCACCCTAAAATTGATATACCTAGCTTACCAAAAAAAACCTAATCGCGAATCTCTTATGAAAGAAGACGACGAAGAAGAAGAAGAAGAAGAAGAAGAAGAAGAAGAAGAAGAAGAAACTCACCGTTGATATTTTTATATATACATAATTATTTATTATGTATATATAGAATTATACATATAATATATAACGTGTCCCAATTGTGAAAATTCTCTATTTTTTGAGAAATGACGTGTCGGCATATCGTGTGTGTCATGTCGCGTGTCAAGAACGGTGCTACTTAGACGACGACCAAGCTATAGTAATTCAACCCGCCATTGACAAGCTTTAAGATTTCCGTCCACTAGCCTCTTATTCTATTGTCCATTCAAACTCCGGTGTCGTGTCGCAAAGATATTCAAGGTCTGTCATAGAGTCAAACTCCGGTATAGTTTTGAGTGCGTTGGTTCATTATTTTGGCAGAAATTGTGCCCACTAAGCCATTTCATCGAGTCAAACTTCGGCTTGGTCTACATTTTTGTAATTTCTTCCAAGTTCATGTGTATCAATTTCCTTTATATTGTACCCATTGAGCCTTTCCTTTGAGTCAAACTCCGGCTGGGATCATGTTTGTGTAATTATATTGGAATCCCTTCATAATTTTCGTGTTGAATTTCTGATTATCTGGATCTCTCATGTCGGGAATCACCACGAGACCCTCTATCACATTTAAAAGTTGAAGAAAGAATTTCAGCAAAAGATATTTTATCATGGAGAAATTTTGGCGAAATAGTTCCAAATCTATTTCTCGGGCTAAAGATTTGTCCGAAAAATAGAAAAATAAAATTTTTTCACAAAATGGATTTCTATTCCAAACTTGTTAACCGAACAGAAAAAAAGAAAAATAGAGAAACATAATGATTATAATTGGAGTCTTTAGACACTTGGAGGGATTTGAGCATATGATCTCATCTTTAGGGAGCATTTTAAAATTTTATACCTTCTACTTATTTGTGGAAATGGAGAAATCTATCATTTCATATTAAAAACTATCACGGTTGCCTATATTGGAATTTCGTCAAAAGGGTAAGGATAATATCAACAAAATTGAAAAGTTAATAATTGAATTGACAAGTTGTAGAATAGATCTAGGATTTTTTGGATAATTATTTTAAGTATACGTGAACATCAAGGGTTGACACCTAACTTTTAACAATCCAATTGGTCATTTATTGTATAGAAAATGAAGATTTGACCACGGCCCCTAAACAAAAATTTTAATAATTTACATTAGCATTACTAGAGCATTATTATAAGCCCACATGGATTGCATATTACATTGGAGCTAATGGACTTAAGTAGGAAGGCCCTTAGCCTCATTGAATTATCTGAACTAAGCCCGTGCAAGCATAAAATTCGGCCTCCCTGCCTAACACCTAGGCGATTGCACTTAATCGTTTGCAGGTTTTCCAACAAACTCAATGTTCCCGGTGATCATCTAGACCTTTGCCGGCGATTTTCCTCTTCAACTTTGCCTCTCTCAGACCAGTAACTTTTTCTCTTCTACCAATCCTTGCCAAGCACTTTTGATTAGGGGTGTCAAAATCGAACAATATTCCCAAACCGAAACACTTAATCGATCCGAACTTTCAAGTATGTTCGGTTCGGGTCTTGTTTGGATCAGGTAATCACTTAAATTCTGGATATTTTACAGATTTTGGGTCATATGTCGGGTCCGGCCGTGTTTCGGTTTTTATATTGTTCTGTTTCGATACCCCTTCCAATAGTGGTTAGGTGATGAGTTCTATATAGTTGGCAGCTTTCCTAAATTCAAAGTCCCTCTGATTATAAGTTATTGTTGAGTGATGCAACTTGATTTTCTTTCTCCGCTCGTTTTATATCTCGAAAATGGAATTTCATTCTAATTTGCATTGACATTGTTTGTGAGTTGAAATGCTTTGATTATGAAGTTTTCTGCTCCATTCCTGCTTCTGAACAATTCTAGTAGGCGTGAGAATATCTTGCTCTTAAATAATAATTATGATTAAGTCGACACTAATGCAAAATGTTTAGAACTAAATTAGCACAATTGCAATAGATTTATAACTTTTTTTGGCAATTTCTCCATTATACCTAGAACCTTCAATTATGTAGCTTTTGGACCGACGACTTTGTTGGCTTGATTCCAATGATATTATTCAAAAATTTAATCATGTTTATTGCATAAGTTCCCTCCACGAGGAAAAAGGAGAATAGTCGTTTTATCGCATTATTCGAAGATTTTCAAATAGAACTTGAATGTGATTTGGTTCACATGACGGCATTTGATTACATACGTCATTGATGTGTTGTGCTCCATCCTTCTTCTTAGGTTAACTAATGCATAGAAGAAGACGTGATTACGCCTATCTATGAATATTATAAGAAATCATCAAATGCTTTTTGGCTTTTAATTTTTCGCTTTAGAATTAAAGAAACAACAACGATGAGTTGACGTGAAAACGAAGGTTGACCCAATTAATTGCGGAGAAAGAGGCTACCAATCATGAAGTTTTCATGGAAGTGTTCAAGTATTGTCATACATCTCTTGATGACGAGTCTGAAGTATTCTTTGTAGTCATGTGATCTTCCTCCACTTATTAGTTTAAGTGTTTGGGTTGAACTTTTTATCATGGTGCAAGAGCCATTACTATCCCTTTCTCCAATGTACGTTCAACAAATCACTAGCGACTATATTTGGCAAAATTCGCATCAGCCAACATAATTTCCTAAACAAGTCCCAATGAAATAAGAAAGCGGAAAAAGACGAAACATTTTTCATGTGGGTGGTAGCCCGGAGCCCACACAGATAGATGCACTAATTTGACTTGCCTTGGAACGATTTGCACGATTAATAAAGACTAAGGTTGTCGTCTCTCAAATGTGGATAAGAGACTGCATACATTGGAAGATCGACCAATCCCTTATGGACGAAGCATTGGTCTGTCATTCGAAGAACGCTTCCGATGGCTACGAGCGAATTTTTCATACGAGTATCATTTATCGCGTCAACTTTGGTTAAGTTATTTTTAGATTAATTGTGCAACACAAAGTGCTTTACAAAACACTCAAGGAGTAAAAGTTATGAGAGGTAACTGTTATCAAACCGAATGAGGCAGTGATTATAATACTAGTGATTCTCATATAAGTCTACATTTCTCAATCATCATCAATTCCTTATAAGTACCAACACTGTCATTGGATCCTCCGATAACAGACCGTCGAAAGATTCCTCTCCAACCTCAATCTAGTTCTTGCTCATGGCTGACAGGTGTAACTCTCTCTCTCTCTCTCTCTCTCACACACACACACATTCTGAGATCATTCTCTGCAAATATTCCTTCTCTTGCTTGCCCACGGCAAGAACAGCAAACGATTTACAGATGAAGAGCAAGTGGACGAGAAGAAGTTCTTCCAGAAGGTGCTTGACGACGTCGTGAGCCTCAACTCCCTCTTCACTATCGCAGTGCTCATTGGCCTCTCTTTCGCCCAGCCGGGCCAAGTTCAGAGCCTCGACGATGACCCCAGTTGCGAACGCGGACACCGCTTTATGGAAGTGGCTCATAGCCTTTGAGATCGCTTCTATTTGTCAATCTATGGGACCACGCTCGGGTGGTTTCTGCCTCTCCTGGCCACGGTCGACGTCGTCCAGATCAAGCTTGGCCAGCTCTCATGCCACAGCAAGTTCACCTTCACCTCTGTCAGCGTCATGGTTGGCATCCCTGCCGATCTTCTTCTTTGCAGTGACCAACGGCCTGAGGATCGCCGCTGTGCAAATGAAAAAGAACAAAGAAAATAAACAGGGCACCGAGGAAAAAGTAAAAAAAAAAAAAAAAAAAGACAGGGCACTCTCTCACAGATGCCTGAGAATGTGTGACGACAATAGGTGATAAGTTAATCAATCGGGCAATCTAAAATATGCAGGAACTGTCATGTTGCACACACCCAGTGAGACGTGTTTTATTAGACGTAGGTTTGTGTTGTGCTCAATATGACGCAGGTCCATGTATGTCATGTTTTAAGTAAAGGTGTTATCTTTACCGTGCATTCAATGTTTCTTGTGAGACTTTGAGTGATTTGTATTGAAAAGTGACTTGTTACTCCTTTGTCAATCATGATGTAAATTTGATCACCCTTTTATGAGCGAGATTTGAATTCATCCACTGAGTCAAAATTCATGGGGAAAAATTGTCCAATCCCTCATAACATATTAAGTTATTTTCACACGAGACTCATATCTCAAGCAATATAGATTTCTTCCCAAGTTATTCTTGGAAAAATATTAGGTAACATGAAAATTAAAAGTCGTTAGAAATCTATTTAGAAAGACGAGAAAGTAAGAACAATTCTCCGAGGCGTGCGAGCATTGTCCTTAAGGATAATTTCGCCCTTTAGAGTACGAAACTCGGTGTATAAGGCTTCTAGCAGCTATTCTCCCAAGATACAACAAACTTTCTTCCATATTCCGCACCGAATATTAAAAGGAATAGGAAAAACGTCATGTGTATAGCCCAAAGGAAATTAAAAGAAGGAAAGGAAATTCTCTTGGTAATTCGGTGAATCATCAAGATCGTCTCTTGAAGTTCAATTTATATTAAAAAAAAAGAAAGCCCTTGATTATAAAGCCGTTGTGAAATAATAGATGATTTATGAAGAAATAAATTCCACGTTACAAAATCGTTATAAGGCCGTTATATGATTCATATAAACCTGATTAATGGGATCGCCAATCAAATAGGTTAGGTTACCATCACCATTGATTTTGTAACTTTATATAATCGATGGACATAATTCCATCTTTAAGTAGTTACTTTACCACATCATGCCTCAATCAGATATGTGTCTCCCAATTTGGCTAGTGAATTCGTTTGTTCTTCGGAAATTGTTTCCGAATTCATTTTGATTCCACTCCTTGACGTTGTTTCTAAGTTGGAGCAGAACAACATGAATCAGCAACTCATCGTTCCAATTAAGCTGAGCAGACTCTTTAAAAGAAGTATGAGTTTACTAAGTTGCTTCAAAATGAAAAGCCTGATTTACCTTACGAGTCCTCTCGGGGTACAGAGCAATCGAGAGAGGATGATGGTCAGATCTAATTCTCGGAAGTACCCGAACCGTCGCATCAGCAAATAACAAGCGCTAAGAAAGATTACGCAATTCTCTCGGTCGAGACACTCGAATACCCGATTCTATCCATTCAACTAGGGCCGACGCTATGTAAATTTTGTTCACATCCAACCAAGATCAATCCGACAATATCTGTCAATCCAGTCTCTAAACCCGGTACATTTCACAGCGTTGACTGGTGCGCCGCCTTTGTTTTCGTCCAGGTACGCAATGTTGTTAAAATCACCGGTGACCTCAAAGGTTATGTTATTGTAGGAGCTATTTGCTCACGATGATCCCTCAGTTGTGCTTCAGCTAACTCATCTGGTTTTGGCATAGACAGCAGTTAACCACCGGGATCTATTACCACCCTCTCTAACTCGGACATGAATAAATCGAGAATCAACTTGGACCACTCCATGGTGAAGGAAGCATTGCGCCATAGATAGCAACTAGATTCCTCTCGAAAAGCCTTGTGCCACGGCGCGAGAATAATGAGGAAATCGGAAGTTTCTTCACCTTCGACTTAACAGTTATCAGTTCCTCTCGAAAAGCCTTGTGCCTCGGCTGATGCTTGATATGTGAAAACGAAGGGTGACCCAATCGATCGATTGTGGGGAAAGAGGGTACCGTTCATCAAGTTTTGATTAAAGCATTAAAATATTGTCATATATCTCTTGATGACAAGTCTTAAATATTTTTTATATTCTTGTGATCTCCTTTTACCTTTCTGGTTAAGCTTTTGGGTTGGATTTTTTTACGTGCTACAAAAGCCGATGTTATCCCTTTCTACGGTGTGCATAAAAAAAAATAGCAACTATAATCGACGGCGGGAAAATTGTCCAATCAGTCATAAACATATTGTACATGTATCAATACGGTCATAAATTTTTAATTTTTCCGAATGTAATCCAAAATCTTTGGGCGAAATACCGCCATGTCAGCGATTTCCGACGAAAAATGGCTGGGATGACTGCATTTCAATTTCGCTTAAAAGGTTTAGGAATAAATTGGAAAAAATTAAAAAAATTATAACTAAATTGCCATATATGCAATATGTTCCCGGTATTAGACTGTATATGAACAAACCTTCAATTCAATCTTTAAGATAGGACTCTTAATTATCATATTTTTCAATTCTACGGCTAACGTCAAATCCTATCCTAGTTAGAGTTTCTAAACTAACGGCCTAGATTGAATACTACGCCTACTAGTAAACCCTTGTTCTATATATACATGATTATGTCTAGGGTTGGAGAGGTTCCACGTTCAGAATTCACATGAAAAGAGCAAAGAGAGAAAAAGAGAGGGCTTTGTTGTGGTCTTTTTCTGGGTACGATGCAATGAGTTCTCGAGAGGGGAGTGCTAGATCACCTTCTTCCATCTATCCGTCCCGAGGGCTTATCTGTGCGTCAATAATCATCGCCGCTCTAGTGTCCCTCTGTCGGCACCGAAGGCTCCAAGGCAACATGAACTTGGCGTTCACTTTTTGAAGGTCTTCTGTGTGGTGCACAAGAAAGCACTAAAGTTAGACGAGTGGAAAATCTGATTGTGGAATTTGGACGGCAAAGCTTAGAGACCAGCCAGATGAGGTCAAGAACTCTTCACCCAAAATTGGTCCAACGTTGACCATGTGGAAGAATCACGCTTCAGTCCATGATGCACGAGCAGACCAACAAAGATTTGTCCTCGTCCTTCTAAGTTACACGAGCCCGTTGGGTGATCCTCACGGCCAATCCCCGATGAGTCGTATGTTGTCTTGATTACAGAGATTTAAGGCACGAAGGTTCCCCGTCGATATGTCCAAAGGCAGCTGGTTTTGGGCAAGCGATACCGGTTGTTCAGTGCAAAATTTGCTCGGCCTTCACACGTATTTTTCTCGTCTTTTGGTTGCAAACATGTAATCTATTTGATTGGAATTTACACATGTTATATACATTCCTCCAATCGACATGTCATTGGAATTCAAGTTCGAAATCTTAAATTTTAGCTGAACAAACCTTGATTCTCGAATTTTCTCTAAAAAGGATGATTTTGATCTGAAAAATTCAGATTTTTATCCGAAAGGGGCTACTTTGAACCGAATTGATTGTTATCTCGGGTATAATTTTATGAATTAAAAGAACGCTAAATCTAAATTAGAAAAATCTTTTCCTAATAGGCACGTCTATGTTAAGTTGGATAATCTTACCCGTCGCTGTTCGGGTACGACCCTCTAGCTTAATAAAGACGAGAAGTTAGCTAATCTAATCTATTACCATTTAGATCCGATTTGCTATCTTCGTGAGCCGATTTTAGATTTTGGGTATTTAATTTTCAAAAAAGACGAAGATGGATATCCGTGATTTCTTACTCTTGATTGTGGATAGGGATCTTCTTTGGCCTTGGATGATATCTTTATTTTCGATTGAATCCCATGAATATTAAAATCCCTTAAAAGATTTAGTAAGATATGGTTTTCTTAGAAAGCCCTATCTATTGAATTTTTTAGGAAGATAATGATTCTTAGAAGCCTCATCTTATTTGATAATGTGAAATAAAATTGAATAAGGAAATCTTTCATGCATATCTTGTCTTGGCAGAAAATTCAAAGGAAAAGGAGTAAAAAATCAGCTCGTGTTATCTTGTGTGATTCCATGCATATTTTGAATATCTCACATCATCCTCATGCATATTTTCGAAATTTATGTCTGCATATCTTGCATATTCACCTCATGTTTTCGAGTATCATGTATTGCATTCCATCTTTAAAAAACAAATCATTTGCATATCATGCATATCTTTTATCTCATGCATCTTTTATTGTCAAAAATATAAAAAGATAAGATAAAAATCTGATCATTCATGATCTTGCACTATCTCATGTCATTCATATTTTCGAGTACCATTTAGCCCCTTATCCATTTTTTTCGAAAATCATAGCATTTGCATGTCGATAATTTGTATGTTTATGTCGCATTGTATTTTGCCATGTCATAGCTTAGGATATTCATGTTAGATTAGTCTAATTGCATGACTAAATTGCTTGGATTGGAAGTCGCATGTTATCTAGGTTAGACAAGAGTTTTCGTGTGTTACATAGTTCTTGCATGTTTAGTTTAATTAATTGCGTGATAGATTGCTTGTTTAATTAATCAATTTCTTGATTGCTTTTTCACATATGATTTTTGCATGTTTAGAATAAATTTGTCTTGCATTATGCTTTAATGTTATGTCATTTTTGCATGCTTTAATTAACCAGCTAATTTTACATATAAGGTAAAATGAACTTGATTTTGCATGCCTTGCATTGTATCTTTTGTTCTCGACTCATCTCATTGCATTTTTGCCCGCTCATGCATCATAATCATTTATGCATTGCATCTAAGAAAGTGAAAACATTAAGAACACCTCATTTGAACTTAAAGTGAATTCAATCGAGCTTGAGTTGCCAAACCTAGGGTTTTCATGGAATTAAGATACCGAAAGGGCATTAGTTTTAGTTAGTTAATGTAACCAAATCCCCGAATCCTTAATCTCCGGTTCGTAAGAATAAAATAGTTCCCATTCTATTTTATTTAGGTTTCTAACCAACCTACAAAAAATAGTTAGTGGCGATTCCGAATTCTAAATCATTCTAATTAATCAATGTTGTGATTTGGTAGGGCTTGAGAGAGTCTATATTAGGTTAGTTATCTAATTAGCATGATAATCCATTAACCTAAGGTCTTAACCGATTTTTAGGTCGCGACAAGCAATTAAATAAGTTCGGCGGCAATTCAATCCTAAACTTTTTAATTTTGCTAAATAAGTTCTTTCTCCGTATTTTTTAATAGGAAACAGCACATTTATCCATTTTCTAATGTGGTTTCATTTGCCAACTTAATTTCTTAAAAAAGGCCACGCTTGTCATATATTTAGTATCGACTTTCTCGAACGGTAGGTTCAAGGATCGACTAGAATGATCTAGGGTTTCATTTCACCCATAATGACAGAAGTAACCGAAAAAGAGCAAGCATTTTTCATATGGGTGGTAGCCCACATAGATAGATGTACTAATTTGTCTTACCTTGAAATGACGTTGCACGACTCAAAAAAATCATAAACCTATTACATTAATGTCAATTAATTCAAAAACTTTTTTTGGTGTCAATTCAGCCGTAAACCTTTTGTATTGGTGCCTATTATGTCCTAAACATTTTATTGGTGCCAATCCAATTTAGTCTTAAATCTTTTATATTTATACTAATTGAGTCAATTCGGTCAATTTTGATCGAAAATCCCCGACATGGACGTCGATTGTTCTACGTGGCATATTTGGCGTTGACGTGGATATTTTTAATATTTTTTTAAAAATATTTCTACAATAACCAAAAAATGCTTAAAAATTATTTAAAATATTAGAATAATATGAAAAAATGTCTAAGTCGGCGCCACCATGCCATGTGGGGGCAATCAACGTCTACATCAACATTTTCGCCAAAATTAGCCGGATTAAATCAATTGACATAAATACAAAAACTTTAGGACTAAATTAGCACAAATTCAAAAGGTTTAGGACTGAATTGGCACCAATAAAATGTTTAGGACTTAATTGGTATTAATGTAAAAGGTTTAGAACTGAATTAATATTAAAAAAAGGTTTATGACATAAGTGGCATTAATACAATAGGTTTAAGACTTTTTGACACTTCTCCCAAGAAAATTACCATTGTCAACTCTCATATGTGGAAAAGAGATGAACGTCGATTATATTTTCTGGTTATTACACTGAGCCAAATATCATTGGAAGTTTGTCCACATCATTCGCGTTTGAGTTGGAAGTTCCTATCGGTATAAGGGTGGTAGCCCACATAGATAGATGTACTGATTTGTCTTACTTTGAAATGACTTTGCACGACTAAGAAAATTACCATTGTCGTCTCTCATATGTGGCAAAGAGACGAACATCGATGACATTTTCTCATTATTACATTTGGCCAAATAGCATTGGAAGTTTGTCCCCATTATTCGCGTTTGAGTTGGGAGTTTCTATCGGTATAATCAATACGTTTATGGTCTTGGTCAACTTTTTTTCCCCCTTGAACTCACTGTCTCAATACATACACGTAAACCATTAGGTCCACAAATATCTTGTGTGACTCCATTGATAGGATGACAGATATGGTCCCCGACATCAATCGAAGTAGGAGATACGTGGATTTGAACATACAGTCTATTGCGTCCAAACCAAGAGCTTAATTAGTCGTGCAATCCCTTATGGATCAAGTGTGTGTGTATCGTTGAACATCCAAATCCAATGGCTACGAGGGACTTTCTCAAGCAAGCACCAATTATCCCATGAACCGTGTTGATCAATTTTGATCGAGTAATTTCTAGACGTATTATGCAACACAAAGTATTTTTGAAAAGGAAAATGATTTCCCGACAAAGATTCTCGTGAATCGGTACAATCTCAACCATAAATTCATACACCATCATCGCATGTTTTGCATAAAACATTTATTAATTGAAATATTGTAGGGCCATAAATAATCGTGAAGATTATCACATTATCGGGCTAATAGCTTTTTTTTGAAAATTCTCAAGGAGTTAATTTAATAACTAAGCAACTAGTTTGGGATCAAATCTTAAGGTATCCCGCTTAGGGTGATTTCGACGTCTAAATCAGTGGTCTACTAAGTAGACCCTTATACATGCATGCACTTTTATAGATAGTTGCACGAATTTCTTGAAGTAATAGAATTCGGAGGACTTCAAATATTCCATGCTACGCCAAAAATAAAAAAATCGATTCTGAAAGATTTTTTTCATTCCATGAATGACTAGTCAAATATAAATTCGAAGTATACAGAAGCAACTGATCAAATTATAAGTGCAACATAGATGTACGTAAGTTGGCTTTCCATAAAATGGCTTTGCACGACTGAGAAAACTAACGTCATGGTCTTTCATCTGCGGAAAAGGAACAAATTGTCATTTTCTAGTTATTGCATGTGGCCCAAGAACATTGAAAGTGTCTATCCACGTTATTCACGTTTGATGTGATCAATTCTTTTAAGGTCTTGGTCTCTACTTTTTGTTTTTTTTCTTAAACCTGCTGATTAACATAGAAAATTAATGTCATTGTCTTTCATCCCTTTGTTTGAAAAAAATAAATAATTTTAAAAATATTTTCTTCAAAATTATTGGTTGTGTCGCTCGCAAAATTGAATAAATACTTTCATCGACACGAATATATTTAGGTGTAAGTTGTCGTCACTAATGAAAACATTTTGAATTGATAAATTATTTCAACCGAAACAAGTAATTACTTTTAGAAAAATATTTTTCCAATCGCCTATTTTTTGCAAAATAAACGAACCCATTAATTCATGACAATTGATAAGAAGACAGTTGGATTTCTAGTGATAGATTTATTGTTTCCTACAAATGTGGTATCGGGTTGTCGATTCTTCGTAAATGAACTTAGCGGCTCAAGTAACACCATCACCTAGATGAATGATGGCCACTGCTATGCGAGCATGGCTTTCCAAGAAATTCAAAACGTCTACATTACCCCCGTAACGTTATAAATACTTGCATCGCTTACAAATATGAATGAACAAACAAAAAACATTTTCTTTGCCTACCAAGATATTTAGACATAAATGGTTATTAATAATGATAATATTCCCATTGACGAATTATTTCAAGCAATATGGGTGATCCTTTTTAGGAAAATATTTTTCAAATCATTTTTTTTCTACAAAACAAGTAGAGCTTAGAACCTCAAACTTAATGAAACTTGAGGAATTTGGGTTTTGTTTCACGAAGATGAACTTTATTGGAAAATATTTTCAAAAGAGCTAATTTTCAAGGAAAATGATTCAACTTCTTATGTTTGCCCGCATTGTGCAAACGATATAGAAGTGATTTTTCTGATGTTTTGTTCTAGGAAAATTATCAGACACATTTGAGAAGAAATCTCGACTATAATCCTAGGTCCTAGATTTGGGCATTGGGAAATGGAGCTCGGGTGCCAGAGACTTTGGTTAGGGCGCCGAGTTCAGGGTCTAGCCTCGATGGAACAGAGCCCGGTCGTTGGAGTCCTGGGCTCGCCCTTGTGGGTCTTGTGCTTGGCCTCGGGCGACCCGAGCCCGGGCATCAATGTCCTAGTCTCGACCGTAAGGTTCCCAAGGCTCGAGTGCCAGGGTCTTGTGCCTGCCCTCTAGGGATCAAGGTCAAGGTGGCGGCATACCGGGGCCTAGCCATTAGGGTCCTTGGCGCATGGGCACTAGGGACCTGCAAACAACTCCCAAGGTCCCCGTCCAAACCTCAGTAGACTCGGGCCCTAACATTTGAGTCCTAGGTTCAAGCGTTGGCATCCAATCATATTTGCAAAAATATTTCAAATTTTAAAAAAATGAAATTAATTTTCTGAATTTAAGCAAACTTTTCTATTAACTATGAATGAATTTTCGTTGACTTAATTTTTCCTAATTGATCAAAACCTGGAAATTGAGAAAAGTGATTGGAAATTCTAAATTTTTCGGGAAACAAACGAACTCTTATCATCTTCGAAGGAAAGTTACTTACCGTCAGTTTAGCTAACAAATGAAATCTTGTCATCGAAAAATATTTTTCAATTGTCTTTCGTCACATATCCACCTTATCCGCATCAAATTCCACACACCATCCATCCTTCCGCGTAATCCCCAGCCTTTATATCATTTTCTATCTCGACAAATTCCATAAAATCACCCAACTCTTCATCTCTCTCTCTCTCGATCTCTCGATCTCGATCGAACTTCAAGGCGTTGCTAATTTTTGTTTAGTCCCCCATGGCCATGGCAACTCAAGCTTCTCTCTTCAGCCCGACCCTCACCGTCCCGAAGTCTAGCGTTGACCACGTGATTGCGCCGTGGAAGCAATCGGGGTCTTCCTTGAGTTGGAAACTTTTCAGCCAAATTGCTCTACACAAAAAAAGAGAAAAAGGAGAATCTTAATGGCTGAGAAACAATCACTCATTATAGATACACTACGTACTGCCATTTGAGAATAATGGAGAATTTTTAAGGTTATTTGAAAATAAATCCCTATTATTGGTTTATAAGTGATAGTGGAGTAAAAATTTTATAAGAGGTAACGCAACTGTTATCAAACCGAACGAGGCAGTAATATTTTTTATTATTAGTAATTTTCCTTAATAGGATGTAAGTAATTTTGCCTTGTGAGACAGTAAATGCTTCTCGTGCTTGCAACACTGCTACTTGCTTCGTAGGAGGATAGTGATCCGCAAGCAAAATCAGCTGGCCTTAATCTGAATATTTTGTGCTCCATGATTTGCCAAATTTGGGCACCTTTATCGGATGGAAAAATGAAAATTGTTAAAACAAAGTCAACAAGTAAGTCAACATTTCTCTATCATCATCAATACCTTATAAGCACTATCAGTGTCATTGAATCCTCCGATAACAAACCATCGGAAAATTCCTCTCCAACCTCAAAGCTAGTTCTTACTCATGGCCGACGGGTAAGACTTCTCTCTCTCTCTCTCTCTCTCTCTCTCTCTCCCTGAGCTCATTCTCTGCAATTATTCCTTCTTCTCTTGCTTGCCCACGGCAAGAACAGCAAACGATCTACAGATGAAGAGCAATTGGACGAGAAGAAGTACTTCCAGAAGGTGCTTGACGACGTTGTGAGCCTCAACTCCCTCTTCACTATCGCAGTCTTCATCGGCCTCTCTTTCGCCCAGCCGGGCCAAGTTCAGAGCCTCAACGATGACCCCAGTTGCGACTCGGACACCAATTTACGGAAGCGGCTCGTAGCATTTGAGATCGCCTCCTTCAGCTGCTTCATCTTTTCCGGCGTCCTTGCCAAGACCGTCAAGATCTTCCTCTACACATCCGAGAAGCAGGATGCGCGAAACAAGGACTCCAGCAATTCAAAGGATGTGAAGGCTTACCTCTACACATCCGAGAAGCAGGATGCGCTAAACAAAGAACAGAATGGAAACAAGGACTCCAGCAATTCAAAGGATGTGAAGGCTTACCGCAAGTGGAAGAGCCTCGTCGGGTTCTATTGGTCAATCTATGGGACCATGGTCGGGTGCTTCCTGCTGCTCCTGGCCATGGTCGACGTCGTCCAGATCAAGCTTGGCCGGCTCTCTTGCCACAGCAAGTTCACGGTCACCACTGTCTGCGTCATGGTTACCATCATCGGCCTTAGCCTGCTCATCTTCCTCTATGAAGTGTCCAAGGGCGCGAGAATCGCCTACGCAGAAATCACAAAGCAATTAGGAAAAAAACAGGTTCCTGTCCCGCAGGGGCCTCAGAATGTGTGACGACAAGAGGTGAGAAGTTAATCAATCGGGCAATTTAAAATATGAAGGAACTATCATGTGACATATACCCAGTGAGACGTGTTTATTAGATGTAGGTTTGTGTTGTGCTAGATATGTCGCTGATCCATGTATGTCGTGTTAAAGTGAAGGTGTTATCTTTACCGTGCATTCCATATTTCTTACGAGTCTTTGGATGATTTTCGTCTAATACTCCATATTGACTTCCAAAGTTCATGTATCAACGGAAAGTCAAAACTCTCAGTCAGTGCTGAATTTGGCTCACTTCTCCAAATGTTCATGAAAAATAAGACATACACCTTCAGTACAAAGGAGATTTTACAAGGGTGATGTAATCTGAAAGTCAGAGGAAACTTACCCAAAAAGTTCTAAGCATATTACAATCGTGTCAATTCAATCTATTTGTCCAGCCGCACATCGATCCCATTGACGTGCTCAAATTTTAATTATATTTTACTATTTTTAAAATTTTTAAAATTTTTTTCCTTTTTCTATTATTTCGTTAGGGCACTTCCGTCGGCCATTGGATGAGGCCCCGCAAGCCCTCGCCCAAATGCTCATTTCTATAAATGTTCATGTATCAACGGAAAGTCAAAACTCTTCGTCAATGCTAAATTTGGTTCACTTCTCTAAATGTTCATGAAAAATATAAAACGTACACCGTTAGCGCAAAAGAGATTTTGCACGGCCAACCTATCTAAACGTTAGAGGAAACTTACCAAAAAAGTAATAAATATATTACAATTATGTCAATTCATTCCATTTGGTTGGTTAGCTGCCGACGTGCACAAATTTTAATTATATTTTAATAATTTCAATTTTTAAATTTTTTTTTCATTTTTTTCCTTTTGTATTTTTTTGTTAAGGCACTTCCACCTACCATTGGGTGAGGGTCTACGAGCCCTCGCTTAGATCTCGAGCCTCGTATGGTGGCCGGTGGCCTCCTGCCGACCCTAACCCCAAAAAAAGAAAATTTTATTTAAAAAATATTAAAATAATTAAAAATTATCCACGTCGCAGTACGTCGGGATTGGCCAGCCAAATGAATTGAATTGGCATAATTGTAAAAGGTTTAGGACTCAATTGGTTAAAAAAATTGAACTGAATTGATTAAATCGCAATAGATTTAGAACTTCTCTGGTAATTTTCCCAAAAATTAGAATTACTCACTTTTCCGAATCGATGACATACAACACCGCTTCTGTAAATTTATCTTTACACTTAGCGAAATGTTCTATAGTTACTGTTACTGTTAATCCATTTGGAAAAATAAAAACATTGTTTAAGACTTCATCTCCATTTCTTGTTTCCGTCGATATCCGAGGAGAGCTGGTGATTAATTCCACAACCAATGGGAAGAAAAGGCAAAAGGACATCCGGAGTGCCAATATTTGTGTCCGTACTCATTTTAATGCCAATATTTTTCTTTTAGATCACTTAAGTGCCAAATCGAAAACAAACGATCACTTAAGTGTCACTTCATGCAAAAAATGATTACTTAAGTGTCAATTCCAGCCAAACAAGTACACGTGGCATTTTTTAATTAATTTTTTAATATTATGTGGATTTTTTTAAAAAGTCAATCCACATGGCGTCCACGTGGCAATTTTTAAAAAAAAATAGTCCACATGGACGTCACGTGTAATATCTATTTACAAAATAAGCTGAAATATTTTTAAAATTTTAAATTTAAATTTAAAAAAATAGCTAAATAACCAAAAAAAAAAAAGAAAAAAAATGCTGAAGATGCATTGCAGTGGCGAGGGCTTGGAAGCCCTCACCGCCGCTGCCCACAATCATCGATAGTGGCTAGGAACTAGTGAAGATCGGTTGGCCTAGGGTCGGAGGGGCATGTTGAGAAAACCTTCATTCTGAATATTTTGATTCGACAAAACTATCCTCTTTTGTGAAGAATCCGTTTAATGCAAATAATATTTATATTGCAAAAATGAGCAAGTGAACTAAAGCTTATATTGTTCTAAATGTAGCGTTCAAACTCAAAGTGGAGTTGTCACGTATTTGCTTTTGAGATATTAAAGTCTTGTATTCTAATGAAGCATGATACCGCCTCTGAAGGCTTGATCTTAAAAAGATTTATTTGACATGTCAAGTAAGAACTTTATTGGAGCTTAAAGTCATTACTCTACTGCTGTTCGGATTCAAAGAGTTTCTACTTTAGAAGACCGCTTCGAATTATGTTCGATTCTGGAATATCTTTCTTATAGTTTCTAAAGACCCACATTTGGCAGGTTTTCGGTTTGAATCTTTTATTTATGGAAGTCTCGTAATTTTTTATTGACATTATTATTTTCCAATTAGATCAGGAGAATATCTTCGATTGGATATTACCTTCTAAGAATAGGTTTTGATGAAGATTCGAATTAACTCTACTTATGGAAACTAAGGATTTAGTTGTACAGGGCGAATGAGTCAAAAGAAGAGTTCGGACTCTACTCTAACGGCTACTATATCTTCCCGCATACGGTCTCGTTTAATCACAATTGATGGCGTCCAATCAATAATTGAAGAGCGATCCTTTGAAGACCTATCCAATAGCTAGTTTGGGGGTAAAGGAGTATAAAAGGAAGATCCATGGTGACCAGCTAAAAGAGATTAGAGCTTACAATTTCGGAGTGCTTGAGTTGTTCGGATTCACATAGTTGTTCTTGAGAGCTATAGATTTTATTTTTGAGAGGTTCCGTAAGAGTGATTGAGAGTAATATCTCTTGTAACCTCCATTGAATTATCGAGTGGAATTCAGCCCAATCGGCTGTCGGCAGTAGGAGAGTAGACGTAGGCTTGTTAAGTTGAACCACTATAAACATTGCGTGCAATTCTCTCTACTTTAAAGTTCCATTACTCGTGTCTAGGTCTCTACACGTGATATTTTGAACTGATTTATAAACCGTCTCAATTTGTGTTTTGAATTTGTCTAAATTCTGCATTAAGTTTCAAAACTGTTCGGAATAACTTATTTACCCCCTCTATGTGATATTACTAAATACAACAATTGGTGTTAGAGCATGTTGCTCATTATTTTGAAGTGTTTTACTTGAGTTAACGATCTATTATGTCTAGCAACAATTTCTCAAGAATAGGTGATGCATACTACGGCAACAAACCATTGTACTTTGACGGAAGGGATTATAATATGTGGTGCAACAAAATGAAGTGGTTCTTCAAGGCATCGACGATATAATGTGAGACGTCGATATTAATGGAGTAGTTCTCTGTCATCACAAGAACTCATTGAACAGGAAATGAAACAATTAACAACATTAATGCCATTGCAACACTTGTCAAACACTCGAAATGGAAAAAAAATAAGGTCTTGATTCCAAAGCAGTTCACGTACTCTTTCGTGCACTATTTATTGCTTTATACAATCGTGTTGCGGAGGAAGAATCAGCAAAAGCTATATGGGATAGACTTCATGTTATATTTCAAGAAACCGACATAGTAAAAGAGACAAATCTTAACATTCCGCTAAGTGATGATGAAGCTTTTAATATGAAGCCCGATGAGTCAATAGCTGATATGAATGATAGATTTCAAATCCTAGCAAGTGGCCTTGCAAGACAAGGTGTTGTATCTAGTAATATCACATAGAGAGAGGTGAATAGGTGATTCGAACTATTTTGAAACTTTATTGGGGAATATAAATAAGTTCAAAACACAAATAGATATAGTTTAGAAATAGAGTTCGAGAATACCACATGCAGAAATCTAAATGCAGTAAAGGAGATCTAGAGTAGAGAAAGGTATACGCAAAGTTTATAGTGGTTCGGCTTAGCAAGCCTAAGTCCACTCTCCCACGCTAATAGACTATTGGCTGGATTCCACTAGATGAATCAATGGAGGTTACAAGAGATATCACCGTCAAGCACTCTTACAAACACCTCCGAAAGATACAGCTTATAGCTCTCGAGAACAAGTATGTGAATCTAAACAACTCAAGCACTTTGGAATTATAAGTTCTTAGTCCTTCTCTTCGCCGATAACCATGGATCTTCCTTTTATGCTCTTCCACCCCCAAACTAGCCGTTGGATAGGTCTTCAAAGGATCACTTTTTAATCATTAATTGGACGCCATCAATCGTGATTGAACGAGACCGTATTCGGGAAGATATGATAGCCATTGGAGTTGACTATGAACTCTTCGATTAAGTCGCTCATACAAGTAAATCTTCAATTTCCATAAGTAGAGTTAGTTCAAATATTCAGCAAACCTTATTCATGGAAGGTAATATCCAATCGTAGATATTCTCCTGATTTAATTGGAAAATAATCTTGTCAATCAAAGATTACGGACTTCCATATAAAATACCGCCAATATCGGAAACTTGCTAAACATAGGTATTCAGAATTTGTCTCAAGGATATTGCGGGATCCGAACATTATTCGAAACGGTTTTTGAAGTAAGGCTCTCGAATCCGAACAGGACTTGAATAGTGATTCGAGCTCCAATAACGCCTAGCCGACGCGTCACATAGATCTTCGGAAGAACAATTCTTCAAAGACAAGAACACACACCATCTGAATAAGTTCGAAGCAAATATATGACAACTACCACTTGAGTCCGATCGTCAAGTGTGGATCAATATAAGCTTTCGATTCACATGCTCACCTTGCAATAAAATATTAAAGGCATTGGACAGATGCCTTACAAAAGAAAAGGATAGTTTTGTCGAATTAAAATATTCGGAAGGAAGGTTTTCTCAACAATTTCCCCATTTTTTATGATGACAAAACTTCCTCAATAAGAGTAGATTTTGAAAAGAATATTATGAATAAAATGTAAGCGCAAAAAGAATTTATAAAAGTATTAACTTTTAACTTGAGTGAAACTTTAAAAAAAAAGTATGCATCCGAATAAAATATGCAGATTTAGTGAAAGATATCAGTAAGCAAGTTGTAAGTGAATTCATCAAATGAATTTTTGTAAGATGCTTCACCATTCCACTTGATTGCATATGAACCATAAAAACTTGTAATTCTCGCAATAACATATAGCAAACATATAGGAGGCTAGCTACTTCTCCCCCATTTTGTCATCAACGAGAAGATTAGTTATACAATCCACTCTTTATTTAAGCGGAACTATTGGCCCATAATAAGGACGTGATAGAATTAGTCATAACAAGCCAGAGATGTTTAATCAAAACAAAAACAAATCAAACACAGGCTTTTTTGAAAACAACGTTCAAACAGGCGGTAGTGGAGGTGATTTTGAAGAAGAAGGAACATCCGTGTGCTCTTTATCACCCTCCCGGGCACCTTCTTCAAGGTGATCTTCATGATCCTTAGCAAGCTGTAAGAATATAATCTCGAAGGCACTTGCAGATGTGGGAACTCCTAAGTGATTTCTCATCTCAAATCATCGTGTAAGTTCTCGGGCTTGCCATATCGAGTAGAAGATGCGGTAATATTGATCAAGCATATTCGGAATCTATTCATCCTCTTTAAAACCATGCTCTCTAGAGCATCCATCCTCCGAATTACTTCCGTATGAAGTTGTTGACGCCTAAATTTTGACTAATATATTTTTTGCATAAAAATTAGAACTAATTTTAGTTCTAAACAAAAATCATCTCACATATTCATTTAGCATTGGCATATAATTTGAGCTTAATTTAACAGGGGTCTGGACTAGGCATGGGGTGGAAAAATGCACCAAGAAGATTTGGGTTTGAAAGAAATATTTTCTCGGGGACGTATGTGCAAATACTCGGAACTTGGGGATTCGTATTGCAAATACTTGAAACTTCGGGACTGCATTGCAAATACCAAAAGAAGATGGGGAAAGGAAGATGGTGAAAGGAAGATGAAGAAGAGAAGATGAAAATGGAAGATGAAGAAAGGAAGATGAAGATGAAGAAGAGAAGATGAAAATGGAAGATGGAGAAATGAAGGTGAAGAAGAGAAGATGAAGATGAAGAAGAGAAGATGAAGATGGAGAAAAGAAGATGAAAATGGAAGGTGGGGAAATGAAGATGAAGAAAAGAAGATGAAGATGAAGAAAGGAAGATGAAAATGGAAGGTGAGGAAATGAAGATGAAGAATGAAGGATGAAGAACTTTGCCTATAAAAGAATAAGAGTTCTTGAAGAGAGGGAGAGTTTTTGGGGAGTGAAAGATGAATGGAAGGATTTTTTTTGGGGAGTATGAGAGAATTGAGAGAGTTTTTGAGGAGAAAAGAATTGAGATAGTCCTTGAGAAGAAACCAGAAAAGAAAATTGAAAAGTGAGAGAAAAAGAGCTTTGGTCGAGCATCATCTTCGACGAGTCCCGTTACATACTTCGCCTCTCGCCACCCAACAACGTTCTCGCTTGCCATTTTTGACGGCAGCCACGCTCTTCAAGCTTCGAGATCTTGAAAGAAACTATAACGTGTACGTGAGTAAGATTTTGTGTAATAGAAGGTAATCGTCTCCATTTTGATCTACAAAGATGTAATCATTTGATTTGAATATTTGATTGTTTATTTTAGACGTGCCACGTGTTCCAAGTTTAGTATTATTATATGTTAATTTATTTTTGTGAATACTTGTGATTGGCGCGTTTTCTTTCTTTCTAAATCGTCCATGGTGTATATCGCATAAAACTCAATGTTTTCACATTTTCGAAAAAAGAAGAAAAACAAAAAAAGAATAAAAAAACTGCACCTTTAAAATTCGAGTAAATTACCAAATCAAATATTTTTCATGAAAATGGTACCGAAAAGGGCGTTAGAATAATTTAGCGTAATCAAGTCCCCGGACTCTTAATCTACGGGTACGTAGAAATAAGATAGTTTTCTCCCGCTATTTTATTTGGGTTTCTAGTCAACTGCCTAGAAAATGATTAGTGGCGACTCCAAATTCAAATCACATTGCATGTTAATCATTCGAACCTTAAGTGGCGATTTGGTATGGATTCGGGAGAGTCCGAGTTAGGTTAGTTAATTAATTAACCCGATAATCCATTAGCCTGGAATTTAACTTTGTTTATTTTTTAGGTCGCGACAGCTTGGCGACTCACCGGGGACCCAAAGAGGACTTAAGCCGAGATAAGTTAATGAAAAGGAAAATTACTTGATTTGGCAATCTTGGTTGAATTTTAATCCCTAGGTGTTAAATGGTTTTGCGGGAAGGGAGTTATAAGGGGGAGGAGTACGTGGCTAACCTCTGTTTTTTTGCGAGCTTGGTGATGAGAGTTTTAATTTTTGAACTATCGGAGTGCTTGATTGCCTTTAAAATGTCATGTATGCCCCTAATATAATTGCACTACACCACCTTGACTTGTGACCGAACCCGGGTCACCCGATAGTTTCAGGATGGTATTTATGTGGTTCTTTAACCTTGGCGGTAAGGTTTCGCTAAAGGTTATCCCACTTGGATCCCGAGTTCTTCAAAAAATGGCTCAAGGGTTGTTCTCATGCGCGTGAGGCTATGATGCATGAGAGTTGCCCTTGTCGGACCGAACCAAGCCGAGATGATTGGACCCGACTAGTCATGACTATGTATGCGAGGCGGCAACTAGTCATGATGAACGTGCGCGAGGCTGCGACATGTCGTTCTTGTCTTTCATTTCATTTTTGCTAAAAGAACTAAAATCCGAATCCACGATTCATGCGCATGTCTTTGTGATTGACATTTTCTTCCTATGAGCGGTAATTTCTTGTCTCTTACGCCCTGTTATCTCATTTTTATTTTGGGCTGGTCCATGGTTTAGGTTGATTGTTTATGAATCTCATTGTCTTGTTTCCAATTTCACACTTTGCTTCCGTAGTTTTTATAATTTTATCGGTTGTCCTCAATTCCGATTTGGCTTGTTCCTGTTGTACGATTTTTACTAAATTCTACGATCGAGCTTTGAGTAAGTGCTAAACATGAAAGTTGTAGACCTATGTTTCAACTAATATCCTACAAAATTTCAGAATTAAATTCATAATTTAAGATGGCCTTTCGTTTTTTTAACTACCTGTGGTTATAACAGTTTTCTGAATGCAATGTTTCGGAAAGACACATTAAACTGATTTGATCCGCTCATTTCTAGTCCGATTGGTCAATATAAAAGTTGTTCATCATCTTCTCAACTATAAGCTCGTAACATTTGGACGTATTTTGACCAACGTGCGAATTAATACGGATTTTTTCGTAAAAATCGACGAAACTGAAAAATTGCCTGATGCGATCTTTTGGTCATGTCTAGTTCGTTCATTGAGTCTAGAAGGAAGTCATGGACCGGCTCTCTGTCCTCGTTCGTTGTACTTACTCTTGACTTGTCGCTTTTCAGGAAATTTATCACGGATCCTCCGCATATTACTCGATTGGTGGCGAAGAGAATGGCCGACATTAACGCCGCTTGTCCATGAGACTTTGAATGAACAGCTCGGTGCTCTAACCGAGCGATTTGAAGGGATGATGTCTCACAAGATGATGGATAATTTCATAGCCAAGCTTCAGCCGTCCAGCTCAAGCCCTCCGCTAGTTGTGCCAGCTCTAATTTCCTCGGCAGCAATTCCAGCAAGGCCGGAAGGTATTCCCTATCGGCTACACCGCTGGAAGATATTATTATAACAGGCACGAGTTCGAGCATACCACCCTCGATTCCAGCTCCCCAAACCAACCCGATGACGATAACCAACGACCAACGAGTTTGTCATCATGGGGGATAACATGAGGAGGGAAATCTAGTGGATTCGGAAGTATACTACCTAGATGAGTTCGGTCAGATTATGAGGAAGTTCATCAAGATTTCAAACGACATGAGGAGATCAAGCCCTTGACCGGTGAACAAATTATCTCGGTCAGCCTAGGCGATGCGGAAAACCCTAAAGAAGTTAAGATCGGGGCAAGCCTTCCCTCGAAATGTCCGAGCGCCCGATCGACTCTTGAAGGATTACCGGGACGTTTTCGCCTGGTCCTATGCAGATATGCCTGGTCTTGACCGCTCCATTGTCGAGCATTGTTTGCCGATCGATCCTTCGGCTAAGCCGGTGGTGCAAAAGTCAAAAAGGGCCGGACCGGAATTAGTGCGGGAGATCAAAAAGGAGGTCATGAAGCTTCTCGATGTAGGATTCATTGAGACTACGGAATATTCCGATTGGATCGCTAACATAGTCCTTGTCATGAAGAAAGACGGCCGCATTCGATGCTGCGGGGGTTTGAATTATTTTCATTCATGGATGGTTTCTCCGGATACAATCGGATCCTGGTGAATGTCAATGACAAGTTGAAAACCACTTTCACCACACCATGGGGAATGTTCCATTACCGGGTAATGCCGTTCGGTCTCGAAAACTTTGGAGCCACTTACCAACGAGCCATGGTTGCCCTTTTCCATGACATGATGCATAATGAGATTGAGGTTTACGTCGATGACATGATAGCAAAAACAAGGCATGGAGAAGATCACGTCGAAACGCTGAAGAAATTGTTCGATAGACTTCGAAAGTATAAGTTGCGCCTCAACCCCGCCAAGTGTGTCTTTGGGACCAGCTCGGGCAAGCTACTCGGATTCGTGGTAAGCAGTAAGGGCATTGAAGTCGACCCTTCAAAAGTTAAGGCTATTCGTGAGCTTAAGCCACCAACGACGTTAAAGAAGTTCGAAGTTTGATGGGTAGGCTAAACTATATTGCTCGATTCATCTCTCGGTTATCGAAACCGCTAAGCCATTCCTCAAGCTATTAAAGAAGAATGCGCTAGTCCAATGGGATAGCGAATGTGAAGAAGCTTTTGGAAGATCAAGCAAAGCATCTCATGAATCCACCCGTGCTTGTTCCTCCAACACCGGAGCAACCTTTAATCCTCTACCTCACAATTCTTAGTGAATCCTTGGGTGCTATGCTAGCCCAAGAGAAGCAGGAGGACGGAAGAGAACGAGCCATTTATTATCTCGAGCAAGAAATTCACAACTCGGAAATGAAGTACTCCGAAGTAGAGAAAACATGTGCGGCGTTAGTCCGGGTACTGCACGGGCTTCGGCAATATACCTTGCATTACCAAGTGCTTCGGTGACAGAATGCAATCCCATCAAATATTTGCTTAATCAACTCTGCCTTGATTGGTAGACTTGCTAAATGGCAAATCCTCATCTCCGAGTTTGACGTTCAATATTTTTCCCAAAAGTCAATCAAGGGACGAGCTATAGAGATGTCCTAGCTGAAAATCCGGGGCAAGATGATGATGCCTATCATTCGAGGATCGAATCATGTCGGTGGAGGATTACATCTGGACTATGTATTTTGACGGAGCTGTCAATTTATCGGGATCAAGCACGGGCGCGGTTCTTATATCCCCAGGTGGTCGGCATTATCCTGTAGCAGCGAAATTGGTATTCCCTTGCACAAATAACATAGCGAGAATATGAGGCATGCATCCTCGGTCTGCAGGCTGCAATTGAAATGGGGATAGCCCGACTCAAGGTGTTCGGAGATTCCGCTTTGATTATCCTTGGATTGTTGGAAAATGGAAGACGAGAGATGCCAAATTGCTACCCTACCATGAGTATCTGGATGAATTGGTAGAAGAATTTGAGGATATCTCATTTGAGTATCCGCCGGGACTCATAATCGATTCGCTGATGCATTGGCTACCTTGTCTTCAATGTTACAAGTCGCCAATGGACTTGAGGTTAACCCATTGAAGATCGAGGTATTAAAAAATCCGGCATATTGTATGGCCGTGATTAATGAACCCGATGGTAAACCATGGTACCATGACATCAAGACTTATATTCGAAGTAGGAGTTCCCTGAAAAAAGTACCGTATCGACCAAAAGTACATAAGGAAGATGGCCTCGAAGTTCTTCTTGAATGGAGAGAATTTGTACAAGCGGTCATTCGATTCTGTCCTACTAAGATGCGTTGACTCGACCAAAAGCGGTTCGTCTAATAATGGAAGTACATGAAGGGATCCGTGGTCCACACATGAACGGCCACTTGTTAGCTAAGAAGATTATGAGGTTGGGTTATTATTGGCTCACGCTCGAAAGAGATTGTATTCAGCATGTCCGAGCTGTCACAAATGTCAAATTCATGGCGACAAGATTAATGTCCCTCCAAATGAGTTGCATCAGTTATCCGAACCATGGCCATTTTCTATGTGGGGCATTGATGTTATCGGTCCTATCAACCCTAAAGCATCTAATGGGCATCGATTCATCTTGGTGGCGATTGACTATTTCTCCAAATGGATCGAGGCCGCATCCTATTTAGCGATTCCGGCACGAAATATCGCAAAATTTATCCGCCGAGATATCATTGCTCGATCACGGTTCACCCGAAGCCATAATCACTGACAATGGCTCGAACTTAAACAACAAACTAATGGACGAATTGTTCAAGGAATTCAAGATCAAACATCCGAACTCTTCCCCATATCGTCCTCAAATGAATGGAGCAATAGAAGCCGCCAATAAGAACATTAAAATTTTTTTAGCGAAGACGGCTGAAAATTATCGCGATTGGCATGAGAGGTTGCCATTTGCACTTATGGCGTATCGGATCTCGATTCGGACATCTACCGGGGCAACCCCGTATTCTCTTGTATATGGAATGAAGGCTATTCTACCGAGTTGAAGTGGAAATTCCTTCCTTACGTATCTTGTCTCAAGCTAAGGCGACGGAAAGCTGAATGGATCCAGCAGAGAGCAAGCCAATTGAATCGATCGACGAAAAAAGACTTAAGGTTGTATGTCATGGCCGGTGTTATCAAGCAGAGAGTTGCTAAATCATTCAACAAAAAAGTTCGGCCTCGATATTTTCGGATCAATGACCTGGTCTTGAGAAAATTATTGCCAATAGTCCCACTCCCGGAAGGGAAATTCGCTCCAAACTATGGTGGTCCATATATAGTAAAGAAGGTGCTCCCTGGTGGTGCTTTGATTTCGGCCGAGATGGATGGTCGTGTCTTTACCAATCCAGTCAATTCGACTCTGTAAAGAAATATTATGCTTGATTCACTCTGATTTTTCATAATCGAGTTATAATATTAATACTGATTCACGAGTTGTTCACATTTGAGCATTCGTTTGTTTTCTCACTACTAATCTTTCTTTGAGAGATTGTTTCGAATGGGGGAGCCTCTACGGCCCAATTGGATTGACCATCGGGAGCGTGAGATTTACTTATTCGCAGAGTAAAAGGGGTTATCTTGCGAAAAAATATGACGACCAAGATGAAATGAGTAAAAACTTGCATTCATTTCATTCATCGGAAAGCTTTACAAATAGATCAACGGGGTGGGAACGTAAAGCCAAGCCGGAGCCCTAATGAGCATCACAAAGGAGTTTAACCGACTCTCCATACAGTTGATGCTCCGCGTACACCGATCGCTCCGAGAATCGAGACCCGCCAACTTAAAGAGGAGGAGCTCACATTTCTCTTTGAGCTTGGCTACCTTGTCCTCGTGATGCTCGGCAGTAAATTCCAGGTCATGGATCGGCATTCTCCCGCGGGCTATATCGAGGGTCGGATCGTCCAACCTTTCTTCCAGCCATGTGCATTGAAATTTTAAAACAATATTGAGCGGATCGCGCTCGAAGATGGTGCGGGACATGGCCAAACACCCCACCAAGTTTCCCTCTCACGAATCGGGGGAGACTTGTTCATTATCGTAGTCGAGGGCCTTCTTATAATTGTCCTAAAGGCGCCAACACCAAGCTGTCCGACCGATCCGATAGCGTGCCTTCACAAGGTGGGCCAAAGTAACATCTTGATAAGCAACATGGTAAGCCTCCCGGGGAAGTTAGTAAAGAGGGTGGGGAAGATCCTGTATTCCTCTTCTAACTTGGTACCTTCAATGGAAGCGGTGCCCATATCCCTAAACATAAGACGAATCTCGGTTTCGGCCTCGGATGGTTGGCTATATAAGAGTAGCCCTGGCCTAGGAGATTATAAAGTTTCTCCCATTTGGCCAAAACTTCAGCCGAGAAGGCGTGCGCGGGAGGGGAAGCCATTGTTGTTGAAGCGGCTAAAAAAGAGAGTGGATGCAAAAGAGTGCTTAGAAGGTTGGAGATGAAGATATGAAAGCGATAATTGTCTCGGCGTTAAATCCTAATTTAAAGGGCAAGAAAAGCTATAGCAATAATTATTGTGGATGTCGAGTCAATTATCGGGTAAAACTACGGACGTTTCATCCGTGAATCACGGATCTACCATCTCGAGCCTCATAAATCCGAAAAAGTTACGAAAAGATTTGAGGACGCCACCATGTTGAAAACGAGTGGGAGACAAGCATACTTTTCGGGAAAAGAAACAGCAATTCTTGCGGAGCCACGTTAGTTACTCGGGTAAAACTACAAGGGCGTTTCGTTCATTGGATCCTGGATCTATCGTCAATCCGTGATCTCGAGCCTCACAAATCCGAAAAGTTACAAAAAGAGTTGAGGACCCCACCATGTTGAAAACCGAGTGGGAGACAAGCATACTTTTCGGGAAAAGAAACAGCAATTCTTGCGGAGCCACGTTAGTTACTCGGGTAAAACTACGGGCGTTTCGTTCATTGGATCCTGGATCTATCGTCAATCCGTGATCTCGAGCCTCACAAATCCGAAAAGTTACAAAAAGAGTTGAAGTCCCACCATGATTGAAAAATCGAGTGGGAGACAAGCATACTTTCCGAGAGAAGAAACAGCAATTCTTGCGAGCCACGTTAGTTACTCGGGTAAAACTACGGGCGTTTCGTTCGGTGGATCCTGGATCTATCGTCAATCCGTGATCTCGAGCCTCACAAATCCGAAAAGTTACAAAAAGAGTTGAAGTCCCACCATGATTGAAAAGCGAGTGGGAGACAAGCATGGTTATCAAGAAAAGAAAATCGGTGCGAGTGGATTCGGGGTCCCATCACGTTGAAAAAATAAGGCAAAGCGGAAACACGAAATCTTGGGAAAAACGTTGGCTTAGTGATTTTCATCCGCGTTTAAAGGGAGGCTTTGGAACATACCCGATTACTCGAAAGAATTTGGAGAGAGTAAGCATACATCGGAGAATAGAGTGAACAAAAGGCGGTAAGAGGTATTTCAATCCAACATGTTTAGAGGCCATCGCACTTACCGGAGGCAACCAACCTAGACATCCCCGAAAGCGAACCGCTGGATTTCGAGACCGGATCCAACGCCGAAGCCGTAAAACCCAACTCTCTTGGCGGTGAAATTCAAGATTTCGACAAAGAACAACAATGGCGGCGGCAACCTTGATCAACCCTGAAAAGAAAATATCAAATCAAAGTGCTCGAAGCTGCCTTCAAGGAGTGCTCTTACGTGAATAGGAGACGCAAAAATGAATTGAGCCGGATGATAGGAATGGAGCCCTTGAAGGTCAAGTTTTGGTTTCAAAACAAGCGGACCCGATTGAAGGTTAAAAATGAAAGTCATGAACTTACATTTACGAGGGAAGAAAGTGAAAAGCTTCGAGCGAGAGAACAAGAGGTATATGGATGCTATCAACACCGCTTGTTTGCCATGTCCGTAGCGGCCCCATCTCCTTTGGTGACATGTCCCTCGATGAGCCACATCCGAGCATTGAAAATGCTCATTCACCGATTCATCCCCCGGAGCAAGTTCTCGTACAATCCGATTTCGTTGGAGATACATCCCGAGAAAGTCGGTCTTGCGGAAAGCGAACCGATGCCCTTCGAGGGAAGAGACATGCATCACTACAATTGGAGTTTCCTTGATGTCACAAATGACCAATTCAACGCCGATGGAACTCCGAATGTGTAGCCTACATGAAGCTTTAGTTTTTTTTATTATGGGCTCTCAAAATATCTCTTCTTTGAGCATTACTAGCCAGCCCTTACGAATCCTCAAGAGAAGTAGTGACATGTACGAATGAATGTACTGTTTGTTACAAAATCCCCATGTGAGACATTCTTCTTTTAATCCAGGGGCAAAGAACGAGTACTATCTACGAACATCATCATGTTTAAATGCGTGAATTCCTCGCCGATTTGACTAAGCATTGAAAACCTTCACGTAAGTAAATGCGAAAAGATTTGAGGAGGGAAATAAGCGCCTCGTTAGTGGAGAAAGCGAAAAGATTTGAGGAAGGAAATAAGCGCCTCGTTCGTAGGAGGAAGCGAAAAGATTTGAAGAGGGAAATAATCGCCTCGTTCGTAGAGAAAGTGAAAAGATTTGAGGGCTCCTCCATATCGAAAAGTAAAAAAGAACGACGGATTGAGCGGGAGGTAAGAGTTATTACGAAATGGATTCAAGGCACTAAGAGCGAAAAGGAGAGAAAAGTGTCATGCGAGACTAACAGATCAGAAAAAGTTTATAAAGAACTTGAAGTCTCCATGCACCTCCAAAGACTCGTCACGAAAGGCCATCATCGCTTTTGTGATTTTTCGGCAATATATCTTTGCAAGTCCAAAGAACATCTAAAGCCCAGTCTTTAGTCGAAACACCCATTTTTCGGTCTACATATGGAAGGTTTTGAAAGGAAAATAAGTATGCGTCCATTCCGGGCGGAAGTATGGGAAGCTTCCTATCCCGAGGATCTACGAGTCATGGCCATTGATGGCAACCCCGTTTCCCTCTCTATCCTCGTTGCCATCTTGAGAAAGTGCATGTACAAGATTTCAGCTTATGTGAAAGCAACGGAAGCCTTAGAGGAGGCGAGGCGGTACAAATATGATTTCGACATCGTCGTCACAGCCATGGTAGGGATCGATATGGACGGTCTCGATCTCTTAAAGATCATCGATTCGGAGTTGGATATACCGGTGATCATAACATCGCAAGTGATGATCAGCGAGTTCATAACGAGGGCCATATTGCATGGTGCTCGGGACATCCTAAAGAAGCCGGTGCTGCGTTCGAGTGCTCCAAAATATTTGGCAGCATTTCGTAAGGAAGCAATTACTCGAACAAAAGAACTATGGCCAAACTTACTACGACGATTTTGTCGGAAAGAAAAGGCCCCTTTGGTCCGCCGAGCTTCACTCTATATTCATCGAGGCGGTTCGACAGCTAGGAATCAATTCAAGCACGACCAATGGCTGTACTCAAAATGATGAATATAAACGGGCTCACTCTACGAAGTGTCACAAATCACCTTCACTGATTTAGAGATAAGTGAAGAAGCACGATGTAGCTTGGAACCAAGGCGACCGGAGCAAAGTTGATTGGAAGATTAATCCCGGGGAAAACCTACGGAGCAAAAAAGTACCCGACCACTTCCCAATCAAGAATGCGGCCATACCGACCTTCCGCTGGTGGTTCTAGCAACGAACCAGTTGATCATCCCTACGAGTTCCCGAGCGACGGCGGAGGCTCAAGCTCAAGGAGTCGACCGCTCACGGCAAAAACAAAGTGGAAAATCTGTCGCCGGTGTTAGCAAGTAACAATGCCCAATTCGAGTATCAATTGCCCGAAAAATCAAAAGGTTACTTTGATGATGAGCTCACCGCCTTGGTCGCCCGGTTCGGGTGAAAGACCTCCCGAGTTGTGATCCGAAGCAAGTGATTATGGATCCTCAAACAACGATCGTTGGTGTATGATCCAAGACAAAATCAGCCAATCATTGGAATAGCCAAGAAAAGAGGTGGAACCAATCTCGCATGAATACTCCTTTAATTCCATGTATAATTCCCCTGCGTGGGATACTTTTACTTTCTAGTTGTCTAGAATTTGCCCGGAGTTAAAGGGCGAATTTTTCTCCTCTCTTATCAAATGCGTAAGTTCCTTATTAAGCTAGGCCCGTAGCAAATCAATTTGTGGACGACGCCCCGAACGCCCGTAAAGAGAGATTCGAATAGCCTTACTTGGGAGAATGCAAGTAAAACACCAAGCGGGCTCAAAGATCGGTAACTCCGTATCGTCCCAATTGGCTCTCGGTCGTTTCAAACTCTAAGTTAAGCTTATTTTATTCTCCACGGGAGATTGCCAACTCGCTTTGAGAACAATATAACAAAAGCGAACCACCCGTGGACGCCAACAACACCGCAAGCATAGTGGTTGGGGAATGACGGTGGTCCGAGGCGTCCCAGGGTCGATCCCGGGATTTGGCATCAATGTACAAAGATTAATAAAAACTTTTTTGCTTCGCGAGATCGAAACTCAGCCCAGGACGGTTACATGAACCTGGAGAGATAACATCCTGGACATACAATCCGATCAAGATGAATCGATCTTTTCAATTCAAAGTTCGCGAGGAATACGTACATGGGTAAAGTGGTATCGTTTCAACTCTTTTAGAACATGAGGACATACATTGATGCTTTCCTTTTGATTTTTACGGGGGTCACTACATGTCCAAACAGAGAAGTATCCCTTCTCCCTGAAAAATTAATGAAATGAGAAATTCTTGGAGCCTTTGACAATCTCATGTCTCGAAATGAGACAATGAAGTTTTGCAACGCATTTGCATGAACGGGGGCAACTCACGATCCACGCCTCTAAGAAATTTTTTATGTACTTGCGAATTTTGTCCGCCATAATGAAAAGTTGCTGCATAGTTTGCGCATGATTGTTCCTCATGTTTAATTTACCAACTTTGAATAAGGAACATGAACTACATAAGATACATCGAATGTATAGAAGGGGGCATGACGGGATGATGAAAGGCAATCCTTTCCCAAACACGTCCAATTTTTTCAAGGCGAGATGAACGGTGGCAAATTCCGCATTCCCGAGGTAAAAAAGTTTTCTCGCGAAAGGTACGATAACCGAAGTGATGGAGGCATTCATTTCTCTACCCTAAACACTGCAAGTTATCCGTTGATCAACCCATTTGAGCGGAGATTTCACTTCCACAACCCATCCAAGAACCACCCCACATTGGGGCAAAACAAAGGTAATTCCATCAGCATCACGAGACAAATGGTTAGAAATCTTCTTGCTTGGACTAACATCAATCTTCGGGTGGTTCTTTGCATTGTACTTGCGCTTTAATTCAAGTGCCTTAGGGTGACGAAGAGCATTTCTTTTTCTATCCCACACATCTATATCCATTTGCACAATCCATTTGAACCTGCAAATTCGTTTCTAAAAGCCCTTATTGGTGATCATTGTTGTCCCAAAACAAATATGGCCCATCTTTGAGTAGAAGGACCCGAAAAGCTGGATCCATAGAAAATCTCCCAATGAACTCATCAAGATACAATCGTAAAAGAGAGTTGGGAGTAAAAAAAAAAAAAAAAGGAGAAGAAAGAGGAAAAAGCTGATTCCACAAAAAAACTCCTGGGCATTTAAAAAGCAAAGTGCCTACCAAAAGCAAGGCCAATGCCCTTTCAATTCATTGTTCATTTGTAGAATATTTCGAACTTGAATGCACAATTTTCCCTGTATATCCTAAAAGGGTTGAGAGAAAAATTTCCATGAAGTGTCGAATTGCAAATGCAATCTTGATTCATACCATCCTCGAGCAATGATGGTATCATAGAAGGCCACGATCGGTGATAAGATTGTAATGATCACCAACATCAAGCCCCTTCTCAAATATCTTCCGAGCCCAAAACGAACCCTTTCGTTTCTCGGTCCCCAAATCATTACCTCCATTACAACCCTTTAAAAGCCTTTTCGACTATGGCACTTGAATTAATGTGGAGTTCCATGATTTTAAGCATCACTCGAAGAAGTTCGAGCAAGATTACTTCTCTCTCATTTTTTGCAGAGTTCTTGACTTGTAAACCCGGAGAGATGACGAAGGAATTCATTTCAGCAACCTTGACTCAACTAGAGTCCCATTTGTAAACCTTTGACCTAGCCCTCATTACGGTCCTAATCAAGACCTCCGGATCGGCTCGGTCGTATCAATTGCGAGATTACTCGGATCCTTATCGAATGCGATGATGGAAAGATTGAGTGATTTCTTTTGAATCCCTGCAGACAGGATAAATAACTTTTCTTGAGAGTGAGAGAAAACCCTTTCGGATTTGAAGTCCCCCATTCATCTCACATTCGAGGTATTCATAATGTGAGAATATCCCTGGACGGGATTGGTAATGCAAACTTGATAGAATGGTTATGCATAAACCATAGTATGAGTGATTGCATTATACACATGTTATTTCTAATCATTGCAAGCTCGGTAGGAAAGTTTTGCATGAACTCATTGTTGAATATGTTTGCGCATGTTACCTCGGACATTCTATGAATGGGTAATACATTCCCGATGTTCGATGTCCCTCCCAAGGTCTCGAAATTCATCCAAGGATTATTGAATGAGCAAGTTCTCCCTGGCAAATGCCTACCATGTATGATACGAGCGATCTGTTTCGTTCTTTGATTAATCGTTCGGAGAACCCGGGTAAGTTTTTCGAACCCATTTTCAAATCAACAACTCCTACGATGATAGTTGTTACGATTCAATTCAGGCAATATGCCTCTCCTGTCGCAGTCGTGTAGACATATGCACCGGCGATCTTGACATCTTATCATGACGACGTAGCTCTTATGATTTCAGTCTCGGATCACGAAGACATATGCACCTGGTGATCTTGACCTTTAGTCGGCTCATAATGACATAGCTCTTATGATTCTCGGCTCCTTTATCAAATCACGAAGACATAAGCACCCGTGATTTTGATCCAAACCAAATCATAACGACGTAGCTCTTAAGATTTTGGTTCCCCTTTGTCGAATCGTGAAGACATATGCCTGGCGATTTCGACATTTAATCAACCACAACGACGTAGCTCTTGTGAACTTGATTCTACTTCTTTTGACTCACAACGACGTAGCTCTTGTGAACTTGATTCTACTTCTTTCGACTCACAACGACGTAGCTCTTGTGATCCGGAAGGATACACATATCTTGCGCTGTCTCGCATTAGGGAGAAGTCTCGATAATGGATAGGCCGAATACCTTAAGGTCCTCGTGTTTGCAAGAAACTTGGAAATTAAGGGAATCACCAGCTTATGAGGTATTTGGTAAAACAGGTATTCTCGTATGCGATCCATGTGTAGGTTTCTCTAACATGGAAAAGAGAAATTATGACACATGTTATTTACGAGTCTTGCATATCACGCATCACTTCATTACAAAAAATGGGATTAAAACTCCCGCAAAAAAAAAAGTTCATCCATAATTTGCATCGTCAAAATTCAGGATTCATCTGTCTTTGAGCGGAACCTCTACGAGCCTCCACTCAAAGAGGGGCAGCTGTTGACGCCTAAATTTTGACTAATATATTTTTTGCATAAAAATTAGAACTAATTTTAGTTCTAAACAAAAATCATCTCACATATTCATTTAGCATTGGCATATAATTTGAGCTTAATTTAACAGGGGTCCTGGACTAGGCATGGGGTGGAAAAATGCACCAAGAAGATTTGGGTTTGAAAGAAATATTTTCTCGGGACTGTATTGCAAATACTCGAACTTCGTGGATCGTATTGCAAATACTTGAAACTTCAGGGACTGCATTGCAAATACCAAAAGAAGATGGGGAAAGGAAGATGGTGAAAGGAAGATGAAGAAGAGAAGATGAAAATGGAAGATGAAGAAAGGAAGATGAAGATGAAGAAGAGAAGATGAAAATGGAAGATGGAGAAATGAAGGTGAAGAAGAGAAGATGAAGATGAAGAAGAGAAGATGAAGATGGAGAAAAGAAGATGAAAATGGAAGGTGGGGAAATGAAGATGAAGAAAAGAAGATGAAGATGAAGAAAGGAAGATGAAAATGGAAGGTGAGGAAATGAAGATGAAGAATGAAGGATGAAGAACTTTGCCTATAAAAGAATAAGAGTTCTTGAAGAGAGGGAGAGTTTTTGGGGAGTGAAAGATGAATGGAAGGATTTTTTTTGGGGAGTATGAGAGAATTGAGAGAGTTTTTGAGGAGAAAAGAATTGAGATAGTCCTTGAGAAGAAACCAGAAAAGAAAATTGAAAAGTGAGAGAAAAAGAGCTTTGGTCGAGCATCATCTTCGACGAGTCCCGTTACATACTTCGCCTCTCGCCACCCAACAACGTTACTGCTTGCCATTTTTGACGACAGCCACGCTCTTCAAGCTTCGAGATCTTGAAAGAAACTATAACGTGTACGTGAGTAAGATTTTGTGTAATAGAAGGTAATCGTCTCCATTTTGATCTACAAAGATGTAATCATTTGATTTGAATATTTGATTGTTTATTTTAGACGTGCCACGTGTTCGAAGTTTAGTATTATTATATGTTAATTTATTTTTGTGAATACTTGTGATTGGCCGCGTTTTCTTTCTTTCTAAATCGTCCATGGTGTATATCGCATAAAACTCAATGTTTTCACATTTTCGAAAAAAAGAAGAAAACCAAAAAAAAGAAAAAAAAACTGCACCTTTAAAATTCGAGTAAATTACCAAATCAAATATTTTTCATGAAAATGGTACCGAAAGGGCGTTAGAATAATTTAGCGTAATCAAGTCCCCGGACTCTTAATCTACGGGTACGTAGAAATAAGATAGTTTTCTCCCGCTATTTTATTTGGGTTTCTAGTCAACTCCGCCGAAAATGATTAGTGGCGACTCCAAATTCAAATCACATTGCATGTTAATCATTCGAACCTTAAGTGGCGATTTGGTATGGATTCGGGAGAGTCCGAGTTAGGTTAGTTAATTAATTAACCCGATAATCCATTAGCCTGGAATTTAACTTGTTTATTTTTTAGGTCGCACGGAAGTTTCTCCATTTCCTTCGAACCTCATTCCGAGAAGATTACGTGTCTAAAAGTTCTTTGATAAAAGTATTCAAAGTTTCGTATGAGTCAATTTCGTTGTAAGAGTTGTCATTTCAAGCTTTGGTACCTTGCCTTTGGTAGCGGAATTCAACATTCTTTGTAGATCAACCTCCCCTTGAATCTAGGCGGGGTTTGCATCGAAGGTTCTTTTCCAGGTTCTTCTAGAATAGATTCTTTCTCCATTGAGATTTCTTCTCCAAAGCATTGACAAGCAGATTCCTTCAACGAGTTGTATATGTGAAAACGAAGGGTGACCCAATCGATTGTGGGGAAAGAGGGTACCGATAATCAAGTTTTGATTAAAGCATTAAAATATTATTCTATATCTCTTGATGACAAGTCTTAAATATTGTTTATATTCATGTGATCTCCATTTACCTATCTAGTTAACTTTTAGGTTGGATTTTCTTACATGCTACAAAAGCCGGTGTTATCCCTTTCTACAATGTGCATCCAAAAAAAAAAAAACTAGCAACTATAATCGACGGTAGGAAAATTGTCCAATTACTCATAAACATATTCTACATGTATCAATATGGTGCTAAAATTTTAATTTTTTCGAATGTAATCCTAAATCTTTGGGCGAAACACCGCCATATCGGCGATTTCCGACAAAAAATGGTGGGATGACTACATTTCAATTTCGCTTAAAAGGTTTAGAAATAAATTGAAAAAAATTAAAAAGTTTATAACTAAATTGCCATATACGCAATATGTTCCCGGAATTAGACCGTATATGAACAAACCTTCAATTCAATTTTTAAGATAGGAATCTTAAGATCGACATTAGCTATTGCAAATCGCTTTGGTTGGAAGCTTCATCAATTGGATGTCAAGCATGCAATTTTGCGTGGAGATCTACAAAAATTATATTTGGAGCAGCCACATGATAAAATCGCGAAGGTAGCAATGCTATTAATGAGAAAGCGATGCCCTTAGTTTTACTTATAAACTTGATTCGAGAATTTACACCTCAAAAAAGTCGGCCCAAAAAAAAAAATCTTTAGAAATCATGATAAGTAGTGATTCTCATTAATAGTATTGCTACCTCATTAATTACCGCTAACGATGGCCCATCCCAATCTCTTCCGCCACCTCTGCCCCTCTGTCGTTCTCATCCGCCCCGTTACAACCACCGGACTACTTCTTGATGCGATGCGAGCCGGCTAATGTCAAGCAACAACGTCATCCGATTCTCGACATGTCACCACTACATCAGCATGCGATCAACCATTTTCCTATGCATCGGTGGCGGACGCCACGTCGATGTTGACCACCACATCACTATTGACCGCCAAGTCAGCAACCAATCGACATGTCATCAAGCCAATGTCGGCGGTACGACACCTACTTGCCACGTTGGCATTGTCGACAAGTCATTATTTTTGGCCACTTTAATGTTGCGCGTCATGCGGCACGTGGCACCTTGTCGACATCACGTCGAGTCATCGGCGGCGTAACATAGCCTCTCGGCAAGTACATAGTGAGCACCCATCAACGTGCGACATGTGGCATTCGCTAACCGCCACTGCCGACTTCCGCATTGCCAACATCCGCATCTTCGTCCTTTGACCTATGGAAGCTAAAAAAAAATAAAATAGAAAATCCTCGTCTTTCAGGATTTAATATCTTGAGCTAAAGACGTCCAAGAATTGCGAAGTATTATGTTGTTGCAAAGCTTTTTTCATGCTCTTTCTAATCATTTAGATTTTGAAGGTAGAAAAGATCCACTTGAAAATGAGATAAACAATCAAAGTCTCTACCTCGAAATTACGGTTTGCGATTACTCACAAGCAAATCCAATGTGCATATTCTTGTGGTATCATATGTACCAGCGACATCAATTTTGTGCATCCAAACAACTATTGACGCCCCAAGCCCTCTTCTTTGAACCAGGTCAAGTCGGGCTCCACAATCTCCACTAATGACAACTCCAACTTGGCGGTTGTCATCGATTGAGATCGTAGATTGCTTTGGGATAGAGGATGAGAAGGAAAAATAAAAAAACCATGGAAACCTGAAATTGTGTAGTTGTCATTGGTGGAGATCATAGAGTCCCGCGCCGTGGTGAAGCCCCATGGTGATGTGAGATGTCGGAGAACGATGGCAGTGTGTATTTGTGCGTCAATAATGAGTACGGGTTTGATTGCGCGATCGTAATAAGAATGATGACATTTCGAGCCACCCTCTTTTTGGGATTCTTTTAACTTTGAGGACAATCAAGAGGTTCATGATGATTGTGACCCGGAAGAAGTGGATTATCGCGCCAAAGAGAGAGAGAGAGAGAGCGACTTTGAGCTTGTTTGTCCATGCCGATGGTAGTGTTAGGTCCAATTCAACCTCGATGCCAATAGTTCCGGTCGTGGATGGTAGTGTTAGGTCCAATTCAAATTGAAAGATTTCAATTTTTTTTTAAAAGGCAACTTGTAACGCGACCCGACTTGAAGACTTGAGACAAATACAATTCGGGTATTAGGTCGGGTTGAGCTCAATGTCAATTAATTTTGGGTTGGGTTGGGTATCATGGATACCCAGCCCAACCCGCCCATTGACACCATTGCCTACCGACGATTGTGGTCCGCAAGTGCTGTGGCCAATGATGATCGGCGATTTTGGAAGGAATAGAGAGAGTATTGGTATTGACATTGACGATGTGATCCCAGCTCACATCAACCGTATGATCTACGGTTGATGTGAGTTGGGATCTTATGCACCGGATACAATTAATATAATTTCGAAGAACATACATTCCTTCAAAGCATAATAAACACAATCGGAAAGAATTATGATCAATGTGAGTGACAAATCGTACAACTTAATCCATAGAGATAGAACAAAACGCCATATGCCAAATGTTATCCTTTAATGACTCTTATTATATGTCACCGCCAAGTCATTGTTAAGTCACAAAAGTGGTTCCGGAAAATAATGACTTTTATTAGCACAAGAGGAGGTTGTCGCCTCGTTCTTGATGTCGCGACCTTCCACGAGGTGAACCACCAAGGAAAATCTAATGGATTATAAACAAGAACGAAAGTTCTTCTCATGAGGCAATGGCTCGCATTTAGGGCGGGGTCTCCCAAGCCCTACCAAGTAGCTACCTTGGGTTTTATTCTTGTTGGATAGAGTGTAAGATAATATAAAAATAACAATCGTAGGAAATATATTAGAAAAGACGAGAAAAGTAAGAATAATTGTCGAGACATGCAAGCAATGTCTTTAAGGATAATTTCACCTCTCGGAGTACGAAACTTGGTGCGTAAGGCTTCTAGTGACTATCCTTCGAGATACGTTCTTCGATACTCTGCATTGAGTATTAGAAAGAATAGGAACAACATTATGTATATAACCCAGCAATAAAATGAAAGATATGTGAAGGAAATGAAATTCTCTATCTAAATTCAAGAGCCGATAATTATGCTTTAGAGTCTAATTTATATGCAAAATAAAAGATAGAGCGGTTAAGAAAGCGTCATAAATCAACCGATAACTATTAAAGAAAATAATCGTTGGATGTTTTATGTAGATATAATTAAACGTTACAAAACCGTTATACGGCCTATATATGGTTGCTAGAAAACCATTATGGCACGATTAAAAGCTGATCATTATAAATAATGATGATTAATCATAGCGGTCATAATTTCTATCAAAATCATTTTAAAGATATTTGAAGCTGCTGAAATATCCAATAATCCCCCATATATTTCAAAAAGTTTTGAATAATCAAAAATATAATAATGCTGGGTTATTAGAGTGTAATGCATCGAAACCGGTGCTGATTAGGCTATGAACCAGCCCTAGAAAGAATGAAATATAATTCACGAAATCATTGGTGAAGTTTGAAACATCTATGAACCATCAATTTCTTTTTATGAATTATGATTTTTACCAATCACATTACACTCCCACAAGGTATGTTGTTCAACGTGGTTTTTTGCGCTAATGAACCATGCATGTGCTTGGTTTATTCACAAGTGCTCTAGATATTTTCGCCAAAAATCTCATAGGATCGGCTCTACTGTACACTCATACAGGTGATTCCATCAATTATATTCTGCGGCTTAATACACCACTAACAATAGCTATAGAATTCATTAAGAGCTTAGCTCAATCTTTTTTCTTGCAGTCTTGCACTATTCTCACCTTAGGATGGACAATAACTGTTAATAGTGCATAACTATATCATCTCCGACTTGTTATTACCCATACGAATCAAATTCATGGGATTGCCAATTACATAAGTTGGGTTACCATCACTATTGATTTTCTTCAACTGGCTTGTCCCATTCCCTCGATGTCTAGTCGGAAGATTGGCCAAGTCCACTTCGACTTCATATAATCAATGGACATAATTTTATCTTTAAGCAATTGCTTTATCACATCACGTCTTAACCGGATGTGTCTCTTTTAATCATTGTAAGTTTCATTCTTTATAATGGCTAGTGCCTCTTGGCAATCACAATGCCTATGACACGTGATGTGTTGGGTTCATTCACTTTCCCAAGAACTTGAGTAGTTCTTGAATCATCAAGATAAATATATTTTTCTCATCTTTCTCCTATTAGAGTGTACGAAGATAAAGTATTATGTTTTTACATATATGCTTGGTAGCACCTAAGTCTACCCACCAATTATTTTTTGCATTAGCCATAATATTATCTAGGGAAATGACCGTAGTAATTACGTCATAAAAAATCATCTGCTTCAACCAAATCGACTTTTGGTTTAGCGGGATTTTCATTTCCTCCACAATTTTGTTTGGCTAGATTCCAAACTACGAGTATCTCCACCAAAGGTGAACACATATCAAATAGTGAATTTTGTCTCATTCAAATATAAGTTCGAGTTGACATCATTGTATCCTTATGATATAATGGAAAATCCATATCATAAAATTCCTTTGTTATATCATAGCGAGTCATGCCGGAGAGTTGGGAACACAAACTTTTAGCCATGCCTCCATTTCATATTGTCGGACTAGAAAATAATATCGATGAATGAGGCATCCTTAACAATGGTAATATTAATTTGAAGAGCAGAATAACCAATGGCTAGAGCACCTACTATATATATAAATATTCACTATGTTGTAACAACATATATATCATGTATTAACATCGATCATGCATGTACCGGGGAAATAAGCATGTCATCAACATGTAAGCTAATAATTATAGATCCATTATCAAAAGTTTTTTTGTTTTGTTTACACTCACATCTCCAGATTAGAGATACTATCCCTGTTGATGATGATGACGAAAATCGCAATACTGTTAGTAATAAGTGCAATACACAATTCCATGACCGAATAATATCACTTCAATACCATATCATCACATAGATAATGTACAGCATCAATGAGGAAGCAACGCACGCACATAAGAAATGAAAGTCAATTTACTCCAAAAGGCAAAATGTCCACAGCTATCCTTGACAAGCCCTCTTGGTTTACGTTTATTCTTGTTTATTCCTCAATTAAATCATGACCCGTGAGTCTAAATCTATGCAATTGAATATTGCACACAAATGAAAATTGACAGGTGGATTCGCAAAAAACATAAACAACCATTCGATAAAAGAGTCACTTCGCTCTCGACTCCCGGAGGAATGAGGGGATAGGGCAGCAACTTCATCTTGTAATGCAATGAATTGTTATGACAATATGTGCATATTTAATATGGACCAAATAGAAAACGCAAATTCTATGTGCACACTTATTCACGCATTGGCTCAACCAACAAGGCCAATAGACAAACTTTACTATCATTAACGACACCATTGGTGGAACTTGCTCATAAACTCAGGGAGAATAGCATTCCCCAACTACACTGACGGATTTAAGAATTAAGGAAACCGTTACTCTTCAAGCACTTCAAAGTCCTTCAAATCAGTCCATTTTCATACTTTCACTTAACATGCTCAGAAAACCTCCATAACATCATCAAAGCATGGTCTACTAGCAAAATAAGAATTTGGTATAACAACAAAACGAAACAAACTAAAGCTCAATTAGAGGACATACATGGTAATTTTGACAACACAATTGGAGCGGCGGAGGTAGAGACATCAATCGTGGTGGTACCGCCAACGGCAATGGTAGCGGCGACAATTCCGATTGTAGAATCCATAAGGTAATTATCCTTAAGATTGTTAGATAATCTAAAAATAACAATCATAGGAAATAAATTGGATAAGACGAGAAAAGTAAGAACAATTATCTGAAGAGTGCAAGCATTGTCCTTAAAGATAATTCTGCCCCTCGAGTACGAAACTCGGTGCGTAAGATTTCTAGTGGCTATCCTCCCAAGATACAATGAGCTTCTTCTATACTCCGCACTAAGTGTTAGAAGGAACAAAAATTAATATTATGTGTATAACCTAGAAATAAAATGAAACACATGTAGAGGAAATGAAATTCTCTATCCAAATTCAAGAATCGATTGGAGTCTAATTTATATGCAAAACAAAAGATAGAGCGGTTAAAAAAGTGTGTTAAATCAATTGATAACTATTAAAGAAAATGATCGTTAGAGGTTTTATGAAGACAAAATCAAATGTTACAAAACCGTTGTACGGCCGTTATATAGCTATTAGAAAACCGTTATGACACCATTAAAAGACTCGATTGTTGGAAATAATGATGGTTAATAATAGCGGTCATAATTTCTATCAAAATTATTTTAAAGATATTTCAAAAGCTGCTGAAATATCTAATAATTGTCGCGACCTAAAAAATTAGGAAATTCTAGGCTAATGGATTATTAAGTTAATTATTTAACTAACCTAACTCGGACTCTCCCAAACCCTACCAATTTGCAACTTAAGGTTCAATGTGATTAACATGCAAATGTTTTCAATTGGAGTCGGCATTAATCGTTTCTTGGTAGGTCGATTAGAAACCTAAATAAATTAGTGGGAAAACTAAATTACTTCGCGAACCGGAGATTGAGGATCCGGGGACTTGATTATACTAGATTACTCTAGCGCCCTTTCAATACAATTTTATTTCATGAAAAATCATTTGAGAAGGCAATATTAATTGATTTTAACCTAAGTCACTAACAAAGGTTATCATGCGGGTGCACAATCAATTAATCGAACATCCGAAATCAATATAATCAAGAGAGTATGCGCCACACAAAATTATTATTTTTTTATTTTCAATTTTTATATGAATGCACGAAAGACTATCTATATATGATGCAATGTCATGATGCAAATGCAAGACTAAGCTAGATGACGTGCAAAAGATGACATGCAAATGAAAATTAACTTCGTGACGTATGAATTAATTAAAATTTTAAATATGCAATTTTAAACTAATGTGTAAAGATATGCTTATAGTTTAATTAAATTGATTACGTGATGTTGGAATCAATTAAATTAACCTAATCATACAATTCTACATGCAATGCAAACTAACATGTGACCTATATGACATGGTATGAGATGACATAATAAAGATGAATGACATGGCATGGATGTCGTGGCAAAGATGACGTGGCATGGACGACGTGGCATGGATGTTGTGGCATGGATGAAGTGGCAAATATGGCATGGCATTAGATGAATTTTTTTATTTTCGGATGAATTTATTTCCTAAAATAGAACTATGCCAAAACAATATTTATCTTGCATATTTTAGAGTTTAAATTGGCCCGAACCCTAATATATTAAAGATAAATCATTTTAAACATAAGATTCTATTTAAACATGCAATTTCTATCCTAAAATGCAATCTAATCTAAATATTTTACAAAAAATATTCGATATGCAATTATCTACATGACGCTATTTTTGAAAAGATATGCAATTTTCGAATATGAAAAGTGAATGAATACAAATCTTTTAGAATTTTCGAGATTACATCATGCGACATATATATTCAAAAAAATATGACAATTTAACAATTCAAATCAAATGAGGAAAGTGAATATGCCAATCAATGTCAATCAAGAAAGTGGATATATCAATCAAATTTTGAAATATTTCTCGAATATTTGAGTCAATCTTTAATTCATAATTCTACGATTAACGATTGAACTCAAATCCATACCTAATCGAGTATTCCATCAATAATCTTAAAGATGGACTTTCTCGATTATACGGCAAGTTGCGGATTAGAAAAGGAAATTTTCCTAATCAACCTGTATTTTGAAAAACATATCCACTTTGATGCAATATGATCAAGATATGCAATATATGCAAAGATACGAACTAGGCAAGATAATATTTCTTAGGATAAAAAAATACCTTGTGACTATTGCTTTCCTAATTTGAATTTGTACCAAATTTGTGCGGATCGAACTTCAATTTTTCGGACCGCTTTGGATGGGGACTCGAACGGCTGGCGACATGACATAGCTAACTGTGCTTGTTTGCTCTCGGCAAAAGATAGCTTCAACATTGGCCGGGCTTCAACTAAGATCCTTTCTCTTCTTATCTGATCAATCTTCCTTTTGACCACCAACTTGACTCCTTACATGTGATCATGTGATGGGTGTAGTAGTCCACGTATGATTGCTCCAAGTTGGCACACGTGCACGAGTAGTAGATCAGAGTGTGGTAAGAGAGATTACACAGCTTGAGAATCTGCACAAAGGGAAGCAAAAATGCTGCAAAATATAACACTTCAAGTAAAAGCAAATAACTAAATTGATGGGAGCCTTGGACATGTCCACTGTGCTTGAAAAATCCGCCAAGTCTCAATCAAGTGCAGCTTGTATTAGCCTCCAAGTATCACCGCATGAAATCTCCTGAGAACTTGCCAAAGTCTAACTTCGATGGACTCTTCTCTGGTTCTCCAAAATGACAGTTCGTGGACTTGTGCTTTCTGGAAACACCAGTAGAAAACCGGCTGATCCGCTTCGTCATTATTGGCACAGATGAGTAGCTTCGTTATCGCTCGTCGGGAAGGACGCCGTCCCGACTGGTTCATGGGAACAGTGGAGGTTCGGTCTTGAGGACAACTCGTGACAATGCCCAACTCAGTGGAGGGGACGCCATAAACCTACAAAGAGAATCTGAACGGGGCAAAGAACGAATCAAAATAAGGTTAAGGACTGACCTTGAGTGGCAGAATTGTCTGCGAACACGTCGTAGATGACCAGCAACGATGGCAAGAAGAAATCTCTGACTCCGTAGAAGTTGACTCTTTTCCTCGTTCTTTGTTGAATTCCTCCACTAGTATCTTGTTGGCCACCTATGAAAATGTAATGCAATGAATGCTAAAAATAAACATGAAAGATGATTTTGTTATTTTTGTTTAGAACTAAAATGTTCTAATTTTTTATGCATAAATGACTGAAAAAAATTAGTCAAAATTTAGGTGTCAACAGCTGCCCTAAATCATATGAACATACAAATGAATTCAGTTATTGCATGTGCCCCAAGAACATTGCAATTTTCCAGTTATTGCATGTGGCCCAGGGGCATTGGAAGTTTCTATCCACGTTATTCACGTTTGATGTGATCAATTCTTTTGAGGTCTTGGTCTCTACTTTTTGTTTTTTGTTTTCTTAAACCTGCTGATTAACATAGAAAATTAATGTCATCGTCTTTCACCTCTTTATTTTGCAAAAAATAAATAATTAAAAAAATATTTTCTTCAAAATTATTGGTTGTGTCGCTCACAAAATTGAATAAACGAAAATACTTTCATCGCCACGAATATATTTAGATATAAGTTGTCATCGTTAATGAAAACATTTTGCATTGACTAATTATTTCAACCGATACAAGTAATTACTTTTAGAAAATATTTTTCCAATCATCTATTTTTTTGCGAAATGACTGGACCCATTAATTCATCAATTGATGAGAAGACAGTTGGATTTCTAGTGATAGATTTATTGTTTCCTCCAAATGTGGTATCGGGTTGCCGATTCTTCTTAAATGAACTTAGCGGCTCAAGTAACACCATCACCTAGATGAATGATGGCCACCGTTCCGTGAGCACGGCTCTCCAAGAAATTCAAAATTTCTATATTACCTCTGTAACATTATGAATACTTGCATCGCTTACAAAAATAAATGAACAAAAAAAAAATATTTTCATTGCCTACAAAGATATTTAGACATAAATGGTTGTTAATAATGATAATAATTCTATTGACTGATTATTTCAAGTGATATGAGCGATCCTTTTTAGGAAAATATTTTTCAAATCATTCGTTTTTTGCTAAACAAGCAAAGCCTAGAACCTCAAACTTACTAAAACTTGAGGAATCGGGTTTTGTTTCACGAAGAAGAACTTTATTGGAAAATATTTTCAAAAGAGCTAATTTTCAAGGAAAATGATTTCAACTTCTTATTTTAGCTTTGCATTGTGCAAATGATAGAGAAGTGATTTTTCGGATGTTTTGTTATAGGAAAATTATCGGTGACATTTGAGAAACAATCTGAGTATAATCCTAGGTCCCGGCTCGGGCATCGGAAAATGGAGCTCGGGTGCCGAGACCTTGGTTAGGGTGTCGGGACCGGGGTCTACCCTCGATGGAACACAGGCTGGTCGTTGGAGTCCTTGCCTCGCCCTTGGGGCTCTTGTGCTTGGCCTAGGGAGACCCGAGCCCGGGCATCAATGTCCTAGGCTCGGCCGTAAGGGTCCCAAGGCTCGAGTGCCAAGGTCTTGATCCCGCCATCAAGGGCCTAAGGCCAAGGTGGTGGAATACCTGGGCCTAGCCATTAGGGTCGTTGGCACGGGCGCGGGGAGCTGCAAACAAGGGTTTTTTTTCAATTTAATTTTTTTAAAAAATATTTACAAAATTATTTTGTTAAAAAAAATATTTACGGATTTGGGTCTCGCTCGCGGCCTTGTTCTTGAAAGGGCGGCCCTTTTTTTTTTTTTTCAATTTCGTTTTTTTAATTATTAGTACTTATAAAATTTATTTTGTTTATAATTTTTTTCTCTTGAAGCTTATCTTTATAATATAATTAGCAATAATTAATGTAAAAATTTATTAAGATATATAATTAATAAATAATGTTGTAATTATAAAATTAATTAAAAATATTCATAAAATCAAAAAAGAGATTTTCATAATATATAATAATCGTTAACTTACCAATTATTAAAAAAATATTTTTCGTATTTTTTTCGAGAGGGTGGGCCTTTTTTTCGTATTTTTTTAAATTTCATATTTTTTAATTATTTATACTTATAATATTTATTTTATTTATTTATAATTGATAAGTTGATGATTGTTATATATTATGAAAATCTTTTTTTTTTCATATATCTTACCAATTTTATTTTATGAATATTTTAAATTAATTACATAATTACAATATTATTTATTAATTATAGATTTGTTTTATAAAGATATGCTTCACAAGAAAAAATTTATAAATAAAAGAAATATTATAAGTACTAATAATTTTAAAAAAATGAAATTATAAGTACGAAAAATATTTTTTTAATAATTGGTAAGTTGACGATTATTATATATTATGAAAATCTCTTTTTGATTTTATGAATATTTTTAATTAATTTTATAATTACAACATTATTTATTAATTATATATCTTAATAAATTTTTACATTAATTATTGCTAATTATATTATAAAGATGAGCTTCACAAGAAAAAAATTATAAACAAAATAAATTTTATAAGTACTAATAATTAAAAAAACGAAATTGAAAAAAAAAAAATAGGGACCAGCCAAAATTGGCTGGCCGCCGAGCGGGCTGGGCCATGGGCTGCCTAGCTGCTGAGAGCGGGTCTCGCTCGGCAAGCCCATCGCCGAGCGAGATCCAAATCCGTAAATATTTTTTTTTAAAAAAATATTTTTGTAAATATTTAAAAAAAAAAATTAAATTGGAAAAAAAACCCCGCAAACAACCACCAGGGTCCTTGTCCAAACCTTAGTAGACTAGGCCCTAACATTTGAGTCCTAGGTTCAAGCGTTGGCATCCAATCATATTTGCAAAAGTATTTCAAATTAAAAAAAAAGAAATTAATTTTTTGAATTTAAGCAAAACTTTTCTATCAACTATGAATAAATTTTCATTGACTTAATTTTTCCTAAATGATCAAAACCTGGAAATTGAGAAAAATGATGTGAAATTCTAAATTTTTTGTGAAATAAACGAACACTTATCATCTTCCAAGGAAAGTTTCTTACCATCAGTTTAGCTAACAAATCTTGTCATTGAAGAATAATTTTCAACTGTCTTTCGTCACATATCCACCTTATCCGCATCCAACTCGACTCACCATCCTTCCACGTAATCCCCGGCTTTATCTCATTTTCTATCTCCACAAATTCCATAAAATCACACACATATATATATATATATATATATATATATATATATATATATATATATCTCTCTCTCTCTCTCTAGGGGAAAAATGGGCATCACTTTGACATAAACTAAGCCAACCTAGGATCAAACTCTTCCCCTGAACTACACCAACTTCATCCAGCATCAACCAACAATATATATATATATATATAGCAAAAAATAACCTCGCAACATGTAGATAGGATAGCAGAATGATAAAGACAACACACTAAGATTTTACGTGAAAAACCCAAAATAGGAAAAATCACGGACTGCCCAAAACTTCCACTAATCACTAAGAATAGTAGGATACACAAAGCATTTCTCTCTAGTCACATACTAGAGGATCAACATCAAGCTTACGAAAGTATTTTCTCATCACAAAATTGGAATAATAATAAAAAAAGGGGCAAAAACCTCTAATCACAATAGGAGAGTTCGGAAAAGAATCTCAACAAACGAAATAGATGAAGTTGTAGTCCTCGATCTCACGAATAACATACTAAAATTTGAGTAAATTCCGACACAGTTTGGCTGCCTCTTTTCTTACTCCCCTGCGTGTACACTCTCGGTGCTCTCTCTGGCCTGTGCTCTCTTTTCGCTCGATGGGCACTGAGCACTCTCACTTTACGAACCAAAGCAGCCCTCTTTTACTTTTACTTTTTTTTTTTTTGACTCTTCTCCTTTTTTGTTTTTTACTTCTTTTGTTTATTTTTTGTTTCATTTGTTTCTTTTATTTGCTGCTGGGCCCCACAAAAGGAGGCGGACCCAGCCAAATCTCTCTCTCTAGATATCTCTCTATCTCGAACTCGATCTCGATCGAACTTCAAGGCGTTGCTAATTTTTGTTTAGTCCCCCATGGCCATGGCAACTCAAGCTTTTCTCTTCACCCCGACCCTCACCGTGCCGAAGTCCAGCGTCGACCGTGTGATTGCGCCGTGGAAGCCATCGGGGTCTTCCTGTGATAATTACTAAATTTAGGTACAGAAAACCTTGAGTTGGAAACTTTCCAGCCAAATTGCTCTACACAAAAAAAGAAAAAATAATAAGGATGTTAATGGCTGAGAAACAATCACTCATTATAGATACACTACGTATTGCCATTTGAGAATAATGGAGAATTTTTAAGGTTATTTGAAAATAAATCCCTATTATTCGTTTATAAGTGATAGTGGAGTAAAAGTTTTATAAGAGGTAACACAACTGTTATCAAACCGAGCGAGGCAGTAATATTTTTTATTACTAGTAATTTTCCTTAATATGATGTTAGTAATTTTGCCTTGTGAGACAATAAATGCTTCTCGTGTTTGCGACACTGCTACTTGCTTCGTAGGAGGATAGTGGTCCGCAAGCAAAATCCGTGGCCTTAATCTGAATATTGAGTGTTCCATAATTTGCCAAATTTGGGCACATTTATCAGATGGGGAAGAAAAAAAAAAGAAATTGCTTCACCAAAGTCAACAAGTAAGTCAACATTTCTCAATCATCATCAATACCTTATAAGCACCAACAATGTCATTGGATCCTCCGATAACAAACCATTGGAAAATTCCTCTCCAACCTCGAGCTAGTTCTTACTCATGGCTGACAGGTATAACTCTCTCTCTCTCTCTCATTTTCTGAGCTCATTCCCTGCAAATATTCCTTCTTCTCTTGCTTGCCCACGGCAGGAACAGCCAACGATCTGACATTGAAGAGCAATTGGACGAGAAGAAGTACTTCCAGAAGGTGCTTGACGACGTCGTGAGCCTCAACTCCCTCTTCACTATCGCAGTCTTCATCGGCCTCTCTTTCGCCCAGCCGGGCCAAGTTCAGAGCCTCAACGATGACCCCAGTTGCGAGTCAGACACCCCCATACGGAAGCGGCTCGTAGCCTTTGAGATCGCCTCCTTCAGCTGCTTCATCTTTTCCGGCGTCCTCGCCAAGACCGTCAAGATCTTCCTCTACACATCCGAGAAGCAGGATGCCCTAGACAGAGAAGAGAAGGGAAACGAGGAACCCCACAAGTCGGAAGAAAAGAAGCAGAAGGCTTACCGCAAGGGGCCGAGCCTCATTGGGTTCTATTTGTCAATCTATGGGACCATGCTCGGGTGCTTGCTGCTTCTCCTGGCCATGGTCGACGTCGTCCAGATCAAGCTTGGTCGGCTCTCATGCCACAGCAAGTCCACATTGACCACTGTCTGCGTCATGGTTGGCATCATCGGCCTTTGCCTGCTAATCTTCTTCTTTGCAGTGACCAACGGCGTGACGATCGCCGTGCGAATGAAAAAGGACAAAGAAAATAAACAGGGCGCCGAGAAAAAAGAGAAAACAATAGGGAACCGTCCTGCAAGTGCCTTGTGAATACGTGACGACAAGAGGTGTTACATACACCCAGTGATCACGTGTTTTATTGTACGTAGGTTTGTGTTGTGCTCGATATGTCGCTGGTCCATGTATGCGATGTTTCGAGTGAAGGTATTATCCTTACCGTGCATTCCGTGTTTCTTGTCAGTCTTTGAGTGATTTGTATTGAAAAATGACTGGTCGCTCCATTGTCAATCATGATGAAAATTCGATTGCCCTTTACCAGTGAGATTTGAATCCATCCATTGAGTCGAAATTCATTGAGAGAAATTCTCCTAATTATTGTGTGACAAACTCAAGCCATACGTATGAACAATTGGACAATTCGTTAGAGCATATAAAGTTGTTTCCACATGGGACTCATATCTCAAGCAATATAGATTTCTTCCCAAGTTGTGACAGCTTTAACTCATTAGAAAATAGTCACTTGTGAGCTGCTAACCAGAGGAATGTTCTAAGTATGTTGAGGTCCACTTCCAAATCGCGGGCCATATACAATCAGACTTTTTGATTGTTTGCTTCATTGATTATCTCACCCACTGACTTTGCAGAGAAAAAATTCGCTTCTGCAATCTCCCACTAAAGAGTATCTTCCCCATCAAAGGCTAGAGGAGGTTTGACAGCCCGAATGCGGAAGATTACATCTTTAAATTAGTCAATTCAAGAGATCTAAAACCAAGGCCACCACGTTCCTTAGGCTTGTAGATGGACTCTCAATTCAGAAGGTGAATTCGACGTTTGTCACTTGTGTCTCACCATATGCAAGCACGACGATCCTTTCGAAACTCTCGACAATCATGAATTGGAACTTTAGTGCACTGCACGTGACAGATAGGATAGACATAACCACGGACTAGGAAGCACGAACACTTTCCGACATGCGACCGATATGTGATTAACAGTGTCGAGCAATTCGGACACGCCCGCGGCACGCGACTTCAGCATCTCGACACGTCATTACGACATCTATGGGTCAATTTTAAACATTTTCAAAAAATTAGAAATCAAAATGTAAATCTATCACAATCTATATACTTAAATCATATACCCAACCACCCTAAAATTGATATACCTAGCTTACCAAAAAAACCTAATCGCGAATCTCTTATGAAAGAAGACGACGAAGAAGAAGAAGAAGAAGAAGAAACTCACCGTTGATATTTTTATATATACATAATTATTTAATATGTATATATAGAATTATACATATAATATATAACGTGTCCCAACCGTGAAAATTCTCTATTTTTTGAGAAATGACATGTCGGCATATCGTGTGTGTCATGCCGCGTGTCGAGAATCGGTGCTACTTAGACGACAAACCAAGCTATAGTAATTCAACTCTGCCATTGACAAGCTTTAAGATTTCCGTCCACTAGCCTCTTATTCTATTGTCCATTCAAACTCCGGTGTCATGTCGCAAGCATATTCAAGGTCCGTCATAGAGTCAAACTCCGGTATAGTTTTGAGTGCGTTGGTTCATTATTTTGGCAGAAATTGTGCTCACTAAGCCATTTCATCGAGTCAAACTTCGGCTTGGTCTACATTTTTGTAATTTCTTCCAAGTTCATGTGTATCAATTTCCTTTATATTGTACCCATTGAGTCTTTCCTTTGAGTCAAACTCCGGCTGGGATCATGTTTGTGTAATTATATTGGAATCCCTTCATAATTTTCGTGTTGAATTTCTGATTATCTGGATCTCTCATGTCCGGAATCACCACAGACCCTCTATCACATTTAAAAGTTGAAGAAAGAATTTCAGCAAAAGATATTTTATCATGGAGAAATTTTGGCGAAATAGTTCCAAATCTATTTCGGGCTAAAGATTTGTCCGAAAAATAGAAAAATAAATTTTTTTCACAAAATGGATTTCTATTCCAAACTTGTTAACCGGAACAGAAAAATAGAAAAATAGAGAAACATAATGATTATAATTGGAGTCTTTAGACACTTGGAGGGATTTGAGCATATGATCTCATCTTTAGGGAGCATTTTAAAATTTTATACCTTCTACTTATTTGTGGAAATGGAGAAATCTATCATTTCATATTAAAAACTATCACGGTTGCCTATATTGGAATTTCGTCAAAAGGGTAAGGATAATATCAACAAAATTGAAAAGTTAATAATTGAATTGACAGTTGTAGAATAGATCTAGGATTTTTTGGATAATTATTTTAAGTATATGTGAACATCAAGGGTTGACACCTAACTTTTAACAATCCAATTGGTCATTTATTGTATAGAAAATGAAGATTTGACCACGGCCCCTAAACAAAAATTTTAATAATTTACATTAGCATTACTAGAGCATTATTATAAGCCCACATGGATTGCATATTACATTGGAGCTAATGGACTTAAGTAGGAAGGCCCTTAGCCTCATTGAATTATCTGAACTAAGCCCGTGCAAGCATAAAATTCGGCCTCCCTGCCTAACACCTAGGCGATTGCACTTAATCGTTTGCAGGTTTTCCAACAAACTCAATGTTCCCGGTGATCATCTAGACCTTTGCCGGCGATTTTCCTCTTCAACTTTGCCTCTCTCAGACCAGTAACGTTTTCTCTTCTACCAATCCTTGCCAAGCACTTTTGATTAGGGGTGTCAAAATCGAACAATATTCCCAAACCGAAACACGAATCGATCCGAACTTTCAAGTATGTTCGGTTCGGGTCTTGTTTGGATCAGGTAATCACTTAAATTCTGGATATTTTACAGATTTTGGGTCATATGTCGGGTCGGGCCGTGTTTCGGTTTGTATATTGTTCTGTTTCGATACCCCTTCCAATAGTGGTTAGGTGATGAGTTCTATATAGTTGGCAGCTTTCTTAAATTCAAAGTCCCTCTGATTATAAGTTATTGTTGAGTGATGCAACTTGATTTTCTTTCTCCGCTCGTTTTATATCTCGAAAATGGAATTTCATTCTAATTTGCATTGACATTGTTTGTGAGTTGAAATGCTTTGATTATGAAGTTTTCTGCTCCATTCCTGCTTCTGAACAATTCTAGTAGGCGTGAGAATATCTTGCTCTTAAATAATAATTATGATTAAGTCGACACTAATGCAAAATGTTTAGAACTAAATTAGCACAATTGCAATAGATTTATGACTTTTTTTTGGCAATTTCTCCATTATACCTAGAACCTTCAATTATGTAGCTTTTGGACCGACGACTTTGTTGGCTTGATTCCAATGATATTATTCAAAAATTTAATCATGTTTATTGTATAAGTTCCCTCCACGAGGAAAAAGGAGAATAGTCGTTTTATCGCATTATTCGAAGATTTTCAAATAGAACTTGAATGTGATTTGGTTCACATGAAGGCATTTGATTACATGCGTCATTGATGTGTTGTGCTCCATCCTTCTTCTTAGGTTAACTAATGCATAGAAGAACACGCGATTACGCCTGTCTATGAATATTATAAGAAATCATCAAATGCTTTTTGGCTTTTAATTTTTCGCTTTAGAATTAAAAAAACAACAACAATGAGTTGACGTGAAAATGAAGGTGGACCCAATTAATTGTGGAGAAAGAGGCTACCAATCATGAAGTTTTCATGGAAGTGTTCAAGTATTGTCCTACATCTCTTGACAACGAGTCTCAAGTATTCTTTGTAGTCATGTGATCTTCCTCTACTTATCAGCTTAAGTGTTTGGGTTGAACTTTCTAACATGGTTCAAGAGCCATTACTATCCCTTTCTCCAATGTACGTTCAACAAATCACTAGCGACTATATTTGGCAAAATTCGCATCAGCCAACATAATTTCCTAAACAAGTCCCAATGAAATAAGAAAGCGGAAAAAGACGAAACATTTTTCATGTGGCTGGTAGCCTCGGAGCCCACACAGATAGATGCACTAATTTGACTTGCCTTGGAACGATTTGCACGATTAATAAAGACTAAGGTTGTTGTCTCTCAAATGTGGATAAGAGACTGCATACATTGGAAGATCGACCAATCCCTTATGGACGAAGCATTGGTCTGTCATTCGAAGAACGCTTCCGATGGCTACGACCGAATTTTTCATACGAGTATCATTTATCGCGTCAACTTTGGTTAAGTTATTTTTAGATTAATTGTGCAACACAAAGTGCTTTACAAAACACTCAAGGAGTAAAAGTTATGAGAGGTAACTGTTATCAAATCGAATGAGGCAGTGATTATAATACTAGTGATTCTCATATAAGTCTACATTTCTCAATCATCATCAATTCCTTATAAGTACCAACACTGTCATTGGATCCTCCGATAACAGACTGTCGAAAGATTCCTCTCCAACCTCAATCTAGTTCTTGCTTATGGCTGACAGGTGTAACTCTCTCTCTCTCTCTCTCTCACACACACACACACACATTCTGAGATCATTCTCTGCAAATATTCCTTCTCTTGCTTGCCCACGGCAAGAACAGCAAACGATTTACAGATGAAGAGCAAGTGGACGAGAAGAAGTACTTCCAGAAGGTGCTTGACGACGTCGTGAGCCTCAACTCCCTCTTCACTATCGCAGTGCTCATTGGCCTCTCTTTCGCCCAGCCGGGCCAAGTTCAGAGCCTCGACAATGACCCCAGTTGCGAACGCGGACACCGCTTTATGGAAGCGGCTCATAGCGTTTGAGATCGCCTCCTTCAGCTGCTTCATCTTTTCCGGCATCCTCGCGAAGAGCGTCAAGATCTTCCTCTGCACATCCGAGAAGCAGGATGCCCTAAACAAAGAACAGAATGGAAACGTGGACCCCAACAACCCGGAGGAAGAGAAGCCCCACAAGGCTCACCGCAAGAGGCTGTGCCTCATCGGGTTCTATTTGTCAATCTATGGGACCATGCTCGGGTGGTTTCTGCTTCTCCTGGCCACGGTCGACGTCGTCCAAATCAAGCTTGGCCAGCTCTCATGCCACAGCAAGTTCACCTTCACCACTGTCAGCGTCATGGTTGGCATCCCTGCCGATCTTCTTCTTTGCAGTGACCAACGGCCTGAGGATCGCCGCTGTGCAAATGAAAAAGAACAAAGAAAATAAATAGGGCACCGAGAAAAAAAAAAAAAAAAAAAAAAGACAGGGCACTCTCTCACAGATGCCTGAGAATGTGTGACGACAAGAGGTGATAAGTTAATCAATCGGGCAATCTAAAATATGCAGGAACTGTCATGTTGCACACACCCAGTGAGACATTTTATTAGACGTAGGTTTGTGTTGTGCTCAATATGACGCAGGCCCATGTATGTCATGTTTTAAGTAAAGGTGTTATCTTTACCGTGCATTCAATGTTTCTTGTGAGACTTTGAGTGATTTGTATTGAAAAGTGACTTGTTACTCCTTTGTCAATCATGATGTAAATTTGATCACCCTTTTATGAGCGAGATTTGAATTCATCCATTGAGTCAAAATTCATGGGGAAAAATTGTCCAATCCCTCAGAACATATTAAGTTATTTTCACATGAGACTCATATCTCAAGCAATATAGATTTCTTCCCAAGTTATTGTTGGAAAAATATTAGGTAACATGAAAATTAAGAGTCGTTAGAAATCTATTTAGAAAGACGAGAAAGTAAGATCAATTCTTCGAGGCGTGCGAGCACTGTCCTTAAGGATAATTTCACCCTTTAGAGTATGAAACTCGGTGTATTAGGCTTCTAGTAGTTATTCTCCCAAGATACAACAAACTTTCTTCCATATTCCGCACCGAATATTAAAAGGAATAGGAAAAATGTCGTGTGTATAGCCCAAAGGAAATTAAAAGAAGGAAAGGAAATTCTCTTGGTAATTCGGTGAATCATCAAGATCGTCTCTTGAAGTTCAATTTATATTATAAAAAAAAAAAAAGAAAGCCCTTGATTATAAAGCCGTTGTGAAATAATGGATGATTTATGAAGAAATAAATTGCACGTTACAAAATCGTTATAAGACCGTTATATGACCGTTTAGAAACCATTATATGATTCATATAAACCTGATTCATGGGATCGCCAATCAAATAAGTTAAGTTACCATCACCATTGATTTTCTAACTTTATATAATCGTTGGACATAATTCCATCTTTAAGTAGTTACTTTACCACATCATGCCTCAATCAGATATGTGTCTCCCAATTTGGCTAGCGAATTCGTTTGTTCTTCGGAAATTGTTTCCGAATTCATTTTGATTCCACTCCTTGACGTTGTTTCTAAGTTGGAGCAGAACAACATGAATCAGCAACTCATCGTTCCAATTAAGCTGAGCAGACTCTTTAAAAGAAGTATGAGTTTACTAAGTTGCTTCAAAATGAAAAGCCTGATTTACCTTACGAGTCCTCTCGGGTGCAGAGCAATCGAGAGAGGATGATGGTCAGATCTAATTCTCGGAAGTACCTAAACCGTGGCATCAGCAAATAACAAGCGCTAAGCAAGATTGCGCAATTCTCTCGGTCGAGACACTCGAATACCCGATTCTATCCATTCAACTAGGGCCGACGCTATGTAAATTTCGTTCCCCTCCAACCAAGATCAATCCGACAATATCTGTCAATCCACTCTCTAAACCCGGTACATTTCACAGCGTTGACTGGTGCGCCACCTTTGTTTTCGTCCAGGTACGCAATGTTGTTAAAATCAACGGTGACCTCAAAGGTTATGTTATTGTAGGAGCTATTTGCTCACGATGATCCCTCAGTTGTGCTTCAGCTAATTCATCTGGTTTTGGCATAGACAGCAGTTAACCACTGGGATCTATTACCACCCTCTCTAACTCGGACATGAATAAATCGAGAATCAACTTGGACCACTCCATGGTGAAGGAAGCATTGCGCCATAGATAGCAACTAGATTCCTCTCGAAAAGCCTTGTGCCTCGGCGCGAGAATAATGAGGAAATCGGAAGTTTCTTCACCTTCGACTTAACAGTTATCAGTTGGTTTTGGTGTGCTTGTAGGACATCTTTCGGGCTCTGCGGCACGTGTTTTGATTTGAAGAGAGCTCTGTAATAGAGTGATGCACAAGAGGAAGCACCATGTTGTTACATGTTAGGATGCAGATTTAAAGAATTGAGTGGCAATGCAGATAAGTTATATTGAGTGGAAGAACCTTGTTGAGAAAGTCCCAAACTCTCGTTTTCTGTGAACAAGCCCTTAGAATCAAAATCAACAACTTCAGCCATCTTTTTTCTCTTTGGTTCTCATGGCGGTTTGCATCTTCGGAATATGTATCTCTTGCTAAGGAGGATCATTCAAATCTTCGCAGACGTTTGCTTGAGGTAGCACTGAAAAGCGAGACCCCGCATCAACTAAGGCTCCACCTTCTTATTATTATTACTATTATTTTTGGTGTGGTGCACATTCCCATTGACAAACGAGCACGGGATCTTATGAATATCTACTGCTATATATATATATATACTCTTTTTCGTTTGTAATTGAGTGGCGTAATGAGAAAGGTGCGAGATACTAATTATAGTGAAATCCTCTGCTTGGATGCAAGACTAGTTTAAGGGTGAAGCGGGATGAACTTTGCGCTCGATTTTTTCTTTCTCGTTTTTATATTTTATTTCGTTGCGGTTATGCGCCGAATCCTACCAATTTTCGACTATTAGCTAGCGCTCCTTCCACTTCACCGCGTCGTGCACGTCCATCCACGGGGAAAACCTAAAATGGGGATCCCTTTGAATGTGTTGTCGTCTTCATCTCCTTTGGGTTTTACCCTTTTAGACCCACGGTCATGTGATCCCGGGTCCACAATGACCATATTTAAAACAAGTCATATGTATACCTGCATGTTCCTCACGTCTAAGTTTTCATGAAGCTCTATATTAAATTAATACTCAAGCATAGCAAAAAAATAAACTAGAAAAGTCTTATTATAGCAAAAAGTTAATTAAAAAACTCGTAAAGCCAGCATTTAGCGTTATCCGTAACTAAACCCTAATTCTAATAAATAATATTTTCCAAAATTAACTGTCATTAAGAGAGAAATCTACTAGGAAGATAGGAAATTAAAATGTCAGATTAAAGAATACTCGTCCAATTTGTATCGCCTACATGTTGCAGCGCGATTACGAAAAAAGTTATCCGACTTAGTGCCAGGAAATATAACTAGTTATGTTCGCATAAATTGAAATATCTACCTTTCGATTAGCTATGTTAGAGCATTGGTTAAAGATGAGGAGCTAGAATCAACTTAGGAACTTTAGACATGTTCCTAATGGAATAGATATGAACAAAGACTATCCGCAACAATGGGTCCCTATTCTCATCCCAATTTACTTGAGGAAAATTACCAAAAAAGTCAAAAATTTATTGTAACTATGCTAATTCAGTCCTAAAAAAAATTATTTTTTCCTTTATCAATTCAGTCCTAAACCTTTTGCATTTGTGCCAATTCGGTCATTTGGTCGGCTAGCGCTGATGTGGATAATATTTAATGATCTATTTTTATTTTTTTATTTTCTTTCTCTTTCTTTTTGTTTCTTTCTCCTGTGGCCGTTGAGGGCTTCGTGGCCCTTGCCCGCGGCCATGCATCTCGAATCCGGACCATTGAGAGGCACGATCGGGAGCGAGGCCGCCTTGCCAAGGCCTCGTTGCCAAGGCCTCGTTGCCCACGGCCATGTCCTCTCCCGGCTTGGACAAGGCCGAGCGAGGGCCGTGAAGTCCTCACCGACAACAGTAGGAAGAAAAAAAAGAACGAGAAAGAAAAGAAAAAAAGAGGAAAAAGAACTTAAAATATTGTTAAAATTATCTATGTCGGCGTCGGTGGTTAAATGGATTGAAGTGACACAAATACAAAAGGTATAGGGTTGAATTGGTAAAAATAAATGTTTATGACTGAATTGATACAATTACAATAAGTTTAGGACATTTTTTTGGTAATTTCCCGTTAAACTGGAAACCTTCGATTATACAGCTTTTGGACCGACGACTTTGCTGGCTTGATTCCAATGACATGGTCACGTTTGTGTAGGAGCTCCCTCCACGAAGAAAAAGGAGTGTGTCCTTTTATCACATGCGTTGTTTGATCTAAAGTTCTTTTATCACATTATTCAAAGATTTTCAAACAGAACTTGAATGGGATTGGGTTCACATGAACCCATTTGATTACATGCGGTATTGAATGTGACTTGGTTCACGTGCACAGAGAGAGCATAGGAGACTTACTCCATCCTTCTTCTTGGGTTAATTAATGGAAATAAGAACACGTTTACATGCAATCATCAAATGCTTTTTGACTATTAATTTTCGTTTTAAAATAGAAAAAGATCAACGATGAGTTGATATGCGAAAACGAAGGGTGACCCAATCGATTGTGGGGAAAGAGGGTACCGTTCATCAAGTTTTGATTAAAGCATTAAAATATTGATCTATATCTCTTGATGACAAGTCTTAAATATTCTTTATATTCATGTGATTTCCTTTTACCTATCTGGCTAAACTTTTGGGTTGGATTTTCTTACGTGCTATAAAAGCCATTATTATCCCTTTTTACAATGTGCATAAAAAAAAACTAGCAATTATAATCGACGGCGGGGAAAATTGTCCAATCGAGTCATAAACATATTGTACATGTATCAATACGGCCATAAATTTTAAATTTTTCCGAATGTAATCCTAAATCTTTGGGCGAAACACTACCATGTCAGCGATTTTCAATGAAAAATGGTTGGGATGATTGCATTTCAATTTTGCTTAAAAGGTTTAGAAATATATTGGAAAAAATTTAAAAAAATTATAACTAAATTGCCATATATGCAATATGTTCTTGGAATTAGACCGTATATCAACAAACCTTCAATTCAATCTTTAAGATAGGACTCTTAATTATCAGATTTTTCAATCCTATGGCTAACGTTAAATCCTATCCTAGTTAGAGCTTCTAAACTAACGGCCTAGATTGAATCCTATACCTACTAGTAAACCCTTGTTCTATATATACATGATTATGCCAAGGGTTGAAGGGTTTCACATTCAGAATTCACAATGAAAAGGGGAAAGAGAGAAAAAGAGAGGGCTTTGTTGTGGTCTTTTTTCGGGTACGATGCAATGAGTTCTCTAGAGGGGAGTGCTAGATCACCTTCTTCCATCTACCCTTCACGAGGGCTTGTCTGTGCATCAATAATCATCGCCGCTCCAAGTGTCCCTCTGTCGGCACCGAAGGCTCCAAGGCAACATGAACTTGGCGGTTGAAGGGATTTATCGAAAACGAATCGGACGATCACACGGAGAATCAAGAAAAATTTAGAATGACGCATGAGATTACCCAGGTTCACCCCAAGATTAGGGCTACGTCCCGCAAAGAGATTTCACTATATTTCTTTCGGTTACAGCCAATTCTTGCTTAATACAATGATAAAATCGAGTAAAATATATATGCCCCAAAACGGGCTAAAAACCTAAAACCTCTTAATTCCAACCATACGGGCCAGCTTAAATAAAAGCCCAAACCCGTAGAGGTTTCGGGGGAACCCCGTCGGGAGGCGCCGCCCTCGAACCCCCGCCCGCCACGACCGGGCAAGGGGACACCCGTGTCGGGCGCGCGCCCCGAACCCCGCATCCCGCGCGCAGGGGTCACATGTCGTTGGGTAACACTTCGGTTTTCCTAAGCTCACGTGGGCGTACCCGGTGTGAGAAACAAGGGTCTCCGAAGTATTCGCCAACTCCAACATTCTCCCACTTGGTGGATACTTCGCGCAAATAAGAGCCCTTCCAATATCATTCTTCTTCAATCCAATCGCAAGAAGAGCACCATTCAAACTTCCTTTTGTGACTGACTTTAGTAAGGAAGTCTGAATTATTTTCTACCGTGTCGACCTTTACAAGTCGAACCTCATTCTTCTCCACTTTTTCTCGATGAAATGATATTGAATATCAATGTGCTTTGTGCGTGAGTGAAACGCCGGATTCTTGGCTAAATAAATAGCCCCTTGATTATCACATCTCACATCTACAGCACCTTGCTCAAAACCAAGCTCCGAGCACAACCGCCGTAATCATACGGCCTCTTTTCCAAAGCATGAGTAAGAGCCATATACTAAGCCTCTCGTAGAAGAAAGCGCTACCACGCTTTGCCTTCTACTCATCCAACTCAACGCAAGCACCAAACAATGTGAAAACAAACCCGCTAGTGGACCGTCTACTATCAATATCTCCACCCCAATCGGCATCTACATGGCCTATGATATCAAGCATGTTTTCATCCCCTGTACCTTCAAAACATAAAGAAAAATTCGAAGTTCCACGAAGATACCCGAAAACTCTTTTGATCGCATTCCAAGTGTTCTCTACCCGGGTTAGACATATATCGGCTCAAGACTCCCACCGCTTGGGCTATATCCGGACGCGTGCACACCATAGCATACATCAAGCTACCCACCGCACTCGCGTATGAAACTCGGGCCATCTCCTCGCCTTCCTCATCCGTTTTGGGACGAGTGTTCGCGAGATAACTTGGTCCCTAAAGGTATAGAGGTACCAACAAAGCTTGCAGTCTATCATATTGAATTTCTTCAAAATTTCTTTGATGTATTTCTCCTGCTCTAGCCATAGCTTCCGTTTCTCACGGTCTCTACTAATCTGCATGCCCAAAATAAAATTTGCAGGCCCCAAGTCTTTCATTTCGAACTTTTTAGCCAACAAACTCTTCACGGACTTCACCATCTTCACGCTATTCCCGATCAACAACATATCATCAACATATAGCGTGAGAATGACAAACCGATTGCTCGTCCTCTTCACATAAACACAATGGTCAGAATTTGAACGCACAAAATCAAGTTGGAGCATATACGTGTCAAACTTCTAGTACCATATCCTCGGTGACTACTTTAGCCCATATAAGGACTTTTTTAATTTGCACACCAGATTTTCTTTTCCTTTTACTTCAAAGCCTTCTGGTTGCTTCATATATATCTCCTCCTCCAAGTCCCCATGAAGGAAAGCCGTCTTGACATCCATCTGTTCTACCTCAAGATCATATGCAGTTGCTACGGAGACGGAACAAATCGTATCGAGGTCAACTTTGCCACGGGAGAGAAAATCTCGTCATAGTCAACACCCTCGATCCGAGAGTACCCCTTGGCTACAAGCCTAGCCTTGTACTTCTCTACGGTCCCATCGGGTTTCAGCTTTTGCTTGAACACCCATTTACACCCAATTGCCTTTCTATCGTTAGGCAATTTACACAAGCTCCATGTTTCATTTTTATCAAGCGATCGCACCTCATCTATCATTGCGAGCTCCCACCGATTCGCATCATCCATGGATCTCGCCTCTTTTACGAACTAGGATCAACTCCGGTAATGCTCAAAGCATGAAACGTACTCAAAGCACTAAGAGAGTATCGAAGTGGTACCTTTCTTTCCGCGTCGATCTCTTGAGAGCCGGCATGCTATTCTGTATCCGAGTCTTCATCCGAATCTACATCCTCGACTTCATCAACCGAGTCTCCTTGCTCCGATTCGGAATCGATTCTACTAGCGTATCTTGTGGAACCATCTCCATAGCTTTAGTTTTAGGATTTTCTTCAAGCACTACCACTTTCTTGGGCTCATCCCCTTTCGTGTGCCAACCTGGGATTGTGATTCACGAAAGACGACATCCCCCTGTTGTATATAATGGTCTTTGATTCTGGATTCCATGACTTATAGCCCTTGACCCCTTCCTTGTATCCGACAAATATGTTCTTCTCGGACTTATTGTCAAGCTTACCCCGTTTCTCCTTGGGTACATCAACATATGCATCACACCCGAACACTCGAACATGTAGCTGATTCGGCTTCTTCCCAAACGCTGCCTCATATGGTGTACGATCCTTCACCGATGAGGTCGGTGACCGGTTCTTCAAATAACAGGCCGTGGCTATAGCTTCCGCCCAAAATTCTGGCTCCAAACCCGCCCAACTCAGCATGCATCTCGCCTTTTCTATGAGTGACCGATTTAACCTTTCGGCCACCCCATTCTGTTGGGGCGTATATGGAGTCGTCTTTCTCGCCTTGCAATACCATTATCCACACAAAATTGCTCGAACTTATCCGAACAAAATTCACCTCCGTTATCCGTATGAAGGACCTTGATCTTCCCGCCCAATTGATTTTCAACCAGGGCCTTAAATTCACGAAATTTCTCGAATACATCTGATTTACTCTTAATAAAATAAATCCAACTATATCTCGAAAAATCATCTATGAATGATACATAGTACCTGGATCCTCCAATAGATGGAGTCGGAGTAGGTCCAAAAACGTCACTTCGTGAATCGGCTCGAGAACCTCGTTTGCTCTCGTACCGGTGTGTTGGAAGCTAACTCGGTTCTGTTTTCCATGAAGATAGTGTTCACAAAACCCAAAACCCATAGAGCATTTTGGAACTCATTCTACCATCCGACTCGAAACTAAGGTAAACAGCCCCTTTTCACCGATGTGCCCTAACCTCGATGCCACAACATGGACATATCATGTCCATCTTTCTTAGCCTTTTCGAAACAAATCCGCTACCAATAGTCACTTGTTTCCCCGAGCAGCTTGTATAATGTCCCGTAACGGACTCCTCGTGCAATCACAATAGAACCTCGAGTCATCTTGCACGAATCCTTATCACGGCTAAAAGTAACCCCCCGAATCAGCCATCGTACCGACCGATAATGATTTCTACTCATCAAGGGTATGTGCATCACGTCCGGAATAGTCTTCACGGTGCCATTACTCATCCTCGCCTTCACCCCGCCACGCCCGACAATCCGAACTACGAGTATCATCTCCGAGCATGACATCCCCACCATTATATTGCTCATATTCACAAAACCGGTGTCTATGAGGCGTCATGTGGTATGAAGCACCGGTATCGATCAACCGGATATCCTTGTTTGATTGCGCCATACATGCAGCAGCCACATACATATCTCCCGCATCGACCTCCTTTTTACCCTAGGATGATTCAGCTTCTTTCTTAAAAATTGGCTTGTTTTTACAATCTCGCTTCACATGGCCCCATTCTTCACATCTCCAAGATCGTACCCTCCTCTCCCTACTCTTCGATCGCCCACGAGATTTGGACCTGGACCCTTTCCAATTCCGAGTCTTCTCTATTGGCCTTCCCCTAGCCGCCAATGCCTCTTTACCGGAATTTCCCGATCCCTTTCTTCGTGTCTCCTCCGATAACAAAGCGTAACACACACTTTCATATGATAATTCCTTATCCCCACCACCGATCACCACAATCAAGTTATCCCATGAATCCGGCAGGTGAACAAAGTAGTGTTATCGCCTTATCATCATCCTCAAACTTAACACCGATTGATACGAGTTGACTAATCACCGTGTTAAAGCTATACGAGATGTGCAGAAAATGAGTCACCCTCATGCATCCGAAGATTATACAGCTTTTTTTCTCAAAAATAGCTTATTAACTAACGACTTACTTTGATACGGCGACTCCAGGTTCTGCCACAAATCCTTGGCTGTAGGTTAGCTCATCACGTTCGTCGAATCGAGTCCGTGAGAAAAAGTCGAATCGAGTCGTGAGACAAAGTCGAATCAAACCCTTTGCTTTCCAATCAATCCGATCTCGGTCTTCAATCTCCTTTAGATCCGCCCTTTTGGAAGACGTCTCGTCATCCTTCCCCGCTTCCTTGCCCGATTCCTTTATCACGACACCAGGCTTCGCAGCAACAGGCCTTTCCATTTCGATTGCCGACCAAAGATCTCGATCGCAAAGTAGATCCTCCATCTTCATCTTCCACAGATCGAATCGCGTCCCATCGAATTTTTCGATCTCAATCCGTGACCCTCCCGACATCTACGATAAACCATAATCTCTCGAACACAAGGCCCCTGGTACCAATTGAAGGGATTTATCGAAAACGAATCGGACGATCACCACGGAGAATCAAGAAAAATTTGGAATGACGCACGAGATTACCCAGGTTCACCCCAAGATTAGGGCTACGTCCCGCAAAGAGATTTCACTATATTTCTTTCGGTTACTGCCAATTCTTGCTTAATACAATGATAAAACCGAGTAAAATATATATGCCCCAAAACGGGCTAAAAACCTAAAACCTCTTAATTCCAACCATACGGGCCAGCTTAAATAAAAGCCCAAACCCGTAGAGGTTTCGGAGGAACCCCCGTCGGGAGGCGCTGCCCTCGAACCCCCGCCCGCCGACCGGGCAGCGGGACATACCCGTGTGGGGGCGCTGCCCCCGAACCCCCGCATCCCGTGCGCGGGGTCACATGTCGTTGGGTAACACTTCGGTTTTCCTAAGCTCACGTAGGCGTACCCGGTGTGAGAAACAAGGGTCTCCGAAGTATTCGCCAACTCCAACAGCGGTCACTTTTTGAAGGTCTTCTGTGTGGTGCACAAGAAAGCACTAAAGTTAGACGGGTGGAAAATCTGATTGTGGGATTTGGACGGCAAAGCTTGGAGACCAGCCAGATGAGGTCAAGAACTCTTCACCCAAGATTGGTCCAACGTTGACCATGTGGAAGAATCACGCTCCAGTCCATGATGCACAAGCAGACCAACAAAGATTTGTCCTCGTCCTTCTAAGTTCGGTGATCCTCAAGGCCAATCCCCCAGGAGTCGTATCCGAGCTGTTGTCTTGAATACAGAGATCCAAGCCGCAAAGTTCCTCGTCGATAGATCCAAAGGCGGCTGGTTTTGGGCAAGCGATACCGGTTGTTCAGTGCAAAATTTGCTCGGCCTTCACACGTATTTTTCTCGTCTTTTGGTTGTAAACATGTTATCTATTTGATTGGAATTTACACATGTTATATGTATATTGCTCAAATCGACATGTCCTTGGAATTCAAGTTTGAAATCTTAAATTTTAGATGAACAAACCTTGATTCTCGAATTTTCTCTAAAAAGGACGATTTTGATCCAAAAAATTCAGATTTTTATCCGAAAGGGGCTACTTTGAATAGAATTGATTGTTATCTCGGGTATAATTTTCTGAATTAAAAGAACGCTAAATCTAAATTAGAAAAATATTTTTCCTAATAGGCAACATCTATGTTACGACCCTCTAGTTTAGTAAAGACGAGAAGTTAGCTAATCGATCTATTACCATTTAGATCCGATTTGCTATCTTCGTGAGCCGATTTTAGATTTTGGGTATTTTAATTTTCAAAAAAGATGATGATGGATATCCGTGATTTCTTGCTCTTGATTGTGGATAGGGATCTTCTTTGGCCTTGGATGATATCTTTATTTTCGATTGAATCCCATGAATATTAAAATTCCTTAAAAGATTTAGTAAGACATGGTTTTCTTAGAAAGCCCTATCTATTGAATTTTTTGGGGAGGATAATGATTCTTAGAAGCCTCATCTTATTTGATAATGTGAAATAAAATTGAATAAGGAAATCTTTCATGCATATCTTGTCTTGGCAGAAAATTCAAAGGCAAAGGAGTAAAAAATCAGCTCGTGTTATCTTGTGTGATTCCATGCATATTTTGAATATCTCACATCATCCTCATGCATATTTTCGAAATTTATGTCTGCATATCTTGCATATTCACCTCATGTTTTCGAGTATCATTTATTGCATTCCATCTTTAAAAAACAAATCATTTGCATATCATGCATATCTTTTAATACTCAAGCATAGCAAAAAAATAAACTAGAAAAGTCATATTATAGCAAAAAGTTAATTAGAAAACTCGTAAGGCCAGCATTTAGCGTTATCCGTAACTAAACCCTAATTCTAGTAAATAATATTTTCCAAAATTAACTGTCATTAAGAGAGAAATCTACTAGGAAGATAGGAAATTAAAATGTCAGATTAAAGAATGCTCATCCAATTTGTATCGCCTACATGTTGCAGCGCGATTACGAAAAAAGTTATCCGACTTAGTGCCAGGAAATATAACTAGTTATGTTTGCATAAATTGAAATATATACCTTTCGATTAGCTATGTTAGAGCATTGATTAAAGATGAGAAACTAGAATCAACTTAGGAACTTTAGACATGTTCCTAATGGAATAGATATTAACAAAGACTATCTGCAACAATGGGTCTCTATTCTCATCCCAATTTACTTGAGGAAAATTACCAAAAAGTCAAAAATTTATTGTAATTATGCTAATTCAGTCCTAAAAAAAATTATTTTTTCCTTTATCAATTCAGTCCTAAACCTTTTGCATTTGTGCCAATTCAGTCATTTGGTTGGCTAGAGACTGACGTGGATAATTTTTAATGATAATATTTTTATATTTTTATTTTCTTTCTCTTTCTTTTGTTTCTTTCTCCTGTGGCCATTGAGGGCTTCATGGCCCTTGCCCGCGGCCATGCATCTCGAATCCAAACCATTGAGAGGCACGACCGGGAGCGAGGCCGCCTTGCCAAGGCCTCGTTGCCCGCGGTCATGTCCTCTCCCAGCTTGGACAAGGCCGAGCGAGGGCCGTGAAGTCCTCACCGACAACAAAGTAGGAAGAAAAAAAAAGAACGAGAAAGAAAAGAAAAAAGGAAAAAGAACTTAAAATATTATTAAAATTATCCATGTCAGCGCCGGTGGTTAAATGGATTGAAGTAACACAAATACAAAAGGTATAGGGTTGAATTGGTAAAAATAAATGTTTATGACTGAATTGGTACAATTACAATAAGTTTAGGACATTTTTTTGGCAATTTCCCCGTTAAACTGGGAACCTTCATTTATACAGCTTTTGGACCGACGACTTTGCTGGCTTGATTCCAATGACATGGTCATGTTTGTGTAGGAGTTCCCTCCACGAAGAAAAAGGAGTGTGTCCTTTTATCACATGCGTTGTTTGATCTAAAGTTCTTTTATCACATTATTCAATGATTTTCAAACAGAACTTGAATGGGATTTGGTTCACATGAAGCCATTTGATTTGGATCACATTGATTTGGTTCACTTGCACGGAGTGAGCATAGGAGACTTACTCCATCCTTCTTCCTAGGTGAATTAATGGAAATAAGAACACGTTTACAAGCAATCATCAAATGCTTTTTGACTTTTAATTTTCGCTTTCGAATAAACAAAATCAAGGATGAGTTGATATGTGAAAACGAAGGGTGACACAATCGATTGTGGGGAAAGAGGGTACCGTTCATCAAGTTTTGATTAAAGCATTAAAATATTGTTCTATACCTATTGATGACAATTCTTAAATATTTTTTATATTCATGTGATCTCCTTTTACCTATCCGATTAAGCTTTTGGGTTGGATTTTCTGGCGTGCTACAAAAGCCGGTGTTATCCCTTTCTACAATGTGCAAAAAAAAAAAAAACTAGCAACTACAATCGACGGCGGGAAAATTGTCCAATCAGTCATAAACATATTGTACATGTATCAATACGGTCATAAATTTTAAATTTTTCCGAATGTAATCCAAAATCTTTGGGCGAAACATTGTCATGTCAGCGATTTCCGACGAAAAATGGCTGGGATGATTGCATTTCAATTTCGCTTAAAAGGTTTAGAAATAAATTGGAAAAAATTAAAAAAAATTATAACTAAATTGCCATATATGCAATATGTTCCCCGTATTAGAATGTACATGAAAAAACCTTCAATTCAATCTTTAAGATAGGGCTCTTAATTATTATATTTTTCAATCCTACGGCTAACGTTAAATCCTACCCTAGCTAGAGCATCTAAACTAACGGCCTAGATTGAATCCTACGCCTACTAGTAAACCCTTGTTCTATAAATACATGATTATGTCTAGGGTTGGAGGAATTCCACATTCAGAATTCACATGAAAAGGGGAAAGAGAGAAAACGAGAGGGCTTTGTTGTGGTCTTTTTCTGGGTACGACGCAATGAGTTCTCGAGAGGGGAGTGCTAGATCATCTTCTTCCATCTATCCTTCACGAGGGCTTATCCGTGCATCAATAATCATCGCCGCTCTAGTGTCCCTCTGTTGGCACCCAAGGCTCCAAGGCAACATGAACTTGGCGGTCACTTTTTGAAGGTCTTCTGTGTGGTGCATAAGAAAGCCCTAAAATTAGACGGGTGGAAAATCTGATTGTGGAATTTGGACGGCAAAGCTTGGAGACCAGCCAGATGAGGTCAAGAACTCTTCGCCCAATATTGGTCCAATGTTGACCATGTGGAAGAATCATGCTCCAGTCCATGATGCACGAGCAGACCAACAAAGATTTGTCCTCGTCCTTCCAAGTTACTCGAGCCCCATTCGGTGATCCTCAAGGCCAATCCCCGAGGAGTTGTATCCGAGCTGTCGTCTTGAATACAGAGATCCAAGCCGCGAAGGTTCCCCGTCGATAGGTCCAAAGGCAGCTAGTTTTGGGCAAGCGATACCGGTTGTTCAGTGCAAAATTTGCTCGGCCTTCACACGTATTTTTCTCGTCTTTTGGTTGCAAACATGTAATCTATTTGATTGGAATTTACACATGTTATATATATTGCTCAAATCGACATGTTCTTGGAATTCAAGTTCGAAATCTTAAATTTTAGATGAACAAACCTTGATTCTCGAGTTTTCTCTAAAAAGGACGATTTTGATCCAAAAAGTTCGGATTTTTATCCAAAAGGGGCTACTTTGAACCGAATTGATTGTTATCTTGGGTATAATTTTCTGAATTAAAAGAACGCTAAATCTAAATTAGAAAAATATTTTTCCTAATAGGCAACGTCTATGTTAAGTTGGATAATCTTACCCGTTGTTCGAGATATGACCCCGTAGCTTAGTAAAGACGAGAAATTACCTAATTTGATCTATTGCCATTTAGATCCGATTTGCTATCTTCGTGAACCGATTTTAGATTTTAGGTATTTTAATTTTCAAAAAGGGATGAAGATGGATATTCGTGATTTCTTGCTCTTGATTGTGGATAGGGATCTTCTTTGGCCTTGGATGATATCTTTATTTTCGATTGAATCCCATGAATATTAAAATTCCTTAAAAGATTTAGTAAGATATGGTTTTCTTAGAAAGCCCTATATATTGAATTTATTTAGGAAGATAAGGATTCTTAGAAGCCTCATCTTATTTGATAATGTGAGATAAAATTGAATAAGGAATCTTTCATGCATATCTTGTCTTGGCCGAAAATTCAAAGGAAAAGGAGTAAAAAATCAGCTCGTGTTATCTTGTGTGATTCCATGCATATCTTGAATATCTTACATCATCCTCATGCATATTCTCGAATTTTACGTTTGCATATCTTACATATTCACCTCATGTTTTCGAGTATCATGTATTGCATTCCATCTTTAAAAAATAAAATCATTTGCATATCATGTATATCTTTTATCTCATGCATCTTTTATTGTCGAAAATATAAAAAACACCAGATAAAAATCTGCTCATTCATGATCTTGCATTATCTCATGTCATTCATATTTTCGTCTACCATTTAGTCCCTCATCCATTTTTTTCGAAAATCATAGCATTTGCATGTCTCATAATTTGCATGTTTATTATTTTGCCATGTCATTTTGTATGTCATTAGTATCATGCTTAGGATATTCATTTTAGATTATTCTAATTGCATGACTAAATTGCTTGGATTGGAATTCGCATGTTATCTAGGTTAGACATGAGTTTTCGTGTGTTACATAGTTCTTGCATGTTTAGTTTAATTAATTGCGTGATAGCTTGCTTGTTTAATTAATCAATTTCTTGATTGCTTTTTCACATATGATTTTTGCATGTTTAGAATAAATTTGTCTTGCGTTATGCTTTAATGTTATGTCATTTTTGCATGCTTTAATTAACCAGCTAATTTTGCATATAAGGTAAAATGAACTTGATTTTGCATGCCTTGCATTGTATCTTTTATCCTTGACTCATCTCATTGCATTTTTGCCCACTCATGCATCATAATCATTCATGCATTGCATCTAAGAAAGTGAAAACATTAAGAACACCTCATTTGAACTTAAAGTGAATTCAATCGAGCTTGAGTTGCCAAACCTAGGGTTTTCATGGAATTAAGATACCGAAAGGGCATTAGCTTTAGTTAGTTAATATAACAAAGTCTCCGAATCCTTAATCTCTAGTTTATAAGAATAAAATAATTCCCCCGCTATTTTATTTAGATTTCTAACAAACTTACCAAAAATAGTTAGTGGCGACTCCGAATTCTAAATAATTCTAATTAATCAAGGTTGTGATTTGGTAGGGATTGTGAGAGTCCTTATTAGGTTAGTTATCTAACTAGCCTGATAATCCATTAACCTAAGGTCTTAACCGATTTTTAGGTCGGGACAGCAATTAAAGAAAATTTTTGTTTAGGAGTCAGCATCTATCCCTAATTTTTTGTGTAATAAATTATTGAGTGGATTGTTAAAATTTAGGTGTCAACAAAGGGATGTTTTTGTATATTTGATTTTTTTTTTAAAAAGTGCAAAGCCTATTGTTCGGCGACAATTTAATCGTAAACTTTTTAATTTTGTTAATTAAGTCCTTTCTTAGTATTTTTTTTAATAGGAAACGACACATTTATCCATTTTCTAATGTGGCTTCATCTCGCCAACTTAATTTCTTAAATAAGCCCATAGTTGTCATATATTTAGTATCGACTTTTTCGAACCGTAGGTTCAAGGATCGACGAGAATGATCTAGGTTTTTTTCACCCATGATGAAAGAAGAAAGCGGAAAAGAACAAGCATTTTTCATATGGGTGGTAGCCCACATAGATAGATGTACTGATTTGTCTTGGTAGCCCACATAGATAGATGTACTGATTTGTCTTACTTAGAAATGACTTCGCACGACTAAGAAAATTACCATTGTCATCTCCCATATGTGGCAAAGAGACGAACATCGATGACATTTTCTCATTATTACATTTGGCCAAATAGCATTGGAAGTTTGTCCCCATTATTCGCGTCTGAGTTGGGAGTTTCTATCGGTATAATCAATACTTTTATGGTCTTGGTCAACTTTTTCTTTTTATCCCTTGAACTCCATTGATAGGATGACAGATATGGTCCCCGACATCAATCTAAGTAGGAGATACGTGGATTTGAACATTCGGTCTATTGCTTCCAAACCAAGCGCTTAATTAGTCGTCCAATCCTTTATGGATCAAGTGTTTGTGTATCGGTGAACATCCAAATCCAATGGCTATGAGTGACTTTCTCAAGCAAGCACCATTTATCCCGTAAACTGTGTTGATCAATTTTGATCGAGTAATTTCTAAACGTATTATGCAACACAAAGTATTTTTGAAAAGGGAAATGATTTCCGACGATCTGCGTCGAAACGGTATAATCTCAACCGTAAATCTAGACACTATCGTTGCATATTTTACATAAAGCACTCATTGATTGAAAAATCGTATTGTCACAAATAATCGATGATCTTATCACATTGTCGCTAAGAGCTTCCTTTTGAAAATTCTGATGGAGTTAATTGAATAAGTAAGCAACTAGTTTGTGATCAAATCTTAACGTATCCTGCTTAGGGTGGTTTTGAAGGCTAAATCTGTGGTCCACTAAGTAGACCCTTATACATGCATGCACATTCATAGAACAGTTTGCACGATTCCTCGAAGTAATCGAATTCGGAGAACTTCGGATATTCCATGTTATGCACACGAAAAAAAATAAATCGCTTCTGAAAGATTTTTTCATTCCATAAATGACTAATCAAATAAAAATCCGGAGTAGACATAAGCAACTGATCGAATAATAAGTGCACCATAGATGTACGTTAGTCCGCTTTCGTTGAAACGGCTTTGCACGACTGAGAAAACCAACGTCATGGTCTTTCATCAGAGGAAAAGAGACAAACCGTCATTTTCTAGTTATTGCATGTGCTCCGAGAACATTGAAAGTGTCTATCCACGTTATTCACGTTTGATGCGATCAATTGTTTTAAGGTCTTGGTCTCTACTCTTTTTTTTCTTAAACCTGCTGATTAACATAGAAAATTAATGTCATCGTCTTTCATCCCTTTGTTTCTCGATAAATAAATAATTTAAAAAATATTTTCTTCAAAATTATTGGTTGTGTCGCTCACATAATTGAATAAATGAACAATACTTTCATCGACACGAATATGTTTAGATGTAAGTTGTCGTCGCTAATGAAAACATTTTGAATTGACTAATTATTTCAATCGATACAAATAATTACTTAGAATTTATAAGTGATAGTGAAAGGAGTAAAAGTTTATAAGAGGTAACCGTTACGGTGAATTAAATGTTACTTTGACAAAAAAACAAAAGAAAAGAACTGTTATCAAACGGAATGAGGCGGTAATTTTCCTTATTTAGGATGCACGTAATTTTGCCGCGCGAGACAGTAATTTTTCTCGTGTAGCCAACATTACTTGCTTCGGAGGAGGATACTGATGCGCAAGCAAAATCCGTGGCCTTAATCTGAATATTCGGTGCTCCAAAATCTGCTAAGATATGGGCACCTTTATCAGAGGAAAAACGGAAAGAATTTGCTTCACCAAAGTCAACAAATAAGTCAACATTTCTCAATCATCATCAATTCCTTATAAGCACCAACAATGTCATCGGATCCTCCAACAACAAGCCATCGGAAATTTCCTCTCCAACCTCGAGCTAGTTCTTACTCATGGATGACAGGTAAAACGCACTCTCCCTCTCTCTCTCTCTCTGCCTGAGCTCATTCTCTGCAATTATTCCTTCTTCTCTTGCTTGCCCGGGGCAGGAACAGGAAACCATCCGAAGAAGAAGAGCTAGTGGACGAGAAGAAGTACTTCGAGAAGGTGCTTGACGATGTCGTGAGCCTCAACTCCCTCTTCACTATTGCAGTCTTCATCGGCCTCTCTTTCGCCCAGCCTGGCCAAGTTCAGAGCCTCGCCAATGACCCCAGTTGCGACTCGGACGCCACAATGCGCAAGCGACTCGTACACTTTGAGATCTCCTCCTTCAGCTGCTTCATCTTTTCCGGCGTCCTCACCAAGGCCGTCAAGATCTTCCTCTACACATCCGAGAGGCAGGATGCCCTAGAGAGAGGAGAGAAGGGAAACGAGGAACCTCACAACTCGGAAGAAGAGAAGCAGAGGGGTTACCGCAAGGGGCCGAGCATCATCGGTTTCTATTTGTCAATCTATGGGACCATACTCGGGTGCACTTTGCTGCTCCGGGCCATGATTGACGTCATCCAGATCAAGCTTGGCCGGTTCTCTTGCCACAGCAAGTATACAGTCGCCACCGTCTGCGTCATGGTTGGGTTCATCAGCCTTAGCCTGCTGATCTTCTTTATTGCGGTGAGCAACGGCGTGAGGATCGCCTACATGGAATTAAAAAAGGAAAAAGAGAAAAAAACAGGACAGCATCCCGCAGGTGTGAGAGGTGAGAAGTTAATCAATAAGGATATCTAAAATATGCAGGAACTATCACGTTACATATATCCAGAGAGACGTGTTTTATTAGATGTAGGTTTGTGTTGGGTTCGATATGTCGATGGTCCATGTATGTCATGTTTTAAGTGAAGGTGTTATCTTTACCATGCATTCCATGTTTCTTGTGAGTCTTTGGGTGAATTTCATATTGTTGAAGTTGTTGTCTCACATCTCTTAACAATGAGTCATATATCTTCTTTATATTTATGCGATCTCCCTCCACTTATTAGCTTAAGTTTTTGGGTGGACTTTCTAACATCGTATCGAGTTAGTGTTATCCCTTTCGCAAATGTTATAAGACATACACCATCGGTGCGAAGGAGATTTAACTTGGCGCCACCGTCGGTGCAAAGGAGATTTAACGTGGCGCCGATCACCGCCGCCGGTCTTCTTGTAATGCTTAATGGTAATACATACATGACTCGAGAATATATTTATATATATATATATTTTTTTTTTTTTTTTTTTTTATATATATATATAAGTAGTTAAGGACCGTTTGCATTTAAACACGGAATTCCTAATTCCTATGGAAATGTATAATGATTCGATAAATAAGATTTTCCTTTTCTTAAAATCGAAAATGATGTCCCTTTCAATTAAGCTATTCGGGTAAGATCTCAGCCGAATGAACTAGGTCGCTGCCGCCTCCACTCACATTTAATTAAATAAAAAAAAGTTGGGAATAGGAACTTTTAGGGTCGTTCCAAACGCATTTTTGTTCTTTTTCTAATTTGGGAATAGAAACTTTGTGCATTTACCAAATGCATTTTTTTGCTTAGAAATTATTCTTGAGAACAGAATTACAAGAAGTCATTCCTACTAAAAAATTGTTCCTAAAAATGGAATTGCTATCAAACTTGCCCTTAATTACTCGATCAACCCTTTATGGATGAAGTCTTGGTCTATAATTGAACAATTACATCGGAAAGTTATGACGAGCACCATTTATCTCACCAACTATGTTGATCAACTTTGGGTGGGTTATTTCTAGAGGAAATTATAAAAAAAAAAAAGTCATAAATCTATTACATTTGTGTCATTTCAATCATAATATTTCATTTGTGCCAATTAAATCATATATTTTTTTGACAATTTGTCAATTTAATCTTTTCGGTCAATTTTAATTGAAATTTGCTGACATGGATGTTGACCATCTTGCGTGGCACGGCCAATATTAACAGGGACAATTATAATTTTTTAGAAAAATCGAATGTTTTAAATATATTTCTATTATATTCTTTTCTTTTCTTTTCCCTTCTTCCTCCGACGGTTGCTAGGCCTCGGTAACCGGCCACAAGAGAGGGCTGACAGGGGACGACCTTGCAAGTGTTCTCGTGAAATTACGCTTTCATCTATTTTCATAGACAAGTAGACGGTACACAATTTTAACATACTCTCAAAAGATAAATCATTTATTTAACCTCTCGGTGCTCCTAATTGGTCTTTCTCAGTTGTAATCAGTTCCCAGCACTTGGATTGGTATGTCAATCAAGGCATTAAAGGGAGCATTAACTACGTCGTCTATGTATTGATAAGTGCTTGCATCTACCAACTTAATTTCTTAAGTAAGCCAAAGCTGTCATACTTTTCATATGGATTTCAAGGATCAGCTACATTGATCTAGGGTTTCATTTCCCCCACAATTACAGAACCAAGAAGGAAAAGACTATCTCATGTCGGCGGACGCCCTAGCTGTCATAGATGTACGTGATTTCACTTTCCTTAAAACGACTTTGCACGACCCACATAAATAACGTCGTCCTCCTTCATCTGTAGAAAAGAGACAGAACTGTCATTTTCTATTTTGCTACATTATTCACGTTTGACATGACCAAGACCAAAAGTCTTGGTCTACTATTTTATTTATTTGTTTTTTTTTTTACCTTGAATCTGTGAATCTCCATGAATACGAGTGAAAAATAGAATAACGGGTATGGTCACCAAGGTTAATTTGAGTGAAATATGATCAGGTTTGAACATAACCTTTGTTGGGTCCGAACCAAGAGTTTAATTACACGACCAATCCCGTATGGATGAAGTGCTGGTCTGTTATAAATAATCACATCCAATAGCCACGAGTGATTTTTTCAGATGGGCACCGTTTATGTCGTGAGCCATGATCGCCTTTGACTTTTTCAAAATCTTTGTTGAAATTTCTAAAGGAGTGATATGAATAGTCAATCAATTAGTTGGTACATGCAGATTTAGTGATCAAACCATAACATGCTCTGCTCATGATAGTTTCAATTCAAAGGCTCCAACCCTCGCTTTGTGAATAGAGTCTTACAAGGGTGCACGTTGTCGAGTTAGAAAAGTTGGGATATACCATGCATGTGGACATGTACCGAGCCTTGGAGGAATTGAGTCCGACCGGCGGAGTCCCGAGATAGGCCTGGATCCTGGGTGCCAATGTCCAAGGCTCTGCCGTCGAGGTCCCGAGCTAGGCACCAGGGTCTTGAGCTCGGCTTCAAGGCACAAGGAATTTCGAGCTCGATTTTGAGGGGCCGTGGCCCCAACGTGGGGGTCCAAGGCCTGGCCTTAATGGACTCAGGCCCAATTGCTAGGGTCTAAGTATTGGCCTTGGAGGAACCTAGGCTCAGGTCGCTGGGTACCCAATCTAGCCACCGGTTGCCGTGGCACGGGCGGCAAGGATTCACACGCGCCTGCTAGGGTCCTTGGTTCGACCTCGGGGAACCAGGCCCAATCGCTGGATCCCTGAAGCCTTGGTTCCGAGCGCCGAGGTTCAATTGTCTTTTTAAAATCATCTTCTCATACATGAAAGAGAAAGCCATTTTTCTGAATTTAAGTATAATTGACTCATTTTTCTAAATGATCAAAATATTGAAGAACAAGAAAATGATTTCTGACATTGAATTTTCTACGAAACAAATGGACATTTACTTTATTCAAAGGATAATTACTGTAAATTTAGCCAACATTAGGAGTTCAGGGAAATTGCCATTGTTTTGGATAATTACTAAGTTTAGGTTCTGCCACCTATGATAACATTAGAAAATTTTCTCTATTCATCATCACTCTCCCTCAAAGGCAACCACAATGTCATTGGATCCTCCGACAAGACAACAAACCAACGAAAAAGTCCTCTCCAACCTCAACCTGGCTCTCATTCATGGCTGACAGCAAGAACGGCAAACCCGCCGTGGAAGAAGATGAAGAGGGGCGAGTGGACGAGAGGAAGTACTGCCAGAAGGTGCTCGACGACGTCTTCAGCCTCAACTCCCTCTTCACCGTCGCCGTCTTCGTCGGTCTCTCCCTCGCCCAGCCAGGCCAAGTTCAGAGCCTCGAAGACAACAGCACTTGCCACCCGGACGCCAAGATACTCAAGCGGCTAGTGGGCTTCGAGATTGCCTCCTTCAGCTGCTTCGTCTTCTCCGGCTTCCTCGCCAAGACCGTCAAGATCTTCCTCTACATCTCCAAGAAGCGGGAGGGATTATCCGGCGCCGCCGTGAAGAACCCGCACAGCCAGTGGAAGAGCCTCGCCGGGTTCTATCTGTCGATCTACGGGACCATGGTCGGGTGCCTGTGCTGCTCCTGGGCATGGTCGGCGTAGTCGAGATCAAGCTTGGCCGGCTATCGTGCCACAGCGAGTTCACGGTCAGCACCGTCTCCGTCATGGTTGCCGCCATCGGCCTCGGCCTGCTGATCTACTTCACCGTGGTGACCTACGGCCTGGTGTTCACCGCCAAGAAAGCGCCGCCGCCGCCGCCCCAAGGGAAGGCGGCAGAGACTGGCCAGGGCGTTGCCGTCACGGTTGGGAAAGTGCGACGACGAGAGACGAGAGATTAATTACTAGGGCAATCTAAAATTTGACGGACTTATCATGTAACATATATCCAGTGAGACGATCTATCTTAGCTCCATGTATGTACGTTGTGTCTTAACTCACCGAGTGCTATTTTGATTACTTCTCGAAACGTTCATAGAGAAAACAGAGTACACATCACCTACAATTTTATGCAAACACGGCCTGATCCACCCTTGATTTGAGGATTATGACGGAAATCATATGCGCCCAAAATTGATCGATATGTTTCTCCAAAACAAACAAACTACGAAACATAAATTATTGATCAACTAAGTCCTCTCGAGAGTTTGCTTAGAAAATAAGAAAGAAAAATCTCGTGTAGTTACCATGGAATAAGGTTTAATCCTATTCATGATAATACCACAAATATTTCATCCAAAAATAAAAAAAAGTTCGAAAGAACTCTCGGTTTGATGGTTATGACTCTCACTCTTCTCGAATCAATGATACATAAGATCGCTCGCGCAAGATATATTTTTAAACCAGCAGAGACTTTTATATATTTACGGCTACTCTTAATCCACTTGAAAAAGACAAAATAGAGCACGTAATAACATTTCTAGAGTGAAATTTCTGTTCTAAGAGTATTTCTAAAGCATAAATATATTTGATAACGTAATTTCTAGAGCAAGTAATCCATTTAGCTACGTAACTTATGGAGCAGAAATCCGTATGGTTACGCAACTTTATTTTTTACTTATGAATTTTTTTTATTTCGGGAGTAATTTTAGAATCGTTTGAAAAAAAAAATTACTTCTTCCAAAAAGTTGAAAAAATGTACTTCTGCTCAAAAGTAAAAGTAAAAAAATTAATTTTTTTATCGGAGATTAATTTCTAAAGTAGAAGTAGCGATATATGCGCAAGACTACGAGCTCGACAAAAATAAGAAAAATAAGAATACAGACTGCTGGTGATTAATTCCTTTATTAATGGGAAATAGAAAGCAGTGCCAGTCTTGTCTCCATGAAAGACCGAAGAGGACAGATGATGTTCCAACCACAACTACATGACTAATTTAGAGGATATACGATTATAATCTAATTAAATTAAGTACATGACGTATGAATTAAAGACCTAAACATGGAGATTCTATATGATCTAAACCTATACGATGCAAATGACAAGGCAAGATTGTTTTGATTTTCGGATTAATAAACAACCCTAAATAAAACTATACCTAAAGATAATTATCTTGCATATTTTAGGGTTTAAGTTTGCCTAGTCTCTAACATATTAAAGATGAATTATTTTAGACATGAAAATCAACTCAAATATGCAGATTCTATCCTAGAATGCAAATCTAAATTAAATTATTCTAAAATTAAATTAAACGTGCAAGTATCTACATGATTTTAATTTAAGGATGCAATTTTATCTAAACATGACAATTGATTCAATGCAATACCTTTTAGAATTTTAAATATCATGCAAGAGAATATTCATTCTAAAGATATTATACCAATCAAATCAATCAAGAAGTGAATATCTCAATCGATTTTTGAAAATGTGTCGCAAATATTTGAGTCAATTTTTAATTCGTAATCCTACGATTAACGATTGAACTCAAATCCTTGCTCGCGTGGCAAGTTGCGGATCGGGAAAAGATTTTCCTAGTCAAATCTGAATTTTTTTTAAAAAAGGGATATCCACTTTTATGCAATATGCTCAATATGCAATATATGCAAAGATATGCAAAATATTTCGAATCGGGTAATCAAATATTACAAATCTTTCCAATTTGAGCACGAAATATATTGCAAAGTTATTTCCAAAATTGACATGTGATTTTTTGAAAGCAATTGGAATATGCGATCGGAGCACAAAATCAAACAAATGAAACGAGCAACAAAATATTCAGAGCATCAAATCAAGAACCATACATAAACTCGAAGATTTGCTTTTCAAATTTGAATTTTGCACTCGATTTGCAGATGACGCTTCGAATTTGTCACTAGCTTGGAGATTGACTCTCGCACGGATTAGCCTGATTCGATCCGTAGCGGGATGATGACTTTTCGATCTTTGGGCGAAGGGACAACGAATCGGGTCTACGACTCTTGACGACTGTCGAACACCGGCCTCGTTTCCTCAGTGTCTTGACAACCTGCACCACATATGGGCTACAATAGCTCTGTGTGTTGTCACCGAAAGTCAAGAATGGCAATGGCACCGGATCAGATCGTGGGCGTCGTGGCAATCTGGAGTAAAACCAACGCTGCGGGAAACATACGTTGGACTTGGGTGCTTATTGGGAGTGAAACCAGAGTTATCGCCCTTTTTGCTTTTTCTCTCTGACCCTTTTTACTTTTCCTCTGTTTTATCTCACGTGAACTCCCTCTCAACTAGAATAATCTCAAATGGTGAAGCTCCCAGGGACTTCTTTTTCTCTCTCTCTCTCTCTCTCTTTATTTCTCACCTTTCCACTGGTCACTTTTCTCTCAAAAGAATGGCCGCCTCCCTCTCTCTGCATCTCTGCACCTAATTTTTCCAAAGCCCCCCATTTGGACGAAATGCTCTCTCCTTACCTGCTCTCTCTTTGACCCTCTACCACCTCCGAAGCTCCTCTGAATGGGTTTCTTTGATAGGCGAGTAGGTTTGATTTTGGTTCAAAGAAATCAGATTGCTCCCTTCCTTTTCGCTTGCAGATGCGAATGTGCCAAGATCTCTAACCAATCAACTGAAACATATTGCCATATCAAATCTTTTTCTCTGATTCCGTTAACTGATAAACCCTTATCTATAGGATTTGGCCGTGAATTGGGATTTTGAGTTGAACTCCTTTTCATCGTGCTTAGTCCCTTTAGTTTAATTAAGCTCAAACGCTTGAGTCCATCCGTCGTCATCCGAATTAAAATGCAAAATGTAAACGCATGCTAAAACAAATAAAAATAAATGAACTAAATACGAACTATATGCAAGATGATTTAATTATTTTTTGTAGGGACTAAAGTTAATCCATAATTTTTATGCAATAAATTATTAAATAAGAAATCAAAATTTATGTGTCAACACTAGGCCAAGAGCAAAGAAATATGAACCTACCTTATCTCAGGTTTCCTAACCAGAATCTAGTTTTTTGGGAGTAATATTCTTCCGGATACTCCAAATTACATGTATAGAAAAAGATGAGGTCCTTCGTCTGTGGTCGGCGAGGCCAAAGTGGCCTCATAAACCGGGAGAATGTTAGTTGCCAAAAAACTCATAAACCTATTGTAATTGTGTAAATTCAGTCCTAATTTTTTTTCTTTAGTCAATTGAGTCTTTAACATTTTGCATTTGTGTCAAATTAATCCATTTGACCAACTTTGGATGGTCGACGCTATCGTGAGCAATTTTAAATAATATTTTACTATTTTTTGAATTCTTTTTTTCTTCTCCTTCTTCCTCCGGCCGGTTGTCGGATCGGTGACTAGCCAAAAGCGAGGGCGACCTTGCCCAATGACGACGACGGCAAGGCCGGCCCTTGCCTCTGGTTGGAGGTTTAAGGGGGAGAAAAAAAAGAAAAAGAAAGAAATAATGAAATTGAAACATATTAAAATGTTACTAAAAATTATCACATCGGCGTCGATCGGTCAAAATTAGTAGGATGGTGAATTAAGATAAATGAAAAATGTTTAAATCTCAATTGGGGAAAATTTTAGGACTGAATAGGTATAATTATAATAAGTTTATGACCTTTTTTTTTTTTTTGTGATTTTCCCTAGTACGGTCACATGGACGGATGAAGTTGCCGTCCCTGTGGTCCCAGCAAATATTTTGTACGCACTTCACGTTTCACTCTGACCTACCAATATGGCTGTCGGTAGCAACAACCAACAACTAACAAACTTCATGTCCGAGGATATTGAACAGAGGATGCACATCAGCTACACTGGCTTTCCAGCTCACCGTGTCCAAATGGTGGCTCCGGTGCACCTACGGATCGCCATCTCCGCATTCACGATGCTTCGCAATCACGGATTGGGGTCGGAATTTGGTAATGCTAGCTCATTCTAGACTCCATCTAACATTTAGCAGAGTCCTAAGTTTTGTAATGATGTGGTGGTGGAAGTAGATCACATCGATACAATTATACGAAATAATTTGAGGTTTTTTCTTTTACATCTATGACTCGATAGATCCTTGTGGTTCGATCGGCTCGATTTAGAAAAAGAGTTCGGGCAAACACGAATTAGCCCGTAGGACCGCGTAGTCGCGCGGCACGTTTACGTGATTCGTGTGTGGTCAGAATTGCGCCAAGATTCAATTTAAATGAAGGGAAAACAAAGTGAATTCTCGTCCATCCTAAACCTCCGTGCATGGCTGCATCCTCAACTCTAGAGGCTTAACAAAGGCAAGATACAGTACAGAAGAGCCAAAAAGAAAGGACATCTCTTCATGGCGAACCCCAGAAACGGGTAATCTCTCTTTCTTTCTCGAACTTCTGCTATGATCTTTCGATGTGTCTCTTGTTTTTTCGCTGCACACGTGAATCGTTATGCCTTTAAATTTTGCACCTTTTCCTGTTCATTCTCTAGGAATGAGGTGAAAGTAGGAGAAGTGGCAAACGTGGAGGAGAGGAAGTACTTCCAGAAAGTGCTGGACGACATCGTGGGGCTCAACTCGTGGTTCACGGTGGCCATGTTCGTCGGCCTCTCGCTGGCGAACCCCGGCCAGGTCCACAGCCTCGAGGAGGACCGCCCCGAGTGCGACCCCGACATGAAGATCCGCAAGCGGCTCATCTTCTGCGAGATCTCGTCCTTCAGCTTCTTCATCTTCTCGGGCTTCCTGGGGAAGACCGTGAAGATCGTCCTCTACATCTACGAGAGGAAGCAGTACGCGAACCCTCACAGGCAGACGTTCAGCCTCGTGGCGTTCTACCTGGCGATATACGGGACCGTGACCGGGTGCCTGTTCTTGCTCCTGGCGATGGTCGACGTGGTTCAGATCAAGCTCGGGAAGGTCTCGTGCGGCAGCGACTACGCATTGCGCACGGTGACCGTGCTGGTGGGAGCAGTCGGAGTGGCTCTAACGATATACTTCTTCACGGTGTCGTATGGTATGCTGTTCACAGAGAGACCAATACGCAAAGATAGTCCTCCACTACATCCTTAAAGCCATGTTCGAAAACTTTGTAAGCTTTATAAGACTTACTATCATGAGGAAGTCTTGTCGTGGAAGATGTGATCTTTTATTGCTGCCCAAAGTTGTAATTCCAAATTTATCTTGTGAAGAAGATGACTAGGTGTAGAGAGCATCACTGGAGTTGCTATTTCGATCACCATCACTGAACCTCGGGCATTCGGGTATGAGAGAGAGACAGAGAGATATGACTAGGGGTAGAGAATCCACTGAAAGATTACATGAAAGGAAAATCCACTGGAAGATTACATGGCTCCTGTAATCTTTTAGCTCATAAATATGCATTGTCCATATAATGAGTTTAGTACAATTCTACTAAGAACATAAACAGGACCTACATCTCCATATACAGTATATGCACTGTAACATTTCAGGAAGTGGCTACACACCGTACAAGTGGGTTTGATGTGTAGGGTACAGGTCGGTTTGATGCGTAGGGAAGAGCTTCAAAGTCTTCATCGCTAGGTTCCGGATATATTCTCTACTGGATTCAACCGAAATCCTCTGTATTCGAGTCACTGCCCCACTGGACATGAAATCCCTCCAATTATCCTCTGCAAGAGCAATGAGACTCCATTAAAGAGCAAAAGAAAAGTCACTCATTCTTACATGAGTGTTACGTGTCATTGGATAGGTGATTGTTGGACCATTCAAAAAAAAACTTATTGCATTTCGAGTTTTTGATAAATAACATTCGGCTCATAATATTTATAGAATAATTATGCAAGTTTTAGAAGAATATAATTTGATAAATAAAATATTTTCAATTAGTTTTGATAATGCCGCCGCAAATACCACTTTCATTCTCGAATTAGAAAATATTTGCAAACCTTCTTTTGGCGGACAATTTTTTCATATTAGATGTGCTTGCCATGTTTTAAATTTATGTGTACAATATGGTTTACAAACTCTTGAGACTTCTCTCACCCCAATAAATGGTGCAATTAAATTTTTATGGAGTCGTGCTCATTTTATGAAAGCATGAGGAAAATTTTGTAAACAACATGAGAGAAGGGCAAAAGGTTCCCAAAAGATATTTCGACTCATTGGAATTCTACCTACGAATTGCTTCGACAAACTTTTGATTACAAAGATTTATTGTGTATGTTTATTTCGCAAAATATTCCCGAAATTACTTTACTTCCGCAACATTGGGACGTTTACAAATTTTTTTTAGATTTTTTGAAAATTTTTAATGATGCTACTAATGCTTTATCCGTTATTTATTATCCTACTACGCATTTATTTTTAATAGAGTGTGTTAATATTGGTAATATTTTTAGTAAATATGAAAAAGATACTGAATTAGCTCGGACTATTTTAATAATGCGAGAAAAATGATTGCATTATTATTTCAAAATTCATCTTGTCTATTTAGTTGGTATTGTTTTTTATCCACGTATTAAATTAGATGTTTTGCTAGATTATCCGAATGTGTATTATTATGATTGTTTACATTTAGAAGGTGCAATAGATATTTCAAATATATAAGGAGAGGTTAAAGAATCTATAGTAGTATTATATGGAGAATTTTGTGGTAGATATGGTTTAAGTGATTGTAGATCTTTACACTCCATCGCCTCATGGCGAAACCGGTAGTTCACTTAGTAGAGGGTACGATATGCTTAAGAGTAGACAAAAAATAAAAATAAAAAAAGGGCAACGGTAGCATTTTTGAATTAGAAAAATATTTAACCACTCAATTTGAGTTTCGTGATGCCGAACACAAGTACATATTTTCAAATCCTAGAGTGGTGGAAGAGTCACTCAAACGATTACCCAATTCTCGTCCTCATCGCTCGCGGATATTAGCAACCTCTTTTTCAACAGGTTGCCGTAGAACAAGCATTTAGCACTAGAGGATTAGTTTTGGACTCTCATTGTTCAAGATTAAGTTCGGAATCTGTGGAAGTTTAAGCTTGTGTCGACGATTGGACGGACGCTAGATTTCGACACCAAGAAGTTGGATCGAGAACACGAATTCTTTAGTGAGGATTGTGAAGATACCACCGCCACGAGTACCACAACGGGTAGCAACGATTGACGATGAGGTAAGTTGGGGTTATCAAAGGTAAAAGAACTACATGGATTTTGATTCTTCTAAATCCCAAGAAGATATGTAGGCGCTTAATGATAATTTATTAAGTTCAAGCCCATTCCTCCTCTCTCTTTTTTTTTTCCCAAATTTTATTACAATGTACAATTTAATTATAATTTATAATTTCTTATGTTTATTTTATTATTTATTATTTTAAAAATTAATTTTAAAAAACGAAATCGGAACAGGCTCGGACCGGCGGTTCCGGTTCCACCTTTGGAGGAATCGGAACCGGCCATGTTTAGCCCAGGTCGAACCAAGGATCCTAGCAGCCGTGTGTGAGTCCGGCCGCTCGTGCCAAGGCACGTGGTGGCTAGCTTGGGCACCCTGCGACCCGAGCCTAGGTACCCCCAAGGCTAATACTTAGACGCTAGCAACCGGGCCTGGGTTCATTTAGGCCAGGCCTTGGACCCCCATGTTGGGGCCACGGTCCCTCGAGATCGAGCTCGAAATTCCCAAGACAAGGCTTAGGTGCCTTGAGGCCAAGCCCAAGACCCCGATGGCTAGCTCGGGACCTCAACGGCCAAGCCTCGGACATTGGCACCCGGGGCTCGGGCCTATGTTGAGACTCCGACGGTCGGACTGGGTTCCGCCAAGGCTCAGTACATGTCCACATGCATTACATATCCAAACTTTTCTAACTCAACAACGTGCACTTGCAAGACCTCACACACAAAGCGACGGTCGGAGTTTCCGAAACTATCATGAGCGAACATGTTATGTTTTGATCGCTAAATCTGCACATACAAACCAATTGCTTAACTATTCATATCTCCCCGCGAGAATTTTCAACAAACATTTTGTAGTATAATTCATCTAGTAATATCTCGATCGGCATCGTTCACGACATAAATGGTGCCCATCTGAAAAAGTCACTCGTAGCTATTGGATGTGATTATTTATAACAGACCAGGACTTCATCCATACAGGATTGGTCGTGTAATTAAACTCTTGGTTCTGACCCAACAAAGGATATGTTCAAACGTAAGCATATTTCACTCAAATTAACCTTGGAGACCATGCCCGTTATTCTATTTTTCATACGTATTCATGGAGATTCATAGATCGGAGAAAGCTTGCATGACGGTCACATTGTGCATGACTGTGTGACCATGTTATACTTACCACAAAAAAATTCCATAGTTTTTTTTTACTGTTAAATGATAATGCCCGGTCATCCTAGCAGGTCCTTCACAAATTCAAGATTCAAGGTAAGAAATAATACTAGGAGACCAAGACTTGGTTTTGGTCATTAGAAATTGACAGTTCTCTCTCTTTTCTTTACAGATGAAGGACGACGACGTTATTTATGTGGGCTGTGCAAAGTCGTTTTAAGGAAAGTGAAATCACGTACATCTATGATAGCTAGGGCTTCCACCGACATGAGATAGTCTTTTCCTTCATGGTTCTTTAATTGTGAGTGAAATGAAACCCTAGATCAATGTAGCTGATCCTTGAAATCCATATCAAAAGTATGACAGCATTGGCTTACTTAAGAAATTAAGCTGGTAGATGCAAGCACTTATCAATACATAAACGACGTAGTTAATGCTCCCTCTAATGCCTTGGTTGACATACCAATCCAGGTGCTGGGAACTGATTACAATTGAGAAAGACCCATTAGGAGCACCGAGAGGTTAAATAAATGATTTGCCTTTTAAGAGTATGTTAAAATTGTGTACCGTCTACTTGTCTATGAAAATAGATGAAGGTGTAATTTCACGAGAACACCTACAAGGTCGTCCCCTGCCAGCCCTCTCCTTTGGCCGGTCGCCAAGGCCTAGCGACCGTCGGAGGAAGAAGGAAAAAGAAAAGAATAATTTTTTTTAAAACATTCGATTTTTTTAAGAAATTGTAATTATCCATATTACCGTCGGCCGTGCCACGAAAGACGGCCAACGTCCATGTCAACAAATTTCAACTAAAATTGGCCGGAATGACTAAATTAGCAAATGAAATATTATGATTGAATTGGCACAAATTTAATAGATATTTATGACTTTTTTTCTTATAATTTCCTCTAGAAATAACTCGGCCAAAGTTGATCAACATAGTTGGTGAGATAAATGGTGCTCGTCATAACTTTCCATGTGAATGACCAATAATAGACCAAGACTTCATCCATAAAGGGTTGATCGAGTAATTAAGGGCATGTTTCTCGAGAACAATTCAATGATTTTTTCTGATTATGTTCTCGGGAACAATTTTTGAGCAAAAAATGAATTATGTATACAAATACCGGCACCGACCGAGAGTGAACGCACATTCGCGAAAGGGATAACACTAGCTCTAATATCATGTTAGAAAGTCAAATCCAAAAGCTTAAGTTAATAGGTGGAGAGAGACCACATAAATATAAAAAATATATAGGACTCATTGTTAAGCAATATGGGATAACGACTTCAACAAGACGAAAATCACCCAAAGACTCACAAGAAACATGTAAAGCATGCTAAAGATAACACCTTCACTTAAAACATGACATACATGGACCTTCGACATATCGAACCCAACGCAAACCTACATCTAATAAAACACGTCTCCCTGGATATATGTAACGCCATGGTTCCTGCATATTTTAGATATCCTTGTTGATTAACTTCTCACCTCTTGTCGTGGACTCGTGGCACATTCTGAGGCACCTGCTGGGCGGAAGCCTGAGTATTTCCTATTTGCTTTTTGATTTCCACGTAGGCGATTCTCGTGCCCTTGATCACTTCATAGAAGAAGATGAGCAGGCTAAGGCCGATGATGGCAACCATGACGCAGACAGTGGTGACCGTGAACTTGCTGCGGCAAGAGAGCCGGCCAAGCTTGATCTGGACCACGTCGACCATGGCCACGAGCAGCAGAAAGCACCCAAGCATGGTCCCATAGATTGACCAATAGAACCCGACAAGGCTCTTCCACTTGCGGTAAGCCTTCACATCCTCTGAGTTGCGGGCATCCACGTTTCCATTCTGTTCTTTGTTTAGGGCATCCTGCTTCTCGGATGTGTAGAGGAAGATCTTGACGGTCTTGGCGAGGACGCCGGAAAAGATGAAGCAGCTGAAGGAGGCGACCTCAAAGGCCACGAGCCGCTTCCGTATGGTGGTGTCTGACTCGCAACTGGGGTCATCGTCAAGGCTCTGAACTTGGCCAGGCTGGGCGAAAGAGAGGCCGATGAAGACTGCAATAGTGAAGAGGGAGTTGAGGCTCACGATGTCGTCAAGCACGTTCTGGAAGTACTTCTTCTCATCCACTTGCTCACCAAACTTCTTCTTGTCCCCTTGCTCTTCAATGTCAGATCGTTTGCTGTTCCTGCCGTGGGCAAGCAAGAGAAGGAATATTTGCAGAGAATGAGCTCAGAAAATGAGAGAGAGAGAGAGAGGGAGAGAGAGAGTTATACCCGTCAGCCATGAGTAAGAACTAGCTCGAGCTTGGAGAGAAATTTTCCGATGGTTTGTTATCGGAGGGTCCATTGACATCGTTGGTGCTTATAAGGTATTGATGATGATTGAGAAATGTTGACTTACTTGTTGACTTTGGTGAAGCAATCTCTCTTTTTTCCCCTCCTCATCTGATAAAGGTGCCCAAATTTGGCAAATCATGGAGCACAAAATATTCAGATTAAGGCCAGCTGATTTTGCTTGCGGATCACTATCCTCCTACGAAGCAAGTAGCAGTGTTGCAAACACGAGAAGCATTTACTGTCTCACAAGGCAAAATTACTTACATCCTATTAAGGAAAATTACTAGTAATAAAAAATTATTACTGTCTCGTTTGGTTTGATAACAGTTCCGTTACCTCTTATAAAATTTTTACTCCACCATCACTTATAAACCAATAATAGGGATTTATTTTCAAATAACCTTAAAAATTCTCCATTATTCTCAAATGGCAATACGTAGTGTATCTATAGTGAGTGTGAGTGATTGTTTCTCAGCCATTAACATCCTCATTTTTTTTTTTTTTTTGTGTAGAGCAATTTGGCTGGAAAGTTTCGAACTCAAGGTTTTTAGTACCTAAATTTAGTAATTATCTCAGGAAAACCCTGATTGCTTCCACGGAGCAGTCATGCGGCCGACGCCGGACTTCAGGGCGGCAAGGGTTGGGGTGAAGAGAGAAGCTTGAGTTGCCATGGCCATGGCCCATGGGGGACTAAACAAAAATTAGCAATGTCGTGAAGTTCGATGACAAGATTTCATTTGTTAGCTAAACTGACGGTAAGTAACTTTCCTTCGAAGATGATAAGAGTTCGTTTGTTTCCCGAAAAATTTAAGATTTCCAATCACTTTTCTCAATTTCCAGGTTTTGATCATTTAGAAAAAATTAAGTCAACGAAAATTCATTCATAGTTAATAGAAAATTTTTGCTTAAATTCAGAAAATTAATTTCATTTTTTTAAAAATTTGAAATATTTTTGCAAATATGATTGGATGCCAACGCTCGAACCTAGGACTCAAATGTCAAGGCCCGAGTCTACTGTGGTTTGGACAGGGACCTTGGGGGTTGTTTGCAGGTCCCCAGCGCCCTTGCGCCAAGGACCCTAATGGCTAGGCCTCGGCATGCGACCACCTTGGCCTTGATCCCTTGAGGGCAGGCTCAAGACCTTGGCACTCGAGCCTTGGGACCCTTACGATTGAGCCTAGGACATTGATGCCCGGGCTCGGGTCGCCCAAGGCCAAGCACAAGACCCGCAAGGGCGAGCCCAGGACTCCAACGACCAGGCTTTGTTCTATCAAGGCTAGACCCTAGTCCCGACACCCTAACCGAGGTCTCGGCACCCGAGCTATGTTTCCAATGCCCAAAGCTGGGACCTAGGATTATAGTCGAGATTTTATCTCAAATGTGTCTCGATAATTTTCCTATAACAAAACATCAGAAGAATCACTTCTATCTCATTTGCACAATGCAGGCAAACATAAGAAGTTGAATCATTTTCCTTGAAAATGAACTCTTTTGAAAATATTTTCCAATAAAGTTCATCTTCGCGAAACAAAACCCAAATTCCTCAAGTTTCATTAAGTTTGAGGTTCCAAGCTCGCTTGTTTCGTAAAAAATAAATGATTTGAAAAATATTTTTCTAAAAAAGATCGCACATATCTCTTGAAATAATCGATCCTTTGGGAATATTATCATTATTAACAACCATTTCTATCTAAATATCTTCGTAGGCAATGAAAATGTTCTTCTTTGTTCATTCATTTTTGTAAGGGATGCAAGTATTTGTAAGGTTACGGGGGTAATATAAACATTTTGAATTTCTCGGAGAGCCATGCTCGCATAACGGTGGCAATCATTCATCTAGAGGATGGTGTTGCTTGAGCCGCTAAGTTCATTTACGAAGAATCAGCAACCCGATACCACATTTGTAGGAAATAATAAATCTATCACTAGAAATCCAACCTGTCTTCTCATCAATTGTCATCAATTAATGGGTCCGTTTATTTCGCAAAAAAAAAAAAATTTAGGTGATTGGAAAAACATTTTTCTAAAAGTTATTACTTGTATCGATTGAAATAATTAGTCAATTCAAAATGTTTTCATTAGCGACGACAACTTACATCTAAACATATTCGTGTCAATGAAAATATTTTTCATTTATTCAATTTTGTGAGCGACACAACCAATAATTTTGAAGAAAATATTTTTTTAATTATTTATTTTTTTCGAAACAAAGGGATGAAAGACGATGACATTAATTTTCTATGTTAATCAGCAGGTTTAAGAAAACAAAAAAAAAGTAGAGACCAAGACCTTAAAAGAATTGATCACATCAAACGTGAATAACGTGGATAAAAACTTTCAATGTTCTTGGGCCACATGCAATAACTAGAAAATGACAATTTGTTCCTTTTCCGCAGATGAAAGACGATGACGTGGATAGAAACTTTCAATGTTCTTGGGCCACATGCAATAACTAGAAAATGACAGTTTATCTCTTCTCCACAGATGAAAGACCATGACGTTAGTTTTCTCAGTCGTGCAAAGCCATTTTATGGAAAGCCAACTTACGTACGTCTATGTTGCACTTATAATATGATCAGTTGCTTCTGTATACTTCGAATTTATATTTGACTAGTCATTTATGGAATGAAAAAAATCTTGCAGAAGCGATTTTTATTTTTATTTTTGGAGTAGCATGGAATATCTGAAGTCCTCCGAATTCTATTACTTCAAGAAATTCGTGCAAACTATTCTATAAAAGTGCATGCATGTATAAGGGTCTACTTAGTAGACCACAGATTTAGCCTTCGAAATCACCCTAAGCGGGATACCTTAAAGATTTGATCCCAAACTAGTTGCCTAGTTATTAAATTAACTCCTTGAGAATTTTAAAAAAAAAGCTCTTAGCCACAATATGATAAGATCACAATTGTTTCGACCCCACGATCTTTCAATTAATAAATGCTTTATGCAAAAACATGCGATGATAGTGTATGAATTTACGGTTGAGATTGTGCCGTTCCCGAGAGTCTTTGTCGGAAATCATTCCCTTTTCAAAAATACTTTGTGTTGCATAATACGTCTAGAAATTACTCGATCAAAATTGATCAACACAGGTCGTGGGATAATTGGTGCTTGCTGGAGAAAGTCCCTCGTAGCCATTGGATTTGGATGTTCAACGATACACAAACACTTGATCCATAAACGATTGGATGACTAATTAAGCGCTTGGTTTGGAAGCAATAGACCGAATGTTCAAATCCACGTATCTCCTACTTAGATTGATGTCGGGGACCATATCTGTCATCCTATCGATGGAGTCACACAAGATATTTGTGGACCGAATGGTTTACGTGTATGTACTTAGACACTGAGTTCAAGGGGTGAAAAAAAAGTTGACCAAGACCATAAAAGTAGTGATTATACCGATAGAAACTCCCAACTCAAACGCGAATAATGGGGACAAACTTCCAATGCTATTTGGCCGACTCAAAAAGTCTTAAATCTATTACATTAGTGCCTATTATGTCATAAATTTTTTTTTATGTCAATTCGACCCTAAACCTTTTGCATTGATAATCAGAAAATATCATCGACGTTGGTAATTTTCTTAGTCATGCGAAGTCGTTTCAAAGGTAAGACAAAATAGTACATCTATCTATGTGGGCTACCACCCATATGAAAAATGCTTGTTCTTTTTACTTTCTTCTTTCATCGTGGGTGAAATGGAACCCTTGATCATTCTAGTCGATCCTTGAACCTATGGTTCGAGAAAGTCGATACTAAATATAGGACAACTGTGGACTTATTTAAGAAATTAAGTTGGCGAGATGAAGCCACATTAGAAAATGGATAAATGTGCCGTTTCCTGTTAAAAAATACGAAGAAAGGACTTAATTAGCAAAATTAAATAGTTTAGGATTGAATTGCCGCCGAACAATAGGCTTTGCATTTTTTCGAAAAAAATTTCAAATATACGAAAACGTTCCTTTTATTGACACCTAAATTTTGACAATTCACTTAATAATTTATTGCATTAAAAATTAGGGATAGACGCTGACTCCTAAATAAAAATTTTATTTAATTCTTTGTCGCGACCTAAAAATCGGTTAAGACCTTAGGTTAATGGATTATCAGGCTAATTAGATAACTAACCTAATATGGACTCTCCTAAGCCCTACCAAATCGTAACCTTGATTAATTAGAATGATTTAGAATTCGGAGTCGTCATTAACTATTTTTGGTAGGTTGGTTAGAAACCTAAATAAAATAGCGGGAGAGCCATTTTATTCTTACGAACTAGAGATTAAGGATTCGGGGACTTCGTTATATTAACTAACTAAAGCTAATACCCTTTCGGTATCTTAATTCCATGAAAACCCTAGGTTTGGCAACTCAAGCTCGATTGAATTTCCTTTAAGTTCAAATGAGGTGTTCTTAATGTTTTCACTTTCTTAGATGCAATGTATGAATGATTATGATGCATGAGCGGGCAAAAATGCAATGAGATGAGTCAAGGATAAAAGATACAATGCAAGGCATGCAAAATCAAGTTCATTTTACCTTATATGCAAAATTAGATGGTTAATTAAAGCATGCAAAAATGACATAACATTAAAGCATAACGCAAGACAAATTTATTCTAAACATGCAAAAATCATATGTGAAAAAGCAATCAAGAAATTGATTAATTAACAAGCAAGCTATCACGCAATTAATTAAACTAAACGTGCAAGAACTATGTAACATACGAAACTCATGTCTAACCTAGATAACATGCGACTTCCAATCCAAGCAATTTAGTCATGCAATTAGACTAATCTAACATGAATATCCTAAGCATGATACTAATGACATACAAAATGACATGGCAAAATAATAAATATGCAAATTACGAGACATGCAAATGCTATGATTTTCGAAAAAATGGATGAGGGACTAAATGGTACTTGGAAAATATGAACGACATGAGATAATGCAAGATCACAAATGAGCAGATTTTTATCTTATGTTTTTTATATTTTCGACAATAAAAGATGCATGAGATAAAAGATATGCATGATATGCAAATGATTTTTTTTTTAAAGATGGAATGCAATACATGATACTCGAAAACATGAGGTGAATATGCAAGATATGCAGACATAAAATTCAAAAATATGTATGAGGATGATGTGAGATATTCAAGATATGCATGGAATCACACAAGATAACACGAGCTGATTTTTTACTCCTTTTCCTTTGAATTTTTGGCCAAGACAAGATATGCATGAAAGATTTCCTTATTCAATTTTATCTCACATTATCAAATAAGATGAGGCTTCTAAGAATCCTTATCTTCCTAAAAAATTCAATAGATAGGGCTTTCTAAGAAACCATATCTTACTAAATCTTTTAAGGAATTTTAATATTCATGGGATTCAATCGAAAATAAAGATATCATCCAAGGCCAAAGAAGATCCCTATCCACAATCAAGAGCAAGAAATCACGGATATCCATCTTCATCTTTTTTTGAAAATTAAAATACCCAAAATCTAAAATCGGCTCACGAAGATAGCAAATCGGATCTAAATGGCAATAGATCGGATTAGCTAACTTTTCATCTTTACTAAGCTAGAGGGTCGTATCCGAACGGCGACGGGTAAGATTATCCAACTTAACATAGACGTTGCCTATTAGGAAAAAGACCTTTCTAATTTAGATTTAGCCTTTTTTTAATTCAGAAAATTATACCCGAGATAACAATCAATTCGGTTCAAAGTAGCCCCTTTCGGATAAAAATCTGAATTTTTTGGATCAAAATTGTCCTTTTTAGAGAAAATTCGAGAATCAAGGTTTGTTCATCTAAAATTTAAGATTTTGAACTTGAATTCCAAGGACATGTCGATTTGAGCAATATATATAACATGTGTAAATTCCAATCAAATAGATTACATGTTTGCAACCAAAAGACGAGAAAAATACGTGTGAAGGCCGAGCAAATTTTGCACTGAACAACCGGTATCGCTTGCCCAAAACCAGCTGCCTTTGGACCTATTGACGGGGAACCTTCGCGGCTTGGATCTCTGTATTCAAGACAACAGCTCGGATACAACTCCTCGGGGATTGGCCTTGAGGATCACCGAACGGGGCTCGAGTAACTTAGAAGGACGAGGACAAATCTTTGTTGGTCTGCTCATGCATCATGGACTGGAGCGTGATTCTTCCACATGGTCAACGTTGGACCAATCTTGGGTGAAGAGTTCTTGACCTCATCTGGCTGGTCTCCAAGCTTTGCCGTCCAAATTCCACAATCAGATTTTCCACCCGTCTAACTTTAGTGCTTTCTTGTGCACCACACAGAAGACCTTCAAAAAGTGACCGCCAAGTTCATGTTGCCTTGGAGCCTTCGGTGCTGACAGAGGGACACTGGAGCGGCGATGATTATTGACGCACAGATAAGCCCTCGTGAAGCATAGATGGAAGAAGGTGATCTAGCACTCCCCTCTCGAGAACTCATTGCATCGTACCCAGAAAAAGACCACAACAAAGCCCTCTCTTTTTCTCTCTTTGCCCTTTTCATGTGAATTCTGAATGTGGAACCCACCAACCCTAGACATAATTATGTATATATAGAACCGGGGTTTACTAGTAGGCGTATGATTCAATCTAGGCAGTTAGTTTAGAAACTTTAACTTGGATAGGATTTAACGTTAGCTGAAGGATTGAAAAATCTGATAATTAAGAATCCTATCTTGAATATTGAATTGAAGGTTTGTTCATATACAGTCTAATTCCGGGAACATATTGCATATATGGCAATTTAGTTATAAATTTTTTAATTTTTTCCAATTTATTTCTAAAGCTTTTAAACGAAATTGAAATGCAGTCATCCCAACCATTTTTCATCGGAAATCGCTGACATGGCAGTGTTTCGCCCAAAGATTTAGGATTACATTCGGAAAAATTAAAAATTTATGACCGTATTGATACATGTACAATATGTTTATGACTGATCGGATAATTTTCCCGCCGTCAATTATAGTTGCTATTTTTTTATGCACATTGTAGAAAGGGATAATATCGGCTTTTGTAGCACGTAAAAAATCCAACCCAAAAGCTTAACCGTAAAGGTAAAAGGAGATCACAAGAATATAAAAATATTTAAGACTTGTCATAACGAGATATATAACAATATTTTAATGCTTTAATCAAAACTCGATGATCGGTAACCTCTTTCCCCACAATCGATTGGGTCACCCTTCGTTTTCGCATATCAACTCATCGTTGATCTTTTTTTATTCTAAAGCGAAAATTAAAAGTCAAAAAGCATTTGATGATTGCATGTAAACGTGTTCTGATTTCCATTAATTAACCTAAGAAGAAGGATGGAGTAAGTCTCCTATGCTCTCTCCGTGCACGTGAACCAAATCAACGTGATCCAAATCACATTCAATAGCGCATGTAATCAAATGGCTTCATGTGAACCAAATCACATTCAAGTTATGTTTGAAAATCTTTGAATAATGTGATAAAAGAACTTTAGATCAAACAACGCATGTGATAAAAGGACACACTCCTTTTTCTTCGTGGAGGGAACTCCTACACAAACATAACCATGTCATTGGAATCAAGCCAGCAAAGTCGTCAGTCCAAAAGCTGTATAAATGAAGGTTCCCAGTTTAACGGGGAAATTACCAAAAAAATGTCCTAAACTTATTGTAATTGTACCAATTCAATCATAAACATTTATTTTTACCAATTCAACCATATACCTTTTGTATTTGTGTCATTTCAGTCCATTTAACCATTGGCACGACATGGATAATTTTTAATAATATTTTAAGTTCTTTTTCCTTTTTTTCTTTTCTTTCTCGTTCTTTTTTTTCTTTCTCCCGTGGTCGGTGAGGACTTCACGACCCTCGTTCGGCCTTGCCCAAGCCGGGAGAGGATATGGCCGCGGCCGGTGAGGCCTTAGCGAGGCGGCCTCGCTCCCGGCTATGCCTCGCAATGGTCCTGGATTAGAGATGCATGGCCACGAGGCAAGGGTCACGAAGCCCTCAACGGCCACAGGAGAAAGAAACAAAAAGAAAGAGAGAAAGTAAAAATATAAAAATATATTATTAAAAATTATCCACGTCAACACCGGCCGCCCAAATGACCGAATTGGCACAAATGCAAAAGGTTTAGGACTGAATTGATAAGGGAAAAAACTTGTTTTTTTTAAGACTAAATTAGCATAGTTACGATAGATTTTTGACTTTTTTGGTAATTTTCCTCAAGTAAATTGGGATGAGAATAGGGACCCATTGTTGCAGATAGTCTTTGTTCATATCTATTCCATTAGGAACATGTCTATAGTTCCTAAGTTGATTCTAGTTTCTCATCTTTAATCAATGCTCTAACGTAGCTAATCGAAAGGTAGATATTTCAATTTTTGCGAACATAACTAGTTATATTTCCCGGCACTAAATCGGATAACTTTTTCGTAATCGCGCCGCAACATGTAGGCGATACAAATTGGACGAGCATTCTTTAATCCGAGATTTTAATTTCCTACCTTCCTAGTAGATTTCTCTCTTAATGACAGTCAATTTTGGAAAATATTATATATTAGAATTAGGGTTTAGTTACGGATAACGCTAAATGCTGGCTTTACGAGTTTTTTAATTAACTTTTTGCTATGATAAGACTTTTCCAGCTTATTTTTTTGCTTTGCTTGAGTATTAATTTAATATAGAGCTTCATGAAAACTTAGACGTGAGGAACCGTTGACGCCTAAATTTTGACTAATATATATTTTGCATAAAAATTAGAACTAATTTTAGTTCTAAACAAAAATCATCTCACATATTCATTTAGCATTGGCATACAATTTGAGCTTAATTTAAAAGGGTCCGGACTAGGCATGCGGTGAAAAAAATGCACCAAGAAGATTTGGGCTTGAAAGTAATATTTTCTCAATGATCGTATTGCAAATACTCATAACTTCAGGGACGTATTGCAAATACTTAAAATTTCAGGGACTGTATTGCAAATACCAAAAGAAGATGGAGAAAGGAAGATGGTGAAGAGAAGATAATGAAAGGAAGATGAAGAAGAGAAGATGAAAATGGAAGATGAAGAAAGGAAGATGAAGATGAGGAAGAGAAGATGAAAATGGAAGATGGAGAAATGAAGGTGAAGAAGAGAAGATGAAGATGAAGAAAAGAAGATGAAAATGGAAGGTGAGGAAATGAAGATAAAGAATGAAGGATGAAGAACTTTGCCTATAAAAGAAGAAGAGTTCTTGAAGAGAAGGGAGAGTTTTTTTGGGGGAGGAAAAGAGAATTGAGAGAGTTTTTTGGAGAAGGAGAATAGAGAGAGCTCTTGAGAAAAAATTTGAAAAGAGTTTTGAGAGGGTATGAGAATTTTGAAGCCCGATACTACTATTGCCAATTTTTGCACCGATCAACACAAGCTACTGGTCCATCCCCATCGTTCGAGCTCGCCGCAAGCAAAAGAAAGTTAAGTGATTCCCTAACTTTCTTTAATTTCGAATACAAATTAGCCCGGATTTTCTACACTGATTTTTCTCTACGTTTTTATGTTAAATAACAGCTGCATATCAACGATGAGACATCAATTGTACAAGAATAGAAGGAGAGCAAAAGGAAAAAATATCAATGCCCGGATTTGAGTCTAATGGAATTCTAGCGAGATGAGAAAGAAGCGTCAAGGAGAGATAGGACCAAGAGATTTCTCGGTCTAACGAGTCACCAAATCGGTCCAATGATCAAAACAAGCCCGGAGCATAAGTTTGGTGCACGAGTTCAAATTGGGGAGTAATCTTGAACTTATTTCATCATAATTCCATGTAATTTCTTTATTTCAAACAAATGTCAAGGGAAGAAAAACCCAAAAAAAATTGATTCTTTGATCTTCAAGTAGAATTCATCAAATTTGTCAAATCCATTTTTTTTTTATGAATTTTAAGGTACCGAAAGGGCATTAGTTGTAATTAATGTAACCAAGTCCCCGGACTCTTAATCTCCGGTTCGAGAAATAAGATAGTTTTCTCCCGCTATTTTATTTAGGTTTCTAATCGACCTACCGAAAATGATTAGTGGCGACTCCAAATTCAAATCACATTGCATGTTAATCATTCGAACCTTAAGTTGCGATTTGGTATGGACTTGGGAGAGTCCGAGTTAGGTTAGTTAATTAATTAACCTGATAATCCATTAGCCCAAAAATGATGACTTGTTTTATTTTTTTTAGGTCGCGACACTTGGCGACTCATTTGGGGATCCAAAGAGGACTTAAGCCGGATAAGTTCATGAAAAGGAAAATTACTTGATTTGGCAATCTTGGTTGAATTTTAATCCCTAGGTGTTAAATGATTTTGCGGGAAAGGGAGTTATAAGGGGACGAGTGTTTGCTAACCTTTTTGTGTAGATTGAAGGAGATTGTGTATGGTTTATATTGAAGTGTTGGATGCTATGAATCGCCGCGCATGTTTTTATTGTTTTTACATTTACACTTAACACACACAACCCGCCATTGAACCCGAATGGCTAGGCTTAGGATAGTACTTGATTAGGGATACTTCGGCCATCGTTTGTCCGGCCCGAGTCGCTCTTCTCGAGTCCCGAACTATTTCAAATTGGTGCCAAGAGTTAACACCTCCATCATTCGCCGTGTGATGTGGGTCGTTACTTGGCCGAGCCGGATGTCTACGGGGGATCTTGGTTCAACCGCAAGCCGATGTGGTTTAGTCGGATATCCTTGGGGCTCCACTTTTGTCAAGCCATACTAGATAGAAATCGAACCTCACGAGCATTTTCATGCGCATGTCTTTGTGGTTAACACTTTCTCTCCAAAGGAGGTAATTTCTTGAGCTTTATCACTGATTTTTCTTATCTTGTTTTGGGTCGGTCCATGATCTAGGTTGAGTCATTTGGCGCACGAATGGATCGCATTGATATCCCTTCACAATTGAAAGAACTTGTCTTCATAAAAAATGTTCGGAAGATCATAATCTCTCATGACAAAAACTTTTGCAGCAATCCGATGCATTTTCCTTTTAATAAGGAATTAATAGCCAGATGGAGCAGGCTGGAATTTCACATGTTTTCAGACTCCAGATTCATTTTACAATTTAGAACTAGAAAACGTGCCTTTTTGTGGAATTACCAAACATGAAAGTTCTAGATCGTTCGTTTCAACTAATAGCCTGCAAAATTTCAGTCTCTAATTCATTTTTTTAAGAGGTCTTCCGTTCTTTTGTTGGAAACCGGATAAAGCAATTTTCTAGATGAATTTGTGTAAAGAAGTATTAAACTGCATTGATCCGTGCTGAACCCGCCGTAGAGTAAAACACAAAAGTTGTTCGTCGGTATGTCATCTGTCAGCTCCTAAATTTTGGCATTGTGTTGATCAATGTACGAATTAAGATGAATTTTCTCGTAAAAATCGACGAAACTGAAAATTGCATGATGTGATCTTTTGGTCATGTCTAGTTCGTTCATTAAGTCTAGAAGGAAGTCATGGACCGACCCTCTATCCTCGCTCATTGTACTTACTCTTGGCTTGTCGCTTTTCAGGAAATTTATCACGGATCCTCCGCATATTACTCGATTGGTGGCGAAGAGAATGGCCGACATTAACGCCGCTGTCCATGAGACTTTGAATGAACAGCTCGGTGCTCTAACCGAGCGATTTGAAGGGATGATGTCTCACAAGATGATGGATGACTTCATAGCCAAGCTTCAGCCGTCCAGCTCAAGCCCTCCGCCGGTTGTGCCAACTCTAAATTCCCTCCGGGCAATTCCAGTAAGGCCCTGGAAGGTGTTCCCTATCGGGCTATACCTTGGAAGATATTATTATAACAGGCACGGGTTCGAGCGTACCACCCTCGATTCCAGCTCCCCAAACCAACCCGATAACGATAACCAACGACCAACAAGTTTGTCATCATGGAGGATACATGAGGAGGGAAACCTAGTGGATTCGAAGTATACGACCTAGATGAGTTCGGTCCAGATTATGAGGAAGTTCGTCAAGATTTCGAACAACATGAGGAGATCAAGCCCTCGACCGGTGAACAAATTATCTCGGTCAACCTAGGCAATGCGGAAAACCCTAAAGAAGTTAAGATCGGGGCAAGCCTTTCCTCGGAAGTGTCCGAACGCCTGATTAGGCTCTTGAAGGATTACCGGGACGTTTTCGCCCGGTCTTATGCGAGATATGCCCGGTCTTGACCGTTCCATCGTTGAGCATTGTTTGCCGATCGATTCTTCGGCTAAGCCCGGTTGTGCAAAAGTCAAGGAGGGCCAAACCGGAATTAGTGCGGAAGATCAAAGAGGAGGTCATAAAGCTTCTCGATGTATGATTCATTGAGACTACGGAATATTCCGATTGGGTCGCTAACATAGTCCCCTGTCATGAAGAAAGACGGCCGCATTCGGGTTTGTGTCGATTACCGAGACTTGAACAAGGCCAGCCCTAAAGATGATTTCCCCCTCCCGCATATCGACGTACTTGTTGACATGATCTGGGGTTTGAATTGTTTTCATTCATGGATGGTTTCTCCGGGTACAATCGGATCCCGATGAATGTCAATGACAAGTTGAAAACCACTTTCACCACACCATGGGGATTGTTCCATTACCGGGTAATGCCGTTCGGTCTCGAAACGCCTGGAGCCACTTACCAACGAGCCATGGTTGCCCTTTTTCATGATATGATGCATAATGAGATTGAGGTTTACGTCGATGACATGATAGCAAAAACAAGGCATGGAGAAGATCACGTCGAAACGCTGAAAAAATTGTTCGACGGACTCCGAAAGTATAAGTTACGCCTCAACCCCGCCAAGTGTGTCTTTGGGACCAGCTCGGGCAAGCTACTCGGATTCGTGGTAAGCGGTAAGGGCATTGAAGTCGACCCTTCGAAAGTTAAGGCTATTCGTGAGCTTAAGCCACCGACGACGGTTAAAGAAGTTCGAAGTTTGATGGGTAGGCTAAATTATATTGCTCGATTCATCTCTCGGTTATCGAAACCGCTAAGCCATTCCTCAAGCTATTAAAGAAGAATGCGCTAGTCCAATGGGATAGCGAATGTGAAGAAGCTTTTGGAAGATCAAGCAAAGATCTCATTAATCCACCCGTGCTTGTTCCTCCAACACCGGAGCAACCTTTAATCCTCTACCTCACAATCCTTAGTGAATCCTTGGGTGCTATACTAGCCCAAGAGAAGCGGGGAGGACGGAAGAGAACGAGCCATTTATTATCGAGCAAGAAATTCACAACTCGGAAATGAAGTACTCCGAAGTAGAGAAAACATGTGCGGCGTTAGTCGCGGTACCGCACGGGCTTCGGCAATATACCTTGCATTACCAAGTGCTTGGTGACAATGCAATCCCATCAAATATTTGCTTAATCAACCCTCCTTGATTGGTAGACTTGCTAAATGGCAAATCCTCATCTCCGAGTTTGACGTTCAATATTTGTCCCAAAAGTCAATCAAGGGACGAGCTATAGCGAGATGTCCTAGCTGAAAATCCGGGGCAAGATGATGATGCCTATCATTCGAGGATCGAATCATGTCGGTGGAGGATTACATCTCGGACTATGTATTTTGACGGAGCTGTCAATTTATCGGGATCGAGCACGGACGCGGTTCTTATATCTCCAGGTGGTCAAGCATTATCCTCGTAGCAGCGAAATTGGTATTCCCTTGCACAAATAACATAGCAGAATATGAGGCATGCATCCTCGGTGCACGGCTGCAATTGAAATGGGGATAGCCCGACTCAAGGTGTTCGGAGATTCCGCTTTGATTATCCTTCGATTGTTGGAAAGTGGAAGACGAGAGATGCCAAATTGCTACCTTACCATGAGTATCTGGATGAATTGGTAGAAGAATTTGAAGATATCTCATTTGAGTATCTACCAGGACTCATAATCGATTCGATGATGCATTGGCTACCTTGTCTTCAATGTTACAAGTCGCCGATGGACTTGAGGTTGACCCATCGAAGATCGAGGTATTAAAAAACCCGGCATATTGTATGGCCGCGATCAATGAACCCGATGGTAAACCATGGTACCATGACATCAAGACTTATATTCAAAAGCGGGAGTTCCTTGAAAAAGTACCGTATCCGACCAAAAGTACATAAGGAAGATGGTCTCGAAGTTCTTCTTGAATGGAGAGAATTTGTACAAGCGGTCATTCGATTCTCGTCCTACTAAGATGCATTGACTCAACCGAGGCAGTTCGTCGATGATGGAAGTACATGAAGGGATCACGTGGTCCACACATGAACGGCCACTTGTTAGCTAAGAAGATTATGAGGTTGGGTTATTATTGGCTCACACTCGAAAGAAATTGTATTCAAGCATGTCCGGAGCTGTCACAAATGTCAAATTCATGGTGACAAGATTAATGTCTCTCCAAATGAGTTGCATCAATTATCCGAACCATGGCCGTTTTCTATGTGGGGCATTGATGTTATCGGTCCTATCAACCCTAAAGCATCCAATGGGCATCGATTCATCTTGGTGGCGATTGACTATTTCTCCAAATGGATCGAGGCCGCATCCTATTTAGCGGTTACGGCACGAAATATCGCGAAGTTTATCCGCCGGGATATCATTGCTCGATACGGTTCACCTGAAGCTATAATCACCGACAATGGCTCGAACTTAAACAACAAACTAATGGACGAATTGTTCAAGGAATTCAAGATCAAGCATCCGAACTCTTCCCCATATCGCCCTCGGATGAATGGAGCGAGTAGAAGCCGCCAATAAGAACATTAAGAAAATTTTAGCGAAGACGGCTGAAAATTATCGCGATTGGCATGAGAGGTTGCCATTTGCACTTATGGCGTATCGGACCTTGATCCGGACATCTATTGGGGCAACCCCGTATTCGCTTGTATATGGAATGGAGGCTGTTCTACCGGTTGAAGTGGAAATTCCTTCATTACGTATACTTGTCTCAAGCTAAGTTGACGGAAGCTGAATGGATCCAAGCAGAGAACAAGCCAATTGAATTTGATTGACGAAAAAAAGACTTAAGGCTGTATGTCATGGCCGGTGTTATCAGCAGAGAGTTGCTAAATCATTCAACAAAAAAGTTCGGCCTTGATATTTTCAAATCAATGACCTGGTCTTGAGAAAATTATTGCCAATAGTCCCACTCCCAAAAGGGAAATTCGCTCCAAACTATGGTGGTCCATCTATAGTGAAGAAGGTGCTCCTTGGTGGTGCTTTGATTTGGCCGAGATGGATGGTCGTGTCTTTACCAATCCAGTCAATTAAAAAGCCGTAAAGAAATATTATGCTTGATTCACTCGATGTTTTTATAATCAAGTTATAATATTAATACTGATTCACGAGTTATTCACATTTGAGCATTCGTTTGTCTCATCACTACTAATCTTTCTTTGAGAGATTGTTTTGAATGTGGGAGCCTCTCTGGCCCAATTGGATTGACCATCGGGAGCGTGAGATTTACATATTCGCAGAGTAAAAGGGGTTATCTTGCGAAAAAAATATGACGACCAAGATGAAATGATTAAAAACTTGCATTCATTTCATTCATCGGAAAGCTTTACAAATAGATCAACGGGGTGGGAACGTAAAGCCAAACCGAGCCCTAATGAGCATCACAAAGGAGTTTAAGCGACTCTCCATACGGTTGATGCTCCGCCTACACCGATCGCTCCGAGAATCGAGATCCGCCAACTTAAAGAGGAGGAGCTCACATTTCTCTTTGAGGTTGGCTACCTTGTCCTCGTGATGCTCGGTGAACAAATTTCGGGTCATGGATCGGCATTCTCCCGCGGGCTATATCCGGGGTTAGATCGTCCAGCCTTTCTTCCATCCATGTGCATTGAAATTTTAAAACAATATTGAGCGGATCGCGCTCGAAGATGGTCTGCGGGACATGGCCAAACATCCCACCAAGTTTCCCTCTCACGAATCAGCGGGAGACTTGTTCGTTACCGTAGTCAAGGGTCTTCTTGTAATTGTCGGCTACAAGATCGCCAACACTAAGCTATCCGACCGATCCCGATAGCGTGCCTTCACAAGGTGGGCCAAAGTAACATTTTGATGAGTAACATGGTAAGCCTCCGGGAAGTTATTGAAGAGGGTGGGGAAGATCCTATATTCCTCCTCTAAATTGGTACCTTCGATAGAGGCGGTGTCCATATCCCTAAACATAAGACGAATCTCGGTTTCGGCCTCCGGATGGTTGGCTATATAAGAGTAGCCCCTGGCCTAGGAGATTATAAAGTTTCTCCCACTTGGCCAAAACTTCAGCCGAGAAGGCATGTGTTGGAAGGGAAGCCATTGTTGTTGAATGGGCTAAAAGAGAGTGGATGCAAAAGAGTGCTTAGAAGGTTGGAGATGAAGATATGAAAGCGATAATTGTCTCGGCGTTAAATCCTAATTTAAAGGGCGGGAAAAGCTATAGCAATAATTATTGTGGATGCCGAGTTAATTATCTGGGTAAAGCTGCAGACGTTTCATCCGTGAATCACGGATCTACCATATCAAGTCTCACAAATCCGAAAAAGTTACAAAAAGATTTGAGGACCCCACCATGTTGAAAACTGAGTGGGAGACAAGCAACTTTTCGAGAGAAAAAACAGCAATTCTCACAGAGCCACGTTAGTTACTCGGGTGAAACTACGGGCGTTTCGTTCGTTGGATCCTGGATCCGTCGTCAATCCGTGATCTCGAGCCTCACAAATTCGAAAAGTTACGAAAGGAGTTGGAGTCCCACCATGTTGAAAACTGAGTGGGAGACAAGCATGGTTATCAAGAAAAGAAAATCGGTGCGAATGGATTCGGGGTCCCATCACGTTGAAAAAATAAGACAAGGCGGGAAACACGAAATCTTGGAAAAAACGTCGGCTTAGTGATTTTCATCCGCGTTTAAAGGGAGGCTTTGGAACATACCCGATTACTCGAAAGAATTTGGAGAGAGTAAGCATACAACGGAGAATAGAGTGAACAAAAGGCGGTAAGAGGTATTTCAATCCAACATGTTTAGAGGCCATCAGCACTTCTGGAGGCAACCAACCTAGACATCCCCGAAAGCGAACGTTGGATTTCGAGACCGGATCCAACGCTGGAGCCGTAAAACCCAACTCTCTTGGCGGTGAAATTCAAGATCTCGACAAGAACAACAATGGCAACGGCAGATCCTTTTAAAAGAAAATATCAAATCAAAGTGCTTGAAGTCGCCTTCAAGGAGTGCTCTTACGTGAATAAGAGACGCAAAAATGAATTGAGCCGGATGATAGGAATGGAGCCCTTGAAGGTCAAGTTTTGGTTTCAAAACAAGCGGACCCGATTGAAGGTTAAAAATGAAAGTCATGAACTTACGTTTCGAGGGAAGAAAGCGAAAAGCTTCGGCGAGAGAACAAGAGGTATAGGGATGCTATTAACACCGCTGTTTGCCATGTCCGTAGCGGCCCCATCTCCTTTGGTGACATGTCCCTCGATGAGCCACATCCGAGCATTGAAAATGCTTATTCACCGATTCATCCCCTAGAGCAAGTTCTCGTACAATCCGATCTCGTTGGAGATACATCCCGAGAAAGTCGGTCTTGCAGAGGCGAACCGATACCCTTCGAGGGAAGAGACATGCATCACTACAATTGGAGTTTCCTTGATGTCACAGCCAGCCAATTCAACGCCGATGGAACTCCGAATGTGTAGCCTACATGAAGCTTTAGTTTTTTATTATGGGCTCTCAAAATATCTCTTTTTTGAGCATTACTAGCCAACTCTTACGAATCCTCAAGAGAAGTAGTGACATGTATGAATGAATGTCTTGAAATCCCCATGTGAGACATTCTTCTTTTAATGCCTAGAGTTAATACGGGGGCAAAGAACAATTACTATCCACGAACATCATCATGCTTAAATGCGTGAATTCCTCGCCGATTTGACTAAGCATTGAAAGCCTTCACGTAAGTAAATGCGAAAAGATTTGAGGAGGAAAATAACGGCTCGTTCGTAGGAGGAACCGAAAAGATTTGAGGAGGGAAATAACTGTCTCGTTCGTAGAGAAAGTGAAAAGATTTGAGGGCTCCTCCATGTCGAAAAGTAAAAAAGAACGGCGGATTGAGCGAGAGGTAAGAGTTATTACGAAATGGATCCAAGGCACTAAGGCGAAAAGGAGAGAAAAGGCATCTGCTGAGACCAACAGATCCGAAAAAGTTTATAAAGAACTTGAAGTCTCTATGCACCTCCGTAACTCGTCACGAAAGGCCATCATCGCTTTTGTGATTTTCTGGCAATTTATCTTTGCAAGTCCAAAGAACATCTAAAGCCCGGTCTCTAGTCGAAACACCCATTTTTCGGTCTACATATGGAAGGTTTTGAAAGGAAAATAAGTATGCGTACATTCCAGGGCGGAAGTATGGGAAGCCTCATATCCCGAGGATCTGCGAGTCATGGCCATTGATGGCAACCCCGTTTCCCTCTCGATCCTTGTTGCCATGCTGAGAAAGTGCATGTATAGGATTTCAGCTTATGTGAAAGCAACGGAAGCCTTAGGAGGAGCCGGTACAGATAAATATGATTTTGACGTCGTCGTCACAGCCCATGGTAGGGATCGACATGGACGGTCTTAGTCTCTTAAAGATCATTGATTCGAGTTGGATATACCCGGTGATCATAACATCAGCAAGTGATGATCGGCAGTTCAGTAACGAAGGCCATATTGCATGGTGCTCGGGACATCCTAAAGAAGCCGGTCTGCGTTCAAGTGCTCCAAAACATTTGGCAACATGCTTGTAAGGAAGCAATTGCTCGAACAAAAGAACTATGGCCAAACTTACTACGACGATTTTGTCGGAAAGAAAAGGCCCCTTTGGTCCGCCGAGCTTCATTCTATATTCATCGAGGCGGTTCGACGGCTAGGAATCAATTCGGCACGACCAATGGCTGTACTCAAAATGATGAATATAGACGGACTCACCCTACGAAGTGTCACAAATCACCTTCACATTTAGAGATAAGTGAAGAAGCACGATGTAGCTTGGAACCAAGGCGACCGGAGCAAAGTTGATGGAAGATCAATCCCGGGGAAAACCTACGGAGCAAAAAGTATCCGACCACTTCCCAATCAAGAATACCGGCCATACCGACCTTCCGCTGGTGGTTCTAGCGGACGGACCGGTTGATCATCCCTACGAGTTCCCGAGCGACGGCGGAGGCTCAAGCTCAAGGAGTCGGACCGCTCACGGCAAAAACAAAGTGGAAAATCCGTCGCCGGTGTTAGCAAGTAACAATGCCCAATTCGAGTATCAATTGCCCGAAAAATCAAAAGGTTACTTTGATGATGAGCTCACCGCCTTGGTCGGCCGGTTCGGAGCCGAAAGACCTCCCGAGTTGTGATCCGAAGCAAGTTATTATGGATCCTCAAACAACGATCGTTGGTGTATGATCCAAGATAAAATCAGCCAATCATTGGAATAGCCAGCAAAAGAGGTGGAATCAATCTCGCATGAATACTCCTTTAATTCCATGTATAGTTCCCCTGCGTGGGATACTTTTACTTTCTAGTTGTCTAGAATTTGCCTAGAGTTAAAGGGCGAATTTTTCTCCTCTCTTATAAAATGCGTAAGTTCCTTATTAAGCTAGGCACGTAGCAAATCAATTTGTGGACGACGCCCCGAACGCCCGTAAAGAGAGATTCCGAATAGCCTTATTTGGGAGAATGCAAGTAAAGGACCAAGCGAGGCTCAAAGATGGGTAACTCCGTATCGTCCCAATTGACTCTCGGTCGTTTCAAACTCTAAGTTAAGTTTATTTTATTCTCGACGGGGGATTGCCGCTAACTTTGAGAACAATATAACAAAAGCGAACCACCCGTGGACGCCAACAACACCACAAAGCATAGTGGTTGGGGGAATGACAAGTGGTCCGAGGCATCCCAGGGTCGATCCCGGGATTTGGCATCAATGTACAAAGATTAATAAAAACTTTTTTGCTTCGCAGATCGAAGCTCAGCTCGAGACGGTTATAGAACCTGGAAAGATGACATTCCGGACATACAATCCTATCCAGATGAATCGATCTTTTCAATTCAAAGTTCACGAGGAATACGTACATGAGTAAAGTGGTATCGTTTCAACTCTTTTAGAACATGAGGACGTACATTGATGCTTTCCCTTTTGATTTTTACGGGGTTCACTACTCGTCCAAACAGAGAAGTATCCCTTCTCCATGAAAAATTAATGAAATGAGAAATTCTTGGAGCCTTTGACAATCTCATGTCTCGAAGGCAGACAATGAAGTTTTGCAACGCATTTGCATGAGCGGGGGCAACTCACGATCCACGCCCCTAAGAAATTTTTTATGTACTCGCGAACTTTGTCCGCCAAGATAAAAAGTCGCTACATTTTATATGCTCGAAAACACTCATACACTTGCAACACATGATTGTTCCTCATGCTTAATTTACCAACTCGAATAAGGAACATGAACTACATAAGATACATCGAATGTACGGAAGGGGGCATGATAGGATGATGAAAGGCAATCCTTTCCCAAACACGTCCAATTTTTTCAAAGCGAGATGAACGGTGGCAAATTCCGCATTCCCCGAGGTAAAAAGTTTTCTCGCGAAAGGTACGATAACCGAAGTGATGGAGGCATTCATTTCTCTACCCTAAACACTGCAAGTTATCCGTTGATCAACCCATTTGAGCGGATATTTCACTTCCACAACCCTGTCAAGAATCACCCCACATTGGGGCAAAACAGAGGTAATTCCATCAGCATCACGAGACAAATGGTTAGAAATCTTCTTGCTTGGACTAACATCAATCTTCGGGTGGTTCTTTGCATTGTACTTGCGCTTTAATTCAAGTGCCTTAGGGTGACGAAGAGCATTTCTTTTTCTATCCCACACATCTATATCCATTTGCACAATCCATTTGAGCCTGCAAATTCGTTTCTAAAAGCCCTTATTGGTGATCATTGTTGTCCCAAAACAAATATGGCCCATCTTTGAGTAGAAGGACCGAAAAGCTGGATCCATAGAAAATCTCCCAATGAACTCATCAAGATACAATCGCAAAAGAGAGTTGGGAGTAAAAAAAAAAGAGAAGAAAGAGGAAAAGCTGATTCCACAAAAAAACTCCTGGGCATTTAAAAAGCAAAGTGCCTACCAAAAGCAAGGCCAATGCCCTTTCAATTCATTGTTCATTTGTAGAATATTTTCGAACTTGAATGCACAATTTTCCTGTATATCCTAAAAGGGTTGAGAGAAAAATCTCCATGAAGTGTCAAATTGCAAATGCAATCTTCGGTTCATACCATCCTCGAGCAATGATGGTATCATAGAAGGCCACGATCGGTGACAAGATTGTAATGATTACCAACATCAAGCCCATTTTCAAATATCTTCGAGCCAAAACGAACCATTTCGTCTTTCACTCCCCAAATCATTACATCCATTACAACCCTTTAAAAGCCTTTTTCGACTAGGGCACTTGAATTAATGTGGAGTTCCATGATTTTAAGCATCACTCGAAGAAGTTCGAGCAAGATTACTTCTCTCTCATTTTTGCAGAGTTCTTGACTTGTAAACCCATAGAGATGACGAAGAAATTCATTTCAAAGATCCTTGACTCAACTAGAGTCCCCTTTGTAAACCTTTGACCTAGCCCTCATTACGGTCCTAATCAAGACCTCCCGGATCGGCTCGGTCGTATCAATTGCGAGATTACTCGGATCCTTATCGAATGCGATGATGGAAAGATTGAGTGATTTCTTTTGAATCCTGCAGACAGGATAAATAACTTTTCTTGAGAGTGAGAAAAAACCCTTTCGGACCGAAGTCCCCCCATTCAGCTCACATTCGAGATATTCATAATGTGAGAACATCCCTGGACAGGATTGGTAACGCAAACTTGATAGAATGGTTATGCATAAACCATGGTATGAGTGATTGCATTATATACATCATTGCAAGCTCGGTAGGATAGTTTTGCATGAACTCATTGTTGAATATGTTTGCGCATGTTGCCTTTGACATTTCTATGATGGGTAATACATTCCCGATGTTCGATGTCCCTCCCAAGGTCTCGAAATTCATCCAAGGATTATTGAATGAGTAAGTTCTCCTGGCAAATGCCTACCATGTATGATATGAGCGATCTATTTCGTTCTTTGATTAATCGTTCGGAGAACCCGGGTAAGTTTTTCGAACCCTTTTTCAAATCAACAACTCCTCGATGATAGTTGTTACGATTCAATTTAGGCAATATGCCTCTCTGTCGTCAGTCGTGTAGACATATGCACTTGGCGATCTTGACATCTTATCATGACGACGTAGCTCTTATGATTTCAGTCTCGGATCACGAAGACATATGCACTGGTGATCTTGACCTTTAGTCGGCTCATAATGACATAACTCTTATGATTCTCGGCTCCTTTATCAAATCACGAAGACATAAACACCCGTGATTTTGATCCAAACCAAATCATAACGACGTAGCTCTTAAGATTTTGGTTCCCCTTTGTCGATCACGAAGACATATGCACCGGTGATCTTGACCTTTAGTCGGCTCATAATGACATAGCTCTTATGATTCTCGGCTCCTTTATCAAATCACGAAGACATAAGCACCCGTGATTTTGATCCAAACCAAATCATAACGACGTAGCTCTTACGATTTTGGTTCCCCTTTGTCGAATCGTGAAGCATATGCACGGCGATTTTGACATTTAATCAACTCATAATGACATAGCTCTTATGATTCTCGGCTCCTTTATCAAATCACGAAGACATAAGCACCCGTGATTTTGATCCAAACCAAATCATAACGACGTAGCTCTTAAGATTTTGGTTCCCCTTTGTCGAATCGTGAAGACATATGCACCGGCGATTTCGACATTTAATCAACTCACAACGACGTAGCTCTTGTGAACTTGATTCTACTTCTTTCGACTCACAACGACGTAGCTCTTGTGATCCGGAAGGATACACATATCTTGCTGCTGTCTCGCATTAGGGAGAAGTCTCGATAACGAGATAGGCCGAATACCTTAAGGTCCTCGTGTTTGCAAGAAACTTGGAAATTAAGGGAATCACCAACTTATGAGGTATTTGGTAAAACAGGTATTCTCGTATGCGATCCATGCGGAGTTTCTCTAACATAGAAAAGAGAAATTATGACACATGTTATTTCTGATCTTGCATATCATGCATCACTTCATTACATAAAAAATGGGACTAAAACTCCCACCAAAAAAGTTCATCCATCATTTGCACTATCAAAATTTAGGGTTCAATTTTGTCTTTGAGCGGAACCTCTACGAGCCTCCACTCAAAGAGGGGCATGATTGACGCCTAAATTTTGACTAATATATATTTTGCATAAAAATTAGAACTAATTTTAGTTCTAAACAAAAATCATCTCACATATTCATTTAGCATTGGCATACAATTTGAGCTTAATTTAACAGGGGTCCGGACTAGGCATGCGGTGAAAAAAAATGCACCAAGAAGATTTGGGCTTGAAAGTAATATTTTCTCGGGGGATCGTATTGCAAATACTCATAACTTCAGGGATCGTATTGCAAATACTTAAAATTTCGAGGATTGTATTGCAAATACCAAAAGAAGATGAAGAAAGGAAGATAGTGAAGAGAAGATAATGAAAGGAAGATGAAGAAGAGAAGATGAAAATGGAAGATGAAGAAAGGAAGATGAAGATGAGGAAGAGAAGATGAAAATAGAAGATGGAGAAATGAAGGTGAAGAAGAGAAGATGAAGATGAAGAAGAGAAGATGAAGATGAAGAAAAGAAGATGAAAATGGAAGGTGAGGAAATGAAGATGAAGAATGAAGGATGAAGAACTTTGCCTATAAAAGAAGAAGAGTTCTTGAAGAGAAGGGAGAGTTTTTTGGGGGAGGAAAAGAGAATTGAGAGAGTTTTTTGGAGAAGGAGAATAGAGAGAGCTCTTGAGAAAAAATTTGAAAAGAGTTTTGAGAGGGTATGAGAATTTTGAAGCCCGATACTACTATTGCCAATTTTTGCACCGATCAACACAAGCTCTTGGTCCATCCCCATCGTTCGAGCTCGCGCAGCAGAAAAGAAAGTTAAGTGATTCCCTAACTTTCTTTAATTTCGAATATAAATTAGCCCGGATTTTCTACACTTATTTTTCTCTCTACGTTTTTATGTTAAATAACATTGCATATCAACGATGAGACATCAATTGTACAAGAATAGAAGGAGAGCAAAAGGGAAAAAATATCAATGCCCCGGATTGCGATGCCTAATGGAATTCTAGCGAGATGAGAAAGAAGCGTCAAGGAGAGATAGGACCAAGAGATTTCTCGGTCTAACGAGTCACCAAATCGGTCCAATGATCAAAACAAGCCCGGAGCATAAGTTTGGTGCACGAGTTCAAATTGGGGAGTAATCTTGAACTTATTTCATCATAATTCCATGTAATTTCTTTATTTCAAACAAATGTCAAGGGAAGAAAAACCCAAAAAAATTGATTCTTTGATCTTCAAGTAGAATTCATCAAATTTGTCAAATCCATTTTTTTTTTATGAATTTTAAGGTACCGAAAGGGCATTAGTTGTAATTAATGTAACCAAGTCCCCGGACTCTTAATCTCCGGTTCGCGAAATAAGATAGTTTTCTCCCGCTATTTTATTTAGGTTTCTAATCGACCTACCGAAAATGATTAGTGGCGACTCCAAATTCAAATCACATTGCATGTTAATCATTCGAACCTTAAGTTGCGATTTGGTATGGACTTGGGAGAGTCCGAGTTAGGTTAGTTAATTAATTAACCCGATAATCCATTAGCCCAAAAATGATGACTTGTTTATTTTTTTTTTAGGTCGCGACAGAACATGCAGTCATTGTGGACACGGGATCATATGACCGTGGGTCTAAAAGGGTAAAACCCAAAGGAGACGAAGACGACAACACATTCAAAGGGATCGGGTACTTTCGAGAATTAGATCCGACCATCATCCTCTCTCGATTGCTCCGTACCCCGAGAGGACTCGTAAGGTAAATCGGGCTTTTCATTTTGAAGCAACTTAGTAAACTCATACTTCTTTTAAATAGTCCGCTCGGCTTAATTGGAACGATGAGGCTGCCGATTCATGTTGTCTCGCTCCAACTTAGAAACGGCCTCAAGGAGTGGAATCAAAATGAATTCGAAACAATTTCCAAAGAACAAACGAATTCGCTAGCCAAATTGGGAGACACATATCGATTGAGGCATGATGTGGTAAAGTAACTACTTAAAGATGGAATTATGTCCATCGATTATATAAAGTTAGAAATGATTATGGTCAATCCTCCGACTATCCATCAAGAGGAATGGGACAAGCCGATTGAAGAAAATCAATGGTGATGATAACCCAACCTATATGATTGGCGCTCTCATGAATTAGGTTCATATGAATCATATAACGGTTTCTAAATGGTCATATAACGGCCTTATAACGGTTTTTGCAATTTATTTCTTCATAAATCATTCATTATTTCACAACGGCTTTATAATCAAGGGCTCTCTTTGTTTTGAATATAAATTGAACTTCAAGAGACAATCTTGATGATTCACCAAATTACTAAGAGAATTTTCTTTCCTTCTTTTACTTTCCTTTGGAAATATACACATGACGTTGTTCCTATTCCTTTTAATATTCAATGCTGAATATGAAAGAAATTTTGTTGTCTCATGGGAGAATAGCTGCTAGAAGCCTTTCACACCGAGTTTCGTACTCAAGGGCGAAATTATCCATAAGGACAGTGCTCGCACGCCTCGGACAATTGTTTTTACTTTCTCGTCTTTCTAAATAGATTTCTAACGACTCTTAATTTTCATGTTACCTAATATTTTTCGAACAATAACTTGGGAAGAAATCTATATTGCTTGAGATATGAGTCTCGTGGGAAAACAACTTTATATGTTCCGACGGATTGTACAATTTTTCCCCATGAATTTTGACTCAATGGATGAATTCAAATCTCGCTCATAAAGGGTGATCAAATTTACATCATGATTGACAAAGGAGTAACAAGTCACTTTTCGAAACAAATCACTCAAAGTCTCACAAGAAACATGGAATGCACGGTAAAGATAACACCTTTACTTAAAACGTGGCATACATGGACCTGCGACATATCGAGCACAACACAAACCTATGTCTAATAAAACACGTCTCACTGGGTGTGTGCAACATGATGGTTCCTGCATATTTTAGATTGCCCGATTGATTAACTTATCACCTCTTGTCGTCACACATTCTCAGGCACCTGTGAGAGAGTGCCCTGTCTTTTTTTTTTTTTACCTTTTTCTCTGTGCCCTGTTTATTTTCTTTGTTCTTTTTCATTTGCACAGCGGCGATCCTCAGGCCGTTGGTCACTGCAAAGAAGAAGATCGGCAGGGATGCCAACCATGACGCAGGCAGTGGTGAACGTGAACTTGCTGTGGCATGAGAGCTGGCCAAGCTTGATCTGGACGACGTCGACCGTGACCAGGAGAAGCAGCAACCACCCGAGCATGGTCCCATAGATTGACAAATAGAACCCGATGAGGCACGGCCTCTTGCGGTGAGCCTTGTGGGGCTTCTCTTCCTCCGAGTTGTGGGGGTCCACGTTTCCATTCTGTTCTTTGTTTAGGGCATCCTGCTTCTCGGATGTGTAGAGGAAGATCTTGATGGTCTTCGCGAGGATGCGGGAAAAGATGAAGCAGCTGAAGGAGGCAATGCCAAAGGCTATGAGCCGCTTCCATAAAGTGGTGTCTGCGTTTGAAACTGGGGTCATCGTCGAGGCTCTGAACTTGGCCCGGCTGGGCGAAAGAGAGGCCGATGAGCACTGCGATAGTGAAGAGGGAGTTGAGGCTCACGACGTCGTCAAGCTCTGTAAATCGTTTGCTGTTCTTGCTGTGGGCAAGCAAGAGAAGGAATATATGCAGAGAATGATCTCAGAAAATGCGTGTGTGTGTGTGTGAGAGAGAGAGAGAGAGAGAGAGTTACACTTGTCAGCCATGAGCAAGAACTAGATTGAGGTTGGAGAGGAATCTTTCGACGGTCTGTTATCGGAGGATCCAATGAGAGTGTTGGTACTTATAAGGAATTGATGATGATTGAGAAATGTAGACTTATATGAGAATCACTAGTATTATAATCACTGCCTCATTCGATTTGATAACAGTTACCTCTCACAACTTTTACTCCTTGAGTGTTTTGGAAAGCACTTTGTGTTGCACTATTAATCTAGAAATAACTTAACCAAAATTGACGCGATCAATGATACTCGTCTGAAAAAATTCGCTCGTAGCCATCGGAGGCGTTCTTCCAATGACAAACCAACGCTTCGTCCATAAGGAATTGGTCGATCTTCCAATGTGTGGAGTCTCTTATCCACAGTTGAGAGACAACAACCCTAGTCTTTACTAATCATGCAAATGGTTCCAAGGCAAGTCAAATTAGTACATCTATCTGTGTGGGCTCAGGGTTACCACCCACATGAAAAATGCTTCGTCTTTTTCCGCTTTCTTATTTCACTGGGACTTGTTTAGGAAATTATTTTGGCTGATGCGAAGTTTGCCAAATATAGTCGCTAGTGATTTGTTGAACGCATATTGGAGACGGGGATTGTAATGGCTCTTGCACCATGGTAGAAAGTCCAACTCAAACACTTAAGCCGATAAGTGGAGGAAGATCACATGATTACAAAGAATGCTTAAGACTCATTATCAAGTGATGTAGGACAATACTTGAACACTTCCATGAAAACTTCATGATTGGTAGCCTCTTTCTCCACAATTAATTGGGTCAACCTTCGTTTTCACGTCAACTCATCGTTGTTGTTTTTTTAATTCTAAAGCGAAAAATTAAAAGCCAAAAAGCATTTGATGATTTCTTATAATATTCATAGATAGGCGTTATCGCGTGTTCTTCTATGCTATTAACCTAAGAAGAAGGATGGAGCACAACACATCAAAGAGGGAAAAATCCAAAAAAGGGCTTGAAGTTCTCTTGTTTTCTCAAATAAGGACCCCAAGTAGACTCGTTTCAAATAAAGGCCCGAAGTGACTTAGTATGTTTCAATTAAGGGCCTGAAATGGCCGTAGTATTTCAAAAAAGAATCGGCCCGAAGGGTATTTTCGTCATTTCACATTTTATTTTTTATTCATTTTTCTCTATTTTTTCCTTTTTTCTAATTAAAAATTTTTTTGTAAAAAGGAGGAAAAAAAAAACCAAACAGCGGAAGGGTTGCCCCTCCCGTTGTGGTCACCGGCCCACCATTGGTGGGGGCCTACTGGGGTGGCGTAGGCCAAAGCGGTCGCCGCGCACCTTGGCGAGGGCCGGCAACCTCGCCGGCCATTAGCTAGGGCCTCTAGCCCCGGCGAAAATTTCAAATCCGAGAGTCCGTCGTCCCCGTCTTCTTCTTCTTCGGGCTTCATCTCGCAACTCCTTACGAGGAGTTCATCCCGGCCCCAACCAACAAGGACGAGCTCGTGTAGAACCATATCTACTTCGTGCTCCCCAAGTCGAGGCTCTAACACCGCCTGGCAGCCTCGGACATGGCAGCCCTTGTCGTGAAGGCAAGCGTTGCGATGCAAAAGGCGTCGAAGCAAATCTCGCCCCCGCCGGCCTCGCTTGGGTGAGCTAAGGGCTGGCCTCGACCTTGCTCGGGTGAGCCGAGGGCGGCCCTCGCCATGAAGGCGAGCGTTGCGGTGCGAAGGCGTCGAGCGAGATCTCGCCCCCATCGGCCTAGCCTAAGTGAGCCAAGGGCTGGCCTCGACCTCGCCGGGAGGCGAGCAAAGGGCGTCCCTTGCCGCCTCGCCCAAATGAGGGACACCCTCCCTCGCCCGAGTGAGGGACGCCTCCCCCTCGCCCGAGTGAGGGACGCCCTTTACTCGCCCCGGCGAGGGCCGCCTCGACTCGCTCGGGCAAGGCCGTTGCCGCCCTCGTCGGTGGCCGGCCTTGGTGAGCTAGGGCAGAAATAAAAAGGAAAAAAGTTAGAAAAAGGGAAAATGACTAAAATACCCATACTCAAGCCCTTCTTTGAAATAAAAAGAAGACTTCAGCTTTTATTTAAAACAATGTTCTCTTCGAGCCCTTATTTAGAAAATCGAGAACACTTCAGCCCTTAAACGAAATTTTCCCCATCAATGACGCATGTAATCAAATGCCTCCATGTGAACCAAATCACATTCAAGTTCTATTTGAAAATCTTCGAATAATGCGATAAAACGACTATACTCCTTTTTCCTCGTGGAGGGAACTCATACAATAAACATGATCAAATTTTTGAATAATATCATTAGAATCAAGCCAACAAAGTCGTCGGTCCAAAAGCTACATAGTTGAAGGTTCTAGGTATAATGGAGAAATTGCCAAAAAAGTCATAAATTTACCCTAATTGTGCTAATTTAGTCCTAAACCTTTTGCATTTATGTCGATTTAATCCTAATTATTGTTCTAGAGCAAGATATTCTCACACCTACTAGAATTGTTCAAACCAGGAATGGAGCAGAAAACTTCATAATCAAAGCATTTCAAGTCACAAACTATGTTAATGCATATTAGAATGAAATTCCATTTTCGAGATATAAAACGAGCAGAGAAAGAAAATCAAGTTGTATCATTGAACAATAACTTATAATCAGAGGGACTTTGAATTTAGGAAAGCTACCAACTATACAAAACTCATCACCTAACCACTATTGGAAGGGGTATCGAAACAGAACAATATACGAACCGAAACACAGCCCAACCCGACATATGAACCAAAATCTGTAAGATATCCAGAATTTAAGTGATTACCTGATTCAAACAAGACCCAAACCGAACATACTTGAAAGTTCGGGTCGATTCGTGTTTCGATTTGGGAATATTGTTCGATTTTGACACGCCTAATCAAAAGTGCTTGGCAAGGGTTGGTATCAGACAAAAAGTTACTGGTCTGAGAGAGGCAAAGTTGAAGAGGAAAATCACCGGGTGTTAGGCAGGGAGGCCGAATTTTATGCTTTCATTTTCTTAGCTCAGATAATTCAATGAGGCTAAGGGCCTTCCTACATACGTCCATTAGCTCCAATGTAATACGTAATTCATATGGGCTTATAATAATGCTCCAGTAATGCAAATGCACATTATTAAAATTTTTGTTTAGGGGTCGTGGTCGAATCTTCATTTTCTATACAGTAAATACAGTAAATGACTAAGTGGATCGTCAAAAGCTAGGTGTCAACCCTTGATGTTCCCGTATATTTAAAATAATAATCCAAAAAATCCTAGATCTATTCTACAACTGTCATTTCAATTATTAACTTTTCAATTTTGTTGATATTATCCTTACCCTTTTGACGAAATTCCAATATAGGCAATCGCGATATTTTTTAATATGAAATGATAGATTTCTCTATTTCCACAAATAAGTAGAAGGTATACAATTTTAAAATGCTCCCTAAAGATGAGATCATATGCTCAAATCCCTCCAAGTCTCTAAAATAATTTTATTCCGGTTAATGTGTTTTGAATAGAAATCCATTTGGTAAAATAATTTTATTTTTCTATTTTCCGAACAAATTTTTAGCCCGGAAATAGGTTTGGAACTATTTCGCGAATTTCTCCGCAATAAAATATCTTTCGCTAAAATTCGTTCTTCGACTTTTCAATGTGATAGAGGGTCCTGTGGTGATTCCGAACAGGAGAGATCCAGGATAGTCGGAAAATCAACACGAGAATTATGAAGAGATTCCAATATAATTACAAAAACATGATCCCAACCCAAGTTTGACTCAAAGGAAAGGCTCAGTGGGTACAAGATAAAGGAAATTGATACACATGAACTTGGAAGAAATTACAAAAACGTAGACTAAACCAAAGTTTGACTCGACGAAATGGTTTAGTGAGCACAATTTCTGCCAGAGTAATGAACCAACGCACTCAAAAATTTGCCGGAGTTTGACTCTATGACAGAGCTTGAATATCTTGCGACACTACACCGAGTTTGAATGGATAGCAAAATAAGAGGCTAGTGGACGGAAATCTTAAAGCTCGTCAATGGCGGGTCGAATTACTATAGCTCGGTCCGTCGCCTAAGTAGCACCGACATCGACACGCGACACGACACACACGATATACCGACACGTCATTTCTAAAAAAATAGAGAATTTTAACAGTTGAGACACGTTGTATATTAAATGTATAATTCTATATATACATAATAAATAATTATGTATATATAAAAATATCAACCATGAGTTTCTTCCGGAAGAGATTCGCGATTAGGTTGTTTTGGTAAGCTAGGTATATCAATTTTAGAGTGGCTAGGTATATGACTTAAGTATATAAATTGTGATAGATTTACATTTTGACTTCTAATTTTTTGAAAATGTTTAAAATTGACTCGTGGATTTCGGAATGGTGTGTCGGAATGCTGAAGTCGTGTGTGCCGGGCGTGTCCGAAGTGCTCGACACATGTTGATCACACATCGGTCGCGTGTCGGAGAATTTTCGTGCCTCCTAATCTGTGGTTATGTCTATTGTATCTGTCACGTGCAGTGCACTAAAGTTCCAATTCATGATTGTCGAGAGTTTCGAAAGGATCGTCGTGCTTGCATATGGTGAGACACAAGCGACAAACGTCGAATTCACCTTCTGAATTGAGAGTCCATCTACAAGCCTAAGAAACGTGGTGGCCTTGGTTTTAGATCTCTTGAATTGACTAATTTAAAGATGTAATCTTCCGCATTCGGGCTGTCAAACCTCCTCTAGCCTTTGATGGGGAAGATACTCTTTAGTGGGAGATTGCAGAAGCGAATTTTTTCTCTGCAAAGTCAGCGGGTGAGATAATCAATGAAGCAAACAATCAAAAAGTCTGATAGTACATGGCCCGCGATTTGGAAGTGGACCTCAACGTATTAGAACATTCCTCTGGTTAGCAGCTCACAAGTGACTATTTTCTAATGAGTTAAAGGTGTCACAACTTGGGAAGAAATCTATATTGCTTGAGATATGAGTCCCATGTGGAAACAGGTTCATATGCTCTAACGAATTGTCCAATTGTTCAAACGTATGGCTTGAGTTTGTCACACAATATTTAGGAGAATTTCTCTCAGTGAATTTCGACTCAATGGATGGATTCAAATCTCACTATGATTGACAATGGAGCGACAAGTCACTTTTCGATACAAATCACTCAAAGACTCACAAGAAACACGGAATGCACGGTGAGGATAACACCTTCACTCGAAACATGGCATACATGGACCAGCGACATATCGAGCACAGCACAAACCTACGTACAATAAAACACGTGATCACTGGGTGTATGTAACACCTCTTGTCGTCATGTATTCACAAGGCACTTGCAGGACGGTTCCCTATTGTTTTCTCTTTTTTCTCGGCGCCCTGTTTATTTTCTTTGTCCTTTTTCATTCGCCCGGCGGCGATCCTCAGGCCGTTGGTCACTGCAAAGAAGAAGATTAGCAGGCTAAGGCCGATGATGCCAACCATGACGCAGACAGTGGTCAATGTGGACTTGCTGTGGCATGAGAGCCGGCCAAGCTTGATCTGGACGACGTCGACCATGGCTAGGAGAAGCAGCAAGCACCCAAGCATGGTCCCATAGATTGACAAATAGAACCCGATGAGGCTCGGCCCCTTGCGGTAAACCTTCTGCTTCTCTTCTTCCGAGTTGTGGGGTTCCTCGTTTCCCTTCTCTTCTCTGTCTAGGGCATCCTGCTTCTCGGATGTGTAGAGGAAGATCTTGACGGTCTTGGCGAGGACGCCGGAAAAGATGAAGCAGCTGAAGGAGGCGATCTCAAAGGCTACGAGCCGCTTCCGTAAATTGCTGTCCGAGTGGCAACTGGGGTCATCATTGAGGCTCTGAACTTGGCCCGGCTGGGCGAAAGAGAGGCCAATAAAGACTGCGATAGTGAAGAGGGAGTTGAGGCTCACGACGTCGTCAAGCACCTTCTGGAAGTACTTCTTCTCGTCCACTTGCTCTTCAACTGTAAATCGCTTGCTGTTCTTGCCGTGGGCAAGCAAGAGAAGGAATATTTGCAGAGAACGAGGTCAGAAAATGAGAGAGAGAGAGAGAGAGAGAGAGAGAGAGATATATTTATACCTTTCAGCCATGAGTAAGAACTAGCTTGAGGTTGGAGAGGAATTTTTCGATGGTTTGCTATTGGAGGATCCAATGACAGTGTTGGTGCTTATAAGGAATTGAAGATGTTTGATAATGTTGACTTACTTGACATATTTGTTGATTTGGTGGACCAATTTCTTTATTATTATTATTTTTTCTCTCATAATGTCTCACTTTAAAATCAAGTTCAATTGTCTACTATCCACCTAACACCCTGCGTTAAAAAGTGGACACGGGTGAAGATGACGAGCCTTTATAAAAAGTTTGGAAATTTTTAAAGACTCCTTCGGAGACCATAAAGGCCAATCATACTTTAGTTTTCCTTTGGAATAAAGAAGTCTCTCACTTTTTTTGTTTTTTTTTTGTTTTAGCATCTAATGGAGATGTGATGTCCCCACTAGATGCTGATAGATTGCGCAACAGCTGGCTTGATTAGTTATGTGTAATCCCATGTATCCAAGGTTGCATTTCCTAGAAATGGACCGATGTCCCACCTTTCTAAAATTATATATAGCACTCTATAGATTAGACGTGGCCGGTTTCGAGAAACCACCGGTTCCGATTCAGAAATCGGCTGTTTCGATTCCTCGAAAAGGTGGAACCGAAACCGGCCCTTGAAGGGGTCGGTTTCGGTCCGGTTCGGAACGGCCGGTTCCGAGCCTGTTCCCGAGCCCGTTCGGTTCCGTTTTTTAAATTTAATTTTTTAAATAAAAAATAATAAAATAAACATAATAAATTATAAATTATAATCAAATTGTACATTGTAATAAAATTTGGAAAAAAAAAAAAGAGAGAGGAGGAATAGGCTTGAACTTAATGAATTAACATTAAGCGTCTACACATCTTCTTGAGAATAGAACTTATAAGAATCAAAGGTCATGTAGTTCTTTTACCTTTGATAACCCCAACTTACCTCATCGTCAATCGTCGCTACCCGTTGTAGTACCCGTGGTGGTGGTATCTCCACAATCCTCACTAAAGAATTCGTATTCTCGATTCAGCTCTTGGTGTCGAAATCTAATCTTCGTCCAATCGTCAACACAAGTTTAAGTTTCCAAGACTCCGGACTTAATCTTGATGGCGAGAGTCCAAAACTAATCATCTAGCGCTAAATACTTGTTCAACTACAACCGTTAAAGAATAGGCTGCTAATATCCGGCGAGCGATGAGGGCGAGCGGGTAATCGATTGAGTGAATCTTCCATCACTCCAGGATTTGAAAATTGCATCTGTGTTTCGCATCACGAAACTCAAATTGAGTGATTAAATATTTTTCTAATTCAAAAATACTACATATTGCCCTTTTTTATTTTATTTTTTTGTCTACTCTTGAGCATATTGTACCATCTACTAAGTAAACTACCAACTTCGCTCGTGAGGCAAGTAGATTGTAAATATCCACAATCACTTAAACCATATCTACTACAAAATTCTCCATATAATACTACTTGTAGATTCTTTAACATCTCATTGTATATTTGAAATATCTATTACATCTTCCAAATGTAAACAATCATAATAATACACATTCGGATAATCTAATAAACCATCTAATTTAATATGTGGATAAAAAACAATACCAACTAAATAGACAAGATGAATTTTAAAATAATAATGCAACCATTTTTCTCAAAGTACTAAAATAATTCGAGCTAATTCAAGTATCTTTTTCATATTCACTAAAAACATCACCAATATTAACACACTCTATTAAAAATAAATGCGTAGTAGGAAAATAAATACCGAGATAAAGTATTAGTAGCATCATTAAAAATTTTCAAAAATCTAAAAAAAAATTTGCAAATGTCCCAATGTTCTTTGAAGTAAAGTAATTTCGGAAATATTTTGCGAAATAAACATACATAATAAATCTTTGTAATCAAAAGTTTGACGAAACAACTCGTAGGTAGAATTCCAACGAATCGAAATATCTTTTGAAAACCTTTTTGCCTTTCACCTATGTTGTTTACAAAATTTTCCCCATGCTTTCATAAAATTGGCACGACTCCATAAAAATTTAATTGCATCATTTATTGGGGCGAGAAGTCTCAAGAGTTCGTAAACCATTTTGTACACTTAAATTTAAAACATGACAAGCACATCTAATGTGAAAAAATTATCCGCCAAAAGAGAGTTTACAAATATTTTCTAATTCGGGAATAGAAGCGGTATTTGCGGCGATTTTATCAAAATCAATTGAAAATACTTTATTTATCAAAGTATATTCTTCTAAAACTTGCCTAATTATTCTATAAATATTATGAGCCGAATGCTTTTCATCAAAAACTCGAAATGAAAGAAGTCTTTTTTGAATGGTCCAAGTCGTTATCTATCCAATGACACGTAACCCCCATAAGAATGAATTTGCCATGGATCACTCCAAATATCGCTACCTAAATGTACACGTCCATTGAATTCAAATTTTTTTTGCTAAAGTTTGTTTTTGTTTTTTATAAAGATGCAAAAGTTTGCGTTTAAGAGTACTTTTCGGAATAGTTGATGCTTCTTGAACCAACGCAAAGATTTATCAAATATTTCAAATTAAAATTTTCACCAGGTAGTAAACGGATCATGATCAAGGGCAATATATTCAGCTAATGTTTATTTATAAAGTGCATCAACGTAACGGAATAAACGATGAGTATTAGGATTGGCGTACCCGAAAATTTATTGTTTCCTAATGTCGATCCCGCTTGCGTTGGATGTTTTTTCGTCAGATATCGACGGAATGTTCCGTAGCCGTCTCATTTGGTAAATTTGTATGTTTGCGAACAATATTTACAATTTATATTATACTTACCTTCGCTTTCATCATATACCTTGTCGAAATGCAGCCACAAATCGGATGTACTCTCTCGGCCCTTCCGTTCTAGCTCATTTGTTTTCGACGTTTCTTCGACACCGGTTGGAGGATAAAGACTTTTTTATGTTGGGACGTGCTCGACGTTCGGAATGGAAACAACATTGATATTATCGTCGTCGTCTTCCCAATATGTATAATTACTGAGGATCATATCCAGGAATAGGATGTTCGGAATCTCCCATTGCCATCTTGCCCTTTTAAGTATTTTTGCTTTCACTTACCATTTTTTAGAGAATTGAGGTAGGATTGAGAAAATTGAGCGAATTGATAAAATTTAAGAGAATTGAGAGAATTGTTGAGAGGATTTATGAGAAAAATGAAAAGGAGAGGATAGATATTTATAGAGAATGGGATGATTATTTAACTTTTAAAAAAATAAAAATAAAAAAATTTAGGCTAAAGCAATCGCCATTTGGCGCGCAAATTGCAACGGCTCTTTGGGCTGTTACATTGGGGCTCGAGTGCCTTTTTTTTTAAAAAAAAAGTCGGAACCGGCCCCGAACCGGTGGTTCCGAGCCGGTTCCGACAATTTAGAAACTGTGGGCCCGGTCAACGGGCCGGTTCTCGGGCCTCCGATTCCATTTGGCCATGTCTAACTTGGGGGAACCAGGACCAATTGCTAGAGCTCGAAGCCTTGGTTCCAAGCGACTAGGTTCAATTGTCTTTTCGAAATCGTGTTTTCATATATGAAAAAGGAAGTCATTTTTCTGAATTTAAGTATAATTGACTCATTTAACAAAAATGATCAAAATATTGAAGAGCGAGAAAATAATTTCTGACAATAAATTTTCTACGAAATAAATGGACATTTACTTTTTTCAAAGTACAGTTATTTAACCAACATTAGGAGTTCAGGGAAATTGCATTTGTTTTGGATAATTACTAAGTTTAGGTTCTACCACCAATGGTAACATGAGAAAATTTTCTCCATTATCATCACTCTCCCTTAAAGGCAACTATGATGTCATTGGATCCTCCGACAAGATAACAAACCAACGAAAAATTCCTCTCCAACCTCAACCTAGCTCTCTTTCATGGCTGACAGCAAGAACAGCAAACCCGCGGTGGAAGAAGATGAAGAGGAGCGAGTGGACGAGAGGAAGTACTTCCAGAAGGTGCTCGACGACGTCGTCAGCCTCAACTCCCTCTTCACCGTCGCCGTATTCGTCGGCCTCTCCCTCTCCCAGCCGGGCCAAGTTCAGAACCTCGAGGACGACAGCACGTGCCACCCGGACGCCAAGATACGCAAGCGGCTCGTGGGCTTCGAGATCGCCTCCTTCAGCTGCTTTGTCTTCTCTGGCTTCCTCGCCAAAACCGTCAAGATCTTCCTCTACATCTCCAAGAAGCGGGAGGGCTTACCCGGCGCAGTCGTGAAGAACCCGCACAGCCAGTGGAAGAGCCTCGCCGGGTTCTATCTGTCGATCTACGGGACCATGGTCGGGTGCCTGCTGCTGCTCCTGGGCATGGTTGGCGTAGTCCAGATCAAGCTTGGCCAGCTATCATGCCACAGCGAGTTCGCGGTCAGCACCGTCTCCGTCATGGTCGCCGCCATCGGCCTCGGCCTGCTGATCTACTTCACCGTGGTGACCTACGGCCTGGTGTTCACCGCCAAGAACGCGCCACCGCCGCCCCAAGGCAAGGCGGCAGAGACCGGCAAGGGCGTTGCCGTCACGGTTGGGAAGGAGTGACGACGAGAGGCGAGAGGTCAATTAGTAGGGGCAATCTAAAATTTGACGCACTTATCATGTAACAAATATCCAGTGAGACGATCTATCTTAGCTCCATGTATGTATGTTGTGTCTTAATTCACCGAGTGCTGTTTTGATTACTTGTTGAAATGTTCATAGACAAAATACGGGACGCATCACCTACAATTTTTTATGCAATCACAGCCCTATCCACTCTTGATGTAAGGATTACCACGGAAATTATATGCAACCAAAATTGATCGATATGTTTCTCCAAACAAAAAACATAAATCATTGATCAGCTGAGTCCTCTTGAGAGTTTGCTTAGAAAATAAGAAAAGAAAAATCTCATTTAATTGCCATGGAATAAGGTTTAATCCTATTCATGATAATACCACAAATATTTCATCGCAAAAAAAAAAAAAGTTCGAAAGAACTCTCGGCTTGAGATGACTCTCGCTTTTCTTGAATCAATGATATATAAGATCGCTCGCGTAAGATTTATTTATATACCAGCAAAGAATTTTCTATATTTACTGTTACTCTCACTCCATTTTGAAAAACACAAAATAGAGCGCATGACAACACTTTTGGAGTGAAATTTACGTTTTAAGATTCGTAAGAAAAATCCATTTGGCAACACACCTTATGGAGCAAAAATCAGTTTGATTCACGAGTTTTTAGAGCTAAAATCCGTTTGGTTACGCAACTTCATTTTTTTTTTTTAATTTATGGAGTATTTTTTTTGGCTCAATTTGGAACCGCTTGAAAATACAAAAAAAGGTACATCTCCCAAAAAGTAGAAAAATCAATTTCTGTTCCTAAGTAAAAGTAGAAAAATTAACTTTTGACCGGAAATTGATTTCTAAAGCGAAGTATCGAAATACGGCCAAGACTCCGAGCTCCCCCAAAATAAGAAAAATAAAAATACAGACTGCCGGTGATTAATTCCTTTATTAATGGGAAATAGAAAGCAGTGCCAGTTGTTCCAGCCACAACTTTCTCCACGGGCTGCCTGCCCACTTAGTACTTACGTCTCTTTCAATCTTTTTACGGCTCGTCATACTCTGGCGATTAATCAAAAATAGATCTTGACTAGTTACAAGCAGCTAGATTAGCAAGATCGAAATTCCTTACACGGGGTTATGTATCTCACTTTTGATTTATGTCATAGGTTTCACCTTATTAAGGATGCCAACACATGCAGCTAATGTAGCTATATCATGTAGTTAATATCGTAACGGACTAATTCAAAATAATTCAGAATGCAAAATATTTTCAATTAGTCTGTTCTTATCTCATGTCAAAAAAAAGTATTAAATCTATTGCATTAGTAACAATTCAATCATAAACTTTTCAATTGGACCAATTTATTCTTAAACATATTCACGTTTTGCTCATTGAGTCCATCCGGCCAATTTAGGCCGAAAATTACTAATATAAACTAGTGCTAATGTGAATACTCTTTTTTATAATTTTTTTCGGAATTTCTTATTCTTTTCCTTCTTCTTTCTTTTTCCACTATGGCTGGTAATGGTTGCCGAGCTAGCCGACCACTAGACGATGGTCACGACCTCACCCAAGCCAACCTCGCCATGGCCCGGTCGGCCGCAAGGCTAGGGCCGCCTTCACTCGTGGCCGGTGAGGACATGGTGCTTTGCCCGCAGCCGCCTGCGCCTTGCCGTAACCATCACCATGTAGCCTAAGGGCCTCGCTGACCACAAGCGAAGGTGACCATCTCCTCATCAACCGTAGACAAGCCTGTCTTCGCCTGCGGCCACAAGCGCCTCACCTAGGCCAAGAGCAAAGAAATATGAACCTACCTTATCTCGGATTTCCTAACCGGAACCTAGTTTTTTGGGAGTAATATTCTCCCGGATACTCCAGATTACATTTATAGAAAAAGAGGAGGTCCTTCGTCTGCGGTCGGCAAGGCCAAAGTGGCCTCATAAACCGAGAGAATGTTAGTTGCCAAAAAATTCATGAACTTATTGCAATTGTGTGAATTCAATCATAATTTTTTTTCTTTAGCCAATTGAGTCCTTAACATTTTGTATTTGTGTCGAATCATCCATTTGACCAACTTTGGATAGTCGACTTTGTCGTGAGCAATTTTAAATAATATTTTACTATTTTTTGAATTCTTTTTGTTTCTTCTCCTTCTTCCTCCAAGTCGGTCGCTAGATCGGTGAGCAAGAAAAGCGAGGGCGACCTTGCCCAACGACGGCGAGGGTGAGGGTGAGGCCGGCCCTTGCCTTTGGTTGGATGTTTAAGGGGAAGAAAAAAATGAAAAATGTTAATAAAAATTGTCACGTTAGTGTCGGCATCGGTCAAAATCGACTGGATGTTTGAATTAAGATAAATGAAAAATATTTTAAGTCTCAATTGGGGAAAATTTTAGGATCGAATAGGATAATTATAATAAATTTATGATTTTTTTTTTTTTTGGGTGATTTTCCCTATTATAGTCACATGGACGGATGAAGTTGCCATCCCTGTGGTCCCAGCAAATATTTTGTACGCGCTCCACGTTTAACTCTGACCTACCAATATAGCTGTCGGTAGCAACAACCAACAACTTACAAACTTCATGTCCGAGGATATTGAACAGAGGATGCACATCAGCTTCACTGGCTTTCCAGCTCACCGTGTCCAAATGGTGGATCCGGTGCACCTGCGGATCGCCATCTCCGCATTCACGATGCTTCGCAATCACGGACTGGGGTCGGAATTTGGTAATGCTAGCTCATTCTAGACTCCATCTAACATCTGGCAGAGTCCTAAGTTTTGTAACGATGCGGTGGACAGAGTCAGTCACATCGATACAATTATACGGAATAATTTGAGGTTTTTCTTTTACATCTATGGTTCCGATAGATCCTTGTGGTTCGATCGGCTCGATTTAGGAAAAAGAGTTCGGGCGAACACGAATTAGCCGGTAGGACCGAGTAGTCGCGCGGCACGTTTACGTGATTCGTGTGTGGTCAGAATTGCGCCAAGATTCAATTTAAATGAAGGGAAAACAAAGTGAATTCTCTTCCATCCTAAACCTCCGCGCATGGCTGCATCCTCAACTCTAGAGGCTTAACAAAGGCAAGATACAGTACAGAAGAGCCAAAAAGAAAGGACATCTCTTCATGGAGAATCCCAGAAACGGGTAATCTCTCTTTCTTTCTCGAACTTCTACTATGATCTTTCGATGTGTCTCTTGTTTTTTCGCTGCACACGTGAATCGTTATGCCTTTAAATTTTGCACCTCTTCCTGTTCATTCTCTAGGAATGAGGTGAAAGTAGAAGAAGTGGCAAACGTGGAGGAGAGGAAGTACTTCCAGAAAGTGCTGGACGACATCGTGGGGCTCAACTCGTGGTTCACGGTGGCCATGTTCGTCGGCCTCTCGCTGGCGAACCCCGGCCAGGTCCACAGCCTCGAGGAGGACCGCCCCGAGTGCGACCCCGACATGAAGCTCCGCAAGCGGCTCATCTTCTACGAGATCTCGTCCTTCAGCTTCTTCATCTTCTCGGGCTTCCTGGGGAAGACCGTGAAGATCGTCCTCTACGTCTACGAGAGGAAGCAGTACGTGAACCCTCACAGGCAGACGTTCAGCCTCGTGGCGTTCTACCTGGCGATATACGGGACCGTGACTGGGTGCCTGTTCTTGCTCCTGGCGATGGTTGATGTGGTTCAGATCAAGCTTGGGAAGGTCTCGTGCGGCAGCGACTACGCATTGCGCACAGTGACCGTGCTGGTGGGAGCAGTCGAAGTGGCTCTAATGATATACTTCTTCACGGTGTCGTATGGTATGCTGTTCACAGAGAGACCAATACGCAAAGATAGTCCTCCACTACATCCTTAAAGCCATGTTCGAAAACTTTGTAAGCTTTATAAGACTTACTATCATGAGGAAGTCTTGTCCTGGAAGATGTGATCTTTTATTGCTGCACAAAGTTGTAATTCCAAATTTATCTTGTGAAGAAGATGACTAGGTGTAGAGAGCATCACTGGAGTTGCTATTTCGATCACCATCACTGAACCTCGGGCATTCGGGTATGAGAGAGAGACAGAGAGATATGAGCAAAGGGTAGAGAGCATCTGTGCAGCCCGTGGTGTCGGCCAGAGACAAGGAGGCGAGGCTGGCGCGGTGGCGGCTAGAGGTGGACGCCGGCTCCGATGAGGCGGGCGGCCACTCTAGCAGGTGCTTGGCTGTCAGCCGATGAAAGGGAGTTTGGATGATTTTGGGACTAGTAACTGAGTTAATTTAGACTCTTGACTCTAACCATACCGATATGTCATCCAACTTTAATTCACTTAATAGAAAGATGCCAATGCGATATTGGTCATGTCACAAAGTTCCAAGCAAATCAGTCTACACGGCAACTGATGACGGGCGCCATAACCATGCTCGAGTCCACATATATGCTTGAATCAACATTGTGAAACTTATAACCAATGAAACTAGGAAAAATCATCAAAAATCTCCTAAACCTATTGTAATTTTGTTAATTCAGTCCTAAAGATTTTTTCCTTTACTAATTAAGTTATAAACATTTTTATTTGTGCCAATTCAGTCAATTTAACTAATTTTGGCCAGTGATTATTGATGTGAACACCGAGCATCCTATGTCGCATAGCGGGCGCCGACGTTGATATTTTTTTAAATTATATTTTAATATTTTTTGAATTTTATATTAACATTTCTTTTTCTTTTTCTTCTTTTTCCCTTTTTTTTCCTTTAAACGGGTAGGCGAGGGCCGAAACCCTCATCTCGCCTGCGACGCCATCGCTGGCCATAGAAAGATGAAAAGCAAAGAAAAAAAAGAAAAAGAAAGGAAAAAACTAACAATATATAAAAATAAAAACTCAAAAGATATCATTAATAATTGTCAACGTCAACCGTATCATGTAGGACGGCCAGTGTCCGATGTTTAGGACTCAATTGGCCCAAAAAATTAGGAATGAATTGACACAATTACAATAAATTTATGACTTTTTTGGTAATTTTCAGCATTAAAGATTTGTGCAAACAAGTTTTTTCTATAGGATCATCTTTGTAACAAATACAAAAAGCAAACAGAGAACACAAGGATTTACGTGGTTAGATCAATATGATCTACGTCCACGAACGAGGCAAAATAATATTCTACTATAATCAAAGAGAGTACAGATTATAGAAGTCGGTCTTATCGATCGAACAAAAGCACGCGGCTCCCGAGTCTTTCATGCAAAGAAAATCCTCAAAAATCTAAACGAAAAAACTCTAGCTACAGGTATAAAATAAAGCTCAATAGGCTCACGGTCCTATCGGCTCAGCTCTCCGCGTCACGAGCTAAATCTCAATTTTTCTTCACTTTTGGGCCACACAAAAAAATATGTCGAGTCGGGTGATGAACCGAACCGAGTACATAAAATTCAAGACATATTTAACAAATCAAAAGATACATGGCTATGCAGCTAGATTCCCCAACTTAGCGCCGCTAGAGAGGCGGCCACACTTGATGGTCACCGCCATCCGGGAGGGGGGCCAACATGGCAGAGAGGCGGCTCGTTGTGGAAAAAACCTAATTCTCCTCGTGTCTACTCTCTTGAAAAATTCTATCCCGATTTATTCCATCCCCTCCTCTAGGATTTTTTCACTAGGCTATATCCCCTGTAACCTATCCTGAACAACTACAAAACGCAGATCCTGATTTTTACCTTGATTATCAAAGGCAGTGTTAAGGTTAATAGCATTAGTCGTGATCAATGAACCGAGTTCAACATTTGCAGGCTGTATGGCAATATCAGATATCTAGGCTAAATGGTCTGAATTAAATAATAATAATAATAAGGCAAATAAACTTCAGACAAATTGATTTTTCTCCGGCTCAGAAATGACTACTCTTACTGGAAGATAAACTAATTAGCAGTCTAAGAGGCTTATTCTTAGCAGATGCTTTTATCACAAATGTGTACGTACTGAGTTTGATCTTTCCTCTGAAATCTGAAGTCCTTTGCAGCGCACCAGTTAAATAGGAGCAAAGCATGAAAGGAAAATCCACTGGAAGATTACATGGCTCATGTAATCTTTAGCTCATAAATATGCATTGTCCATATAATGAGTTTAGTACAATTCTACTAAGAACATACACAGGACCTACATCTCAATATACAGAATATGCACTGTAACATTTCAGGAAGTGGCTACACACCGTACAAGTGGGTTTGATGTGTAGGGTACAGGTCGGTTTGATGCGTAGGGAAGAGCTTCAAAGTCTTCATCGCTAGGTTCCGGATATCTTCTCTACTGGATTCGACCGAAATCCTCTGTATTCGATTCACTGCCCCACCGGACATGAAATCCCTCCAATTATCCTCTGAAAGAGCAATGAGACTCCATTAAAGAACAAAAGAAAAGCCAGCATAATGTGATGCCTACCACAGTCATGTCACTGAAGTATTTCTGTCGTATCATTCATTCACCAATATTCTTTTTTCCGGTCAAAATTCACCAATACGGAATGCATAGACGAGTAGCTCACTGTTTTGGGCCAAGTGGCACAAAGCAAGCTCGACATGGCGCTTAATTGAAGTAGAAGCGCAGTCCGAGTTTGCAAGCAACCACTCGAGGGCACCACCTTCCATTAGAAGTGAGCGGCCTTTCCGATGTCCTACAGGAAGTCGACTCAGATTTAGAAAAAAAAAAAAAGGGCATCGGTTTACCAAGTGTTATCAAGTAACATCCTGAAGAGAAGCTGTGACTAACCTTGAATAACCGCTCGGGATTCACATTTGGCGAAATTCGCGATTCCTCTAGCGACCTGTGCTGTGACATCATTAGTCCCTGATCTAACCATTCCCAGAAGTGCTTCCAGGCCTCCATCTTCCTTCAACATCACATGCAATTTTTCTGTTACATGCAAACCTCAGGGCATCAGTCCATTGAATAAACACGCTTCATCACAGAGAAAGCAGAAGCACCATGTACTTCGCTTATCATATATCGAAATCATATATAACTGTGATTAAAAACCTGGTTCCCCTCAATTCACGTCCCTCAAACAAGCTTGTACAGGTTAAAGACCAAGTGGCCGGGTTTCTCACCACAGGAAGATAAACTAGAGAGGATGAAGAAACCAGCATGATTGAATTACAATGACTACGTAGGAGCTTTCAGCAAACCCAATCAGAAACTCTTCGCTAGTTTCTGGCAAATACACTAAAAATTATTTGATCCAAAAAAAGTTTCCTTTTTCTTTTGAAAGAATGAGCCAAGAAATAGCATTAGAGAGTGACTAACAAAAAAGAAACATGTTTTGGCATGACACTCTCTATCCATGTGGTGTAGTAGTGAACGCATGATTAGATTAAAGCATTGGACTCAAGTCAAAGATAACTTCAGCTCACCATTTCCACATAAGTTAGCAATTGCACCAGCTACCATTCTTTGAGTCTGCGGATCATCTGTTGTGGATGCTACATTTGCAAGTAACCGAGCACCTCCTTTGCTCATTATCAAGCCTTGGTTCAATTCTAACATGGACAAGCACAATACTTGGATTTAGTAAGATAATGAGTCAAGTTAATGAAAGGCCATTAGAACACTACACCAGTGGGATGAACAACTTAGCACCAAAGCTTTCAAATCTGGAAAGGTTGAGCAAACCAGTTTGATGGCTTCAGTTAGAAGTACTAACATAATCATGTTCTCCACATTTAACTTTATCTCAGAAGTGATAAAGAAACTCAAGAAAAAAATCAGAGAGAAATTAAATAAATACATATAGTACAATGTAAAGATTATTCACCGATTTCCTCGACTAAGATGGCCATGTGTCACTGTTACTCTCAAAATGCAAAAACACAGGTCAAAGCATGATGTGCCAGAATGACTACACGATGGCTTTCAAGCTTCTAGAAAGTATTTTCCTATCTTTTGAATATTAAGTGGCTATACCTAGTGAGAACGTGAGAAGTGAGAACCCTGATACAGCCTACAATCGAATGTACATGGGACTTAGTAAGTCAGACATTTCTGATTGTTGCCCCTTGTCTACTGTTTTGGGAAGCACAGTTCAAACTTCTAGTTGTACAGAAGTTGAAAGTGAGTGTTAATATCAGCTATCCTTAGTTTTTTGCTCTTAAAATCTTCACCGTGTATAAGCTAGTTCTACTTCACTGAGTAAGGTGTTCTCTGAGTCCTTTTAACCAGTTATCTCACAGAAAATCTCCAGCAAGTTCAGGAAATCAGGGGAAATTGTACACTGCCTTTTTTTGGTTAGCTTTTGTTGTAAACAATTCCTTACTGCATAGATTCAATAACAGTAGATCACTATATTGTCTTCTGCAAGCTTTTACCAGCAACATTTACGCGCCATTTCAATCAAAGACTCTGCATAAGACTCGATTCTTGTTAAAAGGGGAAAAAAAGAGGACTCAATTAGCAACATGTTAAGTAAAAGCCTCAATGTTAAGATAAAGACATGTGAAGGACTTGAACTACCATTCATTGCCAAATTGGCAATGGCACCAGAGGCCACTCTAAGCACAGTTGGATTTCGTGATGACTGCAACAACATAAGCAGTGCATGCAAGCCGCCTCCTTCCACAATTTTTTCCTGATGAATGTCTGGAAGTACAAATAACATTGAAGACAGAGCATCAAATCAAGTACATCACCAAGCATGCTAGATGGTCTGGCAGATTAGATAAAAAAAACTATATTTACTCCCAATTTGGGATACAAGAGTGATGGATGCAATTCTTGGGAATTTCTAAGAATATAGGTTGGACTCCTTTCCCTCGTAACCAAATTCATATGCTCTGGACTCTTAGATTCACCGCCATGTCAGTTCAGTGGACATGAAGACTTACAGGAAGGACAGAAAATCACGTAAGAAAAGGATAATTCTCAAGAAACGCCAATGAGAAAAGACAAAACAAAGTGACAAGGGAACCCAGCAAATTTTATTTGTAGATAAAAAAATATGAGGAGTTTCTTCCAGTGAGCATAACTTAAACTATAAAATCACTCAGAGACCATGAAACGAATCATGCAGTGATCTAGAATTTTGACGAGGAAAGAAATCATGGTCACGACCGTTGTGTTATGTAGATAGTAATATTGTTAGTTGAACCATCGATAATCCTCATGTTCGGATCTCCATGTTGATAAAGTTTTTAGTCAGGTTACCTCCTAAATGTTGTTATCCTGCATATAACTTTTCCGGAAGATTTAGCCTCCGCTTACTATTTGCATTTATCACATGGTTCTTGTCCAAGAACCCTACGGCACTAATTAAGTAAAATTGAAAATAACGCTTTCCAAGACACTTCAAAAATGGAAGACTAAGTTTTATAAAGTCACTTCACATAGTAAAATTTAAGTTTCCAAAGCACATTTACTAAAACTTAACAAGTGTCCTAATGCCACTGTTTTTAATGATGTAATAATATGTTAAAAGGATATGTAATCCCATTCAACAAAAAAAAATGAAAAATGAAAACCAAAATAAATCATCATGTACCTAGCAAATACAAATATCCTCATGTAGCAAATCTCCGAAGTATTTACTTAAAATAGGATGGACAGCTTCCAAACTTTCACATTCTTTTAGCCACATTTAACTTAAAAAGTCATTAAGATAGACAAATCCCACGCATCATATTGTTACACCAATTACTATGCTTTACTCTCTTTCTCGACTTACAAGTTACCACTCAACCACTGCACAATCTCCGTATTCACTGAGGAAAGTCAACCCAAAGAAGAATGTTTCAGTATTTATTATAATGCCTTTTTTTTCCCCTCAGCAATTGTCATTACAAGCCCCATTGAGAAAATCAAATGTCACCCAATCTTCAAAAAGAACATGAGAAAGCCGAAGTGATGGTGCCACTAGTGTTAGACAGGTAGGACTGACCCATGCAGTCACTGAAAGTTAGAAACTATTGGCAATACTTTAGATACCTTCAGCAGCAAGATTAGCCACCACTTTTACAGCATGAATTTGGACATCGGTATCTTCAGATGCTAACAGTGCTAGTATTTTTTCCATACCAACTTCATCAAAGAAACAAAATTGTAAGTTGCTATGAGCCTTGAGATTAACAGCAAATCAGGTGTAAGCTGTGAGCTATATTGGGATCTATCTTGCCTTCTTCGCATATTTTCGCAATCGTGGTCCTCTGGCTTGATTGTGTCTCCTTCAATGGGTTAGAACCATTTGGTGTAGACCCTTTACTGACATTTTCTTTCATGTCTAGTTGCTTCTCCTGTACAAGGGTTGCCCATATCAGTCCAGAACCGAAAGAGTGTACGTTCTCTATAAATTCTAACTCAACTTACCTTTTGATCTTTCTCGCTATCAGCTACAAGCTTCTTTACCTTAATTAGCTCATCTTCAATATTCTTCCTGTGATTTTCTTCTTGTAGAAGTCTTTCCCTCATAGTATGAAGGTCTTCCGTTAACTTTGCCTTTCATTGCAATAAGCATACAACAAATCATTTTTAGTCTTTATCTCCACTGGGAATTATCTTGCATGTGATTTTTTGATCTGTCATGGGTTGCACTAAATACTTGAATAGGGCACAATTATTAGGAAATTTGTCCACCATACCTTCTCATGTAAAAGAGCTTCGCCTTCCACTTTTATTAATTGAAGTTCAGCTGCACCTTCCTTGTGAAGCTTGTGCATTTTTTCTAACTTCATGTTGAGTTCGTTGATCTCTTTTTGCCCCTAAACATGGAAAATAACAACAGAGCAATAATGAAAATGGTCAATGACGGATTAAACAGTTCCCCCGTGAATTTACAGGACTTAAACATCAGCAACATCATTTCCAAGAGAATCACCTTAACTAAGAAAGAATCATCATGCATATCTAATGATGAAGTAAGAGTACTGTAACAGAAAATGCAACTATGCAACTTCACGGAGATATCCTAGTTCAACTATTAACCGACCTATTAAATAAAGCTGAAAACTACATATTTTTCCAGGTAGTTGTCAAGACTCAAGTAGAAAATCCTCTCTCATCAGTTTCCCTCATGGTTCAGGCATGACCGAATACTTGAAGATGCCAATATGGAGGAAGCAACAGAATATCTATGACCGAAGAAATGCTATTGAGCTCCCTTCAGGAACTGGTTAAGCTATGCATAAGATGCCTTCAACATAAGAAAAAGATCTATTTGTCCATGTTTTAACCCCTTGCCTGGTGCCAAATTACTATCCTGTATGCTTTTTAATATTTTTCAATAACTTGAAAACATAAATCTTATAGAGAGAGAGAGAGAGAGAATCTCATAACAATACCCCATGGACTATTTAACAAAACCTTAGAACATTTTATCTTTAGAATTTATATTTACTGGAGCATGTAATGTGCAGAGCTTTTGTATTTTGGACATCCCAAGGTAAATTACTAAGAGGACATTAACTCAAACTTGTTACATTAAGTGCTAATAATTAAAGTAGTGCTCCTCTAATATCCACTCAACTCATTTAACTGCCGCTGTAAAGGAGAAAAGGCTAGTCAAGAAGTAAACCTGCATGGAACTCTGATAATCACTTAGAAGCTTCTTCGCCAAATCTAATTGCTCTTCAACGGCTTCAAAACGGCCATGTTCATCCTCTAATTGCTTCATTAGGTCAGCAATTTTCTTCTCATGCATCTGAGTAGTTCCATCAAGTGTCTTCTGATAAGAACGATGTTCCATCTCATGTTGCTAACATTGTGAGAAAAAACCGCCTTCAGAACGTTGCAAAAGCTACACATAAATTAAAATAAAAAAAGACTATCCAAAAAGGCATAGCAAATTGGCAACTTTACCAATATTAGTTTCTGAGAAAACTTGATGTGACGTTATAGTATACGTTCTAGCATCATAAGGGAGATCCTAATATCTCATTTCATCGTGCTGCTTTTATGCATTCTAAAAATCATGAGAGAGCATGCCTAATTATGGATACTGCAAATAATACGTGTTTTTCTTCACCAACCTGAATTGTGATCTGATGATCACCGAAAAGCTCCTTCATATGATCTAATTGTTCCTCAACATTTATGGCACAGGAACGGTCTTCTTCTGATTGCCTCATCAACTCTGCTATTTTCTTCTCATACATCTGTGTGGTATCTGCTAGGACACTCTGATAGGTAGATGCTTCTAGACGCTGCTGCTCCTAAGAGCCACAAAGAATTTCTTTAAAGTAACGGGCTGAAGAACAGTAAGTAGCATATAACCCTTTTATGTTTGATACCAAGTCCAAGGATGTCTAATAAATGAAACTAGAACAAAATATCATGATGTACATGCATGTAAAATGGGAGAGACAGCTGTAAAGCTTTCTTCTGGACCTCCAATGGTTTAAGTTACTGCTGTAAAATGGGAGAGATAACTGTCAAGCTTCTTTCTGGACCTCCATTTGGTTTAAGTTACTGGTGGTCTGGCCAAGCCATACAATGGTCTAGCAAGATAACCCAAGACATAGGTAACAAAACAAGTTACTTCATTGGTTAGTCTCCGTATTTTACGGGAGTGTTAATGGTTACAGACTGACTGTAGTTTTGGTGACTTTATCTGCATATGCCTTTGTATCTTTTTATAAAATCGAGAAATGCAAGCATTCTTAAATTCCATGTTATATCCTTTTCTACTTCCACACTGAGGACACCAACCCTTGAAAGAATGGGTTTCAGGATGAGGAATTAGCATTGTAACCAGATTCTTCCCTTTTGATCTTAGCAACCGAAACCATTACTATGGAAGTATTACAACCCAGAAGGCATTCCATGCAGAGAAAAACACTAGGTCGCTGATTCTCAATATACAGACTTCACTACGAAATTAGAGGGAATTTACAAGGGTTATTTTTCAAGACCCAGCTCCTATCACATATCGACAATATTTTGAGCACTATACCCACGGCAAACCATAAAAGGACATAAACTTAATGGGAAAACACACAAGCTGGCTATTGCAGCTGGATTGAACAGTCAAATCAGGTTAAATGGGGTTCGCCCAATCTATCCACTTCCACCACAGGGTTGGCTACCTGAAGGTTTGACACACCTGCCAATCACCTTATTAAGCTTGGTCTTGAGCTTTTGCCATATGTGTTGGGCATAGCCAAATCCAGAATACACAGTTTGCAAAGGGCAAGCCTGGCCTGGGCCTTAAAAAATTCAGCTTTCTCAGCCAGCCTAGATCCAATTTTTTTCCTTATTGTTATCATTTGCACCGAGCTTCACTTTTTAGTTGATTGAGGGGGCTTTAAATGGAAAAAGTGTATGGGTATAGATGTGGAAGGGCCCCACTTGAGATCAAGCCTATGCTCTGGGGTCAAATGCAACCCGTTGAGCTAATATTGTTAATTAAGAACAGATAAAAAGTGCAAGCTTTCCAGAAGAGATTAATAGGTGTGTAAAGAGATTGCCTATGCCTATTCGGGAAAGAAGTTCAGGTTGTGTTGGTCCTCTCTTGAACGTACGGAGGCATAGGTCACTAGGTCTTGGTCACGTGATGTTTAAATTAACACTTGGGATGGTGATTCAACAGCCAATTTCTTAGCATCCAATCAAGTAGTTTTTCCCAACCGTGACCAAGTGCACCTGCTCTGGCTGCATGCAAGTTTGCTTTAGCAAAGTAGGTAATTGTAATTCATATGACTGAACAACCCAGATTCCACAGTTCAGTGCCTAAAATCAGAAAAACAGTCGGAGATAATTCTCATTACCTAACTTGACTTGGTTTCAAGGCGATAAAAAAATTAAGAAATTTGTGGCTTTCAAAAGTCAAACTAGTTGAGCATTTTCCACATATGATTTTACTGCAGGTTACATAAGAAAAAAATTTAATTGCATTAACACCAATTTTGCAGTAAAATCACACTAACTTCTCAAAGCATAATGCCAATCGATTTAGAAAAGCTGATAGCAAGTCCCTATGCTGCCCCATTGTCCCCAGTCTTATTAAAGAGAACTATCATGATATGAAATGTTCAGCAAGAAGGCACCAACAACATAGTAAGGAAAGAGGAAATGTCTTCAGAGAAGTAAAGCATTTGAATGAAGGAGGTACCTGCATGTAATTTATATGTGTTTGTAGCTCTGAAATCTTGTTATGCATCAGACCATTCTGATCTTTCTGAAGGTTTAATTCATTTAAAATGTCTTTCATCTCTGACTCCAGACGATCATTTTCCTTTTCTAAGAACTGGAAGAAGACAAAGAAGCATCACCGAAGGGACATTTGAAGAAAGTATAAGAAAACTGTATTCTATTTTTCCAAACAAACCGGACGCAGAGATAGGAAACTAATCTGAACCAGCGATTAAGAGGTGTCATTATATTAAATGAAGCTGTAACACCTGCAATAGAGTCAACTACCTCGGACCTTTTCATTAGAGTTTCTGCCCCTGAAAAAGAGTCTTCACACTCCTTTAGCTGTCTCTCCAATTTGCCCTTATCATTCTCTCTCAACTTTTCCAGCCTCTCAACTTCTGCAGTAAGGTGGTCTACCTGACTCTCCAACTTACGGCATAAACTTTCATAATCAAATTCTTCTCTGAGTTTCGTCATATTGACAATTTTCATTGCCTGCAAAAGCAACTCATGATCAAGCTTCCACGTCATCTTATCAAAAAGATTGGCAGATGATGCACGTATACACACATACAAATCCACGCACATTAATACACAGACATACGTGCAGCTATGAATGTAAGTCGGCATGCATCTACTCAACACCTGTGTGCATGAATGAGCCCACGTGCTCTCACACACACAGAAAGGATATCCATGCACTTCTGTTATTCTCGTGTATTCTTTCTTTCCCTCTTTTCTTCAGCACTTTCCCGTCTCAGCTTGACTTTCTAGAGCAGTATTCCTTCAGCACATTTTTCACAACCATCAGAGGACCATTCTTATCATTTTATTACTTGTAGTTATGTTGTTTTACAGCTGTCATCATGATCTTCTCAACAAAGGTAAAAACCAAAAGAAGCATTCTCCAAAATCAGCTCTGTATGGCAGATAAGAGCAGTTAGACCATGATCATTATCTTCTTAGACGTATACAGAGTGCTATTTGTATCTTCTAATTACTTCAACCAAACTGAAAATTGACACACTGAAAAACTTCTCATCTGAAATGAAACCAGGGTTCACAGATAGAAAAAGAAATCCCAGACCTTTAAGTAATGGGCAATGTTCTCCGCTCAATAGAGGAACTCATTGCCATACAGGTGTGTCGACGAACTCAATATCATAATTAATATCGGAATTCAACTTCAGAAGATATAGATTGTCAACAAGCTCTGAGTATTGCAAAATGGTTTGCAGGATTTTTGCACAATGAACTCTTATCTACTCACCCGCTGCCCAAACATTATCGTGCCAGTGGTCTCAGCATAATGTCGTGCAGATGGCCCAATCGTTATGATAAGTGAGGTCCTTGCTGAACCTATCACATAAAAACTAATGACAAGCTGAGGAAGAAGGGTTGCAAAGATATGCTTGAAGTATTAATTTCTTAACTGAATCATTCATCTAGGATGGTTATAACACACTCAAATCTTGAAAGAATACAAGAACACTACGAAAGAACGATAGCATGTAATCAGATGAAGCTCTTATTTTGCACATGGAAAACCACCGAGAAGCTGTTGTTACATTCACAACCAGTGATGTGTAGAGATATATGCAGAAAATATGTACATACATATGTACTACCACCAACAGTTGCAAATAAGTCTGGCAGTAAATACATATTTAAAATTTGAAGATTGAAGTAAGACAATGCACTAAATTAAATGATTTAAAATCTTAATTTTAGTAACTAGACGGTCGGTGTCACAAACAAAGTTTTCAAAGTTCTTTACATTCTCTAGAAAACTGATATTGAGTTAAGAATGGACAGCCGAAAGTCGTATTCATGCACCTCCAAATGAATCACGAAGCAATCTTGTCAGCTTAGAGTCCCTGAAAGGTATATGTGCACTGTTCTCAGCCAAAGCATTTATGCATTTGCCGAGGGAAGTGAGAGAAAGATTAATAAACTTAGCCTCTTCAAGCAAGTGGCCCTCACTGCCTGCATCAATAACAACAATAAAGTCCATAAAGTACCACTCTCAGGATGCCAAAATTCCTAAGGGCAAGCAAAAAAGTAGGAAAAAATGTAGAACTTGCTACGCTGGAACTCCCACGGAAACTTCAGGAAACAACTCTATAACTATGAATAGAAAATTTGTGGAGTATCAAATGTGAGTGTCACCAAAGGATCAGGAAATAATGGCTTCCAAGAACATATTATAGGATGGTCACAAACCAGATTTATCTAGTCTTTCTGATCCAGCAAGATCCACGATCAGCAATTTGCTTTTGCGAACTATAGGAATGGGCTTGCTACGAGGTAAATCAGTCTGATCCCTGTCCTGGAGATTGGTCTCCTCTTTATCTTCACCATCATCATATCTTCGAACATTGACCTAGGATTAAGAATCATTCCTTCAATGTTAACATCATGTCAATCAAAAGAACAAAAAGGTCCTCTAGAAATTAAGGTCTATAAAACCTATTAAAAAAATGCCCACCATGAGAATCGCATGACTGCGTGAAGATTCAGTATTTAGCTTTGTATTAGCTGCATGACGATTTGCCTCACCAATTTGCAACAACTCTTGAAAATGATCAACACCATGAACATTAACTACTGTGGCTCCAGGCAGTGACAATTCCCCGGTTTTGGGGTCCTCAGTAATAGGAATGTTGATCTTTTCAGGGGACAGCAAATCTTGTATGGATTCCATATATAACTGAGAAGCAAAAGTAAGAAAAATAAATAATTCAGTGGACGAAATTTACAATTAAAACCTTTATGTTTTGCTCATGAATAAGCTCTGATCAAGTATTGTGTAACCAACCAGAGAAGGATTCAGAAAGATGAGAAACAGGCAGAAGCTATTTGTGTATCATATACTGGGTTACAGGACCTTATTTTCAGTACAAAGCATATTGATGCAGCTGGCATTTAAAGCAGCTCATATCACAAGTATGTGCTTTAAATAATTATGAGAAATAGAGTTCAAAGACATAATCATCACAAGGCTTATCCTAGTCAACCAAGGGTTGAACAGTTATTTGATTAAACAGACCAAGACCTTCTAAAGTCCGACTAGCTTATACACTTGAATAAGATGGCACACTGCTGATGAGTCAGTTTTTCTTGCTAGGCAGTAAGTTATGTTATAGCTGGTAAAGACATGACATGGTTAATGCATCAAATGGCAACTTAATTACCTGCAGATAGGATACTTCGACGCTATCAGAAGCATGAGAAATATTAGAAATGATGTCCTCTAAAGCTCTGACCATTATGCCACGCTCTGATGCATCATGTTTGCCTAGTCGCCCAACTGTGTATGTCTTGCCAGTGCCGGTTTGACCATAAGCCATGATAGTCCCATTGTAGCCCCTCAATACACTCTGCAGGAAAAGCAAAACTCACTGACAGATCTACCCAGAGAGAGAGAGAGAGAGAGAGAGAGAGATTCCGGTAGCACACCTAGACCACTATTTAGTCCTAAAAAGTCCCAACTTCTAAGTGCACTCTTGTCATCCAAAATTTCGAAATCTGATAGTCAATTTTTCGAATGGCATAGTTATCCAACGTGGAAAGCGTAAGAGCATCTTAGATTTAATTCAAACTTAGTAAATGACACCTGATTATATACTTGTGCTGGTTCTGCTCTAGCGATAAATCTATTGTCATAAATCTGCCTTTTATGAAGCATTGGGACCAAAGTCTTTTTAGAGTATACTGTGGGTCTTTCTTGAAGATGATTCCAAAGGATTGGGGGATCATGTTATTGGCAAGTTAATTATCTAAGTTAATACGTCCATCACTCTTTTTCCTCTGTAAACAGAGAGAATTATTATCGACCCCTCACCTGTAGATTACATAGTATAAATATATTAGGTTGGATGTGCATATGATGAAATCTTTGTTGGAGACTCAAAGAGTGGGTATTAGAGCATGACTTGACGGCCATATTATAACTTGGTCAGTTGCAAATTCTGAGATAAAACCCCTCCACCAAAATGCTCTACACTAATGTTACAAATGAAGCAACAAATAAAATTCTCCCATAATAGAGTTTCTGTGATAGAAGGCTAGTGCCCTGTACACACTTTCAATTCGCATATACATACCAGTGAAGATGCTCATATACTTAAATTACTTACCTCAACAACAGGTTTTGCTACCACTTCATAAACACGTCTTTGGGAGGCAGTATCCGTGAAAACTTCATCGAATCTATATGATTCAGAATTCCAATTATTTTTTCTCAACTTTAACCTCTTCAACTACAAGAAAGGACAAAAACTTAACTTAGCTCAGAGGCTGTATTGATGTTCCTTGCAAAACATGTTCTTGTAGTAAGAATGCAATATAGATATTCAGTGCCAACTCAGAAAAGCCGTATCTGGGTTTTTAATAGAGATAACCAACCTCAGGCTGCAGTTCGACACAATCAGCATAGTCAGCATCCAAGAGTAGATCCTCTGAGTTTCTTGGTCTAAGTCTGACAGCGACTCTAACCCTGCCTGAATCCGTAAATTTCAACAAGCTTTAACTCGAGAACTTGAAAAGCCAAAGGCAACAGACGAAATGGATCAATTTCTCTCAACTGCAGGAGAACTGCTATTAAATTGTTCGTCAAGCTTCATAATCAAATTGAAACGAAATCCAACTTATTGATAATATGTGCACAGACCACCAGTTTTTTTTTTTTTTTTGCTTAGAGTGCACGGACTAGTTGAAATGCAAATATTCGGTGACATTGATATTACTATCAGCAACTTCATGGTCCAAGTAAGGCAAAGAAATGTAGTGGGAGGGAATACAGGGCGGCTAAGGGATCTGTACCTTGCATCGGTTCCCCAAATCATAAAAACTGATGTTCCAAGCATCACAAACCATTTGTTGCACAAAGTTCTTAACTAATTGATTATTTCCATGCCACCTGAATAATCACTTAATCTTGGAAATTATGATTAAAAAAAGAGTGAGCTTTAATCAGCAAATCATTCTGCAGTCGCAATTCCGGTACTTACAAAATATAAAGGTCCTTTCAAAGTTAGATTTGAAAACCATTGGAAACAACTTCAAGCCACCCCAAAGAACTAAATAGAAAACACGACTCATGTGGATGCACTCTTCTTGAAGTTGAGTGTAACGAGCAGTACTAAATAGCCGTGAAATCAATCAAGTTGTCAGCTTTATTGTTTTCCATATCTCCACTCCAGTTACGCAGTAGCGTAGGACCATCTTCGACGCATCCACGGTCATGTGTTATACTACGACAAACATACCTACGACCTTTTCTACTGGTACAAAATGGAATTCAACTTCAACTTCGAGCTCAAGCTTCAAATCAAAATTTCTTCGAAGTTGACCCAGAGCCAAACTCGAGCCACGAAACACAAGAACGAGTCGAGCTCGGTCAAAACTCAGTTCGAACCGAGTCAGAGCACCGACCCGTCCCATCCAAGTCAAGCCAAAAGCCAAAACGCATCAGAGAGAGGAAAATCGACCTTCGTCGGCGCTGGCATTGGAGTGTGCTCGGGAGGTAGGGGGTGACGGAGCGTCTGGAGCCCGGAGGTTTGGGGCGATTGTTCTGTCCCTGGCTCGCGTTGCCGTTACTTCTCGCCGTCGACGAGAAGCAGCAGCAGCAGCAGAAGAAGAAGAAGCAGAAGAGGAGCCATGAGAGCTGTTGCTCGCTCTCTGATTGTAGGGTGCTCTCGAACCAAAGCTCGTGGCCATCGCCTTCGTAATCGCGAGACGCCCTCTCTTCGCAAAATGGAGAATGCGGGCTGCGAGGACGAGGACTCGGTTAGTGCCCGACAGCCTCGTCGAAGTACTTCAACGATTTGAACCGGTCGCAGAGAGAGAGAGATTGAGGCCGGCACGACGAGAGAGAGAGAGAGACAGAGAGACAGAGAGATAGTCACTATGTGTGTGTGGAGGGACGGCAGGATTTTTGTATGGAGTCGGAGACGACGATCGATCATGTTCATGGCGTTACGCGAGTATTCATTTGTCGATTTTTTTTTAAAATTCGAAAAGGCACTGCCTACTGTTTTACCTTTAGCGACAGACAACGAGGTAACGCTCGCTCGTGTCTGCGGGTACGTTCGTGGGGGGTCCCACAAATCAGAAGCGATGTTTCTTTCAACGCTGGTGGGGGATGCACGGAAGAGAAGCTTTTTCATGCCATCATGATCAAGCCCCTCGTTCTAGCCGGGGATAGGTGGAAGTCGGTCCGGTTATAAATTCTAAGGGCTAGGATGTCCGACGTATCCGTGTCTTCGCACGATCTTATCGTATTTGATTGCATCTCATAATAAGTGCGTAATCTAGAGTCACCGGTCTGAATTTTTATTTTCCGTAATATTCATAATTAAAGCTTTTATTTTATTGATTTTTTTATATTATTTATATATCTAAATATAAATTATGATCGCGATCGCATCGTTAATAACTCATATGGAATTTGGGTAGATCCTAAAGATCGTGACATGGTAGGAAGTTCCAGATTCCATAGTAGGTTTCGTTTTTAAAAATTGAAAAGCCAACTTCGACGTGCAAGTTTGGGACTCCGGGTAAAATCAGTACCAACTCTAGAATCGCTCATCCTTAATTGTAGTGACAGTTAAGTCGGAATGCATGTCACACACGGGCAACGTGATTGGTTGATGCATCACAGCGATTGTATGATCGATGCGTAAAATACTTTTATAATTTTTTATGGGGCCATCGATGTTTTCCTCTAAGAACGTGAAAAATAAGAAGGAAGCCGATCCAAAACCCAATATGCAATGTTGTATCCCATGTCTCGAACATGTTTTTCAAGTATGGCATTGGACATTCGAGTCTCGTCTTACCCAATGTTTGAGTGCTTCTATCTCATCGGTACAAATTTTGACCCGAGACATATTGTAGAAAAAAAATATCAAGAAAATTATGAACTTATTATGTTAGTATCAATTCAATCTTATACTTTCAATTAAATCAATTTAATTCTAAACATTTTCACATTGGTACCAATTTAGTCTATTCGATCAATTTAGATTGAAATTACTTACGTGAACGCAGGCCGTCCTACGTGGCACAACCGCACCGATGTTGATTTTTTATATATATTTTTTCGATTTTTTTATAATTTCTAGATTAAATTGATGGTATGAACTCAATTGGCACCAATGTTAAAAGGCTAAGAAGTGAATTGGTCCAAATTGAAAGGTTTAGAATTAAATTGGTAATAATATAAATCTTTATGACTTTTTGTACAAGCATATGTTATCGCGTTCACCTTATATGTAATCTTGGAGTTACCAAAGAAGGAAACGTAATCTATGGATAAAAGAAGTCGGTGACTTGATAATGACTATATCAACTTGTATTAAAACATACAAATTTGTTTATTACATTGCAGGCAATGAGTAGGATATTTGAAAGTCAAACATATCTCCTAATGGCATGGCTATATCCAGATTGATCATCGTAGTATCTTGACCACAGCATTACGCCTCCATACTCAGGATATCGTTGAACGCTTGGAAGAACTTCCGACAGAAGATCGCTAACAGTAATGAAGCCGCTGCCAGCTGCATCAGGGGACGCCGGCAGTCCCAAGAAGATTTGCTTTGCAGGAATGGTGATCCACTGCTTCCAAGCATCTTCGAGGTTGCCGATGGCGGAGGAATTGTATTGGCATGGAGGGTTGTTGTAGAACTGGACCCAGACGTAGTCAAACAACCCGGTTTCGAGAGCACCTTTGAGCCAAGCATCGGGGTACGGGCACTGAGGAGCTGCGGTCAGACAGACCTTGCTGCCTCTTTCACCGTATTCGGATAAGTAGCTCGCGAGATCGGCGAAGTGCACATTGGACCCTCCTTCGATATCGAAGTCCACGCCATCCAGGACGGCGTCGCCGAGAGGGCGAAGCCATGTATGGCCCCCCAAGAAGTTGTTCCAGAGGTAAGCCGCGATTTCCGCGGCGTCTTGCTTGGTGGCCATTGGGGGACTCCCTTTGTCTCCCCGGAGAGAAATCATCACCTTTATGCCCCTGGCTTGGCAGGACTTGATATCGGAGCTCAAACCCACGCACCCATTGACGGTCGGATCGCAGTGGCCGGCAAGATTGATCATGGGCAGATGACCATCGCCGAAAGTCGGGAGAAAAGCTATGTTGACAAAGTCGTAGTTGCCGGTGGCGCAAGTCTCTTCCAAGGTACCTTCGTTTCCATTCTGGCCCCAGTATATCGCAATTCCTCCGGCATTACTCCCTACAACTAACATAGAAATGCAAGAGCAGAGAATTGCTAAATCTACTGCAGATTCCCCCTTCATCTTGCTCCAAACCCAGATGCTTTAATGTGTAGTTTCTTCACTTGAAACAATCTTTGAGCTGTTTCCAGTTTGTTCAAGGGATTGAGGACATTAGGGTTTTTTATATCCCAAAACGACCAACGTTCTGTGCTCTCGCATTAGATTACGTACCTTATCATGCAATTGAGTCCCATAATCTATTTCACTGCGATGGTTGTGGATTCACGTAGATGCTTTAGTTTAAGTAAGTTGAGAAAAAAAGGGAAGATGATGAACTTCTTGCACGCGCGATCTATCTCCTTTCTAGTTTAGCATTCCTCTTCCTTTGGTTGTTGTCACCTACGTTGATGTCTTGCTGTTTGTCTGCATGTACAAGTTGTTTTTGCATTGTTGGATCGTTCCATTCACCTTGCTAAAGACATTGCCAAAGCTACAAGTGAAACGAATGTCTTATGGGTAGTTTTCAATTTGTATTCTGGTTTCGCAGGCGAGGCAAGATATATATAACTTCTTATTCTATTTGCATTTGACTAGATCCATTAGATAAGTACCTAAGGTGGGATTCATCTTGTCATAAATGAAAAACTATAATCACTTTCTATGATTATGGACCTGAATTTTTATTTTTATTTTCATATTGACAGGATGTTCGGGACTCTTTTTTTTTTTTTGGCAATAGATGTTCGGGACTCTTTGGGATGTTGGAAAAATCCCTTATTATGTTTTGACAATGATGACAAAATAATCAAAGACTATTAATGCGTTTATTGGTTGAGTAGAACAAGTCGTTATGTAAATGGGGTCCTAACAAAACGTTTAAAGGTCATGAGTTTTCTATAAAAGGTGAACAAAGCATTGGGCATACGGGTGTTTACAAGATGGAGGTATCTAAGTAGAAGATGAACAAGCCTAGAACGGATAGTTCGGTAAAGCTTGGAGGTACCATAAATAGGTGAACAACAAGGTAGAGTCACAATTGCCAATATGCTTAGAAGGTGCAAAAGATAGAAGCTAAAATGAAGTTGATGTAGTTTGCCTATATCAAAGGTATCCGAGGATGAAGTGAAACTCGACACTAAACGGAACTTTATGGAGGTGAACAAGTCATGAAGAATGGGAAATTTGTGGATACTTGAAGATAGCAGACAATATGAATAGTTATACAGTCTTGGATCACTAAGATACCGAGGAAGACCAATGAGAGGAAGCTGGATATAAGAAGAATATTGCGAAAGACTGAAATAAGTAGAAGCTTGGTGAAAGTATGATACCATCATATAACTGGATAATCGAATTGTTAACATAACCGGGGTACTCAAACTACCTACAACAACAATCTTGTCACGAACTTCAAGATCATTGGTTTGAGATATTCTATCTCATCCCTTTACAACTTGCGATTTGGTATGGATTCCGTATTTAGAAGAGATTTTGATTGACCATCAATCTTAAAGATTATCTACGCGAATCGCATAGATGTCTTGATTGATTAATAATCATCCCGAAGCCAAGATACTTTCCATAACCGAACAACTTTGCTTTTGGCAATAAAAATTTGAGTGTATGGGCAACCAAATCGACTAACTTCAACTACTAATTAATCTTCTCGACAATTGTCCATCAGTCAATTTGGAGATTGATCCTCTTGAAGATTGTCCAATGAGAAGTTTTGATGCCGATGAGTATAAAAGGGGATTATGACGTCGGAGAAGCGAAAGGTCAAGAGTTCATATATTCAAATTTAGAGAGGGCTTTTCATTTAACATATGTCTTCTCGGAACATTCAAATTGTAATCTTTCTAGAAATGTTGGCAGTGTAATAATTTGTACTTAGATGTGAGTTGGTAAGATATATCAATTTGGATATAAGCAGCACCAATTTCAAGAAGAAGTGCAAATTTCAAGTGGAATCTAACCGGTGGATTGTTAGTGTGCGAGGGTGGATGTTTACTTTCTCCAAGCTAAACTACTATAAAGCTATGCATCGTTCTCTATTTCTCTATTTATATTCATTTATTGTCTAATAGAAGCGCAATGCACTGTTCGATATAAAGCAGATTCTACTTATATTAACACATTGTTTTACCCAATCACGCTTATATCGAACTTGATGACACACTGTTCTACCTGAATCCTAGTGTTGAACGAGCAAGACGAGTATGCTTCCTACTTGGATGCAATCCCTCGCTGTTGGACATGAAATTGGTTGAATGGGAGTGTTATTAACATTAAGTGTTTTCCGAAAAGATTAGCCGAATCGGCTAATTAATATTTCCAAATAAAACATCCAATTTAATAGATTCAAAAGGGGAAAAAACTAGGAGGACAAACAAAATGTGAGATCGGAAGTGATAAGTTCACGACCGTGTATTTGTACGGCTGCTTATTTCGTCCTCGAATAAGTGGCACCAAGGTTTATGTAGGACGACGACATAGCATTCATATCTAAATACAGTTCATAGATAAAAATGACTCTGTCAACACTTCTTATGCTTCTTTTTCTAAAAGTCTTAAAACTTGTCTCAATTTTGCACTTTAGTCCTAAAATTTTCATTTGTTTCATTTGATTCCTAAATTTTGCAAGAAAAATTGCAAATTAGGCATCTGCTAGTTGGTTACTTTTCTTCGATAGAAGTACGTTTGTACTTTTTTAAGTTGTGAATATTTTTCATCCTACATGATCCTTTCTTGTAACTCCGGAACTTAGGCACTGCATGCGCACTTCATGATTTGCTAGAGGAGCTCAGCAAATGGAAGAGGGTATAACTTGGTAGGAAAAGTGCTTTGTGGGTGAAATCAAAGATCTTTCGATACGTCGATTTCCAACTACTACTACTACTACAACAATCAGAAGAAGGGACTTGGGAACATCGGTTTAGGATCACGGGATATATGTGGCCACATTGTTTCCATATGAATATAAAGTAACGTAAAATAAAGGAAAATATTTTCCTAACGGTTTATCAAGGATGATACAATTTCAATCGTAGATCTATATATCATCATGTGTGTTTTGCATAAAGTATTCATTGATTGAAAGATTGTGTGGTCGGAAATAACCGACAGATCTTGTCAGTCACTTCGAGTTAGCGACTTCTTAAAACAAATTCAAGTTAAGTTGAACTAATTAATATCGCGATAGCAATCAATCAAAAGGAGAAAGAGTTAGTTTTCGTTTGTTTCGTTAAAAATGAATTATTTGGAGATCATTTCCTCTAAAAAGAATAGATTGTATCGTTTGAAATAATCAGTCAATAAAAAATATTTTGCCTATAGATATTAATATGGAACGAAAAAATTTCTCAATCATTCATTTTTATAAAAAAAATTTAAATCATTTATTTCTTGGGAAATAAATGCGCATGCTATTTCATCAAATTTTTTGAGAAAATTTCAAATAATGATATGAAATGTCATTATGTTTTCAAATAAGAGTATGAAAATAGTCAAATCATCTCAAATAAAGGATTAAAGTGATCAAATTATCTCAAATATAGGCGATTATTTTTTCAAATAAGGCACGTGATTGTTTTTTTGTCGGAGAGAAGAGGTAGTTTAGTTAAAAAAATACGAAAGTTTATACATATATATATTTTTATTTTTTATTTCCTTTTCCCCTTCTCCTCCCTAGCCACAACCGCCAAGGGTGGCACTTGTTCGAGTTCGGTGCAACCTTTGTTAGCCCTCAAGGAAAAGAAAGAGGAAAAAAGAAAAGAAAAACAAGAAAAAGGAAAAAAAATTAAAAAAAGTAAAAGGACTAAAATGCCTTTAATCCAAAGAGGTTAGAACATTCTTTGAAACTAATATAGCCACTTTATATCGTTATTTAAAATAAGATTCACTTTGACTATTTTCGGATGGAGATAATAATACAAATGATCCACAAACTTTAATCCAATATGCGATATGATTTATGAACATTTAATTTAACGAATATGATCCTTGAACTTTAACTTAATATGCATTATGGTCCTTGAATATTAGATTTGATCAATATGGTCCATGACATATGTGGAACATGATCAACTTAATCCATAAAATATAGGAAATATGTTCAATGTAGTCTTTCCATTAATTCAAATTCGAGAGGATGATATTTGACATTTTTTATAGTTTAAGGATTAAGTTGAATATATTCCAAAAATTCGGAGAATCACATTGAGCATTAAAATGTTAGGGATCACATTATATATTATGGTTAAAATTCAAAAATTATATTAGTCAAATTAAAATTCAGATATCACATTATATATTATGTTAAATTTTAAAGACCATTTGTGTCATTTGTCCTTTCTCGATGTTAATTGAAATAAGATTAGGCCAAATCACGACACTTCGTGCATTTATTCGAAATTTTTCTCAATTTTTTTGGGAATTGCATTTCGATCCCCAATTTATGTTTTTTTTTAAACTGTCAGAGAGCTTTTCATTTCTTATGAACGTCCGATCGCCGTAAAACCGAAGCTGCGTGCTCAATACCGTCACAGGTTTGATTGGTTTCGCTGATTCTCGCCGACCATGAACCTTGCGCCTCCGCCGTCAGCGATGCCGCCGAACTGGTACCCGATGTTGCCGCCCCATCCGCCACCGTCGAGCGCGTTCTGGAACGGCGCAAACGCCCAGGATCGAGTTCGAGAGTTGCAGAAGACGCTCGCGCAGGCGAAAGCAATGTATGATTTGTTGCCACCTGATCCTCGCTTTTGATCTCGCTTCAATTTAAAATTTTTGATATCACTGGTGTTAAGTAAAAATAAGCACATCGACAGGCGGAAGGAGCTTCAGTTGTTGGGGACGATTAAAGAATCCGAAGCTTGCGGTGAAGATGTCAAAGATGGGACTCGGACTGGTCCTGTGCGTGAGTTCTTGAAGCATGTCGAGGATGGGGGCGTTGGTTTGGAGTTGCAAGAAATGCGCTCGCTGGAAGCTGCGAACTCTCTGATTTCGAAGTTGAGAGCCCAGCTCGAGCCGTTCAAAGTCGTCACGGATGAGGCGAGTCCTTGGGAGGAGAAATCCGCGGTGTTTAAATTGTCGGGCAAGCTGTCCAAGTCGAGGCGAAATAAGCTCTGGAGGAAGAGGAAGAGACGGCGCGTGGCGGAGCAGCAAATGAAGGCAAGCTGTTGTTAAATGACCGTTTGGCTCTTGTTATCTTTCGATAAATTGCTTAGTGTCTGACTGGATTGCTCGCTTTGTCTGAAATTCGCTGTTCTGTCAATGATTTAGGAGCGCGAACGGTTCGACCAAGCTGATCAGGATGCTGATGAGTGGAGAGCAAGGGAGATTGCCAAGGATATTGCAGGACGCAAGGTATTGTGGCGCATATGTTGGTTGTGAGACGCAAAGGTTGTGGATTGTCATTTGTTTACTCTGCTTCAATGGTGAACCAAGTCTTCTCTTCACTTGTCTTATGATCTTTGAAGGGGAATCTGAGTAACTTCATTTGTGTCCAAGCAGAAATATCAGTTCCCAATAGGGGAAAAGTTTCAACTGCTTAAATGTAGATACATATATAAAGCGTGGCAATTGGCGGATTTAGAAGAAGTATTTTGAGTATGACCTAAGTTGAAGAGGCTTAAATACATGCTCTTTAACACATTGACGTGAAGTCTCTATGGAGTTGCTTGGATTCACTAACCCTCTAAATTGGAATGTAACTTGGATTAATATGGCTGTGATGATTGTTACTTTACTGTCCACATTTTGGAGTTGTAGTTCCGATTTTATAATTGAAACAAATGTCATATGTTGATGTTCAGATAGAAAAGATGAAGGAAATTGCAAAGCTTAAAGCAAAAGACGAAAGGAGGAGGTTAGAATCCGAGGTGAGCGCTGCTAGTCTGTTGTCTCCACTTGTTTGGACCCTTGTACTTTATTTTCAGATGAAAGGTTCACATGTCATGTCTTGAATTCGGTTTGCAGTCCTCTTTCATTTGCTTTTATCGAATGTGCTACTTTAGATTCTTCATGGTGATGTTTTGGATATGTAACACCTCTTAGCATTGTCTTACTCTGTCCTTACATCATTGACTTTAAACTAATTCTGTCAAGGGCTAGAGTTATTGCTTTTTGTTGTGGAGGAGCAAGGTCTCACTGATCACCAATATACTCAATTCTTGTTCTACATATTCTTTTGTTTGCTACTGGTAATTCAAACCGGTCTTGAAAATGGTGCTAATAACTAGCATGAAGAATTCAGAATTCTTGTCAGTTTGAATTTTTTGTCTCTTGTCTTGTTAATTGCTTTGTGGGATGAAGTAAATATGCCTCTTTCCCAGTGAATGCCCTCTTTATCCAATTGCCTGACAGTATTAATTGGTTTTACTTATATTGACTTGATTTCCTTGAATATTACAAATACTTTAGAGCAGAGAACCCTGTTTTAATGTTTAAAATGGGCATCTAGAGTAGACAAGCTCTAAGCAGCACTAGTAGCACGTGTATCATGCAGCAGTTCCATCTAAAAACATTCTTGGAGATTGATTCTTTGTATTATATTGCTGCTCCCCTATTTTGTGTTTTCTTTGGCTCCTGTTGCACTTGTTTAATGAACTTATTCTTCTTTTGCTTCCAGCTAGAGCTTGTCTTGATTGTGGAGAAATTGCAGGAGCTACGATCAATGAGGGTTAGAAAACTAAAGAAGCAGGGTAAAATTTCATGCTTAGTGCTTATCCATGCGATGCCTATGATACCTGTTGCAGTTTCTACCAGCTTTATGACTTTTACAATATTCCCTGCCGTGTTTTCGTAATTTGCAACTTTCCATTGGCTTTTTGCGTTCTTAGTGGAAATGAATTGCACAAAGTTATCAACTATGGAGGCATCTACTTTTTCATTTGTCAGTCAGAATCAGCTTTCTTTTATGTGAACTTCTTGAATGTTCCCACCCGTGTTGGGCATTTATGTCCTTATTGTAATTAGCGTGCTACCTGTGAATAGGTGAACCTATGGTGTGAGTGTTGTAACTATGTTCTAGAAACACATTTCCTTTAATTTGCGTCCTTCAAGATTGCAATTTTTGTGGTGTTCATTTGCTGAAAAGAGCAACCGTGCATTACATTCACGGCGAATGTTCTTAGTACTGGCTCACCTGGAAATATGAACGGTTGGTCTGTTTTGCCAGGACATTTTCTCCCAGAGGAGGATAATGAGTTTCTTGAGAGAGTGAGAGTCGCTGTTGAGGAAGAGGAGAGCCAGGCTCGGATTGCGGCAGATGCAGATGCTGCAAGAGATGCCATTGCGACTGCCGAAGAATCTCGCCAAACAGCTGATACTGCTGAGTCTGACCCGAAAGATCAAAATGATGTCACACATCAAAAGCATGAAAACAAAGATGATATTACTGATGGGGAAGGCAACATCAGCTCTTTAACGGGCAGCAATAAGGAAACCAAGAAAGAAGCAACAGAAGGGAAAGCTCATACTGGATCTTATGATGCCTTGGCAAATCTTCCAATGGAGTTCTATCATTACTATCATGGCAGTAACACTGATATGGGGACTCTTATAGAGGTTAGATTGCCTGTGGTTTTGGTTTATTCCTTACTCCTAAATAACAGATCAGTATCGGGGCTGAGTTTCCTGACCTAACAATGAGAGTCTGGTTGGCCTTACATCACTGCAGATCTAAATACACTGTTGGTGTTCTGAGTTTCCTTAATATCCCCTATGCATCACAATCATAAATTGTTAAGGCCATCCTTGTATAGCAGCATAATTAAGTGATAACTATCTGCTTTATCAGCAAGGGAAAGTTGATGGTTCTTATATATCATGCAGGTCAGAAGAACATGGGATGCATATCTAAGAAGGGGAGGAAGGTGAGTAAACACATTCTATCTACTAACTCTATTTTACAAGGTTCTGTCCCCTGCCTGTTAATTTACTTTGTGCATTTTTTATATATTGATATCAACGTACAAGTGACCAACCAACTAAAATGAGAGGAATAATCAGGGTAAGTGAGAGCAAGATCCAGGAGGTTTGGCCTAATGATGGGCCACCTTAGGAAGATGCAAGAGGTCTTGGGATTGATTTCTATCTTCCCCTCTCCATTTACCTATAGAGAAGAGGAAGTGAGAACAGCAAACTAAATCCACGACTAGTATGTATGAAAGAGAATAGAGAGCCTGGGGCAAGAATCTCTGTTTTGGACGGTGTGATACTATATTCACACTATTGAGATGTTTGCCCGTTTGTTTAGTCAATTATTTCTGTGTCCTGGTGATGTCTATATTTTGGACCTTGTCTTTGCCACTTCCATCATGATGCTTCCATTGGAATGTACATCTGTGGCATGCATTTATTTCCACCAGAGGCTCTACCTCAATCGTTATTCCTCCATCAGCTTCAAAGTTCAAGCATCATATATAGATCTCTTTTCTGAATTACTGAGCTCAAGAGAACTTAAGTGCATTGCTAGTAGTTTTGGGAATTCTGTCATTTCCTCACAGAAATATTGTATTTACTCTAGCCGCATACCTGGGCACTGGGTTCAACCACCACCTCCTGCAGATGAAGTGTGGGCTTCCTACTTGGTGAAGCCAAAGTGAGGGCTTTGCCTTGCAGCTCAATCAGTTAGCATTTTTTTCTCTCTCAGACAAGAGTAAGATCTGATATTACCATTAGCAATTTTTCTTTTTAATTTAAAATATCTATTTGATTGGTAGGCATAGCATCCTGTTGATTTTGCCATGATCGCAATCTTTAAGTTTCCCTTACATTAATTAGTTGACTATATTGAGTGGTTATTGCCAATTCCTTTGCAAAAAATTCCATTCATTGTGACTAACTACCATCTAAGAGTAACATATATGAAGTACTGACCAGCAATGCATTAAAATCTGTTTGGAACTTGCGGAATTGGTACTTTTGTTTTGGGTTAATATCACGAAAAACCCTAAATTGGTACACCCTGTGACATATTTACCATAAATTATTTTTTTAATCACGAAAAACCCCAAAACTGGTACACTTGTGATAAATTTACTCCAAACTATTTTTTTGACAATCAAAAACCTTAAACTGGTACACCAATGACAAATTTACCCAAAACTAATTTTTTTGACCACGAAAAACCCAAATTGGTACATCTATGGCAAATTTCCCTTCATTAAATTGGGTTAATATCACGAAATGTGACAAGCAGAGAGTGAAAACCCTAAAGTGGTATACCCATAAACTATCACGTGCCATCTAACTTAGCAATTTAACGGTTAAATTTAACGAAAACTAACGGAGGGTAAATTTGTCACTAGTGTACCAGTTTGGGATAAATTTGTCATAAGTGTACTAGTTTGGGGTTTTTCGTGGTAAAAAAAATAGTTTGGGATAAATTTGTCATTGGTGTATCAATTTAGGGTTTTCCGTGGTATTAACCCTTTTGTTTTTACTTACTGTTTCAGGTTTCTCTTTTCCACCATCCATCCGTAACTTAGCTAACATGGAGCTTCCTGCTCTTTTTGTAATGTAATTCTACTTTTGTGTCATTGTTTCAGGAATCTGATACTGGAGCATATGGCAGACAAATTTGTCGCTAGCATATATCACGCTGCCTTAAGTATTGGTATCTAAGTTTGTTCTCCGGTAGGGAAGAACGTTTTATGGTAAGGTCTGCCTGCTGGAAATTGCAGCTGCTGCTCGGACATATCCAACAATACTTCTTTCAGCATAGTGATGATATTATCAAAACAGAAATGCGCAAGCTGAATGTCGAATCCCAAACAAGTTGCTGCATTAAGCTGTCAAGCTTCAGACAGACAATTCTGGGTCGATTTTGCGACGCTTGTCTACTGTCCATGCTCCATCTCTTAGAATATTCTTGTGGCAGCAAAAAAAATGTTGGATTGGTATGCACAATGGCAGCCATGGAATGTCAGACAAAGGGAATGCCAGGACGAGTTGCCAAAAAAGTTTTCAGTGTCACAACAATTTACTCGCCATGCTTTTCCCCCTATTTGACTGGAGTTGTATCAAGTGTACTTTTGAGAGGCTAAAACTACTAGCTTGGGTTCTTCAGTGTGAAAGTCAGTTCGAGCAGATCTTGTGGTCTTAAATCAGCAATATGTCACGACTTGCCTGGTCCGGCTCTTTTGTCATGGCAGGCAAAGCATAGGGAGGGAGGGCGTGTATGAGCAAGAGGGAAGACACAAACTTCGGAGAAGCTGGACCTAGAAGCAGAAGTGGGAAAACTTTTTACCCAAGTTGATCCTAGAGACCTTAGCACCTGAGATTTGTATCGGGAGATGAGGCGCAAGGGGATCTGAGAAGGGCAAATCTGATAAATTCGTTGCAACGGTTTTTACTTTTTGTTATATAAATTTGATAAATTCGTTGCAACGGTCTTTACTTTTAGTTATATATTCTTCTCCTCTTTATCATGACTGTCTTCCGATATGCAGTGATTGGTGTAGTTCTTCCAGTTACTTTCCTGACCGTTTGCGATAACTATCTCATTGTTTTTCCATTCCATGTTGTAGATGGCGAAACTGATAGTGCTCCTTCCTCGGAGACTTTTGTTTTTGGTCATGGATATTCTCAACTCGAGTCTAGTTTGGGAAAAATTATCAAAAAAGTCTTAAATCTATTGTATTTTTACCAATTCAGTCCAAAATTTTCTAATTTTGTCTATTGGCCTAAGCCTTTGTAAGCCTTTTGTATTTATACTAATTTAATTCTAAATTTTTTTATGTTAATTTAGTTATTCCGGTCAATTTTGATTAAAAATTACTTACGTGGATGTTGATCGACGTTGACGGGGCAATTTTAATATTATTTTAATAATTTTCAAATTTTTATTTTTATTTTTTTCTTTTTTATGCTTCATCTTGTTCCTCTAGAAATTGAAGAAGCGAAAGCCACATTCTATGAAGCAGCATCTAAACAGACGAATCTTTGGGGAGAATTGAACATGAGATGGGCAAAATCGATAGTGGCAAAGCCCAAAAAATAGAAAGCATAGCTGAAACTATCGAAGAAAAAGCTCGAGATATCCGTAGCAACGGCGAAGGAGGAGTTCGCGAGATGCAAAGTTACAGATTGCGCTTTCGAATTCGGATTCTAGGAGTGAAGAACAAATTCGAATCTCGTAGAGGCGAGGGTAGGATTAAGACAAAGGTGAGTGGAGGAGATAATACGCAGAGCGAGCTTGGCCTCGCCCAATCATGGCGTCGCCAGATTTGGGCATGCTCGCCCAACCATGGCGTTGTGTTGCCATCGCTGGGCAAACTCGGCCTTGCCCGGGACGGCGACGCCCGGCCGAACGCAACACCATGGCTAGGCGAGCTCACCCGGTGGGCGGCGGTGCCAATGGCTCACCGGCTATGTCCTCAACTGGTCGACAACTCCATGGCTGGAGGAAGGAGAAGACCATGGTTGTTGGAAGGAGAACACCCAAAACAACAAAGAAAAATAAAGAAAAGGAAAAATAATAAAAAAATTAAAAAAATTATTGAAAATTGTCACGTCGTCATACTGGCGCCAAAATTTACTCGAGGACCGAGTTGACATAAATACAAAATGTTTATGATTGAATTGGTATAAAAAAAATTTAGAATAGAATTGACACAAAATTAAAAAAGCTTAAAACTGAATTGACAAAATTAAAAAAATTATGACTGAATTGGCAAAAAATGCAATAGGTTTAGGATTTTTTTTTGACAATTTTCCCGTCTCACATGCATGAACATCATTGTGTGAAATAAAAGTTAAAAGTTTAGGACTGAATTGATAAAATTGTTGAGTCTAAAAAATTCTTCTAATGAGTTTATTAACTCGAGTACAGTCCAAATCCAAGTAATTGTCAACATCGTTGTATGAAGCAAAAATTGGACAGTCCACAGAAGTTTGAAACTGCCTTTGGATACCTTCCCATCTTTATCAAAGTTGGTACATGATGCCATCTTTTCTTAGTTCTTTCGATTTGGTTTTGTCCCCTGATTGTTTGATTAGATTACTCATGAAATAGTGAGATCTTGCTTACAAATATATTAGATATGAAGATTAATTAAATTGCTTAACTCGTTCGGAGTCTATTTCTATCTCTTGAAGTCCCGGTTGAGTTCTGAATTTTGGTTGAAAAACAGTATGCTCATTCGTCTCATTTCTAGTTCGTCTTCTCATGTTTTGTTCAAAGAAAAATTTGAACTCGTGATCTCTCCGTTGTTTTAGACCCAACAGATATGTTTTTGATGCGCTGGGAAAGTTCATGACTCGAATGTCGCAGAAATGACCTTAAATTGGGAAATACCATGAATTTCGCTAACGTCAACGCATGTCGGACTACCTACCTAAAAAAGACAGGTTGTTAGATTGGGGCAAATTGGGCATTGCTAGAAAAGGGGAGATGTATTCACCAAGTTTAGCTCCACATTTGGCTTTTAGGCTTTGCATCCTGATCCAGTCCACATGATAATGCTTTTTGTTTGGCAAACACCGTGTGAATGTATTCTATTGCTTCTCTCCATGGAGGGCTTAGTATTATTGGCAATAATAATGGCATATTGAGCTTAATCACTATCTTATGATTAATCTCTCCCTAGTGAGACTCGTTGATAGCAATGTTTTTGGGAAAATTTGTCAAAAAAGTCCTACACCAGTTGCAATTATACTAGTTCAGTCATAAACTTTTTTTAAGGTCAATGGAGCCATAATTATTTTTGTATTTGTGCCGATTCGGTCTATTTGATCAATTTTGGCCAAAAACCGCCGACGTGGTGTTGTCGGCGCGATGTGGCGTGACCGGCGCGATGTGGCGTGACCGGCGCCGACATGGTGTTGTCGGGGCCTCGACCTTGACCGGAGCATGCCAGCCACAAGTGGTAACATAAAATGAAAAGAAGGAAGGGAAAAAAAAAGAGACAAAAGAGAAGAAAAATAAAAAGTTAATAAAAAAATCCGAACAAAATGTGGGCAAGGCGGCCTCACCCTGACGTGGGCGAGGGTAGCCTTGCCACTTGTGCAGCTAGTGAGGCCTTGGCGAGGTTGGCCCTTGCCCAAATCTTGGCGAGGTCGCCTCACCCTCGGCCGTGCCTTGAATGAGGACACTAATTACATAGCTAAACCAATCGAGCGAGGCGCGGGCACGATAGTTTGAATACATAATTTCATTAGATAGTCTCTTGACAGAGACGAAGAATGCTTATGTATTTCTTACTATCGAAATGTACAAAAATCACTCGTTTCTATTTCCGCAAGATTTTCACTTATATAGTCCCCAAGTACTCCTAATCCTAGTTAACCTACAGTACTCTCCCTCAGCATTGTAGGCTGTAGCTCATTTTTTTATTCCGCTAATGTTGACTGCATTATCTGCCATGCCTCATATCTAAATGACACACTTAGTCACGAGAAGTCACATAAAGGAACAAACAGGCACAAAACCCAACAAGAAAACAAAGGACACTACAGGGAAAAAAGAAAAGAAAAGGAAAAAACAAGACAAAGGGTTGAGAAAAAGTTGACATGTTTGGATGCGAAATAGGAGTTCGGACTCTCGATTGGACTAAGCAGACTTCTCAGGAGACAGTCCCACCTGAATACCACCTGATGCTTCCAATTTCGACCAACGTGTTCCATTGTGCATCATTCTTCTTTTGTGGAGTTGGACACCATCAACAGACATCATCTTCCTCTCTAATCTCCATTATTTACTCCCAAAGCATCTTAAGACGTCGTTTCGACGTCGAGACTCTGCGGTCTTCGCTTCGTGCAGGTCCACTGCTTTCGTCTTTGGAAGATATGCAAGAGATCTGCGAAAGATCAGGACAGGAGAAATTACTAAAAAAAAAAAAATTCTAAACCTAATATAATTATGTCGATTCAGTCTTAAACTCTTTTTTTTTTTGCCAATTGAGTCCTAAATCTTTTGTTGTTGTGCCAATTCATTCCATCTAACCACCATCGGCCGATCGACGTTGACGTAGCATTGCCTACGCCGACATGAAAATTTTTAATAATATTTTTTCAACATTTTTATTTATTTTTATTTTTATTTTTCTATTTTCCTTTCTTTTTTTCTTATTCTTCTCCTTCTACCTCCAACCGGTCGCCGAATTAGGGATCAGCCGCTAGGGAGGCAGACCTCGTCGTCGCCATAGCTAGTTGAGGATGAGCTCGACCCGGAAGGAGATAGAAAGAGAAGAAAAAGAAAGAAAAAAAGTATAAAAAATTAAATTTGAAAAAATAAAAGTATTATTTCAATTTGCCACTTTAGTGTTGATAGCGCCACGTCGGCGTCGGAGGGCCAAAGTAGTCCGGATGGACTGAATTAGCACAAATGCAAAAAATTTAGGACTTAATTGGCAAAAAAAAAAAAGTTTTAGGGCTGAGTTGGCATAATTACATTAGATTTAGGGTTTTTTTTAGTAGTAATTTCGCTATGAGGTTATGGTTTTTATGTGTGTATGCATGCTTGATCTCATGTTGCTGAAACCGACTAATCTTATATCTCCGCCACTGCCAACCATTTTCTTGTCAAAGGGTTTTCTCAATTTTAACGTTTTCAAGATGAATCAATCCAGTCATTGGCCAAAATTCTCCTCGCGGTGATTGATAGAATTGAGATAGTAGATGGTCAACTCAGCTCGACTTCATGTAGACCAATCAATTCATCTTAATTGGGCTTACACAAGTAAAGTCGAAGCCTATGTTTGATATTCATCTCGGAGATAATAATTCGTCACGACGGAGCGTGCTGGAATTATTCCGTGATTCAGAGAGAACGTTGCCGATGCTAACATTAGTAAGAGCATGGCAACATTAGTAAAGTTGCTCTCTTTATATGGTAGAATAGCAAACTACAACTAGTTACTGCTGGGTCATACATTTCCACAGCTCATCGTATGATACATACGGTGGGCTGGCATATTCATACACAAACACAGAGCATGAAAGGTTAAGAAGGAATGCCATACTGATGAGCCAAAGCTAACTAGTACACAAATGGAGAGGCTGACGTCTACTATAAGATCTGAGAGTCCTTGAGCTCGTGCCGTCGCCAGCAAAGGAGGAAGGCGAGACATCGCCGGAAAATGTAAAACCTCGCCTTCTGCTCCCTCACCCGCCCGCTGCATCTCCGGCCAAATGACCAGCACGCGCTCGTCGCGCGCCTCTCGTGAAAGCTCAGCCCCTCCTTCCGCTCGTCCTCCATCTCTCTGCGCCCACAAATTACTCCTCCTTGATCCTTCCCCGAGCGACGGCTCGCACGAGAGGGAGAGAGAGATTCTTTTTGGTTTTGATTTGTGAAGATAGATCAACTCCTTCTAAGGCTTTATATAATTGCGGTTAAGAAATCCTTGATAAGGATATGTTGTCACGTCCTCTTGATGGAGCGTGTTATCTTTGATTCCCGTCTAGATTCCTCAAACGTATAGTTGAGAATCTCAAAAAGCGATCCTCGTGAGATATGATTGACTGAAATTATGATTTAGTCCTTGGAGCTCCCTGTAACATGAAATGACTCTCCATCTGATTAAACTGGCTTCTTATTGCATTGGAAGCTTGAAACCATCGATTAGGATTCTCTAATGAGATTGTTGGCGTGAGCTGTAATTTTTTTTTTTGTAGGAGATTTGATTTTTCTTCTTGATTTTTAGAGGATTCTTTTTTCAATGTTGTAAAGACTTGACTTGTAAAAGAAGTCCGTCGATTGTATATTTATGAGTCCTGTACATACTTGATGAGATAACGAAGAAGCAAAAGAAAAAAGAGAGAGGGCGAGGTGTTTCTAACCGAGGACGTAGGCACATTGCCAAACCTCGTAAATTTGTGTGTTCTTCTACATTTTTCTTTGCTTTTCAAAATGGTATAAGAGCCTAGGGTTTGCTTCCTAGGAGTACTCGTACGTCAATCCCCGATTAATTTTTTTATCTTCTTTTCCCTTTGTGTTGTCGTCTTGCGCTGGCCGCCCAACGCTGTTGTTCGCCTTGTTCTCCGGATCGACCTCGAACCCATCGTAGATCGAAATCCTACAAGAGAAGTGATTCCCCACCAAAATCAAGGAGGGAATTCTACCACGGAAGCACTATTGGAGAATCCGATTACAGATTGACTCGGATATTCGACTCAAAATATCGACTCCATCGACACCGCCGAATGATTCATTCTTCTTCTTCTTGCAGATTGCAATTAAGTTGGATGGAACCAACTACGGCGTATGGTCTCTAATCGTTGAGATGTATATCACAAGCAAAGATAGGCTAGGATACATCAACGAAGACCTCCCTCGGCCTCTACCTACGGGTCCTCACTTCCGGAGATGGAAAACCGAAGACTCCACCATAAAAAGGATGGCTGATAAACTCCATGGACCCAACTCTTAGAATCCATGTAGAGGTTGTGGAAAAGGCATTGCATAGTGATGGGACACAGTTTGATAGGATATATATATATATATATATATATATATATATATATATATGTTTCTATGCATGCGAAAAGGATTCCTAGCTAGGTGTAGAAAAGTTACGGGGTTAGATGGTTGTTTTCCCAAGGGGGTTATGCAAAGGCGAGGTATTGGCTGCCGTTGGGAGAGATGAAAACAATAAGATGTTTCCAATAGCCTCGGCTATTGTGAATATGGAGAACAAGGACACTTGGTCCTAGTTTTTAAAAAATCTAATGGCTGACTTTGGCATAGAAGTGGAAGAGGTTAGGCATTCATTAGTAACCAACAAAAGGTACTTGTACTTGAACTTTTGAATTTGCATTATCACTTAGTAATTGTAGCTTACAAATGCTGCTTGAATTTGTAGGGACTTGTGCCAACAATTGCTGAATTGATGCAATATGCCAAGCATAGAATGTGTGCCTAATACATATATGTTAATTGGGCTAAGAAGTATAGAGGGGAGCAATTGCGGAGGCAATTCAGGCGATTGCAAAGAGCACAAATATGACAGATTTTAGAATTCATAAGGAAGCTCTATTTGCCATGTCACCTGAAGCTTTTGAAGCATTGTTCCAAACTGAAGCGAGGCATTGGTGTAGAGCCTTCTTCGATGAATAATTTAAGTGTGATACCGTGGACAACTACCTTTGTGAGGCATTCAATGGTAGGATTATAGAGCTAGGTGCAAGTCAATCATCAGTATATTTGAAGATATTAAACTAATGGTTATAACTCGATTGCAAAGGCCGAGAGATGAATGTTCAAAATGGTCTACGGAATGTGGGCCTAGGATTGTAAATAAATTGGAAGACAACATTGCCAAAAGTAGGTTTTGTCATCCAACTTGGAATGGGGACGATGGGGTCGAGATAGTGAATAATAGTGACAAGTATGTGGTCCACTTGGAGAAAAAAATGTTCCTGTCGAGCATGACAATTGATTGGAATACCTTGTTGTCATGCCATTTCGCCATCCGAGATGAAGCAATTCAATCCAAGCGGATTATGTGGACGATTGTTACAAGAGAAGCAAGTATCTTACATCATATCAATTTATGATGCAACCTCTAAGGAGTAATGATTCGGGACCTAACAAATCATCAACCTCCGAACCTCTACCATTGAAGAAGCAAGTTGGTAGGTTGAAGAAAAAAGACGGTTGTAGGATATTGAGATTTCGGTACCGAATGAGCGAAGCGGTGGAATAATTCAATGCTCTCTATCCCATGGGGAAGGGCATAACAAGACTGGTTGTCCAAGGAAGAAGTACTAACAAGGAAAACAAGACAACACGCAGAGGAGCGATAATACAAAGGTAGGTGAGGGCACCGGGAGGAAGTAATGGTGCGGGACAAACCGCGAGCACAACTCGGTCAACACGAGAGGACCAAACTTCAAGTAAACTGTTGGATTGGTCAATTGCCTTTTTGTTTATTGTTGTTGCCTTAAACTAATAATGCTATGTGATTTTGCAGGTTAAAAGAAGACAAAGTCAAGTTTGTTGACGTAGGTGACGGCACCGGAGGGAGTAATGGTGTTGGACAAAGCGCGGGGGCAACTTAATCGACACAAAGGAGCAAACTTCAAGTAAACTATTATTTGTGTTTTAAATTTTGTTGTTGTTGTTGCATAGATTAATTATTCTATGTGATCTTGTAGGTTAAAAGAAGACAAAGTGAAGGCTGCTTGAGGCAAGTGAGGGCGCTATAAGGAGCAATCGTGCGGGACAAAGCGCAAGAACAACTTAGTCGACCCGGAGGATCAAAGTTCAGGTAAGCTTCATTGGTGATTTTCCTTTTTATGTACTTATTCTTGCATTTCATTAATTATGCTATGTCATTTTTCAAGTTACAAAAAGACCAACTCGGTTGACAGAGAGGAGCAAGTTCGGGTAAGCTATTTAATTGGTGATTTTCTTTTTTATGTACATGTTGTTACATTAGATTAATTGTATTATTTGACTATGCAAGTTACACAATGACCAACTCAGTGTAGGAGCATGTGAGGGAATTGTAGAAAGTAATAATGCGGAACAAAGTACGGGGCCAACTAAGTCAAACAAAGTGTACAACAAATGAGGTCCAAAGATCGGGTGCAATAAAAATCTTATAATTTGAACACAACACAGCATATGTGCTTCGTTCAAGAAGTAATTCTGTTATGTCATTATGTATGTTACCAAAACTTGAGAGATTTTACAAAGTTTCGCACCAAGACGAACACATTGTATAATTGGGAAAAGGATAAGAGAGCATGGCTATGGATTATTTACAAACATGAAAACCGGCATGGTTATTTTCAATGTAAGTTTTTTTGTATGTATTATTCATTTATAAGTTATTTCCTAACATGGTAACTAATAAAATAAATGGTTGTATGGTTGTATTGCAGCCTGGGAGAAGTTCAGAGGTGCCGATATCTCAAGGACACCCAATTGGACAATCTATTGCACCTAGAACAAGAAGTCAAGTGTATGCAGTGATAAAAAATTCAATGATAACAACTTGTGCATAATCAAAGAAACTCCTAATGGTAGCTCCAAAATCGAGGGTACCAAGGCCACCTCAGCAGGCACCAAAAAAGGCCCCCAACATCGGCTCAATCTGGATCAAATGATCTTCCAAGCAGATAAGGCACTTGAAGAAGAAACACGAGCTAATGATGACATGCCTAGAGTTCCACTGAAAGAGTGTAAGGCTCATGAATAATTTGAAGTCGATTGGACGTGATCGGGTTATTGATATTGCCTAGTAGGGATGATTTCAATGTTGGGCTGCCAATTTATGCTATGTCATTTTCGTTTGTGTGAATGTTTGCTCTAGATTGTGTAAGGGGGTTGCCTATTTATGTTTTATTGGTGCATTATGGATTATGGATTATTATTGATTGTTAAAGGGGACGCTATTTAGGTGTCATAACGTGCAGGAAAAAGAGGACTATACTATTCATTTTTTATGCTATATTGTGAGTTGCAACAATGTTGTTATTATGAACATGGCGATGGTTTTAATTTAAGAAAATACGATTTTGATTATCCATTAGAGTATGTGCAATTTTGTGAGTTTGATGTAAATGCAAATGTAATGTCATTTGGTGTGATGCTAGGATAATGTTAATGATATTGCATATCATTTTCGAACCATCGCCAGGATATGTTTGACAAAGTAATACCAACATGGCTAATTATTAATAAATTAACGCATCTAGCTATTCACTTTTACAAAGTTTATGCAATTAGGTGTTCACTTAAAATTTTTTTAGCACTCATATGACCATTTTCAAAGTTATTGCAACTTGTACCGTACTTCAACAACCATAGCAACCAAGCACAAATCAAGCAAAATCAACAAACGAAATGCAAAGAGAGCATTCGTTGTTCTTTGCAGATGATGTTATAGACATGAATGACTTGCATTTATCATCCATGAAGCAAAAATAATGCACAAATTGCATCACCAATATCTAAAACCAATTGCTCTTTCAAGTAAAGTCATGAAGAGCGCCATTTCCACCAAACAAATGCAAAATTATTCAAGACAAATGGAAAGAACATCTGTTTTTCTGTAGAAAGCGTTGCGAGACATGATGCAAGTCATTTATCATCCTTTATAAGCCAAAAGTTACGCATATATTGCATTATCAATATCCAAACTAGCCACTGCTCATTCAATGAGATCATAAAACCACAAGATCGAGCACAATAGCCATCCACTTGGACTAACACTCCAAAGGAGCCACTTGTCATTACCCAGGTTTGGAAACAACATCCAAAAACTAACGGTCATTGCTCCGAATACTAAAACACATTTCATTATTCCTATACTTTGGAAGACTAAGTTGGTTCTTCGAGAACCGATCTAGTGTATGAACACAAACCGGACCACTCCTGTTAACAACAACGCTAGCAATGCTCTAAAAGTATCACTTTGAATTTTCATCCTTGAAAATTATTTTTCAAATAGCTGACCAAAGATTCCGGACCCTTGATTTATGCTTGCATTGAGTCAACATCGTCCAACTCATTTGGCAATACAAGTCGAGCTTCGTCACGTCATTCTAGTAGCTGCAAGATGATCTTCGTTGCTTGGTTTGGAAATTTTCAGTCGACCCACCGAAATATCCATAATTGAAGCCTTCTCTATAATTGGCGCAGCCAATGAACCTTCTCTCGGGATTGTCTTGCGTCTACGTTGTTCTTGTTAGACTTCGCAGCCCATAATAGCAGCAATTTTGACTTCCATCTTCGCTTTGCTCATAAAATCTTAACATGTTTCTCCTACTTCGCTTCCTATTTCGAATATAATGAGGTGAAAAGCTCCCAATTCGAAGAATTTCAAATAGGAGGTGGAATTAGGGTTAGGGTTCTTCAATGATATCTTTTTATTTGCCCCAATTTGTTCAATAAGTTAAGCTCTTCTTCAATACGACTTCGTTTTGCATCCGTAATGCTGACTTCACTTTTTTGGCAAGCCACATAAGCTAGTTTAATATTAAAATAAGTCCACATCGAATTTCCAGCGTGCCAAATCAACGAGTGGCACTTAAGTGAACACTTTTTCAAATTTATGACACTTAAGTGAACGAAAATAAAGTTATGGCACTCAAGTGAACGTCATACAAAAGTTATGGCACTCACGGTGTACTTAACCATACATTTACCATTAGTTCTTACTATTTTCCCTAAGGTGTTTGGTTGTGTTGCCTTTGTTCACATTCCCAAAGAACAACGCACAAAACTTGAACCATGTGTTGTGTGGTGTATTTTGTTAGGTTATAGTTCACATCGAAAGGGTATTGGTGCTATAATCCATCTACTAAGAAGACATATGTTACAATGGATATAACATTCCTTGATATGGAATCTTTCTTTTGGGATACAAATTCTTCTTTTCGGGAGGAGATACAAATGGAAAAGAAAAATTGGTGGGAGACTAATGGTGTTATTATGGCTCTAGAGGGAGTACAAATTGGTGAAGTGTCGGTATTGTCTCCGGCAACTAGTGCAAAACTAAACCAGAATTAACCGATGGATGTTAAGCAACAAGATTTGGAATGTGGGCAAGGTGTCCTGAAAAATTCGAAACAAACCTCGTCTATAGGAGATCAAGCCCTTAACAAGTAGAGTTTGCAAGATCAATCAGCTCTTTTAAAACGGCTTTCCCCATCTTCTTGAGCACTGTCCCAACTCCCGAGGAAATTTCTGAGGTAACTTCTCATACTACTTATTTACATCATGATTGTAGTACTTCGTAGGATATAAATTACCTGTCAGGCACAATCGAGGAAATCCCTCGAATCGATACACACTAGATGTTGGAGGGAAAGAGAAGTCTGTCTATCCGATCACTAACTATCTTTCGGCTGAAAAATTATCCGAGCCATTAAGGGCTTTTGTTTGAATGTATCAACAATTTATATTCCCGGAGGAGTATATGATGCCTTGAAAGATCTAAAGTGGGTTCGAGCTATGAAGGAAGGAATGGAAGCGTTGGAGAAAAATCGTACTTGGAAGTCTGGTGAAGTTGCCCAAAGGAAAGAAAATAGTGGGATGCAAATGGGTGTTCTCGGTCAAGTATAATGCATATAGGTCCATTGAAAGGTATAAGGCGAGGTTGGTAGCAAAAGGATATACACAAACATATGGGGTGGATTTTCAAGAAAACTTTTCACTGTTCGAAACTAAATATCGTAAGTGTATTATTATCTCTTGTAACTAATTTAGATTGGCCATTGCACCAACTTGATGTCAAGAACGCATTTCTCCATAGAGACCTTGAAGAGGATATCTATATGGACATTCCACCAAGTTATAGTTCTTCCTCACAATTAGGACTGGTTTGTAAGTTGGAGCAATCACTCTATGGATTGAAACAATCTCCTCGAGCTTGGTTTGGACGGTTCAGTGTGGCTATGAAAAGATATGGGTATATTCAAAGCGATTCGATCACACCCTGTTCTTGAAGCGAAGTCGAGGTAAGATAATCATGCTGATTATTTATGTAGATGATATAATTATCATAGGAGATGATCGGGAAGAAATCACGAAATTACAAGTAGAAGCTCTCAACCGAGTTTGAGATAAAAAATCTTGGTGGACTTAAGTACTTCTTGGGGATAGAAGTTGCGAGATCTAACAAAGGTATTTTTCTATCTTAGAAAAAGTATATTTTGAATTTGTTAGCTAAAGTGGGAATGCTAGATTGCAAACCTGCAGATACTCCTATTGTTCGAATCATAAACTTAAAAAGTATTCGATCGAGATACCTACAAATAAAGAAAGATATCAAAGATTAGTTGGAAAACTGGTTTATTTGTGGCATACACGTCCCGATATTGCATATGCAGTGAGTGTTATAAGTCAATTTATGCATGCTCCTAGTGAATATCATATGGATAGCGTAATGCGCATGATTTGATATTTAAAGGGAGCTCTAGGGAGAAGGCTTCAGTTTCAAAAGAGTGGGCATCTTAAGATCGAAGATTTTATTGACCTTGACTGGGCTAGAAGTGTATCGGACAGAAGATCAACATCGGGGCACTTTACCTTCGTGGGAGGGAATTTGGTTACCTGGAGGAGTAAAAAACAAAAAGTGGTAGCTCTCTCTCAAGTGCAGAGGTAGAGTTTAGAGGAATGGCTAAGGGACCGTGTGAACTCCTATGGCTTCAAAAACTTTTGACATAACTCGATTTTGCTCCTATGTTTGAAATGAAGTTGTTTTGTGACAACAAAGTAGCTATCGACATCTCTCACAATCCCGTCCAACATGATCGCACTAAACATATTGAGGTGGATCTCACTTCATTAAGCATAACTTGGAGTCCAAGGTGATTCAATTTTCATTCGTGAAATCTAAGGACCAACTAACGGATATCTTGATAAAGGCTATTTCAAGTAGGGCATTCTACAACTCACTAGACAAGTTGAGCATGCAAGATATCTACATGCTAACTTAAGGGGGAGTGTTGGCGTGAGCTGTAATTTCTTTTTTTGTAGGAGATTTGATTTTTCCTCCTGATTTATAAAGGATTCTTTTTCCTATTTTGTAGAGATTTGACTTGTAGAAGAAGTTTATCGATTATATATTTATGAGTTTATACATACTTGATGAGATAATGAAGAAAAAAAAAAAAAAAGAGAGAGGGTGAGGTGTTTTTGACCGAGGACGTAGGCACATTCTTGAACCTCGTAAATTCGTGTGTTCTTCTATATTTTTCTTTTCTTTTCAATAGAGTTATACAATATAAATTTACTCAGTTAACCCATCTAAGCTCATACCCCTTGCAAATGCATTTCGTCTCGCCCGTTGAAATCGCATATGGCCGGCGGACTCTGTTTACACCAAAAAACGACAAACTTTTCAGTTATTAAACAAGTGATAGAATTAGTCGCCAAGCAAAGCCATCGATAACACATCTTGAAGTTATTGACAAGGGCCTTGAAGTTTCTCGACAAATTCATCAATATCGACGGCGAGCAACGACAAGAAGATAAATGATGGGTGATTGTGTCCATAGCCATTAATTTAGGATTTGTGTAACTTCTTTTGGACAAGTGTCTATGAACTGCCTTCCGGGAACTGCGGTTAGGAAGTTATTTGTATATATGAATTTCAAAATTGTAATTGCATGTGGGGAATTATAAATATCCCAAGTGTACTCTTTGTACACCTCCTCCAATGAATCACATTCTTTATTTTTATCTTTACTTTTCACAATTTCTTTTTTCCGCAACTTTATATTCCCGTACCTTTCAATTCCCCTGTTCCGATATCTTCACCGTCGATTGAATTCTGGCATTGTATCTCTCTTTCATCTCAATTTGTTGTCGACTAAATTCCGGGAAAGTGTTTTCAACTGCATTGTCGATTAAATTCTAAAGAAGTATATTTGTTCCTTATGATTCATTTGAGACTCCTGTCCGAAATAGCCACAGCACGTGTCTCTTCTTGATAAAAATCGAAGAAACATTTTAGTGAAAGGTATTTCGTCGATTGGGACACATTTTTGGCGAAACAGACTTTATGTCCTACGAGAGAACCATCAAATTAAATTTCACCGCTCGGATGCATTTTGTTCATTACCCGATGAATGCAAATTACTTGGGAGAGAGTTTGGAAAGTGGCCTTCATTCCACATGTGTTCAGACAGATTTGAGATAAACTTGCCAATGACTATTTAGGAATCACGAGTACGGGAGAAGTTTGAGAAATACAAATTCAGGCTATGAACCAACCACGACTATGTTCTCATTCTCAACATTTTACAGCCATGAGTTTTGGTACTAGTCGTCTGAATCTTCAAAATCAAGCTTTTCACTGCATCCATCCAATCGGGATGAGAATGAGAAACGTTTTTCACCTTCTCTGGGACATATAAGAGAGCAACAACTGCGCAGGGATGAAAGCGGATTGGAATTATATAACAGAGTTTCTGACTCTTCCGGACCCTAACAGGACTTAGGCTTCATTTGTTTCGCGAAAAATGAATGATTTGAAAAATATTTTCTTGATAATTATTAATTGTATTGTTTATAATAATAAATGAACGAAAAGCATTTTCATCATCCACGAAAATGTTTACACGAAATCTATTGCAGGTAATGAAACTTTTTTTTATTGATTAATTATTTTGATCGATAGAATGAATCATTTTCAAGAAAATATTTTTCAAATCATTCGTTTTTTGCAAAACAAACGGAGTCTTAAAATAGTGTTTGCGGTGAGTTTGGATATCTAATGGATAACATGAATCCGGAACTCGATAGGTGATTTTTCGTACTTTATTTAAGATTAAAAAAACTATGTAAGCTTTCAAAATTCCTACATAAAAAATGGCTTATAATCTGATCTTGTTCTCACAACAACCCCTTTGTCTTATATTTTTACGGTCTTCTATTTTGCGATGTCTAAGATATTATGTCAAACTCATGATGCGGTTTGGGACGAGTTTGAGAGATACTTCAAAGTTATCAAGACAGGTTTGGGACTATATCCATGTGTTATTTTATCCATCCAAAATAACATACCGAGGAAGGCTTTTCAGCTTTTTCTGTCACTACACGTCTTACATTTAGGTTTCGTTCATTTTCGCAAAAATGATCGATTTGGAAAATATTTTCCTAAAAATAATCGATTATGTTAGTAAAATAATTGATTAATAGAAACATTTTTCAACATTGACAACAATACATATCTAAACTTTATTATCGATGGGGAAAATGTTTTTTGTTCATTTATTTTTATAAGCAATACACGTGATGATCTTTAGAAAATGTGTTTTCAAATCACTTATTTTATGCGAAATTAACAGATCCTTAGTTATAGAATATGGATTTGTCACAATCGTTTGACTGAGTTCATCATGGCTTCAAATTTCTGGTGTGTTCATATTGAGCAACACAACGACGAGTGAACAGATTCATAACTCTAATAACAAGATGGTCGAAGAATTAGAAGTTAACACAAAGCGATATCGAAAGAAATGCTTGCCATTTGAAGAACCCATCTCAAGATATAAGGTATATACTTCTTCAAATTAAATACTTAAACGTATTGATTCCTTAAAATATACGTATTCATATTAAATTAAATTATCAAAAAGCAGGTATAACACTGTTGCTTCCTAATTTTCAATAAATCACTTGCGGTAAGACTTTCAATTGGGTCAAAAAGGTACCTTATCTAAACTAAATGCACATCGACCAAAGTAAGTATCTTATATAATTTTACATAATATATGCTATATGCATTTGGTCCCTACGGATAAAATTCAGAGTAGGATAAAATTTATCTTATGCTTGGTGCATGCTCATAACAGGATATACGGTAGGTCATAAGAGGGATATAACCCGAATAAAATTATCCCATGGAGGAGATGGGATAAAGGTGGATATGATTTATAATATTCATAATGTAAAATTTATTATTTTGGAATAGCAAGCTTCTTAAATTGATAAAATTAAAATAAAATTATAACATAAATAATATTTTGATTTCCAATATAAATATTCAAAATAACAAAAAATAACCATAATTTCATTAGTATTTATTCCTATTTTTATTTATAATTGAAAAAATAAGACGTGAAAATATGTGGCTTCATTATTACGATTTAGTAGATCCGATATAACAAAATCTTGAATTTCAAATCCTATCATATATAGTCAAACCCCGACTATCCAAATCCAAACACCCCAACGACCAAACACACCCTCTCTCTTCTGAGCTTACTAGCCACGGTGAGTCCAAAGATAAAATTATATCATATCCTGTACTTGATTCTTGTTCAAAATATGATAAGGTTGGATATACGAGGGACATGACTATGATAAAAATATCATATAGGATTTCTTATGTCAATGGTATAAAAACTAATTTTCTCAATTAACAAAATTCTTAAACTAAGAAATCAAACTAATATTAAAATTCATATTTTTGTTTATACATTTGAATTTCTTTCTATCTTATAGTATATTTTCAATACGTATTTATATTTATTTTTGTTACATATTTTAGGTATGTTAGTATAATTTTTATTTAATTAATTTCATTAAGGAATTATGGAAAAGAATAAAAAAGAATAATGGAAGAAATGAAAAAAGGAAGCGGAAAAATAATAAAATGACGTAGGAGAGAGAGTCCATGCACTTTGCTTTTGAAATTGCGAAAGTGAATGATTTTGTTTTCTCTTTCTTACTGATTTGAAATTTATTGTCCGATCTACCTCATCAATCTTGCCATAGCCCCGTTTGCATTTCTTGTCATAGTCGAACCCGTGGCTTTGCAATGAGCTCCGTTTCTATTTAAGATGTAGATCATACAATATCATGAATTATTGATAGAGGTTATCTCTGTCTATGCATTCGTGGATTCTTTAGTAGTAGATCATGAGAGATTCTTAACATCTCTATGTGTACATTTTTATGTTCATCATATTGTTCATACCAAACAGTTGATAAGATAAGACAAGATAAGATAAAAAATATCTGATTTTATTATTGTGATTCACCAAACAATGAACATAATATAGCATAATCCCTATATTTTATATTCTATCTTATTAGTTTTATCCAAATTAGAAATCCAGACAATTAAAGGCGGCCATAGAGCTATCTAACCACGTAGCTCATGATTGTTTAATTGACATGCGCATATCCACATGCACTAGACGGTATATGGTGTTCACATGCAATGTCCTCATGTTGGATTAGATGGAGGAGGAGGTCTTGGAAACTCACTTAGCCCAATAAGGTTTTATCTGGGCGACCTCTCCAGTGTATGCTGGACTATCGTTGGCCCATTGAAGTTGCTGTTTGGCCTATACGCCGAAAGAGAGAGATTGATCTAACTCGGCGACAGATGAAGATGCTCTACATTGCACGGCTCCGCCGTCGGCGTTTCAATGGCCCGTAAGAGCACCGATTTTCGATATAAGGGTTGACGTCCCTCGAGAAGTATATATGTTTGCTTGATACATCGGGTGGTCGGCCAGCTTAGTTAGTGTCGGGACTAAGGGCGTCTGGGTTCAAATCCTAGTACAAGCAAAAAGGGAAAAAAAGAAGCAAAGTACATGCCATTTTTTTTATGTTAAACCTTGATATGCAATGATATTACGATGGGCATGGGTTGTTATTGCTTACGTTTTGATTTTGGGGGAGAAAAGGTAAATTCAACGTGGCACTAGTGTGAAAAGAGGTTCAAGAACCACCTCATTGAGTGATAAAAATAGGTGGTGAGACTCTACCCTACAAGACGTACGAGATCTGACCATACTTTTTCCGATTTGGCTTTTCCCGAAATATCACCTCACGGTAACAATAAAAACCAAAATCATGTTATTTACCAAAATAAATAAATCAAAACCAAATGAAGTTTGAATAAGTTCTGTTACTTGATAGAATCTTATGCACTGCTAAATATTATCTCAACTCTGATCATATTCACGCGTTGTTTGGATAGGTCCCGATCATTATTGGACTTGATTCATCTAATTCCGCATTCATTTTTCAAGTTTATTTTAAATCACTTATTCATCCTTCCTCTTGGTGATTGGGTCGCCAGAGCATGCATCGTAAATCCCAAAACAACCGTTCAATGGTCCGTACATGACATAAGGTCTGATTTTCTAAATTATCATTTACCAAGATGACCTTTCAGGATCCCCCCAAGAGACAGAAATGGCCTTCCATTTGGTCAACTAGAGTAATTTGCACACGAGATAGGGTTGCAGAAAAAGAAACTGAGGCAATAACCTAAAGAAATCGTTACCACTTAAACAGGCCTTATGTAAGAAACGAACTCTAAACAAATGGAAAATTGGAGACAAATGAAATAAGGATGAAACAGGCGAAACGCTGTTATAAAGAGCAGTAATAAGAAATGAATCAAGGGTCCGTTTGTTTAGAGGAAAACTGTTTTCAGTTAATTATTTTCCTACTTTCGGGTGATTGGATAACGGAAAAATAATCGATCTACAAAAAATGTTATTCATTGACTGAAAATAACGAGGTCAAATCGGGAAAATTTGATTTCCTCTTAAGACAAGAAGAAAATCATTTTTCCAAAACCACCAAATAGATGAAACTAATCATTTCTCTTGAAAATAATTATCATGAAAAATATTTTTCTTTATCATGAAGTTTTCAATCAAAGGGAAGTGCTATAAGTTCATTTTCATTTTAGGTAAACTGACATTTTCAATTTTCGCTACTTCGACAATCACTTAAAAGAACTTTCATAGTACATCAATCACCCCTCACTATCTCATTTTCTTCTAAACTCCATTTCAATCACCAACTAGTGTCGTCTCTCTAGCTTACTGAAGTCGTGGCTCGCCTCCAACCTCTACCACCTTGGCATTGCCAGGCATCTTCCCCCACCGTCGCTCCCCCTGCCCAAATAGAGAAATAAGAATGATCACAATCAACGCTAGAGACCGAAACTAAGGTCATTCATGGTTGTTCATGGAGGCAAATGCCGGGGCCAACCTCATTGAAGTGGTTAATGTTGAAGTTGTTGTCCCATATCACTTGACAACGAGTTTTATATCTTCTTTATATTCATGTGATCAGCTTAAACTTTTGGGTTTGACTTTCAAATATGGTATCGAGTATAAGGTCCCGAGTTAATTATTTTCAAGCTCCTATTGACCTCCCCATGAAATATTTCCATACCTAGAAAGTACCATACGGTATCGGAGCCAGCCAAGTGTCGCTCATAATCCAGCTTGCACGTGAGAGAAGTTTTTGGTTTGGACTTTCTAATAGTTAATGCCATAAAAAAACCATTAGGGTATCATGAAAATGCCAGAGTTTAGACATGGAGCTAGATCAGGGAAGTAACTTATTCTCGTGTCGGCACGATGCTCAAGCGTGACATGCAACGCTTAGTTCAGTTTCAGGACATGCACTGGGTCATCAGCCAACTAGTCATCTTCTAACACCTCTGACGGAGTGTGAACACACCAAAAGGAAAACAGCACAGAGATAATAATAAAGATGATCATAACATGTGAAAGGGCAGAAGATGTGGTTAGGATTTCGTACCAGGGAGAGATTCCTCGTATTGGTTTCTGCGCACATGCATGGGAATCGAGGCATTAGAAGAAGGCTTTTCCTTCCCATGTGGAAATGAAAAACCAACACAAGAACCGGTTGAGTTCAAGCAAATACTCTATCAATCCAAGAGTTGACAAAGTTTGTTGGGGGGAACAGGAGATTCCTAGCTAAGGCACCGGAGGTCATTTGTTTGTATTGCACTGATGCGTGCAAACTGCTCTGTGTTAGAGCCTTATGCCTGGATCAACTTTATGGGCTTAATAGATTCATGGGGATGATTACCAAAAAAAAAAATTCTAAACCTATTGTACGGATGTTAGTTTAATCCTAAACTTTTTAATTAGTCATAAACATTTTCAAGATTTATTAATGTAGATCTTTCGATCATTTTTTGTCGAAAATCACTCGACATGGAGCTGGCTATCTTACACATCGCTAACGTAGACATTTTTTTTCATTTTAAAAAGAAAATTCTTAGTTTTTTTTAAAATTTTTGTTATGTTATTTTCTTTTTTATTTCACCGTTGGCCAGCAAGGGCCTGGGGCCTCAACGTTGGTAGGCAAGGGTCGTCGAAGCCAAAAAAATGAAAAAAAAAATTAAAATTTATATAAAAACTTAAAAAAATTAAAAAATTGCAAAAATTGTCCACATTAGAGTTGGCCGTGCCACATAAGACGGCCATCGTCCACATTAGTGATTGCTAGCGAATGGCTGGAGGGAGAAGGAGGGGAAGAATTAAAGAAGAGAAAGAAAAGAAAAAAAAGGAAAAGTAAAGTAAAAAATAAAACAAAGAATAAAAAATAAAAGTTTGAAAATTATTAAAATATTATCTACGTCGGCACCGATCGTGCCACGTAGGATGGCTGGAGTCCATGTCGGTAGTTTCCGACCAAAATTGACCGAATGAATTGAACTGGCATAAATGCAAAAGATTTAGAACTTAATTGGCAAAAAAAAGTTTATGACTAGATCGACACAATTGCAATAGGTTTAGAAATTTTTTGGTAATTTTCCAGTAGAGCTTTCACATATTGATCTCATATGCGAACTTAGAGAATTCCTGATTTTTAAGGGGGAAAAGGCATTTGTATTTCTAGAATAAAGATCGAGCTTAATTAACTCAAGCTTTGACAAAAACTCTGTTAATCAAGTCATGCTTAGGCAATCGAAAACTTAACGATGTGGGGCTCAGCACTGAGCTTGAGTCGAATATCAAACAATTATAATCGCTTTGAGTCTAGCATAAACCATCTTATATCCTTCGATGGCCCCTAGCCCCGAGATGCCAAAATGCCAAATATAATTTTTCTATCGATGTGTTAAACTTTGGTTTTGTTCTTTAAAAAGAAACTTTTCTCTCACCTTTCCCACCCCTGCCTTTTGGTTTTGTGCTCTTTAGAGATTCGATTACTATCTTCTTCATCACGGTTGCCTAGCCAATTGACGAGAAGAAACAGAAAGAAGATGACCTGATTTCTTTCCTTTATGTTCCATAGAGCAACGCTAAAATTCCGCTCGCATCTAATTTCGTTCATAAAAGTTAGGTGAATAACTCATGAATTTGGAGCTTGCCTACATAAAGAGGGCTTCACTATCTTTAAGACAATTACTCAACATAAGATCCGGCATTTGCATTGCTTGTAATCATCAACATCATCCATTGTAATAGGAAAAAGGACATTGAAAGTCCTATAACTTTCGTGCGGTACTTACTTTGAAGCCATCGCTGATTTGGGACATCGGAAATTCGACGTGGCGATATTTATCAATTTTTTTGACTGTTGTGGCTCACCGGTACTCCAAGTCAGCATTAATAGCTCTAAACGACGTCGTTCAACACTAATTTCCCAAACAGAAACCCTTATTTGGGAAAATCAAGCTACTTTCTCAAAATTTCAAACACTTATTCGGACAAATCAAGCAATTTTCGCAATTTCTTCAAACCCTCATTTGCAAGGCAATTTGGTTAAACTACAAATTGCATAATTCAGCAAGCAAGTGGCCATCTTTGGTGTTGTCAAGCATGAAGCGGGCCCACTCCGGCAACCGTTCGTTCAGGAACGCGAACTTCACAAGGCCGAGCTGACTGATGGCGAAAATCGAGCTCATGGGGGCTCCATCGTGGGAAAAGAGGCTGAAATCCAGAAGGTGAGTTTGGGTTCGTTGCAATCGAGGACGGTGTCCATCAAGCTGTCGTAGGCAGAGGAAGAGATTGGGAACGAGGGAAGAAAAGGGGTGGCAAGAGAGAGAGAGAGAGAGAGAGAGAGAGAGAGAGAGAGAGAGAGAGAGATGTAATTTGAAGAGGATACGGTGGCGTTTAGGTATGGGAAGGCTACACCAGAGTCCACGTTGTACTTATTTCTTCAATATAAAAAAGCCACGTATGACTAACATCTTATTCAAAAAGTCTTTTGACGGAATTTGTCGTTACATGCACTTAAGTGATTATTCTTTTCTCTTATTTGACTCTTAAGTGATACAACGAAAAGTTTTGACACCAAAACAAGTGCCATATGAAAATTATGATAATTTTTTTTTTTGGTGGAAAATGTAAGTATCATAAAACCGATGAAGTACAACGGCATAAGGGCATCCCCAGTATTACAAAGGGAGCTAATAATTTGAAAAGATGGAGGTAGAAAGTCTCCGAGATAATAGCCAAGACAATATTCGTCTAGGAAGGTCTCATATTTTTTGCTCTACCTCTTACATTTTTACGCACCTTAGCCAAAATAATATAAAATGCAATTGGCTTGTTATGAAATCGTCTCATATTGCGTTCCATTCAAATGTAATATATGGTTGCTAGGAAGGATAACTTGAGAAGTCTAGCCGCCAAGTCTTTGGCCTTTGTTGCCCGAATCATCCATTGTAGTTCCTCATTCCATTCTCCTAAAGGGTGCCTTATCCCATGTCGTGCTAGGATACGGCGCCATATGCTACTTGTCTACTCACATTAGAAGAACAAATGTGATCTGTCTTGTATGCTAGCTCTGCAGAAATCACATTTAGTATTAACTATAGGTTGCCATTGTGAGATGATTTGAGTTGTCGGTAATCTATCTCTGCATACTAGCCAACTAATAAAATTGTGTTTGCTAATGCCGCTGGTCCAAATTAGGTTATCTTGCTCTCTTTGGGGGTTTTACTTATCGAGCTTGTCATATGTATCTTAGCAACACTATATTGAGTTTAGGGTAATCGAAAATAGAACATGTCGCAATTTAAGGAGACATCATCAACTCCAAGACATGTTGCCCTTAATGTCAAGCTGCATAAAAGGGGTGCCTCTTTATTTGGTGTTGTGAACCCATATACTCAAAAAGGAAGAGGATGGATGATTGATGAGGTTCCATAGCATGCGGCCTAACAATACTTTGTTCCATATGTTCAAATCGGGCAATCCTAATCCTCCTTCCCTTTTAGGTAAGCAAACTACTTGCAATGAAACCTTGTGTGAATCATGATTCATTGTATTACCAGCCCATAAGAAATGTCTAATCCTCTTCTCAACCTCATAAATAGTATGCTTTGGAAGTAGGAACATTTTCATTCAATAGGTGCATATAGAGATGATGACAAATTTGACTAATTGTAGACGCCTGCGTAATCGATGTGCTTCATGCCCCAACACTCAATTTTCTAAAAGATCTTGTCAATTAGACCCTTACGGTTTGCATGTGTGAGCCTTACGGTAATAAGGGGAATGCCTAGCTATTTGATAAGGAGGGTACTTGTGGAAAAAGGCGTATGTTCCAATATAAGGCGTTTCTCATCCTCATTCAACCTAGAGAAAAAGATTTGGCACTTATCGGGGATAAATTGTAGTCCTGTGAGAGCTGCAAATTCGTCAAGGGCATCTACAAGGCAAAAGACAAAATCTACATCCCCATGAGCAAATAAGAACAAGTCGTCAACAAAGCATAAATGAGTAATCGTTTGTGTTTTGCATTGCCAATGATACTTGAAAGAAGAAGTAGCAACTTTCGCACAAACAATTCTATTGAGAATTTCCATAACCAACACAAGCAGGTATGGAGAAAGAGGATCACTTTGTCGCATCCCGCTGGTACTATTAAAATAGCCCATCCGCTCACCATTGAAGTTCATTGAAAACCTCGGAGTAGTGATGCACTCGGCTATCGGATCAACTAAGTTTGGGGTGTATTTATAGCTTTGAAAACCCCGAGGATCGCATCCCATTTGACCATGTCATATGCTTTCATGAGATCAATCTTTATTGCCACCCATTTACCCTTACCTCCATTGTGGTAGTTGTGCAATAGGTCTTGGCATGGTAGGATGTTCTTTGAGATTTGTCGTCCAAGTGATGAAAGCAATTTGGTTGAGGCTGATGATCGTCGGAAGCGTGTAATTGACTCGTTCGCAAGTAGTTTAGAGATGATTTTGTGTATGACATTATAGCATGAGATGGGTCTGAACTCCTTAAGGTATGATGGATTCTAAACCTTCGGTACAAGGGAAATCAATATGGAATTTATAGACTTCAGCATTCTTTTTGACAAGACGAAATCCATGACCGCTTCCTCAATGTCTTTTCCTATTTTGGGCCAGCCGCATTTGTAGAATAGACTGTTAAAACTATCTAGACTCGGAGCTTTGAAGTTGTTGAAACCTTTTAAATCTCTGAAGATTTCGGATCTCTAAAGTCTTGGAAAGGTAACAAGAGCATTGACATCTTCATGAAATAAAGAAGCATATATCTTGTATGGAATGCTAGTGCGAATGGAGTTTCCAAGAAGGTGCTGGTAATATGAAATAATTCCATTCTTAAGAGTGCCTGAAAATTATATTTGATTTTGAAGGAAACAAAACTCACAGACTTTATTGAAAAGACTTTGATTATACTTTGAGGATTCACCATAAATATATCTCTATGTCTTTTATCATTAACGATTATATTTTGATATAAGCAAGATTTGTATGAGAGCGGCTGATATGAAAATCATGATGAGATATATTTTGATATTTGATTTATCCTCATTGTTTAATCAATCTTACTCTTGATTATTTCAGCAGATTAAATTTCTCCACTAATGGCCAATTATCGATTTGGATTGCGTGTTCCTAAGTTAAATTGATTCACTAAATCAATCTCATAGGTATTCTTGAGACTTTCCATTCAAGGAGTCTTGATTGATTGGCAATCAACCAATAGACACTTCTCTTTATTAGGTGCTTAGTTTAAGGATTCTAACATTTGTTTATATGGGCGAATAAATCTTCTCAAAATTCTTATTGATCTCACCTCAACAGCTCGTGATCTTTATTCTTCGATCAACCAACGGCTAGTTTCGTTGATTGATCCTTGGAGTGGTTATGTTTAGCGGGAAGCGTGGAATACGAGGAGTATAAAGAGCACCAAGTTCGAAGACCAAAGATAGATCAAGAATTCATCATCCTTATTCCAAGAGAGCTTTATTTGATAAAATTGTCTACTTGAGGGTTTACTTGAGATCTTGTTCAAGGTGTTATGCGAGTCAAGTTTGTAGGCGAGATAACTTTGGTAGAGGTAGAGCTCGCCTCGTTGGAAGTAATTGTATTCAAACGAATGCATCTTTCTATAGTCTCTCATTTGATTACTTAGTGGAATCCGGCCCGGTAGGCTGTTAGTGTGGAAGAGTTGATGTAGACTTACCAAAACCCGAACCACTTGTAATCTCTTGTGCATTATCTTTTACTCTCTACTTGCCTCTATTTACTAATCACCTTTTGCATGATTCTGCTAATCACCTTTTGCTCCTATTAAATTCGTTTGTTTTAATTCCACATTATTTATCGAGTTCAATTACAAACACCTATTCACTCCCTTTAGGTGTTAGGTCTAGCCAAAACAACAAAGAGCGCCCTCCTCGGTAACAATAGAGCCATCCTAAAGTTTGATATGGTTAATCCTGTTATGGGCACTTTTCTGCATCATGGAGGCAAAGAAGATCTTACGATTGTTGTCACCCTCTTTTAGCCATAGATTTCTACATTTCTGTTTGAGCAAAACCTCTTCATGTCTACTGAGAGCAAGTAACTCTTAAAGTTGTGCCTTTTCTTCAGCCCAAGTAATCGAATTATAAGGGTCAGTCCCAAGCAAAATTATGATAGTTCTAGCATCATTTTTCCAATTGTAATACGTCAAGAATTTTGGTTGGCAACATCCAATGCTTCGCACAAGCACATGCAAGGAACATGATCTCAACGTGGGAAACATTATCTGCGCCAATGCAGATCTCAGGAAACAAAATTTGGTAGAAAAACAGCGACCCAATTTGAATTTTATGTTTCGATAAAAAAAATTAAATTAAATTTCCTGTCGATACACAAACAAAGAACTAACCACATGGAAAATTTCTTGATAATGGTAACTGCGCATTGGCAATGGTTAATAACCGGCCAAAGTCTTTTGGCACCGAATCCAAGGCGTGCACGTGCATACCATCATTAAGATTTAAGTACTTTAATTAGCATATATTATGCTGAAAAACAGCCCATCGTTTTGATGCAAAACCTCACTCTCGAGGACAATACCACTCTTAACAATGTTTAGATTAGGCTTAAGAACAGAGTTTGAAACAAAAAAAATCGGGCAATCTCGATTGGCTGAAAGATAAAATAAAGTTCTTAGCTGAAGTTAATGGCGGTTAGTGAATTAGGATATCAATGAGGTACCCGGAAAATTAATAGCGAGACGTGGTTACAACGCATTTACCGACCATGAATAATATATTCCTACCACTCCACTCGAGCCATCAGTCATCATAATCGAATCGGTTTATATCCCTTGGGATCTAATCGGTGCCTTGATATCATATGGTGGCCGACAGTAAGCCGATGACCACATGAGCTTATGAGTATATTCGCCCCATAGCCCATGTGAGATCATGACAACAAGATTGACAATATATTGAAAGCACCGGTTTAATGGAGATTGAAGGTAGATTAATTTGGTGATTAGTAAAATCATCAATCCTTGAATTGATTGATTGGTCTTAACCCCATGATCTATCTAAAGGAAGTCCGCCAATTAGTTGGCTGACACACTTACATATGGTTGTATCCCTATTTTGTCGTGTCCCTGAACTTTATTAATTGAGCAAATTTCATTTGGTTCTCCTTTTTTTTTTTTTTGCAGCAAACTGTTCCTAGGTACAGACGAAAAGGAGATTCCTGATTAGGTGAGTGCAAAATCAAGCGAAGGGACGTTAGTGTTGTACTAGGTTGTTGGCCATTAATAAGGTATGGCTACCTCGTTTTGAAAAAGATCACCAGATATTATGGCGTGGTAGGCCCACAAGTCTAATTATTTCTGACATTATTTGAATGCCCCATGCCATGATATTGATCGGCCTTGGCTTGACATGATTTACGCATTGCTGATTTTCGGAAGAATTAATATCTCTTTTAGCTAAACTCTTTAGGAATCTACTCAATTATATCTCATATAAAGATCAAGTATCTTAGGCTTCGTTCATATCACGGAAAATAAAGTTCTTGTGGATAATTTTTTTCTAAAAAGTCATTTTTAGGAAAATTATAATACTTTTCGGTGTTTACGTTGAAACTCGAAAATAAACTGAAAAATATTTCATGCCTTTTGGTAAGCAAAATCAATTTCCTCCATGCACTCATTTTAATAATTTTCTATTATTAGTTTTTATTTTTTAAAAGAAAATTAAATTTTTAATTTTTTAAGTTTTTTTCTCTTTTCCTTTATTCTTCGGCCAGTCTCTAGTGACTGGAGATAGTCAGAGGAAGAAAATTAAACAAATAAAGAAAATAAAAAACTACTAAAAAAGAAATAATTAAAAAGAGAAGGAATGTGAATAAGTGGAGGGACGAAAGATGAGGGAATATTATTTTTTTTCCATGAGAGGAAAATATTTTCCTCGACTCATTTATTTTCCGTGAACCGAATGCCGAAAATTCGAGAAAACATTTTCCTGGAAGTTGTTTTCCACGATACGAACAAAGCCTCAAATTCCATTCTTTTTGTTTCAAAAGAGGGAATATAATTACACATACTTTGATACTGCTCCTAACTATTTTATAACTACGGGTCTTTGGTTGATCCTGTTTTTGTATTTTGGCTACGCTGCACCAACTCTTCCCAGGTTGGTAAAAATAGATCCTAGAGAGCGAGTTTAAGTAGCATCACGAGAAGGAGGAGCTAACAAGGTTTCTAGACATCCGGTCCAACCCTTAAGATGAAAAGAAGTTCATTTAGACCAATTGATTGATCATATATGCGAACTCCTGCACCCGTAGACAATATCCACGAGTAGCCATTGTGCCACGAGATATATAACACATAAATTAAGGAATATCTCACCAATACAATATGCAAGGTCAATCTCATATCAACTACAAATAAGTTAGATAAATTGAAAGTTTTAAACCTCACAAGATCAAGTATTTAACTTAAGAAGAACTAAATAATCTTAAATGTGGAAATTCTTCCTTATAGAAGAAACTATATTGTAAGTGTTTGTATTTCGTCGCTGATTGAGGGTAAGCTACCAAACGATCGAGTACATAAGAGATTCTCAGGATCGATGGTAGTAAGGATTGAATCTGGCACACCAAACTAAAGCCAAGTTCAAACCTCGGAAGGATCCAACGGGTGCCACAAGCGTACGTATATGTTTTCTGTGACGACATAGCCCCTCCGGACAAATAAATCTCTGTCCAATAAATACCCCACCACTAATATTGTCCGGCAAGCGAAACGCGAGCAATCTGTACTTGCTTGCATGTGAAAGATTTATGAAAATAAAAAAATTTTTGAAAAAAATTATTATTTTTTTTTTAACCGTTTTTGAATAGAATATTAAATGGGGGGCAAAGAGTTGAGCTCAAAGTTTTGACTTGCATGTGCCCACGTATTCTTCGTTAAGAATTTCAATGAAGGAACGAAAATTTGTTTATTTTCTTAATAGCACCTCTCTCCGGATTTGACAGTGCGGTTCTTATGTGTACTGAGTCCATTAAATAATTTCTCGTCGCTTCCAAGCTTATGGTCTCTTTAAGTTGTCATAAGATTCTTGGCGCAACGGCGGATTCGCTTGTAGTTGGTGGTGCTGAAAGCCCTAATTAATGCCCATATAGGTGATAATACAAGATCCGATTAACTAATATATGGCGCTAATCACTAGATCTGACATGATAAAAAGATATAAACAAAGGACAAGCCAAACAAGTGAAAAGGCACCGACTTTCAGCCACACATGCTGGACATTAACTACTCGAGTAATTATTGGACCACCTCGTATTAGCTGTTTATAATTTGTTATTGGCTTCGTAAGATCGAGAAACAGCAGGGCAAGAACTAGGAATCTGCACAATCCCTCGGATGATTATTGACAAATTCTAGCCTACACCAGCGGTATAAAGGACCATTTTTATAAAAAGCTGGCAAGTTTTGTAAATAAAAGGGGTGACTCAATTGAAAGGTAGATCCGCAAGTGTGTATCTTTATATAGGATAAATAGCTTAACTAAGAGTTGGTTACATTAGTAATTTGATCGGAGAAAAGTTGTTAAGTCACTCAATCAAACATCAATAATTCCGTACGATAACTAGTAAACTTAAGCAATGGGGAAAAAGGTAAAATACAAGTTGATAGAAGATAAAGATAAGTTTCTTGTCACAAATAACAGAAGTTGGTTGCTTAAAAAGGTCAATAAACATCGGTACCACTCAGACAATAGTTGATAACGCACAATTAATTGGTAATCGCTCCAACTAAGGTTGATAACTTGATAATTTGAGGGAATAAAATAAAATAATTAAATTTTGGTAAATAACTCAAATGAGATTTGGTAAGCAAAAATTAGTTGGCAACTTAATGATAAAAAGTTGAAGAGTAACATAAACGAAAATGGCTATTGTATAAATGAGTTGATAAATTTAATGCTTAAGAAAAACAAATAAAGTGGATAAACGATAATAAAAAAAAATTGACAAATTGAAGCAAAAAACTAGAAGTTAGTGAGCAACTCAAGTTAGAGTTGATAATCTAAAACTAGTGGATAATTAATTGGAAAATTATTGGTAAGTTACTGAAATTAAGATTGATGCTTTCATGTAAGAGCTAATAAATTTAAAGTATTAGTAAGAAGGACAAATGAAAATCGATATAAGATAAGAAAAGTCAGTAATTTGCATATTATCGAAAGGGTTGATATCATGAAAACCCCAAATTGGTATACGTGTGACAAATTTATCCAAAACTAAATTTTTACTACAAAAAATTCAATCTAATATACCTATGACAAACTAACCCTTCATTAGTATACGTTAAATTGGGTTAATATAACAAATATCCTGAATTAGTACAGTGTGACAAATGGAGGGTAACAACACAAACTAGTACACCATCAATTGTCATGTGTTATTCAACTAAACAAGTAGACAGTAATATTTAACGGAAACTAATAAAAAGTGAATTTATCACGGATGTGCCAATCTGAAATTTCTAGTGATCAAAAATTATTTTAGAGTAAATTTACTACATGTGCTAATTTGGAATTTTTGAGATAGGGCGACGGTAACTTTTTTTCTACCAATATATCTCTGCACTTGGAGAACTAGGCCTCTCTACTTTTTTCAATCATTAGTGTGTTGACAACCGCTAAACGAGAAGGCTAACATGGATTGGACATTTGGAATGGCGGTTTAAGGCGGCGGAGGAAATTAATGACCGTTCAGGTCACTCCATGGACGGGGGGGGAAGGCTTATCTTCTTATCTTTAAAGATGCCATCTTATCTGCGTGTGATTAAGACTTTGATTTATTGGGTTGAGATTTTTTAAGTAAACATAGTGGAATCGTGGCCTAATTAAATACGATTAGGATCACTAATCTCCGAGCAATGTTATAGAGCTTCCGTATCAATGATGTGGCCCTTCTTAAGACTATGACTTTTCATTTTGTTAAAATTTCTAGTTTACATAATGTGTTTTTGTGCCTAGAGAGCTATGAAACGCCCTGCAAACTTCATGAATCGCTTATTGACCTCGATCTCGGGATGACCCTGAGCGAATTGCGGTACCGTGCTCTTCAATTCCTCTTAAATCGCAATGTTCTACATAATTCTTTTGTCGTTCATCTACTGTCCCAAACTTCACAGGAGTTCTAACCCATTATCATCCGTTGTTGTCACCACATGGCAAAGCCCATGTTGTCACCTCTAGAATAAACCCACTCTTGTACTATTAGTATTGACCGTCGTCTGCCGAGCTTTGGTCCCGTTAGAATATTTAAATGTAAAATTACGCATTTATCTAATAGTTTAAGCTTTTAAAACATTAGCGATGGATCTCACAAAACTTCACTTGATATTATAGTATTCCTTAGGCTGAAACCAAAGTCCAACTTACGTGGCACGAGCTCCCCATTCATTTCACAAAATAATTTAAATTTTCGGAGCGGTTGAGTAATGATCTTACGAGAAATTTCATGTCGCATTTCCATGCCTCTATTTACCTGTCTTATTATATATTTTCACGCTTCAGGTTTCAGGTCAACATCCAATCTACGCGTCAGGAGAGTGTTAGAATATCCACGCCTATCTCGCTGGTTCTACGAACACGTATTGTGACCCCAATTACATGAAACCAAAAAAAAAAAAAAAAGTTGCAAGCGAGAGTTTCATTCCCACGTGCCCTAGACCAAAAAAACAAAAAACAAAAAAGAACAGTCAATGACCTATTGTCTATATAAGAATCCTCCTTCTGTACTCTTCTTTACTTTACCTCTTCACATCTCTCGCTCTCTCTCTTAGATTCCTTGTCGTCCTTCTTCTTCATTTTCCACTTTTCTCCATTGGAAGGGGAGAAGGACACCAACCTTGATGATCCAGAGGAAAAGATCTTTTATCTTCATCTGTTCTCTCCGCTTTTGCACATCCTAGATCCAACTAATTTCCAGCTTCTGTCTAGCTCAAGTCGCTTCGCTTTCTTGTGGCCCATGTTTTTGGATGTCATATCTTTGGAAGGGGGAAAAAAGGTGTTTGTGCCGTAAACCCCACATGTAAGATCGGCAAATCTGGAAACAAAGATTACCCTTCTCCCCTCCTCGAAGCCGGGAATTCGACCGTCCACAAAGAGGCGCGAAAGCAAAGTCATCTTTTGCAGATGCAGCATCACCAAGATTCACATCGGTCCGATTGCCAAGAGGTGGTGTCCGCAGACCGTTTGTTCTCGGCGGCCCGCGCGATTTTGCTGGTGATGAGAATCTTGATGATGCTGCATCAGCAATACATGACTGTATCCCACGGTTCAAGAAGCTCATCTGTTTCCTTGATTGAAAGTTCAAGAAGCTGCTTGGCAATTGCTGAAAGTGGACGAGGTTAGCTTTTCTTGAGCTCCAGTATCAAGATTTTCTGTCTTTCCCATCCAGTTCAGAGGGTTATTAACTGGAGTAATTAACTACTGGATCTTTCATGCAGTGAATTAGCTAGCACTCTCTCTCTCTCTCTCTCTCTTCCTGAGGTCTCCCTGGACTTTGAATTGTCTTGCAAATTGCAGGGGAGGGACTTGTAAGAAGTATGATAAATAAGTTTTACCTCTTGGCTCATGCTTTGTGGAGTATTTCTGCCGAAACTGAATTAGGGTTTCTTTTTTTTTCCCTTGCAAAAGCATCTAGGCAATCCCAAAAGGAGTATTTTTCCGGGGAAAAACTTTAAACAACCCATGCAAACATTTTTCTCAAACTAGAGCCTGAGAAAAAATGTCTCATCGAGTGTTGGAAAATCCTCTGTTAGTTGTGGATCATTCAATTGGAAATGATAAAAGAATGTATAGGTAGTTAAAAGGAGTTCTAATGGGCATATACATATAGTATACTACCTTATTACCTTATTTCCTCTATGAGGTAGAAAGAAAATTGAAGAACTTGTGAATATCGGCAAAAGTACAATTATTGTTAACCATGGAAAATAATTCGTGGTAAAGACAAGATACACTTGGACAAAAAAACCCATACTCGATAAAGAAAAAAGAAAAATATATTATCTATTTTCGAGCACGGGACTGAATCGACGACCTATGTAATGTACAAAGTAAGTAGAATTCTTTGGATTTTTTTGAAAACAAAAAAAGAAACAACTTTGCTGACAATTCTAAGATGCGGCTATACTTGCGCTTATGGTGAAAACTTCTGGTGTGATCCTATGACGACGGAGTTCAAATTGGCACACAGTTTGATTGAGCGTTCAACTGGGAAAAAGGATTTGATCCAAGGTTTGTGCTTTCTGAGATGGTAAGGTCCCCCACTATGTGTAGTATGGGTCTACAGACGGTTTCTCTCTTTTGGCAGGTTGTATTTCATGTTAATTCTCGTGCGCCGGATCAAGTTTGCTTTCAATGTTCCCCCAGAGGCTCGAGCGCAAGTCATTCAGTCCCAGTGGAACGATCTCGAAGAGGCATCACATTAGTAATCGAACCGGAGACCTTGTACTCGCTTAAGATCAATTCACTAAAACATCTCGGGTTCTACATCCCGCTGGCAGATGGAGAATAAGAACCCTACAAGTTGGATGCTTTCCATTAAGGTCGAGTGGAGCTTGAGAAAGGAAAATCGCACGAATGAGCAAAGATTTGCCTGCTCGTACGTCAGCCAGAGTCATTTCATTCATACAGATTATTATGCACATGATTGAAACATGGTTTACGGTGAGATCGGTATCCGCATTCAAGTGTCCCAGCTGCTAAAGGTAGGAGAAGAAATCTGTGCTGTACCTACTGTACGTGGTTTCTTTTGCTCAGTAAAAACACATTTGAATCGACCATGACAGTATAATTCATTTGCCTTTTGGCCTTTAAGATTCTTTCAAATTCGATACAGTCGGTCCCCCATCGATAAATGGATCGTTTGATACGAATTATTCGCTTGAGATGGACATGACATTATTGCTTTGCATTAGCTTCTTTGTGCCAAATTTCTCCGGGCACAAATGCACTGAATCGCCCAACATCTCAATTGCACAATATCATCCGGTTGGAATTATAGTACAACCTCGCAAATTTTGAATTTCAGATTAAGTCAAGCGATCTCAATCAGAAATCATTTGTCACCCAACTTTAAAAACGACAATTGATATCAGTAATTGCGCTTAATTTGTTTCAACAAAGATAGCGGGAGGTTAAAATGTAATAGGATATCACGTTTAACTGTTCTAGAATTTTAAGCGATAGTTCTATATTCGAAGTATTCTAACACTCCCTCTCACAAATAAATCGGACATTGTCATAGGACTAAAACACATACATATACACACACAGTGTGGAAATATATCATGCTCCAGTTCATGTACAAATCTATCATGCCTTACAGACTACTGTGATGTATCCAGCAAGGAATACGATCTCAAAAACCGTGGCCTCTACCGCCTAAATTAGGGGGATGTCTCTTCTTCACATAGAAATCTTGCAGTTGACACTGGCTGGTGCAGTCCCGCCAATGTATGATAAGGCCCTAACGGAAGTTTTAGGGCTAAATTCTGAAGCGTCATCCCTTGCAATGATGCTTGGCAAAAGATTCTTATACTGTGTCCGAGGAGCGAGCAATTCGTCCAACAATAAGAATGAACTAGTTTCAGGGGAAGGGCCAATGCTCATCAGTGATCCGACCATGTCCGAATTTGACAATGGCTTCTGCTATGTCGGTTTTGGAAGGGGTAAGTTCTGCAGAAAACATGCTTAATGTTCCTGCAGAAAACATCGTGGGCAAAAGGCTTGTGAGGCACTAAATAGCCAAGTTAAGGCCATTCAAGGGTGGCAACCTCTGTCAGAGAGCATGGCGAGGCAATTGTGGGATCTTTATCTCACACCCTCACACATGGACTCACCATTCTCCCTCTCCCGTAGTCAGCCTTCGACATTGGCCACCTCCCCTTCCTGGGTATTCGTCTGCACAATAAGCTGCAACTCTCTGCAGACTCAACTTTAATTCTCTTACCATTTTTGTTGTTCAGCTTAAGACAATCCCTTCTAAGATGCCCTTCTTTGCCACAACTCTAACGGTCTCACAAATATTAGATTAGCCACAAATATTAGATTGGCTATATCTAATCATGTTTATACTACTTCTGTTAATACGAGTACTAGTTAATCCTCTACTTTCACCTATAAAGTAGCAACTGCAAATTCACCATATTTTTTCTTACGATATTCTCCTTTACAATCAAATCGCAAACCCCATCAAACGTCAAGAATATTAATCCAGAAGAATTACTCACAACATTGTCAACAAATATTCCAACTATCAATCAATGATGATAATAGAATCGGAGCACATACCTCATCATCAAAGTTAATCTCAACTGAACTCATTTCACTAATAATTGCATTGAATCCATTGATATGATCGGCAATTTGACGCACCTTTGCTCTTCTTTAAATTAAATGGATGTCGCAACAAATAGACGTTGTTGATGTAGAGAGCTTCTCGTACATATCCGATAAAGCTTTTGTCAACCCCGTAGTAGTCTTCTCTTTCATGTTATTAAATGCGACCTTACGAGCCAACGCCAACCGTAACACCTAACGCTTGTCTATCTAGCAATTCACATTTCTCTTGCTTCATTAACTTTGATTTCTTCTCGGGCGGGGATAATATAATCCTCAATCTGCATTTTCTAGAAACTAAAATCATTCCCATCAAATGATTGTCACTTTTCTTTTCTTCAATCACAATTGATTCACTTCAATTCAGCCAAGCCTGGCTTTGATATCAATTATCGCACAAAACCAGCGATCAAATCGTAAAATAGTAAGAACAAAAAAAATCGAATACTATATTTTCTTGGATCGTCGTGACCTATATTCATGGGGAGAACAATAGATAATTCCGACTTAGATCAAGCGATATAATAGAGATTATAACCAAATTCGAATCGCCCAAACACTCGTTATATTCCCTAGCGCCTATTCTGTTCAATTCTATGTTTAGCCCCACAATTCCTTCGAAAATAATTTCTCAATCTCACCGAGGAATTTACAATATCCGAACTTTAAGATTTTCATGGCTTCAAACATTAGGGATGAAACATGCAGAAGCTCCTCATTGATACTTTTCACGAAGAATATTTACTTCTTATATATAGGCAAGGTTTAGATCCAAAATAGGAAACTAGGAAACTTTTTCCAACTATGAAACCTATTCAAAATAGGAAACCTACTTGGATTAGGAAAGTTTTCTTTTGAGGCTCAAACTCGAAACATATTATCAACACTTGTTGAGTGAAGATAACATGAATATTAGGGGTTTCATCAATTAACCATCGACTCTAATATCACTATTGATGGAACCGTAGGAGAAGTCCAACACCTTCACCATTAAGAGATCCAAGAGAAAGCCCAAAACTTGAACTCGTTGATGCATCTAGTTATAACCATCTTCATTAAACCTGTCTAAGCCATTGAATTATGATCCAACTAGATATTATCGATCGCTTCTTGAACTCCCCCATTTGATTTGGATATTTGATCCATACCATTGTACGTGAGTCACACAAGACGTGACTCAATCATAATTTAAGTTTTTACATTTGTTATTATCTATTCCATCAATAATAACGAAAAAAGTAAATCTAATTGAGTTGTTTCGACTTTCGAAATTTGATATACAAAGTTATATCATAAAATGTTGTTGACACTCGAAACAAATCGCCCTTTGAAACATGTGATGCACATGTGGGAGATCGACACATGCACGGTTCACGGGAGGAATCAACACATGTGCAAAGCACGTAAAGAGTCAACGCTTGAGCGGAACAAGTAAAGAGTCGACACACGTGATAGATACGTGAGGAGAAGGCACGTCGAAAGAGAATAAAGAAGGCTCGTGCAAAGCACGTTGTGGTACCGATAGGCATCATTTGAAGAAATCGTCAAACCCTTTAGTAAATTGAACGCCAACAAAAAGCAATCCCACCGAATTCAAGGTCTTTTCAAGGAGCGCCAAAGTATATAAAAATTATTTCCTTGAATTCCATGGCGGGAGGGCGGTTTCGAGACGGATAAGATTTGAACAGTCTCTAGGAACAAGTCAAGGAGTCTCGTAGAATACGGAGGACATGAGCATACCCCTCACGATCGAAAGACACTTGGTAAATGTCCTATCGACGGTTACTAGATTTCCAAACTTAAAAGCCCCAATACGCGGAAAACGTGGGCATGATTGACACAAATGGAAATTGAAGAAAGGCTGGAACATCATAAGTTATCCGGAGTTAACTATCTCGCTTGAAAATCGGGTCAATTAGAACGCATTTTCTTCGACTCTTAGGATCTCTCTTGTTCAAGATCAGCACAAGATCCTTTATCACATTTAAAAGCTGAAACAAATTTCGGTGAAAGATATTTTGTCATAAAGCAATTCCAACCAAACAAACACAAATATAAAACTAACATAAATGGGTCATATTCGATGCTTATTTCCGTAAGGCTATGCGGTCGGTCCTCCCTTTAGGGTTTTCTCCATGGATTGTTTGGATCGGTGGTCACTACGTGGCTATCGCATCGTAACCTTTTCTTTGTTTGCAAAGTAGCAGTTATGTTGGTACAATTCTCTAGGCTTCATCATCATACTGTTTTTTCCGAGTCTCCGAGCACAACTTTGTGGCGCAACATTGTCCTTTTATGGGCGCATCATGATGTAGGTCCAATTTCACACGCGAGATTGGGTAATAAATTATGGGAAGGAGAAGGAACGAAGTATGTTCTAAGGGTCCCCCGCTATGTACATGCATTATAGGGGGGTACTATACGAGATTGGTTGAGGATGATAATCGATACGTCTCCATCCGTAACTCTATGTTATGGCATCAAGTCAAATGATGCTTTTAGATCGAGTGGTTGCATGAATGAGCATTGTACGTGTTGGAATATAACGCGCGAAAACTAATCAAGATCTTGCAAATAAGTCAATGCAAAAGCATAGAAAATAACGATGGAAGGTTGGCTTGGCGTGGCTTGCCAAGCGCCGCACAGTTAATTCCGTGACCGAGATCCGTCGGCCAATGACAAGTGGTATCGGAGCGGGATCCCTTTAGTAGGTGAGTGATTCGAAGGAGTTCCTATGGTCTTCCCGGTCCTTTGAGGGCGAAGAGTGATCGCCGGAGCCAAGAGAGGCTCGGACAAAGTGCGGCTCTCGTCTAGTTTCGGGGATGCCAATGGGGGCATAAGAAGGAACCGAATAGCTTACTTGAAATGGGAAATGTTCCTGGATCGGTTTGGCGAATCTTAAGAAGGGTCCGCTACCACGTTTCATCGAGGGGAACCTCCATTGGTCACCGAGGTCGGGAGGAGTCTAGTAGACGAAAGAAGGTCTTGCCGAGGGTTTGCGGTTAGCGAGGGCGCCACGCTTGTCGATAGAGCACAAGTGATTTGGAGATTCGCGAACGGCTTTGATCGGGGAAGATGCCAATGGAGTGTTGTTGTTTTGTTGGGCGAGCGTCCGCCATTCATGTAAGTCCCGATGGCATAGCGTTGATGGTTGGGGAGGATGCGGGAAGCGATAGAACAACCCGCAACGAGGGCGTTTGCGGATTGAATGGGGGAGAATGACACGGTCCGAGAGTTTCGTGTCCTAGGTGGTCGAGTTCTCTCCGTACTCAAGTCCTTTGTGGGTGGAGCTTGGGGTATCGTCATGGGGAGTGAGCGTTGTAGAGAAAAAAAAGACAACTGGGTCCTTGGGAGTCTTGTCGGGACGGGTTTGTACAATGAGTTCTAGGATTAGATAGAATACATCCCTTATGAGCTATAAAGGCGGGTTTGGCCTCCCGTGTACAAACCGGTCGGGGAGCTGTTGCAGCTCTCCCGATGAGGCCATGGCAAGCCGAACCAATTGTGATGCTTAAGGTAGTCTACGGTCGCTCGATACGAAGGATACCCGAGCTATGTTGGATGTGGTATGATCCTATACGGGAAAGCTATTCGCCTAAGTGTTCTATGGAACAACTATACGAGGAAGGCCGACTTGGCGTGGCTTGCCAAACGCCGCACGGGTTAATTCCGCGACCGAGATCCGTCGACCCGTGACAAGACGCATAAGTGTTATCCACAAGCATATACACATTTCCTCGGGTGGTCTTTAGATTTACTTCCACGACAAAACTTCCCGGACGTAAATTTAGCGAAATATCCCAAAAACCGTGATGGATTAGGTAAAAACAACCGGAGGGGTTTATAGGAAACTTTAGGGTGACGTTTGATCATCCGGATTTCTAATCGAATAAGACTAGATAGTATAGGATAAGAGATTCAAAGATTTGATCATATCCCATCTCGAATTTGGTGACCTACGGATTTAAAGTCGGATATCTTTATATCCTATTCTATCCATTGTTCAGTAGAAATTAGATATCAATATAACGATTCTTGACTTGTACCATCCGGGAGGTTCTTCTCTTGAGCTGACGCGGCGGGACTCCAACCACTCGCCGGGACCGTCGGGTCGGAGCTTGAGGGAACAACCATTTGGAGCTGCTACGATTCTACTACATAATAGCATAAGTAGCATAAAAAACAATATTGATATATTGTCCGTTGAAGGATTTGTAGACAACATGAGGAAAGTCGTAAACAATTCGATCGAAGGATTTGTGCTTTGAAAATGGGGTGTGTGCTCGTGGTTCGAGCGTCCACTAATGGGCAAAGGGGAATGGAAGATTTCTTCGAGATGGGTCGAGTGGGTATGGTACCCAATGAGCATCGGACCTCGGAGTGTGATTGCCACGTAACCCGTTAGACGAGCATTTCTTGGAATAATTAGTTCAAATTGAAGAGAAACCCGAGAAAAAGAGAAGATTCGGAGCTTACGGTGAATCGTTGAGAGGGGTGTTGGGCCGAGAATCTGTTCTTCTTAGGCAGCCGAACTTGTAGCGAGCCTTCATCGGAGCTTCGGCGTCATTTAAGCCTAAGAAAGGGAAGACTTAACTTGATTGGGACCACAACCGGCAGCCTTGTCTCTCGCCGGAGAAGCTGCCCGCAAGCCGGAGAGCCGGCCTCGCCGCGAGATACACGGCCGCACGTGGCAGAGAGGCGGATGGGACGTGGCGAAGAGAGGGTGGCTTGAGCGATGGATAAGAGAAATTCTATTTGGCTCGATCCCACCCCGTCTTTAGGATTATTTTATCTCCCTTATATCCGTTCTATATCCCATTTTATCATATTTTGGACAACTACCAAACACAAGATAAGATTAAACATGTAATATTCTGAATTTTATCGGGACGACCAAACGCAACCTAGAAGTTTTTCGAGGTCGGGTGCATGTCCGATGATCACATGTCCTTTAGCTTGTTCTCTATTCTCAAAGTCCTTCGACACATCGACAAGTTCCGCATCCAATCGCCTTTGTAAGGTCCATCTAGTTAGATAATACATTCCACGCCTTATGGCTGGTTCTCCCTTTTTAGAGCAAAGAGGGTTCGACAAACATAGATGTCCTTTTGTTGAGAACATTTATATATGATACTTGTGTATGCAGAAGATAACGCTTGGAATGTTTTGTCATCCTCAAAACATCACGGAAATTTTCAATAAGATGCGATCGCTACTCAAACATAAAACACCCGGATCTGTCCGCATCCTCCACCATCGGTAGAAGAGTGGTCTCTCTTGTCGATAGACTAGATGAAGGCAGCAATGGCGATTAAAAAAAGAGGGGCAAGGAAGGCAGAGGCTCTATCATGGATGGGAGGATGTCGATGCGTTAGTTTAGGCGATGAAACAACAAAATCGTGACTCGGTGGTGGCGCGGACGACAATGTAGTGGTCACAGTGCCAATAAGCAGAAAGAACGAAATGACTTGATCAAGGACTTAAAAGTAGACATGGCCATTTGGAACCGTGGACCCGAACCGGCCCGAAACAGGCCCGTTGACCGGGCCCACGGTTCCGACCCGCCTTTTAAAAAAAACGGGGCCTCCGGGCTGCAACGGCTCTTTAGCCGTTTGCAACCGCCATTTGCACATAATTTGCAACGGCCAAATGGCAAAAAAAAATATATTTTTTGTTAAAACTTAAATAACCCTCCCCTTCTTTATAAATATCAATCCTTTCTCTTTCATTTTTCTCACAAATTCTCTCAACAATTCTTTCAATTCTCTTTAATTCTCTTAATCTACTCAATTCTCTCAATTTCGCCTCAATTCTTTCCAAAAATGGCAAGTGGAAGCGGAAATCTTTGGAAAGGTCAAGATGACGATGGGAGATTCCGAACATCCTATTCCCGAATATGATCCTCGTGAGTATACATATTGGGAAGACGACGACGATAATATAAACGTTGTTCGTATTGCGAAGGTCGAACACGTCCCAAATACAAGAAAGTCTTTATCCTCCTACCGGTGTCGAAGAAATGTCGACGGGAAATGAGCAGAAAGAAAGGGCCGAGAGAGTACATCCGACTTATGATCGCACGTCGACAAGATATTTGATGAAAGCGAAGGTAAGTACAATATAAATTGTAAATATTGTTCTCAAACATATAAATTTACCAAAGGAGATGGCTACGGAACATTCCGTCGACATTCGACGAAAAAACATCCAACGCAAACGGGGATCGACACTAGGCAACAATAAATTTTCGGGTACGCCAATCCTAATACTCATCCTTTATTCCGTTACAATCGATACACTTTATAAACAAACATTAGCTGAATATGTTGCCCTTGATCATGCTCCGTTTACTCTTGGTGAAAATTTTAATTTGAAATATTTGATAAATCTTGTGTTGGTTCCGTAAGCACCAACTATTCCACAAAGTACTCTTAAACGCAAACTTTTGCATTTTTATAAAAACAAAAAAAGCTTTAGTAAAAAAAATTTCGGAATTCAATGGATGTGTGCATTTAGGAAGCGATATTTGGAGTGATCCCTAGCAAATTCATTCTTATATGGGTGTTACGTGTCATTGGATAGGTGACGATTGGACCATTTAAAAAAAACTTCTTACATTTCAAGTTTTTGATGAAAAACATTCGGCTCATAATATTTATAGAATAATTAGGCAAGTTTTAAAAGAATATACTTTGATAAATAAATTTTTTTCAATTGGTTTTGATAATGCCGCCGCAAATACTGCTTCCATTCTCGAATTAGAAAAAATTTGCAAACCCTCTTTTGGCGGACAATTTTTTCACATTAGACGTGCTTGTCATGTTTTAAATTTATGTGTAAAAGATGGTTTACGAACTCTTGAGATTTCTCTCGCCCCAATAAAAGGTGCAATTAAATTTTTATGGAGTCGTGCCCATTTTATGAAAACATGGGGAAAATTTTTTAAACAACATGGGAGAAGGGCAAAAGGTTTCCAAAAGATATTCCGACTCGTTGGAATTCTACCTACGAGTTGCTTCGTCAAACTTTTGATTACAAAGATTTATTGTGTATATTTATTTAGCAAAATATTCCTGAAATTACTTTACTTCCGCAACATTGGGACTTTTGCAAAAAAAAATTTAGATTTTTTGAAAGTTTTTAATTATGCTACTAATGCTTTATCTGGTATTTATTATCCTACTACGCATTTATTTTTAATAGAGTGTGTTAATATTGGTAATATTTTTAATGCATATGAAAAAGATCTTGAATTAGCTCAGACTCTTTTAGTAATGCGAGAAAAATGATTGCATTATTATTTCAAAATTCCTCTTGTCTATTTAGTTGGTATTATTTTTTATCCACGTATTAAATTAGATGGTTTGCTAGATTATCCGAATGTGTATTATTATAATTGTTTAAATTTACAAGATGCAATAGATATTTCAATTATACAAGGAAAGGTTAAAGAATCTCTAGTAAGATTATATGGAGAATTTTGTGGTAGATATGGTTTAAGTGATAGTGGATCTTTACAATCTATTGCCTCACGAAAACAAACTGGTAGTTCACTTAGTAAATGGTACGATATGCTTAATAGTAGACAAAAATAAAATAAAAAGGGGTAACATGTAGTATTTTTGAATTAGAAAAATATTTAAACACTCAATTTGAGTTTCGTGATGCCGAACATAGTACAGATTTCCAAATCCTAGAGTGGTGGAAGAGTCACTCAAACGATTACCCGGTTCTCGCCCTCATCGCTCGACGGATATTAACAACCCCTTCTTCAACGGTTGCAGTGGAACAAGCATTTAGCGTTTGGAGGATTAGTTTTGGACTATCGCCGTTCAAGATTAAGTCCGGAGTCTGTGGAAGCTCAAATTTGTGTTGACGATTGGACGAATGCTAGATTTCGACACCAAGAGTTGGATCGAGAACACGAATTCTTTAGTGAGGATTGTGGAGATACCACCGCCACGGGTACCACAACGGGTAGCGACGATTGATGATGAGATAAGTTGGGGTTATCAAAGGTAAACGAACTACATGGACTTTGATTCTTCTAAATCTCCAAGAAAATATGTAGGCGCTTAATGATAATTCATTAAGTTCAAGCCCATTCCTTCTCTCTCTTTTTTTTTCAAATTTTATTGCAATGTACAATTTAATTATAATTTATAATTTATAATTTTTTATGTTTATTTTATTATTTATTATTTTAAAAATTAAATTTAAAAAACGGAACCGGAACCTGTCCGGAATTGGCCCGGAACCGCCGGTTCCACCTTTTGGAGGAGCCGGAACCGCCGGTTCTCGAAGCTGAACCGGCGGTTCCGGTGAACCCGACCACCTCCACTTAAAAGTATAGAGAGAAATTCAGAAAATTACCAAAAAAGTCCTAAATAAATTGTAATTATATCAATTCGGTCCTAAATTTTTTTGAGCCAATTTAGTCATAAACCTTTTGTATTTATCCCAATTAAGTCCATCCAGCCAATTTTGATTGGAAATCGCCGACGTGGATACCGAAAGTCCTACGTGGTGTCGCCGATCTTGATGTAGACAACTTTTATAATTCTTCTAATTTTATGATTTTTTTATTATTTTTATCTTTTTTTTTCCTTTTTTTTTATGTTCTTGTTGGTCAAGCAAATTTGGACCTTGCCGTTCTTCGGGCGAGGTCAACCTCGGCCTCTCCAAGACCGAGTGGTGAGGCTCGACCTCGCCGTCGTTAGGTAAGGCCGATCTCGCTAGCGAGGGTCGAGCCTCGCCCGGCCGACAACCTCGCCCGACCACAATGAAAATACATTAAATAAAGAAAATTGACAAATAATACATAAATTATATAAAATATTCATAAAACTTTTTAAATTATAAAAATTATTTACATCAACGCCGGTGACACCATGTGTGATCTGTCGATGTCCACGTCAATGATTTTCTATCAAAATTGATCGGATTGATCGAATTGGCACAAATACAAAAAGTTTAGGAGTGAAAAAAAGATTTATAAACAAATTGACACAATTGCAATAGGTTTACAACTTTTTAGTAATTTTCTTGAGAGAATTTTCTTTTTACTTTTAATTTATTTTGTGAGGAATGCCACATGGCACATAATGCCACACGTAACATTGTTAATGGAAGGTCTACCTAAAATTAGGTGAGGTCAAGTCTACCTCAACTTTTTGCCCCAATCATAACACTCTTTACTCCAAGAATTGTGCTTACAATACCTTTTGCACGTGATGGTGAATGAAGAATTCAGACACGTTTTTACTCTTACGGCCTAAATAAATGATCGCGTCGTTGCCTAGGATTGGCCATAAATAATTTTTCGTTTAGTTGGGCCGGTCCCCAGTTGAAATCAGTTTCAAGGAAAAAATACTTAAAAAAAAAAAAAAGAGGTCCTTATATTTTTCTCCAACTCTACTTTGCATACCTTATATCTGAATTTACTACTTTGCATTAGATATGAAACTACATGAGCAAAAAGAATACATTGCTTTTGATCACAAATATCAAACAAAGCTCTAATGTCCAAACCCCACAAAGCTCTCTTCTCTCTCCTCAAACCCTAATTTCTCTCCCATCCACAACTCGTTGCCGCCGGCCAACCCTCCGCCTCCTACCACCACTCTAGCGTCGTAATCGCCTAGCCAATGCTTTATCATAGCTCCACACCCAATATGTGACAATACGTCTTTGCCATGAATCAAATAGATTTTTAGGGTCAATCAAAATTTGATATGATTACGTTATTCACGCTTTGAATAAATCTCATAATAATTGTCTCAAGAACCTCTCCACTTTTTGAGCGGTTTAAACTACAGAAGATGTAATTATATAACTTTACTATTAATTTTCATAGAAGGAAATTTGGATATGTGGACGAGATAGGGAGGGAGCAGGGAGAGATCACTCGAGGCAGATTAGTTCCATCGTTAGGCTGAGGGCTAGACGAAACGAGCTTGAAGGCCTCTACGTGGGGGGACTATTCGTACCTTTCCGTTTCTACGACGAGATGGACCATGCAATACCTCGCTAATCTCATTTTGCAACCGAGGCTCTTTGATACTTTACTTGAAGGTCCTAAGATTAGAAGGTTAACAATACTCAGACATCTTGTAAAACATGTACTTCTTTTGAATCCTAAAAGGCGTAAAACGTTGTTGGGTCACGCATGGATCGACTCCTGCAAAAACATGAAATCTACTAGACGACTATTAGGGGGAACATTGTCCAAAAAGACCTAAACCTATTATACTTTTGCAAATTACGCCCTAAATCTCTTAATTTTGCCAATTGAGCCCTAGACCTTTTCTCGTTTTGTCGGTTTACTCTATCTAGCCAAATGTCTTCTCGCTTGGACCACGCTTTTTTTAGTTATGATAGTCACGCATCAACTTTGGTAAACATTGAACTGGATCGTCTAGGAGAGACCATGCGTATACAAGGAGGTTCCATGAATTCGAACTAGTCAAATCGATTTTTGCTTAGCATTTCTAGGCCCAAGGTGGATCTACACCTTTCGGCCCAAAGAGAGATGGATCGTCATGGCTTGGTTTGGATCCACCGGAAGCCCAAAGAAGAGCATAGCCGTAGCTTAGGTTCGGCTATCTTGCCATCCTATGCCCTGTCCAGCCCACGAATCTCTTTCTGTTGTGACTAGAGTTGGTACTGTTCATTAGACATGTTTGGTTTGGTTTAGGTCCGGGATGCTTGGGTCGGGTCAAATGATTCGGCGGTGTAAATCGCATCAGCCATTTTCTCGACCCATATCCGATCCCAACAAATCGGGTCTACCCTTTCCGTCCTATTCCTTTTTTCTTTTCACGTATGTTTCTCCCCTTGAGCATGTAAAGATTACATGTAAATAGAGTACTCCACAGAACTATTGTATAGAAGATTTAAGTATTTATCCCGACAGTTTCTGAGTATCCTCAAATTTAATTTTCATGAAAACAGTCAACATTCATGCAACTAATTGAAAAAAAAATACCAAAAACGTACTCCATTTTTCGGATAACAACTATTTGGTAAAGTAGTCATTTCAATATGGTCACTTATTCACTATGAGTAAATAAAGATCATGTGTAGAGATTACGGTTAAAATCCTTCATCAGTCGGCAAACTATCAAAAGTTATCGACGCAATCCTTCACCATGTCAACTACTCGAAGGAAATCGACCAATCTCCCGACATCACCGACATTAAACGATTGTGAATTTGGTTAAGTGTTGAAACAGTGTCAATTACTGTAAATCTTACCGGAGAGTGATTTGTAGATTCAAAATCCTCAACTGTTTACATAACTACTGGCGGTGGGACATGAAAGCTCACGTTGTAATCGTCGAGAGGACCACAAAGCAACATAAAGAATATACCTTCTTCTGCATTTATCCTTTCATCTTTACTTTTCCTGAGAATTTACTCTTGTTAATCATTCTCGTGACGTTTAGATTACGGTTATTGCAGTTACCTCTTTTTACCTTCACCGCCATTTGCATTCTGGTGTTCGTAATCGACAAAGAACCCCTTTCCACTAGGATGTTGAAACCGAACTAAAAAATCGAACCGAACCACTAATCAAATTGAACTAAACCGAATATTTAGTACATTTTGGTTCGGTTCGATTTTCAATTTAGGTAATTGAAAAATAGCCTTTCTTTTTTCCATTTTGGTTATTTTGGTTCGATTCGGCTTACCAAATCGCACTGAAAAATCTCCAAAATAATAATTATTTTCGATTTTTATTTTTTTTTTATTTTTTTTTTTTTTCCTTTTTTGGGGTAAATGACCAGTGACCCCCGCCCAAGCCCTCGCTGGGCTGCCACGCCCAAGCCCAAGCCCAAGCCCTCACCGACCACAGCAAGGGCAGGAGAGGGCCAAAACGCCTTTGACGGCCTCGGATAGGGCGGGTGATGGCCATGACCCCTCGTGTGGGGCTAGTGAGGGCTTCGCGCCCTCGTGCAAGGGTTGGTGGGGGTCGTTGGGCCTCAACCAATAGCCGACAACTCCTCCGGCTCTAAACCAAGAAAATAGAAATAGAAATTTGAAAAAAAAAAAAAATCAAAAATCAAATCGAACTGAATTTTTGGTTCAATTCATATTTAATTCGGGGTAAATTTCGGTTCGGCTCAAACTTTCATCATAATAATTTAGTTTGGTTCAATATTAAAACCGGACCGCACTGAACAATTAACAACCCTTACTTTCCTCAACATCGGGCCTGAGTTCGATTACGATGGCACCAATTTTCACCATTTTCAATTTTTGGTGAGACACGTAGGAAAACCAATCTTACCATGATGATGTGATTGACAAAGATGTCTTGTACACCTGGAGTGCACTCGATCTGAAAGTAGGTTAATCTACTTGGGGCCAGAATCAGGAAGATTCTTCTGGGAGATTTAAGAATCTTTTGCAATCTAATTCCAAAGAGACAAGAAATGAAGAACAATAAACTCAGGTCACTGTCATTTATGTACCAGGCTTCTCTTTCGGCTCTTTGATAGTTGGGTACTTTAGAGTTCCCGAGCCACATCATAAGGTTGTCGATGCTTTATGCTCTTCGTTCCGTCGTGCTCAACTCGATGGTCGACAAATAATGTGCGACGAAAACGACACAGTTGAGTAGTTAATTACGTAATGGAGAGAATTATGCAGCCATACCCACGATGGGATTTTTAGTGGAAACGTTCGTCACGATTATCTGAAATCAATATGGTGATGCCACATGTTAGTGCGATTTTGTTATGTAAGCTTGATGGTGATTAATTGTCATGTTGAGGAAGAAATTCGGAGGTAATGTTTAGTTACAAATTTTTGTTTTCCTCATTTGTGGATTTTAAGACATGAGCTTCAAGTGCAGTGGGGTTTTGAGAAACTAAAAGGCATATCTAAAGAATTAATGCTAATATAGAATTCTTAAGATATTTCAACATGCTTTCAAATGTTATTAATGGGTGGCTTATAAAAGACTCAACTTGAAATATAACTATTTGAAGAGGTTAGTTTTGTATTAAGTGTGCGTTTGTGTCGGTGAAAGTGTTTTTTGGGAAATTGATTTCCCGGACTTCCCACATTGCATTGCTTCCATTGCATCCTGATATGCGGGATTATCATGAGATGCATGGTCTCGTCAAAAAGATATTATCGAACATCGCCTTCCAATTAAGAAGGGATTTCGCCCACCCAAACAGCCAGACAAGGAGATTCACCCCGAATATGGTTGATAAAGTCAAGGAAGAGATAGAAAGGCTGTTGAAGGCAAGATTCATCGAGACAGCTAGGTATGTGGAGTGGATCTCAAATATTGTTCCCGTGAAAAGAAGAATGGAAAGTTGCAAGTCCGTATTGATTTTCGAGATCTCAATAATGCCACTCCGAAAGATGAATATCGGATGCCTATAACGGACATGTTTGTAGATTCGGCACTTCCACTCGTTTGGCTTGCCGAAAGTGACTTAATCAATGGAAAACACTTTCGATCAATAAAAAATTCATGCATAAAATTGAAAAAGTGAATTCCTAAATTTAAAGAGGTAAAAACACATTCTAGAATTGCTCATTTCGAAATTTTAATATTTTAATATTTTATTTTATTTTATTTTCATATTTTGTGTTTTCATTATATATTTTATTTTATTTTTTTTTTTTTTCTTCCTCTCGCCAATAGTCAAGCCTGCGGCGACCATAGACGTAGGCCGATGAGCTCGAGCTCTCCCGTGGCAAAGATGCGGGCCGGTCACGATGGAGGGATAAAGAAAAAGATACATAAATAAAATAAAAAAGTAATTAAAAATTCAATTTTTTTAACATGAGATTAAAATCATTTTCTAAATGAGGTCCTAACATTAGAAAATATTTTTGTTCATACATCACCAAACATAGGAAAATTAACCATTTTTTTCGAAAATAATTTTTCGAAAAGCATTTCATTGTACACAGAATTTTCCTCCAATCAAACGCACTCTAAGTATGGTATAAGTAACCAAAAATTGAAATGCAAAGAGGGAAGAAATTTTTTTTATAGTATACAGGCCTTTCTTTTTTCTTCCAAATCATGGTAGGTGTTAAACGTGCAAAAGTGAAATACCAAATGTCTATGGCAACACGAAATCTCGAAAACACAAATGAAATGTGAGGAAACATCAGCATAATGATGAAAAATTATCCAATCAATCCTAAATTTATTGTATGGATATCAATTCAATCATAATCCCTCCCGCTAGTTTTAGCAAGAAATTGATGATGTTGTGATGTGCCGCATAGGATAGCCAGCGATGACTAGACTGCCACATTAGTAATTTTTGACGAAAATTAACCTAAAGGACTATATTGGAATATCACGCAAATGTTTAGGAATAAATATGCAAAATTAAAAAAATTAGTATTGAATTGGCATATGTACAATAGGTTTATGAATGATTGAGTTATTATCATCCAAGGTTTACATAACCTTAAAAACCTAGAAACAAAAATCTCCAAAATAACACAATTGATTAAAACAAGGAGATTTACAACTCTAAAATTGAAAGTCATTTGTTCAAATCCCACAAAGTGCATGCAAACTACTTTGAATCATATCTATAAGCATGGGTCAAAAGTTTGTGCTTTCATGGGGGCTTGCAATTTCATAGACCTCCGTACAACTGGCATCTGTACTTAGGTCTCTAGATTTTTTTTTTAAGAAATAAAAAGGTCCTCGAAACTAATAATATAATAAAAGAAAACCAAAATTTCAAGGGACGACATTATTTTGAAAAATGATTTCTCCGAAAGCATTTTTATTGTACACAGATTTTGCCTCCAGTCAAACGGACTAAGTATGGCATAAGGAACCAAAAATTGAAATGGTTGATAGAGGGAAGAAAAAAGTTTATAGTAGACAAGCCTTTCTTTTTTAGTTCCAAAACATGGTAGGTGGCGAACGTGCAAAAGTGAAACACCAAAATGTCTATGGCAACAGAAATCTAGAAAAGACAAATGCAATGTGAGGAAATATCAGCAAAATGATGAAAAATCATCTAATCGATCCTAAATCTTTCGTACGGATATCAATTCAATCCTAAATTTTTCAATTTTTTCAATTCAATTATAAACTTTTGCACGAAATTTCAACGTAACCTTTCGTGCGAAATTTCGTAAGAAATTGCTATTGTCGTGATGTACCACATAGGACGTTCAGCAATGATTGGACCACCCTATCATTAATTTTTGACGAAAATTAACCCGAAAGACTACATTGGAACATCACACAAATGTTTACGAGCAAATCTGCAAACTTGAAAAGTTTGGTATTGAATTGGCATATGTATAATAAGTTTGTGCATGATTTAGTTATTATCATCCAAGGTTTACATAACCTTAAAAACCTCGAAACAAAAATCTCCAAATTCATTTCAAATGCCACAAAGTGCGTTGCAAACTACTTTAAATCAAATCTACATGCACAGGTCAAAAGTTTGTACTTTCATGGGGGCTTGCAATTTCATAGACCTCCATCCAACAGGTATTTGCACTTGGGTCTCTAGATTATTATTTTAAGAAATAAAAAGGGCCTCGAAACTAATAATATGAAAAAAGGGACCCAAAATTTGAAAGGATGACGCTAGAATGTCGGCAGAAATTAATCAAATGTTTACAATAAACTTGTTAAGATGGCTAATATTCAACAATCACGTGCATTGAATCAATCTTACACTTAATCAACTAATCTCTCAGAGTGGCAATAGGTATGTGATCATATTGGTAAATGGATTGTGTAGCGTCCCATACCGCCACCCCGAAGGGTTAAGCCTTACCAAACTTACATTCCTCTTTAACTAATCTTTCGTAGTAATTGACGCATGCGAAGCTCTAAAATAGAAAATCAAGTAGGGCGGCCATACGGGTACAAATGCATGGAATACAAAACATGCAATGGCAAGCACGCGTATTATGGGGTATGGCCTTACATGATTTCACTAATCGGATAATACACATATCAAATAACAACATCATTCAGCTAATCGATTCCCATATTTCATAGTCAAATATCGTTTATTCGACCATTCTCTATTACATATTCATACAACCGTTCCATTCAAGTACACTATTTACATGAGACGAGTATAACCTGGGGTAATCTACTCCGGATCCATCAACGTCATTTCCATCCATGATCTTCAATTTCCATAACGTTTTTCCTTGTCAACTTCCTCATCCGAAAAATGGTTAATCAGCAGGTGTACACCTAAACTCCTCCGCAAGTAGGATTCTTAGGCCAAACGACTAAACCAGCTATAGAGTCGCAGAATTGTAATCAAATTCACCACAACAGAATCCAAGATATTCGAAGGACGGAATCTCCGAATCAAACTAGAATCCAAGGATATAATCAATTAGAATCCAATGATAAACTAAAGCAAAGTCATAAATACCACAATTCGAGATTTATCGAACCAGGATTTAGGATACTCAAGAATAGAATTTTAGAACCTTAGAACATCCATATCAAAGCTATCACAGCTACAACGGATCCACAAACAATGCTCACAATCGTAAAACGACGGATAAACGAGCTCGAATAGCCCTAGGCGTGGGCGTGGACCTCGGCTCGGCAAGCTTGGCCCCATCGTGGACGAACGGCTGGCCAAAGGCAATGGCGGCGACGGCACCGGCGGACTTAGATGGGCGGCGATGGGTGGTCGGCCGAGAGAGGGAGACGGTGCGGCAACAGTCCATCAAAGTAACGGTGTTCTTGACGATCGTACGATGAAATGAACCGACGTCAAATGTCTATATAGGGAAGCAGAGTGAACTCAATGAACTCCGGACGAGTCAGCAGTGAAGAGTATGGGCATGACACGTGTCCACTACCTCATTCACGTGTGACACGTGTCCCGCCGCCTCACCACGTGTTGGCGTGTCCGACACGTGTCCCTCCTCGGACACGCGTCGACACTTTTGCTTCCTCCGGTTGTCCTAATTTCGCTCATATGTGACCTAACGGAACTTAAATCAAACATATAGTATCCCTAAAATAATGAATCCACCATAACAACAATTTTTCCAGAGCTTGTTTACTATTAATTCGAGCCCGACGAGCACTAATCTACTTATATCTCAAGTTTGTGGAAAACTCGGATCATCACATATTGGGGGATGCTAGTATCATAAGTGCAAAGTTTCACTCCCGCATTCCCGTAAAGAGGCCGAGCAAAAGTCGGAAAGACAGGATTTAAAATAAGATAGATAAAAAATAAAAATAAAAATAAAAAGCTAAACTCCGAGGGTTATGAACAAAAATTTCAAATGACATTTTTTAATCCTCGTCCTTTGATTGGTCACGATTCTAATAAAGATAAAATGGTCCTTATCAAGACCACTGATACTTTTCTGTTGATGTTGAAAATCTAGGGGGAATCCAAATCATGCAGTGTGACGTGGAGATAAGCATCCGTTCCTGTTTCCCTCCCTTTTTTTTCTATACATCTGGGGAATTAATTGATAAGGAGACAAAACCCTCAATAATTTTGCTAGAGACAACCCCATAAAATTAATCAAGATGACTCGATCCCATCCGCTCTCTTGATTGAGGGGCGGGTCAAATTTTAGCAGATGAGCCACGGACAGGACGATATGGAAGAGACAGCCAACATTGCGTGGGTCTTGATATCTCAGTCCGTGTCGTCTACCTTCATCATTCATAGATCCCAAATCTGTAGATCTGATGGAAAATTCATAAAATTCGTGAATTCAGACATAAAGTATGACTATGGACATGAGAGACATTGCATTTTCCTATGCTTTTGGCTTTTGATAAATTTTGTGGTACTCACACTTGGATTTTTATTGAGTACGGATCGGCGGAATTTTGTTTGGGTGGACTCCGGTATCGACATGTAAAATCGTACGTAATTCTTTTACTGATTGTACAAAGCTTTTTTTGTTTTTCGATTTTCACACTTGCTTTCCTGTGAATGACTAGGAGATGATACCATGCGATGTATAGAATGGACAAAGTTAGGGCCTCAACTCGAGGCTTCATTTGATCTAGACTTGGACACAGAGTAAACGGAAATTTTGTCCAAAAAGGCCTAAACCTATTGTACGACAGCTAATTAGATCCTAAATCTTTCAATTGTGCTAATTTAATCCTAAATCTTTTGATTATTTGCCATTTGTGCTTGATATTTTATTTGTGTCAATTTAATCATAATTTTTTTTTTGATAATTTGTCAATGTAGTCATTTAGCCAATTTTTCAAATAATAAGTTTATGACTTAATTGGGAAAATTTCAAAAAAGTATAGGACTAAATCGAAAAATCGTCAAAATATTTAGGACTAAATTGGCATAATTCAAAGATTTAAAACTTAATTGACCGTTGTATAGTAGGTCTAAGACTTTTTCGATAATTGTCCCCACAGTAAATTATGCACAATGTATACACGACATAGTTTATAGACGGCTTAAGTATACTACAAGTGTCAAAATTTATGTACCGTCCTCACTTTAGTATCAAAACTTTTAAAATAAATCACTTAAGTGCCAAAATTTTTAAATAAATGATTATTTCAAGTACCAAAACTTTCAAAACGATCACTTAAGTATCAAATTTTTAAAAAATACTCACTTCAATATCAACTCGACGAGCTACGTCATCTTAAATATTAATATAAAAAAAAGGCCACGTCGGATTTCTTGTCAATCACGTCACTCAAATAGGAATTAGCACCGAAGTGAGCTTTTTTAAAAAAAAAAATTGACACTTAAGTAATCGTTTTGAAAGTTTTGGCACTAAAGTGAACGCCGAATGTAAATTTCGACACTTATAGTGTACTTTAGCTGTTTAAAGTCACTGAACAATTAACATTGCATGCATCACGTCACTGGTATTTTTTTTTAATTAAAAGAGGATAGTGGCTTCGGATTGCTGGCAATTTAAGTCGGTATTATATATTGTCGTGAAAAAGTCTTTAATGAAAGAATCTGAGGTTTGATCCTATGCTCCTCTAAAGAGTACTCTGTCTGCTCTTTTAGTCGCTAACTTTGTCGAGTGGTTCACTGCCGGGCCTTTCCCTCTCTCTCTCTCTCTCTCTCCTGTTCATGGTTAAGCCAACCCGTATTACGTATTTTGCGCTTCCATCTGTATTTAGGAACTATGAGTTTGTAACCTCACTTCAGCAGAAGTGTCGCCTCCCGCCGTGGCCAGGGGACTTGCCGCCATGCCCGTGGAGAGTCGCTCCCTCCCTCCCTTCCCATGTTGACCTCGACAAATTTACCATGGCCATTACGGCTCTCGCGGAAACTTTGCCAAGGTTCATCACGAGAGAAAAATTATCCAAGAGGTCTCAAACTTAGTGTACTTTTGTCAATTTAATTCTAAACATCTTAATTTTATCAATTGAGTCCTAAATATCTTTTTACGTTTTACCAAATTAGTCAATTCGATTAATTTTGATCGAAAATCGTTGACTTGGACTTCGGACATTCTACGTGGCGCGGTCTTGAATTCGATATTTTTATGTTTATTTTAAATATATTTTCAAACTCCACGTTGACGTCGCACGATTAGCGTTGGGGTTGCCTCGAGTCCCTAAGCCTCAAATAGCCGGGTCCACTTACAAGCAAAATCACTCGCACGAACACGAATGACCTCGACTCTTATCCAAAGACCTGGACCCCTTATCATTGCTCGGTACTTACCTCACATTCCCGAGCACAAAATTCACCGAGCCAGGGTGAAAAAGAAACACAGAGTGGTCGGGTATAAATAGCTGTCCACCTCGTGGAGTCAGTGCAGACAGAAAGAGAGAGTTTTCTGGGCATTTCCGGTGGAATTCAACGGGCAGGGAGTTCATCTTCTCTTCTGTTGTTCGAGAGAAAGAGAGAGAGAGAGAGATTCCACAGATTCCGAGATCCATCCAAGAAGACACCACCACTTTCTCTCTCGATTCTCGGGAAAAAGGAAAGAGAAAAAGGTAAGCGTTGCCAACTTTCCAATCTGTCATCAGATGTCTCTCTATTTTTCTTTTTCTTTTACTTACTTTCCTTTTCTTCCTCGATCTTGAGTTTTTACGACGTTTGCCGATGTAGTCTGCGAAACCCATGAACAGCATCGAGTTTCGCTTACCATTCTCGGCAGAAAAATTCTGTCTTTCTGAGTTTCCATATCACTGGACCTCCACTTTAGGCAGTACCATTACTCCTGGTCCAAAGATGGTGGCCAGCAAAATCTTGAATATGAGGGGAGTAGCATATGAGCCCTTCCCACGAACTTGCTATTGATCTCCACATATAAATTTTCTCTTCTGGGATTCGTTTGCGGTGACTTCTTCTGTGTTCATCGACGACTGAGTTTGTCGACTTGCCCAGGAGCGAGAGAGGGGGGCGGGAAAAAGATGAAGAATTCAGTTTCTGAGCAGAGCTTCTACATAGAAAGTGACGAGGAAGAAGAAAGGGATGAAGAGAATGGGTCTGGCAAAGCCGCCGCCGGCGACGGGAATGAATCGGATTCCTCCGCTTCCTCGGCGGAGAACCGCCAGCAGAACAGGCCCAGCTCTTACAACACCTCCTGGCCTCAAAGTTACAGGTCTCCTGTTTCCTCTCAATTATTTCTGCTAGATTTGATTGTATATAGCAATGTTTCCACAGCTATTTGTGTGAGACATAGAAATGATCATGCTGTGATCCAACCGGCAAATTTTCTTTTTCCCAAGAAAGTTCCAAAAAAAAAAAAACACGTACAACTTTTTTCTTTTGATTTAATAATTATTGTTCGATTCACGGCTAGCACAAGGAAAAACTTACACACTTATCATCGGATGAATCACCCGTGTGTGTGCTCGGACTAAGTAATTGATACAATCAAAGACCAAGTAATTAATCACGTCCAAATATCCTTGTTTCAGGCAATCGATCGATCTCTACAGCAGCGTGCCGTCTCCGAACATCGGCTTCCTCGGAGGCACGCCGCTGTCGAGACTAGGCAGCTCATTCCTCTCGTCGTCGGCACTGACGCGGAGGCACACCCCGGAGATACTGTCGGAGGTCGCGAAGCCGCTTCTGCCAGAGCAAGAGGAGCTGCCGCAGCAGAGGCGGAGCTCTCACGCTTTGCTGCCTCCGCTGCCGCGGAAGGCATCCGTCCGGAAGGATGAGAAACCGTCCAAAGGGGCTGCCCATGAACTGCCAATGTCTCGCCATAGCTCTTACGGACAAGCTTTTCTCAATGGTACGTTGAGTCTACGTTACAACGTTATTTAGTATAATTTCTATGAAAAAACATCATGGTATGTTAATTTCAATTTATACCCTTATAACATAACCGACCAACCACCGTGTGAATTAGGTAGCGCACATATTCGACATCGCGCGTGATATTTGTTTTCTTTTACCGGCGATGGACTGAATAAATAAATGATGTTTGTACTATATGTTGTCCCCAAATTAGAGTATGTAGCTAGTTGTGAAAACCATGTCGTATCCAAAACAACTGAGAAAGGGACTAGGCAAGACTCGACATCAAGATCCAAATCTAATTAAAGATCATAAGAAGTTGCAAGTGCAAATGGTAGCAGATGGGACCAAGTCTACGTACTAACTTTATCGTCTTATCAAATTCTAAAATGTTTCGACTTTAAATAAACACTGTGATGTCGTAAATCATAGACCCATTTGGTGTAACGCGTTAAAACATGTAATTTAATATGCATAAAATTAGACAATTATAATGTCAATTCAAAATCACACCAAAACCAACTCTTTAGCATGAGATGGGAAACAAACAAAAGAAGGGACTCCTACTATAACAATGCTGATGATCATGATGTGAACATGCGGTGGAGGGGCCATGCATGTGGGGGGGGAAATGGGGCCCGCGGTGGCCCAATTAGTGATGGTGGACATGGCTAATGATGGTGTCGTTTTCTCGCCACTTGTCTCCTTACGACTTAATTACGATCCTTCGGATGATTTCCATTCCTCACGTGGACCCCATAAAAAAAAAAAAAAAAAGAGAGATTTCATTTAGCCAAATTAAATTATTCCAAAAATAACTCCTTAAAAATAATTGTTTGTATTACTTAAAATAATTGCAATAATAGGCAAATCCCGAATTAAAATCTAATTATCTGAATATAGTCTTTAAACGGTAATAGCATGAGCAATTCTTTCTGATATTATGGCGATTCAACGGTCGGATCAGTACATAGACTGTAGTTGCAACAACAACGGAATTGTTCGTAGTTTTTTAATTTTTCCTTTTGATCAGCTAGTCTAAACTATAATATCCCATATAGCCCCAGCTTAATTTAAGACTTATCTAGACGAGATCTTTGGATGCACGTGGAAAAATTCTAATACATTCCGTATTGCCACAAAAAAAAAAAAAAAAAAAAGAAGAAGAAATTTGTTGCCAGCGTTGTTCGTGATCTCTGTCTTATTTGTGTGTTTGTCTTCTCTGTTTGATTATTTTAAGTTTGTGAAACCTTGGCTTGTGCGAAGGTGGCCGGAATGAATCAACCTATGTTTATTGCATGATGGCACATGGTGCACATGAACCCGTTCAGCTGCCCTGACAAATTTTATGATCGAAAGGACAAAAACATTAACACCAACTTCTCTTTAGTATCTTTCTTCGTATACATCAATGGGAAATACTTTTTTGATAAGATCTTGTTAGGGACGGTCAATCTCAAATGTAAATCCACACGTCATCACCGCGTGTTTTGCATAAAGTATTCATTGATTGGGAGATCCCTGTGATCGAAATAACTGATATTCTTGTCGGTTATTAGACTAAGATCTTCCTACATCAATTATACAAGAACATCTCCCCTTTTGATAATTTGGGTACATGGTTATTATGGGAATTTCGCTTTTGTTCCTCAAACTTGCAACGGTTATACAGATCAAGTACTTGAATTTTAATCACCGGAGGATTGTCCCCATGGCCACTTTTTCAATTTGGGAAGAGGGAGGTGAGGGGTCGAATCCTCGCCTTTGGAGGGGAGTGGGGTGAGGAGGCGTGAGGGAGGGAGTAGGGTTTCGCAATCTACGCAGAAGTACATAGTGCGCACAGTGTGGCTTATATAACAGGATAGAATAGAACCAAAGCCAAAAAAAGTACTTGAATTTTTGAAACTATCATACTTCTCTGATCAACTCCATCCGAGCTCAAATCTGGCTTGTCGGACCCGGTTTTGTGTGTTGGAATGGTTGAGATGTTTGACATAGTAAGTTCAAATGCAATGTCCGTGTCAAGAAACTGCTTTACTCAAATTTGGCTTTTGATCTTTAGAGCCCTTAGGTCTCTCAAACTATTCCTACATTTCAAATTCTGCGCAACTACATTATGTACGAGCAATACTTGTTTCGATGGGTTCGTGTGTTTTCTGTATAATTCCTAAGGAACCTTCTCTATAGGCATGAACGTTCTGTGCGGAGTTGGGATACTGTCAACACCCTATGCAGCAAAAGAAGGAGGGTGGGCCGGAATATCCATATTGATCGTGTTCGCTGTGCTGTCCTTCTACACCGGAATCCTACTGCGCTACTGTCTGGACAGCCAGCCCGGGCTTGAGACTTACCCGGACATTGGTCAAGCCGCATATGGTACCCTCGGACGGGTTGCCATCTCGGTAAAATCTCATAGTCACATGCTTGTTTGGATGAAAGAAAAGCTTGGATTGGCCTCTGACATCGGTTTCTTTTCTCGTGTGTTGTCTGTGTGGGTGCAGATAATTCTTTACGTGGAATTATATGTAAGTGCAGTAAGGCTAATTCAGAGAGAATTTTATCATCTTTTCTTGCTTTATAAGGTGGTTTAATGTGATCTTCTTCGTTTGTTTTCACGAGTATATACGTTGTGTTTGGCAGGCATGTTGTGTGGAGTACATTATATTGGAGAGCGATAACTTGTCGGCGCTGTTCCCGAACGCGCACATCAGTTTGGGCGGATTTCATCTGGATTCGCACCGCATGTTTGCTTTGATGACCACGCTCGCTGTTCTTCCTACCGTTTGGCTTCGAGACCTCAGCGTCCTCAGTTACATCTCTGGTGAGTTTGACTTCATTTCTTGATTTTTCCATTGTGGGGATTTCACAGTAAAAGCTCTTTGTTACATTACCGGAAATCTACGCCTTTATCAACCTCAGAATCCGTACCTCATGAGCTATTTTGAGTGCATAGTGATCTTGATTGAGGATAAGTTTTCAGCTCATTGATCCTTCAGTTTCTTTCTCTTTTCGTAGCCGGGGAGTCATAGCATCCATACTGGTTGTCCTATGCTTGTTTTGGGTCGGACTTGTTGATCAAATCGGTTTCCATGCCAAGAGCACGACGACGCTGAACCTCGCCACTCTTCCTGTCGCTATCGGCCTTTATGGCTACTGCTACTCTGGACATGCCGTGTTTCCGAATATCTATTCCTCAATGGCTAAGCCAAGCCAATACCCATCTGTCCTCATAACCTGGTAAAGCGAACCCTGTGATTTACAAATTACAATATTTCCTTTCGGATGAATTCGCAAAAGTCTAGAGACCAAAACGCCATGGGGTGTCAACCCAGTGGCTCTGTTAATCATCGAGATTGTTTTTTGAGCTAAGGCACGAACATTTTTGACTCAAAATCGGGACTGAGAACAATGCGCAAGAGCAGTACAATGTTCTGAAGTTGGATTTGCAACTCATCAACTTCTCTTTTGAAGAACAAAATAGTTAATGGGGGTCTAAACATTTAACTTTTGTCTAAATGAATGTCATTGTATTACGGGTGTAGTTTCACCATTTGCACTTTGATGTACGCCGGAGTGGCGGTGCTGGGGTACTTGATGTTTGGTGAATCGACACAGTCGCAATTTACGCTCAACATGCCCCAAGATCTGGTTGCCTCCAAAATAGCCGTTTGGACTACGGTATGCTCGAAACAACTTCACTTTTTTATGTCAGGAGGATTCAGTATATCATACTATCATATAACATTTGCAGCTTCTTTCCTGTTTGAACTCTCTTTGTGAGATTTGTTCATTGTGTTCTGTTCTTCTTTTTGTTTTCCGTTTTCACTAAACAAACAAATCTCGACGCTAAAAGGATGTGATTTCTTTTGTTCTTCTGCAGGTGGTTAACCCTTTCACCAAATATCCTTTTCCATATATCATTTGGTTTATGAAGAGAGTATTGATGAAACGAATCACACAACAAATTCCATACTAGTGTCCGGTAGACATGGAACTAAATGGTTCCACATCTTCCTCACCAAATTTCATTCTTACACCTGAGATTCTTCTTGTCCTAAATTACTACAGGCGTCTATCTAATATCGTTAAAATAAGAAACGAATCGCTCTCAATTTTTTTTTTTAATGCTCTGACGTGGTTATTTATACACTTGTAAAAGTCAATCTATTTTAGATCCAGTATGTTCCTGTTTTCAGCATTCTCCTTAACTAGGGACTACATATGCGTTGACCTTGTCTCCGGTGGCGATGAGCTTGGAAGAACTTATTCCGTCAACTCATGTCAAATCTTATGCTTACGCTATCGTCATAAGAACCGCCCTCGTGATATCGACTTTGATTGTGGCCCTATCGGTCCCTTTCTTTGGTAAAGTTTCTTGTTCATCATCATCTTGTGTTATTTGCTCTTATGTTAGTAGGTCAACAGTCCATTTTCTCGGACTTGGCTGCGTCTCTTTTATCTTATTGCTACATTGTCATTGGGCGACTTCTTTACTTTTGCTCCAGGTCCTGTGTTGTCACTGATCGGATCTTTACTCACAATGCTTGTGGTAAGCTTGAGTTCATGAGTTACTTTTACGTTTAGAGTAGTTTAAAAGTCATTGGTACTAATATACATAATGCTTTTTCCGATTTTCATATCATATTTGCTGGTTGATGATGCTGAGCTATATCTATCGCAGACCTTGATACTTCCCTGCGTTTGTTTTCTAAGCATTTTGCGAGGAAAAGTCACGCGTTTTCAGGTATGCTTATTTCCAAATGATATTCACATTGCCATCGTGTTTTTTTCTTCGAACTGACTGATTGGAGGAAAAAAAGTTCTAAAGGCCAAAGCACCGTGTATTGGTCATCAAGTCGTCCTGCTACCATTAGATCCTAATTCATTCATGAAAGTATCTATACCACCGCATTAGAAGATTTGTGGGAATATAACAATAGGTTCTTATGAAGATTGAAGAATGCCTCTCTCATTTGTGAAACTTTTTGAGAGCAAGCCACTGAAACAAGGATGACTCAAGGACATGAACCTTGCCATAAGCTTTGCTACTGTAAATTTCAATGTGCATTTCAGTATGTTCGCCGGGTAAAGCTTCCAAGCTGGCCTTCTCTGCAAATTTTCTTGACGATTTGCATCTCTCTTGCTATCAGGCGGCATTTTGTTGCTTAACCATCATAGTGGGGGTCATTTCGTCAGCCTTCGGAACGTATTCCGCCCTTTCCAAGATCATCGAGAACTTGAGCAGCTAAGGACCGTGCAAAGAGTTTTGCAGATGGCTGGGAGATATCTCTCTCACACATCAAATCTATGTTACTCTCAATTTTTTAGACGGTTTTGAGTTTGTACTGTACGCCTTTGATGGGGGGGTCTCTTTACCTAGTTAGTGATCCTTTTTTAGTCTGTTTCATCGATTAATCAAACAAGAGACATTGCTATTGCAGAGATGCAAAATCTGGTTATTACGTACTATAAAATACATAAACAATACGTCCTTTTTGTCGAATTAATCTGAACATGGACGTTCGTTGTTTGTGCATCGGAGGTATGCAGTAGGGGTAATCTTTTCTTTTTGCATTATACAGCTTAATCACTTCTATTTTAAGTAGGATCACGCTTATCAAGTGGAAGAACTAATGAAATCACGACATCAAGCTGCTGCGATGTGTTACCAGTTACCATGATTTCTAGTCAATAGCTCTTGTAAGATCTATTGGTTAATTTGACAAAATGATGCGGTTGTGGGGGCAGGCCGTTGATGTTTTGAGTGATGTCGAAGGAATTAAGGATAGATCATAGTGTCTAAGGATGGATATCGGTGGATAAATGCAAATACATGATAGGATACAATCACGACCGAGGCATAAATGACACTCCACCGGCCAAGAATAAAAATGAAAAGTTCATCATCAAGGCTTAAATGACAAAACATCCGAAAATCATTATGAGGACAAAGGGCTTAGTGACCAAGGAAGAATCAACTTTCCAAGAATAAAGAAATTAGGGATAAATATTTGCTCATTCAGAGGTAAATATCATATATTCTCAATACCCAAATCTTGTCATCTTGCAATTGAGACTACATCTTTATTTATAGATATATAACTAAATAAAAGAGAAAACTATTTGAATTCTCGAAAATCGATTCACCCAATTATAATTTTAAAAGCAATACCAGAATAAAGACTCATAAAAAGCTGTGAATTAAAAGGCTCAATAGCTAAATGCATTTAACAAGTATCATGTGCATGGAAACTTGATAAGACCCTTAAAATTGGTGCACTAGTATTGGAAGTCAAACAATCACCATAGAAGGTTGTCAAACAATGGTAGAAATTGACTAGAACAACATCCAGTTGCTAGGTAGTCGATTAGTAGCCTCAAAATCGACAACTATGTCGCATAATCGGCAACTTCATCTTTGAATCCACATTATTAAATTTGAGCAGAAATTAGATTTTGCATGCATGAATAGTGAGTGGGTTAGTTCAATCAATGAAAAAAGCCAATCGATAAAGCTCAATGCTCCTGCATAACAAAACATCTTAATATGTTATTGACAAAATGGGCAAGTTGGACATCTAAATTTGGAACTAAATGTGCATGAAAACTAGATGTGCTATGGAACTTTCTTTATCTGCTGAGAAAACCCTTACCTGCATCAAATGCTAGCATAAGTGAAAAGAAGAGAAGCTAGATAGAGTAATCTAACCTATGCTTGGTTAAGATTGATGTCATCTAGTCATCAATGAAATGAAGATTCATAGGTTTAGATAGATGTAATATAATCTAAAACAGGTTTAGATTGATGTGATCTAGTCTAACAATTGAGTGCAACAAAATCTTCAAACTCTTGATTCACATAATCAAATCCTAAACGTTTCACTGAAAACGCAAGGCCTAATTCCTTGAAAATCACCCAATTTTAGGTTTGGTTCCAAGTTTATCTCAAACTTTTTTTTGTCTTAGAAAAATCATAAACTTTTGGTCCAATCCCCAATTAGCCCCAAACTTTTTTTATCACGAAAAAAAAAACCCAAACCTTATGTCTAGTCCTAAATTTACCCAAACTTTCTTTTCTTTAAAAGAAAAATAACCATTTTTTACTTTAATCTTAAATTTGTCACCATTAGCCCTCAGTCCAAAAATCACCATTAATCGTCTCTAATTTTCATACCCTAGAACGATTTCATTTTAGAGAAATGCCAACAATTTTTATTGGGATGGATTTATTATCCACATGGAAATATCATGTCGAATTGTACCTATCGCCTCATTACTTTGATGATGCGAAATTGTCATCGATGTGGAAATGTCACATCAAGTTGGGAATAAATCACGGGATAGATTTAAGAATAAATTGAAAATTAATGATTTTTTGAAGACAAAACAAAGTTTGGGAAACAAAAGTCAATTCAAGGCAAATTCGAAACTTAGCTATCAAAAAAAAAAAAAAAAAAAAAACAAAGTTGGGATAGATTTAAGGTTTAGCCTAAAGTTTAAGGTTCTTCTTAAGGAAAAAAAATATTTAAGGCAAATTCGAAACTTGACTTAAAATTGATTTTTTAAGTGAATTAGACACACATATAAGCCCTTGGCCAGTGGACCATGTCGTGCCCAAGCCGGCATGGCCAAGTAGCCTGGAGCTACTCCAAACCAATTTTGCTCGCTCAGGATTCATCGGGCTATTCGAACTTTGGTAGGTTTCGAATCATATAAAGTCTAAACCATTCAACATATATAGTCATTTGAGTTCTCCGACCGCGGTGTAATCCGTAGGTGGGAGCGGAGCAAGAAAAAAAGGAGAAAGTCATCAGACGCGTATTGCGTCCCAAAGTCCCAGGAAGTTCAGAATAAGACAGAAAAAGAACAAATGGAATCGAACCATTCTTGGTACTTCCTCGGAAGCTCGGTGCCCGCACATTGAAGTCTCTGTCTGTCATCCTCTTTTTCCTCTCCGACCCACTTTGCATTTTGCAGTTCTTTTTCCCCGTTTCACTTCGAACGTCCTTCTTGTGTGACGGCGATCGATGGGTCTTGTATAGGATCGCAATCCTGATTCTGGGTCTCGCTCGCCATGTACGCGATGAGACTCTCTCCCTCTCTCGATCTCAGAACCTCCAAACCCACCTGCGTCCTCCCGCGTGACCCGTCGCGGGACTCGCTCCAGTCCTCCTCGATCGTCCACCCTCGGACGCTGCCTGTCGCATTCGGTCCTGTGGTGCGTTCTTCCAGTTTGGATTGTGCAGCTCGAAGGGGAATTTCGGCTCTCAGCGCGGTTAGCCAAGATGGGCATACATTGAAGGAGGAGCTCGACGACTCCCCCGTGTTGGTCGAATTGCAGCCGATTGGCAGCGAGAGCCAGTTCGATCGGGTCGTGGCCGATGCCCAACAGCTTGATGAATCGGTTATCGTGGTCTGGTATGAGTTCTTGCATCCCTGAGTTTTGTGTTTTTTGTGTTCTCGACTTCGTTTTTCCGGGCGCCGTTTTGTTTTTCTGTGTTCTTGGCTTAGAAGTAAGTTGGGAGATTGGTAGCAGTTCTTTTTGTTTGGCCAAGGAGATTGGTAGCGGTTGAAAGATTGCAAAATGAGTGCATATGTTTGAGTTAGCTTTTCCATTGTAAAGTCAAAGAACCGGTTACACCAGTAAAATCTGAGACTTACCATTGTGGAGTGAGGCTATGACGGAAAAGAACCAACTTTGCCTTGGATTTGCTCTGCTAAGAATGAGTTTATTAAAATGACTAACATGGACTTGTAGGATGGCAAGCTGGTGCAGAAAATGCATATATCTGAAGCCAAAATTGGAAAAGTTGGCTGCTGATTACTATCCAAGGTTAGATTGAATTAATTTTCCCCCAAATGCCATCAACTTTTCTTGGTGTGATGATACTAAAGGGTAGTGGTATTGCCCACTCAAAATTTCGTGCATCCACACCAACATTCATATCAGTTTATCTTGCTTCCAATTCTATAGGCTATGACACTAGTAGCATTTTTACCGTGGACTTTTGACTTTAACTAAAGGAAACCAGCATTAATGCAAAATAATGCAAGAATAAATGATGGTGTGGATATTCCATCGCCCAGAGTAGATCTTCTTCCATGTTCTGTTAATTTCTTCTATCAATTTCTTGTGGCATCCCAGCAAATTTAGTTTTGTTTTAACCAAACCCTTCTGTCATACCTGCTGAAGTTTCAATTACAGACCTGCACATTTCAAAAGAAGCTGTATAATCTAGAAGAGAGATGGATATCCTCATTTGGTCATGCTATACAACTGCGATCAGCTTCACTTTCTTTAGCATTTTTCTGCTGCAAAGGAATTTTAGAGAGGATTTCGTGGTAATTGGGGCGTTGATAGATCAATCTGTATTAGTGTGGTAGAATGGTTTGTTAAGCAGTTAATTTTGATTGTCATTTTACTCTATGTTAATGCAAGTAAGCACCTGGAGTGATGACAGTTGATTCTGTTATCACAATTGGTGGGTGCAAAGAAAATATTTGGAAGATGGTTTCATCTTCTTAGATGATATGTCCTATATAGACATTCATGTCCTTTTTTCATTGCAAATACATGACCCATGGACACACTGCTTTCTAATCCAAAAAAAAAAAAAAAAAACAAAGGAAGTATATCTGCCTGCCTCTATTTTATGTCCAGTTAGAAGCACAGCATTTACCTGGTTTTGCAATAACACTACCCTGGCGATTCCTTTATGCAAGTATCAGGCGTCGTCGTGGCAATTTTGAGTCTGGCAGCACATGTTAGTATAATTTCAGAAATGCAAGGGTCATCGCTCTGGTTTAACCAAAATTCAGGGGTTGTTAAATGTAGGTTACCCTGAAACTTGGTTATTTTGAATCTATTGCAGATTGCGCTTTTACTGTGTTGATGTGAACAAAGTTCCACACAAGCTGGTTGCTCGAGCAGGTGTCACCGTAAGTCTCAAGCTTTGGGTTGTTGAATTGTTTCTCATTTCTAGATCCCACATGAGATTTGATGATTTCGTGATGATGGGAAGATGATTCTGTTAAAGCGTGTGAAATGTGGGGAGTGCTCATATCAAAATAGGTTGTAGCAAGCTATTCGGATGATATGGTAGAGAGTGAGTAGCATTCGGAACTCGTAGGACATTGCCTAATACATGGCACTGCTTTTGATTTTAGAAATATTTTCGTGCTGTAATTTGACAACGAATGTAGTTTTGTATCTTTCCCAATGCACAAACTCACACACCGCCAGATTTTCCTTCTTAATCGGCTATCTGAATGCAGCTATAAATGCATTTCCCTTATGAGCTTTACTGAGGTAGAAATGCATAACAAAACGAAGTAGTCTGAAATGGCAAGCCTAAGGCTTATGACATAAAAGAACCAAACTTTCCTCACTTGACGTCTATTAAGATGCCTGCTATAATTGATCAGGACTTGGTCATTCTAAGAATTTCACTCATTTGAATTTCTAACTGATGGAACAAATGGATGTTCAAAACAAGTGACCCCCAACAAAATGATCACTACAAGATGGCTTGTTTAAACATCCAAGAAAGCTTTGCAACACCTTCTAGTGAACAACTATTTTGGGAACTTTTTATGTTTATAGCATTCTTATTATCATTTAGTGAGATAGATACTTGTGGTAATGTCATTGGGTTTGTCGTAAATGGGAATCAGCTCACCATATAGCAGTTACTTCAAACAGATGAACTTTTTGCCAGAGTAATGCTCTGAAAAGATCAGAATCTGCCCTAATATTTCTGATCCTTGAAAGAAGATAAGTCTTGAGATATGAAAAAACTTGGTTCACTTTATGCTAGTCGCTGTTTACCTTGAAATAAAGCCATTTTAACTTCGGATAATCGGTGTTGCTTAGTTTTAGTAAATGCATCTGCAATTGTAACCACGCCTATGACTGCGAATATGGCAGCACGAGGGTGGTTGAATTCATAGGTAACATCTTTTGTTGTTACTGGTACAGTTACAATCTCCAAGTTTGCATTGTTTCAATTGCTTTTTTTGCTTTGACTCAACCATGGCAAAAATGGTGATTAACACTTAAAAACTCTCTTCTTATTCGGACACGATGGGTTTGGAATTGTGAGCAGAAGATGCCGACTATACAGGTATTGATTCTTAATCCATGTGAGGAGTTTGTTATACTTTCTGCTTGGAGTAACTGAAAATGTTGTATTAGCAGCTGTGGAAGGATAGCAAGAAGCAAGCTGAAGTGATTGGTGGCCACAAAGCATACCTAGTCGTCAATGAAGTTCGTGAAATGATTGAAAATGAGTATACAGCGTGAAGTACAAAAAAGATGCAATTCTTTTTATGCAATTCTGTCCAGGGGATTCAATTTATTAGGGTTCGATATAGAAAAATGAATGCTGGCTGTCAACTACTCGACGGACCCCTCCCCTCCTCCTTTATCCGAGCTTAGGACCGGTATTGGAAGATGAATCCCTGCCCAGGCGGATTTTAATTTCTGTCTATATATCAGTCAAATTTGTCATCATTCTTCATTTCCACAGGGGATATGAATGAGAAATCTCTCTTTGGCCTCTGTGCTTCCTTCCGTCGCTGCATTTACTTAAAAATAGCCAGTTGGTGACCCTAATTGCTTGGTTAAGGACGTCGTTCCTACGATGCATGATGATGATTTTGGCATTGTGTAGAAGAGGATTGGCAAGAAAGGAGATTGACACAGAAAGTGCTAAAGTTGAGATAGACAGAATGGTGTTCATTGGGTTTCTATGTTTTGTTCAGCCTAGTTCATCTCCTTGTCTTTCCCATTTTCACTTTGATAGATTGGCTTTGCCTTGCCCCAGTAATAACCAAATGAGTTCACTGAGCATATCAGAGATGGAGATGAGACTTGTTGTGAGGTTTAGATGAAGAGAAATTCTTGTTTTCATTCATATATTATGCTGCTTTACAGTATAATATTTATAGGCTAATACACATAGAAAGCCTAGCATACAAAATAGGAAACAAAGTCTAAATAGAAGAGCAATTATAATTTCACAATTTGGGGGATTTAACCAAAGCCAAAAACCTCATAAATACGAAAAAACCAACTCCTAACATTCAGTCAATATTCCTATGTATTTACAACTAGATAATCCGGCTATTTACAGCTCAACACTCTATAATTTCTAGTCCTAGCTTGGTAATTAGGTCGTGTAAACTTTCACCATTAAGCCCTTTGGTCAATACATCGGCCACTTGCTATCCTGAAGGGACATAACACAAACAAATCAGTGCTTCTTCGAGTTTCTCCTCGATGAAGTGCCTATCAATCTCAATATGTTTCGTCTTGCCATGCTGCACAAAATTATGTGCAATGTTAATTGCATATTTATTGTCACAATACAGTTTCATAGGACTTCCACTCAATCTTCAAGTCATCAAGAGTGATCTTGAGCCACAATAACTCATATGTTCCTTGAGTTGCTGCACTAAACTCAAATTATGCACTACACCTTGCCACCGTATTTTGTTTTTCACTTGACCAAGTTACCTCCAAAGAAGGTACAATAACTAGCTGTAGACCTTCTTTCAACCACGGATCTAGCATAATCTGCATCTATATAAGCCTCAAGCTTGAGATCGGGACTCTTCTTCCCTTTCCTGGACTCCCTTTGAAGTAGTGTAGGACTCTTTGAGCAGCCTGTAGATGTGGCTCCTTTGGATTATACATGAATTGACTAATCAAGTTTACTACGTAGGACATATCTAGTCGGGTACGAGCAAGGTAAATCAACTTTCCTACCAATCGCCGATACATTTCTCAATCCATTGCTACTTCCTTTTTCGCTTCTACTAGTCTCGGGTTCGCTCAATTGGAGTAGCTACTAATTTGCAACCAAACTTCCCGGTTTCTTCCAAAAAAAAATCCATCACATACTTTCATTGTAAAATAAAGATCCCTTGCTTTTAGTATGAAACCTCAATTCCCAAAAAATATCGTAGTTTTCCTAATTCCTTTATTTAAAACTTCTTAATCAAGCATTATTTCGGTCGTTGTTTCTCCCTTTCATCATTGCTTGGGACTATTACTGTCATCAACCTACACCAACAATGTTGTAACTCCCCGCTTATAAATAGTGTATGATCTCCCCGACTTTGTTTATATCCGGATGCCCTCATGACACTAGCAAATCATCCAAACCTATCTCTAGGTTACTTGAGCCTATGTAGTGCTTTCTTCGGTGTTCAAAATCGGGTGGGATGTTCATGTGGATTTCCTCTCCCAAATCTCCGTGCATAACGCATTTTTATATCATACTTGTTGAATAGTCCAATCAAAATGAGGAGTGCATTCTTTACATCATACCGTTGAATTCCCCATCAAAATGAGGAGCTAAAGATAGTAAAATTCTTACAATGTTCATTTTAGCCATCGGTGCAAATATCTCTTGGTTATCCACTCCCTATGGTTGAGTGCAATCCTTCGCAACCAATCTTACTTTGTAGCTCTCCAAAGAGCCATCGACTTATACTTCACAAAGCAAATATCCACTTGCAGCCAACTAAATTTTTCGCTTTTGGCCTATCAACAATTTCTCACGTTTTATTTTTACCCAAGTGTATTCATCTCTTCTTTTATGGCATTCCTTCATTCCTCTTTAGACATAGCTTGGGACAAAGGGTTAGGGATGGCAATAATTTTTTTTTAACTCATAATAAAGTTTCGACATGGTGATGATAATCTATTAAGGGACACATAATTTGATAGTGGATAAACAGGTTTCTTGGTACATTCTCTAGTTCATTTTCTAACAAAGCAATAGGTAAATCAAGATCGGTCTCGGATGTATCACCAAGCAATTCATTCACAGGAGGTTAACGACTTATCATGCTCTCATTAGCGTATTCGAGTGGCATTTCGGACTGCTCATGTATTGGAACGGCTATCCTCCTTAAGTACACCTGAAAAAAATCTCATAAAATCATGAATACGAGTTGGACTTAGTGAGAACAAGAACATAAATAGGTTGGTGTGTGTGAGATTGTGTCGGACAAGAGATGAGATTCAAGGTAGGTTCATGAGTTACAGTAGCAAGTTTGGATTGCTAAGGACATTGGACAATAAATTCAGGTTATCAACAACACCAAGGCTCTTATCTTCCATGAGTGAAATCTCACCATTAAGATAAGTTTTTGAAAAATAGGATTTGTTTTCAATAAAAATGACATATGCAGAGTCACGGAATTTTTTGGAAGGGGGATGGTAACATTTATATCCCTTTTGTGTTTGTGAGTAATCAAGAAACACACCTTTGATTACATGACGATCTAACTTTCCTCATTGATAATGATGGATGTGGACAAAGGAAGTATAGCCAAATATTCGAGGTGTAAGGCCAATAGATGCATGAAAGTGGGGATAGAATTGAGAAAGAACTTCCACAAGGTTATTATGGTCTAATGTACGTGAGTGTCGTCTATTGATCATGTATGTAGCCATAAGAACAGCTTTCTCCCCCTCCCCCCCCAAAAAAAAAAAAAAAACCAATATGTTTAGGAACCCGCCCATGAAACAACAACAAGGCACGAGTTATGTTAAGGAGATGACCATTTTTTTCTTTCAGTAACCCCATTTTATTATGGTGTATTCACGCAAGATGACTCATGGATGATGCCTTCCTTTTGAAAATAAGGAGACAATACTTGATTGAAGTAATCTCTAGTATTATCGGATCGAAATATCTTGATTTTGACCCCAAATTGAGTTTGATTCATTGAATGAAAGGAAAGAATAACGCTATTCACATCATCTTTATGTTTGAGAAAGTTCAAGTGACCCTATATCAACTATCAATTAGATTGACAAACCAACGAGCTCCGAGAGATGTTAAGAGTCGTGGACGGTCTCCAAATATCATTGTGGATCAAGTTAAAAGGATTAAAACTATGATTGCTAATAGGAAATGGTGCACGATTATGATTAGCTAACTCACAAACACAACAATGGAAAACTTTAATATTTAAATATTTAAACAAGGATGGAAATATAATACTTAAGACTTGAAAGGACAGATGACCAAAACAAAAATGATGAAGCCAAATAGGTTCTTTATTTTGAAGTATGAAGAAACGCTGAAGACAGATTATTCATGATTCTTTTTTAGTGAGAGGTGTAAGGTAGTATAATAAAGATCTTTTTGGAGTTTTTTTTGTATAGAGATAAGATTGGCAAACAGTTTTGGGACATGAATGACATCTTTAAGGACAAGATTATGTGTGATAGAGACATCTCCAACTCCTACAAGTAGCCGCAAGAGATTTTGTAGCATTCCACGCCCCACACATGAGGTTAAGGCTTACTAAACTCGCGTTCTTCTTTAATTAATCTTTTTGAGTAATTGGCGCATGCGGAAGCTTTAAATAAAAAATCAAGTAGGATGGCCATACGGGCACAAGTGCATGGAATACAAAATAACAAACGGCGAGCACGCCTACAAGGGGTATGGCCTTTCATGGTTTCATTGACCGGATAACACACATCTCAAATAACAACATCATTCAGCAAATTGACTTACATAATTCATATTTAAATAAAATATTTCTTTATTTACACGAATTAAATTGGGAGGATTTACAAAGGAAGATAATCTACTCGAGTATCTAAACTATCCACCGACTTTCACCAATCGGGGATAACATCACACCAGCTTCATCCTCACTAGCTTGCTCATCCGAAAAATGTTTAATCAACTAGAGTAAGCCGAAGCTCCGCCGCAAGTAGAATTCCTAGGCCAAACGACTAAACCAAGCTGTAAAATCGCAAAATTGTAATCAAAGTCACCACAATCTGAATCCAAGATATTCAAAGGGTAGAATCTCATAATCAAACTAGAATCCAAGAATATAATCAATCAAAATCCAATCGTAAACTCAATCGGAATCCATAACGATCGCAATTCAATATCTATCGAACAGTAATCTAGGATACTCAAGGTTAGGATCTTAGAATTGTAGAATATCCAAATTGAAGTCATCACAACCAAAACATATCGACAAATAATGCTTACAATAACAAAACCATAGACAGTTTAGTAATAGAGACTAGAAATCCATTTGCTTCGATAAATTAACAAGAGCGATTCGAAATGACGAACGAACGAGCGGACGAACGAATCGACGGACGGCCGGTCCAATGGGCGAACAGTGGCGACCAAAGGCGGCCAAGGGCAAGGCGGTGGTCGTACGACACACCGGTAGGCCGAACGGCGGTCGTAGGCGCGAATGGCAAGGCCAAGGGCGATTGGCAGTCTTAGAGGATTACGAAAGCAAAATAATGACGTTCGATGATCATAAGATGAATAAACCGACTCCGGAGGTTTATATAGGGGAAGCAGTGAAGGCCAATCAGCTTAGGCGAGTCAACAGATTTAGGTGAGTCGGCTTAGGACGGCTAAGCTACGGCACGGCACGTGTCACTGCTTCGTGGCACGTGTCCACCATGCGTTGCCCCACGGTGACACATGGCACCGCCTTACCATGTACGTCGTGGCGGTGACACGTGGCTCCTCGCCGACTACCACGTATTGACACGTGGCCCCACATGTATCCACGTGCGGCCACGTACAATTCATCGCCTCCGATTGTCCCAATTTCATACATATTTGTTCGATGGGACCTAAATCGGACATATCGTGTCCCTAAAAATAGTATCGGGCCAATAACAATTCCTTAAAAATACCAATAAGTTCAGATAAAAATTCCTTAAAGCTTATCCAATACTCTAAACTCGTTAAATGATAATCCACTCTTTAAGCGGGTGAGTATTTTCGGGTCATCACACATTTGCCACAATAATCTTCCTATTGCTAGGACAAGGTGTATAGGTGTTGAAATGTGATGAGATGTGAGTCATATGATCGAGTAGCCTCTAAATCATTAACTCAAGAATTATTTCGAGTGCTAGTGAGCATGCACCAAGGGGTTTATAAGAGACCCCGACAAATATCTTATTTTCTCAATTTTTTCATTATTGAAGGTAGCTTTCTCCTGAACTTCTTCATAACCAACTTGCTCGGTTAGGTGGACCCAAGGCCTTGGTTGTGTTGCCCGATTCACCCACTCTAGGCCTAAAGTAGTTGGCTTGCCATTCAATTTCTAGCATTACTCATTTGTATGCCTCGGCTTCTTGCAAGTAGGAACACCACAAGTTGTCCCGATTGTTTTTACTTGATATATCACCCTTTTCATCAACTTTTCTAATGGTCGGGGTTGACCCTTATGTTGCTTGTGGTTCGACCATGACGGATCGACGACTTTCTTTTGCCCGGATCAAGGAAATTGTTCCTCTAATGATGGCACTTCCTCCTTGCCAAGCATTTGAATTCGACTTGTTCGAATTCGTAATCAAGCCTAGCTAAGAAGTCGTCGATTCAATCCTTTTCAATAAAATTCTTTAGAATGATCACATCTTTTGGACACCGCATTTGGAATACCCGATAATGATTGAGTTCTTGCCATAAGTTATGCGAGAGAATTGGCATACTTGGTAACGGTCTTACCTCATTGTTTTGTCCCACTAGTTTTCACCTTAATTTCATACACTAGGGCTGCATCACGGGCCTTTTACTACATCCGTCGGATCGAATCCGAGATCTCCTTTGTTGTTGGTAGAAACATATAAGTATCGTTTATAATCGCTTCCATAGAATTCCATAGCCATGGAATGATCATGGAATCAATCTCATCCCAAGCATCGAAATCAAGATCTCCTCGCTTGAGTCCTGTCCCAAGCAAATGGTCTGTGTTTTCCTTTGCCCTTCAGTACGTCTTGACAAATTGTAACCACTTGAGACAGTTCTTCTCATTCCATCTATATTCTTGCCATGTGTGTTGAGGCGACCTCCTCCGATTGGTTTGTGGTAGGAGAGGTAGAAGCGTGGCTTTGGGTGTGGTTTGGGTGTGGACATTCTAGAGAGAGAAGGTCATGAAGAAAACAAGAGCAATCATGCAACTTCATAGCTATGTACAAAGTTAATTTTTTTTTAAGAATAGTAAATAGCAATGAAGGTTGACAAACGAGGCAATGGAGATTGCAATTTGAAATCCAAATATCCAGCCTAGGGCTCGAATACCATGTGAGATTTGGATGGAGAGAAATTATTTTTCTCATTCCTATTTTCTGCTGCTTTACGAGTGCTATATTTATAGATTAATACATAGAGATATCCTAGCAAACAAAATATGAAACAAAGTATAGATAGGAGAGTAATTATAATCCCACGATTTGTGGGATTTAACTAGAGTCAAAAACCTCCTAAATAGGGAAAAACCCACTCCTAACAATCAGTCAAATTTCCTATGTATTTGCAGCCAAATAATATGGTCATTTACAACTCAAAACTTGTCATCGGGGATTGAGGTTAGTCATTCTACTCTTTTTGCCAGTGACATTGAGGCAAGTTCATGAGCCAAACATACATGTATGATATACCACGTAAGTCTCAAGGTTTCTATTGCAAGCCCTCCTATTGATTACTAAGTATTATAGGGATTAGAGAATTCACCTTTATCGTTCTAAGGGAGGCATCGATGCTTTCACTGAAGCGCTTCAAACTCTAACGTTCGCAATTTGATTATTTGGTCTTGATTCATAGTTTGATTTCTCATTTATCTTCAAAATAAGGAGCCCTTTTTTTTTTTTTTGGTTGCCGGATAGAATGTGAGAGTTTCGATTTGTTTGTGAGAACCAAAGATTTGTTTTTTTTTTTTTGAATTCGATGACTTGGTTATGTTGATTTACTAAAGATCCATTAATTCATACCGCGTATTCTTGAAAGGATTTCTCCCGTGCAATCTTTGGTCGGTTTATAATCGCACGAGAAATTAGATATACATAGAGCGATTTCCTAATTGAAGAATCAATCCTCAATCATGTGCTACATCCCATAGTTACATGTAATTATTCCAATTTAAAGACACATATACTTTCGAGAGGGAGCTATTTGTACCTCCATTTTGGATGGAATCGCATTTTTGTTTTTCAAGTAGCCTTACCGACACTTTCTCTCCTCCTTGAGTCACGCTCTCCCCGTGCATAACAGTCATCTCTCTTTATAGGTTGAATTGTCTATTCCAACATTCACTTCTCTCCTCTTTTGTTCGTTAAAAGGTTGGAATAATGACACGGCAAGTACTTGACTTTTGTCCATTTTATAATCTAGTACCTTAATTTTTAGGAAAATTTTTAAATAAGAGTCGAAGTGGACATTATTTATAAATAAAATCTTGTAGTGCCATCATTATTTTAAAGAAGGGCACGATCAAAGATATTTTTCGTTTTTTCAAAATTTTCTTTTTCACATTTTTTTTTCATTTTTTGCCGCTTCTTTTTGCCTATGGTTGGTCTCGGACGATTGCTAGCCATAGGCGAGGGTTGGATGAGGCCATCCCTAGCCGTCAAGGGTCGGCTTTACCTCTAGAGGGCGAGGACAACCCTCACCTATGGTTGTTTAGGGCAGCCTCACCTAGGTAGGGCAAGGGTCGCCTCTCGAAGTCGGCGAGGCTCATTGGCCGAAACGAAGACAAAAAAGCAATGGAAAAATGAAAAGAAAATAATAAAAAATAAATGCGAAAATGCTTTTGGTCGGCATTTGTTTAAAATAATGAGGACACTTCAAACACTTATTTGAAATAATAGTCACTTGATGCTCTTATTTGAAAAAATGAAGACATTTCATGCTCTTACTTGGAATTTTTTGTTTTTTTTGTTCCATCATGTACATCAACTTTCCGAAATTGTCCCAATGTAAAGTCTCCATTGAATAAATTGTTATGTCACGTGATTTCGGCCGACGTACATTAGGAGTGAGTACCGTTTTCGTGTAGACCATGGAACCAGACCGAACCAGCCTTACCCGGCCAATTCTAGTCTAGTTCTCGCGGGATCCGATTTGGGGTACTAAACCGGACCGAGATAACCCTAATTCTCTCTTTTTATTCTTGCACCTCGAACGTTTTATTGTTTTTTCATTTTAAGAGTTCATCTTTTTTTATGAATTGTTACTTTTGGTGGATGTGAATTTTTGTTGCCGCTTCAACTTTCATTTTGCTTGTCTAATGGATGAATTGGACACTTTCCAATTGCTTTATTATTATTTTTTTGGCTTGTTTTTTACTGGTATTTTACTTATCAATGTTTTGTTGCTCTATTTTTTCTTTTATTGTTTATGATGTTTGTCTCGGTCGTAAAAATGGGATATTTCAATTCTCCTCCGTTTTGTAAACTAACCGGAAAAGTTTGTGCTTTCAAGGAATTAAAGAAAATGAACATAAAAACAAGGAATCGTTTGGTTTCCTGGTAGACTTTGGCACTAAATTGGGCTGACGGTTTGATTCTTGGCAATTTCAAGCTTAATAGAGTAAGTTTTGAATTCCCAAAATCGAGAATCAATCTTAACATGGTAGATTCCAGGACTCCAAAGCTGGACCCTAATCACTTTCGACTGGATCACCCCTAACATGCCTTGCTTGCTTAGCAAAAGTCAAGCCTCATTGAGGCCGCGACTTGATCTTTGGCAAAAGAAACATCATCATCCTCGTTTAGGTTTTAGATCACGAGGGTCCAAACTCGATTGACCCGACCCAGTCAAAAAGTGTCCGGTCCAAAGCGAAACTTGCATATCATGAATTGGAATATAAAAAAAAAAAAGGTACCATGCAGGGATTTTTTAAGTATCTCTTTTGCCAAAAGTCAAGCTAAAGATATATTTACTCCAAAATTGAGGGAGCTGTGATCAAATCATCCGGGGAGATCCCTTGTGCCGACAATGGGAAACCTTGATGAAGCCATCCCATATTACCATGATTTGCTTATTACCTATCTTTCTTAAAAGGAAACAATTACAAGAAAGCCCCAGAAATTACAAAAATTTAGAGTTTCCTCCCCTGTAAAGACACTCCAAATTCCGCCATGTGCCATGCACGTAACCAGCTTTTGCCGTTGGTTCTCGATCTTCCCGGCTTCTATTCTCTGCGGTAGTCTCCACCGTAATCTCGCTCTCCCTCTCCCCCCCTCCTCCCCCTCCCTCCCTCTCTCCTCTCTGTGAAGACAGACACTCTCCCTTCCTGAAACATCACCGAGTCATTTTCTTGCGCCAGAAAAGGAGGAAAGAAAGAAGGGGGAAAAAGAAAGAAAGAGGACAAAGCAGACGCTTCGGAACAAAGCGGAATCTCGCGGATTCTCTTCTGCACATTGGGAATTTCCTATCTTGGGCTCGGGTCAGATTTTCCCATCTCGATTCTTTTCCCGTGACTTATCTGCAGATGGACGCGTTCGTGTTTGATTTGGAGCTCCGACGATCTTGAATCTAGCGCAGCGCAGGTTCCTGGGTACGCCTCCTTCGTCCTCTTTTTTATTTTTTTTATTATTTTTTTTTGGGTGCGTTTTGGAGCATTGGCGATCGTCTCGTGTCCCGGGGTTGTTTCGAGATTGGATGTTGGGCTCAGAATTTTTCTACGATGTTAATTTCTCTTTTCGTTTCATGGGTTGGATGTTTCGATGATCCTGTGACGCGGCGATTAGGTGTTTGGTGACAGTGTCCGGAAATTGAATTTTTGAGTCTTGAAGTTTGCGTTCTGTTGGGAATGCGAGCAAATTGCGCTTAGCTCTCTACCTTCCCAGAACAATGTTAATCTTTGGTTAAATTTTCTTCGTTTGCTTTGCAACAAGCAAAATAGAATTGGGTTACTTGTTGTATTCCATAGGATATGTTTTTCTTGTGCTATTTTGTTTTTTGATTTTAAATGTCTTTTTTTTTTAAGTGGTGAATTAGGGTTCTTGAAGATGATATCTGCTGGTAACATAGACACGCTGTCCACCAACGATGGCCTGGGAGGATTCAACTGTAATTTAGAAGATAGTTTGCAAAATGAGCTTGAACTGTTGTTGCGAGCGCAGCGTAACCAACAAGCACTCGATCGGGAAAGCGAGCTTAACATCTATCGTAGTGGTAGTGCACCGCCCACAGTTGAAGGATCGCTCTGTGCCGTCGGAGGTCTGTTGGGAAACTCTCATTTTAGAGAGGGTAATAGTTTGAGGAGGAATAGTAACTGTGACAACACATATGAAGAGGAGGTTCGATCCCACCCAGCATACTTATCGTACTACTATTCACGTGAGAAAGAGAATCCAAGACTGCCCCCACCATCATTGTCAAGAGAGGATTGGAGGGTGGCCCAGAGGTTTCAAGCCGGTGTGTCATCTTTTGCGGGCATTGATGATTTAACAAATAATACTCTTAATGAAGGCGGGAATGATTCGTCATTGTTTTCTTTCCAACCCAAAGGCCGCAGCTTTTCTGAACAGGATGCAGAAAAGGACTTGATGGAGCTAAGAAAAATGAATAGACAAGCTTCTGCTGAATGGCTCGGCAAAGGATCAGATGAGCTCATTGGATCGTCAGCTTCTAGGTTTGGCACTCGGAGGAAGAGTTTTGCTGACATTCTTCAGGTAATTAATACAAGTACGAATAATTTGCAAGGGGGAAAGGCAGATGTAAAGAAATTGACTGCAACTTTACTTGCTTGATGAGGACAAAATTGCCATCAAACTTTCCTGGTCTATCTCTGTGCAGTTTGATTCTCTTAGTGTTTATCATCTAGGCTTGCTCAATAAAATATGGTTTTCGCTTTGTTGCAGCTTGAGGGTCCAGTTTTGCAGTTCTGTAGAAGACAGCACTTCCTTTTATCTCTTTCTTAATCTATACTTATCTTCAAGACTATTAATGCAGAGTTTATTACATAGAGATATATGGTTTTTTAGCATAAGGAAGGGCTCTTTAGCTACAAAATCATTTAAAATATCATGTCCCTGGTTGTCATTTTTTCTTTATCCATTCTTGGCTTTAGAACAAAAGTCAGATGCAGATTCTGCACCTCCTGCAAAAAAGTAGAAAAACAATTTGCACCTAGTGTGACTTGCTCATGTTAACATAATATAACTGCAATGATGCACCTGTTATGGTAAGGTCCAACTAAGATGTTTAGTAAAACGGTAAGCACCAACAACATTGCTTTATCAAAACAAAAACTGTGGAACCATATCTTTCTGTTTCTCACCTCTGCAAATAGTTTCTTCAGTACTTGTACAATTATTTGGTATGATATCCCTGGTATATACAAGCATTAGTCCATGCTATCAATTGTTCTCCCAGCAAGTAACTTTACATTTTTTGTAACAAAAGTTTCTAAAATGGAATAACTGTTGTCTTGAATGGTGTGGCTGTATAATTAATTGCAGTCCTGTCCTTCATACTGCTCATAAGCAAAAATTTCTTATTGGCTTTTTCTTTTCTTTTTTAATTTCAATTGACAACTCAATATGATGGTAATTAATGTCTTTCAGGAAGGGCTTGAGCAACCCTCTAGTTTATTGGTCTCATGCCCACAAAGTGCTTGCGATATTTCTGATATCATTGACCCAATTACATCCAACTCTCATCCAATGGGAGCCTGTAATGGAGTTGAATCAATTGGAGGCATCCGTTCTGGAGCTAATTCTCCTGGTTTAACTAGAGCTCCTGCCTGTGGGACCTCATTTCCACATTCTTTTGCTTCTGTTGCTGCATCTCACTCAAGGACTATGGCCCCAGAGCCACAGATGGCTGGAAGACATCCTAGCATTGGTCTTCCTCCACTTGATAGCAGGATTCTTTTGCCTGATGAGAGGAAACATATTATTGGCTTGAGTATTTCAGGTTGTCATTCTTTGGCATCAGCAGGGATTGAAGATATTGCGGCTCCATTATCTGAATTAAGTTTATCAAAGAATGGACATACTAATGAAGATGGTTTTCTACGGTTTCAACTTCATATGGCTCCAGATAACCAGCAGGATTTCTCACTTCTGATGCCCAATGATCATAACCAGAATGTTCAACAACATTTTGACATTTTTGATGCTAGCAAACCTTCAGGCTTTGGCAACTCAATCGACTTAGTCAGGAACAATGGATCTATAACCGGGCTCAGTTCTAGGACAGGTACCATAGGTCAAGTAAATTTTCCCAAACGAACATCTTCTGCAAATCTGTTTTCAACAAGGAACTCTTTGGACGTTGAAACTTTCGAAGGATCTAGTGCTCATCACCACCGAGGTGACAATATTCTCAATATTGGTTATAGTGATCATCCATTATCCAGTGGTTATTTTGCTGCTGGTAAGATTGGTCCCATCTTATCCTACAAGTGTCAGTGAATGTTGGAAGAGTTAATCCTACTCTAATTTTTTTCTTGATGTAATATTTCGTATTTCAGGTTCTGGTGTGAGTGGCAATCAAATTGGAGAGATATTGCAGAGAATGGGAAATCCAGTAGGATATGACCTAAATCATCCAACCGCTGACCCCTCTTTTGTTCAGTATATGCAACCGAATTTCAATCCTCGAGCACCGGCTATGCAAAATGATCTTTCCCAATCGAGGAAGTCCTTTGGTTCTTCTCCAAATTTGGATCAGCTGCGGAAGGTTTACCTCGAGGCATTGCATGCTCAACAGAAGCAGCATTATCAGGCGCCAGGTTTTGGTAAATTATCTGCACCAATAAATCATAGACACAGAAGAGATGTAATCTATGAATCTCGTTCACCATATTCTGGAAATGTAACAACAAATGGTGGATTTTCTTCCTTTGGATTTGGAAGCCATATGCTTCCTGATGAACGAATTGCACGGTTTACTTCTATGATGAGAACTTCAGTGGGAGAGTCCACTGGATCATGGCCCTCTAGTTCTGGCACTGATGTTGAAGGAAAATTGGTCTCATCATTATTAGACGAGTTCAAGAGTAACAAGATCAGATCTTTCAAACTGTGTGATATTTTGGGTCATGTAGTTGAATTTAGGTACTCTATACCACTTTTGTTATTTTCTCTTTTACCTTCCCTTGGTTCAATTTTAAGTTACTTTGACCTGTTTAATATTGCAGCTTGGATCAGTACGGTAGCCGCTTTATTCAACAGAAGCTAGAAACAGCCAGTGAGGAAGAAAAGAACAAGATATTCCCTGAAATAATTCCCCACGCTCGCTCTCTAATGACTGATGTCTTTGGCAATTATGTCATACAAAAGGTGAAATCCATATTTCTTTATTTGATAAATAGCATGTGGACCATTGGCATTCTTCTCATTTTCCATTTCTAACTATATCATTATTGTGCATAAATTTGCAGTTCTTTGAACATGGCACTGAAAGTCAAAGAAAAGAGTTGGCTAGCCAACTCGCTGGCCACGTGTTGCCTCTTAGTCTTCAGATGTATGGCTGTAGAGTGATTCAAAAGGTTTCTGTTGAACATCAGAATTTTATTCTCGTCCATAGTTTTACTATTGTTGCCTTTGAATTTCATTTTTCGTCAATACTTCCGTATTTTTGTAAGCTTGCACACTTGACAGGAATTTGTATTTATTTGGTTTTTTTACACTGATTAGTCCCTCTATGCCAGCCTTATTTGCACAATGCAAAACAATTCTTTAGGAAAATGCTTCAACTAAATGTAAATATCTTTTGTCCTCTTCAAAAGTGGTAGTTTTTCTGTTCTCCCTCACAGTCCAAATTTCGAAAGGCCTCAAATTTTATGTGTACAGTAAAACTTGCATAAAAACTAGGACTTTTCTTTTGTAAGTTTTTAAAAAATGGATGAGGACTTTCTCACATATCCCGAAGAAGAAAGGGCTGCTGGAAAGGGTATGATTGGATATGAATCACAATTATGATAAGATGGCAACTGCTTGTTGTCTTCACTTTGATTTGTCATTACAAGTTCTCGTGTATGCATCTATTGTACGATCGAAGCAGTGAAATATGAGAATCCATAGTCATAAGTAGCAGTTGGGTGTGACTCTAATACGGGTGTCTTGGGTATTCATAAGTGAATAGTGCAACACTGTTATGGAAGGTGATATTGGCGGGGTTAAATATATGTTGCCACTTTTAGGGATTTGTATAATTTGGGGTACATTTTTTGCAGTATGAATAGTGGATGTGCTTTACAGAAAGTAAACCGAAATTTTTCTACACTAATTAGTTGCGGTCTAGCATTTTTGGCTTCCATATCTATAGACCTAGAAAATGTGTCTCATTATAGAGTTAATATGATGATCCAATTTGTTGAATATCTGCTTACTGCTTGTTGTATTTATCATCTATATTCTTCATGAAATGAAGCAGATTTAGAGCGTGTGTACTGTTAATATGTAGAAGCCACAGAAGCAAGAAGAATTACTTCATTTAGGGTATAGAAAGGACCTGGAATCTTCTTGTTTACTTTGGAGGTGGAGCTTAAGGTTCTTGTACTGGGTGTAGTGCAGCTAACCAATGAAATGACTCCTTCTGGATTGACTTTGACACTGGTGTAAGCATTTTTAGAGGCAGTATCATTGTTGCTCCATCCTTCTCATCATCATTGTAACAATTCTTATATTTAGTGGTGATTTTCTATGGTATGTACTTTTGTGCAATATAGAGGATGCATCTCATAATGTTTCTAGAGGGGCCTTATTCTCTAGATTTACTTCAGGCAGTGGAGGTGGTTGATGTGGATCAGCAGACTGAGATGGTGGCAGAGCTTGATGGTTCTGTCATGAAATGTGTGCGTGACCAGAATGGTAATCATGTTATCCAGAAGTGCATAGAATGTGTTCCTCAAGATCTAATTCAGTTCATCATCTCTGCTTTCTGTGGGCAAGTTGTTTCACTTTCAATGCATCCTTATGGCTGTCGGGTTATCCAGGTTTGGGCTTTGTTATCTTCACTTATTTCTATTTGGTGTGAAGTGTTTTCTGTTGTCTAAGCTTGCTACTGACTTACAGAGGGTCTTAGAACATTGTGATGACCCGAGTACCCAACAAACTGTCATGGATGAGATCATGCAATCGGTACGCAGTCTGTCCCAGGATCAGTACGGGAATTATGTTATCCAGGTACTTAGTTTCCTTTTTGCATTCTACAGTCAATTAGACAAAGTTCTTTGGCAATATACCTAATGGATGTTGCTGGAGGAATGACAATTGATGGGAGTTCTATACATGGATCTGAATTTTGTGTGGTTATCATTAAGCTTAGTGCTGATTATGTCATTACTTGAAGGTTGCAACAATGTAAAGGATTAGATAGGAAAGCAGCTAGTAAATTTTCAATGACAATGAAAACAGGTTTCTCAAATCCATTTGTTCCCACCTAAGCTGGTCTTAGAACTATAATGGATTGAAACCCAGCAAAATCTCAATAGCATATGTGCGAAATTCTGCAATATAGCTCTATTCTGGTCGTCCAATGAATCTGTTGTTAACTAAATATTGGATATTCGCTATACTTTTGCTTGGGGGCACGCCACCATGGTTTAATCTTCAAGTGATTGAAAAGTTGGGACAAAATCTGCTGATAAGATCTCTACTCGGCCTGCGCTCTTCCACCTTCTTTCCAAGAATGTGTTTCTAATTCCTGCCTGTTTTGCTGCCTAACATAATATATTCTTTAGCCCAATATCTTGAGGTTGAAAATCTCTCATCTGATCATTGCATTTCTTTTAATGGTAGCATATACTTGAACATGGGAGATCACATGAACGAACTGCCATTATCAACAAGTTAACGGGCCAAATTGTCAATATGAGTCAGCAGAAGTATGCTTCTAACGTTGTGGAGAAGTGTTTAACATTTGGTAGCCCTGAAGAGCGTCAATTTTTGATCAGCGAGATTCTTGGTTCCACAGAGGAAAATGAACCCTTGCAGGTTTGTTACAAGCACATTACACTTCGGAATATTAAAGAAATAGATATGTGACATTTACATGCTGCATCTGTTGACAAAGTGCATTCCATGATTGAATGGAGTAAAAGGTGTGGTTCCTGTCATTACAATCTATGGAGTCATCATATTGTAGGCAGTCATACATAGTGGGGGAATACATGCGGGTTGAAATCTTGTCGTGTGGCCAGACGGGGACTGTACGCTTGGCTTCTGATGATTATGATATCATGTCTGGCATGAACACTCAAATTTCCTAACAAAAGGAGAGACGCCAAGGGTATTAAAAAGAGGTGCGGGTAGGCTTCATTGAGGATTCACAGGATGTCTATTGATGTTAGGCATGAAAATGAGATGTAAAGATTTACAAAATGGCTGTCTTTCAAGAAGCTGGTCAGATACATATTACAATTATGTTTATCTGGCGGGAAATTATAGCTATTGCAACAGTCGGAGAATACAAGTTTAACATGCTTGGTTTAGATATATTTGCTGGTCCTTTCCTTATGTTCGATCACTGCCATGTACACAATCCCTTCGTCACAGTGACGTGGACTGTTTATGTGCACAAATGCAGGCAATGATGAGAGACCCGTTTGGAAACTATGTTGTGCAGAAGGTCCTTGAGACTTGCGATGATCAGAGCCTCGGTTTCATTCTTTCTCGCATCAAGGCCCACCTCAATACCTTGAAGAGGTTTACTTATGGAAAACATATAGTCGCCCGTGTGGAGAAGCTCATTGCAACTGGAGGTGAGAACCATTTTACATGGTTCACTGTTGATTTTCTTTTCAATCTCTCTTATCTATGTAGATATTCACTTTTGATCTCTGTTGGTGCTGCTTCTTTATTTTATGAACAACTGTGGTTTATGTTTGCAGAGAGGCGCATAGGGATGACAGCCTCATTTCCTTCTTAAAAAGATATTCATCTGAAATGCAGAAGGCTTTTTTCCATACCTCCCTGCTATGAGGAATAATACTAATGTACAGCAGATGCAGATGATGATTGTTACTGATCATCCTACTGTCGTCTTCAAGGTTTTAAGCTGTAAATAAAAGAGCAACATCTTACCTCCTGGTATAAATTATCTTCTCAAGGTAAATTTTAAGGTAATTTATATGCAGAGGTCTGCAAGAATAGACTATATTACTAGTAGAAAGAGAGGCCACCGGCACGTGTGTAGCCTTTACCAGAATAACTGCCTAGTTCCTTGCCCGACGGCAAAGTTCGAGTCTGTAAAGCGAAGTTAGCATTTTTTTTACTTTGATAATGTTCATGCGGAAGGACAACTTGTACGTATATGTACATATGATGGAATTTTGGGAAATAATATGCCATTTTATTGCAGTCTGCGTCCGCACAGGAACCCTCTACAGCACTGGTTGAATTTGTAATCTGGTCTATAAGCCAATCTCGCAGCCAGAATCTGTGTTAGCACACTGCGTTGTTTGCCTTATTTTTCCCCTTCAATTTGTTAAGTGTGCAAAAGTCTGTCTCTTAGAAGAAACTTCATCATCCTGATCTAAAATCTGCATAGAAGATTCTCAAAGTTGTGCAATTCCTAGTTGGGAGGTCGTTGATGAAACATTGTTGATTTGGGATGAAATCAGAATTTCTTAAAGCTTGGATTGAAGTTCTTAGAAAAGGGTTTTCTGATCAGTAAATAATCCAGCGAAGGCAAAACAAAATCTGCTAACCTTGGGAAAAACAGGTTCAGTTCCTGGGCGAGTGAAATGAATAAAGTTATAAGCCCCAACAAATTTGAATGAAGTTGGGATAAATGTACTGAAAATCTGTGAACTTATCATGAAAGTGTAATTAAATTTTAGAACTTTTGAAAAGTGTAAGTCAGTCTCAAAATTTGTTAACTTAATGCAATCAAGTATTTTATTATTCTCTTTCTCCAGGTAAAACATGAAGAACAAGATCAAAATAAGTTGTTTTGGTCAAAATATAATTTTTATTCTAAATATTCAATTAGATTAAAAAATAAACTAGATTTGAAATTTTACACAAAAAAATAATAATAAAGAAGAGTCAGAAAAAGGAGCGTCGGAAAGAGCCAGCAATGGTGTAGCAAGGGTCGCCGACCCTCGCCCGATCTAGTTGAGGGCTACCATTGGGAGGTTGGGCAGCAACCCCACCAGTGGTAGCCCTAGGCCGATTTGGGCCGCTACCCTCACCTATTGCCAATCACGGTTGGTCAAAGACTTGGCGACCCAAGCCAAACCCCGCCGCACCATTGTCGGCCCTTTTCAGCAATGATGGTCGGCAACAGCCATCTCCCTCTCTGCCTCTTTTTTTTTTTTTTTAATTTCCAAAATTCAGCTCATTTTTAATCTACTATAAATAACATTTATATTAAAAAATAAGTTTTGGACTAAAACGTTGTCATTTTGGACTTGTTGTTCATGTTTAAGCCAAGTCAGCACCATGTAAAAGAAAAAAAAATCAACTTCAACATTTTCCATTAGACCGAGTTATCAAAAAGACTTATTGGCACCGATTTTATAAGTTCTAAAACATAATTACACTTTTTGAAAATTTTAAAACTCAATTGCATATTCGTTTCAAATTTTAAGACTTCTAGTACACTTATCTCAATAATGGTGGTTTGCCGTTTTGTGTTTATCTGGATTGTTGGCTTTTTACTTTCTCATCGAAATTTAAAATACCATCTATACTTCAAAATATTATGAGAGAAATATATATGAATATGAATGTCAATGTAAGTACGCTCTAGAAAGATTTAAGAGTATTCTGCATTAAATAGGTCAGTGTGTACACCGTAAGATTTGGAAAAAAAAATTCTGAAGTAAAAGACACTACAAACATAATTCAAAACTAACATATCTCTTAAACCAAGAGGCACCTCGACACTGAAGACTGTTGCACCAGATTCAAGAATCTTCACTCTAACTCGTTCAACATCAACAATTCCTCGCGAAGTAGCAAAAATACTCTAGGTATATCGTTTTAAGTGTCGATCTTCCTCAATGACCATCCATTCCAGAGTACCCCCTAGCTCTAGAAATGAATACGACCTTGCATCTTCAAGTGCGTTGACTCTAGATGCAGATCATCAGACACATGGAACTAAAAATGGGAGGATGAACGAACAAAAGTTTACGGCACAGGGAACAAAATATAATGTGTGACGCAGCCATGACAATCGATCTCCGAAGACAGCATTCAGAAAGCAATACACCTCCCATCTCAAAAATCATGAAGTGAGATACAGTTGCAATGAAATCAGTCGACCATAATTTCAGGACATCCGCCATCACATTTTTTTCCTTTCTAGAATCTGGCGGATCAGGGCGACCTGCAAATTATTGAAAAGGGGGAAGCACAAATAGGAGTCATACTCTACATACAAATGACAAAGCAATGATGGAACTATCTGTTTCCTTTCGTCACCTCTCCATTTTGATCATAGCGATGAATTCTATAAATTTCAGGGTAAGGCTAATGTTAGAACAATCCCTGCTCAGAACATATCACAGCGAAGGACAAAAAAGTAGATACATTCGACCGGAACATGAACAACCTGACCAGATGAGATCACTTGTATTCACGTTAGCATCACTAAAATTCCCCGATAGGTCATATCAGAGTTTCAAGGAATATCTTCAAGAAATTCACAGGCCAGTTGTATCAATACACACTTCAGATCACTTGATCGTATCCCGTATAGCTTGAGTTTGGGAACCATAGCATTTCAAGAGCTCCTTCAGAGAAAGTGTTATGAGTCAAGGAGCAATGGGTGAAAGAAATGAAGTGCTTGGTAAATTATAATTGAGAAGTTCATCAAGAAGCAACTTTGATTATAATTGCCATTCGGAAAAGACTATATTCCAAAAGTCATTTGGTGTTTTATGTGACCAATTTAAGCTTTTCACTTTTTAATATGTTTAAGCTTAATTTTTACATTTAAGACGTCAAAAAAATTTAAAAGAAACTTATGAAAATCACATTTAATCAAAAAGAGTGATTCCATAATAATTAGCACGGTCAATATGCCCCATGGAAGAGAAGATGTTACCCTTCAAAATTGCAAGCATCCTTAGTTATAAGGTTAATACCACGACAAATCTCAAACTTATACATATGTGATAAATTTACCCAAATTATTTTTTCGACCACAAAAATAACAAATTTACCCCAAATTGATACATTTGTGATAAATTTACCCACCGTTAGTTTTCATTAAATCTAACCGTTAAAGTGTTAAGTTATATGACACATGTTAATTGACCGGTGTATCACCTCGGGGTTTTTACCCTTTGTTTGTCATAGATGTATCAATCTAAAAATTTTCAGGATATTAACCCAAATTTAATGGAGGGTAAATTCGTCATAAGTATACTAGTTTGAGATTTTTCGTGGTAAAAAAAATTAATTTAGGGTAAATTTGTCATAGATGTACCAGTTTTAGGATTTTTGGTGGTCAAAAAAATAGTTTTGGGTAAATTTTTCACAACCAAACTAGTTTGGGATTTTTCATGGTAAAAAAAAAATTTGAGGTAAATTTGTCATATGCGTACCAATTTCAAATTTTTCATGGTATTAACTCTTAGTTATATTACTAAACTTATATCTATTAGATCGGTGTAAATGCCATGGCGAGAAGATAAATTATCATTTGAAGTACCAACCCTCATTTACATAGTATATATTCATAATTAGGATCCAAATTTGCTCTTGTAAAATGAGAGTATCAATCACAGCAATTACGCAAAGTCATTGCCACTACTACAATTTTCACTCGCTTTTTATACGAATAACTTGGCATATTTTAGAATCTACCGCTTCCTTTTTAATACACCAAAACTAATTGAGTTTCTGATAGTAGTGAGGAAATGAGCATGGCTAGCCTCTTCTTCATAAACTATAGACCTCGTTGAAACTCCGGCAAAATAATATCTAACTAAGCCCCAAATAACTCTGTATATCTAGCATCTACTAATTTATATTTACCTACACAGCTATAATGTAAATTTAATCCCCTCCAACACACACATATGTACATGTTTGTGTACACATACATATAGTCAAAACTTCATCCTTACTTCTGGGTGGGTCTGCTTTGCGTAGACACAATAGACATATACAATACTATACATAATACACTATGTATATTACAGTATATATATGTATATATATATATATATATATATATATATATATACACACACACACACATAAAATATACACGAGTATCACCAGCTGTTCCCACCATCTAGTCCCAAATATAAATAAATTTCATGTTAAACTTACACACAAACAATACATTTTAAATCGGCGTTTCTTTTCCACCAATAAAATGAATTTCATCATCATAAGTACCATCGCCGGGATATGTGTACCATCCATTAACTCCAACGCAATCCTAAAACCAAAGGAGAAATATTGGTTTAAGTTTATTTCTACCTTTGTATTGTATAATCACACCTTACCTTAAAATATGGATAAATAATTTGATTATTCTTGATCTCCTCTAGAAGTTCCCTAAATTGTCGATATGATGATTGGATCCTATCATTTCCCATATGACATACTTTGTGAAAAACTAAACCAAACTACCTGTTTATGATTTCCCGAGTGTGTTGAAAGTGCTCTTGTACTAACCTATTACTATACCATGTCCTAAAATGTGAAAAAACATTTCATCCTTAGAGACCATTATGTGTTTCTAAGTTGTGCATTAAAGTATTAAATACAATCATATTCATTCTAAATATTTGATAGCACCTTATTTTATTCGCACTTTTGCCCATCAACTCACTCAAGCATTCATTTCCTGAATATGATTAAGGTCATGCAAGATTCTTTATGAATGTATGTTAGGTAGCAAACAACTAAAAGTTACCAAAATTCATCTTCCTCCTTTTTGTAGTTTTTCCTTTTGGGATGTTCAACCATGATTGGTCAAAGTAACAAAATACAAATTCAGACTAAGAGAAGTATTAAATAAGTTTGATCGTCCATCAAGAAAACAATTATCTCGACTATCAAATATAGGCAAACTCCATCTTACATTTAACCAGTCATACCTACACATCCTGAAGGGAAAAATTATGAAAAAGGGAAAGAGGAATTTTGACAACTTGTCGCAATAGCCACTCATGATGCAATTACTTACTATGTAGCATACATTCATAATGAACCTTGTATAACCTCAATCGTATTCGGGAAATGCATGGTTAAGAGAGTTGATGGGCGAAAGTGCCAATAAGATAAGGTGATATCAAATGCTTAGAATGGATGGGATTGTATTAAATAATTCAATGCATGACTTAGTAACACGTAATGGTCTTGAAGGATCTAGGAATATTAGTATCGCAAGAATACTTGGAATAGTGTCTTTGCATTCTAGGACATTGTAGAGGTAACAATTTAGTACAATAGCGTTTTCTGCACTCCGGAGAAATATAAGCAGGTAATTTTGACTTCGTTTTTGAGAAAGTATGCGGTATGGAAAAGGATATGCTACAATCATCGGATCGACAATTAGGAAAAATCCAGAGAAGATCAAGAATAATCAAAGAACATAACCATATTTAAAATGAGTATGATTACACAATAAAAGGAAGAAATAAATATAAAGCAACTAATATTTGCCTGTGTTTTAAGATTGCATTAGAGCTGCTAAATGGTACGCATACGCTAGCGGTGTTACCTATGTAAGATCAAATTCTTTTTATTGGTCAAAATGGAACATCAACTCAAAATGTATTGACTATGTGTAATTTTAACATGGAATTTACTTATGTTGAGGTCTGCTTGGGGAGGAAATAGCTCATGACACTTGCATCTTTTATGATTTTTACACATTAATACATATATTGATATATGTATGTATGTAATGTATATATATAATAATATATATACATTACATACATACATAGAGACATACATACATACATATATATATGTAGGATGATCAATTTTACATTATATGTGTAGATAAATATTAAGTACTAGACGTTGGATATCCAAATCCCACATGCTATTTGGGGCCATAAAAGGAAGTTAGATATCATTTCCTAGAGTTACAATGAGGCCCCACCGTTTAATTGTGCTCATTCCTCACTACTATCAGAAATTGAGCAAGCATTTGGCATATTGACCAAAAATAAGTGAAAGACTAAGGATATGCCAAGTTATCCGTATAAGCAAGTGAAAATTGTGGTACCGAAGAACAGCTTTACATAATTATATATAAAGAAACATCGTGAATGATACTTATTTCATGAAAGCAGATTTGGATCCCAAGTTACATGCATATTACATATACATATGTACATGGGTACAAATTTACATATATATATACATATAAATGTTTAAATTGATTACATAAAATATTAAAGCACTTTTGAAAAAAAATATGAGTGTAATTATATCAAAGTTGAGGCACTTGATTACCAAACATTCAATTGCTTTCACCGACTGCACTCTCCCCCAAATGAGCTTTTGAAATGCTAAGGTTTTCCCAAACTCACCCTAAGGCAGGTCTGTTCTTGCCTCAAGAGAAAGGCCCTTGCAAATACAGTGAATTGGATAAATGGGCTTTGAATTTACTTTACAAACACATGAACTTTTTGTCAAATACCTTTATGGGCTAATGGGCTCAAAGTGCATCGCCAAACGGACCATAGTCCTCAAGAGGGGAAAGGAATCTATGTTGGTGTGAATGACTGCGTTGGCTCCTATTAGAGAAATAAACAAAAGAAAATCAAATAACATTCATGACAGCACACATGTACACTGATACAAAAGATGAGTCATGGATCTTAGAAAGAAGTCGTTCTAGGATTAATGGATCAGCTTGAGATTTCTTGACATCATGACAGTCTTTCCTTTACAAACAGTCCCTAGCAACTACTCAGTAGCATTAGCATTGGCCTACAAGAATAAAATAAAATGACTGGGCTTCCCTAGAAGAGATCCTCAATTCAATATCATGATAGAGCTCTTCAACGACCCTGTTACAGAATTGTTAAAAAAAAAACTTCAACTTTTGCTTTAATTAGACTTTGCAAGAATGAAAATATACACTCGAACCAAGTCAAATTTTGTAATTCACTACCAGAATTTAGATGGAATATGCACTAAGGTTGACAACAATTATCACTAAAAGTAGACCAAGCTTGATGTACAAATTTATTCAAAGGCCACATACGGCCCCTTGGTTAAATAAAGTAAAATATCTTTATCCAGACTACAGTGGCTAAGTGTAAAAGGTTTAGCCTTTCATGTGGCTTTGCCATGACCTCTAATTGAAATATACAGCGCATAGACTGGCCACCATGATATCGATTTTAGAAGCTATTAGACCTACACAACCACAAGGACAGTACCTAGGACCCTTCCAATTTCACTTGCACAATTGTTCGAAGTCACAAAAGAGTAGTAGGAGCATTAATTCTAATGCTCTTAAGCGCTTCTCAACTCAATAATAGGCCTTAGCCTACCTACAAAGCCAATTAATCCACTTGCTCTCGTCTCATCTACCAACTAAAACGCTATGGATTCATAGTGAATGGTGAGAAGTGCGCATCAAGATTGATAAATTCAATCATATAAAGTAAAAGGCGTTTACAGCAATTAAAATATAATCTGAGCTCCTCCAAAATAAGCATTTGACGAGATGAAAAATGCCTCCTCTCAGGATGGCTCTAGTATAAGGCTTGGAATTGAAGACAAGCTAATGAAAGAACAAAAAGACAACTCACTCAGGACATGACAAACAAATGAAAGAGAAAGGGAAGAAGGGCGCAATTAAAGTGAACATTGCAAAACGAGTTTTTTGACACGCTTCCCTGAAAAAAGCATCATAATAACTTCTTGAGGCAACCCTAGTTACATTAATGTAGTTACTAGCTATATAGAAATGAAAAGCAATAGCACAAACACTAACCTCCTTCAGGATAAATAACTGGATACAAAACAAAACAAAACAAAAATGATAAGTTTATGCATCTCATAAATCAAGAAACTATAGAACTCAATACGACCCAGACAGAAGTCAATGCCATATTGAGTTTTAGAGCTCCAATTATGCTAAAATTACAGCATGATTTACTTATACCTTCAAGATAAAACAAACAGATTCTCCTCTCAGTACAGATATGCTGATGCAGAAACCTCAAAGTGAACAAGGTCTGGGGAGTGTACAGGAGAAAGGCAAGAAAAGGACTTGTTGAGGGAATGGTCAGCATCTTACCCTAATTACGTAACAAGTTCAACACTATTAGCATCCATTGAAATAAAAAACAAAGAAATCTTTGGGCCCAAGAAACATTTAACTAAGGAGAGCCAACAAGAAAAATACTATCTATTACTCGTGATTTTGTAATAATGCACAAATCATTGGAATGACCTCTTATAAAACGTAGTTCTTCCAATTGCAATACTATTAAATGTTCTCCATCATCTTAAGAAACACAGAAGGCAGCTTCTTGGCTTTATTATTGCATTTTGAGCTCCATCAGTGCTCTCCACCAACAAGAATCATTCACATAGTAGACTCGGCTTTTTCAGTTCTGTCTCTTCCACATAATCCAGATCCAGATCTTTCACATTTTCAATTTTGACAACTCGGTTGTTTGTCCGTCGCTTCTTCAAAATAACAGCGGACTGCTTCACCAACTTAATGTACTTTTGCCTCACTCTCAACATAGGATGTCTCTCTATTGCATTCTTGTCATTGTAAGCCTCTTTTAAAATCGCTGTACAAGTCTTGTTCCTTAGAGATAAATAAAAGACATGTGGGTGCCTCTCAAACGCCTTATGCACTTTCTGTGGCAAACCCAGATACTTTTTGAGGCATAAAAGCTTCTTCCTTTCAGCAGAATGCTCCACAAAGAGACTAAGTAATTCATGAAGAACACCCGCAACTCGTTTCTCTGCTACGTCACTATCTGGATCCAAGTTGGAGCAATCCTCATAAGGGGAAACATAAGGCATCTTTTGAAACTCCTTCAACCAAGCATCAATCTTTTTTCTCATCCTTACACCCTTAGAGGGAAAAAATGGGAATTCAATTGCCTCCATCAAATCTCCATGATCCAATCCTCTCTTCAAGGCATTCTTTTGCAACATAGACAAGACTCTCTCTTGAGAATCAACAGCTAATCCCCTTAAGCCATCTCCCATATCCACAACCCTAAAACAATCGTCCAGATTTTTTTCAGGGTCATGGAGAAAATCATCAGGCAACCCCAAATACCACTGCATCCCTTGAATGATCTTCAACGGCAGAACTCTGTTCTTACTCATAAGTATGAACTTCCTCAGCCTATTCCTCAGATCCTCCTTAAATTCTTCATACACCCTCTGTTCTTCTCTATCTATCTCAACGGCTTCTGGGGTTAACCTAAACCAAGGCAGATTGTACTGGGGGCCAGTAAACTCCTCAAAAACTGATGGGTACAACCTCAAGAACCTCGCAACCTTTATGGGTATGCCAAATTCTAATCCTCTCTTTGAAACATCGGAGATGGGAATGCAGCCATTGGGGCCTTGGGCTATGCAGTTTTTCAAGGAAACTATGCGCTTAAGTTCGATGGACTGGTGGATATGCTCGATGGAGTCATAGTAAGAGTCCTTTTTCCATTTCATATATACATCAACATAGCAGCAAACCTGAGTGTACACGCAAGGAGGGTTTTGGCTTCGGCACAGCGATGAGAATATCGGACTTTGAAAACCAGAACACCGCAACAGGTTCTTCAGAGTTCCAGCGCTGTACCTCTTGCACAACATCGTCAACAAAGACAAAGCCGGAAGTGTGAATCAGCTGTGATCATCAAACGGAGTTGAAGACCCAAGTCACAGGCACTTCCAGACGGTGTCTCGACTAGGGCTGAAGATGGGAGGTCGCACGGTTGCAACAAAGGTGGCATTTTTACAAACACTTACGGTGCATTGAGGATGGCCGAGCACAAACCCACGAGATCAAAGCTGTGCAGAAAGCGAAGGCTGCGGATGCGATGAACGAGGAGACACGGAGAGCGCGCTTTATTGCCCTGAACTTTAAGTCCCCTCTCAATTCTACCCTAATTTTTTTCTATCCTATAAAAAACCCCAACTTTATATTTTATGTCTATAAACCACAAACTTTTAATTGAGTCATAAATCTATCTTCATTACCAAGCACGAGCTATTCGAGCATCCTCAACGCGAGCTCTGCGATCGCGATAGATGAAACATTTCCAAGAGCAAGGAATCAATAAATCAAGCGCAAAATCAATCAGGGCAATCTTGATAGACGATTAATGGAGACAGATTAAGAGCTAAAATCAACATTGGTGATTTTTTATGAGATAAAAAGAATTAGAGTAAAATTGAAATTAGACTTAAAACTAAGATTTGTTATATGCGACAAAAAAAAAAATTAGGGTAGAATTGGGAGTGAACTTAAAATTGGAGATTTTTTTGGAAAAAAAGATTTTTTTATGAGACAAAAGGTAGAATTGAGATAAGAGTTGAGATAAGAGTTAAAAGTTGGAGGTTTTTTTAAGATACTTAGCCCTATTTATACTAATCATTATCATAACTACATTATTGATAAACCTAACAAATAATACGTAGAAATGATGGATCTCAAATGTAGGTCTCTCGATTCATAGATATATTTCTGCGGTACATATAATATTATAGTTACCAAGAATTTACTTAATTAAATGAATATAAAGAAAAATCTTTTTTCTCGCTTTTAGATTTCCTAAATTACTGTTCCTTTCTTTCTCTCGTATTCACTCATTTCTTAAATAACGATAAATTCCTTTTTGTCCTTTTACTTTTATACCCTTACTTTCTATCGTATTATTTTAATCATAGTAATATAAAAAAAATCTTAATAAATTAAATTATATACAATTGGGAAGGTTTTATACAGAGATTAGGGAAAGAGAGAGAGAGACAATGTGGGGACTAGGTTTTATTTTTGTGTACTTACCATAAGTTTTCAATCGATAGAGGTCGTACGCAATGTGCATAAAAGTGATAGGTTTAGAGATACTTATTTAGTCCCATTATTATTATTATTATTTAACTTTATTATCTTTTTATTATGATATATTGACATGATTAATGACAGATTATGTAGTATTACAGAGTGAAAATTGATGGCGAGACTATTCAAAAGGAAGCTACCCAAGCAAATGAAAGAATGATGGCCTCATAGGGGAGGGGGAGGAATCCCTCTAGACCCACATTCTCATTTTCGCCCCTTTCGGACCCCCGGACTACACGCGATGAAGCCCCCGGATCATCGAAACAGGTACACGCGATGAAGCCCCCGCATCATCGAAACAGGTACGTGCTCAAATTCCCGAAACCCCGAAATTTTAACGGTCGGCTTCTCTCCCACGATAATATCTATGCTAACTATTATTGTCATAATATTGGAGAACGGCCTTTCAACAAAAGGGTACCTTTACACGAAATCGATACAGGTGGGTAGGTAGATGGAGATGATTTGGCTCAGCATGTTCTACTGGGGGGAAGTTTCAACCTGCCGTCGACGATTATCGCCACTATAGCAAAAGCTTTTTCTCATTTGCTAAGAGACGTCGCAAAGTGGGGCAATCCAAAGCCTGTAAGAAAGACCAAAAGCCAGCACAAGAGAATGCCTACAGAACCTGTTCTAATATGTACAAATAATGAACCAATCAATCAATGAGAATCTGAACCCCTCTCCCACTATTTACAAGAGATGAAATAGAAGGTGAACAACAAGAGTCCGAGGGCTCAGAGGAGAAATATGTACAGAGAGAAAGAAACTGAGAGAACACTGTCATCACTAGCTAAATCCCATACGTAAACATCATCGCCCTTGGGCTAGTTATGGATGCGCGAAACGCAGCGCAGCCATCACAATGGACTACCGACGACAGAATGGAGAAAGTAATAGAGCTCCTCCAATCGACAAAACATGAAGGGACAATCCAAATGTGATGAGAATGGTCGAGCATAATTTCAGAACACCCACCACCACTTCTTCTTTTTATAGTCCGACAGTTCAGGCAGCTCTGCAAACCATTGATGAGAAAGAAGCAAAAAATCGAGTCATATCACAACATAGAAAGCACAGAACCGAACAATATGCTTCATTTTTTTCCTCTTTCTTCTATAACCATCTAGGTAAAGCTGACGTTGACATAAATCCCTGGCAGCAGCACTCATAAGAGCAAAGGATAGAAAAAAGTAGAGATGCCTGATCGGAACATGAACACATGATCAGATGAGATATCACTTACATTTATGTTAGCGCCACTAAAGCTCCCTAATAGCCATAGCAGAGTTTTAAGGAAAATCCACAACAAATCAACAGGCTAATTGGACTACAGTTGGCACACACACGATACCGCTTTGTTGAATGAAAAATAGAGTCCTCAACGGCAAAAAAAAAAGTTTGTTCATGGAAACAGCAGTGGCTTCTATTAGAGAGCGTTAACAAGAAGAAAATCATGTAACATAAAGTACAAGTGCGTATAAAAGATGAAGACAGGTTTGACCCTTCCACATAATTACAAAGAACACCTACAACTTTCTCTTTCTAGCCTTTGGGAGTTAGAAAAGCTACACTTGATACCATTAACATGAGAAACCTTAGTCAGTTTTTGTAATCCACTGCCTGAATTACGACGGAATAGCATTATGGTTGAAAACAATTATCGCTAACAAAAAAACCATTCTATATGCAGACCAGCTTGGCCTAATAAAACTGCAAACCTTTGCTGGAAAAATATATTTATTCAGATAAAATGTCAATGGTTTAGGCTATTGTGTGGAAGCCTTGAACGTTGATTGCACTATTCAGTACGTACACTGGCCACTGGGCATGATGCAATATCAACACTAGAAGCTACTAGGCCAAAGTGGGCACAAGGATCCGATTTCACTCACACAATTCTTCCAAGCTCCACAAGAGATCTAGGAGCTTGGGTTCTATAATTTATCAAGTGCTTCTCAACTCAATAAAAGCCACTGCACATAGAGCTAACACGATGCACGTGTTGTTGTCTCACATCTCCACTAGCAACCACAAAATGTCTAGATTCATATGAGTAGCGAGATGTTCATGAAGATTGCTAAATTCAATTATATCAGATAAAAGAAGGTGTTCTAGGAGTAACTGAGGTCGTCAGCATCCTTTAAAAGAACCATTTGACAAGGTGAAAAATGCCTCCTCTCACGTTGGATGTTGGAGAAGGCTTAAAACTAAAGACAAGCTAATGAAAGAACAGACTACATAACTTATACAGCACTTGACGAACAAATGTATAAGTAGAAGGTGAAAGAGGGAATATCTGATAAAAAAAATCAAAATCTGAAAGAGAAAGCTTGTTGACATGAAAAATTAGTCACCCAAAACCATATGAATGTATCTGACCAAAAAAAAAAAAAAACTATATGAATGTACCACGCTTCTTTTGGCATCACCAAGACATGCAAAATTAGTCACTTAAAACATACACAGAACACACCTTTTAACTTCCTAAGGCAACCCCAGGCAACAAAAGCACAAAGACTAACCTCCTTCAGGATAAATTGAGTTGTAGTGCACCTCTGCCCAGAAACTCAAGAAAATGACTGGAAGTAAAACGGAAATTGTAAGTTTATGCATCTAGTTCTGTAAGCTAAAGAACACAACAGGATCATGAAACTCATATTAAATACTCAGTAGCACATATCCACAGACATAATAAACAAAGAATACTTTTGACCCAAGAAATAATGAACAAAGAATAGTCAACCCATAGATGTACTATCTAGAAACGATGAATAGTGTATTCATGCACAAATCATTGGAACAACCACGATGTCTTTAGATACCCTCAAAACTTAGTCCTTCCCATTGCAACAGATTACAAATAAAATGATGGAAGAGATGACAGCATACAAATTTAGAAAACCCACATGCTAACGGCCTCTGCAGATTAAATCAAGAATATTAAATAACCTGATTGGATTTTGACCAATCAGTATGAAAAATTTCATGGAGCATCCACCTTGCAGATTAACATTAAGGTCTTATATTCATCTTTCCTTTGAAATACTGCAGTGTGATGCATAGAATCATTTAAGCCATGGTAGAGATCAAGAATTACCAGAACGATCATCTTCTCATAATGACAAGTATTAAAGCAAATGTTACCTCGCATAGACTTGGATATATGTGGAAGGATCTCAATGTAGCACGTGTCCTTAAAAGAAGTGATCACAAAAATCTTGACTCCATACTGCAATTGAGCAAGAAGTATACATTATAATTCTATCTACTGACAGAGGGGGAGAAGTCACTCGGGCTCCGTTCATTTAACTAATCAAACCACCACAAAACAATGACAATCACAACTACACCTTTATCACCAAGTTAGATTCGAATAGAAGATTTTGCTACCAAACCTTTTTTTCTTCCTTTTCAATGACACAAAGCACATCATCGCTTTAGATATTCACATGTTCACACCACTATTCACCAGCACACTTCTACTGGCCCAATAATGGTGGCAGCTAAACCACAGGAGTCGATTAATAAGAGGTCAATCAGAAAGCAAACTCTACCCCCAATCAACAGCCTCACACAAAGCTATCATTACAAAGGTGTTTACCAGATGAAGTGAAATGCCATCCACATAAAGGTAATGATGTTTTAGATTCTACATTCACCCTTGTAAATTTAGTTAATCAATATATAAGATTTCTTAACTCTTAAGTCATTTTTTGCTCTATCCTTCATTACAAATACTTTGTAATGAAAATTATTACAAAGATATAAAAAAGAAAAAACAAATAGATTAACCAAGAAGTATTCTTGTAGGAGATTAGCAAATATACATCTGACAGTTAAATCTTACTCATACATCAAGTATCACTAAACCACAATAGCCAACTGATACAGATTTTGTCGTGGCCAATTTATCAATTAAGACACCAAGGGGGCCATGTAAATAAGGTTGAATGGAAGGGGGAAAGGGTCATAGATCATACGGAATCTGCAGCAGCTTGCAATGTGACATGATCACCCCATTCTCCACTCCTAGTCATCCAAAACAAACAAAGATAAATCAACAAATTCTTATGTCAGCAAAGGATGAGAATAACCAAATATAACCGACTGCCTACTTGCTCATTTTCTTCAAATAGTCCCCAAAAGCCATTGGGACATAGCCATCATACATCTGTGGACATGACTTCAGCTGAATATATCAACAATCAAACAGCCGAAAGAAATAACCATCAGAAATTGTTGCAAAGAGAATCATTTTAAATCCACACTACAGCTGTGGACTACCTGTTGAATAATTTGCTCCCTGACAAATTTGTGGTGCTCAGGTGTTCGATACAGTTGGTCTGATAAAGCACGAAACTGATAAAAAGTTCGAGCAATGAGTGTCTTGACCACATTTGTTAATAAAAGAACATGTAAGCACCGCAAAAAAGGAAAACAGCCTCAACAGCCAGAAACAACTGCCAATAGAGAGGAGAGAGATTGATGCATGGTCAAAACATGAGACAACGCATAAAAATTTAATCACAGTGACATAATGAAAATGATGATACTTGATCTATGGAACACATGATTCACGCTACACAGAAATCTAATATCTATGAAGATTCCACGATCGATGGAAGTTTCAGTGTGTTCACCAACCTGGCAATTACCATCTCCCTGGACTTTATTTTCAACAAGATCGTATAACTGTAACCTGGAACAGATAAAAAAGATTAAACAGCATGTAAGTCTGCATGATATCAAGTAGTTGGGGCAGATAGCTCCACTAAATTCAGTATAACTAGAAGACAACGGTACAGTTCAAGCTTTCAAGGTATTTGTCACACCACAATCATAATTTAAGAAGCAGAGATAAAATACGCTGAAGTCCCAACTTTTTTTCCCAATTTGCATAACTTACAAAGAAAACATAATCGATCATATATATGATAGTGAAGATAGAGAAAATACACATAACAAGACCTACATGGTATACTTATTAATGTAAGAATCCAAGCACTGTCTCAATCATTGTACCAATAGATGGATTTATTTTCCAAATAATTTTCACCTATTGTAGAAATTTTCTAGATCCATCCTATGTGGATACCAAACCGGTTCTCTTGATAAAACCACCAAAGAGTAGACCGCTAAGAGGAATTCCAAGGAACACCACTGAATATGAATTTTATTTTGTAACTCAGATAGAACCATCCACTTGACAGTTAAATATCTGATCATCCAACAGAAGTATTGATATGAACAAGAGCTGTCTAGCTTTGGTAAAACAAAAAGGAACAATACCTGTCTAGCAGTCTTTGATGATCCGACACCTCGTCTTCTACAGAAGGTATCTCGCCGTTAATTTTAGGCACATGCTGCAATAAGAATCAGAGAAAATATGAGCAGCAACATTTCGATTACAAGGAGATGGAAAAGTACAGCATATTTAAACAAATTTGCTAGCACAGCTATGTCGTTGCTCCGTTAACCGTTAAAAGCAAACTGCAAGCTAAGTGTTACAAACATGACCACATCGTAAAATTGGCAAGAACAGAAAGCATTAAGTCTTCCTAATTAAACTTTTTCTGAACAAAGGCTCTGAATGCGCTCAAAGATAGTCATGGCATCAGCATTTTACTGGTCACAGCAGCACGTAATTTTGGGCATTCAGTTGAGTGATCAATAGTGGACATTGGAGCAATCAATCATCCTATGTATTGAGAGGCTCTAGTGCATGATGGAGAAGCGACATTCCAAATCACCATACTGAAGGTTTTAAAAATGATTAAAATGATTAAACTTTTTCTGAACAAAGGCACCGAATGCACTCAAAGATATTCGTGGCATCAGCATTTAACTGGTCATTGCAACAGATAATTTTGGCCATTCACTTAAGTGATGAATATTGGACAATGGAGCAATCGTTCATCCTATGTATTGACAGGTTCGTGCATGATAAAGAAGCAACATTCCAAATCACCATACAGAAGGTCTTAATAGGTTGGCCACATCACAGTATTTTACTGAACAACCATCTGACAATGCAGCTCATTTATGGGTTTCAAGTCCTTCAACACGGTCCTTATCCATAAGGGGAATGGATGCTAACCTCATTACACAATGCATTGCCCAGACATGCTTAATTCATCACAACTCTTATCCGTGCAAAACCCCAGACTGTGCCCTACATCCATGAGATACATGGACGAATATTCTACACATGTCAAGGCAACTCTTGCTTAAAAACCTCTTTCTAATGGCAACTGGATAGAACTTCATTTAGCCTAGCAACATGCTATGACTTAGAACATCGTCATTGTTTAGCAGAGAAATGTAACAAACAAATCTTTGTGCTCTAAAGGAGAAAAGTTGACAGTGAGCTCAACAAAGGCGGTGGAAACACTCACAGGAACAGGGACCATCTGATTCAACCGCTTGCCAACTTCACCATCAAGCACAGATTCATCTGCTAGGTGTAGCATATCCACATCATCATCAGAGCCTGATTTTTCTCCTGGGCTGGAACATGAATAAGCCTTTCCCACCTCATCACGTATTTCAACCTCTTTCCGATCTTCCAATTGTTGACCATTCTCCCATCCTGTGTTTAGGAAAAACTTGAAACTAAGAAGGTCGCAACAAAGCCAGCAAAGAAACACCAGAAATTAGCTCACCTTCAGCATCAGAGTATCTCTTTGAAGGAGCGAGCCAATCCTGGGTCAAAACTGAAGCTTGTAATTGTTCATTGCCAGAAGTCGACGCACCAGACGCTTCTTCAAGAGCGAGTCGCGAAAGTTCTTCTTGTAAAGCATGTGCAATAAGCTCATCATTCTCCACACTTGGTTGTTCTGCTTCAATGTAGCCTGGTTGTTCTGCTTCGACGTAGCCTTCTCTAACATATTCGACACTACTCAAGTCTGGATCATATCGAGTTACATTGCCACATGAACCAGCGTTGGAAATAGAGCAAACATCCAGAAGATTGAGGCCCCAGCGTAAAACATCGGGATCTTGGTTGTACATGGTCATGTCATCCAGTGCAATGTACAACCAACTTGACGAAATAGAGGAAAATAAAAGATCTGGATGACAAAAACGAGGAATCTAATTATATCCAAAGCCATACCATGAACGATCAATCCTATGCATTCAGGTAAAGAATATTCTTTCTATTGGCAAAGAAGTTAATAAAATTGGGACCATAACACCTTCTAGTAATTACTCATAGAACCAAGCTAACAAGACAAATTACTATGAAAAGTTACAAGAACCATATCCACTCAAATTGCCCAGATGCAAAATGAATCAGATGTTCAGATAGCACAGCCATCATACGATCTCAATTGCAAATAATTAGAAGAAGTGGGCGGCTACCAACGTTCAAGCATGGACATGGACAAAAAACAATAGTCGAAAATAATACAAAAACTCCGTGTCTCATTCATAACTTCGACAACGTACGAACCCATTTATGATTAGCAATGAAGCAAAGGCAAAGAAAGAGTGGAAATCAAGTGGTTCGACAAAGAGACAAGAGATGACGCCGACCCTACGAAAAGGAATACGAACTTCCACATGATCAGACAATTAAGAACCAAATTTTCAGCCAGAACCCCTCATCTCCAAAAACAGAGCTTTTCTTCGCAAACCCATGTCCTTAAACGCCGAAACGAGACCCAAATCATCAACAGAAGAACAAAACAACACGTCAAATAGGAAATCAACGACAAGTAATTAAGGGGGGAAAAAAAAAAAAGGAGAAACTTTTGCATTCTCAAGTCAAGGGATAGAGGACAGAGCACATACCTTCGAATCAAAGGGAAAGTATTGAATCGAGAACTAAAACTTTCCCAGCGGAGAATTACAGATCTTTTTTCTTGCACCCGTACTGCGGCTGTTCATCCCCTTTGCGCCTTTTTCTTCTTTGTCTTCTTCCGCGGTTTTATGGTGGGGTTTACTGAAGCATACGTCACGAATCGTCGAAAGTCGGGGAAGAAAGAATTGTATGCGGGTGGCGTGGCATGATTTTCTTGAAATCTTTTTATGGGTGATGATATTTTCTTTCCTTTCCGAGGGGGGAGTTGAATTTGCGGGAGCTGATTTGCTTTTTGTAGGCTTTGCGTTTGGGAAACCAAAACCGCCGCAGCCTGGCGTGGGAGGGGCACCGGCAACCGGGAAAGACGGTTCCTCGGCGGCTGTGCCCTTTGCCCTCTGCTCCTTGGTTGGGTCGGGCGGGTCGCATGGTCGGTCCTCGGGATGTGGACCCCCCAATTTAAAGAAATTCGGAGCTTTTAACCTAGTAAATAGAAAATGGACAAAACAATGAAAAAAGAATATTATAATTTTCAGCACTGACAACATATGTAATAATTAAAGCTTCGAAATTTAAAATATTTTATTATTGAATATAGTTAATAAGTATTTCGAACACTAAGAGTAAAACAATGGAAAAAAAATTACAATTTTCTACGCAAAAGCTGCCATCAATATATGTATAATTAATGCTTCGAAAATTAAATATTTTATTACTAAATATAGTTAATAAGTATTTCAAACACTATTTAACAAGATCTGTACAAGTACAAATAACTTTGGAGTTTGTATTGAAAATTTGCTTAATTATATTGCGATTTTTTGTTAATGCGGCTTGGAATCGTGCAAATCACTACTATTAACAAGTAGGGAAGCTTCATTTTAGCGAAATTAGAGCATAAGAGACTCATTTGGGGAACTTCATCTTTAAGAGCTCGATTGCCTAAATTAATAGTTCAAGAGTCATTTTAGAAAAAAGGGTACAAGTTGAATGACTATATATGTATTTATTGAACAACCAATATTTTAAAAATTGAATTGGTTTCCTATAAAATGTGCTTCGAAAATGTTCCGAAATATTCGATAACATGATCCTCGTAAGCACGTGGAGATAATTTTATGATCGCGGAGGACCTCATGAAGATCACGAAGATTACAACATCTAGTTCTTGAAGAACGGGGTTTGACTTTTAATATTGTAGAGAGGGAGAGGGGGGGGGGGGGGGGGGGAGAGAGAGAGAGAGTAATATTCCACAATTTTGGCAATAATATTCCATAATTTAGGCATCGAGATGTCATGGATGACAGGCATGAACGTGTCCTCTTTCAAACCATGCAATAAAGAATTAAGCAAAAGGATTCCAACGGCAGACATTTTGGAATGTTCTCTTAGGAACATTCACATTTGCACTCAACCTAATTCTTCAAATTGTCTTGATATATCCATAATCTTAAATCTTATCCCATCGAAAAGGTCAAACACCAGGGCATTGCTGTTTTTACACGTATATCTTCTTCTTCTTTTCCGTTTGGCCCAAAAAAAAAATTGCTACATATATTCAAAGCGTTCAAATTTTCATTCGAAATCGAAAAATAAAATTTTCTTGAAGCCGATTCAAGAAGGAAGCCCGCCTTGTAATTGGTTTTAACCACCATGGAGATTCGTCTAGTCGGATAAGCGATATGGCGATTATAAAGCTAATCTGTCATCTCTTCTTTACGCACGGCAAAGATCATGTCATGCATGATCTTTTGGGTTACCCATATGGAATATGTGATTTCAAGGTTAATATGTCATCTCTCCTTTGAGGACAGTCGGGGTTGTAGGATTTATCACCTTAACCACCAAAGTAATCGGTCCAGCCGGATAAATGACTTTGCTCGATAACTAAATAAACATTAGCCACTCTATTTAGCCATAAGGTTTTTGAATAACCTCAATGCATTTCAAGCCCCTCTAATAAAGAAAATAAGCAAAGAAATGTCTATATTCAAAGCTCATATTATTTGGAAGAATAAAAAAAAAATTTGGGATTTGATCAGGCCTATCAATTCCCATGAGTTCCTCAAAAATAAATAACTAAAAATTACAGAAGAAGTTGATTGAAATACGAGCTTAATCTTCTCCTAGTGAAGGTTAAAAGTTAATAAATTATCTATTATTGGGTTAACATAATTTAGTAAACATGATCCGATCCGATCCGATCCAATGACTAAGCGATCTTAAATCCGCTCGTCCGCACGATGTCCGAACTAGTATTAGACGCTTACATGAGCATGACTATAGTTTCCTTAATTAATGCTTAATCTTAGGTAGAACAAGTACACCTAAACATGATTGTCGCTGCTCATTTGTAAACGAGAATGCTGGTCACTGGTCAATGTTGAAACCCTCTCCTTTTTTTGTTATTTTTGTCATTTTTCCATCATTATTTTCTCTTGATTTAGGACTTATTCAATCCACCGATACGACGTCGCACTATTCATAGCCGCATAGCTGTCTTACGACACCTTGGGTTAAGAGAAATATGTGTTCCCTTTAGCAAGCATAATTTTCTATTGAACTAAATTCATACGGGAATGCCATTTTCTTGAGGTGAAGCATTTGCATTGATATAAAGTGAAAATTACCAAAAAATTCATACACCTATTACAATTATGTCAATTCAATCCTAATTTTTTTTGGCTAATTAAGTACTAAATCTTATCAAAATTTTCAATTAAGTCCATCCGACTAATTTTGGCTTGAAATTGATAACATGGACATCACCGTTCTATGTAACACTACCGATTTGAAGTGGAGTTTTTTGATATTTTATAAATTTTATTTCTTTTATTTTCTTCTTGTCAGCCACTAGGCACGTAACCGTGAGCCCTAACCCAATGGTCGGGGAGGTCGCCAAGCATCGGCCAATGGCCTCTAGTGGCCCTAAACTATAAAAAAAAAAAAAAAAGGCATAAGAAATTAATAAAAATAATTTTAAAAAATCTACTTCGATGCCGACGATCTCACGTAGGGACGGTCTATATCATCAATTTTTTGGTCAATTTGGCCCAATAAACTCATTTGACACAAATACAAAAGATTTATGATCCAATTAGTCAAAAGAGATTTATGACTGATTTGGCATAACTAAAATAGGTTTGAAACATTCCTAGTAATTTTCTCTACATATCACTTCTTTTCATGCACACGTTCCGCATGTATGCAATTACGTTTGAAATTATAATACTAAATTTATTTAGGGACGACATCGACACTTGTTAAAACTGAGACGAAATGGTGTTTTCTTAGCTAACTGATATAATCTTACAATGGTATAATGAGACAACCCTAGGGACAAGAAGTAAATTTCCCTATGAATATTCTCTATTCATACAAGTCTGAGGCTTCTATAGAATGGAACAACTGCAGAAAGACATGGAGAATGAGCAAATCTGACAAGGCAAGGTGAACAAGCAAAACATGACCACTTCAGGTCATCCGTCTATCTGAATCTTAATGGGCATCAGTCCTTTCATCCTCAAAAACTCATCATCCTTGTTTATATTGAGTTGCTTAACAATAATTGAATACTTGCAGTTGTATAAACCCAGAAGTGGCATTCACTCAGCTCTGTTAACATTCCTACACTTCCAACACTTCTGTAAAATAAACACAAAACTGGACAATATACATGTTGTGTAGAACCTGAAAAACAGCCAAAGGTTGTAGAGGAAACCTTACAACAGTTGATTACCTCATCCTAAGTAACCGAACAAGAAGGCGAATACCTTGGATTCGCCTCCTTGTTTTAGCACGTCTTCACGAGCTTCGGTCTCCACGTCCAACAAACCAACCACCCCATCTCTCCAGTTATTGGATCCAGAAACCTCCTCTTAAATCGCTCTTTTCTCGATTTTTCCAACTCATCGTTCATTGCTACACTTCTCAATGGGGCTTTAGGACTTCTGGTTTCCATTGCTTCCACAATTCGGTCCACCATTGCTAAGACTTCGCTCATCTTGGGCCGTGTCTTGGGATGCCGTACGAGGCACCGATTGGCCACAGAGGCAAGCCTTTGGGCGGACCTGAGAGAGTACTCGCCTTCGAGCCGTGGGTCCAGGATGGTTTGGAACTTCTTCATGTCAGATAGATTTGGCTTGATCCATTCCAGAAGCTTCTGCTCATTCTTTGGCCGGTTCCGGTCCAAAGGGCGGCGACCCGTGATGAGCTCATAAAGAAAAATTCCATAGCTCCAGACATCACTCTTAGTCGTGAGGTGTCCAGTTTGGATGTACTCAGGAGCAGCATAACCAATCGTTCCTACCACCTGTTTCAATAGAGAAACATTGCTCTTTACTTCTGTCCTCAGAAAATACTGAATTCAAAGGAGAAAGCAACTAGGCAAATCAGGAAATGTTGGTTGCTGGAAAACTTTATAGGGGATTGAAAAAAAGAAAAAAACATTTCTTGTGATTTGGATAAAAGGCTATCCTCGATAAACTGACCAGAAAATTGAGTCTCCTGTGGTCGGGATTTTTGTCATAGATTGTAAAGGAGATCGACGTTTCATAAACCTCAAGCATTGTCATAGAATCAATATCAACGTACCAAGGTTGAGATATGACTATCTCCACTTGAAGGCCCTAGCCTCGCTAATCCAAAATCTGATAGCTTGGCATTCCAATGGTCATCCAAAAGTATGTTTGATGACTTGAAATCTCTAAAAATGATCTGTTCCACAAACAGGTTTATAAGAGAAGTGCAAGATTAAGTGAACAGATAAATGGAAAACAAAATCACTGCCAGGCACAAATAAAATATTTCACAAAAGGGAAAATTGCTAGAAAAGTTATAATACTCATTCTGGAATATAAGTCAGTTATGATTAGTCAGTTTGGTTCTCAAACTACTCGAGAGATGCAACGGGTGCTTCCATCAACTCAACCAATTGAGAATTCTCTGGCAGGGAATTAATAAAAATCGAAATCAAAGATTGCATCCTACTACCACCTAGCATCTCTGAGACTGCTTGGCATGACACATTCTGTTGCATTGCTCCCAAAATATGCTCTAACCTGAACCATCATGAATAAAGAACTCTCCCCTGAAGGGAGGCCCACTCCATCTCTCTATTACTTCCTTTCTGAACTTCATGTCCATTCGGTTCCTCCATAAAACATTTATCAGATCCCAAAAGTATATTAAATGCAGACTTCTCATTATACTCTCCAAATAATATACTTGTTCAGCTATTCATCTAATCGACTTGTGCTGTGGCCCCTTTGTCTTTTAATTATCCCCGTCGATGCTCCACCTCTCTCTTACTACCCATTTAAATTCTTTCTTCAATCCCACCAAGCCAATAACTCAATAACTTATTTCAAGCTCTTCTCGAAATACTTCCTCAGCCTATAGGAATCCAGACCAGAAGACACCAAGTTCCTATGCAACTAATTTTCTATCGTGTGAAGGATCACCAATTTCTCTGGTGCTTCTGAATGGAAAACTATGCAGTATGAAGTAAACTCTAGTAGCACTCCCAACATCACACATGAGGACGCACAATATGTTGGGACTAGTAATGAGTAATTATTGTCTCAGGCGAAGCATGTGTTACGTAAGTGTTACCAAAGATCGTTGCAGAAAGAAAATCGGGAGTCAGTCAAAAACAAGATATTAGCTAGTAAAAATCCATGTCTTCCACAATTGATATTGCTAAAAAATTGAAGCAGTGAGAGAGCCAACCCTATACACTAGAACGGTTCATGTATTTTACAGATTGGGTCATATTCCTCTTGATCATATATGCCCAGGATTCACTTGTTTTCAGGCCAGGATAGGCCAATCTCCCCGGATCTGATAGCCAAATTGCAGGTATCATTTACTCTACCAATAAGCATAGCACCTAAAAGTTTCAGAGGACAGCTTCACTGCCCAAGCACAAATTCCCTGGCACTGATGCTCTCTTTCATTGCAATAGGCTGTTTTTACACGAAATCCTTTTCTTTAAATAACACGCTTAGGTGCATTCCATCGAAATGCCACATCATAATTCAAACGAGAAGAACTAAGGAAACTTAAAGGGAATAACCTGGAGATCATTCCTAACATCAAAATGCCATATCATAATTCAAACGAGAAGAACTAAGGAAACTTAAAGGGAATAACCTGGAAATCCATTCCTTCATGGAGGTAGGTTAGCCCTCGTGCAGAATCCTGGGCAATCTTTATTCTCATGGTCCATGAAAGAGGTGTCTGGAACCTGCTGGACAAGTGATCCTGCACACTGCGGTTCGGCATGTATTCATATACCAGCAGACGCTGAATGCCTCTCTCGTCGTCTTCGGCACAATAGCCTAGTAATTTCACCAGATTTGGATGTTCAACGACACCCAAAACATTTACTTCTGTAATCCATTCTTTATGACCCTGCAAGCAGAAGAGTGAAATGAGTGAAATTTCCAAGATGAGAAAGAGATAGAATCTCACAAGAATTTGTCAGATGATTTCCTTTTTCCAATAAGGAAAAACTTTACTAAGATAATCTGTTTGAAGTATCCCTACACATCACATGATCTTAAGTAATTAGACAGTGATAAAATTAAATACAAGGAAGTTATCCATGTTGCGTGGAGGTGAAACTTAAGAGAAAGCCTAAGCAGAGAATAACTCCCCTAAACCACATTTATTGAGAATAGCACATCACAACATGTAAATAGGGTTTTTATTGCTTCTTCTAACTTTATAATTGTGAATTGTTACCTATTTGTCCAACTGGTTTAGAAGGAGTAGTAGATACATAACACATCCACCTTTAGCATCTATGGAAGGAATTATTATGTCTGTCCAAGAGTCAGAAATTGTTGACTACAGTTACAGTCTTGAAGGATATTGGACAGAAATTGTAAGCCTCAAAACACAGAGGAGTCACATAGTACCATTATATGATACTCGATAAAATTCAAAAACACCAATTAAAAAGAAATTCCAAAGGTTCATATATGACCTAGCCTTTGAAGTAACTCCTAGTTTAGACATATTATGTTTCCTCAGGCAAATTCTTCAAATTACGCACGAAGAACTTCAAGCAAGGACAAAACCAATCTGAAATTTCTGAAAGAAATTTTACTTTTGCAAACTTGTTGCTACGAAGTGTTGCATTATGTCATTAAATATTAAACACACGATATCTCTTCGAAAAGAACCACGCTTACCTGCAGTCCTCTTCTGCTTAACTGTTTGACAGCAATATCTATCTTCTTATGTGGATCATCCGTGCTCCTAATTATACCCCGATAAACTCCACCAAATCCACCTTCTCCAATCATGAGGGAACGGCTGAAATTCTTCGTGGCTGCTTTCAACTCCTCAAATGTGAATTCTCTCAAATTACTCTGCCGTTGAGACAATATTGCAAATGGGTTCACCCCAGTCGCAGACGATGCTGTGCTAAAATCAGACGCATTCTGAGACGTGAGTTCAGACCAAGATGTTCTCATATCACGGTCTGCAGACATAGAAGTGGAGGTAGAGCGGACAGACACAGATTTGGTTGTTTTTGGTTCTCCATTTTTATCCCTAATTGTAAATGGTAAGCACTTCATAGTCCCCACTGTCTGTGCCTGCATTTAGATTATCAGTACCAGATATATTAAACCTTCAAGTGAGCAACGCGTAATAACACATCCACATTTAACATGTCATTGTCAATTACCAGAAATTTACAGAATATGTGCCCTACTATTGCCATAGTCCAACTGGAATGGCATCAAACATCAACCCATAATTTTGCATCAACAAAGTTCTCTTTTTTCTCTTTTCAAAGAAATACACAGGTTTGAATAGATATGAGAGACTTTTTAGAACTCCTCCAAGTTGAACAAAGAAAAGCACCTTAGTCCAACAAGAAATAAATCAACTTAGAACACCATAGATCATGGCCATGATCTCCTTCCGCAACCCATGCTAAAATGAGTCCAGCTTCAGAGGGAAAACAAGGATAACAACCACAGATATTCAGAGTGTTTTGAGGCACATCGAGGCAGAAAAAAGTAAAATAAAAGAGAACATCTTCGCGATGATACTAAATCATTACTTAGGACCACTGGACCCATATGGTGAAAACTCAGCTTCACAGCATCTGAATTTCGCAAAACCGAATTCTTATTCATCTTAGCACGACATACTCCCGGAAACACGAAACAAGTATTTGCAACTAGAAGCAGAATTTATGTGACGACCCCAAACTTGAAATAATTGGTTCGTCCTGGACAACTCCAGAAGAAACCCAGCAATGAATCCATCATAGGTATCTCATTATCCAGTCAAGATACCAAGCCAAAGATCAAAATTCAGCCATATACAAACTTTGGAGCATAAGAAACAAAAAAACTATCCACCTTCACAAGATAGAAAGAAACTCAATATAAGCAGTCACCTCTGTTCTAACTTTTCTTCCTCTGCTGAGCGTCTGGATCAATTGGCTCCCCCCAACGTTTCACTGGCGGATCATTCTTACAATTCCGTGGAAAACCCAGAATTCAAAATCCAAAATTGGGTCAAATTCAAGAGAATCCCACAACCCAAAGAGAGGAAGGTAACCAAAATTTAAACTCTAGGGTAGCACAGGACACAACGAGCAAGGCATGATCGAGGGCAAGTCAACACGAGGCAGCTGGACTGCAGCTCACCAAACCCGGGAAGCCAGACGGAAAAAAAGAAAAAGAAGAAGAGCGTTAAAAACACAAGAATGAATAAAGAAAAGTGGAACTGCAAGAGCAAGAAGCGAAGGAAAGTCATCTCTTGTGTTTCTTTTGTGGAGATATTCAAAGAGGAAAACGAGTAGGAGGATAGCGGTCGCTTTCTGCACAAATTGGAGGAAGACTATCCGAAAGAGGATGCTGTCGACTTGTCATCCCCTGAGCTCCCCTTCCACGATCCACAGTTCCACGCCGTTTGGACTCATTCGCTCTCGGCTGTTTCTTAGAGAACATTTGAATCTTTCAGAGCGTTTTTGTTAACCAGATGACTCCACTTGTAAAGTAATATATCAAGAATTTTCTTTCAATTTTTATATACTAATTTTTCTCGCATAGTTAATAATAGGGATAATGACATTGTCCTTAAATTTTAGTTTAATATGCAATGCGGTCTCTAAACTTTAAATTTGTCTAATGTAATCCATGAAATTTAACCCAAAATATAATGTTGTCATTCAACTTTTAGTTTTTTTCAGCGTGGTCCCGGACTTTTTGATAGATGTTCTATTCGATTCCTAAACTTTATGAAAAATATTTAATTTAGTCTTTGGGATAATATTGAACATTTTCATATAATCCACAAACTAAGATCGAATATGTACCAAAAGTTTGAAACGACATTCATGTTGGGTTGAAATTCGTATTTACATTAAACAAATTTAATGTCCAAGGACCACATTTCTCATTTGGGCAAATTTTAGGGATCATTTGTTTGGCCAAATTTAAATCCAAGTATCCTTTAGGACAATCGGCTCGATACCATTTGTCATGCAGCGCACAACGATAAATCGCCAAGAGGATGTGAATATATCCAGGTTAGACCCACTTTACTCAAAAGTATAAGCCAATGAGTTATGAACCAATTTAGATATATTAAGCTGCTCAATATCACATAAATTCTCTTTTGTGAGATTTCTCCAACACAATTTATACGTGTGTCTCAACTAGAGGTGGTAAAATGGATCAAGAATCCATATTCTAACCCATATTTAAGAGTGCATGTGATAAATGTGTTACTCAACAACTTAATAGGTTTTAAATGGGTTTTAAATAAGCCATAAATGGATTAGTTAATTGTCATAAGCGAGTCATAAAAATATTTTCTGATTTTTCATTTTTTGATTTATTTATTTTTATTTTCTGTTTCTTTTTTCTTTCTTTAATTTTTTTTCTCCAAGGGGTCGGAGGGCCGCAAAACCCTCACCAAATCTAGGCGAGGGTCGGACCCTCACACGTGATCGACAAGGGCTATGAAACCCTCATCAAATTTAGGCAAGGGTAGGGTGGCCCTCTTCTATGACCGGCGGCGTCGGTCGGTGACCCTCGTCGACTTTGAAAAAAAGAGGAAAAGAAAAAGGAAAATATAAAAATAAAAACAACATAAATTTTTAATTATAAAAATGGTCCACAATGTTTTAGTAATATAATTTTTTAACAATCCATAAATTTTGCTAAAGTAGATTAAATATGAGTTGGGTCGGGTGTAAGTTATCATACTTGTACTACATGAAAATGGGTCAAAACGGATTCAATGGACTAATATAAGTCGAACCATAGTTGACCCATTACAAACCCGACCTGACCCACATGTTTGACACATTTAATCTCAATATCATTTGTGTCATTTTCCCTAATTAATTTACTTAGCAAATATTCATCCATCAACACAATTCAACATTTCAATTCTAAATAGTAGTTGGCAGAGAGCTATTTGATTTTTTTTTTTTTTTGGCCGGAAGAAAAATTTTCATTTCACTTCAAACAAAGATACAAAATTTCAAGAAAAAGATGCAAACAAAACAAAGAAAGTAAATGTAAAAGATAAATCAACTTGATACACCCTATAGAGATTCGCTCATTTTTCGACACGGCATCAAAGCATCACCGGCGGTCGATCACCGAATCTCCCATCAACATCGGTGATGAGCACATGTCACGATTTTCTTCTCCAATAGCTACGGTTTTGCCAAAAAAAACGGTGTCGGCTGGGTTCCGTGTCCCCAGCACCATCAATGTATAGAGACAACAACAATCTCAATAGGTTAAAAAAGTACGGAAAACACCTTCCGGGTCTATTTAGATTGGAATAGAAGAGCATTCAAATCTAAATCTAGTTTTAGATCGAGAGAGATGCAAAAGAGATATCAATTGGTCACAAAATTAATTTCGGATAAGCCAACCGCTAAGATAGAAGTAGAGGAGCCTCGTAAACTATTGAAACGCTCGACTATATGGAGTAGGCATCAAAAGCCAAGTGAGAGAGCAGATTCGGAATAAAGTTCTTGGAATCATTCAAAAAGTAGGAGAATATCCGCAGCGGAGTCCTTGCTTTTCTTGTAAATTTTTCCTGGGACGGGACGGGACGGGAGCATCCTTCTTTAGTTGTTATAACTTTTCTTGCTTTGACTCAATTGATATATAAATTAAAGCATCTTTCATTTTCATTCTGGAAAAGTTTCAGTTTTTCGTCTATGTACTTTCACGATTTCTCCAATCAAATCTCTGTACTTTGAGTCTATCGGATCAATGCCTTCTATTTTTCAGAAATTTTCTAATCAAGCCCAACCGACATAAAATCCGATCAAATTTAGCTGACTTTACGTTAAGAAGGTGCCAAAGTATCGTGCAAATAAATATTGAGGAGTCCACATGGACCTGTATGTAAAAACTTGGGATAAGCAACCAATTCCGTCTTAATCTTCCTAAACAATTTGACAATTTATTAATTTAATTTTAAATCTTTCAATTGTGTATTTAGACCGAAATGACTGCATTATCAAAAGGTTTAAAATTAAATTAGCACAATTGAAAGACTTATGACTAAATAAGCAAAATGTCAAAAAGTTTAAGACTAAATTGGCACAACTAAAATTTTTAGGACTCCTTACAATATGTTTATAACTTTTTGCACAATTTTTCCAAAAATCTTGTCTTCCTGTTTAATTTACATGAGTTTCTCCTTTTCTTTTATTTACTTAGTGGTTTTGGAAATAATTGCAAGGAAAACTATTTCTGAAAAATTATTTTTCTGATTTTTGGTGTTTGGATGAAAAAATGAAATGAAAATGTTCGAAAATCCACCTAGATTGAGATATTTTTAGAAAAAGAATTCGATTAGAGATAAACTCGTAAGTATGGACAAAAGATCTTCCTATGTTATACTTTTCAATTCTTGATTTGCAAGGAAAAATATTTCTGAAAAATTATTTTTCTATTTTCAATTTTTGTATAAAAAAATGAAATGAAAATATTTGAAAATCCACCTAATTTGAAATTCATATATTTTTAGAAAAAGAATTCGATAAGAGATAAACTCGTAAGTTTTACTCTATTAGATTCATTATTCGGTGATAAGTTAATTATATAAATTAAATTGACATTTGCCCAACTCAAGCTAGATTGACATTTGCCCACTCACGTGTGCGTTTTAGATTTTCCCCAACACTCATTAACCCAAAAAATGGCTAGACATCCGATTATTTGGATGAACGATATCAAATACCGTTGTTCGTGAAACCCGTAGCTTTTGAATTTTGAAAATTCATTGCTAAATTCAGTGAGAAAATTTGAGCCACATAGGATTAACTAACGATAACTATGTCAAAAGTTGACGGTAGTAGAATGGGACAAAAATAAAACTTAGGTATTTTTTATGAGTCAAAATGTTTTTAAAAATAATTGGGACAAATGCTAAATTTGAAGTTTGTTTAGGTATTAGGCCGGTACAATTGATACAAAAGTTAAAAGTTATGGATTTTTTACGAGAACAAAAAAATTGAATATAATTGAGACATATGCTAAAGTTGGGTTTTTTTGTTTTTTTTGGTATTAGGCCAATTCAAAAGTGATTCCAAACATCTTGTAAATTTTAAAAATATAATTTTCGATAGCATGTTCAACATAATATAATGTTTTACAATGACACAACTTAAGTGCCTCCAGCGAGAAATTTCGCCGGAAATATTACTTACTTTTTCAATTAAATGTTAATGCCATGGATCCTACATTAAAAAAAAGGAAGTCAACTTGGACTATATAGGTAGCGTTTAATTAGGGATGTCAATGGTTCGGTTCGGTTTAGTTTTTTGAAAAACTAAACCGAACCGAACCATTAAGAAGGAACCTTGAACCGAATCAAATCTCATCCCGAATCGAATATGAACTAAACTAAAAATCCAATTCGGTTCTGTTTAATCGAGTTCAGTTTTTATTTTTATTTTTACTTATATTTTTTTCTTCTTTTTCTTTTTTTGGTGGCTGAAGGCTTGTGAGGGGTCGCCATGGGCGTCGGGGGTAGATGGGGCGTCGCGAGCCCCTCGCCCACCCTCGTGGTGGTTAGCGAGGGCCGCCGGCCCTCGCCTCGTCGATCTCGGCGAGGCGAGGGCATCGTCGTCTGCAAGGGTAGGCCGAAGCTCGTTGTCGTTAGAGAAGAGGAAGAAGAGGTTAGTGACGCAAGGCCGATCCGATGAGGAAAGGGCTTGTGGCCCTCGGCCACCACGAGGGCTTGCGGCCCTCGCCGGCCACCACGAGGGCTTGCGACACCCTCAACTTCGTCGCAAGGGGGCCGCGACCCCTCCGCTAGGTAGGCCAAGCTCCTCGTCGGGAGAAGAGGAATAAGAGGACGGCAACGTGAGCTCCGATTTGGAGGAGAGGTCGGGCTTGGATTGGGAGGCAAACTCGTCCTGGAGGGCAAAGACGAGGGAGGACGGGGATGAGGCACTTCATTTGGTCTTTCGCTTGTCCATCGACGTGGGTCTTGCGATAGCGTCTTTTCTGTTTCTAGGTTAGAGAGAGAGAGTGAAGGATGACTGCACGAGGGAGGCTTTGGTTGAGAATGAGGAGAGAGAGTATGGGTTTTACTTTTAGTCTTTCTCAAAAACGAATCGAATTGAAATCGGGCCTGAAACCCAAAAAAATCTTCAACTTCAGCATTTATGACAATTATATCTAAAATTTTTTTTATCTCATAAAAAACCTCCAACTTTTACTTTTGTCCCAATTTTACCTCAAACCTGTTGCTTTTGTCCCAATTTTACCGGCCTAGTACAAAAAAACCCTCAACTTGAGCATATGTCCTAATTATATCCAAAAAAATTTTGTCTCATAAAAAATACTTAACTTTTACTTTTATTCCAATTCTACCACCATTGGTCTTCCGTCCATAATCACCGTTAGTTAATCCTACGTGGCTCGAGTTTTCTCATTGAACTTACCAATGAATTTTCAAAGTTTAAAAATAATATGTTTTAGGGACGACGAGATTTTAGATCGTTAGTTCAAATATCTTTATGTCTAGTCTTTTTTGGGCTACTTTGAGTGTCGAAAAGAATACGAAACATGCCGTCTGGAGTGACTTTATATCTCCCACCAATAATATAGGGAAAGCAAACTACGGAAAAGAAATTCATAAGTTTTTTTCATGTCGGTTTTAATGAAGTGTAATTCATTAATAACGTAAAAATGCCAAATATGATTAACTAATGGCGATTATGGACGAAAGGCTAACGATGGTAAAATTGAGATAAAAGTAGCAATTGGAGGTTTTTTATGAGACAAAAAGATTTTTGGATATAATTGAGACATATGTTAAAGTTGAGGATTTTTTTTATACTAGATTGGTAGAATTGGGACAAAAGAAAAAGTTTGGGATAGAATTGGGACAAATGTAAAAGTTGAAAGTTTTTTGTGAAACAAAATTTTTTTGGGTAGAATTGTCATAAATGCTAAAGTTATAGGTTTTTTTTAGTATTGGGCCTATTGAAATCGAACCACAAAATATTGAACTGAAAAAAAAATAATTTTTTCTATTATCCAAACTTCAAACTGAATCGAAGTGAAAATTTACAAATTTCAATTCGGTTCGGTTCATGGTTCGTTTTGACACCTCTACCTTTAATCACAAAATGATGCCGCTTTAAAGCCATCTAATCTCTCTTTCCGACCAAAAAATAAAATAAAATAAATCTCTCTTTCTCTCTCGTTCTGTCTCATTCCAGCCTTGTTGGACAATTTGAAGCAAAGATGTCGTGGTTTGAAGGGTAGCCTTGTTGTTTCGACTACTTTAGGTTGGAAAGTTGTCGTGGTTTGAGACGACATGTCAAGCGTTGGTGATTGACGTCGACGAAGAAGGATCGAGCGAGCGCCAGGAGCTTCGAACCTTCGGGATCAGAAGAAAAGGGGAGAACAGAGGCACGGCCGGCGAGATTCGAAGCAAAGGACGACATCAATCGACGGTGGCGACAACGTTCGGAGAGTGATGGAGAAAGTTTTCTTTCTTCTGTCGAACTCTCTATTCTGCCTTCACAGTGGACCGTATTTCACTAATAAATATGTTCTCCTTTGCTTCAGCTTTGTAATCGAACCCAAACCCACAGATCTGTTTAAGTACACTATAAGTGTCAAAACTTATGTACGATGCTTCATTTTAGTGTCAAAACTTTCAAAACGATCACTTAAGTGTCAAATTTTTTAAAAAATGATCACTTAAGTGTCAAAATTTTTAAAATGATCACTTAAGTGTCAACGTTTTTAAAAACGATCATTTAAGTGCTAATTTAAAAACAAAACGATCACTTTAGTGTCAACTCCACCGAGCCACGTCAGCTCAAATATTAATAAAAAATAACACGTGTCGGATTTTCGACAAGTCACGTCATTCAAATTGGAGTTAGACTTAAGTGATTGATTTTTTAAAAAGTTGGCACTTAAGTGATCGTTTTGAAAATTTTGGCACTAAAGTGAGTGCCGTACACAAATTCTGACACTTTTTATGTACTTTAGCCCTCACAAATCCATGGATCCAGCCCTGAGGAACTACCCACTCCTTGGCTTCACTCTCTACTCAATCGACCTGAGCTCTCGCCTTACCTCCCAGCTGATGGCGCCTGCAACCTGTTCGACCAAATGCCTCACTTGACCAGCCTGAAGGTTGCATCTTCCCTCGCCCAGTCCGTCCCCGCCAACATCCTCCAGGCTCGGACCCTCCTCCATGCCCTCGGGTATGATGAGATGACCTCAGCTAAATTTGTGGCTTTTGAGAATTAGTGTTTATATTTGAGGAATTTGGGGGAAAGCCTGATTGTCTAATTTAGGGTATATCTTTGGGGCAAAATATCTAAGCCACGTCATTTAGGGATATATGCTAACTGTGCACATGGATGAGCCACATCAGCTTGAGAAACTAATAAAATATGGTCATGTTGGATTTTCGACAACCTCATTTAAGTGATTTTTTTTAAAGTTGTACTTAAGCGATAAAAAAAAATAATTAGCACTAAAGTGAACGCCGTACGAAACTTTTGACACTTCTACTTCCTCCTCCCTCAAAAGACTCAAAACTGTGCGTTGCACAATACAACTCCCACCATCTGTAGGCATGTTCCGATGAGCTTCTCGAATGGCAACTTTTAACTAATGTTAAATCGCATTTCTATTGTAGCTAGCATTGTAACGACTTAACTCCGTATTGGGGAGCAGTCATTGTGATGGGCCAATGACATGCATAATCGCTAGCGGCAATTTAGTATCATAAGGACGTATCATATGACTTGAGATCTAATTACGAAGGCCCAAGAATAGGCATTTTCGCCTATGCAAACAAGTAGTATAGCGATATGTTGTAGGCGTTTCAGTTTTCATTTCGGCAACATGACGACCTAGAAACATTCATTTTTCAACTATTTCAAGTAGGACTATAAATTCGACCAAACAAAAAAGAGTAGGACTATAACTTTCAACCAAAGTAAAAAAAGGTAGGACTATAACTTTCGACCAAAAAAAAGGCATGACCATAACTACCTATTCTAGATGCTACTGTCTATTACGCCATCCTAGCAAGGGAATTGAGACATACCACCATGCTTACACATGCAAGCGAAAACAAAAGCCAAGAATCGACCTAGACTAAGAGTTCGACCCCCAAAAAAAAAAAAACTGGACTAAGAGAAAATCAACAACAAGAGGTCAGGATTAAACTCACCCGACCTCAAATGGACAAACTAGGGGTGTATGTACGCTCTCGGACACACCTTGTGTTGAGGCTTGCTTTTCTCTAGCTATATCTTCTCTATCCAGCGTTCGATTCACGTAATCTTTGTGCCATTCAAATGCTTATACTGAGATCTTTCCAATGAGCCCAATGTCATTAGGCGAGACCTAGGATTTCTTCCTACCGACGCTTAAGTCTTGGATGCATTAAACTAGGCATAAGCTAAGCGTCGTTTCTATGACCGAGCATTTCCAAAAAGCATTATTACCATGACTTAGAAGTTTGGAAAGTTTCATTTGCATCTAAGACTTCTAGTTATGGTTTTGAGTTTCAAACTTTTCTTTCGGGTATCGAAAGGTTGACTGAAGTTTGACAGGCATTAAACCCCCAATATGACATTGGCTCAATCTGGTTTTTGTTGTGCTAGGATGCTTTCAATGTAAGGCCACGAATATGGGATGCCCAATAATCGTTTAACTGGAATAAAAAATGCCACACGTATAAGGGAGAAGAATGTGTGTACCTTTATGAGAATCCATCGGAAAACCGATGCGAAATGTCTACGAATCGAGACTCGAGCGCTTTCCCTCTATTACCTCTTGTTTACACTGGTCAAATGAGATAACTATTGTCGAAACGAAGAGGTAGTTCGATTTCTGCCGGTGAGCGCTAGAGGGGCTCTTGAGCCTTTATATAAAGTTTTTGGCACAAATCTTCTCATCATGGGTTGTGCCTCTTCGGCCTACACTACGCCAGCCTATTTTATAACTAATTAAGAATATGTATCATACTTTAATGGATCAACCTATAGTTTAATTTCAATTAATGTAGACCACACTAGGATAATTCTAACATTCTCCCACTTATGCTATATTAATTGAAATTGTATTATATGTACATACCTTTATGTTGGTTTTGTGATTATTCTTAATAGTCAATCCGATCCTATAAATTTTTAAACATAGAAACTTAGCGGTAATCGTATCAACAAACACAGAGCCTTCCATGATCACAAACGTCTTTAACTCTACCGACATGGATTTAATATGGCGTGTAGCGAATGACAACACATCACATAATACCGATTCATTGTGTATCATCCTCTTTGTCGATCGCATTCTCTCTCCTTATGTATCATTAACCTTGATGTGCCACCGGAGATTATCTTTATGATTTCAATGAACCTATATATATCTTATCCTTATAGTTCACTCTACTTATTATGTAACAAGACATATCTTTAAAGCTAACAACCGAATGCCCCTAACCTTCACTCAAGGTTTACATATACCTTGAGATTTTCACCAAATATATGTATTTAATATCAGCTCATTCATAAACACTTTATTGCATGCAAAAGAGTGTATACATATCAAATATTGTTACTAAATATAACAAAACAGACGTAAATAATATTAGAGCAAAATAAAACAACTTCCCTTTGAATAATAGCATCCCATGATGCTTCTAAGCCCATCCTTATGACATGTCATTCAAATACACGAGGGTGAAGACCTTTTGTTAGTGGGTTAGCAACTATATCATCTTGAAAATATGCTCTAGTTTAATGTGACCATTCTCAATTGTTTCCTTCATAGTCAAAAACTTGACTGTCAAATATTTAGACCTCTTGAGACCTCTGTTGGTGTTAATAGACAACACTGCGAAGCCATTGTCACAATACAATTGTATGGGCCTATCCACAAAACCAAATACAACGAACTCGCTAATGAGGTTTTTGAGCCATATAGTTTGAGTAGCAGCGAAACTCGTGCTATTAACTTTGCTTGTATGGTAGAGGTTAATCTAGATTTCTGTTTCTCACTTTTCCATGATACCACATCTCGTGCTAACATAAGGATGATCATCTTCTTGTCATTCTAATACCTATCAAAGTTCTGCATCAAAATGCCTTGCTAATTGCAAGTCCTCAACATGTCTATAAATTATCATATAGTCCTTTGTCCTCTTTAAGTATCTCAAAACCTTCTTGGCAATAACCTAGAGATCGTGTTTTGGATTTGACTAAAATCTTCCTGGAAGTCCAATTACAAAAGCAATGTCTAGTCTAGTGAAAATTTAAGCATACATAATTCTTCCAAGGGCACTAGCATAGGGTACATTCCTTACTCAGGCTTTCTCAACAACCGTATAAATACATTATCATAGATTCAATTTATCACCCTTAATGATCGGAGCAATTCTATCTAGCAATGCTGCATACTAAATCTTTCAAGATTCGATCAACACATATCCTTTGAGACAAACTCAATACAAGTGAGAATGATCCCAATAAATCTCTAAGCCTAGAACCAAAGATGCCTCATCAAGGTTCTTCAAGTCAAAATGCTTTGACAACATCTCGTTTCGCTTCATGCAAGAATCCAATATCACCGCTTATAAGCACGATATGAAAGAAAAATTTCCTCCCATTGACCTTGCACTATATGCACCGATCCAATATATTCTCAACATAACCGAATGAAATGTCAATATTATGAAACTTCAAAAATCATTGTCTAGAAGCTTTCTTGATACCATAAATAGACTTTTTAGTCTATACACAAGCTTACTTGAGTTATCGGTTGCAAAGCCTTTCGAGTTGTGCCATATAGACCTCCTTATCAAGGTTTCCATTCAAAAAGGAAGTTTTAGTATCCATTTGGTGTAACTCTATATCAAAATGAGCTACTAATGCCATGATCACTTTAAAAGAATCCTTAAAAGTGACCAAAAAAAAATTCCTCATAGTGTACTCATTCTCTCTAAGTGAAACTCTTTGGCTACCAATCGGCTTTTAAACTTCTTAATCTTTCTTTAAAATCCATTTGAGTCTTATACATCCATTTATAGCCAATGAGCTTGTAACCTTGAAGCAATTCGACAAGCTCCCAAATACCATCATGTTTCATAAACCGCATCTCGTCTTTCATTGTATCCAACCATAAATCTAACTCGACGACAAGAAACGGTATATGTATAAGCCACTCGATCAATCAAACAATCGATATCGTAATCATGCTCTCTCGGATAGATTATATAGTACGGTGGTATGGCCGATTGTCTCTACCTGATAAATCTTCTAAGTGAAGCTATTACAACCTCATATGCATATGTAGAGCTCCGGGGAACTTGATCGAATCTATCTCAACAACAGAATTCTAAACCCCAATAGAGTCGGATTACGATGTAGGAGGCTCCACGATCGTCTTGAATAGGTAGAGAAAACAACACAAGTAATCCATACCATATCGATATTCTCAATAGTCTATGAGCAATTATCCTATTCGACCATATCAAATTCTAGAAACTTCGCTATCGGTATTTCCACAATTCTTGTGCATCCATAGGAATTATAAAATTGATACCCCTTCGAATGATCTAGGTAATATACGACGTTACATCGAGTTATTCTGAAGTCCAACTTACTTAATGTTGAATTATTACTTCACCTCGGGACATACCCAAGCCCTAAAAAAGTCTAGTCTATAACTCAAAATGAGTCAATGGACTAGCTTTGGTGGAAATACGGTCTAGAACATAAAGGGTCGCTTTCTAAGCAATACCCCATCACAAATCAGGTAAATTGATTTATACTAATCATAATCTTCATCATAACCACAAGGGTGCGATTGCGCCTTTTAGCCACCATTTTGTTTCAAGACTCACAAGCATAGAAAATTATGCTACTATTCCGGAATCCTCTAAGTATTTAGCGAACGGCCCTTTATGCTGTCCAAAGATTGTCATGCCTACTAAAATACTCTCCTACTTGGTCATATTTGACGACCTTTATGACTTTTCTCAACCGTTTCTTGACTTCCGTTCGAAAAAAACTTGAACTCATCAAGATACTTAGATTTTTCCTTAATGAAGTACATATAACCATATTGGGAGTAGTCATCAATAAATGTGATAAATAAAAAATTTCTACACAAAGTTGCGTTATAGGGTCCATTGATATTAGTGTGAATGACCTCTAATAGGTTAGAACTATGGACTGCAGTTTTCTTTCTTATCTTAGTCATCTTGCCCCTATAACGGTTTACGCAAGTCTCTAGGTCACATTTCGGATTAGGCAAGATATCAGCCTTTATCTTCCTTTCCACTCTTTCTTTAGAGATGTTACTAAAATGTTTGCGTCACAATGCATAAGATTGTTTCTAAGGTAGAAGTCTTTTGGAATCAACTTTTCAATTGTATAAGCGACTTGTTTATCATTGGGAGTTAAACACATTATGTACAATCTACTCGAACATATTGCAACACCCAACATTATTTGAATTAAAGAATATAAAAATATTATTGTTCCTAATTTCAAAGGAGAAACCACGCATGTCCAAATATAATGCGAATACTAAGTTTCATCTAAATGAAGGTACATAAAATATGTCTTTTAATGTCAAGATTAAATGCAGAATCTAGATTTAAAATGACATCTCCCACAATTTCAACGTCAATTTATTGTTGTTTCCTACAAGTAAGCATTAATTCATCCTAATTTGGCTTTCTCCGATTCACGAATCTATGTATGGTGAACGCAATCGGATTGATTGCATCGCTATCTAGCCACCAAGAATTGATTGAGGCTATATATAGGTTGGATTCACAAAATAATGCCAAATAATTATTATTTGTACATTCACGATTGGATAATTAAGTGTTAAATATGTCGCGGTCTTTCTTTATGTGACATTTCTTCTAACAAAAGAAGTAGCGATCACCATAATACATAAAAGGATACTATCTTAAGACCCAAACAATCGGAATGATCGGTAGTTTCATGATTTCCTTTATGAGTATGATTTTCATACCTCTTATTTTGTTGGTCTACCATCTTTATGACATAATTTCTAAATTCACCAAAACCATGAAAACTCATGCCGAAAAATCCTTGCAGATGTATCCTTATCTTGGCATTAGGCAAGACATAGTTCATAGTCTCCAAGACTTTCATCATTTGTCTAGCAAGCAGTGCGATCGGTTGGCAAAGCACTTTTCAAGTGTTCATGTATAGATCCCTTCATAAATAACGAGCATATCTAATTACCCTTTTTCCAATTAGCAAAATGCACTTTCGGGGTTCCAAAATGGTCTTAATGAGATTGACCGCTAATTCTTCGTAAGAGCAATATAAACATCTACTAGCTTCATCCAAAACAGAAAATTCGCTACCTATTTCTTAAAGATTGAACTAGTATGAACCTCAATCTTAACGAAGTTGCCTATTATAGAGGAGGTAACTACGTAAACAAGCAATATATATAATTAGCATCATGTGAGCACTATATAACTCGAAACAAGATAAGTACACATCCGGAGGGTTACATGCATCATCATGTAACCACCAGCTTTGGGCGGAATGCATAACACGCAGTTGTAGAATCTTCACATAACGGTGATCATGAGAACATTTTTCAATCTATGTGAATCACCACCTTTGGGTGTATGAATCACTAGGAATTAGTCACTCTTCAATTATATGTCGTGTAGGTAACCCTCTATGAACAGACAATGTGTAACCTAAGATCGAATAAATATACATCCTAAGAGTTACATACATCATCATGTAATCACCTTTGGATAGAATACATGACGTACGGTTGTATACTTTCATCATGACAACGGCCATGAGAATATATACCAATCTTCGTGAACTCACCACCTTTGGGTGTATGAACTACTATGATAAGATAATTCTCAAGCACATGTTATACATGCATCCCTCCATTTTCCAATATACAATCACCTCATTTAAGAGTATGACCACGTATTAGAACAGAAGACATCCCACCACAATATGAGACCGGCATTTCTCAACCTCAATCAAGTGTGCCACTTTAGCTGGTCACAATATAATTGAATCTTTGAAAATCTCTCATACCAGAGATATAAACTCTATGCCTCACATCTATTAGATACATGCAATCTTAGACTTGATGGCATGAGCAATTTGTCCCTAAAATCATGTGTGATGCCAATTACATTGCTATACTCATTGATACAAATTAATGAATTAGCTCTACACATTTTGTATGTGGTTACGGACATGTGAGCTTACATCATTATTTCCGAAATCATATGGAAAAACAAGAAAAAATGCCCAAAATACCCTTTAAACCACACATACATAGGGTTTCATATGTATTTTTGCATCCATAAAATTCTCAAACATGTAAAATTAATGTGCCACAATGTAGAGCAAGACCACACGAACTCAACGCCACCAACCACGCTTTGATTGGAGGTGATACACACCCTCACGCGCTGTTACAAGTGTTGGCGCATGAGATACATGCGTGGCACTTGCAACGCACGTGCTCGCACTTGAATCGATTAAAAACGGTTCAACTAGTTCCTGAATCGGACTAGTCAATGGGTCGGGTTAAACCGGTCAATGGTCAACCGGATCGGTTAACGGTCGGGTCGGGTCGTCGGGTTGATCAATGGGTCGAGTCGGGTTGTCGGGTCGGCCAACGGGTGAAACCCAAGTTGGGTGAAACCCGACCACGTGTCGATGATGTCGGCGATGATAGTTGACTGAAGTTAGCAGATGTGATGCTTCACGGGTCGCTCGTGAAGCCCATTGGTACGTCTGTCGTAGGCGTGTGCATTGTCGTTCGGCGATCGTAGGTGGCCGACGACCACTCGAGATGCTCATATCTTCGAGCCCTATCCAAATATATGATCAAAATAAAATTTTATCTCACTAAAATGCACAAAATAGGCCCGAACGGTAATGTTCGCCGGTGATCGTCGCGCGCCGACTCCATTGTAGAGCGTGGAATTGCGTACGGTGGTTTCCGGCCTCCGCCGGAGATGTGCAACCACTCATTTTTCCCGTATTGATGAGACGAATTCGAATATATAAATAAATACAATTTTCATTGGATGAAACTAACGAAACATGTCGAACATGCGTTTCGGCTCTTGGTTAGGCGGCTCTAATACCAAATGTAAAGCCACGAATATAGGATGCTCAATAATTGTCTAACCGGAATTAAAAATGATGCACGTATAAAGGAGAAGAAAGCTTGCACCTTTATGAGAATCCGTCGAAAAACCGATGTGGAACATCGACGAATTGAGACTCGAGCGCTTCCCCTTTTTTCCTCTTGTTTACATTGGCCGGATGAGATAACCATCATCGGAACCAAGAGGTACATTCTGATTTCTGCGAGTGAGGGCTAGAGGGGAGATTTGAGCCTTTATATAGAGTTTTTGGCACGGACCCTAGCATCACGGGTTGTGCCTTTTCGGCCTACACTAAGCCTAGCCCATACTATAACTAATTAAAAATATGTATCATACTTTAATGGACCAACCTATACTTTAATTTCAATTAATGTAGACCACACTAGGATAATTGTAACATACGATCCTTAGTTTCGAAATACTCAATTAGAATTAGGGAATCACAAAATTCTAGATATTGTGAAAAATGGGCCACTGGTCTCAAAGAGTAGAAAACTAATTGTTGAATTTGGGTGACAATATAGACATCAAAAGATTCTTTTGATGTGTAAAACAATTTAAAATGCGTTTTGGACCTTGTCTCCCTGATCAATTGTAAGTAAACTCTTGTCTACCTTAGGCCAAAGTTAATGATTTTATGAAAAATGGGTCAAAAATATGATATGACAACAACCTTATAGAGGAAGTTCACCCTACAGATGGAATGGATGACTCTCCATATGTTGGTAGGGTGCGACGTAAATCCGATGCAAGGGACCCCAAGTTCGAGCCCGTCAACATATCCAGTTGGACCTACTTTCAATCACAAAGCTTAATTATAGGCCAACCGAGATATAATAACCGCTTCATACCGCACTAATTTTTTCATGTGGGACTTCTCTAATACAACTCACACATGCATATTAACACTATGAACCCGGCAAGAGAAAACCCTATGATTTATCGATTTTATTAAATTTCAAGTTTTTGTTTTGGGGCCAATTTCAAGGCTTGGAAACCAAGGAGAAATATTCTGGAAAAATATGGAGCTGAGTTGTCATTTTTAGCTAATTAGACAAGATATCAGGTAAGTTTATAGAGGCAGTTCGATCTATTTCGGGCAAGATTCATTAATTAGCCTCATGTAAACGTTTTGGTTTAGAGCAAAGCAGACCTTGCAACGACTATAGTGAACCAGCGTAAGACCCCAATATGGAAATCAAGTCTAGAGATCCATAGACACGGCATCAAAATGTAGTTTGAAGAGTGAGGAAGTGATTAAAACCGCTCTCCACTTCGTTTCTTACATTTCTCTCGCTTGTTCTTTGAGAAAAACTAAGTGATTTTGATTGTAGTATTTCACGAGAGTTCAAGTGAAATCATATGTATGCTATTAAAGGCTTCAATGTCACATTAGTGGATTTTAGCCTTGATTTTCAGTTGCCGGAATTGAGAAAACGGAGTAGGCCAAATGAAAAATGCCATTTTCTTTTTGGAATCTCTTCTATTCCCTCCTCTCTTTATATTTTTGTGGATAGAAAATGTATGCTCTGCATTAGTAGTACTTTGTTTATAAACTCAATTTCATTCTCTATGCATGGTTTTGCACTTAAGCACGACAAAAATTTAAAATTCAAGCACCAATTCACCCTCGACAAGGCAGGCCGAATTTCTAAGTTGAGAATTAGGTCGAGGTGGACCATCTTTGATCAAGTTCTTGGCCGAGTTTTTATTATATATCCATGTCCAGACAATAAGAAATTTTTTTTTTTTGGTCCAAAACGAAGAATTTTCATTCAACCAAAAAAAATGAAGGGCCCAATAAATAGGCCTCAAAACATAACAAATTCAAAAGAGTTTCAGTAAGCGAAACAACCCAATCAAAGGTAAATACTTGGGTCCATGGGCTTTGGCGGCCCAATCCGCAACAAAATTAAACTCCCTTCCCAAGTCAAAGCAGCCAAAGAGAAGTACACGAATCTCCTCCCCTTGAGCAGAGCTTGGGTTGCATATAGCTTTTACCACCGTGAGACAGACAATAAGATTGTTGGCTCTTTCAATATTTCACACATATTCAGACAAGAAAAGGGACATATTATAATATAAGGCGAGAATCGAACGTACCGAGGATAAGGTACAACATAACTCGACGATGATAATGAAAATGTATAGAAAGTTTACATGGACATCAAAGAGACATACGAGCTCCAAAACAGTTCAGATTCAAACTCAGCTCGTCGTCGTCCTCGATCCTGGGCCTTTCTTACCTCAAAAAGCTCACTAGACCTCGGGATCGGATAAGTGATGCAGTGTCAGACAGAACCTCCTCTGTACTCGCTAAAAAAATCGTTAACATGTATGATTAGTCAATGAAAATGCAGTGTCTACACAAGTATTTCGAGAAAAAATGTCGACTCTATACAAGAAGAATCCCACCCGGATCGCCCCCAACCACTTCACAGAACTCCCAATCGAAGTTCCTCAGCAAGTACCTGCTTGAACAAATCAAGATCCTCCCTGCCTGCCAATCTTTTTTGGCTGAGAGAACCCCGGGTTACAGCCGTGCTCTTGGCCGTGTCGATTCAGGATTTGAATTGGGTGCCACCCATTCGAACCTAGGACTGCAGAGCGGTCGTCGCTTAGCAAATGCTCTCGACCCGGTTGTCCAGAACAGACGAGCTCACCGCTGACTGCGCCGGGATGCTCCAGGTCTGTGAACTCCATTAACACAAAGCTTGATACACGCACCAGTACTAGTACGATTGTATTGTGTATTAGCGGAGCAAGTATAGCGAAGACCAAGTCTATCCGACCACGTCGTACCATACTATGATCGAAGTCGGGGGTGACGAATAAAGATTTTTCTCTCCGATGAATGGGTTTTAAGGAAAAGACGCAAAAATCTGCGAAAGATTCCACCTTTTCGTCTCACCGAGGTGCCATGGAGACGGAGAAATCCACAGTCAAGCCAAACTTCTCAGCCCACGCCTTGGACTCCAAGTACAGCTTGGAGATCACGGCACTGACCTGGCTCATGTCCGGCCTTCTCGCCGCCTCCTCCTCCACGCACTCCAGCCCCAAGCTCACCATCCTCTCCGCCACCTCCACCGGGTACGAGTCCTTCAGCCTCCCGTCCACCCACCTCCTCACCCTCCCTCCCTCCACCGCCTCCCTCGCGCTCTCTATCACGCTCATCCTCTGGTAACCTCCGCCGCTGTCCTCACCGTCGAAGCAGTACCGCAGCGCCTCCTCCCCGCTCAGCAGCTCCAGGATCACCACCCCGAAAGCGAACACGTCCGACTTCTGCGTCGCCACCCCCGTGACCAGGTACTCCGGCGACATGTAGCCTCTCGTGCCCGCCAATTTCACTCCCCTGCTGCTCGTCCTCTTCAATTTCCGGCTGCCCCCGGGCTCGGAGGCGCTCTCCTCCTCCTCCTCCTCTTCGGCCGCCTCGCCGCACAGTTCGGCGGTCCCAAACTGGCAGATCCTCGCGTTCAGCGACGGCTCCGTCACGATGATGCTCGAGCTCTTGATGTGGTTGTGGACGAACCCGGAGCCGCCACCGCCGGTGGAGGAGCCCGCGCAGTGGTGGATGTAGTCGAGGCCGTGGGCGAGGTCGGCGGCAATCTGCATCCGGGACACCCAGGACGAGAGGACGGTGAACGCCCGATTCACCTTGTTCCTCAAGCAATCGGACAGATTCGCGCCCGGAACGAACTCGTACACCAAGTAGACGAAGTTCCCGGAAACCGAGGCGCCCAAAAGCTTGATCAAGCTGCTGTGGTGGCTCTTGGTGATGGCGGAGAGGCGGCGGCTGAGCTGGGGGAGGTCGAGGGGCCGCCTGAGGCGGCGCTGGAAGACGACGGCGTCCCGGCCGTGGAGGGCGCAGCGCCAGGAGGAGGAGGAGGAGGAGAGGCGGCCGGAGAGGAAGTTGTTTGTGGCGAGGCGGAGGTCGGAGAGGGTGTAGATCAGGGGGTGTCGGGCAAGTACCGCTTGATCTTGGACAGGGACTGTTGCCGGCGGGCGGAGAGGGAGGAGGAATTGGAGGAGAAGTTGAAGCTGTTCAGGTTGAAGGAGGCGGAGGAGGAGGAGGAAGTCGGGGGGTTGGAGGAGGAGGAGGAGGAGGAGTTGAAGGACTTGGAGGACCGGGCATGGGCGGGGGCGCCGTGGCCGGGTCGGATCGCATCCGCAGATGCTCTTGATCTGCACATGCTCTTGATCTGTACATGGATAGAGAGGGAGAGAGAGAGAGAGAGAAGGATTTGAAGTGGGGCTCCGATGGATTTTCAAGTTCAAGAACCCGATGGATCGTGCGAGCTCTCCATCTTTTACTAGTGGGGGCAGAGAAGATCTAGAAGAGCAAAAGGCTTCTTGGCTGGCGGCGAGAAAATGAATTTTCTGTTCGTGAAGGAGGTTTCGTGAACGTAACTCGCTAATGAGGTAAAAGCAAAACCCGAGCTTACCGATGGCGTAATGAAGAATGATTAGAGGTTTAATCTATGTAGCACGGACACAGCACCAAACACGGAACACGATACACGGACACGCGCTCAGTCAAAAAATAAAAAATTCGACAGGTTGTATATTAAATAAATATTTTTTTATATATACATAATAAATTATTATTTTTATGATTCGACAAATAAAAATAATTATTTTTTTACATCAAGATTGGTCCTAATATATTATCTAAAATGATTATTTTGATACTTTTTTTATCGGATTATTTTGATCTTAAAGTTGCACATTTAATAAGAGAAAATCTCTAATAAGTATCACCCTTCTTACCAAAATAAAAATTTAGGGTTTTTCTCCTTTTTTTTCTCTCACTTACCATTTAATTTGTAACCCATGCCTCTTTCTCTTCCTCGATTTTTTTCATCCTCAATCACCACGGCTTCTTCTCCCCTCCCCCTTTCTCTCTCTATCAAGCAACAATACCGCACCTTCTCTATCTCTCTCTTTCTCTCACTCTGTGCGCCTTTTCCCGTGATGAATGCCCCGCATGACTCTAGGAAGGCCTTCGTCAAAGACTCACCTCCGTTTTCCCTCACTTTTCGGACGGTTTCTTGGGAAAATCAGCGAGGCATCCAAGAGAGGCGAATCTTAACAGAGCTAAAAGCGGCGACACGAGAGAAAGGAGAGTCGCGACAGAGCCTAGAGAGCAAGAGGTAGAGAAAAGATGGAGATTAGGTCAGAAAATTTTGGGTTTTTTTTTTTTTTTTTTTTTTTCGCGTGTCCGTTCGGTTGACCAAGTGTCGGAGTTCGGACACGACACGTCCGAGCGTGTCCGGCCATGTCCGATGCATATCCGACACCGACACGTGTCCGACACACAAAATTTTCGAGGAAGTGTGTCCGTGCTATATAGGGTTTAATCGCGAAACCATCACGGGCTATGTTCAAACCGCTTTGGATCGAAGACTTCTCCGCACGACCCAAATGTTTAGATTTTAACCGGCTCGTGGGGCCTATAGGGCGTTTCGCCGGTGCTCGGGGATTTCTCCTCACCTAAACACCTTGGGAGATTAAAAAGAATTTCAGCGTCGATTGACGACCGTCCTTGGTTGATGGTATGGGGGCAAATGCGGTGCTCAATTAGGAGCGGGCGGTTTCAAGATCTAGTCTCACTTGAAACCTACGCTTCGAAATTGATTATTCAATTTTGTGGAATTTGAAATTCACCCTATCCAGATTTCAAGATCAACTCAAATCACATATGTACTCTTAATTGAATGATTGTAATGAACCATCGCATGTAATAAAACAACAACGATTCGATCGATCGGATGTATGGGGGTCTGTATGCTCCGGGCGGAAGTGATGATACGCATTCCGAACAACTTAAGCCACGGCCCGTCGTTATCCTCCGTTCGTCCTCCACCGTCGAAAAACCTCATGCTGACCCAAAACATGTGAGAAGGAAAAGGTGTATGACTTTGACTTCAAAATGGTGGGTGGGGGGGGCACACGAGCCCCGCCCCTAAATGGACGATAATCTCTACCTTCTTTGTCATCCTTTACAAACAAATGCCAGGCGTCAAACCTTATCATCACGCGTTTACACAGTGCATCCACAAAAGTTACTTCAAAATTCCCTTTTTTCTTGTTGAGCTATGTGAGAAGCTCTCTCTTGTTCGCTTGATTGATGAGTTCATTTTACTAACTCGAGAACACACCAAAAAAAAAAAAAAGATTGAACTTGCGCACATGAATTTGGATTTAACCGAGCATAGAGTCGGATTTGGGGACGCGAAATTAGACGCGGGGGGATCTTGAGACAACAACACAAGGGCCAGAGCACGAATACCGACCGGTGAATCGAGATATTCAAGTGCCTTGCATTGCCAAAAGAAGTAAGCTCCATTCATGTAAAAAGCCAATCGGAGAATCTCATATCCTGGCGATAAAGAATCCACAATGACTTTCATTTGTAGGGATTGGGTTTAGTGTATCTCAACATGCCTAGGTCGATGTTTCCTTTTATTTTGCGGTTGAATATTTCTCTCTTTTAGAAATAACTGAAGTTTATGGGACGAGTAAGTGAGTTCCTACGACCAAAAAAATTAAAATAAAATTAGGGTTTAGCCGATGTCGGGGAAGCGCGAGGTCATGTGAGTCTTGAATCGCCTTCATGTACATCCGAAAAGAAAATATACACTGCATCCCGGGTGCCGCAAAAATGGGACTAAACTATTCGTTTTACCTAGCTCGAGCTCGACCAAACACACATTATTAGCACTTGAAACTTGATCGCTCGAGTTTGACCAAGTAGTAAATTTCCCGGCTCAAACTCGATTCAATTATGAAAAAAAAAAAACGAGATACTCAAGCTCAGCTCGACTCGATTTCGGCTCCTAATCAACTTGTGTGAGGCTTGTATAGATCAACTGTTATTTCTTTTATGTTTTGCTTAATCTAAACCACGCATGCACGTGAACACTCGAAGCTTTCGTGACATTATGTATTCGCCATATATTTTTCATAATTTAGTATTGGAATTTGAATTCGCGGGAAAGCAAAAAAACTACTATTTATTAGAATTCTAATTCTAAACAAGCAAGCCACTCGAGGTCGAACTAAGTTAAGGAGCATGAGCTGGACTTCGATTTCTCCCTATATGAATATAAAGAATCCAACCACAAACGAGAGCAAGCTAACCAACTTCTAGAAGGGAGGGAAGCATTATTTGGGAAATTACCCAAAAAAACCTAATGTAATTTTGTCAATTCAGTCCTAAATTATTTTTTTTTTTTGCCCGTTCAGTCATCTCGACCACCTTTTGCCAAGGGCGCCGATGTAGGAAATTTTAATAATAATATTTTTTCTTTCTTTTTTTTTATTCTCATTCTTACTCCAGTCGGTCATTGAGCTAGAAGTGAGGGCCGGTGAGGGCGAGGCCGAGCCTCGCTAGTGGCTAGCGAGGTTGCCCTCGCCTCGGCCTTTCGCCAATCCGACGACTTGTTGGAAGAAGAAGAAGAAAGGAACTAAAAAAAGTTTTAAAAAAATATTATTAAAAATTGCCATGGCAGCATCAGCTAGATAAAGTTGATCGGAATAAGTGAATTGGCATAATTATAATAGGATTAGGACTTTTTTGGTAATTGTTTCAGTATTATTTAGCTGTAGAGCTTTGAAAAAAACTTGAAATGTAGGTAAATTTGGTAGACTCGATAGGGACCATCTCAAGTATTTCTCCTCAATTTATTCTGGGAGAACAAATCCCTTTGGTTGAATGTAAATCACCTACAATTAGTCCAAACTTCCCTTTCTTCATTTGCTTTTTAAATCCCCATTATAAGCCGTTCTCATATTACTGCGGCATGCCTCCAAAAATGCCCACCTCTCCAAAGTCCAACCGCCCCTCAGAAAGGATTGGCTATCCATACTTGATCTGTGAGACGCCGATTCTGTTAGATTTTGACACTCAATCTGGTCTTTTGACTAAGCATGAAAATATTTACTTGGGAGGCAAATGAGACCCGGTAAAATTCGAACTCGGAATTCTTATTTTCTGAGATCATGTGATGTTTTGTGAGGTTGCATCTGAACTATTCTAAAAACTTAAACTATATGATAAAATCGTAGCTTGATGTTTAAGTATTCTATCGTATCCGACTGGTTACTCTTGTCCTGACCCATTAGTTCTTGGATATAATCTGGAGTCAAAGGCAAACGCAAGAGACAACCAAGATGTAGACGGTCTTATACATCGACGATGTTGCCGTGTACCGTATACGCCCGGCAAGAGAAAGTTACGTGCGCTTGTTTTGATATGCTGTTCTCCTAGAACTTCCAGATTGGACAGCATTTATGCGTTTGTTTTCTTTATTTTATTAACGAGTGCCTTTCGACTTTTTTTAAACATCCAAATGAATTAAAATTAATTTATCTTTAAACGTTAAATTCCGAAAAATTTTTCGTAATTTTGGACTTTTTGGATTTATTTAATTATAAAAAATTTAAACTCGAAAGAGTATTCGTGGTTAGAAAAAAAAAAAAAAAAAACATTTTATTTTATTCCTTTTTTTTGGCCTCTTAAAAGGTTAAAAATCTTTGGGACCACATGCCTCTTTATTGAACATAATCAAAATGGCTAAAAATTTTCATTTAAATATTTTATCTGAATTTTTTTTTTTTGAGTCATGACATGAAAATTCTAAACTTGTAAATTGTACTAAAGGACCTAATGACAATATTTTTATTTTAGTCATGATTTACTCAAAGTGCATTAATATTTTTTAGAGGTCCCCGTTTAAAGGTTATTATTTTTTTATAGTTGATCTCGTCCATATTGTAATTTGATAAATCATGCATAAATTACTTATAATATATTGGTTTAATTTGATTTAGTAAATTGAATAATTGAGATTTAATTTGATTTAGTAAGTTAAAAGATAAAGACATTTAAGTTTAATATTATATATTTAATAAATAAAAAAATTAGAACAATTTTTTGTAAAGTATTTTTTATTTATTATTATTATTATGAATTTTTGTTTTTATTTTTTTCTTCTAAAAAAGTTGCTCAATGAATATTTATTGTGCGCTTGTTTTGATGTTGGGACTTCTGTTAGACTTTATGGGTTTTCTTTATTTTATTAACGGTGCCTTTTTTTTAGATCCAATGAATTTTAATTCTTAACGTTAAATTCTTTATTGGGACTTGTTTAATTGATATTTCAACCCTTTAAATTTTATAAAGAAAGTCACCAAATTACTTATTATGCCCATATGATACATTTATCCCAAACTTCCTTTAGCTAAAAATCTAACCCCATTTTTAATTTGTTTTTTTTTTAAATCATTTATCCAACTTCTAAAATTCTAAATTCATATAAAAAAATTTGGAGTAAATATGCCACGTGGATATAAGTTTGGGATTTTTTATGTCACAAAAAAATAAATTAAGGGTAAATGTATCGCACGGTATAAGTTTGGAGTTTTTGATGTTACAAAAAAAAAACTTAGGGTAAGTATATCATCGTAAATATAATTTAGGGTTTTTTGGTGATTTTTTCTCTTCTAAAAAAGTGCTCAATGAATATTTCTAATATGCTCGAGTCTCACATCCAATGTATGACCCAACTTGTTTTACACATACGAATCCCTCAATAAAAAGCTTCGACCAAACAAAAAATCCCTCAATAAAAAAAGGTACTCACTATTAGGGAAAAAGGAAAAAGTGCCAAAAAATCCTAAACCTATTGCGTTGGTGCCAATTAAGTCTTAAATATTTTTTTTAAGACCCAATTCAGTCCTAAACCTTTTGTATTAGTGTTAATTCAATCCTGAACCTTTTATTAGTATACAATTTGGTCCTAAACCTTTTGCATTTATGTCAATTCAGTCCTAAATATTTTGCATTTATGTCAATTGAGTCGGTTAGGCCAATTTTGGCCTAAAATCTCCGACATGGACGTCGATTGTCCTATATGGCTTGACTAGCGTTATCGTGGACATTTTTAAATGTTACTTTAATAATTTTGAATATTTTTTTGGTTTTTTCTACTTTTTCTTTTCTCTTAGTTTTTCTTAATAATAATTATCAAAAATATTATTAAAATCATTTTAAAAGATTTAAAAAAATATTCACGTCACCGCCAACCGTGCTACGTAGGAAAATCGACGTACACATCGGTAATTTCGAGCAAAATTGGTCGCATTAACTCAATTAACACAAATGCAAAAAAGTTCGGGATCGAATTATCATCAATACAAATGGTTTAGGACTTAATTGATACCAATAAAAGGTTAAGGACTAAATTGGCATCAAAACAAAAAGTTTATGATTGAATTGGCACAAAAAAATGTGTAAATCGTGAGTAATGGCTAGGGCATTTATTTTTTAGCCATATATATATTATTTTTTTTCTTGTTACACATAAAGTATATGTTAACTATAAAGGTAAAATATATGTAGGTTCATTTGAAACCATAAGGATATTCTCTAGTGTCACATCGGGTTTCATGACGTTAACAACATTTGTGACCATGGATGGTTTCGTGTCTTCCGATGCGGTTATTGCCATGATTCGGTATTTAAGATTTTATGGGATTGGATTGACCATTAGGAATTATCTCTAGACCAATATAAAGATGCACATACATGGTACAATTTTAATTAATATAGCCCAAGTAGAAGAATGTTAGAATATATTTTATATAGGCTTTATTAATTATTATTGTAATTGATTATTGATCTAATAAAGGAAAGATATAAAGTTTCCTAATCCTAATTGGATACGAGAATTTGGATAGTATAGACTAAGTTAAACCTGATCTATAATGAGGGGACATGTTACAAACTCGTAAATAGAATTCAAGTCTCTCCTCTAAACCCTAATGTTCACATAACCTTATATATAGAGTCGTCGAAATCGACACATGAAGGGCCATCTCATTGAAGCTAGTGATTAAAGGGGTTCATAGAGGAGAAACTCTTGAGAATCGGATCGTTCACAATCTCGCATCAAGAACGATGGATCCGAAATAAAATGCGCAAAATCCTCTTCTTGATTATTGTGATTCGTGTACTTGATTATGGTGATCTTTGGGCGTTGCTTAAGGTAACAAACGCAGCTTACAACTACAAGCAAGGACTTTCAATTCTTATGACGAAAATTTAGGGTTTGGCTGGTGTCGGGCGGCGCGCATTCGTGCGAGCCTTAAATCACCTACACGTACGTCCCGGCTGCCGCAAAAACGAGACTCTACTATTTCATTATACCTAGCTTTGCTTCACACCTTATGTGATAAAAAGCCTAATGAAATGACCCAATACTCTTGGAGCTCGAGCTCGAGCTCGACTCGAGTTCGACCAAGTATTAATTTTCCCGCTCAAACTCCATCCAATGGTAAAATATGAGATACTCAAGCTCAACTTGACTCAATTCCGCTCCTCTCAACTTATATGAGGCTTGTATAAATCGATTTTTTCTTTTGTCACTTAATCTAAGTTATGCATGCACATGAACATTCGAAGCTCTCATAATATATATAGAGACATATATTTTTCAAAATTTTACTTTCGAAAATTTCGATAATATCTTAATTATCTCAGAAAAGCGAAAAAAAAAACTTACTTTTATTAAAATTTTAATTCTAAACAAGCAAGCCGCTCGAGGTCAAGCTCGAGTTTAATAAGCTAAAATTAACGAGCTTGAGCTCGACTCCGATTTCACCCCTATATGAATGGGAAGAATCTTAGAACAAACGAGAGCAAGCTAACCAGCTTCTAGAAGAGAGATATATTTTAAAGTACACTAACTCTTTTTATAAGATATAGTAAATTAATATTATCTAGATTTAGAGCTTTAAAAAAAATATGAAATTAGATAAATATGGTAAACTCGATAGGGACCATCTCCAGTATTTCTTCCTTAATTTGGTAGGGAGGAACACTCCCCTTTCGTTGAATGTGAATCCCCTGCAATAAGTCCAAGCTTCCCTTTCTTAATACACTTTTTTAAATGCCTGTATAAGCCGTTCTTATATTACAGCGGTATGCCACCAAAAACCCTAGTGCCACTTAGAAAGGATTGGCTATCTATAGTTGACTGTGTTGTACTGTCCCCAACATTATACGATGTGCACAAAAAAAAAAAAAACTAAATGATGAGTGCCTATCACCTTAGAAACACTTCAAAACCCGAAACGAACAACATCTCGAGTTGATGATCCTGTGAGGTTTTTTTGGGATTACCGCATTTTCTAAGATCACCGCAAACCTGTTCTAATTGCTTAACGTGGTTTAATATTTTTGTCTAGTCTTTTTGGCAAATTGAGTCTGGAAAGATTGGAATTCATAACTTCTTACTCTGATATCATGTGAGATTTTATGGAAGTTTTAAAAGTTTAAATTGTTAAATGAATGCGTAATTTAATGTTTAAGTATTCTATCGTATCGGACTGTTTATTCTTGTCAAGACCAATTAGTTCTTGGTTATGATCTTGGGTCAAAGGCAAACGCAAGAGACAACCAAGATGTAGACAGTATTATGCAATGTCGATGGTGTTGTGTAGTATGGGAGTGCATGACAACTATTCTACTTCTCTATTTCTATTCCAAACTTATCTCTAAAACAGGTTTAAACTCGTTTCGTAACATTGTCATGACCTACTTTTCCCTCCCTTGAGGATCCGGTGGGTTTACAAGTATTGCCTATCGATCTAGGTGCGGACTCTCCCAAGTCCTTTCTCGTGTGACGTTGGATTTCGTTTTCATGATTTAACAACTTAAATCATTACTAAGAGTCACCACTAGCCTCTTGGGGTAGGCTAAAAACCAACCGAGACACGAAAGTTTTATCCCAATTCCTACGCAACCGGAGTATATAGGTTCATGGAACTTATTTACGCTAATTAGTTAATTAGCACTCTTTCGGTACCTAATTAGTTAATGCTTCCCTAAGGTGACCATACATTTTGATTATCATTTAAAGCCTAACAGGTATCTAACCAAGTGCTAAATGATCATGCATAATGGCTTTTCGTTATTTTCGTGCAATCACTAACTTAATCCTCACCCTAACACTAGGAAAGTGATTAATAAGCAATTTATCAAAATACAGAGGTGTAAATAAACACTCAAGAATTCAAAGCATCTACCTATTGACTGGAAAGTAAACATGCAAGCCAATCAATATAGGTTACAAGTCAAAAATCAAACTCGAGTCATGATCGGGTGTACAACAAATAAGACTGGAATGGACATTGGTCATTCTTCACTAGGAATAAGGGCCTAAAAATACTAACTAGACTAAAAATGTAGTTAAAACATTTTCCATATTTTTCTAAATTTTTTTTAATTTTTTGGCATTTTTCTGATTTTTAAAAATTTTTAAAGCATTTTTCATTTTTCCTAAAAAAAAAATTGCAGAATGGCGCCTTTTCGTTTATAAAGTAAAACGCAGAATGGCGCAGTTGGGCCTGGACCCATGTGTCTGCCCGAACCGGATCCGCCCCGGTGCCCAACCCAGATCGCCCGAAAAACTACGCAGTCTCGCTCACTTTGATTCTTCTCTTTCAGGTATTTCATCAAGCACCTGTGATGCACTGGGACACCCAAAACCAGCTCCCGGGCGCGACTTCATGGCCTTCAATCTTCGACTTCGAGCACAATAAATGGAAAAATAGCTCATATATTTAGACTACTACATGCTAGGAATGATGTTAACTAACAACAACAATTAAAACACACAAGAACACGACGAAATCGTGCATCAAATCCGCGGCTCCAGCTTGTTTTTAGAAAAACTGGGTTTGAACCCAGGCCAAAAATACAGGTTGGGTACTCATGTTCAAGCCTCGAAACCTCTCACATGCGAGACATACAAGAAATAATGCTCTATCCAAATAACAATAGGCAACACCACTTTTTAACGCATTTAATGGTTTAGGAAATAATCAAACGTGAAGATCACATGGGCATCACACAAATAGCCTACACGCATGACCCTGAATGGCTGACTGCACAACCGAGGGACCGACCCGATCGTGCAAAAATAACAAACAACATGACAAAACGAGACACAACAAAGCCAATCAAAGAAGACACATGCTAGTAGACTTCAAGTAGGACATGGAGGAAGTTAACGGATCACGAGAATTGGCCGGAGGCTCGCCGGACTGAGATATGGACCTCGGCCCAGCGAGCCATGCTAGGCCAATCAAGGGAGTACACTAGCTGCTCGGGAAGGGGTAGAAAACTACCTGTTCAGGACTCACGGTGGGGAATGACGGCGACATACCTTGCGGAAAGTGATAGAGCAAGTCCCCTTCAAGGTCCCTTGAGCTCACTTTCTCTCCGAAACTCTCTTAGATTTCTGTTCAGCTCTTTTCGATATGCTTCCCGATCAGCCCCATCGGCCTCCCTCTTGTTTGAACCAAAACAAAAAGGGTAACTCTCGTATATATGAAACGAGGCACGAAACGGATGGAGAAAATATTCTTATTGAAGAACACTTCTGATGGAAACAACTCAAAGCTCACTCTACTTTGATGGCTACTTAAGCTATTGATCAATCTAACCAACCTTTATAGGGTTGGAGGAATAACATACTTTGAAAAAATAAACAAAAGAAATGACACTAAATTCACATCTACACCACAAAGCACTATGCCAAAGAAAAAAGCACTATGCCAAATAAAAGGCACTAAGGTCACTCTACATCATAAAGAAAAGAAACACTAAATCCATGCATATCTTTCCAACCAACCTTCAATAATTTTGTTTAGATTTGTTTGTTTTCATGCTTTCTCTTCATTAAGCGAAAGAATGAAATGGACGGATAGAAGCCCTTCTCTCCTTTTGGTACCAAATCAATTTTACTAGTATTTTAATAGCCTCCCTTAAAATTTATTTTGGAATTCAACCATGCCAAGCATCTTCTTTAACTTTTCAAACGTATTTGTCTTCAATGCTTTATCAAAATATTCGCAATTTGATCTTTTGATAAGAAGAAATTAAGTTTGATTTCACCATCTTTGACTCGCTCACGAATATAATGATATTTAATGTCGATGTGTTTGCTCTTGCTATGAAATACAACATTCGTGACTAATGCAATAGCCGACTTATTGTCACGCATTATTTTGATAAGACGTGTTTGCTCATGCATCAATTCACACAGCATCCTATGAAGCCACATCGCCCGACAAGCCACTAAAGCTAACGCCATGTATTTTGCTTCGGTTGTCGAGAGTGCGACAATTTGTTGCTTTTTCGAGGACCAAGAGATCACTCCCGATCCAAGAAAGAAAGCGTATCCCGACGTATTCTTCCGAGTCTCGGTATGCACCTGCTCAATCATTGTCTGTGTGCACCACTAGACTAAAGTTGTCATTATAAGAAAATAAAATTTCATGGTCACGAGTTCCACCGACATACCGTAAAATTCTTTTTCTGCCTACAAATGTGACTAGTAGGGTTTTTTCATGAACCTACTAATAATACCCACTCCATAGGTAATATCCGGCCTCGTCGAAGCCAAATATTTCAAGCTGCCAACAATGTTTTTGAAATAAATGGGATTTACCAACTCACTGGTTCCTTCTTTCTTCGGCTCCAACCGTTCAACTACGGGAGTCCGAATGGGTTTGAGCGATTTCATTTTAAATCGCTTTAAAATATCGCTTTAAAATATCATTAGCATATTTCTACTCGTGAAACAAATATACCTTCTTGTGTCTGCTTCACTTCAAGGCCAAGAAAATAGGACATCAATCCCAAATCAATCATCTCGAACTAGCTAGTCATAGCCTCTATGAATTCAACAAATATTTTTTTATAGCTCCCTATAAATATCAAGTCATCAATATAAAGGCACGCGATTGAGATGTCACCGTTAGTATTTGATTTGATATACAATGTATGCTCATACGGGCACTTCGAAAATCATGCTCCAACAAGTATGTGTCGATATGCGTGTACCAAGCACGAGGTGCCTATTTTAGCCCATATAGAGCCTTCTTCGGTTTGTAAATCGATTTTCATGCCATTTCTTCTCATAACCCTGTGGTTGCTCCACATAAACTTTTTGTTCAAGGACACCATTGAGGAATGTTGATTTCACATTCATTTCATGGATCCTCCAATGGTTTTGAGTTTGCAAGTGCTAAGACTATCCGGATGGTATCTACCGGGCTATTGGTGCAAATACTTTAAAATAATCAATCCCGATTTTTTGTTTGAGCCTTTCGGCCGGTTTGGCTTTGTAACGATCCACTTGACCGTTGATATTGTATCGTCTTGTACACCCACTTGACACCAATGGGCTTCTAACCGGGCGGTAAAGAAGTTAGCTTCCATGTGTCATTCTTCTCAATAAATTGAATTTCTTCATCCATTGCTTGGATCCTCCAATGGTTTTGGTTGCAAGTGCTAAGACTATCCGGATGGTATCTATCGGCTATTGGTGCAAATACTTTAAAATAATCAATCCATGAGTTTTGCTTGTAGCCTTTTACAACGGTTTAGCTTTGTAACGATCCACCGACCGTTGATATTGTCGTCTTGTACACCCACTTGACACCAATGGGCTTCTAACCGGGCGGTAAAGAAGTTAGCTTCCATGTGTCATTCTTCTCAATAAATTGAATTTCTTCATCCATTGCTTGGATCCTCAATGGTTTTGAGCTGCAAGTGCTAAGACTATCCGGATGGTATCTATCCGGGCTATTGGTGCAAATACTTTAAAATAATCAATCCACGACTTTTGCTTGTAGCCTTTTACAACCAGGTTTAGCTTTGTAACGATCCACCCGACCGTTGATATTGTACTTTGTCTTGTACACCCACTTGACACCAATGGGCTTCTAACCAGGGCGGTAAAGAAGTTAGCTTCCATGTGTCATTCTTCTCAATAAATTGAATTTTCTTCATCCATTGCTTGGATCCACTTTTCATCTCGTAGTTGCTTCATCATCGGTTATGGGGTCACATTAAGCAAATAAACAAAAGTATACCAGGTGTTTCATAGGTGATTTCGCTATCATTGTCATCGTTTCTTGTGACCACATAATTCCTTAATTTTTGGCGTTTGCCTCTGTCGTTGTGAATGACGTAGTTGTGGTTCTAAGGCTGTTGTTGGTGAAGATGTACCACCAGTTAAAGATGATGAAAGAAGATGGACCACTCATTGAAGATGATGGAGGTGTTTCTGTCTCACCCTCCAATGGTTCATTTTCGATGGTGATGTTTTTTATGGTCACCTTTCGATTCCAACCCTAGGGTTCATCTTCTAAAAATTGGACATTCCCGTTGATTATAACCTTCTCGGTGATTGAGTTATCATCTTATAACCTTTAATTGTGTCATTGTAGCCGATGAAGATGCACTTCTCGCTTTTGTTATCTAACTTTTTCTTCGTTCATCCGGTATATGGAGATATGCTACACACCCAAATACTAGTAGTAACGAAACATTTGGCTTATTTCCGCTCTAAGCCTCTTATGGGATTCTTCCATGAACACTCATTGTTGGATACATGTTCAAGTACAAATACAACACAAGCAACAACTTACGCCCAAAACTTCTTGGGCAAATTTTTAACTTTTAGCATACTTCTTGACATTTCAAAAATTGTCATGTTCTTTCTTTCTACTATACTATTCTCGTTGAAAAGTATAGTGGTAGTCAATCGATGTTTTATTTCATGAATTTTACAATATTTGTGAAATTCATTTGAAGTAAATTCTTCTCCTCTATCCGATCTTAACATCTTCAAATTAAAGTCACTTTGTTTTTCAACATAGACTTTAAATTCTTTGAACTTGCCAAAAGCTTCATATTTTTCTCTCAAGAAATATACCTATATTTTTCTAGTAAAATCATCGAAAAAATTAGCATGTACCTTTTTTGTCCGAACAATTCCACCTCAACATGGCCACATATATCAATATATACCAACTTCAACGGTTGTTTTGCTCTTATGGCTTTCCCAATTGGAAAAGGGTCTCGATGTTGTTTTCCCAAGAGACATCCTTCACAACGACGACCTGGATCTTCAATTAACGGCATGCCGGTCACCATCCTTATCTTAGCTTCATTCCACAAAAATTTAAATGCCTAAATCGAACATGCTACGCCTATTCGTTGTCTTTCATCCTCGCTTGAAAACTCAGAGATTCTTCATTTGAAGAGTTAAGGGAAACATCCGGTTTTTCGTCATCCGCACCGTCGTGATCAACTTATTATTGACACCTCTCATGGTGCAAACGCCATTTTCAATGTGAACTTTGTGGCCTTTTTTTGGAAAGTTGCCTAACACTTAGTAAATTTCAAAAAGTTCTAGCACAAAGTAAACATATGCAATAACAACATTATTACCATCTTTGGACTTGATATTAATGTTACATTTGCCCATAACGGGAATCTTTTATTTATTTTCGAAGTTAACTTCACCACGACTCTTCTCATCCAACGTGAGAATAACTCCTTTTGGCCAATCATATGGTTGTTGCACCCAGTATCTAGGTACCATGTGTTGGTATCTACAATACTCGAGCCATCCTTCGTACATGCTAGTTCCATGTACTCTTCAACATCGGTGGTATGTTCATGCTCCGCCTACTTGTACGTTACCTTTGCATGGCACTCGGATTTGTAATGTCCGAATTTGTTGTACTTAAAATACTTGAATTTTGATTTGTCATGTGTTTTAAATTTTTCGATGAAATTTGAATTTTCACATCTACCTCGAGCTCCTCCGCTACCTCGATCGCTTTGATAGCCTCCTCGGCTTGATTGAAAGATCCGACTTTGCAATGCTTGCTCGGGAACTAAACCAATAGACTTCGATTCATTTTTTGCTGCATGTAAGCACAATGAACCCATCAACCACTCCAATATTAGAGTTAACACATCTTGCCTTCCTCAATCACGACGATGATGTAGTCAAATCTCTCTGTCAAAGACATCAAGATTTTTTCTACGACACGAACATCTTGAAATTCTTCATCATTAACCCTTAATTGGTTAACGATGGCCCGCACACGATCAAAATATACCGATATTGATTTCGAGTCATTCATGCGCAAAGACTCGAAATCACCTCGAAGGGTCCGAAGCCGCACACGTCGAATGCGATCATCGCCTTTGTAGGAATTTTGCAAGATATCCCGGGTGGCTTTCGCGGTCTCCGCACTCGATTTTTTTCAAATAGCGTTTCCTCCACGGCTTGAAAGATCGCATACAATGCTTTCCGATCTTTCTTCCGAGACTCCACCAAAAATTCTTTTTCCTCCTTTTTTAAAGCCTCAACTACTTCAAAGATCGGCCACTTCATTATAGCCATTTTTAACAAGATTCCACAAATCTTGCTATTTGAAAAGAACCTTCATCCGAACGGACCAATTGTTGAAATTCTTTCCTTTCAACTTTGGAAGCTGCATTTGAATGGAATTAGCATATGCCATTTCTAGCTCGATACCAAATGTTGGAACAAAAAAAAAATGGGTGACTCTCGGATATATGAAACAAGGCACGAAACGGATGGAGAAAATATTCTTATTGAAGAACACTTTTGATGGAAACAACTCAAAACTCACTTTGCTTCTATGGCCACTTAAGTTACTAATCGATCGAACCAACCTTTATAGGGTTGGAGGTGCAACATACTTTGACAAAATAAACAAAAGAAATGGCACTAAATTCACATCTACACCACAAAGCACTATGCCAAAGTAATAAGCACTATGCCAAATAATAGGCACTAAGGTGACATCTACACTATAAAGAAAAGAAGCACTAAATTCCCAACCTCCAATAACTTTGTTTAGATTTGTTTATGTTCATGCTTTCTCTTCGTTAAGCAAAAGAATGAAATGGACAGATAGAAGCCATTCTCTCCTTTTGGTACCAAATCAATTTTACTAATATTTTAACGCCTCCTCCATTTCCAGATTGTCCCCCTCTATTTTTATCGATTTTTTGCGATAAATCGCCGCCCTTCCGAGCCAATCATTTATAGATATCTGCAGGCGGTCACCTCGCCGTCGCTTGGGACCAATTACGATCCATTTTGGCCTGCAATATTCCTTGCAATATTCTCTGTAAGATTCCTCCCCAGCTCGGCAGCAGCTTCCACGGTGCCCTTATCCTGTTCGACAAAATGCCAAAAAAAGAGAGAGGCCAGCGGACCACAATGGGTCTAATCCATGCGGGCCGAAGAGAAAGGGAAATGGGCTGGAGAAAAAAAAAAAGGAAAGGTGGGCTGGAAGAAAATAAAGAAAAAGTGGGCCTACGAAATGCAGGCCCACTTCGCTGGGGGCGAGCGGGCACTGGCCGGGTTGCCCGCGCAGACCTGGGCTGACCCGGCCCGATCTGATCCTTCTTCTCTTTTTTTTCTTTTTCTTTTTTAGTAAGATAAAAATAGGTAAACTGAAAATAAAAATAAAATAAAATAATAAAAATTTAATTTTCCTTATTTGTCAATAAAATAAGGACAAGGGAAAATTGAATTTAGGCCTTTTCCTACTTTAAGACAAACGGAAAAAAGTAGATTAAATTGGAATAGGACCGACAAAATTATGTGTCAACAAAATTAATTCTATTTTTCTATTTCTGAAATAAATTTTTTTTTGGAAAAATAGATTTGAAAGAGAAATCGAAAACAAAATTTTTTAGCTTAAACAGAAATAATAACCCCTCATTTTTTTTTACGCACCCATTGCCGTCGACCACTACCATGCCGCCCGCCGTCCCCCCCCCACCTCATAGCCGACCGTCGCTACCCACCGCTAGCCGCCGTCAATCCCAACCCCGACCACCACTTGCCGCCAACCACTTCCCATCGCCACCCTTTGCTGGCCGCCTCAACCAACGTCGATCGTCGAATCTCGCCGCCCACCTCAACTATAACCGGTCGCCGCCGACCTTCGCCACCGCCAACTATTGTCCTAAGTTGCCCATCGCTGGCCGTCACTAACCACCACCCGCTGCCTCCCGCTGTCGCCCCTCGCCTCACCGTCGGCCGCCACCCACAGTGCAACCAACCACCACCCACCGCCACCATCCGCCGGTTATCGCAACAATCGCCGGATGTGGGTAAAGAATAAACGCAACTTTCTAAGAGAAAGTATAGTTATATTGCTAGTGTAAAAAAAATTCTCCATTACGGCCTTATCCACTCTTAAACTACTACAAAAAATTGCGAACAAATTTGTCCATACTCCAATCTATCATTTTGAAGGGAGGCCTTCTTGTCAGATATTAAAACTAAAGGAAAGAAACGTATTATTACTAAAAAGAAAAAGGTTTCAACTCATTTCGATTTGACTAAAAAATGTGGGGATTTGTTTGTAAGTACTAAAATGTGAAAAGATGTGTTTGTTCCAAATATATTAATTCGAAGAGAAGGATCTGTCCATCAACACTACTTTGTCATCTTGAACAGAAGTCTTCCTCATGTAATAATAAAGCAAATAACAATCATTGATTGGGGAAGTTTTGTCTCAAATCACAGAAAGAAAAATATTCTGAGTAGCATGACCACTATTTCAAGAGCAAATGTCATCTAAATAATGGGAAAATCACCAAAAAAATCTTAAATATATTGCAATTGTGCAAATTCAATCATAAACTATTTTTTACAATTGTGCCATTTACAATTATGCTATTTTCCGATCCCATGAATTTTAGCAGGCCGGCCTCGGATTTGGACGCCGACAACAAAAAATTTAATATTTTTTCATATTTTTTTTTTTGTTTTTCTTCCTATTTGCTCTTCTTTCTCTAGCCAATTGCCGGACCTCGGCTGCGGCCAAAGGCGACGGCCAATGAGATTGAGCCTCACCTTGGCGAGGCGAGGGCGAGCCTCGCTCGGCCATGGCGAGGCTCAACCTCGCCCCTAGCCGACCTTGCCCCTAGGCAAGGTAGTGATGGCGAGGTCGAGCCTAGACGACTCTCTCCTTTGGCCGGTCTTCGAGGTCGTGCAATTGGATGGAGGAAGAGGAGGGAAGAGGAAGAAAAAGAAAAGGAAAAAGAAAAATATTATGTGTCCACGTCGGCTAGTGTTCACGTAAGCACCAAAATTCACTTAATGGATTGAATTAGTACAATTGCAATAGGTTTATGACTTTCTTGGTAATTTTATCTCTAAATCACTATTAAAAATAAGAAAAATGAGTTATGTTATTTTACTAATTTGACTATTAGATAATTACATTTTTCTTACAAACCATGAATTTAAACCTAATTTTAATCATTTTGAGCTCTTCACATATTTGCATATGAAATGATATCGATTCCATATGCAAGTTGATAAGCAAAATTTTATTAGTGAGATCAACATGCATAATATTTACCGAGAAGCTGGTAAATTCAAGTTTATGTATTCTTATACTGACTTTAACTTTAGAAAAATACTTGCATAGGATTAAGCAAATAATCGGAGTATGTTTAACTATAAACTACAACATATTCAATTAATCCATTGGTATGCGATAATAAAATAAATACTTTTATTTTTAACCAATTTTTGTTTCATAAATTATATGATCTAGCTATATTAATTAGTTTGGCTTCTCTTAGTATACAAACTAAGAAAACAACATTAAAGCATGAGCAATCTACATCCTAACTACGATCCGTTCGAGGGAATAATTGGATTTTAAAACAATATCATTAATACGCTAAGTAGCACCGATACCGACACGCCGACACATCATTTATAAAAATAGAGAATTCGACGTGTTCGGATACATTATATATTAAATGTATATTTTTAGATATACATGATAAATTATCGTGCTTATATAAAAATGTCGGCGGTGAGCTCTTTTCTTCTTCTTCTTCTTCTTCTTCTACTATTAGGGATTCATGATTTTTTTTTTTTTTTTTTTTGGCTAGGTATATTAATTTTGGAGTTGGCTTGGTATATGACTTAAGTTTATATATTTTTTATAATTTTATATTTTGACCCTTAATTTATAGAAAATGCTCAAAATTCACCCATGTGCGGGTTGAAACGGTATATCAAGATGCCGGACTCGCATGTCGTTGATGTGCCTAGAGCGCCGACACGTGTTGATCGCATGTCGGAGAGTACTAGAGAGCATCAGGCATCGACACGGAGGCCCTCGAAAAATACTTGTGCTGCCTAGTTGATACGCCCTACCCAATTATCTATATTTCTTTTCTTTACTTTATCCCCGTGATTTTCATCCCTTCTCTACGCATTCCCTAAACTCATGTTTCTAATGCAGTCGTGGAAAACAAGAAAGGTCAAGGGAGATCAATTCTATAAGTGATGAGAGATCGAGAGATCGAGTTTAAGAACTCCGAAGTACAAACAACAATGTTCGACCCAACCGAGCGAAGGGCAAGGCGACCATAGCAGGCCGAATCATGAAAGCAAAGCACGGGCATGAGGTTCAAGGGGCACCCGAGATATACGTGGTTCGAGATCCTGCCTACTAAACATCTAGAGATAGAATAGAGCAGAAGCCGAATGTTCTGCGTCCGCCACTGTGTCACCTTACATGAAGACCGCCAAAGAAGGTTATGCGGAACCAAGAAGGACATTTCAAAGCAAACTTGACGGTTCGTGGCTGCCAAGGTCTAACCTAAATGAACCACCGAAACCAGGTTAGCATCTGCCTAACCTAAACCCTAATTCTACTTCTTCCCATCTACTCTCCCCTAACATTTTCCCAGCTGAAAAACTGGAAGTTCGGCTCTGTAGGAAGTAGCTTAACCAACCCACGAGTTCGGCTCTCCGGGAAATAGCTCAACATACGGCAACTTTTCCGCTCATGTTGCTGTTCGCTAGGGACCATGCCGGTCAGTCTAATTTCTTCTTTAGACTCATGCTTATTGCACTAAATCGATCTCCACCGTTGGCTTTGTGAATTTCATGTGGGTTTCTTGTGTAGATCTGACGAAATCAATAGTGGCGATGAACTCGATCCACTAGACTCGGGGTTCTTGCGATAATTTCCCTTAATTATAGGAACAGAAATCAAGCATTACTGTTTTGACAAAGGGGTCTTGTTATCGTACAATGTACTTATTATGCAGTTCGAAAAATCAGATCCCACAAAATCAATGGCACACATGAGTCTCTCATCACAAAATTAACAGTAACGACGAATCCGGTCCAGTAGACCGGGGTACGTGCGAGAATTCTCCCGATTACGAGATTAGCAACCAATTATCATTGTCTCGCGAGTCCATTTGTTCTCGTACATCAAAGTTATTACGCAATCTCAATAACTTTTCCGATTGGTATAAATTCAGTTTGATGTACAAGACAAATATCGATGTTAATCGAGCAGCGGTTATGAACTAAATAAGCTTTTTGCCTTACAAATTGCTGAGGTGCTTTAATTAAGCCTTTGCCTTTTGTTTTTTGTATTTTCCTTTCGTTGTACTTCGAACGACCTAACTTTTTCTTTCTTCTTTGTGTTGGGAGAGTCCTAGAATAAACCATTCCGCATGCCACGTGAAGGGGCTCCTAACTTGCGGTTTCTATGCATTGCCACATTCTTATGTTCTCACCAAATGCAAAACAATCTTACCATGCTTAAAACTGCCTTCACCAAACAGTCTGATCGAGCTCATCGAAATTTGTCATATCGAATATGTCGACCTATTGCTATTTTCCTCGTCGATCCTTTTTTGCGATGTCGCGATTAGGTGGTATTTTGACTATACTTATCAAAAGAATATTACGTAGATTTAATCTATGAACTATATAATCAATTGAGCTAATCGGATACAAAAATTACACGAAAAATGGTTGCTTTGTTAGTGGGTTTGACTATACTTCTCAATATTGTTTTTTGTATATTACGTAGATTTAATCTATGAACTATATAATCAATCGAGCTAATCGGATACAATAATTACACGAAAATTGGTTGTTTTTTTAGTGGGTTTGACTATACTTCTCAATATTTTTTTTGTAGAGGCCAATTATTTTTAAAAGTTGCTTTACTGACGATCGACGGTATTGTCGGTTATTTACGATCACACGATCTCCCAATCAAAGAATGCAAAATATGCGATGATGATGTGTCGATCTATTATTGAGATTGTACCATCCCGACAATATTGTTAGAAAAGCATTTTCCATTATTCTTTGTAAAGTTACACTCATTAATTACTCCTTACTAAAATGCCTGCCTAATTCTCAACTTCATGCTTGCAAGAAAGTTGCGCCACTGCCAATCAATCAATCAATCTTCTCTCTCTCTCTCTCTCTCTCTCTCTCTCTCTCTCTTACATGACGAACCTCGCAGATCGTCTCGTCTGGACACTCCTCTTCCTTCTACTCCTCTTACTATCACCCCCGTCTTCGTCCACCTTCACACTCTTCGACGTCCTAGACTTCGGGGCCGATCCGACGGGGGCAGCCGACTCAACCCAAGCCTTCCGCGATGTATGGACGTCGGCATGCAGCCGCGGCGACGTCTTCTCGACCATACTAGTGAGGCGCGGGAGCTACCTGCTTGGGCCAGTGCGATTCAGAGGCCCTTGCAAGAGCAGGCACGTGAGCATGAGGATGGGAGGCGCGACCCTGGTCGCCCCTCCGGACTATAGAGTCCTCGGAAGTGGCTCGAGCTGGCTGAGCTTCGACGGGGTCTCGAACGCGTCCGTCCACGGAGGGGTCCTCGATGCCAAGGGACCGTCCCTGTGGGCCTGCAAGGATTCCGGCCACGACTGTCCCGACGGGGCCACGGTAACGTACTTTTTTTTTTCCTTCGGCACCTTCAGAGATCGGTTCAAATTGTACAGTTGGGTTGGTTTTCCCTTTTTCTCATTCGGGCCGAAACTCTTATTTTGTCCAGCCGCCAATGAAAAGTTCACTTTCATGCTGGGATAGGGCGGTCTCAGCTGCCGTCTAATTAATGAAGTAGCATTTCATACAACGATGACAGCAATGATGTAGCGCAAATTTAGAAAGTAATTTGAAATCTTTACCGTAAGTTCTGAAGGGAAAGAGAAAAGGCGCCGCCATTATCTTGTTGCTCAGCTAACTCTATACCATCAACTTAGATATGTTATTAGTCCATTCCCACCTACCCCTTTTGTCATTCTAAAATTCCTCGAGAAGTCACGCTCTGGTGATCAATCTTCGCTCTCGTCGAATCAGGTTCGAGCTTAGTCCGTTCACGAATCATACATAAACCGAAGAGGATCCTTATAGGATATCATCTGTAATGATCGGACTTATTTCATATGGGGTAAATCCCCAAAAGAATATTGTTAAGTAGCGATTAGTTTGGAAAAGAATTTTACTTGTGAATGACATCAAATTGCCCTGTACGTTTTGATATGCAACTTGGGTGTTAGAAATGCTTTATGGTGCTTAGGTTGGAACGGGGAAAATAGATAAGGGTTTTACTCTAGTACACCAATCATTTGGAGATTTGATACTTACCATGACTCTAATTGAAGTCCCACGTGAAATCAGGTGGTCCTCGGTAGTGGCAGAATGAAGAGAGATGGGCTTTGTTTAAATAAGTATAGCATGTATCCGCTGCATGTGAATCCACTTTATCTCAATCATCGGATCATGTAGGTCTCATGTAAGGTTCACAATAAGCAAAACAAAATTGAATTTGATGACATATCATCTCACTAACTTATAATATCGAAATGTCATTTCTTCACTTCCTTTTTGCGATGGCCAAGGGGTGGTTTCTTCACCTTTTCCTTTCATTCTTTCTTTTCATTTTTCTTCTTCTCGGGCTAGCACCATCATGTGTTCTCAATTCACCGCCCGCCACCGTTAGTTTCACCAACTCAGACGCTCTTGCCATCCCCGTCATTGATGTCTACTTCAACCGACTCCGTCGCTCGACCTATTCCTCTGCGTGTGCATGTGTGGATGCCCACATTTGTCCACATTGTGGGGTCTCTACTATTGATAAGGCGGTCATACTCCCTTTACCTAAAAGAAAAAAAATTATTGTAGTGTCTTTTTTCAAAAGGCGTGAATTCAGTTAAAATTATCTCCTTGATAAGCCCCGCGATCAGGTGGTCATAAACTTGATTTCACTGGCTGTTCTGATATGCAGACGCTTAGCTTCACCAACTCTTACAACATCAGGATAAAAGACCTAACTTCCATGGACAGCCAGATGTTCCACATCTCCATAAACAGGTGCCGGAACGTTCGCATCCAAGGGGTGAGAGTGAAGGCCGACGGCAACAGCCCGAACACCGATGGAATCCACATCCAGCTCTCGACCAACGTCTTGATTCTTCTCACGGACATCGCGACCGGGGACGACTGCATCTCAATTGGCCCTGGTACTCTGAACTTGAGGATACAACGTGTTAGGTGTGGCCCCGGTCATGGCATCAGGTACGACTGTTCAGGAGATTCGATCCAGTCTTCTAAATTTAGAGAATCACGATCCTGTTTCAATATCATTTGTAATTTTAGTTCGTTTTCTTGGGGGCAGCATAGGAAGCCTGGCAAGAAGTGAGAATGAACCAGGAGTACAGAACATCATAGTAAAGAACACAACTTTCCAAGGTACCCAAAATGGATTAAGGATCAAATCCTGGGCAAGGCCTAGCACTGGGTTCGTACAAGGAGTCCATTTCATCGACTCTAGGATGATCAATGTCTATAACCCCATCATCATTGACCAGAATTACTGTCCATACGACAGCCAAACCTGCCCTAACCAGGTGATTCGTCTCACGTACACAAATCCTTTCCCTTTTGACAGGTTTTTATGTCCTAAACTCATCTTTGTGATCCTGAGAAAATTGACGATCGCGAAGAATAGGAATCGAGCGTGAAGATAAGTGACGTCCTGTACAAAGACATCCAAGGCACGTCCGCCACGCCCGTTGCCGTGAGGTTCGACTGCAGCGCTGAGAACCCGTGCACCGGGATACGAATGAGGAATGTGTACTTGACCTGCCTCGACAATGAAGTGACCCGATCATCTTGCGCAAACGCCAATGGGGAGGCGTTAGGTAGGGTTCAACCGAGAAGCTGCCTCTATGAGAATTCCTAGATCTATGCTCAGCCAATATGGAAAATCATAGAATAGAATTTACGACAGAGGAACTGCAAACACAGTTTTGTTACTTCTACGTTTCCTCTATAGTTTCCTTTATAGTTTTGTTACTTAAACAGCCCCGACAAAAAGAAAATTGCATTGATATTCCAATGTCGAAAGACCTCCTTTTATAAATTCACCCACGATAAATAGATATACAAGTAATATAATCTTAAAAGCTGATAGCCTAACAGTCTTGACATTACTGTCAATTATTTCTAACCACATGATCTCTCAATCAATGAGTGCTTTATGCAAAACACGCATAATATATGAATCTACGATTGAAATTGTAGAGTTCCTAACAGAAAGCATTTCCCACAATCTTATATGTCAAAGTATGCACTCACCCATCCAAAAGAATCACCAACGATCAGCACCTCCTCCTCCTTCACTTGCACAGCAAAATGTTGGCAATCCGGGTAATGTTCTCCTCTGTAAAGCCATACTTGTGGAATGTGTCCAAATATGGCCCGCTTGCACCGAACTCGTCCACTCCGACCACCATACCCTCCCCCCCCACGTACTCCCTCCACCCGACTGGCGACCCGGCCTCCACGCTCACGCGCTTGACCACGTTCGAGGGCAGCACCCGCTCCTTGTACTCCCTCGGTTGCCTGTCGAAGAGGCGCCAGCACACGAGCGACACCACCCTGACCCTCCTCCCTGCCTCCCTCAACCTCATCGCGCTCCCCTCGCAGAGGCAAAGCTCCGATCCCGTGCCAATCAATATTATCTCTGGCATCTGCTCCCCTGAGTTGTCGCTGATCGTGTAACCGCCCCGTTTGACCGCATCCACCGATGTCCCTGTGAGATTTGAAGCTACTTTCTGCCGAGACAGTGCGATGAGGCTAGGAGTGGCCCGGTTCGCCATGGCAATCTTGTAGGCCCCGGCAGTCTCGTTCCCATCAGCCGGTCTGAAGACTAGGAGGCGCGGGATGGCCCGGAGTCCTGCAAGCTGCTCCACCGGTTGGTGAGTAGGACCATCCTCCCCTAGTCCGATTGAATCGTGGGTCATGACGTAGATGGCTCCAGCATGGCTGAGAGCAGCAAGCCGGATAGTGTTCTTCATGTAGTCTGAGAATATAAGGAATGTTGCTGCAAATGGGATGAGTCCGCTTCCATGCAAAGCAATGCCATTTGAGATGCCCCCCATCGCATGCTCTCGAACACCGTAGCGGATGTTACGACCCCAGGGAGAGCTCGGCAGGAAGTCGTCATAATTGTGGAGATAAGCTTTATTGGAGGTTGCAAGGTCTGCACTCCCGCCAATCAACCCGGGAAGAACCTTAGCAAGCTCGTTTAAGCACTTCTCGGAGTATCCCCGGGTGGCATCCACTGGATCAGACTGTGACCACCTCTGTTCAGACAGTAAGCAATCATGTTTTAGTGTTATGATCACCCTGGCATACTAAAGAAGGAAGTTCACAAGGTTGAGTAAATCCATGAAGAAAACCACTCAATCAAGATAAATCGGTGTGCATCCCTCAATACAATTCTTATAAAAAAAGAATTCCCTAAACTACCACGAGTGTTGAAATTACATAATGAATACTATAGCACTGGTGAGAACTTGTTGATTTAGAGGTTAAACCCAAATAGTAAACAACCAAAGAGACAGGTAAGGCCAGGTAGCGGTACAATTACCGGCAACGAGTTTTCCCAACCAGGAAGCAAACCCCCACTGAGAAGAATCCGAAATTCTATGGCCTCTTGAGGATATTTGATCTGGTACGAGTAAAGGTTGGAGTACCATTCTTTTTCCAGTCTCTCCCCAACATCTGCTTGCTTCTGCATCTCCCTGCATCAAATGAGTAGTTTGTGCGTTAGGCTTAGATATATCCACAATCCCATCCTTCTTCCTGGTAAAGTGTAACGCTAAAAGATAGCTCCAAATTGGATTGAAAATTGAAAGAAACCTGTATATCATAGGGATGACATGGAAAGGCTCCCTATCAGTCCAGTTAACTTTTTGTTTCATGTTGCTTACATCGTCTTCGCTGAAGGTCCCATGATGAGCTTTTGATGTCCCTTCTTTTCCAGACAGTTTCCCTATCAGGGTTTTCACCTGAAGTAAGCAGACAATGACGAAGGAATAAGCTCTAAAGTGACAGACCACAGCCTTCTAATTTCTGAGGCATGACTATTACTTACCCTGATGAAAGTGGGTTTCTCCGTCTCGTTGAAAGCAGAGAGAAGTGCATCCTTGAATGGACTCATATCACCATCTACGTTGTCAACTATGACAGTATGCCAACCAAGAGCCTTGAACCGAGCAGATATATCTTCGGAAAAAGCAATTGTGGTGGGTCCATCGATAGTGTTATGATTATCATCATATATCAGCGTAAGCTTGTTGAGCTTCCAGTGACCAGCCAAGGACGCAGCTTCGTGGGTTATTCCTTCCATTGCACATCCATCCCCCATTACGCAATACCTATATTTCAACAGTAAAGTCACCAACAATAAGCATAACCACACAACTTCTCATAAGCTGTCGCAGAGAACCAGTTCGTTCAACTTACGTTCGGTGATCAACAATGACAGCATCTGGTTTATTAAATCTAGCAGCCAGATGAGCTTCAGCCAGGGCAAGACCTACTGCATTTGCTACACCTTGTCCGAGGGGGCCTGTGATCACAGTTCACAACCACACGAACATACAAATGAACAGAAACTTGAAGAAACAACTCAGCCAAACGAAACTAGCCAGAGACAGAGACCATCTACGTGAAGACCCTTATAGAACATGATGGACTGAAGGCCCGCGTTGTTTCCTCTATTTACCATCTTTCCTGTCTAATACGACGCAGGCATCCAAAGAAAAAGAAAAAGAAAAAGCCAGTAGCAATGACTTGAAGTGCTTGAAATTCAACAGTCAAGTCAATTCTGCTACTTCAAGTCTATTATGAAATCAATATGCCTCATTCCTGCTGATTTTTTTGAGTAAGTATCATATGGACAAATGCACCCGAAGAAGTCTAAATAAAAGAAAAAGCCAGAAGCAAAGATTTGTAGGACAGACAACAAGCAACAGTTAAGTCAATTCTACCATTTTGAGTATGAAATCTACATGCCTCATTCCTGCTGACTTTTTCAAGTATCACATGTTTCCCTCTGTTAAGTCTCGCATGGTAATAGAACTTCAACTCCAGTTATTTTTTATTTCAGAGTTTCACAAGAGGAAATTAAAAACAGAACATACCAGTAGTGACTTCAATGCCACTGGTGACCACATTCTCTGGATGTCCAGGAGTCCTACTGCCAAGCTTGCATAAGCGCTTTAGGTCTTCTATCTGCATACGAAATGTTCCCAAATCGAGTGGTTTGGAATCCATATTATGCAAGGAGATATTGCTTTTGCTAACTCGAATTGAAGGGTAATATAAAATTGGTCTATTTTCAGCATCATATCCATAGTTAGCGCATTCATCCAAGTTAAAATGTTCGCAATAGCCTCGTAAGCTGAGACTCCAGAGACCCTAATCTAGACTTAGGTAAAGTTCCATATGCTAGAACAGGGTAAGAAGAGAGAATTGCAAGTCCAATCTTTCAAAGGACGTAATTCTGATCGACAAAAAGTTCCGACCAAAAACAGTTCGACAAATTAAGGGTAACAGAAACTATGCGGAAGAACATTTTCATTTAGCTCAAAGAAAGCTTCATTAGGACTCGGCATCTTAAGAGATGGTGAAGAAGAAACTTCTTGCACCAGAGCTGCGACTCTGCTCATTAGCACTCCTAGTCGGGCGAAAATGGGCAGATCATTAATAGTTTTTGTCACGTAGCAAACTAACAACACCATAACCGTCCAACATCAAGCCCAGAAGTTCAGCTTCAAAGTCCCAACTCATGATGATCGTCAGAACAAGTGCCAACAACTAAATGAATAACCAGAAAAGCAATAATAACCAAATTCAGTTGAATTCGTTCTCCAGAATTAAAGCAAACATATGACAATCCTCTGAACTGAGCAAACGAAAAGTTCATAAATTGAACACCGGAACATTGCATACCTGAACAGACTCAAACCCAGCGAGATGGAGACAAATGTACTGAAGCAAGCACCCATGTCCGGCACTCAGCACAAACCTGTCCCTGTTGAACCACTTGGGATTCTTGGGATTATACTTCATCACATGCCTGTACAACAAGAACACAACCCCGGCCATCCCGAGCGCCATCCCGGGGTGTCCCGCCTGCGCATTCTGGACCGAATCCACGATCAGCATCCTCACATTGTCCACGCATCGCTTATCGACCAAGTTCTGGAACGACTCATCGTCCAGCTCCTCGAATTTGTCCCAATTCAGACTGGTAATCTCTCTCTGGTAGGCCTTCTTGAGCTCCTCTTTCCACGAGAGCTTGTAGTCCCTGGAGAGAGAAGTGGGTTGAGCAGTTGGATTAGGGTTTTGGGTCTTGAGCGAACTGCAAGCGATGGGTTTAGCAGAAAATTTGCTCCTTCTGTGGGTACAAAAAGATGGGTATGGATTATAGAGGAGCGATGAGATCGCCATGGACGAAAGTTGGGTCCTTTATCCCGGATTGTGGCTAAAGCAGAGGAAGTAACAGAGAGATGTTGGCTTGGAATCACCATGGAAGTGTGGAAGAAGCTTGGAAAGATGAGGGCGCTTATATAAGCCGCCATTCATGGAAGATCGACCGACTTCCGAGAGATCCAGGTGGCTTTCGAAGATGAAAGCGTTGACCGATCGAAAAACGCTGGCGGTGGGATTTTGAGTTTCGAAAGAAAGACGAAGAAAATCTTCACCACGACGTGGCGGGCATGCAGGACTCAGGGAAAACAGGGGCCTGGTGGCTCTGTTACTTTACGTAAGTCATTCGACCTGTTTCATGATTCGCTCCATTTGGAGCAATTTGATTTCTCAGCATCATCAGAGCTTCACAAAACCCTGGTGACAAATTGGACGTGCCTCAGAGAGAGAGAGAGAGAGAGAGAGAGAGAGGGAGGGAGGGAGCAGAGGCTCGATAAAATTAATGAACATTGCGACTCTTCAATATCATGGAAGGTCAATGCAAATAAATCAAGAGGCATTAGTCAGATTACTTGGATGAGCACGGAACTGCGACGAAGAGATGCAAAAATGAAAGGTGAAAGATGAATGCCAGGGCGTTCAAAGAGTAGAAAAAGAAAGAGAAGCAAAATGAAAGGTGAAAGCTGAATGCTAGGGAGTTCAAAGAGTACAAAGGAGAAAAAGAAAGAGAGGCAAAATGAAATGCGAAAGACGGAGGAAGCAATCTTACGGATACGTTTGTTCTACTGAAATCTTCATGATAGTGATAAATAGTTTTTACGAAAATCATTATTTGATGATTTAGGAAAAGTAATTTTCTCATTGTCAGAAGTGGAAATCGTTTTTATCAAATATAAGCTTAATTTTCCTTTAAACAAATGAATCCAATGATGGTGTTTAATTCATTATGACATATATAAATGTATATAGCACATACTCAGAAGCTAAACTATATGACACCAGAAATTAATCATAGTTAGAACTAACAACAACTCAATGTATGTTAAGCAGGCAAAGGAAAAATGGGGTTACATATGCTGGAGAGTGGAGGCCATCTCATAGTTTTATCAATGAGATTAAATGCATAGCCTCGAGTTGCCAAGGGTTTTGCGGGGAGACGGGGATACGCGACCGGCGCGATCGATTTGATGGACGAGGTAGCAGCTGTAGATGTAGAGGTGAAGAGCGGCAACGGGGTGGTGTACACCGTGAGGCTTGAGCGAAGCTCGAGCGGCACTTGACGTTGAAGTCTATGATATGGGGTAGCGAGGGGTGGAGAGAATGTGACGAAGATCCGCCCATGGACGGCACTGGCTGCAGTAAGTGAAGGGAGGACGACCTCGAGAGATCTAAATCACTCATGAGGGGATTCGAGTTCTTTGATGGTGATAACCATGTGACATATAACTTCTCTTTTTCACCCTCAATCTTGAAAAACCATCGGCTTGCCGGCAATGACAAATCAGCGGTGGTCAGAGGCGACATGATCGCGCGGTGGTCAAAAGTCGACGGTCGGCTGTCGTGGTGGTGGTCGATGGCCGGTGAAGCAATATCGATGGATCACTCAATCATTCGATCATTAGAAAATGAAGTTTGTCAAGTTATATTTTAAATTTTTTTCATCCAATCCGGATTTATCCTAGCTCCATCCCTGAATATCTTATCCATCATTTTATCTTGATATATCTTGTTTGGTAGACGTCGCCAAGCACCGAATAAGATAAATTATTATCCTAATCGGACTACCAAACGTCGGAGTTAAACTCCGATTCTAGTAGCGATCTCAAGGCGTCCTTCCCTCTTTTCCCTATCTCGGTTTACCTATAGTAGAATAATAATTATAATATACAATTATTTGTAATAAGTGAATATTATGATATCTAATTGACAACAAATTTTGTAAAGAATAATGTTGAAGTTTGATTGAAAAATAAACAAAAAGTGCTTTTTCTCCATCCCATATAGGATAGAAGGGAAAGTGTGAAATACTTCATTAGTTAAAAAGCTATTATATTCTTTCAAATAAAGAAATGAGCAAAAGGCTAGACCCCACCCCACTATAACCGTGTGTGGGTGCACGATTATTAGACGCACTTAGTATTTTGCACGCTTGCGCGATTTAGAATTGACACTAATCAATTTTTTTTCAAAATTAAAAATAATAATTTAACTAAATGTCCTAGCAAAATAGTCTATACACGTGGGAGTTGTAGTTATTTTTATTAATTTAATTTGAAATTTTTAATTAATTAGTCCAATGAATACAACTCTTCGGACATGGCAATTTGAGGACATGAAGAGTTGTGCCGAAAATAAATGTTTTCGGACATGAAGAGTTTATGTCCGAATTATGGTTATTTTCAAACACACGAAAAGTTGTGTTTATTCGAAAGAGCATGAAAGGTTGCGTTCATCTCTTAAATATATTGAGCGATTCCGTTCAATATTCACTTCACTTCTCCTACTTTCACTTTTCTTTTCTTTCCAAGCAAGAGAAGTTCTCTTCGATTGTTTCCCTAGAAAGTTCATAGAATCGTTATCTAATATTCTTGGTGAAACTTTTTTGTACCTTGGAGAATCTTTGCTAGTAACAATTAGTAATATTATTAGGCAAATAATTCCTTAAAGAGAGTGTTATTACATCTCGGAGTCTATTCCATTTGTTCTCATTTGCTAAACATCCTAACAAATAATACAGTTGATAAAATTATATGAACATATTGTATGATCTTATAAATATTAATAGGGTGGAGTTATTTTCACTAGGTTACTAAATTTACTCCATTTTCATTAGATAGACAAAATTGCCCTCGATGGGTTCCATATTGTACAGTTTATTTCAAACTATCACTTTTCTTTTGTCGCTTTCCTTCAATTTTAAATGTACTTCTGTTTAGAAAATGAAAACTAGATTAATCCATGAGTTTGTTCAACAACATGGAAAAGAACTTGGTTTTCAAGAAAATTCTCTTTTTGATAAGTTAATATGTAAAGTGGTATACGTTAAAAAGAAAAAATTATGATTTTAATACACATGATAATACCAACCCAATTTTAAAAATAAAAAATAAAAAAACACGTGATATTATTAATCACGACAGCTGGGTCCTACGTAAAAGTAAAAAATCGATAAAGAAAAAAAGAAACGCGAATAAATTTAGGGTTCACAACTTTAAATTTTAGTTGGATGGTTAAGGGCAATTTTGGCTCATGTACTAAATGGGGTTGGATTTGGTAACATAAGCGGTTGAATAGCCCAGTCAATTCAGCTTGCAAGTGAGAGAGGGTGTTGAGAATTTATTCCATATTGCTCAATAACGGGTCGTATATACTTTTTATATTGATGTGGACTCTCGATCTCTAAAGTTTCTAACATAAATGAGAGACAAGTTTTAGAACAGTTGACATTGATTTTAAATTTGTACTTTTCTCTATAGTCAACGGAGCTTTGTCGATTCTCTACTTTTTCTTCTTCTAATTTCACTTACGTTTTGAACTCGTCCCTTTTATTCCACAACGAAGCACTTCGATTCTCGTAAAGCTTTTTCGATCCACCACATTTCTTGATTTTTCTTTTCCCAAACCCTATTTTTCATTGAACACTTATCACGGTGGAATTCCACAAAAAATGCCCAAAAAATCTTGAACCTATTATATAACGATTAGATCAGTCCTAAATCTTTCAATTTGGCCAATTTAGTCATACACATTTAGATGATTTATCCATTTAATCCTCAACTTTTTGATAATTTATGAACATAGTCCTTTTGATCGATTATCCAAATAATAGGTTTGGGACAAAATTGACAAAATTTTAAAAGGTTTAGGACTAAAGAGGTATAATTGAAAGTTTTAAGACTAAGTTGACATATCTTCAAAAAGTTTAGGACTAAATTAGCATAATTAAAAGGTTCTATAACTAAATTGTCGATTGTCAAAAGGTTTAAGACTTTTTGGATAATTATCTCTTGGAATTCGGATGGTATAATAACTCTTATTCATCCACAAAAATGTATGTTATGATTGGTTGAGAAAGCGCTTGATAGATATAATGCAAAAGTTACAAAAGTATTTTATATACCAAATTTCTTCACTTGGGAGGGGAGACAAAAGGAACAGACAGAAAGCAAGAGAATACAACAATTGTCTTTCGATATAAACGAGCTGCATGCGTGAGATTTACTTGGCATGTAAATCGAAGGAGCAAGGAAAGAATGTAAGACAAATTCCTAGGAGATGGGAAGAGGGGCCCCGCTCCAACCGCTTAGGCACTCCAGCAGCGGATCCATCAATTTTCCGGCGCAAATCGCCGTGAACACCTTGTCGATGTCCTCACCGGGCGATATCACGCCCTCGCCCGTGAGCAGGGAAGTCCCCAGCTCTTCCCTCACCAGCTTGTACAGCGGATACGACCTGCACTCCTCAATCCGATTCGGGATGGCCAGGCTGCCTATCTCGTACTGGGACCGGACGCTCTCGACATCCTTCGGCAACTGCGCCTTGAGCTCCTCCTCGAAAGCCCCGATCTTTTGGAAGATCGAGGTGCTCGGGTTCAACTCGTTCCCACCATTCACCAGCGCCTGTTCCACCAGGACTTGTCTCAGCTTCTGCATCAGCGGGTAGGTGGCGCTGCAGGGGTCGTCGGCGTAGGCGAACACGTACTCGCGATCGACCACTTTGAGCAGGTCCCTCTCGCAGTAGTGGGATGGGTGGAGCTCCCCATTGGCGCCCACCGTCAGGACTTTCCTGGCCACCCTGCCGACCGTGTTCTTCACCGTGCTCTTCAGGTTCTCCTCCAAATGCCTCAGGTCCACGGCCTGGCACAGAGCAACCAGGAAAGTTGAAGACATAAGCTTCAATATGTCGACGGCCTCGGCGGTCTTCCTCGACGAGATCAGGCCGAGGGAGTTGACATCCTGGTTGTGCTGCTCCGCGCTCTGGACGTGGTTGGTGACGGGATTAGCGAGGAATTGGAGCTCCGAGCAATAGGCCGCCATTGCGATCTCTGCGCCCTTGAAGCCGTAGTCCAGGCTAGGGTTGCGCCCGCCCGACAGATTTGAGGGCAGCCCGTTGTTATAGAAGTCGTTGACAAGCTCCGAGAACTGCGCGAACATGAGCTTCCCAATGGACGCGATCGCCAGGCGGGTGTTGTCCATGGAGACACCGATGGGGGTCCCCTGGAAGTTCCCGCCGTGCAGGGCCTTGTTCCTGGAGACGTCGATCAGGGGGTTGTCGTTGACAGAATTGATTTCCCTCTCGATCATCTTGGTTGCTGATCGGATCACCTCGATCTGGGGCCCCAGCCACTGGGGAGAAGTCCTGAGAGCATACCTGTCCTGCTTCGGCTTCTGAAGTGGATCCATCTCGTGCAACTTTTTAGCAGCCTTCATATAAAAGCTTCCGTCCAAGATATGTTCCATTATAGCCGCAGCCTCGATCTGCCCGGGATGGTGCTTCAGTTTATGTGTCAAGTGGTCCGTGAACTCCGGCTTCCCCTGCATCACCTCGGCGAAGATTGCCGACAGGACCTCTGACAGCAACGCGAGTATGTTGGACTCGAAGAGGACGATGGAAGCCAAGCCGGACCCAACAGCCGTGCCGTTCACGAGGGCCAACCCTTCCTTGGGCTGCAGCTCGAAGAAGCCTGTCTCAATCCCGGCAAGCCGGAAGGCCTCGACGGCGTCCAGCGACTCCCCATCCGGCCCGACGGCCTTGGAGTTGGGCCGGCCCGTCAGGAGCCCGGCAATGTAGGAGAGGGGGACCAAGTCGCCTGAGGCAGTGATGGTGCCTCGGAGAGGCAAGCACGGGGTGATGTTGCGGTTGAGGAACTTGGTGATGGCTTCGAGGATCTCGAACCTTATGCCGGAGTAGCCCTGGAGGAGGGTGTTGACCCGGACCAGCATGGCCGCTCTGGTGGAGGACTGAGGCAGCGTGTGGCAGGACTCCGTGCCGTTCCCAAAGACCCCGGCGTTCAAGAACCTGTTCCAGTTTCAGAACTTCCATTAGACAAGGACCTCTCTCACTTCTTCCTAACTCAAGATTTTTTGCATTTCACTGAATACGACAGCTAACAGATTTTTCAAGTCAGATTTTATATATATATATATATATATAAAAACTCTACACGAGTATTTAAATAAACGATACATATCCGAAGATCTATTCAAACTTAGCTTATACATATTCGAAGACCCCCACTTACTAAACACGATAGAGGTGTTCTTTATGCTAATTTATCAATATGAGATGGAGTAAATAAAGTTTCAACCAATATACCGGTAAGTATAATATTTATTCAGTCCTAGTAAATTATGTATGTACCCCGATTGATGAGTATTCACCACCTAAATGTCGATAGGCCACTATAGTCAAGGATGCGCCTCTTTATTATGTACGACCCATACTTTTAATTGGCGATCCATACATTTTGAATTATCAGTCATGACTTTGTGAAAAAAACAAAAACGAATGGCTACAACGATACTGATAATTTATCTAATAAATAGGGCTATAAAAAAAAAACCCGAGTAACCCAAACCGAAAGTTTCAAGTCTTCTCGGGGTCCGGATCTCTTCCGGTTTCGGACAATAACTTTAAAATTCGAGTATTATTATTGCTTCGATTAGGTTCAGTTCGGATAAGAAACCCAGAAATCGAACGGAACTTATATCACTTCCCTCCGAGCAGCAAAACGAACCCAATTGGAGCATTAATCATACCAATTTGGTGGCTTACATCCCACAGTGTCGTGCCTAAAGTTGTGGCCACTTATAGTCCTCACATCTCACCAAGTCTAATAAATATGACACCTTCTGTGTCACATGACTTTGGTCATAGTTGTCACTAGTCAACCATAAATGATCCCAACCTCAAGACAAGTAAGCTATTTTTCCTCGTTATTATTGTTCCTCACTCCGCGCAAAAAAAAAGAAAAAAAGAAATCCACCTAAGCTTTAATGAGCCTTCACCTATTGGTGAAGAAACGGGTGAAGTGGATCACTCGTAAGGCACCTACTTTTTTTCTTTTTACGTGCTTACCACCTTTTAATTATTACATACATAAAGATCACAAGTTATATGCAATCATGAATTATACCAAAAATGGGGCGATTTAATCATTGACGTACGGTAAGTTTTACCTTATGAGTTCCGTTTGCAAAGCGCCGCCTTGCTTCGTCCTCCGGTGAGAAGTGGCGCCGAAGCCGGTGGTGACCCCGTAGCTATCGGTCCCTTTGCTCATGCTCTCCATGACCCAATCGCTGCTGGCCTTGACCCCGGCACGGGCCGCCTCCGAGAGCTCGATCCCGACCCCCTCGCGGCTCGCCACCGCGGCCACCTGGGCTATCGTGAGGGAGGCCCCGCCGAGGCGCACCCCCGGCTTCCGGTACTCCTCGACCATTCGCTTCACCTCGTCGAGGTGGCTCCCCGTGAGGGCCTTCGCCGCCACCCCCAGTTCAACGGGTCGGTGGGGCGGCTCTCGGCACAGAGGCCGTGGAAGCCGTTGCCGTTGGCGCTCTCCATCTCCATTCGAGTCTACAACGTGTGTGGCCCGTAAAAGGTAGCGGAACAATAACTGACGCGGGAAGGCAGATCCGGCTCCGATACAAGCTGCGGTATATAGCCCGACGAGCCTCGGAAACACGTGTCCACTAATAATATATGTGTAGAGAGAAATGAATGCGAAGAAGAACTCAAATTGCTTCGTGCTTGCCTTATTTTGGGTAGGAAAACTCAAGAATTCAAATGAGATTTTCCTGAGGATAGTGATCCGAGGTCCGGTTGTTTAAATAGAGACATCTTCACATTGGGTGGATGGGTTGGTGGGCCGATGGGTTAGTTGAAAACCGAGATTAGCCGTAGGATTAGCTTGACCTTGGGGCCTCGAGATCGCGACACGTGGAGGGCTGATGTGGGGTCGTAGTTTTTCGTTGTTTTTTTTTTTTTTTTTTTGCACTTAGGAGTCCAAACGCGCGTGGTTTGGTTTACTCGTCAAAAGGAATGATTCTCCTGTAGTAGGCGAAGGAGGGGGTTGGTGAAATGGGTGGAAGCAACGAAAGCAGATCGTCATGCCCATCCCCCTCTACCATTTCGGACACACATCGGGCACCAACCAAACGCTACTTGGGATTTAGGAAGTTGTCAATGAAAGCCTGACGTATTGTAGTTGTGGGGTGTCTTTGAGCTGCTAAGACCGATCCCGCGGATCGAGTAAGGCGCGAGCTTAAAGCCCGATCACGTATGATCCAGACGTGGAATGGCGACATGGAGGAAACAGTCACAGACTCGAGTGAGAACTTGCGGCTCGTGCGCTTAGCCGGGAAATAGTCGATCACGGGCGAGAAAATTGAGAGAAAGCTGGCTCTCTATCGACTTATGAAGGAGAGATAGGCCGGCCCATCTTTTTGGTTCTTAATTTGTGGGCATGATAAGATCCGCGGATAGGAGTGACCACGATTCAGTATGGTCCGGCTTGGATGGGGGAAACGGACCAGATGAAATTAATATCGTCTTGAAACAAAATCGAAACCAAACTGAACTATGTAATGGTCCGAAACCGAATTCAAATCAACCGAACTTGATCTACCCTTTTCTTTTCACTTTCTCTTATCCGACGCTCTTGATTCTAATCCGGTGCTTGACTTTATCAGCTAGGAATTGGTAAGGAGCTCCGGCCGTCGTCAAATGATAAAGCTACACCGTGCGGTGAAGTTTTTTAATGTAACAATAATTTCAAATCACCTTCCCAATCCGAGTTGACCTAATAATTTTAGTTCGGTTCGGTTCCATTCGACGGCTTGCATTCGAACCGTTCCGAGCCCTAGCCTTAGATATTAATGCTAAAAGAAAATGAGAGAGGATTCTGCATATATATAAATCCAAATGACTATAACTATAAATCCCAAAAGATACTTGTTCTTTTATGTGGGTTGGTCAGCTACATGATGACGATGATGATTGGGCTGAAATTGCTCTAAGGAGTAGGTGAGTCAAATGCATCCCAAGTTCGGGTTGCGCGTTATACATGGTTGACACAGTAGCAAATTGAATTTTTTGCCCAAACGAATATTATTTAGAGGGGTTATATAAATAAGTTCTGGCGTTGATAAAAGACTATTTGTCATGTTCATTTCAGGTTTGGTGCACCATCTACATATGTTAGAACGGCAGCAAACACAAGTCACAATAGGAAAAGGGGTTCAGCTTTCTTGAGTCGATTTTTTTGGTTCTTGGGGGATATGAGCAGCTAGGGTTTGGGTGGATGGCCGAAGTAGATTTCTCACCAAGATGCAACTCCATGAAACCAACCCTTAATTTCATTTTTTTTTTTTTTGTCTGAAGGCAGAGGAGGTTGGTTTAAGTCCTGTCTTTCATGTGAAAATTGATGGATTTCTATCCTAGGCAGGGAGTGCCAAACCTTTTTATGTGTATAACTCGATGAAACCTGCACGTTTTTTTTGTCCTATCGTTTTGGCATTTCATTGGAAGATATGACAAAGCGACATGTTCAATGAGATATTGAAGCTTCACGTACTTCCAATGAGCACTGTATCTAACAGAGATCCTGGAGTCGTAATTTTTTTTTTTTTTTTGAGGAGTTTACAGGAAACGTTTGGTTCTAAACTCCACAATAGTAGAGATTTCCATCGGCAGATAGATGAACAGCCTTACAGAATGATTTAGACTTTGGAAGGCATGTTGAGATCCAGCATACTTTTGCGGTCCTTGAGACAAATACTTACATTTGGTGTAATTTTCTTATATTAATAGATGTAATTCCTGCACTTGCATAGCTATTTTTTTTTAAGTTTCGACAATACAGAATTTGTAGATAAACACACATATAATTCCAGTAGTAGAAACAGTTTATACTCGGGATTTTGATTGTCTGTTGTTTAGCTTTGATCAAAATCCCAACATGTCAGCTTGGATAAAGAGTATGATAGAATTTAAATAGTAAGTTTAACCCCTTATATTCTGAATTAACTCACTAGTGAACTTAGAATTCAACATATGGAGTCGAGGGTCAAAGGTGAGCGTGGTTCCAAGGTAGAACCGGGAACCTAGAACCGAAATCTATGGGACCAAGTGTGTGGTTCTAGGATATACATGGTAGGTTCCAATTTCAAAAATGCGAAACGTGTTCCGACGGATAACTTTCAGGGTCCACCACCTAGAACTTGGAACCTAGAACATGGACCCTAAAACCTAGAATAACATTGTGTGTTTTTTCTTGGTATATGTCTTTGCGCGATCCAATGGGGTTCTATAGCATCCGATGATAAATGTATAATTTAGAGCCACTAGTTTGAGCTTATATTTTAAGTTATATTTATGGCTGAGACTTTTACTTCATCAATGTTTCATATTCCTTTTGTGTATAAATATGAGTTGTGATTAATGGATTGTAGCACCAAATGGTAGTCATTAAATGTGATGATTCACTATAATCGTTCAATTAAGTATACAAGTAGAACTTGGATAAACATTGAAACCAACTCCGGAACCTGTGTGTAGGTTCCAAGTTCCAGGGTATGCAAGGTAGGTTCTAGGTTCCAAAAAATGAATAATTTGCTCAACGGGTAGCTTCTAGGTTCTAAGTAAAATCTGTATGAAATTTGAAACCGCTCACCCCTATCGAGAATATTTTAAATCCCAAATTGTATCATAAATAATGTTGTGGATTATGGTGTTTACTCTTGAAAATTGAGTAGAAGATAGTCCAAAGAGAATTTATAGCTCTTTTGTGTTTTTTTGTCCATGCAGCCTATATAGACCTTCCATAACCGTATCTCTTCAGCCAAAGAATTTAAAATAATAGCTGATATCCTTCTATGATCAGTATTTTATTTAAAAATTTGTCATTTAACTGGAAAAGGTAGTAATGTATTTGAAAATATTTTGCATGTGACCGGCAAGAGTCCCTCAGGCCATGGTTGCTAGACTTCGTAGGAAAAGAAAGAAAGAAAAATAAAATATACAATGCTAAACAATTTATAAAAAATTATCAACATCATTTTCGATAAAAATTGTTGGATTGATTAAATTGTTAAATCCTCAAAAGGTTTAGGATTAAATTGATCAAATTGAAAGATTTAATTCTGAATTGGAACAAATATAATAGGTCTAATTTTTTTGATTATTTTCCCCATAATAATATATACTCAATAATTTACAGTAAGATGGGCTTTTTATATGGTGCATGCTTGAAGGTGGATTTTTCCTTGAACCTTTAAGTTGAAGATAATATTAGAAGAATTATACTCGTACCGTACATGAGTTCATACTACTCTCAATGACAACAAATTTAGTGGGGCTTATATTGATCATAATTTTAGCAAGTATTACGGAAAAATTGTTCAAAAAAACATGAATATACTATTTTTTTGCCAATTCAATTTTAAATCTTTTAATTGTGTCAATTGAGTTATAAATATTTTCATGTTTTGTCAATTGAATCCACTAAGCCAATTTTGATCGAAATCACTAACATGAATGTCGATCGTCTATGTGGCACGGCCAACATTAACGTAGACAATATATGAATTTTTTAAATTTTTATTAACTTTTTTCTTCTCTTTTTTATTTTCTTCTCTTTTTCATTTTTTTTTTCCTTGACCATCGAGGCAGTGAAGGTCGCCGACCTCAAGCAAGAGCAAACCTTGCCCTTGTCCAATCTAGCGGAGGGCCGCACTTGCTAGGCTAGGCCCAAGTGTCCCTCGCCCGAGGCCCTAGGCCCGGCCGGCATGGCAAGGGCGGCCCTCGCTTGAGGTTGGCGAGAGGAAAAGGGAAATATAAAAAAAAAATAAAAAGAGAAAAATAAAAAATAAAATTAAAAAAAGAAAATAAAATTTTAAATTTAAAAGAAAATTCATTAAAACTGTTCACACCAACGTCGATCATGCCACATAGAATTTCCAATATCTATGTTAGCGATTTCCAGCGAAAATTGGCTAAATTGACTCAATTGGCAAAACGTGAAATGTTTATGACTTAATTGACACTTGACAAAAGTATAATAGATTTATGACTTTTGATTTGTGACTTTTGGATAATTTTCCCCAAATATTCATATGATTTTAACTATATAAATCCGCAAGAAGTGGCCTCTTTTTCTTGCTTGCAAAGACAATCTCTTCAAGAGGGTCCACAACCGCTGGGTAATTACCCAATTAGTCCAAAACCAATTATATATAATATTTTTTTTTTTATATATATATGTTTATTCAATCCTAAAATTTTCAATTTTACCAATGTAGTTTAAACATTTGCACGAAATTTCGATGTAATTCTTTCAATCAATTGCCCGCAAGAAATTGCCAACCATTCTACATGGCATCTCGACATAAACAAATTGTGGATTGTCGTCACGTCGGCAATTTTCAGCAACAATTGACCAAACGAATTGCATTGAAATTTCACATAAAGGTTGTGGACTACATTGGCAAAAGTAGCACAACTACTATGGGGAAAATTGTCCAAAAAGTTATCAATTTATTGCACTTTTACTAATTCAGTTTTGAATCTTTTAATTTTACACATTGAGTGTAAAATCTTTTCACGTCTTATCAATTGAGTTCATCCAATCGATTTTGGCCGGAAATCGTTGACGTGGATAATCTTTAAATATTTTTTAATATTTTTTAATATTTTATTTTATCTTTCATTTTTCCTTTTTTCTTTTTTTCTCCTTTTCTTCTTTACTTTTTTAATGTTGTGGCCGACGAAGGCCATCGGGCCCTCATTGGATAGTGGCGAGGGTGCGACGCTCCCCTCGGCCTCATCTAGTTATGGGTGAGGCCATCATGACCGAGGTGAGGGCGTCGCGGCCCTCCCTCGCCACAATAAATAAAAAAACAAGTATAGAAGAGACAGAAAAATTATAATTAAACTAAAATAAAATTAAAATTTATCCACATTGTCACTAGCCGTGCTACGTAGGGCGGTAAACATCTATATCGGAGATTTCTAGTTAAAATTTGACGGGTGGACTCAACTAGTAAAATGTTGAAAGTTTATGACTCAATTAATAAAATTAAAAGGCTTTTAGAATTGAATTAGAAAAGGTGTAATGAATTTATGACTTTTCGAAACAAGGCACCCCAAAATTCGTGTTTTACATTTCTCGGACAGCCCCTTCTGGAATTAACCTTTGAACTCTTTATAAACATGATTATCAAAGGAATATGTTTCACTAGAAATGGGAATCCAACCAAGTAGTGAAAAAAATTTGGGCAAACACCAAAATTTCATGATTGGCTGTCAAATTCATTGAACTGCTTCTCTGATTAGCGGGTCGGCATCATGGAGATTTGGCACGTTTCTTTACCGTGTCTGACATTTCATGATTGTCCCACAATCAAGGCGATACTTAATTCACGCAGAACAACTTCTAAAAAAAATTCAAAATTTTTTTGCTTTTGATTTATAGAAAATAAACTAATCAAGAAACATATTTTCCATCCTTTTTCTTATTTTTTTCCTCCCACTCCTTCATCTTCTTCTTTTTAGTTATTTTTTATTTTTGTTTTTTATCTTATGAAAAATATTTTTTAGTTCATTTCAGGTGTCGGCCAAATATTGAAAAATATTTTCTTTACCGTGGAAAATAACTTTCTAAAAAATATTTTCCAAATATGTCACATTTTTTCACAAAATAAGCGGAGCTTTAAAGTCTAGTTTTCTCATTTTCATGATGCAAGGGTGTGGTAACATTATTTAGTTAATACGAATGTGACCATATCCACTTACTTTCCAGAAATTCTGACATTTTTTGTATCTTCTCTTATTTCGAATTTTCATTTTTTTTTAATCTGGCATCGCTCATCGCCTATCCTTATGGTTTCTGTGTCATCCATGCCGAGCATTGGTGCCAATACATACATATATTAACGACAGTAGATAAGGTCATTCCTGACGTACTTCCGAACTATGATGTTTGATTGTGTTTAGCTTAGCTTGTTCCTGACGATCGCTTCATCGCTTATCCGTTCTACGACTGATTATTGGAGATTTAAGGAATATAGAATGGCTCACCTACTCTCTCGAACCTAGCTGAAGACTGTTGAGTCTTTAGGAAATTTGTAATTGTAAGACGACAACAATGTCTTAATTGAGAGAGAGAGAGAGAGAGAGAGAGAGAGAGAGAGAGAGAGAGAGAGAGCCAGCGAAAGCAAAGGGTGGTTGCTGTCGTGTTCACCACCACCAACCACCACTTGTCTTTCCTTCTCTTTGGGGTAGGTGAAGCGATAGAGAACTTCATTTGAGGTTTGTGCGGTGATCCAAGTTGCCTTGTATCTTGTGGACAAGTCTAGAAGACATTTCCTTTTTTTTCTTTTTTTAAATGCCATAAACGGTCATTGAATTTTAGTTCAATATGCACTATAGTCTATAAACTTCTAATTTGTTCAATTTAATCCCTAAATTTTAGCCCAATAAATAATATAGTCCATTAACTTTTACTTTGTTCAATGTAATCCTTTGACTTTCGATACATCTTAAATTTAATCTTCAGTACTATATGAAAATGTTCAAAGCTCGGGGACTCGGTTGGACAAGTACCGAAAGTCTACGAAGTTTAAAGACCACATTGGGCTTAAATTTCAAGGATAATTAGCGTCACCATCCTTTTTTTCGTCGAATTTCATTATTGCGTGAAAATGGAATTCCATAACCATAATTTTTTTTTCATGTCAATGAATTATTATTTTCACCCATTACTCGGTTTATTTGATTTTTATTTTCCTTTCTGATGACGTGGAACTCCTCCTTGGATGACAGGTTTCTTTCAAGGCAAAAAAATCATATTCTACACGGCACATGAACAAACGTGTCCTTGGGCAATTATTATATTTCTAGTGATAGATAGAATAAGGGAGATGGCAACTTCACCGGCTTGTCTTGGCTTACCAACTCGTTTGAGTTAGAGCGGGAACCTACCGCGAGCTGGTCGACTTTCCGTCGAGTCTCGGACCGCTGGTGCAGTCGTCTCCTCTCTCTTCCTCGTGCTTCTCTGTCTTTGGTAAGGTGAAAATGGCCACTACTAACCCTAGACAAAGGGGAAGGGAGCTACAATAAGGATGGCATGTTTCATGATTCCATCTCTTCGTACGTTCTCTTGCTCTTTTGGGTTCATGTCCACAATGCTCCCCTTATTTTTAGAATACCTTTTTTTTTTAACTTTCTAATTTCCCTTCTTCTTTTTTTTTTTGGAATATAACAAAACCCATTAAGTCAAAAACATAATTTACGTTCTCTAGCGCCAACCATACCACGTAAAATAGTCGGCTTTGATGTCAGCAATTTCCAATCAAAATTGACAGGATGGACTCGATTGGCAAAATGCGAAACGATTTAAGATTCAATTATCACAATTAAAAGGTTTATGACTAAAGTTTCGAAGTGCAATAGGTTTAGGAATTGTCGGACAATTTTCTCGATTCTAGAAATCATCTCGGGAGGTGAACCATCCTCTTGCGAATGCTATAAATAGCCAAGGGCTCTCATTTGTGTTTGTGTGCAAGAAGTTATGCCGATCAATATTTGTAGAGAGCACCCCCAATGAAAAAGAGTGTTTTCTTCAATTGAGTTCCCGGTCCCTCTCACGTTTGGTATCGGAACCAGGCTTCGGACTCAACATGTTTTTCATAATCAACAATCTGCTTATCTGTAATTCCATGTTATTGATGGAAATTAAGCTTCAGGCCAAATGGATACAAATCTGTTTAAGACTATTGTTCATCTTCAGTAGTTATAAATTTCTAACAAAAACAACAACTTTAACAGATTTTAAAAAATAAAATAAAACTCGCAGGAATAAATGTCTTAATAGCATTTTCATGCGGTCAAAGAATACGATGATGTATCGATTTATTCGTTTTCCATAATGTAATAGATCCCTGTCAGTTGAATAACTTTATCTATGCTTACCCTTTTATAAAATAGACAAAGTAATATGGTTGACCCTCAAATGAAAAATTACTAGCAGTTTTCCCCGCGCTCTTTTATTGTATATACAAAGTGAAATATTTGTTAAATTTTGCTTTTGAGATCCCTCTTACAAAAAAATGTGCTTGGATCATGGTATTCATATCTACTCGCTACCATTATGCGTATGTATGCCTTTCCAATTTAACCTTTGGCTCCGTTCGTTTCACGAAAAATGTGATATTTCTAGAAAATATCTCCCAAAAAGTTCTAGGAAAATGACAATATTTTCTTGTGTTTGGTTGAAACTTGAAAATGAACTGAATTTTTTTTTTTGTCTTTTGGTAACGAAAATACTTTCCGTCATTTGATTTTCTCCGTCGTCGTTTTTGTCGGGAATTAGCGACGTGGATCCAGTCGTCCTACATGGCGCAAGTGGCAAACATGCAAAATTTTTGCAGTTTTATTAAAAAAAGTCAAATAAGAATTCATTAAAAAGAAAAAGAGTGTAGGGAGGAAAGAAAAGAGAAAATGATTTCCTCTATTTGAAAAGAGAAAATTATTTTTTTCCACTTTTGAATGTGTTTTTTTCCATTGACAAAAAACATTTTCCTTGATTAGTGTATTTTTACGTGAGCCAAACGTCGAAAAATCTGAAAAACATTTTTTTGAAAGTTGTTTTTCAAAAAACGAACGGAGTACTTAGTGATGTGTTTCCTCGGACTGATTTGGTGTGTCTTGCTGCATTTGATCGTCCGGATTTATAATTAGGATAGGGTTTGGCTAGGATATGATAAGAAATTCAAGGATTTTCTCATATCCTATCGAGTGTTTGATGAATTACGGATTTAAAGGTGGATAAGCAAAGGTAAGGCGCGGCTAAGATCGATTTTGATTTCTTTGAAATATCATGATACTTTAGAAATTATTTAATGATAAGTTCGATCGGTGAATTATTGTTGAGCAAATGTTTGTGTTATTTAAATTCGGGCACAACATCGATGGAGCAAACCCCATAGAATCGAGGGTCTTAATTTGGAGTAGAATCCTTTGAGAATGGCCCATTGGTCTTACTCATTATCTTGTCGAGTAAGCAAACAAGTGTCGAAAATCTAACCATTCGGCCTCTTTTTGCAAGTTGAAAATGTACTCATGTAGATCATCTAAGAAAGCCTTTTCAAATGTCCAAAAGAGTTATTTCGAATGTCCAAGAGAGCCCTTTCTTGAAGAGGCAGCCACACTTGACGATCGCCTTCGACGGAGAGGTGGCCCCTCGCTAGAGAACCAGCCCAATTTGTAAGGAGAGGTGGTGGTTGTGGAAAAAATTTGGCTTTCCTCTTGTCTGCTCTCTCGAGAAATCCTATCCTAGTCCATCCTAGCCCCTCCTCTAAGATTCTTTTTATCATGGCTATATCCCCTTATATCCCATTTATCTTATCCTGGATAGATGCCAAACATATGACAGGATAAAATATATCCAATCCCACCTTATGTCCAGGCGACCAAACGCAACTTATATGCTTTGTAATCTCGATAAACTGCTCAATCGCACGGGCCAAGCTTCGTTCAATGGACAAGGCAATGTGTTTCCAAATTGACGAAGCTCGACTTGCCCCTAGATAGTTGATTTGGATGAGCGAGAATGTCGTCTCCCGGCGCACCAAAAACATCTCGTGGCACGGTCTCAGCCCTAACGACTACAATGTTTTTTTCTCGTCTATCAAGAGTAACAAACTCTTCATCAACAAGTACACTCGAGTTTGTCAATGTCCATTTTCACAACCTTGTCAAGTGCTTTGGGCCTTGACATAGAGGACCAAAATAAAAGGTCGTTTAAGTTTTGGGCCTTGATCAAGACGGTCCAATAGCCCAGGTAAACTGTAGAAAGTCTATTTGGGAGGTGGTGAGTAGAGAATATAAAAATAATAAAATAATAAATTTGAAGTGCCATCCATTCTATTCTACAACGCTATCGCTCCTCCCCAAAGGCCACGACGTCATCCATCCCTTAGGTTTTATACTCTCAACGTGATGCCAAAGAGTGAGAAAATAGTTAGCTTTTGCATTCGTTCCGAATCTGTCCGATTCGAGTGGCATGATTTAACATCCAGCCAGACTTGATTTCAACAACAAAAGTTTAAATTCTCGCATTATTCGATCATTCGTACCAAGAGCATATTTTCAATTAGGGATCAAGACATCTTCTTTAAGTTAGGTTAGTTCTTCCTTTTGGGTTCTTGGAACTTAGCCTAACTTCTTAACGGTTTAATGAGAATGAGAAAATGAAAATTAGATGAAAATGATAGCACCAGTGGTTGTAGTATTGATGAGAGCCTTCTCAATTGAATTGTAAGTGTAAAGACCCGGTCCGACAAGGGCAGAGGGTGGACGTGAGGACTAGAGGACTTGGACATGGAGCGACTCCCGATAGGCAATTAAGATGGCGAATGAGACATGAATAAATCCAACTGTGCATCAAACAGGGAGAGTGATTTTGAGATTTGTGTGTGTGAAAATTGGAATTAAGTTTTGGATGTACCTTTTGATGCAATGACAACTCTTAACTTTAGAATTTCAAAGTTAAACGTGCCCATACTAGAGCATTACGAGGATTGATGACTTTCTAGGAAAGTCTCTGCCTATTTCGAGATAAAACGAACTAAAGTGGATAATATCTTGAGTAAGTTAATCTCATGGATGTCACGATAAATATCTCAAAGCAAACTCCTATATCAAAACCCTCTCTCTCTCTCTCTCTCTCTCTCTCTTGAGGCCAAAGCCTCCACTCCAATTTATCATCGTGATAATGTCCCTTTAATCTCGGCGATAAACTAATAAACAAAGGGCTCTTTCCTTTTACCTTTGGAGGGCATTAATTATCTCAATCCCATGGCCAACATAATGCATTGGCCGTAATTTACCGTCCATGATGGGTGTTAGCCTCCTTCTGCAGATTTAGATAATGCCACTAAGCTCTTCAATGGTTTACATCATCATCATCTTGAGGGAGCCATTCGTGCAAAGCTTGCTCAGCAGTAGCTTTGTGTTTCCATTGTAATCCTGAAACCGAGCGAAATGCATGCTTGCTCGACATCCTTATGCCATTAGGAACAATCAAAGAAGATTTTATTAGAGACACCGTCGTTGAAAAAAGGGTTTAATTGTAAGAAGACAATGTTCGTCTTATTTGAGAGAGAGAGAGAGAAAGAAAGGGTGGTTGCTGTCGTGTTCGGCGCCACCAACCACCACTCGTCTTTCCTTCTCCTCGGGGTAGGTGAAGCGATAGAGAACTTCGTTTCAGGTTTGCACAGTGATCCAAATTGACTTTTATCATGACGACAAGCTCAGAGGACATTTTTTTTTAAATGACATAAATGGTGGTTGAATTCTGTTTCAATGTACAATATAGATCATGAAATTCTAATTTATTCAATTTGATCCTTAAACTTTAACCCAATATATAATATGATTCCTAAACTTTTAATTTGTCTATGTGATCTCTACACTTTCGATACATGTTCAAACTATATGAAAATATCCAAAATTCGAGGACTAAAATTTGAATATGTAATGAAAATTCAAACATCAAATTGAACAAATTAAAATTTTAGGACTAAATTGAACAAATTAAAAGTTTCATAGAATATTTGAGTCATCATCTCTTTTTCTTTAAAGTGGAGTTCCATGACCATATTCGTCATGTTCATAAATTGGTATCTTCACTTATTACTCGCTTTGTTCAATTTTATTTTCCTTTCTGATGACGTGGAACTCCACCTTGGATGGTAGGTTTCTTTCAAGGCAAAATATCATATCCTACATTGCATATAATAGAGTATATGATGCTGTTTTTTCACAATGTTGGCGAAGCTTACGTAAGTGCTACGACAATATAACAATTTAACAGCAAATAAACGTGTTCTTGGGCACCGACTCAATTTCGGACAATTATTGAAATTTGTCGCTACTCTTCCCATGGACATAAGTCACTATGATCGAACCACATAAATCTTATGTTTGATTTAGTTTTTTGATCTATCTATTTTATTGTTCGATCGCTCGTTTCTACTAAGTAATCCTAGTCAAAATGAAAGGAAATTATAATAAGTAAACATGCCTTACCTTAAAAAAAAAAAAATCAAATTCCCTCCTTTTTTTGGAATATTACAATATTACCCATTAAGTCGAAAACATATTATTTTTTCTTTGTTTTGAAGATTCATGTCATCTCCTATCCAATTAATTCTAGAATGATGTAAGCCAGGGAAACCACTAATCTCTAGATTGATGAGATGAGATTGAACCACCAATTTCTAGAGTCATATCTAGGAAGTGAACCATCCTCTTGTTAATGCTATAAATAGCCAAGTGCTCTCAACTGCGTTTGTGTGGAAGAAGTTCTTGCAATTGATCTTGTAAAGAGTGACTCCAATAAGAAGAGTGTTCTCTTCAATTGAGTTCCCGATCCTTCTCACGTTTGGTATCGAAACCATGCTTCGCACTCAACATGTTTTTCATAATCAACAATTTGTTTATCTTTAATTCCATGCTATTGATGGAAAGCTTCAAGCCAATTGGATACATCTCTGTTAAAGACTATTTTTCATCTTTAGTAGTAATAGTTTTTCTAACAAAGACAGTAACAACGTTACACATTTAGAAAAAAAAAAGAAACTAGCTTTTCTATTAAACGTTACCAAGAATTGAATGTCTTGATAGCATTTTTATTAGGTCAAATAATATGATGATGTATTTATTTAATTAGTTTTCCATAATGTAATAAATCACATTGATCAAAGTTGAATAGTTTTGTTTATATTTACCATTTGGTATAAGGACACTTCAAGTGCCAATATTTATATACGGCGCTCACTTTGGTACTAATATTTTTTGGGTCACTTAAGTGTCAAATCGGAGAAAAAAACAATCACTTTAATGCTAATGGCTAGAAATTCCGGCAACCTCACCTTTGGCACTTAAATAATCATTTTTTCAAAAAATTGGCACCTAAAAAAGATCACTTTAGTGTCAACGGCAAGAAATTCTAGCGACTTCACCAAAGTTGTCACTTAAATAATCGTTTTTAAAAAAAATTGGCATTTAAGTGATCCAAAAATAATATTGGCACCATAATGAGCGTCGTATACAAATATTGACACTTGAGGTGCCTTTTTTGCCCTTACCATTTTATAAAATGGACAAAGTAAGTGACCAACCCTCGATTGTTGCTTATCGAACTCTAACTCGCTTATTCTTATATTTCGATGATTGCCAATTCTTACAATATTAAGAGGGATTGTTAGAATACACGTGTGAATTGTGTTAGAGAAGTCAACATTAGAGAATTAATATGGAGTGAAGCGGTTAATTTATCCAATTTTACCCATATCTCATTAGCAAAGGTGAGTCCAACCTGGATATATTGGTGAATTTGGACTTGAGCTCTATCTTGGCGATCTCCCGGATGAAAGTATCGGATTTTTGCTTTGTAGCACACAACAAATGATATCGAGTCGATGGTTAATTGGTGGCCCCATCATAATATATATTGGTGTTTGGTGAATATATTAATGAAGGAGTATGGTGGCCAATGCGATTTCGAGCCAGAGGGCATTGTAGCGTAGTTACGCGGGTTCGATAGGCGTTGATGGAGATTTAAGTTGAGATAAGTTGATGTGAAAGGATACTTGAATTAAGGGGAGCAAACCTAACACCTGGAGCTCACACGTAAAGGAGAGATTGTTAGAATGCATGTGTGAATTGTGTTAGAGAAGTCTCACATTGGAGAATTAATGTGATGTGGAGCGGTTAATATATCTAAGTTGGCCCATAACTAATTAACTTAAGCTTTTGAGTAAAAGATGGGTCAAACTAGATATATTGGCGGGTTTAAACATGGGTTCCTTTTGGCGATTTCTCCGGATAGAGGTATCGGACTTATCGTCGCGCACTCTCAATATGGATAATGATACAAATAGTCCATGAACTTTAACTCAATATGTAAGGTAGTCCTTGAACTTTTAATTTGACCCATATTAGTCAAATTAAAAGTTCATGGATTACACCGCACATTGAGTTAAAGTTCATGGGCTATATTGGTCAAATTAAAAGTTCAATAATTATATTGCAAATCAAAATTTAGGGACCATTTGTATCATTTTGCCACATTACTATATACCTAATTTTAGACTCCGAGATTAAGTGTAAAATTACTTGCAGTTTTCGACGTGCTCTTTTTTTTTCAATCACTTTTGCTTTTAAATCCCTCTTGCAAAACAAAGTGTATCTACCCTTTGGATCATGGTATTCATATCTACCGCTGCCACTATGTGTATGCATGCCTTTGAATTTAATCGACGAGATGAATCGCAGCTAAGCATCCAATAATTTCAATCCGTCCATGAATTTCTCGTCTTACTGATTTGGTATATACTAATGGTCTATATTGACTCTATATGCTCTGTAATCTCTGTAAAGTGCTCAATTTTTTGGGCCGGGCTTCGTTAGATGGACAAGGCAATGTGTTTCCAAATTATTGAGGCTCGACTTGGCCCTAGATAATCGATTTGGCTAAGCGAAAATTTCAGTCTCCCGGTGCACCGAAGAACCTCTTGTCACTCGGTCTCGCCCCTGATATCTACGACATATTTTCTATCAATATTAACACCCTCTTCGTCGACAAGTACATAGGAGTTCGTCAATGTTCATTTCACATCCTTCTCAAGTGCTTTGGGCCTTGACATAGAGGACCAAAACAAAAGTTAGTTTGACTTTTTGGGCCTTGATCAAGACGGTCCAAACTCTTAACCCAAGAGATCTGTGATAGCCCAGGTAAACTATAAGAAATATATTTGGGAGGTGGAAAGTAGAGAATATAAAAATATAAAAAAATAAAAAATATTTCATCCATCAGTTAGGTTTTATATACTCAAGGTAATGCCAAAGAGTGGGAAAATAATTAGCTTTTTGCATTCGATCCGAATCTGTCTGACTCGAGTAGCATGATTTAACATCAAGCCAGGCTTAATTCCATCAACAAAAGTTAAGATTCTCGCATTATTCGTTTATCCATATCAAGAGCATATTTTCAATTAGGGAATCAAGACACCTTTTTTAACTTAGGTTAGTTCTTCTTCTTGGGTTCTTGAAACTTACCCTAAGTTGAACATCCATGTCTACCTCTCCTCTTTCTCTCGTGCTGGCTTTGGTTACCCACGCATGGCGGTACGCGGAATTCTGTATTAGTCTTCGAGACTGGTTTCTTCTTCTAGTTGTTGATTTATGTATACATCATAAACATAGATTTTTATTTTTGATCAGAATCATAAACATAGATGAGTCTGTTTGATTTTCCTTTTTAACGGTTTTAGTGAGACCGATAAAACGCAAAAGGGATCAAAATAGTAGTGCCAGCGGCAATTATATGATGAGAGCCTTCTCAATGCGATGGGATGATTGTTTAAAAACTTCTAACCTTTTGTGTGGCGGCCAATTCAGTGATAAACCTTTTAATTGTATGAATTTAGTCATAAATAGTTTGATAATTTGTCAATTTAGCCAAAAAAAATTTCAATTAATCTAATTTGGTTGTAAACATGAAAGTTTCTGACTTCAATCCTAAACCCTGATTTTTTTGGATAGTTGGACGGAAGGATTACATATTTAAGATCAATTTGACACCACTGAAATGTTTAGAATTGAATTGACCGCCGTATAATAACTTTAGGACTTTTTGAATAATTTTTTTTCTCTCTATGAGGCCAAAGCCTCCACTCCAATTTATCAATCATGATAACGTCCCTTTATGCCCATTGATAAACTAATCTCAAAGGGCTCTTTCCTTTTACCTTTGGATGGACATTAATTACCTAAATCCCACGATCATGCATTGGCCGTAATTTGCTGTCCATGATGGGTGTTAGCCTCCTTTTTGCAGATTCAGATAATGCCACCAAGCTCTTCAATGGCTTACTACATCATTATCTTGAGGGAGCCATTCGTGCAAAGCTTGCCCTGGCGTAGCTTTGTGTTTCCATTGTAATCATGAAATCGAGCGAAATGCATGCTTGCCCGACATCATTATGCCAAAAGAAAAATTCAAAGGAGTTTTCATTAGAAACGCCATCCTTAAAAAGACGGATCATCTCGACGAGCGATGTTGAATTCGCAAGATAATTTCACACTTGAATGAGATAAGGTGGGAACCATAAAATCTAACAGACGTCGCTAACGACATCAATTCTATTTCCCCACCGTTGCTGTTTAAATAGATTCATAAGAAAAAATCGATTATGAGAGTTTGCGGATTATGTAAAAGATTTGTGCGGAGAAGTATAAGTGAAACGATGGATGGGGGACCAGAATGGATGCATGGATGAGGTTTGACTTCTCGTGCACGATGCTTTCATGTGATATAATGATTAAGAAAAGCAAATGAAGAAGTTACGTGGAGTTAATTAAGGAAAGCATGATAAAGACCCTTCTTTCTTTCGGGACGTTGTCCACAAGACCAAACCAATATTATCCTCAATTAAATCGAAACGTCTCATTAGGCTCAAAGTATTCGATTCATAAATGATCAGATAATTGTCCAGGGGCGCACAGATTACGTCATTAACAAGTTAGCAAATATTCTCACGACAATTAATATAACCAAGATTCGGCTTGCCTCTAATTTCAAGAAGAGCATTTACTCTTGGTGTTTTTTTTTTTTTTTTCGTTTTTCTATTCAGGTTAACCATGACCCTATCTTTCTAGGCCAATGGGCTTTGGCTTCCTCCCAAAGTCCCATGCCAATAATGCTTAGAAAATTATGTTATTGAAGCAAGACATCATGTCATGTATTTACCCTAGGAAAGAGAGAGAGAGAGAGAGAGAGAGCGTGGGTAATGGTGTCTGAGAGAGCCATTTTTCTTTTTCTTCCTTTGAAGTTTTCTAGGGTTTTGTTTAAGTGCTGGACACCCAATTTTTCGCCCATGGTAATCACTGCTTTAAGTGGGGGGCAACATACAAGAGTGGGGACATTTTGATTCCCCCCTTTGTTTAAAGAGGGGTGAGAGGGAGGGGAAAGGGTCAGCTTTTCTCGTTGACTTGCCCCAGAAAGTCTGGCAAATTTAGAGGGCTAAGTGTAAAGGGAATCCTATCCCCTGCAAAAGGACTCTTAGGAAAGGATTCTCTCATCCATGGTGGATCTGCACTCACTCGTTCCTGTGAAAAAGCTCTCTCTCTCTCTCTCTCAATCGAAGCTAGCCATGAGTCTCGTGTGTGCTCGCAAAAGGGAGAGAAGGGAAAGAAAAAATGAAGGGAAAAGCTCACTTTCTTGGTTCCTTGCTGATGTTATTTTGTGGGGGAGAGGAATAACTTTTGCATCCAAAAAGATGGAGCATTTTTTTTTTTCCTCTCTGTCTCTCTGTCTCTCTCTCTCTCTATCTTTTAAAAGATGGGGGGATTTTTAAGGAGAGAGTAAAGTGGTGGGAATAGGAAGCTCCACTCAAAGCTTGGAGATCATTATCATGGTGTATGATCTGTTTTCTCCTTTACAATCCATGATTAGGGTTTAAGGGTATTAGATTCATTCTATTGAATGAACCTTAATGCGACTGCCCAGTTTCTTTAACCGCAATGAGTCTACACGACAATTTTACTATTTTTTTTTATTCAGTGATTCCTAATCGTGACAATGCATCTTTTACATATTTATCGATATTCAAACTCAAAAGAAAAAAAAAATCATAGATATTGCAATTCTCTCGGTTCTTTAGATAAATTAATCCCCTCCATCCTCTAAGATCAAAACTGTAACTCTTTCCTTGAGAGAGAAAACCTTTGTATCATGACATGATTTCATGCCAATTATCCATGTAATTTCACGCGCATTGTTGTTAGATTGGCTTAAATTTGGTCTTATACGAAATTTCGATTCTTATGTAAAGCTTGCCAAACATGCCGGGCCGTGTCGATCCGAAACTGTTACGTTCGTGTTACTATATATGGCGGATTTCCGACGCTTCTCGTTTCATGACATGTTTCTAATCGTGTTCCTACATGGGACCTACGTTAGAAAAATTGGCATCTGCACGAGTCGGTTGACGTCAAGATGCTCATGCTCTTCCAAGGAGGATAGTGCATTAATTCTCAACCCAAAAAAAAAAAAAAAAAGATTTGCTGATGGGGGCATGGTGATTGAGATTCTTGATTGATCCAAGACCAGTGCAAAATATCACTTGATGCCCTAATGGACCAGTAGAATACATCTTAAATGGAGAAGAGACCCCCCCCAACGCCCAAAAAAAAAAAAACAAACAAGCAAACAAGTTCTTCCTCCACTCAGTCATGTGATGGGCTTCCAGAAGTTCCTCTCTCCAATTTTTCAGTGCCATGCCCCCAAAGAAAAGTACTGTTCTCCACTTGACATGGAATGAGAGAGGAAGTTGGTACCTGTTGTCCATGAAAACAAAGAAAGGCAAAGCAAATCTAGGTGCCCTGTTCATCAATCCTTTGTTTTTTTGTTTTTTGTTTTTTTTCCCTTCCTGATGTTACGATCTGGACCCAGATGAACAGGTGCATTGACTTTTCTTTCATGGGTTGGTGAATTTAGCATGATTCTTGTGGTCCATTTGGGGCATGTACCATGCAAGTGGTCTCTTTAGCTTCGTCCCAACTTAGTTTGTCCTTTTTCCCAGCTTTGGAACCGCTATTATCTTTCACTCTTTTGGATCGATTCATCTCATACTCCACCACCACAGCTGGTCCTTGTAGTGTTTATATGAAAAGATTGTAAAGGACTCCAATTTCAATGTCTCTCTGTTTTCATCGTTTCTTTGTTTGTACCTTTTGCTAGGTATGCGTCGGGGATAAGACTTAATCACGCCTTTAGTTTTATGCATTCCTTTGTAGGGTTGAGCAATTTTAAGGTCCATTCAGATTTCACACGAAACTTAGCCATGGAATTAGTTCTTCGATTTTTGAATCCTAAAACTAACCCTAAAATCTACCATGTAGCAGATTCCAGGGATCTATCCTAGGGTCTATCCAAATTTCAATAGTATTCTTGATTGAATGAGTGCAATGATATCATCGCCTAATGATCATCATTCGTTGATACGATCCACTAATCATAAGTCATATTTAGACACACGAAAAATGCAAAATATTAACAAAGTAAAAGTATCAATCATGGATATCGTCGGAAATGGAAACTCGGACAGGTGATTTTAAATTACACACTTATCATCGAAAGTCATGGAATACCACATGATCGTGCGAAGATGTAGAACAAGAAAGACACAAAGATTGGTTCCAAGTTCCACTTAGAACCATGGTCGCCCCTACGCCTTTGCACTAGGAATCTTTGTAAATACAAGCATTATAAAGACACAAAGAAGAAAAGAGGAATACGCATTGTCTAGGGAGTTAATTTTTACATTACAGTCATATTAACTCAATCTGCTAAAAATTCGTATCTAATGTGAATTTTAAACGGACAAAACATCATCGATCGCTTCCGTTCTCATTTATTTCTTGGACATAAGGGGTCTTGTGTTGAGTGAAGGAAGAAAAGTGATTTCATTTGTGTTCCTTTTATGAGGGTAAATGCTCGGTTTATCCTCGACAGAGAGAGGTAAAAAGCTCGGTTTATCCCTGGCAAAAGAGAAGCCATTATGATCCAAAATCAAAGCATGTCTTGTTCAAACCCCATCTTACTTTTCATGGTCAAACCAAAGCATTGCAGGCAAAAGTCAATGATCATGAACCAACCGAGATGCACATCAAGTCTAATCAAGTTTCTCCACCCAAAGTGGTGAAGCAAATTCATGCGAAGAAATGAATATCGACCATGTCGGTCCTTCGATATTTTCGTAAGCAGGGGATAAGAAATGACGTAATTTAATCCATATGTCGATCCTTGCGAAAGTACTCGAGCGAGCAACTAATGACATTTTTTCTTAAATTTGTCTAGCGATGTCCGTACAGACCAAAATTATTAAAGGGTTCAACCATCAACCCACCGTTTCTCTCCATCAATCTTCATTATTTTTTCAACAAATTTCAATGCCATCGCGATGCAACTTATTATTAGTTCTTCTCCTTCTAGAAAGCAGAACGAAAACTTCCTTGGAATGGTTCTTTTAATCAAAGCCGACCACGGCAGATACGCAGAAGCTTGAGCAAAGGAAGGGCAGGCAAGATTGTACCAAGTCAAGTCAAGAATCATTGCACAGAGATCCACGTGGGAGATTTTTCAAGGACAGAGACGAGCGTTAGATGTCGGGCCTGCCGATAGTTAAACCGGTCAAACGAGAAATTGGTGGGCGGATGAAATTCAACAATTAGGAACGTATCAACATGTGGAAGATTCCTAACCCCCAAAATTTGACTATGGCACATCGACATTGATCGTTGAGATTGACCCAGGTTTTTGTTTCTCACAAGATTCCAACAACCCCCTCCTTCTAGCCGTACTGCGTAACATGATCGATATTTACGTCAAGTAATTTTCAATTAAAATTGATAAAAAGATCCAATTGATCAAAAAATAAAAAGGTTTAGGACTCAATAGTGGGTCTAAAAATTTTTGAAAATATTTTCCAATTCTTGGGTGCCGGCTGCATCAAAGACTTCTTGTTTATATCCCCTAATAATGCCATAGTTAGGCATGCTGCCAACTTACCATGAACTTTTCTTATTCAACTCGTGACAAGAAAATCAAGAACGCATTTCATGGGTTGTGGTCACGCCCTCGACCCAGAGAATACATAAAACCCGATCCCAAGTAATTAGATGGATGCCAATCAAGTAACAATCACTATAATGATGAAAAATTCACTCTCAACCCCATTGATAAATTACCCGATTCGAAAGGGACATAGACCTTCTACATCGCGTCGGCTATGCTTTTTTTTTTTCCTCGTCAAATGCTCATTTATATTACGAAAGCAAGGCGCTAGAGACGTGAGAAAATGAGGCACGAAAGCGACTTGCGTAGTTATGCAAATGAAATTCGACATTTGAATAAAAACACATCACTTTTCGCATCTAACAAAAATTGGTCGCACCACTCAACAAATTATTGTATAATGTAGGCTTATGCGAACGGGGAATAGAAAACTTAGGGCGAGGCGCGCATGACAACACTTTAGACAGAAATTCATTTGTAATGTAATTTCAGTAGAAATCCATTTTAGTTACGTAACTTTATTTTTTATTTGTTGAGTATTTTTTTTTTGTTCAAAAAGTAATTTTTGAGCCACTTGAAAAAGTTCGAACAAAAAAAAAAAACTTTTGATTTCTATTCAGAAGCAAAAGTATCATAAGTTAGGAAAAGGAAGTATTTTGAGAAAAAAAAAAAAAAAGGAGGGAAAGTTAAGAAAAGGAAATAGTAAAAGAAAGCGGGGGAAAGGGGCCAAAAGCAGGACTTGCAATAGAATGCATCGTCCTGTTGAAATGATGAACTTAGGTCAGCAGCGTTGACATAGTGAACCACCCGAAACCGACTATTGCTGTGCACGTGCGGCGTGCGTGTAAAACAATAAAAATAAAATATAAAATTAATAATCATTACGGAAAAATGCCAGCCATTGCAACTTGCAAGAGAGTAAAGCTAAAAAATTCAAACAGTTTGACACCGCAAAAAACAAAAAACAAAAATCAAGAAAGTCCGGCAAATGATTCGTCATGATGGAGCCACGTCACGCCATTTGGGTGACTCCGTGGATGGTGGTGATGAGATGGCGACTTTTTTTTTTTTTTTTTTTTTAACCCCTTCTACGGCGCATATGATGATGACCTCAAGGATGGGGTTAGGGCATGGTCCATAACTTAAACATTCTTGTTGTGCCTGTGATTATTGTAATGGTCAAAGATGGAGAGGGGCTTTGACGGTATGATTACGAGAATACTATGGAGAACCATATGGGAAAATCTTTCTTAAACCTCTTGTAATCGTGACAATTCAATCTGAATTTTTTTTTACTAATTAAGTCCTAAGCATTTTGTATTTATATCAATTCGATCCATCCGATTCGATTTTAGACTGAAATCGCCGACATAGATTCCGATCTTCCTACGAGGGCTGCGGCGCCCTCGCCCAGCGCTTGGCCCGCCCTTAGCCCGGAGGAGAGAAAAAGTAAAAGAAAAACAAAAAGTAAGAATAAAAAAACTTGAAAAAAGTCAAAATGTTATTTTTAAAAATGCCCACGACAATGCCGGATGTGCCACGTAGGATGATCGGTATCCAAGTCGGCGACTTGATCCAAAAATGGCCGGATGAACCGAATTGGCACGAATGAAAAAGGTTTAGAACTAAGTTAGTCCAATTAAAAAGTTGAGGGTTGAATATGTACTGTTGTAACATATTTAGGACTTCTTTAATACTTTTTTTCCAAATTTTCCTGTTTCGTGCCTTGTTACGAGTTTTCTCTTTATGTAGAGCAGTATAAAGATGAATATTAATCTATATTTGATTTTTTGAGATGATTATTAGCCGACTCAAATGGCTAATCAATTTGACGAACATCATGGTTAGTATTTAAAAAATGACAAGGAGTCAAATTCAATATTGTGGTGTTTTTTAACATGGAAAACATAGCATTAATTATACAACAGAGGGGAGGCACATTGGCTAATAGCTTAAAAGGAACCTGCCCCATGTTTAGATTATCTGATAGCAGGCTAATGCATGATAATATGATCCCTAAGCGGACCATATGTATCATATGCACGAATTCTAATACGATGTCTTTTCTAAGTTTTTCTCGTTCGAATTCTGCCGGATGTCTCCGAAGAGGGGTCTCTCGAGACCATCGCCCTTATCCGTCCTCCTCGTGTTCCGTCTTAGTTTGGTTGACTTACTATTTGTATAGATTAATTACACACTCTTGTTAAGACGTGAATACTGTAAGCCAAACAACAAAAACAAAGGAAAGGAATCGCTTTTGAGGATGCCATTTCTTGGGATGATTTGCTTTTGTATGGTGATATTTGTCCTCCGTGACTTTGGACAAATCAGAAACTAACTTGGCAATTTTACCAAAAAATTATTGACTTTCTTTTCGGTGACACAAGACATCACGTGGGTCAGTGCTGCTGTTTTGAACGCTCTGTCGGGACTCGGGAAGTCAAACGGCTAGGGTTTTTAGGGGGTTGACTTTTGGCAGCTCCAACCTTAGATCGATGTTCTGGGGACTAAATTAATCATCATTGCACGATAAATACGAAGTTCAGTGGAAATGTCGTATAGTCTACCTATCCAGCATGCCCGTATCTATCGAAAACCGGTGAATCATTTCTTGTTTGCATCGGTAAATCCAAGTTTCTTCCAACCCTTCAGCTTCCATGCCTATGCTGCTTGAAATCGATATGTAACCTTTATAGGTTTGGAAAAAAAATCATGATTAAAGAAATTGAATTAGAAATACCGACTACTTTCTAGATTATAATATAACACAAGTTAAGTGACCCGTAATCAAGGGTACATCGCTCGACAAATCGATTCAAGACATCGTGCGAAGCATAGTTCGACGACGTAGAACCGAATCTCCCGTGGTGCACTCGGCGCGGGACGCTACTATACGACCCTAACTAGAGGTAGTCATTTGAAAATGACGTGAACTCTACATTCCCCACTTTTACTCCCCTAAGTTGAGAGAAGTTTTTTTTATCCCCTTCATCTCGAGAAATACCCATAAATTTAACTTTTTGGAGTTCGGACGAAAAGCAATTTAGGGATTTTACTTAGGTTCATTTGTACATCCCTATTGGGTTTGAAAAAAAAACCATGATTAAAGGAATTAAATTAGAAATATCAACTACTTTCTACTTAAGTGACCCATAAGTTGTGTATCCACCTCTTATCATTACTATCTTAAATACTTTTTTGAACAATAGATCTATATAACGCGAGTCACAAATCATCACAAATGATATCGATTGGAACACCACTTTTTGAAATGGCAAGAGGTGCTACATAGTGAGAGTTGTTTCTAGAATTCTACTTTCGAATTAGACCTTTATAATGGATATACCAAAGTGGGTACACTATCTGAATGAAACTAATATAGTCGAGCGTCGATGGTATTTTTCTCTTTATTTTTTTCAATCTTTGCAGGATTTGAGTACCGTGCACCCATTTCCAATTATTTAAGCTATGTCCCTATTGAGCTTCTTTAATTTCGAGGCTTAAGCATTCGATCAATTTATCAACCCTTGGTTCAGGTATGTCCCATCATGTTCCTTCACTTCACCACCGATCCAACAGCAGAAATGATGATCTTAGACGCCATTTAATAGGGGTGAGCGGTTTTAATTCCTTCTACGATTTGAAATTTCTCCGTTAGAATTGAATTTTTTTTTTTTAGAAGCCTAGAACCTACCATGCATACTCCGAAATTGGAATGTACTTTATCACAGGTTCCAACGTCTACTTCTGCATATATTCTTAATTGAATGATTGAAATAAATTATCACCTTTAATGACCACTAATTTATTGATCATAACTCATATTTAGACGCAAAAAAATAAATAAATATTAACAGAGTAAAATTCTTAGTCATAAATATCACCGAAAAATGGAAAGCTCAAATTAGTGGTTCAGGATTACACATCCATCGTCACTATTGCAAGGTCGCGAGAAAACATAGAATGAGAAAAACATAAAGATTTATTCCAATTAACCTACTCGTTAGAACTGGTTCACAAATTTTTGAAACCCAATCTGCCTTGTATACCTTAGAGCTTGGAACTTACTCTATTTTCATCGATTCGGCTCTCCAGGTTTCAAGTTCTACCCTTGCCCCATGCTCACCCCAACCATTTAACATGGAAAATAACTAGTTTACCTAAGCAAAAAAAAAAGTGGGACACCCCTTTAATTAATTTCGAACATCAAATTAATCAACCATAATACTTTCTTATATTGGCAGTAGTTATTTTTATTTTAGGAGAGAAAAAGAAGAGAAAATGATTATCATAAAAAAGTAGTGAAAGTCAAAAGACGGAAAATAAAAGATTAATAAAAAAAAGAGAGAAGGAAGAGAGACAGGTGGCATGATAAAGCAACGAACTTTCACAATTCAACTAAAACGTGCTTTTATCCAATCAACCACGCCACCACCACCACCACCTCCTCCTCCTCCTCCGTTTTTACCACCTTGCAAAACCACCCAGGTCAAAACTCAGGAATACCTCGTTCTCTCTCTGTATCTCTCCCTCTCTCTCGCTCTCTAATGGCGGCCGAGAATGGTGTCTTCAAGTAGCAGCAGCAACCAGCATCAACCCACTCGATTTATCGTTGTCTTTATAAGACCCAGTCCTCTGTTTTGACGTTTCCTTTGGTGCCCTTTTTCAAAATCCCCATTCGACATTTCTCTCTTCTCCATACAAAGCCCCCCTCTCCCTCTCTCTCTCTCTTGGTTTTCGTGTTCCACTTGAACTTTCCTTAAAGCCCTTCTCTATCTGTCTCTTTCTCGTTCTCGTTCCAATAACTCTCTCGGCTCAAGGACAGCTACCGAGCCCCCCAAGATACCTTCTTGAGATCTGTGGCTTTCGTTTCGAGCCAGAAAGGCAAGAGCTTTGGTGGGTTTTTGTCTGCTTGGGGCTGCACGATTTCTGGGTTTCTTTTCAGCGGTTGAGATCTCGCCAGTGCCAAGAGAAAAAAAAATGACGAGTAAATGGAGGAAAGCCAAGCTTGCTTTGGGCTTGAATCTGTGTGTCTATGTCCCCAGAACTCTGGAGGACCCGCCCTCCAACAATCTTGATGCTTCGACTGATAGATTGTCGAATGCTGCCTTGCTTTCGCCAGCGAATTGGGACGTGGATGGTCCGAGGCCCATGACACCCATGACGCCAACTCCTTCCTCTCAGGGCCTGAAGTTGTATAGGAGTGGAAGCAAGTCGTCAAAGGTTCATGCTTTCTCTGTTCCCTTCAATTTCAACAGTCTTTTTTGTTGGTCTATAACAGAGTTGGGAAAGTTTTGGTAAAGTTGTCTTTTTTAGTTTCTCTGGTCTTTTTGGTTTCTTTAAATGATATTGGTAATTGCAGAAACTGAAAATTTCAGTTCGGATATGGAAACTGATATTTTTCAAGCTGCGTTTGGTTTTGGTTAATTTTTGGAGTGGAAGGCGTTCTTTTGTTGGATTTAATACCATCGCTTGCTTGTCCATTTTGAGTTCAGAGGAAGTTTCTGGTTCTAATACATTCTGATGGGGACAGGGGAAAGATCTACGTGCTTTCTTGATCTACTGTGTGGCATGTGATTAGAGCTTTTGTTTCATCTTCCGTTTCCTGCTTCTGACAATTTGTTGGACTAAATATGACACTGCTCAATGTGCTTGTTATTGGTGCTTGGACTTGGAAGCATAAGCTCTTGTTCTGTGCCCCTCACTACTTTTGAATTGAAAGATCGTCTTCATTGCATATTCATTTTAATGCTACACTGACAAGCACCCGCTGGTGATCTGTGCTAGCTTCAGGCTCTAATATATTATCCTTTTGGATGTGTGTGAAGATTAGTTCGTTAGTCCCTTGCAGGAGTAGTGCTACTTTGCCTTGGTCTGTCAAGAATAGCATTGCTTTCTTGCTGTTTGAGGTAGAAAAGTAGCTTTTTTGGTTTTCGTATACGTCAACTGTTCGTTTGTGAAACTTTCTGGCAAATTGAAAAGAAAAAAAAACAGATTTCTTGCTGAAATGCGGCGACTTGAATCGGCCGCTTGTTAGTTCTTGTAGAGTTGGGAGTTGCCTCTGCCTTTTGGTTTACTTTCTGCAGAACGTTCAATGAAGATCTGCTAGTTAAGCATCTTTGGGTGTTACTTTGCTCCTTGACGTGCTTTCGCCTATCTCGAAGCTTGTTATATGCATAGCCTCGACCAACCTTCAGTTTTAGTTTAACACTAACCTCAAGAATTCTATTTTGGCCTTTTCTGGCTTATCCCTTTTGTTTATCTGCAGTATGCTCTTCTTACAGTATCAAATCTAGCGCTTCCTTCTTTTTCGCTGTGCTGCGATCGTTACTGACTCTTTACTCCCATGTTTAACAGACTTGCTCCATTTGCTTGAACAAAATAAAACAAGGAGGAGGCCACGCTATATTCACCGCAGAGTGTTCCCACTCGTTCCACTTCCACTGCATAGCTTCAAATGTCAAGTATGGGAACCAAATCTGCCCAGTCTGCCGGGCAAAATGGAAAGAGATCCCGTCACAAGTACCGTGTCTGGACCCTATCCCGCGAAGTGCATCGAGAAATCCCGTAGGTTGGGCCCATGATGATGCTGTGGTGACCATGCTTCGCCCTCCGCCCCGACGTGATACGCATCGGCGCCACATTGTTCCCCTATTCCAGGCTCCAGAGCCTGGAGTATTTGATGATGACGAACCATTAGATCTGCAACCTGTGGTCGCAGAAAAGAACTCCCATGGTGAAGTTGCAGATGGGAATTCCTCGAGAACTTTGGAGGTCAGGGTGTATCCTGAAGTTTCAGCTATGCCACGGTCCAATTCTCGAGACAACTTCTCTGTCCTGGTCCATCTTAAAGCAATTGCAGTTGCTGGGAGACAAAACCCGAGTCAGAAAAATGTTAGCTTCCCACAAGTCGTGCAAGCCCCACGTGCTCCCATTGACCTGGTTACTGTGCTTGACATCAGTGGTAGCATGGCAGGTACTAAACTAGCATTGCTAAAACGTGCCATGGGGTTTGTTATTCAGAACCTTAGCTCAGCGGATCGACTCTCTGTGATATCATTTTCATCCACTGCTCGGCGCCTCTTCCCCCTCCGCCGCATGTCTGACGTAGGACGGCAGCAGGCACTTCAAGCCGTGAATTCCTTGGTGGCAAATGGTGGGACCAACATCGCTGAAGGCCTAAGAAAGGGTGCTAAGGTAATGGCTGACCGGAAGCAGAAAAACTCAGTGGCAAGTATTATACTGTTGTCCGATGGACAAGACACTTACACCGTTGGTGGTTCTGGCGAAAATCGTCCTCAACCAAATGGTCACCCACTTCTCCCCTTGTCCATCAATGGAAGTGACAACAGTGGGTTCCAAGTACCCGTGCATACTTTTGGATTTGGCACTGATCATGACTCTTCAGCTATGCACTCCATATCAGAGACATCTGGAGGCACATTCTCCTTCATCGAGACAGAGGCTGTGATTCAGGATGCCTTTGCACAATGCATCGGTGGCCTACTCAGTGTTGTTGTGCAAGAGTTGCAAGTAAAGATCGAGTCTTTGCACCCAAGCTTGAAAATTAGTTCTCTACAAGCAGGAAGTTACCCAAGCCATGTGATGGCCGATGGATGCTGGAGTAGCATTGATGTGGGGGACCTGTATGCTGATGAAGAGAGGGATTTTCTGGTTTCTATCAACATTCCTGCAGAGGCTTCAAGCTCCGAAACATCACTTTTGAATGTTAGGTGCATATATAGGGATCCTTTTACAAAGAGGTGGCTTCGACTGAAGGCGAAGAAGTCATGATAAAGAGACCTGAGATAGCTGGAGAAGAAATTGTCTCAATAGAGGTTAATAGGCAGCAAAACAGGGTCCAAGCGGCAGAGGCGATGGTGCAGGCTCGTGCTGCAGCTGAGCAAGGAGACCTGGCTGTTGCTGCCTCTATTCTTGAGAACTGCCGTAGGATTCTTTCTGAATCCTTGTCAGCTAAATCTGGTGACCGCCTGAGCATGGCTTTGGATGCGGAGCTCAAGGAAATGCAAGAGAGAATGGCAAGCAGGCATGTTTATGAGGCTTCAGGTCGAGCATATATCCTCTCTGGACTAAGCTCACACTCGTGGCAGCGAGCAACTGCCAGAGGCGACTCCACAGATAGGTCCAGCCTCGTCCAGGCCTATCAGACACCGTCCATGGCTGAGATGCTCACCCGGTCTCAAGCTACATTACTAGGCAGCCCTTCAGCCCAGAGGCTAATGCAACCACTATTATCGCTTGGGTCGCACCCAAAGGCCGAGGTAACTACATAGGACTCGGTTCACGTGTTGTCTAGTGGCTTTTCAAGTGCCTGTTTTTTGTTGTACCGTGGGGACAAGGGGTTTGGATTGGCGCGATTGGGAGAGGTTCTTTTTGAGATCTGGTCATGCTTTCATGTGTAAATGAATAAGATTCGAGAGAAGGGAAAGAGGGTTATATTAGGGGGGAGGGTGACAAGGAATACTTGGTGGGGTTTTAAGACAGTTTTGTTTCGGTCCGTCTGTTGTTTTTCTGGGGGTGATGATGTACATAAACAGAACTGGGCTCTCTTTCTGAGAATTGGGTATAACGTTTGTAACTGTGGCAAAGGTGATATAATGTACCTCCTCTTAATTCTTTTGATATTTTGGCTCTTGTCACATCTCTCTCTCTCTCTCCAGAATTTTTTTAAGCCATTGAGTTCCGATTTCATATCATACTCGTTCGGATTAAGCTCAAATTGGAGTTTTGAATATGTCAAGAAGATAAATCATGATATTATAGTACATTAACATTCAAAATGGTTCCATATTTCCATCAGGTTCCTCAAACCATTTGAGAGGGTCTTTTGCTGTCGTAGTAATTGGCGATACTGAGTGCTAAACAATGGCACACCTGGAGATTAATTTGGCAGGTTATATACAAATATATTAGAGCTGAGACCGGACTTCTAATCAATCATATTGACAAATGGGCATAATACCTAAAAAAACCTCAAATTTTAGCATTTGTGACAATTATATCCGAGACTTTTTTTGTCTCATAAAAACCCTCAACTTTTACTTTTGTCCCAATTCTACTAATCTAATACCAAAAAAATCATCAACTTTAGCATTTATCCCAATTATATCCAAAACTTTTTTGTCTCATAAAAAACCCTTAACTTTTAATTTTATCCAAATTCTATCACTATCGCCTTCGTCCATAATCACCGTTAGTTAATCCTATACGGTTAGAGTTTTCTCGTCGAACTTATCAATGAATTTTGGAAATTCGGAAAAAATAGTAAGTTTCGAAACGACGAGATTTTAAATCGTTAGTCTAAAATTTCTATGTCTAGTCGTTTTTTTGGTCAGTCTTAGAAAAGTAATACGAAACATGTCATCTTGAGTGATTATATATCTCTTAGCAATATATAGAGATAGCAAATTACGAAGAGAAGTTCATGAATTTTTTCATATTGACTTTCTTGAGGTATAATTCATTAATAACGTGAAAATGCCACATAAGATTAACTAATGATGATTATGGATGGAGGGCTAACGATGGTCGAATTGGAACAAAAGTAACAGTTGGAGATTTTTTATGAGAAAAAAAATTTTTTTTGAATATAATTGGGACATATGCTAAAGATGATGATTTTTTTTGTACTCGTCTTGTAGAATTGGAACAAAAACAAAAGCTTGGGATATAATTGGGACAAATATAAAAGTTCAAAGTTTTTTATGAGACAAAAAAAAGTTTTAGGTAAAATTGTCACAAATACTAAAGTTGAAGGTTTTTTTGGGTATTGGGCCTTGACAGATGAAGATCATGCTTTCCCTCAAATACCATCCTTCCAAACTGAACTGAATCACAGATTTACAGCGGCTTAGTACTGAGCACATCCAAAGTGATTCATGGAGGCACTATCCAAACGCTTGACCGATCCATCTAAAATGAGATCATCTTTTCCATCGAAAATCGCGACCCCCACCTACCCTGCTCAACACAATCATAAAGCCAGGCCAGTCTAAGCAGTTTCTGAAGCAGCAAAAAAAGAGTCGATGAGATAAAACCTTCTGTCCAAATCTTTCTGAACTGAACTGGTCCAACCATCAGAGTGCAACAATAGGGCCGACAGGTAATGAACATCGACGAGACAACTAAGTTCGTGTATGATTTTAATCAAAGTCGACAAGATGATTATAGTTCCCTCACAAACTCATCTACAAAGAACAGCATATTGACGGATTTCTATTGTCAGGCCAAAACTATTATGGACATGAATGAACACTAGAGATTACCATCCGCAAACTTATCCCATCCAAAACATTTTGCATGAGTCATCAGCTACGTGAATAATATACTTAGAGATTCAAAACTGGGGCAAGTTTGTGCGCAAAACGGAGAGTGAAAGGCCAAAGGCGGAATGTTTCAGCAGCCGCTACAACCTTTAAACTGTCACAAACCATTTGCCTTTTAAGACCACAGCTTGCCCGACTTTGCCAAAGGTCAGATGAAAAGGCCCCTTGTGCATGGTACTTGTTATGACCACCTTCTCTCACAAAGCCTATAAAATCGGCGGAAATGCAGACCCAAAAACCCAGATGAACAAGCAACTAGCCTAAGTTAACTCCTCCCCATGTTTTATCTAAATCACTGCTGGCCAGATTTGCCATCATTTAGTCGAGGGATTTTCCTGTATTCATAATCATTGATGTTGACCTTCTCTTGCAAAGCCTGAAAACCAGATAAACGTGTAGATTAGATGCGAACCACAAGGCAAGAGAGAACTTACCTTAAGGGTCCTAGCCAAAGGATCGTACCTTCAGCTCCTCCTCTAATGAGATCTTTTTAGGCTTGTATGCTTCTATTGGTCCTGTTCGTGATAACGCTTTTCTTTCCTCGATGATCTCCCACTCATTGTCGTCTTTCACTTTTGCAATATCCTTGCTGAATCACAAGAACCAGATAGCTTTGAGAAGACGTAGCACATGCAACAAAATTTTATTAACGCTACCAGAGTGGACCAACATTTCGGCAAAAGAAACAAAAAAGGAGTGTACCAACAGTTGCCCATATCCGAGTGCTTAGACGTGGAAACCAGTCATATTACACTAGATAGAAATGATGTAAGGTCTTCATCGTAGTCAAGCAATGGATAAGCATGTCATTCAAACTTAAAAAATGAACAGAACAGCAAGAAATACAAAGGAATGTTAGGTTCTAACAGTATGAAGGTCCAACCGCATAATAATGATCTATGTCAAAGTTAAACCGCTGTGTTTGTAAACCAAATCCCAAAAATCTGAGAAACACAGGCAATAGTCTGAACATGAATTGCTCGCCGAGCACACTCCATCCCAGATGAGTACACCAAACAGAAACAACCACATCATTCGCCGTTCAAGCACACACTGTGATACTTAAACAGTTAAGCAATAAGCAATCGGTTTTAAAACAGAGGACAAAGAACCCCCGAGTCTAGTCAATTCCTACGAAAAACAGATGCAAAAGAACCACAAAAAAAAACATAACTTTGGTCCCTCTGACAAAGTAAATCCATCGTGTTTCATACTCAGCAGCTTACCAATCGAAATCATGACTTAGAGGCATTATCATAACAAGGAGGAAACTAACCTGCCTTGCAAGAGATGGGCAAGTCCAACAGAGCCAAGGACAGTGAGAGAAATCATGGGGAGGCCATATCTGATGAAGGGATACTTCCTACCCCATCTCTTGAATGATGCACCTGAACTCTCGACCACCATCCGACTCTTACTCTTTGGTGGGTCTTCACACCTTGTCTCAATCGTTGTCATCACTGCAAAGAGATCACCCAATGGTCTCTGGGTTAACACACGCCTCCACAGATTTGTTTCCACCTAAAAGGAAGCAGCCCAACACAAACTGAAGCCGTATAATTTGAAAATCCAGAGAACCTTCAATCTGAAATTAAAAACACGCGAGCGAGCAACACGAAACTCGAACGATCGAACGAGTGCAGTTTCAGTGAAAAGATTTTGTGTGGGAAAGAGCCGATAGTCATTTTTTGTATCCTTTCGTTACTGATTTCAATCAGGACCCAGCACATCAATTTTCATTTCAAGATCGAGACAGAGAAGAGAAAGCTCACTGACCCGATATGAAAATTGGGGAGAACTCGACTTGAAGCGAATCCTCGTGATTCTTCCGTCGTTCTTTGTCGGAAATTTCTTCAGCGTTGCGTTTTCTCTGCGAAGCTTAGCTCCGGGAGAGAGAGAGAGAGAGAGAGAGAGAGAGAGAGAGAGAGGAGAAATGACTTACAACCGGTCGAAGATCGGCCGTGGGTAGAAATTAGGCTATGGTAAAATTCAAACGAAAATCTAAATCTTTTATTAAAATACGTCATACATAAAATACGCAATTTCCGACGTGGCAAGTTTGTTTTTTTTTTTTTATTTTTGGTCGAAATAAACGTTCTATTCATTAATCAAGATAATATTCGAGAGGTATATAAAATGATTTCAAACCTAACAATTCTCAAATAACTACGAAAAAAAACAAATACTAGAGAAGCAAATGACAAAGCACATTCTGCAGTTAGAAGGACACTTTCATCGTTCAAGAATGGACTGTCACCATAAAAGATCGACGGACGATTGCTAGATTTAGTGATGAGTATATATCGAGAAACCCCCACCTTATTTGTGTGTTTATGTTTGATGTCCCAAACACAATCGCCGAAGTAATGACACCAACATCGGTATGTTGAAAAAACATAGATCAAAAACATGTAAAGAACTCCCTAGATATATATCTAGAATAGTAAAATCCTTATATCTAGACCTAATTTTTAATCGGGAGAGGAAAGCGGCATAATCTCGAAAAGTTTATGGAATCTCGTTACCAACATTCTCATTAATGACTATCGACTGGACGAATGGCTAAACTCGTCTCCACATCTATCTAAAATCAGCTGCAGAAAATTATTCATACTCGCAAATTCCCACAACATAGTAAGAGAGAAAAGAAAAGACAATCTAAATAAAGAAAAAAGCCTTGACCTCTCACAAAAGATTTCTAAATGTTCAATGCTTGAATGAGCTCAAAATCAAGTAGAAAGCTTAAGAGATAAACAGGTAAGAGAGATAGAAGACGTGGCAAGTTTGTTAAACCTGCTGAAAACTCGTCCTTTTGAAGGAAAACCGATTACAGAGTATTGCTCATGTAAGGCTGCTTCAATTTTTAACTTATAACAATAAAGTACGACGATAATCATACACCAGATAAATAATTATGGCACATCATGTTCGCACAAGTAAACAAAATACGATCTTTACTTAACATTAGGCGGAACTAAGTAACGACGAAATTCAATTATCATATATGAATGATATATGTTCAAATCTCATCAATTGCGTTTCAAGAGACTTACATGGTATTTTATATGTCAAAGGCATCCGGATTTTTTTTTTTTTTTTTTGTTAGAATATGAGACATTGGGTTACTAAGCTTGTGCTATTGATTATCAGAAAAAAAAAAAAGGTGAAAGGTGAATCAATTAGCCTGCATTTTGACCGACTTTAATCATAATATATACACATTCCGCATAGACGTAAAAGCTAATTTTTATGTATGCCCACTCAATACATACCAAGGTATTTTTTTTTTTGGGTCGAATATACATACCAAGGTATAGGAATGCAAAATAATTGGAAAATCTATAGGCAAAGTGTCAAAGAAAAATATATAGTAAATTTTTATATAGAGATCAGAAAATTTCACCAACATTCTAAACCTTATGTACAAGTCAATCGGTTCTAAATCTTTCAATTGGTTCCATCAACTTCTAAATTTTCACCAAAAAATGCAACCGAGTCTCAAACATCTCAAGCAAATCTTAAACATTTTGTTGGAAGTTATGTTAAAAAGTGTAATATAAGGATGCTATAAAGGCTATTTGTGAATGGCATGTAGCCAATTTTATGCACTATATTCATTGGCCAAAAATTGGTTGCGTTTTTTAAAAAAAGTTTTACGACTTAACGGAACCGATTAAAAAGTTTATGGCTTGATTGTAATTTGTACACAAGGCTTACGAACTTTCGGCGCACGTTTCCCAATCAAGATCCAACCCTTTTCTTTCATTCATCGGCTGTATGTAGATCGACCTCCAATGATATTCGACAAGCACCTAAATAAACAAGAAAGGTTAACCGCTATATGTACTCTTGTCAATGTAAGAAATAATGTTGATAATGACATTAATGATTTATATCATCTTAATTTTTTTTCAAGAATAATTTTTTTGTCACGTATTCTCTTTAATTTGTATTGTGAATTGATGTGTTTTTCTTAAAATTTGATGATCAAATGAAATAATTGTCTAAAAAGTCCTAAACCTATTATACGGCGATAAATTCTATCCTAAACCTTTCAATTATGCCAATTGAGTTCTAAACCTTTTGACGATTTACCAATTTAACCTTAAACCTTTCAATTGTACTAATTTAATCCTAAACCTTTTGAAGATTTGTCAAGTTAGTCATAAACTTATTGTTTGAATAATTGGCCGATAGAATTATATTGGCGAATCGTCAAAAGGCTTAGAACTCAACGAGCACAATAGATGACTTCGAACTGAATTGGCTATTATGCAATAGATTTACGACTTTTTGGATAAGTTTTTCACCATCAAATCATCATGTCTTTTTTCAATTAAGTGCTTACTTTCTTTGTTCTCTGTCATTTGTCTCTCCATACAAAATTATATGTGATCATCATTCCGCATTAGTGTCTATGTGTTGGTAAAATATGGTAAAATGGGATGAACAAAGGAATTAGACCTTGAGGCGTGATAACACTTTCTTTAAGAAATTATTTGCCTTACAACGTTACTAATGGTTACTAGCAAAAATCCTCCAAGATATAACAAGTTTCACGCGAGAATATTAGATAGCAATTTTAATATTTCTCCGAGAACTTTCTAGGAAACAATTAAAAACGAAGGCTGTATTTTTCTTGTTTTGAGAAGACGAAAATTGAAAGTAGTAGTTATGAATAATGAGCAGAATAGATAAATAGATAATGAGAAAAGAACACACATTTTTGAGTCCGAAAAGGTGTCAATTCTCTTAGACCTTTTCATTGTTCGAAAATAGTTTTTGTTTAAAAATTGCAACTCTTCGTGTCTAATAATTGATAGTTCAAACATACATCTTCATGTTCAAACTATATATTCAATCACACCTTTTATATATCTGAATTGGTAATTATTTTCGAACAGACACGAACACTCCAAATGTTATAAGAGTGTTTTAGAAAATAATCGCCAATTGAATAGACACGATCTTTCAAAGGTTGTAGCCAATTAAATAGACACGACCTTTTAAGGGTTAGTGTTCAAATTGAATATGTGACCTTTCAAAGGTTGTAAGAGTGCATCGAGAAAATAACCTTCAAGTGGGACAAGGCATCTCTTCATTTGTTTTACAAACAAGCCACCAATAATCCCCACTTTGTTTGTAAAAATAATTTTAAAAAAAATTCTCAAAAAATACAGTCAATATTTCCATGAGATTAATATACTTATATAAAGGTATCTTTTGAATTAAACCTTTATTTAGTGCAAGTATCTTAGAACTCTATCAAAGTTACAAGTAATTTAGTTTTAAACTTGTTACTCTAAATAATAGAATCGGACATACCGCACAAATACTAACCTCTTGTTTCAATGAGAAGTTCATAATTACTCAGTACTATTATGACCTTGTGCTTATTCCTATTTCATAAGCTCTCTAGAAAGTAATCATAAGTTTCGTAAGAAGCGGCACCACTTCTAAGCACATATAGGTGAAGTATTACCACATTCTTCTATTACTAATAAACATGCTACTAAATCATATTATACTTCATTAAGAGTATTACTCAGCCTCTAAAACGTAACGGATAATACCGACTTCTCATGTCCGAGCTAATGTCAATATCAAACAATCATTTTCAATAACTTATTTTTACCCATTAAACCTTATAACTAGTGATGTGCTAGTATTAAGTCGAGTTACCATTACTGGTGATTTAAATCAAATGGTTTCAACCCCATTTCTTTTGAGGTCACCTTTACTGCATCTCTTGGAAGAGCCTTTGTAAAGGGATCCATTAGATTCTTGCTAGACCTTACGTAAACAATTGTTATGGTACTATCCTGAATCAACTATTTCACGTATTCATGTCTTAGACCGATGTGTCTAGACTTACCATTATAAATGCTACTATAAGCATTTCCTAAAGTAGCTTGACTATCATAGTGAATAGAAATGGGAGGCATAAGACTAGACTATAATTTGATGTCCTTCAACAAATTTCTTATCCATTAAGTCTCTTTCCCACTTACTACAAAAGCAATAAATTAGGATTCCATAGTTGAGTGACTTTTGCATGTTTGTTTCTTGCTCGCCCAAAAAAGAGCACACCCACCTAACGTGAAGATCCATCCATAAGTGGAATGTTTATCTCCCACACTAGAAATCCAACTAGCATCGATGCATCATTCTAATACAGCCGGATAATTGCTATAGAACAATCCCAAAGTTTTAGTTCTCTTAAGATAATAAAAATTGTGGTGACCATATTCCAATGTTCTATACTTGGATTACTAATGTATCTACTCAATTTACACACGGAAAAAATAATATCCAATCTAGTATAATGCATGGCATACATTAAAGACCCTATTGCACTCGTATATTCAAGTTGTGCTCTTTGTTCTACAATAAAAATGATGTTCTTTCAGTATTATAATTCAATTTAATACTAGTATCAACTAGAGTACTCATTTATTTGAAATCAAGATGTTCAAATTTACTTAACATTTTTTCAATGTAATTACATTGACTCAAAGAATGACCCTCATTATGCTTTTTAACTTTAATACCTAATATAGTATCTACTTTTCCCAAATCTTTCATTTTAAAGTTTGAAATTAGATACTTATTGGCCTCAATGACTCCAGTTATATTAGTTCCAAAGATAAGCATATCATTTACATATAAGCAAACTAAAACTCCATAATCTTCAGTGAATTTAGAATAAATACATTTATCAGCACTATAATGCTCGAAACCATTAGATAATATGACTGAATCAAATTTCTCATGCCTTTGCTTTGGTGATTGCTTAAGCCCATAAAGAGATTTGATCAATTTACATACTTTCCTATCATTTTCGGGAAGAACAAAACCATATGATTATTTCATGTAAATTTTCTCATTTAAATCTCCATTTAAGAATGTTGTCTTAATATCTCTTTGATGAACGCAAAGATCATAAATGGATGCTAAAGCAAAAAGAATTCGAATAGATGTTATACGTGTTACATGAGCATAAGTATCAAAATAATCTATTCCTTCTTTTTGTCTATAATCCTTCGCTACTAATCTTGTCTTAAAAGCTTGGATAGAACCATCATAATTGTATTTTCTCGTAAAAACCCACTTGCACCCAATAGATTTAGATCCTTTTGGTAAGTCTCGCTAATACTCAAATATTATTAGACATAATTGAGTCCATTTCATCATCTATTGCTTCTTTCCGCAGAAAGAAGCATCTCTAAAAAAATATAGCATCACTAAAACTTTTAGGATCGTCTTCTATACTAAATACTAATGGTATTTATTTATCACGTTATTATCTCTGTCTCCTTCAACAAGAAAAACATGAGTAATAAAGTCTGGACCAAAATTCTTTGCTTTTCTTCCTCTAGTGCTTCTCCTAGTTTCAATCATGTCTTCATAATCATTTGTTATTTTCTCATGAGAATCTACATGTGCTTCTATGGATTCTGAATTATTCGTATCTTGTATTAGAGCATTATTCTCAATAATTTCAGAATCCGTAGAATATTTATTCTCAAAGAATTCAACATCTCTTGATTCTACAACGACGTTTGACTCTAAATCAAGAAGCCTATAAGTTTTCCTGTTCTTAGCATATCCAATAAAGGAACTTTTGATGGCTCTAGGATTAAGTTTCATCCTTTTAGGGTCGGTACTTTGTGGTATGCCAAACACCCCCATATTTTAAGATATGATAGGTTTGGTTTTCTATCTTTCCACAATTTATAAAAGTTGACATTATTTCTTGTGGATAGTACTCTATTATGGATATAACATACAATAAGCAATGTCTCTCCCCAAAAATTAATTGGTAACTTCGAATTTGATAGCATACAATTGATCATTTCTCCTAAAGTCCTATTCTTTCTTTCAACCAAACCATTTTGTTGTGGAGTATATGGTGCTGAAGTTTGATGAATAATACTATGTTCTTCACAAAAGATTGAAAAATCATTTAGGAAATATTCTCCTCCTCTATCGGAACAAAGGACTTTAATTTTCCTTTCTAATTGATTTTCCACTTCAGCCTTATATTTCTTAAACATGGTAAATGCTTCATCCTTTGATCTTAGGAGATAAGCATATAAGTATCTATTGCGATTATCCACAAAGGTTATGAAATACCTTTTACCACCAAGTGTTAACATGCCATTGAATTCGCTTTATGTCACTATGGACCAAGTCCAATAAATTTGAATTTCTCTTAACACTAGGAAATGATTTATTTGTTAATTTGGACTAAGCACATATTTCACATTTATCAAATTCGCCATTAACTTTTATCAAGTCTTAACTTTTTCATATTTTGTAAATAGCGAAAATTTAAATGTGTTAATCTACTATGCCATAAATGAGGAGAATCAACAATGTAAGCGTAAGACACAATATTATTATTAATAGCCATTTGATACATGCCATCATTGGCGTAACCCTTTCCCACAAACAGCCCATTTTTCGACAGGATAACCTTGTCGGACTCAAACAAAACCCGAAACCCCCTTTTACAAAGCAAATCAATAGAAACCAGATTTCTCCCGATTTCGAGTACAAATAGTATATTAAGACGGGAAACTTTCTTTTGAAGTAAAATCTATAATGACTGTGGCTTTTCTAGCAACCTTTGCAAGAGCTTTATTTGCCATCTCAACCTCTTAAAGATACACTTTAACAATCTCTTCAAAATGCTTGAACATTGATCGATCCATGCATATATGCACAGTTGCACCGGAATTGTCTCATCAAGTAGATTCGACAGTGGCACATTAACTTTAGAAATCATGGCAATAGAATCATGAATTTTCTTAGAAATTTTCATGTTCGAAAACTTGGTTGAAACCATGGCCAAGTAGTTCTCTTCAACCATGTTTGCATCTCCGTCACCGTTGAAATGTTCTTGTCCTTGAATGTGCTCTTACAGTGTACGCATTCCTTTGCATAGTGACCCTCCTTGCCACAAACAAAGCAGCAATCCTTTTTCTTCTTTTGTGGGTTTTTAAAATTTTGCCTTCTCTTGCGTTTTAAGTTCTTGTGGGTTTTGGATTGAAATCCATTTCCCTCCATAGAATTCACTTTGGTATCATACAAGACAGATTTATCACGTAAACGTGGCTCTTCCTTAATACGAAAATGTTTTGAATTTGATCCAAAGTGATATCCTCGATTTATGCAGCATCCTTTTTCCATAATCTTTCCAAGTTGGAGGCAATTTTGTAATAATTGCTCCAACTTGACAAGATTTGCGAATAACAATCTTGAGAGCACAAATTTTATTGATAAGTACTTGTAATTCATGGACTTGCTCCAATAAAGATTTAGTATCAACAAACTTGAAGTCAAAATACTTAGCAATCGGATATTTGTTTTTATACCTTGCTCCTCCGCTTTATACTTAAAGTCAAGTATATTCCATATTTCTCTAGCGGACTTCATCTTAGTAAATAAGTCATAGAGACGATCGGATAACGTGTTTAGTAGATGGCCTCGGCAAAGCAATTCGTCCTCTTCACGTTTCTTCCTCTCCTTATTAACCCTCTCAACATCTTCTACACTAGGCTCTCCTCCTTCGGTGGTAGGCGCCGGATCTTCTATAGGCATTAAATTAGGGTTGAGAGTATAGGAAATCTTCATGGCGTAAGGAGAAACATCATCTTGTCTCTCCACGAATGAAATTGTTGCCATCTAAATGGTCCAGTTTCACCATATCCTGGTTCATAACCTTGATTAATTTTGACTTCATTGTTGAATGTATAATTCCTTAAAAGTGTTGGTAAAATATGGTAAAATGGGATGAACAAAGGAATCGAACTCGGGGCGTGATAACACTTTTTTTAAGAAATTATTTCCCCCACAACGTTGCTAATGGTTACCAAGCAAAAATCCTCCTAGACACAACATAGTCTCAAGCGAGAATATTAGATAGCAATTCTAATATTTCTCCAAGAACTCTCTAAGAAACAATTAGAAACGAAGGCTGTATTTCTCTTGTTTTGAGAGGACGAAAATTAAAAGTAGTAGTTATGAACAATGAGCAGAATAGATGAATATATAATGAGAAAAGAACTCACCTTTTCACGTCCAAAAAAGTGTTAATTCTCTCATACCTTTTCATTGTTCGAAAATAGTTTTTGTTTAAAAATTGCAACTCTTCGTGTCCAATAAATGATAGTTCAAACATACTTCTTTCGGTTCGAAACTATACATTCAATCACACATTTTCATATCTAAATAGGTAGTTATTTTCGAACGGACACGAACACTCCAAAGGTTGTAAGAGTGTTTTAGAAAATAACCTGTCAATTGAATAGACACGACCTTTCAAAGGTTGTAGCAAATTGAATAGACACGACTTTTCAAAAGTTGTAGCAAATTGAATAGACACGACCTTTCAAAGGTTGTAAGAGTGCCTCGAAAATAATCGTCGATTGAATAAACGCGACATTTCAAAGGTTGTAAGAGTGCCTTAGAAAATAACCGTCAAGTGAGACAAGGCATCTCTTCGTTTGTTTTACAAATAAACCACCAACACTATGTATGCATGTAGATATGTTAGTTTTTTTGTTGGTCATATTTTTTTTTCAGTTGTGTATACCTCAGAAATTGATATTTGAAAGATGAAGCATGGGATCTTTAGTTCGAATACTTAAATTATTAAATGACGAAAAGAAATTATTATCGAAGATGCATATTACAAAGCAATTGTATTGACTATGTGGAAAGACAAAACCATTTCAAGATTTCGATTTTAAGATTGTTGTAGAATTGAAAAAAATTTGGATTTTAATAAAGAAAAGCCCGTAGGATAAAATAATATTATTGACTTACACGATTGTTTTTTAATATAATATTTGCAAAATAAGAGAAAAAACGATTAAATCCTTAAACCCTTCCTTATAAACAGCTCTCTAAATGCTATTGGAAAAGCTAAAGTGCTCCCTTTAACGGATGGGGAAGTTATACCAAATACCCTTCAATTACATGATTCTTGAAGTGAAAAAGAAAGAACCGAAAATAGCCAACACCCAGGACAAGAATCCGTAGGCATTCAGCCTTCCCCCATCACCAGACCAGAATTGAGTGCATTCTTTTTAGTATTCATTCTGACAAATTGAGGAATAAATTATGTCAGTTTTATAGATGTGCTAATAAAATCCCAAAAATATCAGAGATCTCAACTTGATAGAGAAAGAAAATTAGCCAAAGAAGTATAGATAATGATGGAAAAAGACACTGCAAGTCTCATAAATCTCGTAGACACTCACTTTGATGCCATTTTTTTTCCGAATCACTTAATTGCGTACTTTGATTTGGGAAGATGGAAATCGACGTCGCAATATTTTGGTATTTTTTTCAGATCGAGGTGGCTATTGCGACCTTCCCCGAGGGTGAACCACCCAAAGGAGGACTAATGGAGTGCTAAGCCAAAAGACTTAGCTTGGGCTCTTCCAAACTCATTTCAATTCACATCTTCGGATCAATTTCAATGCAAAAGTTGATTTAATTATGAGTCGTCACTAATTGATTTTTGGTGAGTCGATAAAACACTCTAGTAAAGTGTGAAAGAATACTTTACTTCTACAAATTAGAGATTAAATGGATTCGAGAACTTGATTACACTATCTATCAACCGGTGCCCTTCCGATACCTAAACTTGATCATTTATTTCCTAAAATGTCCGGGCAATCTTCTTACCAATTATGAATACTAGAGTTCTCATCCACTAATGTGTCCATGCGAATGTTCCTAACCATGCTAAAAAGAAAATAACAATCAATGTATCAAAAGTGCACAATCAAATATAATTAAACTGAAAAATGCCCAAACAACGACCAACCATTTGTCTCCAAGAACAACCAAAATCCTATTGTAAAGCTCTAAAAGTTTATTCAATTTCGAGTCCAATTTTTGTCTAATGATTTTCACATTTTTATATTAAGCCTAATATGTTCATCAAAATTTCTAAACTACATGAATCCTAAACTAGGAAAATCTAATACAAATCCTAAACTAGAGCTAACACTAAAAATCTAGCAAAAATAATCAAAATCTAATTTCTAATTTTTTTTAAACTGTTATTTTAATTTTTTTTCTTTTATTTTCGAAAATGATCCAGATTGGGCCAGAAGGCCCAACCCACTCCCCTAGAATCCGAATCCGGACCCTAAGATTGAATTTGGTAGTCCGGATTTGAGTCTAGATATGATAAAAAAATTTCATATCCAAGTGTTTGGCGACGTCCTTTGGATCGAATAAACTCGGATATACTTGGGATAAAATGCCGAATAAAAAATTTGAGCTATGGGGTGGGATAAACCCGGATTGCATAAAATTTTTTTTAAATAACGTAACAATTTTCTTCCAATGATGGAGTGATGGAGTGACGTATCTAGTTTTGTCGGACGCTGTGCACCTCCACAACAGGCAATTATCGTTTCTTTCGACCACCGTGCAATCTTCGTCGCCTCTGACCGTCACCAATCGTCATCGCCATCTAGCCGATTGTACTCTAACTCGATTGAGGGTGTGAAAGAGAAGTTATACATCACATGGTCATCGCCACCGAAGAACTCGAATCTTGTCATTTGCGTTGTCATCTACAACAAAGGTGTGTCGGCCCTCATTACTCAATGTCCCAGTGTTGTCCACCGACGGGTTTCCATCCACCTCCTTTGCGCCCCTCTCTACCCCAAGTCGTCGGCTTCAACATCAAGTCAACTGAGCTTTGCGCGTGGCATTAACCACCCTTACATTGGTACCTCGTCTACCAAATTGTCGCGGTCGCTACCTCATCCAGCCGCTCGGCAACACCCTCGATGACCCGAGGCTTGTCTTCATCGTTGTCCGAATCGCCTCTGACACTGTGACTTTGGTCTGAATTGCCTCGACGACTAAGGGTGTGAAGGAAAAGTTATACATCACATGCCCATCACCATCGAAAACTCGAATCTCGTCCTTCACGTCATCATTTACAACAAAGGCGTGTGCGGCCTCATTACTCCTGTCCCAGTATTGTCCACCGGTGGATCTCCATCCACCTCCTCTCCGTCCCTATCTACCCGCTCGTCGGCTTCAACATCAAATGGCAACTGAGCTTTGCGCATGGCATTAACCACCCTTACATCAGTATCTTGTCTCCCATATTGTCATGGCCCTTTTAGGGGTGTCAACGGGTCGGGTCGGGTATAATGAAAACCTGGCCCAACCTGAAACATAGCACAAGTATGCTTGATTCGACCCGAAACAAGATCAAATGGAACATGACCCGAACAATCGGGCCAGTCTATCTAGGTTAGGTTTCGTGTTTCAGAATATGATTTAAAAAAAAAAAAAACTAAGGCCCCCCAAAAGTAGTATGATGTGCTTCTCAATCCATCCAAGCTACGAATGAAAATCAAAATAGCACAACGAAAATTTGCAAACATCCTATTGATATAATTTTGAGATATGTCAACATACTAACATAAATATCACTGTTTGAATTTGTGGCACAAATTTGGGCAAAATTACAACCTCAAAATATTTTATATCAATAATTGTAACTTGCTTGATTGAGAAAAACGGAAAAAAACATTCTTATGAAAACCAAAAAGGAAAAGGAAGAACTAAAGCAAACAATCAAGAAACTCCGTGTTTCTGCATAGGAGGTTTTCAAGCCAGCATAGGGGAAATTGTAATCTTTATGCTGCTTCGTCAGTGTCTTAACAGCAGCAGCAGCAAGGTAAGATAAAAGGAAAACTGAAGAAAATGTAGAAAAAAAAGTGACTAAGTATATGGATGCAGGATTATCCTCAGAACACACAAAGTAATAAAAATCATATTAAGTGAAAATTTGACTGATTCTGCATCATCCTCCAGGTTAAGCTGCTCTATAGCTAGTCCACCACTCCTCCTCATATCCAGACCTAGGAATTTTTCTTTCTTATCATATACATGGCCTATTGCATTATCTATTGTGGTGTCAAGTTGCGCAAATTGACCAAGACTTCGCAGGATTGTGATGTGCCTAATTGCTTTTGTTTAAGTATGGCTGTAATATAAGACTGGATAGAATATGATAAGAAATCCGGAGATTTCATCATATCCTGTTCATTATTTGGTGAACTATAAATTTAAAAACGGACGTTCTCATATCCCATCGTAGCTATTGTTCGGTAGAAACTGTATATCAAATAAAGGACATGAATAAAGCTCCATATTTCACAAGAAATAACACATTAAAAAAACATATGATTCCAATAAATAGCAAAAAGAATACTATTGGATGTTGTTCATAGCAAAAAGACTCATTGCTCCATTTAATTCATTGAATACCGCGAAAACTATAAACCAAGCTCTAAACGTCATAACAAATAGTAGCCTAGAAAAGAAATAATCCCAAATCATCAGTCATTCTCTTCCATCATCTCTTGGAGTAGCAGCTCAACAAATGCCTTCCTGTTGTCTCCCTAAAATCCTTAAAAAAGATGAATATTCTCAGGATTTTTCACAATTTTTCTGCATAACTTTACTCTATCCATAGTATCTAGAGACATTTGAAGAAGCTCCACATTGATTTTTCTCTTATCATTATCCACATCTTTAGCATGTCCGATATGGCTAGCAATCATCTCCATCCTCTGGTTAGCTTTTTTCAACAAAGAGCCAAAAGTGCTTGCAATTTCAACTAACCCAGCAGCTCATCTATCGCTTGCTTTGGCCCTTTTTCTTTTTTGAAAGATCAGAAGAAGATGATAATAGTGGTAAGTTTTGACTTGCACCATTAGTTGCCTCATCATCATGATTCTGGCCTTCTTCATGATCTACTGTTGTTTCAGCTTCTGAAGGGTCTTCACTAAGATTTCCCTTGGCACGATCTTTTTCAAATATGGTTGCTAGTCGATCATATTGAGGGAAGGACTTCCCTCTCAAAGAAGAAGCTCTTGGATAGATCTACAAAGAAGATATATTGCTTTGTTAAAAAGAAAAAAAAAGCAGTAAACAAGAGAAACGAGAAAAAGCGACACAAACCTTGCAATATTTTCACCAACTATCCTCTGAACAAATATCTACATAATGCTTTTCGTGATCCCACCCAAAGCCACTTTGACCCTTCAAGTCATATATCTGATTGTACAAATATTTCAAGTTCTTCATCTTCGACTCTATATGAGGATTCCCTTTAATGTCAGAACCAGGAAACATTTCTTCAAATCACTTCTCTAACATAATCATGTAACCACTCTTGAAGTCATTATCAATTTTCATTCCTCGTGCAACTAGTTCTTCAAGACCATCTAGAAAAGCATTTTCTTCATCTATAGTCCACACGCATTCGGTCTCTCTTTGTTCCCCTTCCTTGAGTTTGATTAAAATCATTGCCCTCTATTCCTAAACTCCTCGTTGCAATTTTAATAAATTTGATGATAACAGGATAGTGTGGTAGAGATAGACACCAAATAATAATTAGAAGATCAGCACATAAAATTCCTCCAAGATACATTATGCAAGGAAGTTTCATGCAAGTTGAAAAGTACAGGTGACTAAATTAAGGAAATGATCGATGGATACTTCATAAGAGAAAAACATTTTGGCAAGACTAAAAGTGATAGGCAAAAATCCAAAGCAAAAAACTGAGCGATGCAGAAAGAACAAACAAAAACCTTTTTCTTTGCCAATCATCAAGAGAAACAGATACCCAGTTCGGCTCCATAGTCGAATTTGATAATTCTGCATTAAATTCACAATCAAAATGAGAACTTAAGTATCCATTGAAATATAGAAGAGTATGAATATTAAAAAAAATTAGATTTTCTCATTTGACTCAAAATTTTCAAGGTTTTCTAAGCCCCCATAGAAGTGGCATGGATAGTAGCCAGTCTTGAGCACATATAAGAGCCTTCACCATACTTGGGGTCAAGGAACTACGAAAGACATCAAGTACACGACATATTATGCTATATGCAGCCTCGATGCTACAGTCGAGACAAGCACGCCCAAAATATCTCGAGCAATGGAAAAGAAGATAGGATATCTCGAAGAATTTACTTTCCACCAAATTAAGTTGTCAAAGTCGGAGATATAATATTCACATGCTTCCTCCAAATACTTATCCAATTCAAATTATTCTTCCAAAATTTGTTGTCCCGTTTTGGAAAGATATTTTATAGCCATAAAGTCAGCACCAACCACAGGAGACTTTGACATGCTTACTTGTCCTTGTAAGCTTTAAACTCAAGTTGCTTTGGAGCCATTTACCGGTGTAGTAGTGCTCGTACAATGATGTCAAAAGATGATATTACTTTACCATGTAAAATTTCTACCTCTTTGCTTTCATAGATATCATTGACCAACCATTTCACATATTTTAACTTATGTCGAGGGTCAAGTATGCAAGCAATGAACAAAGTAAGATTGATATTGTTCACATTGCCAAAGTACTTATTAAATTTTATCTTCATTTTTTTGGCTATTTCCTGCAAACTTCTATTCTCATTCATCAATCATCCGGGAGGAGCTTGTGATGATTGAGAGTATTCCCGTAAGGTTCTTCCTTTTTTGAAGCTATTCTTTGATACGACTTTGAAAGTTTTAGGTTCTTCCTATGTCACTAGTAATTTTGAGTACGCCCGTCAAGTTTTTCCCTTTTCAAGTTGTTCTTTGATACAATTTTAAAAGGTTTGGGCACTTCTTATGTCGCTAGTAATGATTTGGCAAAGGATGTCTATGCTCTTTCTGAGATGATTGATGAATATCATGAGAATGAGGATAGGAATTTGCAGAAAATGGCCCAAAAAATGAAGACAAAATTCAACAAGTACTTTGGCAATGTGAGCAACATCAATCTTACTTTGTTCATTGCTTGCACACTTACCATCGACAATAAGTTGAAATATGTGATGGTTTATCAATGATGTTTATGAAAGCAAGGAGGCAGAAATTTTACATGTTAAAAAAACATCTCGACATCATTGTATGAGCAATACCGCATCGGTAAATGCCCCCAAAGCAACTTGAGTTGGTGCTAGTACATCATTGTACAAGGACAATAAGCATGTCAAAGTCTCCTGTGGTTGGTGTTAATTTTATGACTGCAAAGTATATTCGCAAAGCGGGACAACAAATTTTGAAAGAACAATCCGAATTGGATAAGTATTTGGAGAAAGCATGTGAACGTTATAACTCGACTTTGATATCTTAACTTGGTGGAAAGTAAATTCTTCGAAATATCTTATCATCTCTTTCATTGCTTGAGATATTTTGACCGTGTCCATCTCAACCGTAGCATCGGAGGCCGCATTTAACACAAGAGGTAATGTATGTATTTCATAGTTCCTTGACCCCAAGCATGGCGGAGGCTCTTATATGTGCTCAAGACTGGCTATGATCTGCACCACTTCCATGAGAGCTAAGAAGACTTTGAAAATTTTGAGTCGGTGAGAAAACATAATTGTTTGAATATTCATACTTTTATTTTCATACTTAAGTTCTCATTTTGATTGTGAATTTAATATAGACTTGTCAAATTCGACCATTGGGCTGAACTGGATATTTTCTTCCCTTGATGATTGGTGAAATTGAAAATTGGTACTACTTAAACCATATTGTTCTTTGTTTGATTGAGCCTTATTGTTGTTCTTTCTTTGATGCACGACTTGATTTTTTGATTTCTCATGCATTCCTTTTATCCCTGGTAGGTAGTCAGTGTTAAACCAAATTGCTCTTTGTTTCATTGATGCTTCAATCTTAGCACAATGCATGAGCATGATTATGTCATGTATTGTTGGAGTTCTACCATAGTTTTGGTCATGGCTGGCCCAGCACAATAAAAAAAAATGAGATTGTAAAGGTTTATTAGGAGTATAATTCAAAGTTTACGTACTAAAGTAATAGCATCGTGAAACACTGCATATAATTAATTTTTAACTTTGAAAGTCCTTCTTCTTAGCTCCCTATTATTTATCTCAAGCAAATTCACGACCGAGTTAAGATTTGATTTCTTAGTGCATCTGCTTTTTTTAGCCATAACTTTAAACTTGGAAATGGGACTATGATTTGTTCTTTCTATGTTATGTAGATGGACACAATCTGCTAATCCTTACTCTAAGTTTTGGTCAATTTGTGCAACTTGACACCACAATAGATGATGCAATAGGCAAGGCGTATGATAAGAAAGCAAAATGGTTAAGTCTAGATATAAGGAGGAGTGGTGGACCAACTATTGAGCAGCTTGCCCTGGAGGGTGATGCAGAATTAGTCAAATTCTCACTTAGTATGATTTCCATTACTCTGGACGTTCTAAGGATTCTCTTGCATCCATATACTTAGTCAGTTTTCCTTTTCTCTTACCTTGCTACTACTGCTTAAGACACTGATGAAGCAGCATAAAGATTGCAATTTTCCCCATGCTGGCTTGAAAACCTCTAATGGGAAACACAAATTTCTTGATTGTTTGCTTTAGTTCTTCCCCTTCCTTTGTGGTCTTTGTAAGAAAGTTTGTTTTTTCCATTTTCTCAATCGAGCAAGTTGCAATTGCCGATATAAAATATTTTGAGGTTGTAATTTTGCCCAAATTTGTGCCACCAATTCGTATAGTGATACTTATGTTAGTGTTTTGACAAGCTCGCAATTCTATCAATAGGATGTCGCACAGTTTCCATTGTGAATTTTTTATTTTCATTTGCAGCTTGATGAATTGAGAAGCACATGATATTACTTTTGAGGGCCTCAGATTTTTTTTTTTTTTTTTTAAAAGGAAAATCAAATTTTGAAACACCAAACTCGACCCAAATAGACCTGACCCGATTGTTTGGGCCATGTTCCATTTGATCTTATTCCAAGTCGGGTCAAGCATACTTGTGTTATGTTTCAGGTCGGGTCGGATTTTCATGATACCCCGACCCGACCCCGTTGACACCCCTTAGCCCTACTCATTGATCAGACCTAGCCCAGCCTAATCCTCTGACCTGATCCGACCCAATTTTCAACCATTGTATTTTTATTTTTATTTTTCTATTTCCTATTTCCTATTTTTCTTTTATTTTTTTATTTTCTTTCATTTTCTCTCTCTGACTCTTAAATCGTGAGTTCATCTTCACCCGAGACTTCAACCACGCGGAGCAACCTTTTCTCTAGCCACTGCCGTCAACCTTCGCCGTCGTCAGCAGCTGCCAGGCAGCCGCCAGCAACGAAATTTCACTTTCCAATCACCTAAGACTGGGCCAAATCCAGAATTCTAACTCTACAGAATCATACACAGATAGAGCAGGAAAAGAAAAATGACGAGAAAGGACTTTAACCGTAGCCAATCATAGGAAAAAAAGAAGGCACAGAGTCTGTTTGGTCCTAGTCAGCGACCAGCACCGGGAATCAGAGGAATCATGCCAAAAAATTAATGAAAAAACGCGAGTTCAGTTGCGGTTCAACAATCAATGAAACCATCGTGTATCAACCTAGCTCTAAATGCCGAGTACACGAACTCAGCTTTAGCAATTCATTCAAGCATTTAATCGAACAGGTGATATGCAGTGTTGAATACAAGTTTCAGACTCAAACTCAAGTGCAATTTCCAACCCTAACACAGTATATCCTTCTAAATCCTCACAATTCAGCCTCGATTTCATCTGATTAAGCTGCGAATCTATCAATTAAACTCGGCACTACTAACTTCATCGAGGCAGGGGAAAACAAAGCATATGAATGAAGGAGAGATTTACCTGGTTCCGATTGCCATAGAGATGCGATCAGCGAAGGTGACAGAATCGGACGGTGACGGCGATGGCGATGTTAGAGTCTTTGGCAATGTAGTCAATGAATCGCGGAGCCAAACGATGACCGGCGAGTCAAAGCTACGGACGTCTTTACTGCAATCGTTCAGCCCCGGCATCTTTGGGTCACCGCTTCTACTTTTCTTCGCAAGGTCAACCGCAAGAGCGAACAAGAAGCGAGGGGTCATGGGCTGTTGGGCATGAGTAAATGGGCTTCCGAATGGCGCTCCTTATTAGACTTGGTTTGGGCTTAATTCATGACCTAATCTGGCTTTTCACTTCCTTTTATTGATAACCATTCCGTTTCTCTTCTAAACTTATTTCTGAAATATGTTTAGAATAAATATTCGTTTGGCAAGGCCATTTCATTTTTTTTTTTTTTTTAAATAGATTTTTAATCCAAAAATAGGTTTGGAACAGAAATGAAAAATAACAATTTTTTGCTTTTCTATTTTTTGAACAAAAATTGAAATAAAAATTCTACTCATCGCTCATGCTCACCCACTCTCTGGTCTCCCTCTCTCTCGATGTCCCTGTTGTCATCGACTTGTCGAGGTCCGCTGGTCGCCATCCGAGGCCCGGATGTCGACAACCATATAAGTTTTATATAGTTATCCAAAAATTTCTTTTTCGAAAATATAAATTTTGTGTCTTCATCAAACAAACGAGTTTTATTTGCTCAGAAATTGTTCGGGAAAAAAGAGAAAAATCTATTTCTATCTAGAAATTGTTGCTAGGTCGCGCCTTTAGCATCTGTGCCCCAAACGACGTTGTTTAGCATGGTTTGCCCCCAATTTAAAACTCTAATTCGGCCAAATCAATCAAATCCCCTCTTCTACAACCCTAAATCAAAACTACACAATTTGGGGCAAAAATTTATAGGCGAATCTTGCAATTGAGAGTAGGAGCATGACAAGCGGCTCAATTCCGCGTTTCAACATTGGACGAGCGAAGGCTCAGACGAGAATGACGAAATCTTGAAGAGAAGCGCAAACGAGAGGTTTTCTTGATTCCTCTTCTTCGACGCAGACTCTAGCCGAAACTGCCACCAGAGCTTCTAGAACGGTTGTTGGAGCACGAGGTAAATGTTTTAGGGGGGCTCTAGGAAGGAACGAACTAAGACTTTGAACGAGAAGAGTGAGTTCTTGAGCGATGGAGATGGCGAGGAGATAGACAGTCTCTCGGTTATAGCTTTCGAATGGAGTCCAACAGAGGATGCCGACTGCCTTCGAGGTTGCGAAGATGGTGGCGACCGGGAAGATGGATGAGTCATTTCTTTTTTGTCAGTCCTATCTCTACCTCTCCGCTCCGACTTTTTTTCTATCTCTTTTTAGAGCGTCGGAGTCAAACCTCATATCTATGATCTTAAAGTCCCCATCCCCCGATCCCTTTGCAAGTAGGGACCGCATCTTTGTGGGTGGATGAGTTAATTGAAACAACGTCGTTTGGTTAAAAAGAAGAGACGGTGGCCGAAATTTCCAAGTTGACTTTTCTTTTTCATCAAAAAGCCACGTAATTATTTATAATCAATTAAAAAAGACAAGCTGAAATAAACATTTAATCATAAATGCCACGTAAAATTTTTGGTCAGAATTTGTCGTCGAACACACTTAAATAATTATTTTTCCTCCGGTATGATACTTAAGTAATCCGACGAATAGTTTTGGCACAAAATGAGCGCATATGAATTTATGGCATTAGTAGTGTCCTTTTTGATAATGATGTAATGCAATTTGATATGATTTTGAGATAACATTAGTCTCATGGTTGGATTAGAGCAAATCAATCATCAATAGCTTTAACTGGCCTTAAGAATCTGATTTTCCTTTCCGGCGCGGCTACTGGATCGTGCATCAAATTAGAGAAGAGACGTCTATTATCTGCCTGAAGAAGAAAAGTAGCCAGAATCCACAAGTCATTACTAGCTAGTGTTAACAGCTTAAGAGACGACCATTGTTTAGACACTGGACATCTCTACAGTAATTCATCTCGAATCTCCTAACTCACCGTTATTGTTGTCCGTCCTTCCGTTCTCCAGTGGATCTTTTGGTGGCGCCGAGTCCCTTGCATCGTGTGGTGGTTTGGCGGCTTTCGGTTCACTAGTCTTCGGCCTGAATCTGAAACCAAGTTTCTTGAAGAAAATGTTCCAACCCCTTTTATTCCTCAGCACCTTTTGAAGCTCTTCTTTCATGCTCAAGCACTCTTTCTCGAGCTCAAACACGCGCTCCTTCATGTCGTCGAACGCAACAATTTGGTTCTGTACATTGCTTCCTTGACCTGGCCCATTTGTTCGGGCTAGTGCGACATTCGTGCTCAGGTTTTGCGAGCTCTCAAGATTGTCGGACACGAAGAACCATCCGGAAATAGATGTGCGGAGGCGAAGTTGCTCAAAGAACAGGACTTGGACGATTACTCGGAGAGGAAGCCGTTCGTTCTGGGCAGCATGAGTGCAGGCATCCATGGAAAGCTTCTGGCAATTCATGAGCCTGCATATCTGTTCCCGCTCAGAATCTGCGAGCCATGGATGGGCCTAACAGTAAGAAATATATTAGTATTTCTATGAAAAGAAACGAGTGGGACATAAAATTGGAGAAGAAGATTGACTCCTGACTTAGAAGCTTAACGGCTAAGAATGATGCACTCACAAGACACATACAGGACAGAACATGTAAGTTAACCAATGGCATTTGCCATCTGGCTGTACAAGTTGCTGACGAAACATGGCGATTCCAGCAAGTAGAACAAAGCGCCAACTCATATTTACCTTGAGATATATGTCAATTGCGCGGTAAATGCCATCATCCAGTGGCCTGGCATAATCAGGGATGACTGCAGCAAGTTCCTCGAATTTCGGCAACTTCAAGTTAACATCTGTTGCCACCTCGGCAAGATACCCATCCACCAAGTTGGCCACCATTGTCATCGGAGTCAAAGAGTGTGGGCCTCCCATCAATTGCCCCTCGTCTGGTACACAGCTCGAGATGGGATCGGATGCATCGTGGTCTACCACCATGAAATGATCAAGAATACGTTGAATGCACTCGATATCGTAAAGAGTCTCCATCGAATGGCTCACATTGGGAATGAGGAGGTCCTCGAGCACCGCTTCATCCAACTGCGACCCGATGCACTTCTCTAGTTTCTCTTTACACATTGGACTGGCCTGTAAGATCATGGATGTTCGAAGAAGCCTGAGCAAGAATGTGGTGGGAGTCACGCCCTTCTGATCTGGGAGTAACTCCACTATCTCTTCAAGAAGATTCCGTTGCTCATTGTCAGATAAGGAAGAAATGCTCGACCCCGATGCAGGGAACTCACTGCTGTCGAAGCTCGAATGCCTGCCCATCAATGGGAGATGCCTCCTTGTATAATGCATGATCGACCCAGCAATTTTCTCAGGCTTCATGCCTCTTGATTCAACGGCAGTGATTAACCGTTTATATAATGGCAATCTCAGGTAAGAGACATCCTCATACCACCAGTCCTCGTTTAAGGTGCACGATTTGGAAGCTGTCCTGATTCCATTCCAAAATAGGGTACCTACAGGACTCTTCACATCGTTGTCTCCCGATACGGGCCAACTAAAAAGGCTAATGTCCGCACAAGCTTTCATCGCCAAGGAAGTGATGCATCTTGATACGATATGAACCTCTTCGGCGCGCGGTAGAACCTCTTCACAGGTCTCAAGAGCCTTGATTGAGTCAGTCCAGTTGCCGAAGATCTCATTCAGGAACTTTTCTGTCTGCACGATCAGATTTTCCTCTCCATAGTTTTCATTCATTTGGAGAAATTCAGCTGCGCATCGGATGCTCACTACATTTGCTGCAGTGAGCTCGATTTTGACACCATAGCAGAACTTGGCAACGAGAAGAAAAGCATTGGCGCTGCCGGGAACGTCATGAAGTTGCAATGTGCAGTTCTGATCATCCTTACCTGAAGCTTCTCCTATGAGGCTTTCTAGTACACCACTTCTGGATAGCAATGGAAACTGATTTGCATGCCAAAAACATAAGAATTAGAAACCAATCGTGCAACAGAAGTAAGAGAGTTCTCAACCTGAAAAGGGCACAGCAAAACTGCAAAATGGAGACCCAATTTCAAGCATAATTACAGGTAGTGAAAATGTTCTTTTGTCATAATAATGTGAGAGAACGCAAAACAAGCCAAGGAAAGTATAGGAAGAGATTGACTACAAAAGATGGGGCAGCATAATTAGACAGTTACCTGCCAGTGCATTTAGCCTCTTTACTTGCCCGTTCTCTAGAATTTTTCCAAATTTACTCAAAGCAACTATGTTTATTAGATCAGTTTATTTCCAACATAAATGCTAAGGAGAATGGTCGCCTTCAGTTACCACGCAGCTTGTAACTTATTCTATTCCCAACACAGTCTAAGACTAAATCTATGTCCGATGATAGTACTACCTTAAAGTGAAACCATTTTGAGCTATGCTATAGACCCAACACAAAAGTGGTTCTAGCACTCTCATGTTCATGATAAACGTTATCTTCAATATCTAAAGTGCAACCCCATCATGCCCACGAACGAAAAACTTCCACAATGTGCAGAAGACCCGAAATTGTAATACAGAACACGAAAACATGTGATGATGTATGATGATATTTGATATCAGTTTGGCTGACACGACGTTCTGACTGTAATAGACTGCATCCAGAAAGAGCTGTATGTTGAATGAACATGATCATTCAATAGAGCATGAAAGTAATGCAAAAGCCGATTGATCATATTATGAGCCGGTTCTATTAGTTTGGTAAACATGAAAAAGAAAACTTTTGGCTATCACACTAGCATTTTGAGTGGCTTAATGAAAGCTGTTTCAGCCGGTCTTTTTCTTGTTGCCATTTGCATTATCAAGGTATTTCTCCTCAAGTATAAGGCATAAGAACCAGGCCATACCTTGTGTAGATGGAAGGACAAATCTCCAACGTCAATGGTGACATCACTAGGAAGCCCAGTTGAGCTGACCCTGGAAAATACCGCCAAAACAGATCAGTCAATTCTTTTGTCCGCAAACCAAATTGCGATTTATCTTCTCATTGGCGTTATAAACTTCTAAATCAGTTAGTACAGCATCTATTCGGTATCACATAATTGTGAGGACCACCTATCCACTGGATATATATACTATCTAGTATGCTGCTTTGGGTAACCACTAAAATGGTCTTTCGAACACTTCTACCGTTTGGCCAGTAAAATTATCCCAGAAACAGCACACTCTGCATCATGCCTGACCTAGAGTCAAAAGATGATAATTCAATTGGTTTTACTACAGACCAGTTCGAACCCCGACCATTTCTTCTGCAATAAGATACTGCCAGCCATCATGGCTTTCTCTTTCAATCACAAATTTATGAAAACTGTTCTCAGAAATGCAATACCCAGTTGCATTTAAAACGACACCGGGAACAAATTGCCCCGTCCCTAAGTGACTGCATTGGATTCTCCAGACAGAAGAATGCCGATCCAGACGGCTAACATGATCGAGCGAAACCAATGTAATCCAGATTAAGCATAATGCGGGTAAACAATCACATCGAAAAACAGAACATGTTCCTACTTCAGCTAAACCGGCAGATCATATCACGTCTTATATTTTCTCGAGGCGAATCGTTGTAATCTATCCATCCACATTCGTACGTTCTCCCCGAAATACTCATTAACCAAGAGATCAGGATCCCGAGCTTCGTTTTTCCAAGATCCTCAAGCGGGGTTCAATTGCATTACCATTCACATGCCCATATCACGAAAATTTAACACGAACAGTCTCCCAAGCAAAGCCAACGCTGAAAAAGAAAAATGGCGGGTGAACCGAAAAGGGAAGACGAAGATGAAGAATGGGAGACAGAACCAGGTATTGCCATCAAGGTGAAACACTTCAGACTTCGATCCCAGCTTCATGCACGCCATCGGCAACTTACACAGTCCCCTCAGTTCTCAATCACCATAACCCTTTTTTCCACTCGACTCGGTGACCCAAACCCGAAAAGGAGAGCGATCTTGAGGACCCAAAAACAAATGATTTCTTTCCTGTAGAATTGCAGAAAAGAAAGGGGAGTGAAAAGATAATTTCCGCTTTTGACTGTGCAAGTCCCTTTGAGCTCTGTTCTTGCGGGGGAAGACAGCAATGATTGTCCCGCGTCAAATGGGAAAGTCGAGAGAAAAAAGGCCAAAAGATTTGCCACCTTTTCTTGTTTTTTTTTTTTTACACGTGAACGTTCGTTTTCAACGAATTTTATCTGCAGTGAACCGGGAATGGATCTCGTACTTGGAATTGGTCCATTCTACTACGTCTGGAAATTACGCACCCCGTTATCGGATCGAATGCGACCTTCCGAGCGGTCCCTTTCTTGCTGCAACGAGAAGGGAAACTTTGGATAGGAGGTCAAGCAAAATCGGAACCGATATGTAACTGGTTCAGTTATGGAATCATGATAAGTCATTCGTTCGGTGGTTACATTGGTTTCTAGAGAAGTCTCATGAAAAAATTTCAATTTAACCCTCATTTTTTGTTCATTGGATGAAAGCAACGCACGACTTAAAGGGCATGCTCAGTTGTGATTCTTATGCCCACTCTATTTAGTGTATAGGAATGAAGGGTGCTCTTTGCTTGTTTTGGATTTTTCTCGAAATGTTATTTTGACCAAATAAAAAAATAAGGCGCTCTTTGCTTCTTCTTTTTGGAATTAAATAGCATTTCATTCACTTCCTCGAAATGTGCTCTTTCCTCAATAAAGGTTGTTCTATTCTACTAGAAACCCTCATTTTTCTTGGGCTGTGGTGAAAACAATATTTGATGTAGCTCAAGTAGAAAGCATTGATTTATTTCTCAGGACAAAGATGTGGGGTTAGTGCAAGGGTAGACTATTTTCGACTTCTAAATGGAAAGGATCCAATTCGAGGAAATTTCAAATCCAAAAAAGAAAATTTGCTAGAATTAGTGAAGTGAAACTCTTTTGACACTACAAAAAAATAAGGATTTAGCCACGAATTTTGCCACGCAAAATTGACCAAAATCGTCGCTAAACTAATTTGCCACGAAAATTAGTGACGGAAATATATTCGTCGCTAATTCGGCGTCGCAAAATTTGGCGACGCAAAACTAAAGTTTGTCGCTAATTAGCGGCGACTTTTGCCACGAAGTATTCGTGGCTAGTTAGCGGCGAATACGTTTAGTCGCTAATTAGCCATGAATTTTGCGACAAATAATTCTCCGTGGCAAATTAGTGACGAAAAATATTGTCGCTACTTACCAGCGAATTTTGCCACGAAAATAAATTTCGTCGCTAAATTTAGCGGCGAATTTAGTGATGAATTTCCAGTTCGTCACTAAATTTAGCGACGAAAACACAATGTTTCTAAATTTTGCGCGCCGATCGCCACGAATATTTTTTTCGTGGCAAAATTCGCAAAACCCAATTAGCGAAATATATCACTGCAATATTCGTCGATTTGTGACGAACGTATTCGTGGCAAATTCGTCGCTAATTTGCGACGAAATTATACGTGGCAAACGCGTCGCTCATTTACGACAAATCTATTCGTGGCAAACGTCGTCGGGAATTTGCGACTAATCTATTTGCGGCAAAAGTCCTTGCTAATTTGCGACGACATTTTGCCACAAAAGTAGCAATGAAAAACTCGTCGCCAATTCCCGATTAAAAAAATTTCACGACCAAAAGTCAAATTTCGTGGCTAATTTGCCATGAATCGTATCATGGAAAATGTTGTCGCCAATTAGCGACGAATGGTTTCGTGGCTAATTTTATCGCTACTTAGCGACGAAAATTTAGCAATGGCATTTGCCACGAAAACTTTCATGGCTAAAGTGATTTATGCGAAAAATAGCAACGACATTTGTTTCGTCCCCAATTGCGCGTGGCAAAATTTAGCGACAAAAATAGAGATTTGTCGCTAATTTTTGGGAAAATCATTGCCGATTAGCGATGGCGAAATTTTTTAATTTTTTGATCTTCTCTGGCGATGAATTTTGCAACGACCGGGCACGGGACGGATGGTATAATAAAATAATTTATTTTATTTTTCCTTTTAAATCTAATTAAATGCAAAATTAATTTCTACAATTTATATTTAACATTGATTAAGCGAGTAAAAAGATCTAAATATTATAATAATATGAAAACGAAATACATTCAAAACTGCTTTGGTTTTTCCTTGCCAATGTCGAGTCTCTCACCTGAAAGAAGAGTAATGCAACAAATTGTGGGAAATATTTGGACTAGCATCGAATACAACTGAAGTCAGCCGATTAGCGGGAAAAACTAAATGCAATCAACCATTCTCTCCATCCTAGAGGTGAATTGACCACCACATTGTTGCTTTAGATTGTTCAAAAATACCTCTCATGATCATCATTAGCACTCTTATCGAAAAGAAGCCGTCTTGCAAGCTTTTTCCTGCCAGAGTTCACAAAAAATTGATTCTGTCAACATGGTTTGCCCCTAGGGAACTTCTGTCAATTATGGTTTGCCCCCAGAAAAGCCACAGACCCTTCACCTTGAAAGGTGGCTCCATCCAATCACCAGCATCTTTCCAAATGCATACTTGCGAGCAAGATCCATACATTGCAGAAATTTGCCTACTTTGTTTAGGGTGACGAAAAAGCGGTATTCTCATCATTGTAATTGTAATTGCAGAACCACAGTATACCTCCGGATCATACATATCCCAGAATCCTGCATAGGAAAATAGCACAAATGAAGAGAACATAATGCTTCAAAAGAATGCCTTCGTGGTGTAAGTCGACACAAATTCTTATTCACATGTCGGATGGACAAGATAAAAATCAAGACATAAATGCCATGATACCTTTAATTGCAACTTCACGGAAGTTGGTCTTAGTATTAGAATAGAGTCTCTTCCACTCATCCAAAATCATCTTACTCGGAGGCAAGAGATCTAGAGGATTCTTTGGCTTCGACTTGGGTGCCTCTTCCTCCTCAGCAGCTTCTGCTTTGGGCTCTTTTGGAGCTTTCTTCTTCTTTGGCTCTTCCTTGGGCTTTGGTTTAGCTATCTCTTTTGGCTGGGCAAGCTTCTTTGCAGCTTGGACTGGCAGAACAGACTTATTTGCTTCACCTCTCCCAATACCTTTCAGGTTAGGGAATTCACTAACTTTAAGCATGTATCCTAAATGGAATTCTATTAATTGATCATTTCCAGAAAACCAAACGCATGAAAGTCCAAAACACTGATTCGCGGAAAATTCTTTCACTCAAACAAACACACCCTAAATGAAACGCACATGGCAAGGCTAAAACTCAGGGCCTCAATCACATAAGTAAACTAAGGGGACCTCTTCCATTCCACTGCTATGTTTTTTTATAATTACCTAACAATTTCAAATACACGACAACCGCGTGTAATGAATGTACTGAAAACAGGTCTAGTATTAAATTGTCCTCAGTACAATGATGGAAAAGAATAATGACAATAGTACTTATTATCAGCAAGGGGAACTTTAGCGAAAAGATCTTCAAGTTGCTGCATCACAAGGCATAGAAAAGAAAAGGAAAAGAGGAAAACCTTTATCAGTTCTTCTTGCATTGGTAGGTACTCCAATTTCCTCCTCCTTTCTGATACAGAATCTTCAGAAGGTAATGAGGTAACACCAACAATATCCACAACTTCATCTGGAAGAGAAGAAAGTGTGGCTCCAACAGCTTCCTCGGGTTTGAGCCATCCAGCGACAAGGAAGGCCCTGCATATGGAATCCCACAAGTATAGCTGAACATATTGCATCAAAAGTGAAGAGGAATTAAAGGATCAACGAAGCAATCCGGTCAAGTTGTGATGTTGTTTTAAGCACCACTCAAACAATGAAGGGACAAATTTAAATACAGCCAGAGCAAGCTTTTACCTGGAAAGTATCAACAGAGAGGATGGTACATAGTAGTTTAGAGACAAGTCCAACCAATCACGAAGCTACAGAAATGACAACTCTTAAACCATGGAAAAAGCCAAAATGCTATTTGACTGAACTTAATCGACATTACTGGAAACATTATATTTTTCCAGTAGTCACAGGTAAGGCGACATCTATGACCCACTCTGATCAGGAGTACCTCTCTACATGAGAGAACTCTGAGGTAAAGCTCTTGGGCATAAGATGTGTGAATCCCATGAACAAGTTGCATGTCATTATAATGTCAGCCAATGTCACGGAGTGCCCAACCAAGAAGGTACTAGATGATAGATGCACATTCAAAGCACCTAATGCCCTCTTCAAGGTAGCAATTGCAGCTTCCTTAACCTTCACGCATAATTTTATAATTAGCATCATGATTAGCACGGAGTGTCATGAAATAAAAAGCTAGAATACCATTATAAAAAAATACATAAGGTCCCATGTAGAATTAGCCATCATCACATAACAAAGCGGAATGCTTTCATAAATGGCACCTTTTAGGCATCGCATTAGTTAGATACTTAAGTTACTTCTAGAATAGAAACTTACAATTTGTCTTTACTAAAAAAACAGATTGAAGAAACTCGCTTAATAAAATGCGCAGTCGACAAAAGCTTTCTTTCCAAACAGAATGGATACGATCTTCCATGATACAGTAATTTGCATGGATTTCTCCTGTGAAGAAAATGATCCTACTGTATTGGAAAATACTTCATCATGTGTTGAGATAAAATATGACAAGTCCAAAAAATTGTTGAAACACTACACTTGACATCAACAAAGGCAACTTACCGGAGGAAGGTACACTGCCCGTCCCATTCTCGGTCGAAACCAATTAATAAGGTTGGCATCAATTTCGAAAGATGAGAAATGAATCCATTGTTCGATATGAGCCTCACCAATTTCCTTGTCAGTATAAAAAATGAAAACAACAAAGCCGAAACAAAGAACCCAAATCTAAACCAATCAATTTAAATCCAGTTGAAAAGCAATATATTGGCATGAAGCAAGGCAGCTGGTCCCAAGTAAGACTCAAGGTTCCACCAGTAACTGGGGCAAGAAGTGCTACAGCAGGGGTGATGTAGTAGCGAGCGACCTCGATCTTCGGAAGACAGATGATATGTGAGCGAGATTGCGAGTTCGTTGTAGGATGATGACTGGGCTGAGAAAATACGGAAGAGGGAGACAGATGACGCGTCGAACGGAGGAGACAGACTGTGATAGAGCGCGAACAGAGGGCGTGGAGGAGCAGACGCGAACAGAGAGTGTGGAGGAGACGACGCGAAGAAGACGCGAACAGAGAGTATGGAGGAGGCGACGCGAAGAAGACGCAGTGGAAGAGAAGGCAATTAGGGTTGCGAATTTCTTTCTTTCGGCAAGACGCTCTGTGTGGAGGAGACGACCCGAAGAAGACGCGAACAGAGAGTATGGAGGAGGCGACGCGAAGAAGATGCGAACTCTCAACGCAGTGGAGGAGAAGGCAATTAGGGTTGAGAAGATGCAGTGGAGGAGAAGGCACTTAGGCAATTAGACGCGAACAAAGAGGTAGACGCAACGATTCTTTTTTTTTTTTATATCCGTCGCCAATTAGCGACGAAGGAAAGCAATTCGTCGCTAATTTTGCGACGAATTTGTTCTGTCGCTAATTAGCGATGGATTTAACAATGAAAAGCTTAATGCACGGCCAATTTTGCAACGACTAAGGTTAGTCGCTAATTCGCGTCAGATGAAAATAAATTTTGCGAAGAATATATTTTTGTCGCTAATTAGAACGACTTTTTTGACGACTAATTTTGCGGCGACATTAGCGACGAACTTTTAAATTCATAATCCCACGGACAAAATCAATATTGCGACGAATGTGTTGTTGTCGCTAATTAGCGACACATTTAGCAACAAATACTTTTGCAACAAAATTAGCGATGAAATTTTAATAAATTTGCGGCGACATTAGCGACGAAGTTTTAATTGCCCAAACCCGTGGATGAAATTAAATTTTGTGACAAATGGTTTTGTGTCGCTAATTAGCAATAAATTTAGCGACGAATATTTTGTGCGAAATTAGCGACAAAAATTTAATTTCACAATTCCGCGGATGAAATTAATCTTCCGACGAATGTGATTTTGTCGCTAATTGGCAACGAATTTAACGACGAATAAATTTACAACGAATTTAGCGACAAACATTAAATTGCACTATTCCATGGTTGAAAATTAATTTTGCCGAATTTGTTTTTGTGCTACTTAGAACGACTTTAGCGGCGAATAATTTTCCGGCGAATTTAGCGGCGAACATTAAATTTCCCTATTCCACGTTTGAAAATTAATTTTGCGGCAATTTGTTTTTGTGCTAATTAGCAACGACTTTAGCGGCGAATAATTTTCCGGCGAATTTAGCAACGAACATTAAATTTCACTATTCCACGGTTGAAAATTAATTTTGCGGCAATTTGTTTTTGTCGCTAATTAGCAGCGACTTTAGCGGCGAATAATTTTCCGGCGAATTTATAGCGAACATTAAATTTCACTATTCCACGGTTGAAAATTAATTTTGCGACAAATTTGTTTTTGTCGCTAATTAGCACGACTTTAGCGACGAATAATTTTGCGATTAATTGCGCGCGAACATTAAATTTCCTATTCCACGTTTGAAAATTAATTTTGCGGCAATTTGTTTTTGTGCTAATTAGCAACGACTTTAGCGGCGAATAATTTTCCGGCGAATTTAGCAACGAACATTAAATTTCACTATTCCACGATTGAAAATTAATTTTGCGACAAATTTTTTTGTCGCTAATTAGCAACGACTTTAGCGACGAATAATTTTGTGACGAATTTCACGCGAACATTAAATTTCACTATTCCATGTTTGAAAATTAATTTTGCGACAAATTTGTTTTTGTGCTAATTACCAACGAATTTAGCGACAAATAATTTTTGAGAGGAATTTGCGACGCACATTAAATTGCTGTATTCCACTGTTGAAAATTAATTTTGCGATGAATTTGTTTTGGTAGCTAATTAGCAACGAATTTAGCGACGAATTATTTTGCTATGAATTTCGAGACGAAACGTTAATTTCACAATTTTGCGACGAATGTTTTGTTGTCGCTAATTAGCGACGAATTTAGCGGCGCATAAATTTGCGACAAAATTAGCGACGAACTATTAATTTCACAATTCCACGGATGAAAATTAATTTTGCGACGAATATGTTTTTGTCGGTAATTAGCGACAATTTAGCGACTCATAATTTTGCAACGAAATTAGCGACGAACTTTTAATTTCACAATTCCACGGCTGAAAATTAATTTTGCGACGAATATGTTTTTGTCGGTAATTAGCGACAATTTTGTGACGGAAAATGTTCGTCGCTAATTAGCGACGACTTTTACGACGAATGGTTTTTGTGACGACCAATTTCATTTTAGAAGAAAAAATGAATTTTTTAGAACATCTCTTATTCGGCGATAGTATCTTATCCATCTTAGAAGAAAGAATCGATCAATTTCATTTTTCTGAATGACACAATTACAACATATATTTATGGCGATTTAATATTATGCAAAGCAAATCGTTTTTGAATAGATCCTTACTCTACTCTATTTAGTATCTCATCAAAGTTGAATATTTTTCTAAGCTATATTTTATCAAAAAAATTGACCTGTATTTTTTGTTTGTTCACTACTTTATATATGTAATAAATATATAAAAAAAGGTTCTAATAAACGTGGAAAAAATACAAATTAAGGATAGTAATTAGCGACGAAATTGTTATTCGTCGCTAATTAGCGACGAAAATGTTCGTCGCTAATTAGCGACGAAAATAGTAGTTCATCGCAAATTAGTGACGAACGACAATTTTCGTTGCTAACTTTTAAGAAGAGAATTTGCGACTAAAAACGTGGTTCGCCGCTACTTAGCGGCGAAATAGGTTTTGTCGCTAATGCTTGCAACAAATTGGTGCGAAATTTGGTGTTCATCGCTAAATGTTCAATAGGAGGTTAGCGACAAAAACATGTCGCTAATGATTTTTTATTTTTATTTTTATTTATATCGTATTAGCGACGAATAATACATTTCGTCGCTCAATTAGCGACGAAAATAGTGATTCGTCGCTAAATTTAACATTTTCTTTGTTATTTTTATTCATAGTTCTAATTTTGAGGCGAAAATCACGGTTGTCGCTAAATTGAATATTTTCTTTTTATTTATATTTCTATAATATTAGCGGCGAAAACCATGATTCGTCGCTACATAGTGCTAATTTTGCAATGAAATGAGCGTTTGTCACTAATTAGCGACGAACGACAATGTTGTCGCTAACCTTTAAGAAGAGAATTTGCGACGCAAATCGTAGTTAAGTCGCCAATTAGCGGCGAACTAGGTTTTCGTCGCTAAATGCTAGCAACAAATTTGCGTGAAATTTGGTTTTAGTGCTAATTGCTCAATAGGAGGTTAATGATGAAAAACACTGTTCTTGCTAATTATTTTTCCATTTTTATTTTTGTTTATATCATATTAGCGACGAATAATACATTTCGTCGCTAAATTAATGACGAAAATATTTATCGTCTCTAATTTTAATTTTTTCTTTGTTATTTTTATTCATAGTGCTAATTTTGCGACGCAAATAACAATTCATCGCTAATTAGCGACGAACGTTGATTTGCGTCGGTAACCTTTAAGAAAAGAATTTGTGACGAAAAAGGCGTTCGTCGCTAATTAGCGACAAACGTGGCCTTTTGTCGCTAATTGGCGACGAATCCTATTTTGTCGCAAAGGATATAGCAACGAATAGTATTTTCATGGTTGTTTTGTCGCTAATGTGCGACGAAATGTTTTTTGTGGCGATTTTCGTCGCAAATTAGTGACAAAGCTTTTTCATGGCTAGTTTCATGGCAAATTAGCGACGAAAACTATTTCGTGGCTATTTTTGTCACAAATTAGTGACAAAATTTGTTTCCGTTGCTATATTAGTAGCTAATTAGCAACGAATTGTTTCGTCGCTAATTTCGTCACAAATAGCGACGAATCTTACTTTTGTGCTATTTGGTGGAAATTAGCGACGAATAGTTTTCGTCGCAAATATTTAGTGGCTAAATCCGTGTTTTTTGTAGTGTGATCAAACGTGGGATATTGTTGGCTCTTTTGATGGATTCAATGCTGAATTCTACAAAGCCACTTGGGATATTGTTGGCTCTTCGATGTTATTGGCTGTTAAAAATTTCTTTGAGACGGTAATTTACTTCGGGGATTAATGCGACTATTCTTTCTCTTGTGTCGAAAGTCCCTAACGCTGCCGCCATGAATGATTTTAGACCTATTGCGTTCCGCAATACCATCTATAAATGTATTACGAAGATTATGGCTAATAGGCTTGCTTGTGTTCTTTCTGCTCTTATTAGCCCTCCACATAATGCGTTTGTTAAAAGCCTTTGCATTAGTGACAACATCCTACTTGCTCGAAACTCTTTTGTGGGTTTCACCATGAGCGATATTTGCCCAAAGTGTCTTGTCAAAGCTTATTTCCAAAGGCCCTCGTGATACTGTGGATTGGGAGTTTATGGAGTTGGTTTTGGAAGCTTTTGGGTCTCCGATATGTTTACTAAGCTCATTATGACTTGTGTTTGTGCGCGAAGTTCTCTATCTCTCGTTAATGGGGAACTTCATGTGTTTTTCTCTAGTGGAAGAGGCATCCGACAAGGAGATCCTATGTCTTCCTATTTATTTACACTTGTCTTGGAGATATTCACGGGCATTCTCAATATACAAACTAGACAACGGGGCTTCAAATTTTTGTGGAGGTACAAAGCTGCTAAGATCTCTCACTTATTCTTTCTTGATGATGTCCTTCCTGTTTCTTTGAGGTAACTTCGGCTTCTATCAATATGATGAAGGCATGTGTTGAAAAGTTTTCCAGTTGGTCTAGACTCGGGCCTAATGTGACCAAGAGCGAGATTTTTTTTTTTCTCGAGGGGCTCGAGAGGAACTCCGAAGCTAGTTCAGCTCTACTTTAGGGTTCTAAGAATGCGCATTGCCGGTTTAGTATCTTGCAATTCCCTTTATTGCATCAAGGTTTGGCAAGATGGAATGTAACTCTTTAGCGAACCGAATCACTCGCTAGAGCCTAATCATGGCCTCAATTGTTTCTCTCTTTTGCCGGTGGCCCGCAACTTATCAAATCGGTCCTCCATGCTATCCATGTCTATTGGGCAAGTGTATTTATTCTTCCCAAATCTGTGCAATCTCGTATTGAGCGGACTCTTAGGCGTTTCTCGGAAAGGCTCGGATCTCGGCGTAAGAGGTGCTAAGGTATCTTGGGATAATGTTTACCTTCCTAAGGAGGAAGGGGGTCTTGGTATCCGCAAGCTTTCGACATAGGGCGAGACATGCTCAAGCACATTTGGATCCTCTTTACCGATAAGGAATCCTTATGGTGTAAATGGATTCACACAACCTTTTGAAGAACAAGAACTTTTGGATCGCCACTAAAGCGACTTTTTATTCTTGGGCGTAAAAGAAAATTCTTGATCTCCGTTCGTATTTTCAATTTTTTTTTCATTGGCGGGTTGGCAATGGTTGCGCCCGTCTCTTTTTCGTTCGATTCCTCGGCACCAAAGAGAGCCTCTCTACAAGCTTTTCTCTAATATGGATATTTATCGCTTTAGGATCTCTCGGAAGGCTACGGTGTTTGAGTTTCTTTCCACAACCTCCCACCCCTCTCAAGTAACGACCACCATTGCATCTTGGTCGAGCCTCTTCCTTATCCGGCCCCCAAGAGTAGTGATCGTTTTATATGGCTTGGCCATCCTTCGGGAGTATTTTCTATTGATGCTGCCTAGGAGCTCATTCGACGTAGAGGGCGGACTTTGCCTTGGCACTCTTTTATCTAGGACCATTTCATCGCTCCTTGGTACTCTTTTCACATTTCGCTTATCACTTTGAATAGGCTGCCAACTCGGGTATTATTGCTCAACCACCATAGAATTATGGAAGGTGTATGCACTTTCTGTGGTTGCCACCCGGACTCTATACACCATCTTTTTTTTGGATGCCGCACCACTGGAGCTCTTGCTCTGTTTTGGGCTGCCAAGTGCAATTTGGCTTGGCGGAATCGTTGTTGGTGTGACAATCTCCACTGGGCTATGCAAAGCACATCCGTGGCCAACATTTTCATCAAATTATCACTCGGTTCTCATTCGGAGCATTGTGTCACATAATATGGACGGAAAGAAATCACATCCTCTTCCGTAATCACACTCATTTCATGCCCGCCCTTAAAATGCACCTTGCGAGGGTTGTTAGAGACAAGGCCTCGACGTTTAATTGATTGAGTTTCAGGTTGTTGTTCAAACTAGTCTGTTTTTGCTCCTAAGCTGTCTGTTTTGGCCTTTTTATTTTCTTGTATAGTCTCCCTTTGGGTTACTTTCCCTCCCCTTATCATTTGTATTCTCACCCACGACACCCTTGCACCCATAATGACATTCCCCGATGTCATCACGAGTGCAAGGCTCCTCCTTGTGTTGTCGGGTTTCACTTTGTAATCCATGTTTGGTTGGTTAATGCATATCTTACTTTACCACAAAAAAAAAAAACTCTTTTGATCAAATGTGGGTCGTGCGAGAATCAACCGTCTATAATTCTTTGATAAAAATAAATCATAAAATGGGGCATGTTGCTGCCATTTTGAAACGACCAAAAATCGCCGAAGTAATGCCTCAAACCAATAGCTTCGGCAGCAGATAAAATATCTTTCGTTAATACCACGAAAAACTTCAAATCGATACACCTGTGGTAAATTGACCTCAAACTAATCTTTTTATCACCAAAAATCCCAAATTGATACAACCGACACGAGTTTACTCTCCGTCGGTTTCATTAAATTTTATCATCAACTCGCTAAGTTGGATGACATACTGATAGTTGACTAGTATACCAGTTTAGGTTTTTTGCCCTCCATCTAGTTTGGGGTTTTTAGTTGTTTAAAGTTAGTTTAGGGTAATTTGTCACAAGTGTATCGGTTTGGGGGTTTTGATAGTCAAAAAATTAGTTTGTGGTAAATTTATCACAAGCATACCAATTTGGGGTTTTTCGTAATGTTAACCCCAATAAATGCATACTAAACAATCACAGTCTTTACTATTATAATTGGACACATAGACATATATACTAATTTCCCAAGCCGTACAAGGAGAAAATTTCATATACAATTTTAGGAGGGTTCCAGTTTATCCAGTCTATCCTAATGAGCTGTTCATCAAATCATTGTAATTGATGTTCGATCTCAAAAACAAGGAATAGATGTTTGGAAAGTGGGTTTTATGATCAGATATAATCAAATTCAAACGTATTTAAATGTTGTTGACATCCTATATTTTCTTTAAAAAGAACTGTTTATGGTATATATTCTAAAAAAGGAAAGTCAATTAGTGACTTAAAAAAAAAAGGGCGCAGTTGATCCATACGTAGCTTTGTATTATACTTTGTTTCCTCACTCCCTTCTTCTTTTGCTCTGTTCATACTTTTGTTTATTGTATTCTTTTCTAACTAGTCACATTGATAATAGTGTATAGAACCAATATAATTCCATCGTGTAGATAGCAATTTATGTATCTTCCTTTAGGATTAAGAGCACTTCTTCAAACGATACTAAGCACAGGGGCACTCGTTCAACCCTACTTGAAAAAGATTATAATTACTGTAAGAGAAGTCGCTCACGGTTTTTTCTCCCCTCTTCTTCTTTACTCAAATATAGGTATACATTCGAAACTTAACTCAAATGTCCTAATTTCCATAATAGAGTTCCCCTTATTTTATTTTATTTTTGGTCGAAGAGTTCCCCTCATTTAAACAACCACGGATTTCTAAAATCAAGGGAAATCGCAAAAAAATAATAATAATCTCTTCTAAACTTTAGGGATAGTATATGTTTGTCCCCGAACTTTCAACTAGTACACAATTCCTTTGAACTTTCATTTTGTTACAACCGTGAAACTCTCATTATCTTTTCCTTTGGTATGTACAACACTTTTAAGGGGTAAAAGATTTTTCATCTATTATTTTAAAGGGATTCTCTCTTTTTCGATCAATTGATGCAGAAAAATAAAATGAAAAATTATTGGAAATGGGAGAAAACTAAATCAACTGAAATTGTTAGTTATAATTAGGATAATTCTTTAGAATATTTCCCTATATTAGAAATAATTACAATATTTAAATTGACTTTCTATATTTCTTAAGATTACGCGTATACTATGTCACACGGTCGCATGTCGGACATTGACATATGTCCGACACGCGCCGGACGCGTGTTTGAATATTGGACATTCATTGGGATGCGTTGAATATTGGACACGCATTGGGATGCGCAAGTCCCACGCTTCCCAAGGGTAATTTGGGCAAATTTTGAATTTTGAAACTAAAATCTGGGCTCTAGCCAATGGGCTTTTTCAATAGCCCATTGACACCGTCCAACTCAGGAGGTTATATTAGGACAAAGCCGCTCCTTTGTACATCACTTTTCCTCTCTTTGTGAACTTAGTGTCCGATGTGAGGCACAAAAGCAACATGATCTATCAGAGGGGGAAAGCATTGACAAAGAGAGGGCTTTCCTGATGGCCTATCGACACCGTCCAAGTCAGTATGTATTTGCTGCTTCCTTTTTTTTTTTTTTGTTCTAAATCTGCTACTTCCTCTAGGGCTTGAAAGAGCACATGGCTCTTTTAATGTAAATTCATCCTAGAGATCCTTTTACTATTAATTTATTTATTTATGAAATCATAAAAATGATAATTTATCATGTATATATAAAAATATATATTTATTATACAACGTGTCCCAACGTATTGGAATTCTTTATTTTTTTCGAAATCACATGTTGGTGTGTCGTGTCGTGTCTCGTATCATGTCGATGTTACATAGCGCATATATTGTTTGACTATGTGTATCTTGATGAATATATTACCTTAGATAGTGATATCATAAAGTTAGTGATATCAATAAGCTAGTGTAATGTCCATTATGATATATCAAATTACACCAAATTTACTCATTTCTTCTTCGAGGTAACTCTGGTGCAACGGGTGTGCAGCTCAACAATGTTCATTCCATGTGCATAAGTCTCACATGAGGAAGTACTTAACGAGTCCGGGTTGTGTTTTGAAGCCAATCGCACCGGCCTTGTTGATTGGTCTAGCCTTTTCCATGGAGGTGGCTTTTCTTTCTCGTGCTAATTGCACAAATCGCATCACTCAATAACTTTTTTCAAGCCAGCCATATAGGCCGCTTGATGCTAAAATACCAACCATATAGGCCACATTGCTCGATTCTTATTTGCAAGTCGCCCGCATGGACCGCTTGTTGTTCCCCCTCCGAATCTCGACCTTCACGTGTAGTTTCGAGAAGCCAATACCATCAAACTCGCCGCTCTCACATTTGGAAGTTTCACCATGAACAACCATGTGTCGGCTCACCGCGGAGAAATATCCTAATTATATCTAACAGAAATTAATATCGAACAATAAGAATTTTTTAAAATTTGGTAAACATTGCCACTTTACTAGAAGTAAATAAGGGTGCTCCATGAAAAAAAAAACACCCAATAAATAAAAAGAGAAAAAGGTATTAGTAACGAAAATGTCAAATCACAAAAAGTTGATTAATCATTATATATTTTTAAAATTTTTCGGTGTTAATTAATGTAAAAGAATGGCTGATTAAAAAAATATTTGAAAAACTTATTGAAGGAATGTTGTCCTTAACTCATAAAATGAAATGGTTAACTGAAATCTAATGTTATATTTTCAAGAAATTTCATTAATTAATCATTTCTTTGAGTTAGTTAACCCATAATAAGTAATCCGATTTCTGTAATTCGATTTTTTTTTATTGCGAGCTTTTGTTCCTTTTTATTTAGCTGTGTTTCTTTTTATTAGTTCTAGTAATAAATTCATCAATTTAAAACAGGTTTTAATTTTAACATAAAGAATATATTGACATTCTAGTTAATTTATTTTTTGTATCTCTAAATAATTTTTTAAGTTTTTATTGAAATGCAGGTAAAAGAAATATTTCCTAAGAAAAATATGACGATCGATTTTACTCAAGAACAGTCACGTGCATTGCACATGTTAACGAAAACATAACGAAGGGTGAACGGCAACAAAATGAAAGTTTACAGTCGTAACGTGTAACAGTTGAAATTTATGGTGGTAAAAACGTGCATTACCGCCATAAATAATGGGAGTATCGAGTAAATTCCCCTAAAATCAATTCAAATACGGATCCGTGTTGGCCCTTTTTCGATTGAATTGTAAGGAGTTGTTTATTGTACGGGAGTTACGGATGAGTTTTACCTGGTAGGGTCAAGTGGAAGCCGATCCATTTCCACACCGGAAAGGCGCACAAATCATGTCATACTTATTAGTACGATGCGTGGCATCAAAAACCATCACATCACCAAAAGAGTCATAGTTAAATTTAGATAAACTGTCTCTCCAAAATAGATTCGTCAATCTACCATCTTGATCTACCTGTTGTGCATAGAAGAACATTAGATTTTGTATTTGCATGCGATGAAAATAATCGAGAACACTTTGAAAATATCCCCCACTTATATGATTTAATCTTTCACCTTACAAATAATTTTGAGAATCCCATAAAATGAAACCCAAGTTTTGGCTTCCTCCTGCAGTGTTTGACAATTACTTAAATGATGTAGTCCCCCTAATGCCTATTTTAGCCATGCCAACTAACACACTCTTACAACTATCGAAAATCATTCTTCCGCATCTTATCAAGTGCTTTTGACATTCGGAATGAACTTATGATTATGCACGAGACATACTCTATCACTTCATAAATACCACTTGTCAACCTTAAATCGATAAAAGCACAACAACCACATCTAACTTCAAGTCTTTCATATTTCCTTTCTTGACTGGATGAGTTGTTAGAATACCCCTCACAATTACACACAAAAGTTCCTTGAGTTATTTCTCCGTTGCCGTTTTTTCTAATCTTAGCCTTCCTCACTCCAAATCCTTTGCCTAGTAAATAATTTCATATGAGGATCACAAACAGGGTCGTGCATGGTATGGGCCTCACGTGGGCCGTGAAGGGCGGGCCTGACGCATCCGTGTCGGCCCTTTTTCGACTTTCCTTTTGATTTTCGCAATTTATCGGGCCAAAAGGGGGTCCATCAAGCCCCACGGAAGGCTCTTTGGGACCATGAGCACTAGTCCAACGACTACTTAATTTGTGGCTGTTGGGAAAAAATTCCACCGGGTCGGCCCGTTTTCCTACCCTAATACATGCACGTAAGAGCGATTATAACTCCGTATTTAAGCGATAAGATCTCTCAATATCATTTTATCAATAAATTAAAAAGAAAATAGGTGGGATCACCAATGTTGATGGCTTACCTAAAAGTAATGTCCTAAATCAGAAGTGGGATGGGACATCCCAAAATGACCTTGTTATAATATAAACTTTGGGATCACTTTGAGAAAAACTAAATATGGAGCATGTTCTAAGGACACTGCCCAATCTAAACTTACCCATTATACAAGTCTTTGCCGTATGCAGCCCAATGAAAGAAGGCCCAATGTCTTTCGGAGTAGTTGCGTTCTCAAGCTATTCATTAAGGCCCACTTTATGAAAGGGAAAGTCCCTTTAAAATTTGATCAAAAAGAGTCATGTAATCAGCCGTCGGCCGGAACTGCCATGGAGAATTAACTGATGATTTCATGATGGAGGTGAGGTCAATTGGCTTTTCGAATTTGAAGTCAGCTCACTGTAGCAGAGAGTCCAATAAGATAGAAGATTAGATTGCTAAAACGCAAAGGAACAGGTCCCTACCTCAAAATTAGTTGTCTAGCCCACTTGAAGCCCTATAGGTCTTACTTGTTTTTCAATAAAGTCTTTTGTACTCAAAATTCATTTTTTTTCTTCATGCAGTTTTTACATCGGGGAAAATTTCGATGGTATTTTTCTTTAATTGCCAAAGTGCCAACACAAAGGTAATGCCTTGCATGAACAATCCATTCATGTTTTTATCAAGTAACTAATGCTCCATTAATGAACATCTAATCTCAATTTTTTTCCAAATCGCATCGCTTTTCTTTTAATTTTCGTGGAAATTATTTCTAAAACTAAAAGTATGTGTATGTCCTCAGGTGTTAGAGCGAATCATTTACATTAACTTGTTTGTATAACCGTGGTCAATACTTGTTTATTGCAATAATCAGTTCGGGATGAAAACGGTGCGAGGGTATCGATTTGAAATGTTGGTGATATTAACCTAAAAAGTAATACGTGGTGAGAATGGTCATGGAAATGAAATTGGATAACTTCTCAATTGGAGTTTGTCTCCCATTTTCCTCCATCATAACCGGCGTGGGTCGCCACTCCACATTTAGGCATGTCTCCACATCTTATCGAGGACCAAAAAAAAAAACAAAAAAATCATAAAATTTCACCGACGAAAATCCCCAAAAATAACCTCAAAAAAGAGTTCCCAAAACAATGCGCTCCATGGGCAATAATGGAAAATCGCAAGGGCTCTTTAGCAAATTAAATAAGTGCTCCTCGACGTTGTCCCCGCGTCGGTGTGTGGACTTATCAAGGGCACCCACGTGGCACGTGGCCACATTCAAAAGATCTGTCAATTTTGAAGGACCGACCCCCGCAAAATTAAAATAAATTTAATCAGAGCCCTTGAATTCAAAATACCAAATAATATCTCGCGCATCTGGACAACATTACCCGCTCCACGTCCCAATTCCCCGGCGTATGTGGCGGTGGTCAGCGTCACATACGGAAAATGCATAGAATATTCCACGTCAGCATGGGGCATTATTGCAGGAAGCAATGCTTAATTGCCAACGTGGCACATCACATGCGGATATTTATTCTTTGTGTGCCACCCAGCCCCGCACATGCCACATGACGGCATGTCGTGGCGCAGAGGAAAAAATAAATAAATTAATCTAAGTTGTGTTTGTTTAGTAACAAATCAACGATTTGAAAATATATTTTTTAAAAAAATTATCATTTTATCAAAATGAAAGTAATAAAAGTCATTTATCAAAATATATTATATATTTTTTGCTAATTATTTCAAGCTATATAAGTGATTGATTAGGCTTGAGAAAAATATTTTTCAAATCATCAGCTTTCTATGAAAATAACGGAGCTCTGAATCCAAACCAATGTTTAGAAAATGCACTGTGTGACTTGACACCATCAAAATTTAGAATGTTAAATCCTTTCATTTTGAGTGACCTAGCGGATAATGAATGATTAGAAGTGCTTATAAGTTAAATTGATTGATAATGACCCAAGTTGAACGTAAGGACACTAAGGGAAAAAAAAAAAAAACAAGAACATGAGGACACTGACATCCAACTAGTCTCACTAACGACTTTGTCTAGAACCGCATGATTTTGCACCCGTCATGGTGAACATTTTTCAATAATTTTGTAAAAATTAAGGAAGTTGTTTGTGGCCAGATGGGATCATCACGATGATTAAAAGAACCGACAATTCATGGGGGACTAGAAGTTTCATGGTAAGACTAAGTTCCATGTGTTTATTTTTGTCATCTCTTGTTGAAGCAGCAACAAGCAGCTGCATCATAGATGTTCTTAGTATATAATACGTCCCCTTATCTTTACTATTCATTTTTTTTGTCCAGATTTTTTTTTCAAGTACATATTGGGAATCTAAGTTAAATTAGTGTACCATCAGCACCGCGTTGCTACATCATAATTCACAACGTCCACCTTCACTCCCGTCATTTTTTCAAGATCGAATCACGAAGGCTGCTTGAAAATCGAGTTGGTTAGAGGTTTCTTCATTTAGAAATTCATAAAAAAGAAAAAAACAATATACATTCAATGTAAGCTACTAATCAACCATCGATCTTGATATCATTTGTTGGGAGGGCAAAATAGAATCCAAATATCGGGTTTGATGCAGGGGGCTTCTCATATATGCTGGACAAAGCCCTCGTAAAGTTCGCCATTGTCTTTTCATTGCCGATGTTGAAGGCAACATTTTAAGCCGAGGAGAGACGAACCGCACCCAGGAACTACCAAGTCATCTTTCTCAATCGAATCTTATTTCTCTTAGGATAGAGGCCGATGCATCTCCTTCGATACTGACCTATCCTTAATTTGCATCTTCCAAAAATCAAAATATGTAGTTCCTTGATCTTCACATTCCCTTCGTCTATCTTCGTCGCTCCAACTATTTTGCCAAATCAAGCTCCGATACCGGTTATTGGGTACGCGAAACGAAAAAGAAAAAGAAATCATGGAAAAAAGCACATGAATTTTTACATGGAAACATTTTCATAATCTGACAAGGAAAAATCACATTAGACAATCTTTTCATTATTGGTATTGGTATCAGAGTTTTGAGTTACAACTGTAAGAGAGATTGCTCCAACATTCAACATTAATCTAGGGCATACAAAGTCTTGGTAGGAACTGCATGCACACCCACATTGATTGAACTTTCGTCTATCAGACTCCACAACTCCATTAGTCTGGCCCTTGCTTTCCTTCTCATATTGCATCTCGTTGATTAATTGGGTCTATGAAGACCTTTGTTTTCCATTTCCAAACTAACTTGAAAGAGTTCTTCCACATCTTCACATCGATTGGGCTCTCGCCCAATTTCTCCCGAACAACTTCATCTCATGCGGTCCTTTATTTTCTCGACCGCCCACACGACCAAGTAATTTTGTGTGGATTCTGATTTTCATTGGTCATTCGGAGTTTCACCCGATCATATTGTTGTCTTGTTGAATTTTCAATAATAAAAATCACACCGGCTAAACAAGCAGGAGTGAAAACTTCAAAAATTTAAGGCAATTTTATTTTCACGACGAAAAAAAGAAATTTAATCAATTAATATTCTATTTTTCATAGATGTCCTTCCCCGTCAATCCTCCGCGGGTTCACCCGAAATAGTCAAAAAGCTTAGTCAAATAGAAAGATCGTCCTGGGTCCCACAGGAGAGTTAACAAAAGGAAGTGGGCCCCATGATTCATTAACCAGAGTAGATGAGTCGCAGAACAACGCCGTATAAAGCCACATCCTCCTACGTTTAAGTCAACGTCCGAGAAACCGTTGGAGTCACGAAGTCATTCGCTCCGCGAGAGTTTAAAAAAAAATGTGGGGCGGTAAGCCACGCGGTTCCTCCACGGTCCGGTGCCGCGCTGTTCCGGTCAACTCCCCACTAGCCGGTTAACAAGTGGAGGCGTGTCGGGGGTTTGTCACCTGTTGCTCCCGGTCACCCTGTCGGCATGGATCGAGTGTCGGCACCGACACGCCAGATCCGTTCCGCTTTCCCGGTTGATATTCTGGCCTAAATTTCCGTAGCCACGAAAAAGGAAAACCAAAACTTGTTGCTATCGAATTTCGTGGAGCTTTGGCTAAATTTTTTTTTTCTAAAATTTAAAATTTTCTTGTACTCTGTTTATTTATGTGCATAATATTTTTCATTCTAGTTATTTTTTTAAAAAATAATTTTTTTCCAGTAAAACAAATGGACTCCAATTTGAGTATCCGTGCGCGTACATTGCACTGCGCACAGACAGCAAGCTATTGTAATTTGCAAATATAGTAAATAAAGGGGTAAAAAGCTTTATGAATATCTCAAAGCAATTATCATTTTTCTTAGGTGGCAATTACCATTTTGTTCTAGTTTGCGACCGTTATTTTCTACGATACGATGGATAAAAAAGGAAGAGAACGATGATTGCAGGTCTTGATACTTATATTAGCGATTTTGCATTAGAAATGAATGCGAAATCAATGTGAAAAATTACCAAAAAACTTCAAACCTATTATAATTGTATCAATTCAATCATAATTTTTTTTTATCAATTTAGTCTTAAATCTTTTACCTTTGTGCCGATTCATTTTATTCAATCAATTTTGGTGAAATTACCGATACGTGACGCAGATTATCCTACACGTGGCATCATTAGTGTTGACGTGAATAATTTATTATTATTTTTTTTTGAGTTATTTTATATGTTATAATTTTTCTTTTGTTTTTCCTTCTTCCTCAGAGGTCGCCGACCTCTTTGATTGCCAGCAACCGGCAGCCGCCGATCTTGCTACGCTAATCCAATTTCGAGAGTGATTAGCGTGTGTGGCGGAAGTCGTAAGGCGTAAGGCGGAAACAGCATCGCGGCAGCGGTGGCGTGGCTCAAAGTCTGGCTTTCAGTTTCCGTGAGTGAGAGGTACCTACTTGGTCTCGCATCACATGCACATGACGCACAACCGCGAAAAGGGACATATGCTGCGCGTCTCTTCTGCCCATGCTGGCTGCTGCACCAACGCAAAGTCTTGACCTCTTAGCCTTTGTGCCTCTTCCTTCTTATTTTTGGTCCCCGATTTTCTTTCATAGGTGAAAGGCGAAGGATGAAGTAGGGCCGCCCCACTAGAACGACAAACCGTTCGAGCATTTTCGTAAACATGTTACGTCCCGGCAACGAGATGTTCGATTTAAGTTATAATATTTCAGATTTGACCTCAGGCGACATCGAATTTGAGGGGGCCTTAAGGCTCGTGTACCCTCGTCACGTTGACCTTTATGTCTGGAAAACTCATTTGGAAAAAATTGTCAAAAGAAAGTCCTAAACTTTTTTTACATTTTTACCAATTCAATTCTAAATCTTTTCACATTTTGTCATTCCGGTCTTATTGATCGAAAATCGCGTGAACGCGAACGCCATTTGCCTTACGCGATGCGGTCTAACGTGAATATATTTTCGAATATTTCTTTATTATTCTTTTCTTTTTCTTTTTCTTTATGCTTTTTTATGTTTTTCTTTTTCCCTCTTTCTTTTTTATGTTTTTCTTTTTCCCTCTTTTTTTTTTTTTTTTCCTTTTTCCTTGTAACTCGGCCTCAACCTCCGCTAACCTCGGGTGAGGGCCGCACTTCCCCGACCGGGTGAGTACCCTTGTCGTGTTGATCTTTGTATCTTGACAACGCTTTTGTGTCAAAGAGAAATACGGGATAAGTACAAGACAAGTATCATAACTTTGTACGGCGTTCACTGAGTGCCATAAATTTCAAAACGTTCGGCTTGAGTGCCATAATTTTAAAAAATTATTCGGTTGAGTACCATCGCCGACGTGAACGCCGGAAAAGCCGACGTGGACGGAAAAGCTAACGTGGCGCCGGTGAAATGATTTTTTGGAATATTTTATTGTACACGTGGCAATTTTCATTAATTTTTTTTATTTTTTTGCAGATTTTATTTTTCTAGTTTGTTTAATTATTGAAAATTTCAAAAAAAAAAAAAGAAGAGGCTCAACCCTTGATTTCTCTGTGGTCGCCGACGAGGCCACCGGCGACCCTCACCGGCCACCACCAAGCGGCCTAGGGGCCAAGGTCGGCTCGCCCTAGGCTAGCGAGGCCACGACTGCCATCACGGCTCTGGCGGCAGCGGGCGAGGGTGCGAAGTCCTCGCTAGATCTGGGTGGTCTTAGCGAGAGAGCCCGAGCTATACAGATCTATACGATTCTAGAAATCGTCTATAAAAGTTCATATAGCAGTGAACTCTTATAGAAATCGTCTATAAGAGCTCACTGTGGGAAATGGAGATGTACAGATCTGGACGATTTCTTGCCTAGCATCATTTTGAGGTTCTCTTGTTCGTTGTTTTCTGCAATGAAGGTGTACAGGTTCTCCCACGGAGTGATGACCGCCATTGCAGCCCTCGTCATTTCCATTTGGTTGTTGATTCTTCTTTGTCATCTACAATTTCCCCATTTGCGGTTGTCAATTCTTATTCTTCATTTCGTGGTTTACGAGATGAATGAATTGTGTTTAGATTCAATGGGAAGAATAGAGATGAGCATGGTTTCGAGGTAGAGCAGAGAACCGGAGAACCGAACCGACGGTTCCGGTCATGTTCCCAATCTCGACGTGTCTAGGACCGGTTCCCGGTTCCGCCTTTTTAGGAACCGTCGATTCTAGTCTGCCTAGTAATCCTACTACTCAAGGATTTCGGAAAAAGAAGTTGATGAGGGGTGGCCTTGGAGAGGACAAGAGAAGGAAGTCGATTTATGAGATAAACAGCAGTAGAAAGTGCTTCGGCCTAAAATTCAAGAGGAACAGAATTGGACAACAAGAGAGCACGAGTATTATCTAGTATGTGACGATATTTTCGCTCAGCAAGACCATTTTGAGCAGGAACACCGGGACAATACAACTCGAGGTAAGGTTCCCCGAGAAGTTAAGAAAGTATGAAAAGTCTGTAGAAAGATATTCCCCACCCAAATCGAACGAAAGGCTTTAATAGTTTTAGAGAATTGAGTAGAGATCATAGCCGCAAAGTTTTTATAGATAGAGAGAAATTCATCACGAGAACGCATGAAATAAACCCGGGTATAATGAAAATAATCATCAAAAAAATGATACATAATACTTGAAGCCACTTTTAGAAATTTGGGGGACAGGACTCCAACCATATGAATGTACTAAATCAAAACAAGATGTGGAAACAGAAGAACTAACGGGAAAAAGAGGTGCAGATTGTTTAGCTAAAGGACAATTAGTACAAGGACGCATAACAGTAGATGAAACATGCCCAAGTACTCCTTGTTGAAGCAAAAAGACAAACGGGAGGCGGATATATGACCCAAATGCTTTGGTACCAACAGTCAAGGTCGAAGATGGCGAGAACATGTTGAGATAAGGGAAATTGGAGATGTTGTATCATATATAATCCTCCATGTCTACTACTCTTGCCAATCATCCGGCCACTGCATACGATCCCGGACAACACAAGAATCAACAAGTAAATGTCACTATACAACCCATATCAGCAAGTTGCCCAACGAGATAAAAGATTTAGGGCTAAATTTGATATATGCAACACATTAGGCACATTAAAGCTGCCAGGGATAGTAAGATGGCCTTGCAGAGTAGCAAGAAGAGAGGATCCATCACCTGTAAAGAAACCTTCCGAATTTTTCGGTGCGGTATGATGAGTGAGGTGATGAGCAGAGGCGATCATGTGATGAGCAGCTCCGAGTCAAGAATCCATGAAGAATTATCACCCGAGGATTGCGCAGCAATTGTAGTAGCAACAATGGATGATGCATCGGAAGGACTAAGATGAAGCCGAGCTAAACGAGAAAGCCGAGCCTCAATATTAGCAAGATGATCATCCGAAGATGAGGATGAGGTGGCACGATTCGCGGATGGAGAAGCAACGGGTGCAACCGAGCGCAAGGGTGCATCACGAAGATCACGCATCTTTTGAAAACATCGATCCTCGGTATGTCCATTTTGCTTACTGAAGTTACAATAAAAACGTGAACCTCGCCGAGAAGAGGCACGCCGGGAATCACGCACGTAATCACGCCGAGAACCACGTTGAAAACTACGCCGAGAATAGCCGGACTAGAAACCACGATGAGAGGAGGCAAACCGAAAACCATGCCGAGGGGAGCCCGATGGAAATCAAACGTGGGGTAGCTAGTACTACGAGAGAGATCTAGAGATGAAGGAGCACCGAGAATTCCTTGTCTAGTTTCTTCGACTGAAGTTCTTTAAGCGCATCGAAAGAGATGGTGCAAGATAACGATAGAGAATTTGGCTTTGAACTCCCTCAAAATCTGGTGAGAGTTGCATTAAAAATTCATAGAGACGATTCTTGTTCCGATCTTCAAGTTAAAATGCAGCACAAGCAACACAACCAAGACACGTAGGACATGCTTCGGACGAGCTAATACATGAAGTTGGGACCAAAGAGATATCATATAATTATAAAATTCACGAATTGATCGTGTACCTTGAGTGGCACGATGAAGTTCCTACATAAGCCGATAAACACGAACGTAACCCGTTTGCGTAAAACATCTCAACAATTTGGTCCCACAACCTGTTTCGCACCAACAATCCGAGTAAATTGAGGGCGAAGATCGGGGCTAATAGAACCAAATAGTATTGCCCATGCTTTCCGATCAACAACATACCAAACCCTAATTTCATATTCGTGTCGCATAATCCGATCAAGTACTAGGCTTAAGATTAGCAATATCGGACAAAGATGTAGGACAAGAACGAGTACCATCAACATGCTCATATAGATCGCGATAAACAAGAGCAGCCATCACCGAGGGTTTCCAAATAACATAATTAGAGCCATCCAACTTAACATCAATGCAATCAATCCGATCACTATCGGCCATTGATTTTGAGATCAATAAATCAAAGTGAAGCAAATATATAGATGAGTGAAGAAGATAGAACCCGAGGTCGATCGTGAGAACAAGGTGAAAGACAAAGAAGATCGGGCGAGATAATGTCGGACAATCGCGGAGTTAGACCGATGAAGACAACGTCGGATCGGGCGATCGGCACGAAACGAAGGCACAAGGAAGAAGACGTCGTAGTCGTGGATTGATGTACGATACTTTCAACAAGCAAACCCTAGCTACGATATCATGATAGATTTAGAGAATTAAATAATGGAATGCTTAATTTTTCATTGGGCACAAGGCCGATATAAGTATACATACAAATAAGGGCTATAAACGTAAATACATACACTAAAAGAAAACCCTAGTCCTAATATAGTCATAATATATACAATATATCTAACACTTTGCACTATTCATGATCCGATGGCAGAGTGTTGGTGAGGTCATTACTGCAGCACCACCAAAATGGCCTATGAAGTTTCTCCACAAAAAGTGATCATATTTTCTCTCTTACTAGATTTGGCATTCGCTAGCCTAATCTACTTTGTCTATGTTGTTGTAGCCCGATTGCATTTTTTGTCGTAAGGCTCTAGAATACTATAATGAGCTCATTTGCGATTTAAGATTAAAGTGTTTTTCGTAAATTGATTAATTTTCCATCATTCAAATATAAAAAAAAACTAGAAAAAAATAATTTCCTGTAAATAGTTTCTATTCAAACAAACGTACCACCCTAAGTTGGGATCACAAATACAATGCTAGGTACCGGCGGGGTGGCTAGCCGAATTGAACAAGACTTACCTTCTCGTATGGTTTGGAACCCTCTCGACCCGATCACGAGTTTCGGGTCCTTGAGGAGAAGAACCGACGTGGGGCGGGTCACGTGACCTCCCTCGCCCTTTCCTTCTCTGCTGCGCTGGCTTTGCGCCGTCCAATCATCATACGGTAGGATCCAGCTGGACGATATCTGGGGAACAAGAGGAGGAGAGAGGCGATTCATCGGTGCGGGGGCCCCACGAGCAAAGCTGCCCTTCGCCACGTCACATCATGGTGGGTGCGCGACCGACGATTTTGAGCGTGGTCAACGGGCCCCACACTGGGGGGACATCATATCTGCCTGGCTTTCGTCCCACGCACGTGCTCGGTCCCACGTCAGCTATAGCCATGGTGATAGAAGTCGTAACAATGTTTTTCTTAGGAAGCGTGATATCCATAATTTGTAACCATTGATCGATCACATATGATACAATAGTAGAGGGAAATACAGCCCTAGCATGGTCCAATCATCTTTGTTTATCTAGTTTTGGATATTCGAGGAGCACGAGCATAGAAGTACAGCTGCACAAAGGTCAATGTAACACTTCTCTAAATTCCAACGACAGACTAGAATCGGGCTTATGAATAGATAAGTGACCTTAACCCAAAGTAATTTAGAGCAGTTCTCGTGATTTGGATAGACGACATCCAGCTTCTCAGCTGAAATCTCTCGATTGCCCTGCCAAATGTGTCAACTCCGAAGAGTTCTCGTCTATATTGATTACTACTGCTGCAAGAAGAGATCACATTTTCATCTCTGGCCCTCTTAAATCATTTATTTAGTGGTTTCTTTTTTAAAATTTTTCTTACTAATTGCCTTGATAATCACCGCTCATTATTTCCTAAATCAGCGCGTAGATGATTACTCGTATAGTAACTATTATAAGGTCATTTAGATGCCCGTTGTGCCGTTGGTGCTAGTTAACCTTTAAATGGGAAAATCGAATTTGCACATTTGCTCATGAAAAAACGAGTACAAAATAGCTCTCCACCTAATTTGGAAAAAGAAAGTCCGAGATAGTATGACTAAATGGTAAGTATAAAACACACTCACGGAGGGATTACTCTCCCTCATCGGGTCTTGTCTCTTGTTTTCTTGAAATTATCTATCTTAAACCTATGTTGGAAAGTGCAATTTATGGACACCATGTGGGCAATCTTTACTTAAAAACATGATTGCACAAAAATACAGAAAGTTTAGGACTTAGTTACACGAATAATAATTGGAAAAGTTCAGACACTAGATCATTTTTTGTTCATGAATTTTAGGATTCACAGTTACTAGTCAAAACCACATGATGCATCTTTCGTAGCTCGATTGCTGAAACGATATATTAACCCCGAGTGCTTGGGATGATGAGATGTTTAGTCAACTAAGACGATATTTTTTTTCTTAACTACCTATAATTTAAGGGGTCTAATTAAATCCGTATCTCGAGGGATTTGCTATTCATAGTAGGAGCAATGACTTACTATGGTGCATTATTGAACGTAATTAAACACTGAATTAGTGTAAAATCAATTCATTAGTCAGCACTCAGCAGGCCCCATGTGCTTGACGGCATCTGGTACCAAGTAACTTGTTCCTCACATACTCCCCTAGCACGAACAGCATCTAACTTTTATAATTGGAAATATTTGTTGAATTGCATGCGCGATGTACGAATACTATTGTATCAAGCTGTCTTGTGATTCCACGACTCAAATTTGGAATAAAGCTGGGGCAACCAATTTTCATTCGATTTTTGACTTGTGCTTCTTGTGATCTCGCCTTTATATGGGGATAGAGACAAGACAACCAAACTCTTTTCCTTTTTATTGAGAGAAAATGTCATTCATTTGTCAAGATCCAAATGAGAGGAACATAGAAAGCTTCCAAGCAAAACAAATCCCAAAGGAGCTGCAAAACAATATAAAACCCAAACAAAAGAGTACACCATCCAGCTATAAGCATGCACTCATCCCAAATGACCAGATATGTCGCAACACCGAAATACAATCGGCCGCCGATCGTCGGAACTATCGGTGATGGATACACGCCGAGATGTTCCCCTCCGTAAACTACGGTTTGCGGTGCGAGCCTAGGTTTAACTTCTTCAACACTATTGCCATAAGGAAATAACAATAATAACATGTTGAACCAGCACAGACCGAACGTCTCTAAGAAACTCCTAGATTGAGATTTAGATCGAGGAGAGCAAGGCTCCTAGATTTAGATATAGACCAAAATCGGAAGAGGAGAGTTGTCGCCAAATCTTGGAGAAGTAATAAAATCACATTTCGAGCATTTTGCCAATACAAGTCCTAAAACTTTTAATTTTACCAATTAAGTCCTAAACTTTTTGCATTTACGCCAATTCAATGCTAAATCTTTTTTTGTGCCAATTCAATCTAAACCTTTTGCATTTGTGAAAATTCATTCAATCCGACTAACTTTGGTAGGCCGATGTTAACGTGAATGTCGGTCGGCGCTAAAGTGGATAAAATTTAATAATTCTTTAATTTTTTTTTTTTTTTTTTTCGTTTTTTTCCTTTTTTTCCCTTTCTTCTTCCTCTAGCCAGTTGCCACCAGTGGTCCGGCTAGAGGCTAGGGCCGGCGAGGTCGTGCCTCACCATGCCCGGGCGAGGCCGACCTTTGCCCAACATCGATGAGGCTTGCTCCTGCCAGTGGCCAGCAAGGTCAACCCCGCCAGCCCTATCCTCTGGCCAGTAGCTGACGGCAAAGCTTCCGCCGAATCTTGGAGAAGTCATAAAACCACATTTCAAGCATCTTGCTAGTTGGATTGATGACGACGTTCTCACAAAATTTTCAGTTGCAAGCAGATTTATTCACCATGGTGAGCGAAGAAAAGCAACAACAACGGGCAAAACAGGACGTCGCACGAGGCAAAAAAAGATTGCCAAATTACGATCGGGAGAAAGAAAGAAAAAAAAAAAACAGGTCATCAAGACCTAGAAAAGAATTGGCTCCAAAACACATATGCTGCGTAGTCAGTCGATTCTACACGATGAAATGCCCCCCGCGGACCAAGATAGCACCCTCATCGAGTGGCGCCCGGCTTCATCAGAAGAAAAACACCCCAAGCCTATCCCTAACTCTTCGTCTTCCTGAGATTTACCAATGAGTTGGAAAATTACTGGACAACAAATATTCCAAGTACGTTGAGAGATTGGGCAAAGAGAACGTCGAAATGGTAAAGTGATGAAAGAGCATCGCTTTGCATTATCCAATTGTTTCCACCATTAATTGTGATTTACTAACCCCATCATTGGGGAGAAGTGTCAAAAAAGTCATAAACATATTACTTTAGTGTCAATTCAGTCCTAAACCTTTTGCATTGATGCCAATTCAATCCTAAATCTTTTATATTTATGCCAATTGAGTTAATCCGGCCAATTTGGCCAAAAATCATTGACGTGGACATCGATTGTCTTACGTGGCACGGCTAGCGCTAACTTAGATATTTTTTAATATAATTCTAATATTTTAAATAAATTTTTGAGCATTTTTTTGGTTTTTAAAATTTATTTAAGATATAAAAAAAATATTAAAAAAATATCCACATTAGCGTTAGCCGGCCACATAGGATAATTGATGTCCTACGCCCGGTGATTTCAAGCCAAAATTTGCCAAATTAACTCAATTGGCATAAATGCAAGATATTTAGGACTAAATTGATACTAATACAAAAGGTTTAAGACTGAATCGACACCAATGCAAAAAGTTTATGGTTCAAATAACTTCTCATCTTATCTCGCTATTATGAGAAATTACTTCGCTTAACACATAAAAACAAATAAGTTATTCAACAACACTTATCTATAAGAGATTAATAACATCCTAAAATAGCGCCAATAATCATAATCATCCAGTAGTTAAGTTTCTTGGTCGATTGCCTAATGTGACGTTGACAATTTTTTCGACCAACTTCTATAGTCTTGATGAAGGTCTCGTTGATAACTTTTAGAATGTCGTGATGACTTTCGTGGCAAGTCGTCGATTCCCTTCAAGTTGTTTATTCTTTTGTTCACAGTTGACAATGCCCCGCTCTCATCGGTTAAGCTAGATAATTGTCGATAATAACCAAATATTGGTCATTTTTTTAGGGTCAGCATATGCCCCTTTCGAAAGAATTGAGTGATAGAAGTTCTTTTAAGTTAGATTACCAAGAGCTATCATGCACTCCCTGGTCATAGTCAAATTTGATTTTTCCTAGCCGAATTACCTCTTGAATTTTTTTTCTTCTTGAAAATAACACAAATAAATGTGCTCTGACTCCATGAATGATGCCACCTACACTATTTTTCGTTTGCTAAATTTTCTTCACTTGGAACAACTTGGCCTTCTGTTAATTTTATAGGCCGTCTTTTAAGAGTGAGTTGAAGATTTCATTCAACTTATTAATGCACAACGAAATAAACTTGAGTTTCTTCAGCCCTAACACTTCTTCCTTCTATTATTTTGGTTGGCTTTGAAGTTCGACAAACACAAGGCTTGTCGAGCATCATTTTTGCCACATTTTATTTAAATGTTTTCATCCGGATCAGATTCATACTCTGATTCAAAACCTTTCCATTAAAGTCATGTTTTGTGTAAAACCTTATGTGGCTCTTTATCTATGTCTTTTGACAATTGCTCATATCTACACACTTTCATTGTCAGATAAAATAAATCAGCAAAGTCTTAGATTTCGTCCATCTCTGCCTAATTACACACTGAATTAGGTAGTAAACTAGTGGACCAGGTAAAACCAGTTTTTGACAAAGAAAAAGGAAATAACATAGGTTTTAAAAATTCATTTGTCGTTACTTCCCCACACTGGGCTATAATTGAGATGAACAAATTAGTCTATTGTTCGTCTTTGCCAGTACAATGGCAAAGTCATGGACTTTGAAACCTCTTGGAAAAGGATGATTATCGACCCATTCAGGATGTGATAACGTACAAACAAGTATGATATAATACCTCTATCTAACCCCAATACTTGGTTGGACATTTTTCCCCTTAACAATAATGTTGGTCTTGCTGGATTACCGGCGTTAATCGGAAATATTAGGCGCAACAATCACATGAGGTGGTACCAATGGAACCATTGGCCTCACATTTTCAATATTCAGTAGTTATTGATTGGAAGGTTCAGGCCTTTGCATAATCATTGTAGGGGGTTGACAACTCTAACTAACATTACAAGTGCCATTCCTTTCTTACGAAGCCTACTTGAACACCACAACTTTTTTCCGATCAATTGAGTTTCATATGACTTATCAATCAATCATTTTACTGTTATAACTTTTTTAAAAACATACATCACAAGTGCCACCCTAAGTCGGATTTTCGGCACTTGAGTGGACGTTTTCAAAAAGTGTGGCACTCAAGTGATCAATTGAAAATTGTAATACTTAGTGGGCTCAAGTGGATGTTATTTTATATAGATTATGATATTCGAATAGTCGAAAAAAAGTTATGACCCTCAATCAAGCGCCATACGAAAATTATGGCACTTGCGGATGTCCTTATCCCCCCATAAATGGAGAAGAACTATGAACGTACCCATTGGGCGAGAGTGGCCTCGACATGGCGTCACATACTACATTGATGACGATTGACTTGATCACGTATGACATGTGATTCACAATGTAATTGATGATAATGCTGCTCTTCGAACTATCTTATCATGGTTGACACTATGTTAGAATATGAAGCAACCACACTTAAGTGATCTTCAATGTAATGCATTGGAAGATCAACTTCCTGATGTCGATTTTCTTCGGCCGCTCTTCTAGCGGCTGAAGTATCAGAATGCGTGGCTATCTCGTTACCAATTTTCGATAATGGTTGTTGTTGCCAACAGCATTTTTGAACTCTTGTTGCTTTCTAGTTCTTGCTATTATAGTCTGTTTAAATCAACAAAATATATCTCATCAAACGTACCAAAAAGATGTTTCACCAAAAAGGCGAAATACCTTTTAGAACATGGATGTATCGATGAGCGGATCGACAAAAGTTTTAAAGGCACAACGTTGGAATAATCGTTGCCAGTGATATAAAATACATGAAAATAAAGCTAAAAGATAAATTTGTGAGATGCAAAGTTTTTTTGATTGATTGGGATCCTTCACAAAGAGTACGCCGTTGGTATTTATAGCCCGTCGTCGTGGGATCCTTCACAAACAACAGTTTTGAATTCAAATAAACAAACAATGGGTAGAAGGACACTTGAAATGCCAAAGTTTGCATACGGTGCTTACTTTGATGCCAAATTTTTTTAGATCACTTAAATATCAAATTTTTTAAAAAATGATTATTTGAGCCCCAATTTCTATCATCGGAAATCTTGCATGGCATCCACGTAACTCGCCGAATGATCCTAGTTAGCAATAAAAAATCTAAAAGTAAAAAAAAAGTATAAAATAAGGTAAAAATAAAAGATAAAAAATCCCTGACAGCAGCGAGAAATTTTTTTGTACGTTTAAGACTGAATTTTTTTATAAAATTGCCATGTTCACTTTTTTTAAAAAACAAAATTGCCACGTGGATTGATTTTAAAAAAATTGGCACGTGGAGTAATTTTTTAATTATAAATGACGTACCATGTATATTTTTTGGATGGAATCTCTCGTCTTTGGCACTTACACAATCGCTTTTTTTTTTTTTCCGATTTAGAACTTACGTGAGCCGACGAAAAATTTTGGCATTGAAATGAGTGTTGCACATAAATTTTGACACTTGAGGTGTTCTTCCGCCACAAATAATGTCTTCATTTTTTCTGCGCTTATGAGAAGTTACACTGTGCAACACTTATTATATCACAACACTTAATTACATCAACGTACAAAAATTCTAAAATGGGGCAATAAACATGACCATCTAGCAATTACTTTTTGCGTCAATTGCCCGTTGTTGACAACTTCGTCAATCAACTTTGTAAGCCTTGATGAATGCTCTCATCGTATTGTCGATGACTTTCTTGTCGACTCATCGATTCCTTTTATATTGTCGATTGTTCTGATAATTATTAACTAAATTCTGCTCTCATCGACTAAATACGATACTTATCGATAATAACCAAAAATTGATATTTTTTGCTGTCATCATACGTTAAAATTGTCATTGGGGTTCCATCTTCCCGAAAAATGAGTTCAACTCTTTGAGGAACATCTGTTGATCTTGAGGACGTCTAGTCCATTGTATTCCCCACCCCCGCCTTTTTTTGGTCTGCCGGGCTTTTTGTCCCCTGTAAACACCTCTCAAGTCAACTTGGAAGGTCAAACACCTCTGTTCGTATTTAATTTTTCGTTGAAACACCAACGATTTCCATTGCAAGGTAGTAATGTCGACGGACTTTATTCGATAAACAAAGGACGGGGCGATTTGCGTACATTCTCAGATATCGAGAGTTTGAAAAATTCTGAGTATCTTGCTTGTGAAAGTAAAAGAGAAAAATTCATCACACACATGAGAGGGCCAATGGAATGATGATTGCCCTCAGATTTATGTACTTTCGAGCGTCAATTTCAATTGGGATGCCTTGGTGCGTTTTCCTCCAACTACACATTGCAAGGAGCACCAAAAGATTTATTTATTCTTATATTTGCTTCTTTATTGGCCCCGTATCGTTGAAGGGAAGAAAACGAAAGTCAATCATAACTCCATATATTGTTCATTGTATCTCTACATGTCGATCGAGTAGGTCGCCAGTGGCTTATTCTTTATGTATCTACTTTGGAAATTGTGCGTTGAGTTGATGGTATGCCACGGAAACCAAAGTCTAAGGCAATGTTATAAGCCAAGAAGAAGAAGAGGAAGAAGGGCGGGTAAGAAAGAGAGAAACGGTTTGACTTTATCCCAGAAAATTAGTACATAAAATAAAGTGGGTCATATTCATAATGCTGTGAAATAATTATCTCAAACTAATCTTTTGACTATCAAAAACCCCAAACCGATACACCTGTGATAAATTTACTTTCCGTTAGTTTTCGTTAAAGATTACAAGTAAAATTGCCGAGTTGAATGACACATGGCGGTTGACGGGCATCCGGGTTTAGGGTTTTTGTGGTATTAACCACATCTAACGAAACTAACGGAGGGCAAATTTATCATAAATGTATTAGTTTGGGTTTTTTTTATGGTCAACAAATTAATTTGGATTAAATTTATCACAAGTGTACCAGCTTTGAGGTTTTTTGTGGTCAAAAAATTAATTTGAAGTAAATTTATTGCATATATTCTAATTTGAGATTTTTTGTGGTGTTAAACCTAATTATATACTTTGGCCCACACTTTGATAGTGGACGAAAGATGAAACCCTTTGAACTTAGTCATGATAGCAAATCAGACACTGCTTCATACATGCTGCCCACGAAGCTTACATTTCATGCAATCAAACAATATCTTAACTCTCTGGAAAGGGTAGAGAACAAACAATATTTCCAAATTCTTTTCCTTTGCCCAATATTCCTTCCGAATGGGAAAGTCTCTCGGGACGGAGAAATTCAAAGAGTGCAGCTCAAGTCAGCTAGAAAAGAAAGGATTGTGGAAGCTTTTGGCCCTTTGTGTGAGTAATTTGGAAGGTAAAGTGATACAAAAGAGTAAGTCTCAAGCTAGGGAAGATTGGTGGTGTGCTTGCTACATCATGTCTATTTTTCGGTTGAAGCCAATCCATGATCTGCTTCAGTTGTACGGTCACTTCATTTCAAAGCTATGCTGCATTTGGTGGAGCACCGAGAATGTATCTTTCAACAACAAATCGACCTAGTCTAAGCATTGCTCACTAATTCTCAAGGGGAAAATTGTCCAAAAGGTCATAATCTATTTCGGTTTTACTAATTCGGTTCGGCCTTTTAATTTTACAAATTGAGCCCTAGACCTTTTCTCATTTTATCAATTGAGTCCATTTTACTAATTTTTGCCGAAAATCACTAACGTGGACACGGCTATGCCGGGGTTGACGTGGAAATTTTTTAATGTTACTTTAATATTATTTTATAATTTTTCATTCATTTTTTCCCTTTTTTTCTTTTTCTTATGGTTTCCTTTACTTTTTTTTTTCGCTTTTTCCTTCTCCTGGCCTTGGGTGGCTCGTCGATGGCTTGCATTGGTAGAAGGGAAGAAAAAATAAATAAATAAAGGAAATTAGAAGAAAAGATTAAAATAAAAAAGGAAACAAATTAAAAATGTGGAAAAATTATTAAATTTTATTCACGTCGTCAATATTAGCCGTCTCACAAAGCGACACTGGCATCCACGTCCAGCAATTTCCACCACAATTTGTTGGATGGACTCAACTAAGAAAATTAAAAAGTTTTATGACTGAATTAATAAAATTGCAATAAATTTATGACTTTTTTAAGTCAATTTTCTCTGTTCTTGAGCATTAAGCAGATGTCCCATGTGGTTGGGGTCAAGGCTATATATCTAATTAAGGGGTGATTTATTTATTTCCTTAACTTTGCCATTTTCGCGGTATTTGCCGCAGTTTTCTAGGGATAAGTTCGAAGACGAAACAAAGCGAGTGTGTGAAATTTCGTGTTTACTTCACCATGTGCTTGAATGCCGTACAAGGACTTCTTCTGTACAATGGGACCAACATCATAACATCGTATGTAGGGGACGGCTCTTATATGCATTGGTTCCATGAACATCTCATCCGTCTAGGAATTCTCCTTTAGGTAAGTATACATAGTTCATATGCAGCGTAAATGCCCAATACATATGCAAGATTGAATGTTAAGAATATATATATATACACGTGCGCGCGCAATAAAAGTGACTTAATTCATAATTGTGAAGGTTTGTTTTTACTTATTACGATTAATAGTTATTTTCAATGTGAAGTGATGTAATCTCTAAGATAACCACAATATGATCACCAATGAGTGAGAAAGGAAGAAACAAATCGGTAGAGAGATACATTTAGACTTCCTTGCATTAGATGTCTATCTTTTTTCATGATTATGTTGATAAATGTAAATTTCCAGTTTATCTAAGTGAAGGAGGAGATTTTTTCATAAGGGTATATGTAACGCATATGTACACATAAATATATTAACTTATATAAGATATTAGGTTTATGTATCGCTGCGAAAAAAATGAAATTCGACAGTATCAAAATTCATTTTTTCATGTGCTCTCCAACCAAGAGCCCATAATGCTTCTGTTAGGATTCGAGCACACAAACCACAAACGAAGTAAAGCGTAAAAACGAGAAAAGAAAATCGAGACAGAAGGTTGTATCCTGGTTCATCTTGAAATCAAGATTACGTACAACAAAGGATTCCACTATAATTAACACATCACACCTCTCATTACATCCTTTCAATTACATGAGAAAAATATAATATATATAATGGTAGTTATTCATGTATCTTGTGTTTTTCCGTCGATGGGAGTATTTAACTACGTCTCAATAGTTTCTTACTCCTAGAGTCCGGACTGGACCTCGAAACAAGTTTGTGCATCACAGGAAATGCAAAGAACCAGACCAGACCGTTCATATCAATGTGATCGTTACCAATGTCGATTATTGTTATTAATTTTTTATTTTAAATTGCTTTTTGCATATATATATATATATTTATATATACATCTATATATATTTTTATCAACTTAAATTTATGGGCTGCCCACAACAGGGTATTTACGTTCATGGCCAGGTATTTTGTCCCCATATTCTACTCTAGAAAAAGCAGAAAGTCGTGCCTGAGCATGTGCTCCTCTTCAGTCCCTGCCAATCCCAGTTACTGTTCATGCACCACCCACCCCTCCACAGAAAACAAAGATCGATTCTTTCTTTCCCTGTTTCGGATCGTGGATCATGCTACCGAACCGATCGAAATCCTCCCACCCCCTAATCACATGCCTCGCCGTGATTCTAATTCTTATATACTTATTTTTATTTTTGTTGTTGTGAACATGGGTATTTTTTTAATGAAAATACTTTCCCGACAAATCTTGTCGGTATAATCTTAACCGTAAAACGCGTGTTTTGCACAAAACCTTTGATGATTGAGAGATTGTATGATCGAAATAACCGACACTCTTGTTAGACTATCCGGCTTGCAGCTCTTATTTTTCAATCGGAAAATTGGTGTTTATCTTAATTGGGTTTTGTTGTTTTTAGAATGATAATGAAGTTTTTCTCTCTTTTTCCTCCTAAATGCCAATCGATTTCCCCCGCAGAAGGACAAGGGAGGAGCACCTTCCTCATGAACAGTTCCATTTTTGGAACCTTCCCGTTGATGGATTTCATTAGCAGCCGACCCCATGTTGTGCCTCGACTCAGCTTTGAAGGTGTGAACTGAGTTACGAAGCCCGAGTTTAAGCTACGTAAATAGCTTGTTTTTCTTTTTTTTTAATGGTAATGAAGTCTAAGTATTGATCAATGTGACCCCAAAGAAAAAAAAATGTTTGATTGATGCCTTTCTCTATGTGATTGGGCACAAGGAAAACGTATGGATTGATTTCTCATGAATTAGGTTATTAAACTTGTATTTCTCATCTAAACTCAAAAGCCGTCGTCATTTTTAACCCCGTCTCCGAATAATTTTTAAATTTTGGCCCACATATGCATCATGAGTCTTCGCTATCTATATAAAGCATTTCTCGAGCCCGATTCCAATGCCACGTGACCATATTCAAACAAATATGAGAAGTCGAGACGTTGTAAAGTGGAGAATGCACATTTCACCGTTCTGAACGATCCACTTGGATATCCACTCATTTCTAAACCAGTCCATAAGGATATTTTAGCGTATTATACAATCCGCCCCGCGATTCACCCATCCGAGACGAAATCTCACGTCAACTCAAGGAAGAGAGAGAAAGAGAGAGAGTTACACATTTCGCTCCATCTCTTTTACGAGGAAAAATCTAGTTACCCTTTAAGTTAGGAAGGTTCCTTTTGGAGATTTTGGTAAATCACTAAACACCCCCCAAATCCTAGAGATGTAAGAAAATTTTTGCCAAACCCATGTGAGAACACTTTGGACTATACCGCGTGAAATGATCTTTATGCCCCCATTGAGAAGGACATATGTAATTTTGTTGCTATTTAAGGAACTTCCTTTACCCAATTTGAGTATCTAATGCTTTAGGGTTAAGAAAAGTGAAGGGGAGTTGGCACATTCGTAGGACAACCCACGTAAATCCTCCAATTAAAAACGTTAGCCTTTCGTAGGTTCATATCCTTCTTTCCTTACTATGGAAACATGTCTCCCCCTACTTTCAAATTAACACTTCGCCCCTTTTTCTCCTTGTAAGGCCAAATTAGGTTTTCATAATAATTTTTTCTCTAGTTTTGCTAAAGTTATAGAAACAAATCTATTCCTTGATGGCATCCTAATAAGGCCGCGCATCTCCAAAATTTTTTTTTTTTATGAAGTTACCTGTATTTTTCCCTCTTGAAAGTTCTTAATTCTACCCTATCATTTGGTTTCGCACCCCATTATGGAAAAAGCAATCTACTTTGCAATGTAAAATTCAGTATAAAACGATGGTCTCGGAACCAACCGCACGAGAGACCGCCGCTCGTTCCGTCTTGCATGGGAAGGAAAAATACAACCGCAAGCTGCCTGGTCGGTTCTTTGCCTCAAGAGGTCGGTATTCAAGCGGCGGACTCTAATAGATACCATGATTTTTCCAGCCCTTTTGTCGTAGCCTCTATTTGATTGTTCACGGCATCCCAATTCATAGTTACAGAAAAAGCAAAGATGGCATCGGCGCATACACGATAGCAACTCTTTTCGTATTCTCCAATTGTTTTTTCCAAATTCTAAATAGCATGCCGGCGGGATTCATCGAATCGTCGGAACTGGTAGCTTCTCTCGTGTTATTACTTTTGGCATTTGACGGCACTAAAACTCCGCGATAAATTGCTATCAAACATAATTCGTCTGGCTCGAAGCGATTTTTCTTTTCCATTTTTTTGGGATTGTATTTTGCCTACTTTTGCCATATAAACTTAAACGTTGATTTTCATTTATTTTTTTGGGGGGATGTTCATATTGCGAAAAGACTGCCAGACTTGGCTGTAATTTTGACCGAGATGGATACGCGCTTTGCATGGTGGCGAAGCAACTGGCACTGACTTTTTGATTTCCAGAAGCTATTCATTTTGATTCTCTTCCCCCACAATAAAGATTAAGGAAAAAAAAAAGTTTCCATTTTTTTTTTCTTTTCTTGTTCGCGAGAGAGATAAACTGTCGGAAACAACGGCGGTTAATCCTGACAAGCCCCGAGAATGTGAAATTTAGAAAGAGTCTTACTCTCTCTCTCCTCTCCCTCTCTCTCTCTCTCTAGCCCTCTCTCTGCATGTGCGTGTATATAAACCACAAGCTCTCACCCACGGCATGATCTCTCGCTGTTCTGTTTTCTTCTTCTTCTTCTTGTTATTGTTTCCACAGTCTCTCCGAAGACCCCTCAAAATAACTCAAAAGGTTTTCTTCTTGAAGCGATTGAAGTTACTGATCCGTTTCAAGAACTGTATTGGCGGAGGAAAACGTAAGTCAATTCCCGCACTCTGTTTTCTTTTCGTTTCCTCTGTTTCTGGTTCCCTCTCTCTCTCTCTCTAGTTCTTCCAAACCCATCAACGTATCCCTCTCTCTCTCTCTCGCTCGCTCGCTCGCTCCCTGTTCTTCCATATCTGGTGGGTGACGAGAAGAGGGGGAGGGGAAACCATCAGCTGCGAAATGAAATGTGGGACGAGAATTAAACCGAGGAGAGCGGTGGTGGGTGGAGGAGAGCGGTGGTGGGTGAAGGAGAGCAGAACCGTTAAAGAGTCCTTCTCGGTGCACAGGACATTTATTATCTCAAGCTCTCGCCTTCATTTTTTATATGTTTATAATCCTTTCTGGGTAAGTTTACCGTGGGAACGTCACTGTTCTCACCGATATGGCTTTAAAGATTGTGGGGAGTCCTCGTTACTCTTTCCCAGAATTGAGCTCCAAAAGCACCGCACATGATATGATATGGTGCAGTTAGCATTGTCCGTCGAAAGTAATTTTAGAAAGATATATTTCCATTCTTTCAGAGACATATTTATTTGAACAGTTTACATTTTTAGAACGGTGGGATGATGTGGGGTCTTGGGTAATGAGGAGGGAGAGGGGGAGAGAGAGTAAAAAGACAGCTAGCAATGAAGCAAGATTGCTCACCTAACATTAACCCCCACATTACCACCACTCACTCTCCTTCCCTCCCTTCCTTTTTAGCCTCTGTTTCTCTCCTCTCTCCCCTTTCAATCCCCTCTCTCTCTCTCTCTCTCTCTCTCTCGGTCTTGGTTGGGCTCCCTCTCCTTCCCTACTACAAGGTACTTCTACACTGACTAGTACAGAGCTAATGGAGAAAACGGGGCTCTCAGCAATGCCCTGTTTCTTTTAGCTTACTTTTCATTCTGGGTTTTGCCTGAATTGTGGGGAAAAAAAAGTTGGGATTTTGGAAATGGGTGGGTTTCATTGGGATTCGCGATGGGGATCTTCGAGATTTCCTAGACTTTCCTGTATGGAAACGTGATTGCTTCTTCCTTAACCATTCATTCCACAGTTCGGGTTTTATCTTTGGGAGCCAATTCAGTGTCGGCAGAGACTATGGCTCTCAATTCTTGGTTGCCATCGTTCAAAACGAAAATAAGATCAAGACTCTGTTTCGGAAGCTCAAAACGGACTTGAATTCCGCAACTCCATTTGCTCTTTTTCTCTCACATGTTGAATTGAGGTGTTCTTTTTCAGCTTTGACTGTCGAAACTATAATCGGAGTCATCTTGGTTTTTTTGCAGGAGAGCCTGAAGTGGACATCCCAAGCTTCTGAAAATTCTTCGGCCTTCACTAAGTAGGAAACTTACCTAAAGGTAAGCAATTTATCTTTCTCTGTGTCTAAAACTTTTCGGATTCTTCGCCTTAATTCTGGCTCTGCTTCTCATGATGCAAGAATTACAAATGTTCCTCTGTAGCTCGTTGTGGTGAAACCCATGTAAGCTTAAAGAATTTTCGCCTCCCATCGTCTCACATTTCGTTGGGCTCCGAATTTCTCCAGGAAAATCCCCCGAATCGACAATGACCGGACCCAACTTCATCGACGAGATAGACTGCGGCAGCTTCTTCGACCACATCGACGACCTCCTCGACTTCCCCAACGAGGACATCGAGGCCGGGCTGCCCGTCGGGAAGCCCGACTCGCTCCCGAGCATCTGGTCGGCCCAGCCGGAGTCGCTCCCCGGCTCCGACTCGGTCTTCTCCGCCAACAGCAGCTCGAGCCTCTCGGCCGAGCTCTCCGTCCCGGTGAGCATCTCTAAATCTCACAAGGCTTTTTGTCGTCACGTCGCGTCGCCGGGTGTCCGAATCAGTTTTCGCTCCGACTTTTCCAACGCTTTTCCCGGTTGTCGGTTTCGCGAAACTCCGGTTCAGTAGGCGGTTCGCAATAATCAAAACGCGCTTTGGGATTTTTTAAGCTTTTTGAAATTTTGCATCGTTCTGCTTTTTCAACGCGAGGGGCAGGGGAGGGGCCGCCCTTTTTATTTTGGACGTATTAACGACGTCGTCACAAGCCGGCTCTCTAAATTTAATGTGGAAGAGGTGGTGGCGTTCCGCCCGAGCTGGCCGCAGAGTTAGATTTTGTAGGCGACAGCCGCGACATTTTTTGCTCTGCGATTTCGACGCCCGACCCGGCCCGACGAGGACGAATCATTGCCCCGCATTGATTGTCGGCATGTGACTTCGCATGTGACCCGCTGCCCTCATTTCCACTTTGCCCTTTTCTGGAATTTTCTGTTCTCGCTCAAAAATCTCGTAAAGGTCTGGTCTTTACTGCATCTAGACATCACTTTACGTGACGCCGAGGTAAACTTAGATACACATTCATAAGCCAAGACTGAACTTGCTTTAGCCATCTCCTTGTGTGTTCATGTCACTGGTTTTTTCGAACTTTTCTTCAAGCTGAAGGACCGAAGAGAATGGATCTTTAGACAAGAAGGATCTTAGGGTTTTCGCCCTAGAGGTCTGTTCTAGCTTGTTGAGTTTCTGTGTGTGGCGATGAAACGATGATGTTGTTCATTTTTCGAGTTTTTTTTTTTTGTTTTCCATGGCTGTGTGGAGAAGAGTTGTTCATGTTTCGAGTTTTTTGTTTGCGCAGTACGAGGATATTGTTCAACTGGAATGGCTCTCGACCTTTGTGGAGGATTCCTTCTCGGGCGGGAGCCTCACGATGAGCAAAGACCAGATCTCCAACAGCAACAGCAGCAGCAGCAACAACAAGGACTTGTCCCAGCAATTCCAGACCTCGAGCCCCGTCTCTGTCCTCGAGAGCAGCAGCTCCTGCTCGGCCGAGAACAAGCCTGGGCCGCCGCCGCGCAGCCCTGAGGCCGTCAACCCTGCCCGGTGCGGCAGGGCTCGCAGCAAGCGGCCCCGCCCGGCGACGTTCAATCCCCGCCCAGCGATCCAACTCCCCCAGCAGTCCTCCGACATTGCGGAGAACGAGCCCAGCGCCGGGAACTGCGAAGAGTCTGATTATCCGCTGGTCGTCAAGGTCCCGAAGAAGCAAGCCGACGGTGCTGAGCCCAAGAAGAAAAAGAAGATCAAGTTCACCATGCCTTCGGCGCCGCCTGCTGAGGCCGATCAGGACCTGCCCTCGATGCAGCAGGCAGTTCGCAAGTGCCTGCACTGCGAGATAACCAAGACCCCACAGTGGAGGGCCGGCCCGCTGGGGCCGAAGACGCTCTGCAACGCGTGCGGCGTCCGGTACAAGTCGGGCAGGCTGTTCCCTGAGTACCGGCCCGCGGCGAGCCCGACTTTCATCCCGTCGCTGCACTCCAACTCTCACAAGAAGGTGCTCGAGATGCGGAACAAGCCCACCGACGAGGCCGACGCCACTGGGACGGCCTCGACAGTGACCAACTCACTGGAGTTGATCCCAAACATGTCGCATCGGTTGGATTACATGTGAGGATAGGGGCGGAGGAGGATTTGGAAAGACTTTGCTTCCCGATGAGAACTCAGAACATCATCCATTTTCGATGTCGAGCCGTGCTTACATGGTCGACCGTTGATCGGAATTCTTTGCTTCGTTGTTTTCTTACCTTTTTTTTTTTTTCTGTACAGGGGACGGACCGGGGAGTAATAGAGCGATAGATGATCGATATCGTTAGTCATTAGAGAACTATAATGAGAGATTTGAAGGGAAGGTTAGCGAGAACTTGGGAGCAAATTAAGTTTAAGGATAGACCTTTAATCTAGTCATTTTACTATTGGTAGGTCTTTTAAGGATAATTAGAGTAATTTGCTGTTGGAAGAATCATGTGTTGTTCTGACGTTTCTCCTTCTTTTTTTTTTTTTTTCTGGGTCATTCTGTTCTTGATTTCCCTGATAATGGGGAACTCTGTTTTTGCAGTTCATTTTGTAGTGGAAGATTTGTAAGACCAGAAGTGAAATTTTGAGTCTTAAGCTCTCGACTGTCTTCGTTTATCTATGCTTTTCCTTGGGGCTTGTTCGGTAACAATTCTTTTCTCGGAAATAATTTCAGGGCATAAATGATTTTTTTTCTAATTGTGTTCTCGGGGAATAGAAAAGTGGATTTTTCTTTGCTTCTTGCTTATGTTCCAAATATATTTCCTAGTCATTGATCTACTCTCGAAAATATAAAAATTAACCGACATGAAATAGATTTTTCTTCTTTTTTCTGTTTTCGAGAATAAAAGAACGGAAATTAGAGAGAGAGAAGCGCTGCCAAACAGGTTATGTTTAGAAAAGAGATTCTGCTGATTCTCTTTCGACATTCAAACAATCCCAAGATTGGAATGGGAGGAGCCAAGATTTGACAGCAAATAGCAACAAAAGTCGTTGAAGTTGTGCATGTGGGGGCAAGTCGGGTCATATGCCCCGCTTGGAATAAAAATTTTGGGAGTGATCATGTGCTTGATACATGGAGATTTTGAAGACTTTGCGGTGAGAGAAATCAAGGTCCAAATCTGTTCCAATGAGGATTAAACAATTCGAGCCTGTGTTGTCGTCGCGCAATAGGCTATCAAGACAATATCCGAGTTCAATCTCACGTCCCTATCTCTATAGCCAAACGCGGTCTTGAGAATAGTCGATACTCGCGCCAGATGTTTTGTTCCCAACGACTGTCGATAGGTTACCTGGTAAAAAAAAAAAAAAAACTAAAGAGTCTCATGTCCCATCTCTTTTTAGTGTTTTCAAAAAGGATTTCATGGTCTTGATTAGGTAAATATATTGCTCATAATACATGTGGGGGTGAAACTTAGGAAAGCATGAAGATGGCATGATTAGGAGTTAAAACAAAGAATACCAGTAATCCCAAAGCCATCATTGCCATAGAAATTAAGGGTAAAAGCAATCATTTGATTGTTGGGAAGAAGAGAGGCATCTCAGCTATTGTGTGCAGGTTAAAGGAAATAAAGTTCAACCATGCTTCACGGTGACAGTTTCTGAGGGCTTCAAATGGAAGGCATGGTGGTGCCAAAGTTGATCTCTTGAATTATTTGCTAAATGAAAGTCATTTGACATATTCTTCCAAAGCATGTCTCTCTCCTCTGTGAACTACCTTTGGAATTGAACAAGTACTTGCTTGGAGGTTGACCCAATAATTATTACGGACAATTGATAATGTAACAGTCTTTGGGTGACCGCCGTCTATTTTGGGTCAAAAAATTATAAATAATAATTACCTAAAAGTTGTTGTAGAATCCACTCTTTTAAGAATTTGTGATTTACAACATACTCGTTATTCCCATAGTCATCTAAATATCGCCATGCCAAAGCAAAGTCCTAAATTATGCGGCAGGCAATGCCGAGAAATAGGACTCTAGTATCTTTGACAACCAATTGCGATATCGCATAGATCTCAAACATGTTGCAAAGGACTAGAAAAACAAGATTTTTCTGTGGGTTTGAATTCATTCTTTATTGACAAAAATTAGTGGCACAATCCTTGCTGTAATTGAAGGGCACTGAAACAGATTGGTGGGGGGGGGGAGGGGAGGAAAGATCTGTGGTTGAGAAATCCAAGTCCATTCCTAAGTTGTAAATTCAAAAATTAGGCAACAAGTCCAAGTCTGACCAGATGCAACGAGAGCCCAATGCAGCAACTCGCCAACTAAAAGTGATGGGTGCGCTCCTGTCTTTGGGGACTCATCATCAACCGGTCATTATGGTGGTTTTTAAGATTGATTAAGACATGCTATCACCCCCCCTGAAAATTCTCGCCAGGACACAGTCTTAAGTTACGTTTGATAGTGATGCAGTTGATGGAGATTTTGATGACTTGAGAAAGATTGGACACTGCTGATTTTTTTTTCTTCAGTTTTTTCTATCATGACAACGTGCCACCCGCAATGTATGGGAAATTAAGGAATGTCTTGCGGTCGCTCTTTCCGGATTAAAGTGGGATTACGGACAAACAGGGATGGTGAAATGTCCGCATCGAGTGGAGGTCCGCCGCTCGTCGGAATGGCTCCACCCCGTTCATCCCGAGTCGTGAAGCGGGGATGGACGCGGGTTTCTCGCCTCACCCAGAGCATGGGCGGGGATGGGGGCCTTCCCCGGGCCCCTCCTACACCGTACATGTTAATTTCGATTTCCTCTAATCTCTAAACAACCTCATGCTTTCGTGCGGATCGAGAAACCCGTGGCCGTCCCAGCTTCACTACTTGGGATGAACGTGGCAAGACCATTTTTACACTAACGATGAAGTGAGGCTGTTTTTTTTCAAAAGAGGGTCTGAAATGAAGGTGTTCTCTTAAAAGAGAGCTTGGAGTAAAATTTATCTCAAAGAAAGGTCCGAGCACACCGAAGTGGCGAACATTTGTCGGCCGGTTTGCACGTGCTCAATGCGGCGGCTAGAGCTGCGGTAATTTTGTCCAAAGATTCTGATTTGGCCCAATTTGAAGGGGCTCCAAATTGCCACTGTCCTCCATCGTTCGATGAACTAAGGGCTGTTTCTCTTTACTTTTGGAAGATTTCTTCGGTTCGCTGCAGAGAACGCTGTCCGAAACGAGCAAAGTTTCAGAACTGCGCCCTGTGTACCTGATGCTCATGTTCTTGCCATGAATCTTAAGGTGTGTTTGTTTTGAGAAAAACTTGGTGATAAATTTAGAAAAATATATTCCCCTTTTCAGGTTACAGAGAATTTATTTTCCTAACTCTAGGCATGCAATTTTTTTTTACGGGAAGTAATTTTTCTTTGGCTGGTCAATTTAAGCAAATCAAACGCATGAAAGTTCATATAACTAATCCACGAAAAATTCTTTCGCTCAAACAAACACGCCCTTAAAGTTGCTTCGGTATATCTTCTTTATGGGAAGTTGTCCCTTTGAATTGTCCCAGAAGTAAGTGATATCCTTGGATTTTGTTAATAATCATGCATTGAGTACTACACCTTGGCTTAAACTTGCTTTCCCTTGCATTTTGGGATCGTGCAGCAAAAATCTAATACCTTCATCCGAGAAGATCGTCAAGAGCCAGCCCGAAATTCAAGCCCGTCAATATATCTAATTGAACTCACATTCGCTCAAAAGTTTAAGCCAATGAAACGTACCTTCACTCAAAGGGTTAAGCCAATGAGTTATGAGCCAACTTGAATATATTAACATATTTTCTCGAACACAACTCACACATGCATTTTAATAATCTTCTTCTCATGTGTGAGCTCAATGTTATGTTTGGCTCCCGCTTAACTTAGGTATCAATGTCCATCACCTATCGAGCATGCGTTGCTACGCCACAACGCTCACCGGCTTGAAAATCGTGTAGGTCGCCATATTTCTTTCCCTGAAATATTCACCAAACACTTATACATATTGAGAATGAGCCACTAATCAACTATCGGCTTTGATATCATTTGTTAACACCGATATATATTGGGAGTGAGCCACCAATCAACCATCGACTTGACTCGATACCATTTGGCTCCCGCATAACTTAGGTATCCTTCGCATCAACATATCTCAACTTGAATCTCCATCAACGTCCATCGCCTATTAGGCTCGTGTTGCTACGCCACAACGCCCACCGGCCCGAAAATCGCGTTGATCACCGGATTTCTTCCTTGAAATATTCATCAAACACACACACACCACATATATATATATCTTGGGAGTGGACCACCAATTAATCATCGGCATATTGGGAGTGGGCCACCAATCAATCATCGGCTACGATCGATACCATTTGATAACACCGATACATATTGGGAGTGGGCCACCAATCAACCATCGGCTTTGATACTATTTGTTGAGAGCGCGCGACAAAATGCCGATACCTTCACCCGAAGATATCGCCAAGAGAGAGTCCAAGTCCGAGCGTGTTAATATATCCAGTTAGATCCACCTTCACTCAAAAGTTTAAACCAATGAGTTGTGGGCCAACTTAAATATATTAGCAGCTCAACACCTCATCAATTCTCCAATGTGAGACTTCTCTAACATAACTTACACGTCTTCTTAACAATATATCAAAAGAAAAAAATGTGAAGTTTTGGTCATTACCTTCGATTTATTTACTGGACTGCAATTGTACATATATCACTGTAAACGCAATTCTGCAGTTAGGGGATAGTGATTCTTCTTTTCAAATTAAGTTGTGTAGCTCCCTCGAAGAGTCTTAGCTTCAACTTGGGGCTTCTTCAATTTGGGGCTTCTTCAAATGGGGTCAAAGTGCAAAATTTCAACATAACTACCCCAGCTCCAACCGCCGAAATAAGCACATGAGTCGCATGTGCAAGCCAGCCAACAAAAATTTGCCCGGTCGATGAGCTCGCATCCTTATTTGAACCTTATTTGAGATAAAATTCACTATACAATATGGCCTCCTTTAAAAAAATGACCACACTTCAGACCCCTATTTAAAAATTTCCCTTTTATTGGATATTATCCTATGTCTATTCAGGTTCATATCCCGTCCAGGGACTAGCATCCGAAGATTTTCTTAGTGGGATCAATGAAAGAGAACCTTCTAATTTATGCGAAACAAATATTAAGTACCCCAAGCAAAATACCAAATGGTCGAACAAGACATTTTTGTTACAGGTTGAAAGGAATTCTTTAACATGGCAAATGAAAGACTAATTCCCACATGGTTTTTTTTTTGGTCGAATTCCCACATGGTCGATCGATGGAGTAACAAGGCACTGTAACTTGCCACATAGCCTGTACATTTCCTCATCTGTATCATCCAATGTTCAAGCAACACGGCGAAACAAAATGGTGCGATTTGAGATGACAAGCAATCAAGGGAATACAGGCTGGTCGGTCGTGCTAACGACACCGACCTGCAGGACATTTGTCCAGGAAAATCTCAGCCCATAAGAGATTTAGGTCAATTCATCAGAATGTGCAATATGAGTCTTCATCATTACAAACATTAGATGCGTGGTATCTACCTTTTGAGAAACATTACAACAAGTAAGCACAGAAATTGCGCATTCCATGCAAAGAACAGTGATCAGCTGATACACACAATTGAAATGCATTGAACATTATAAAAACAAGAAAAATCATAAAAAGCTCTAACAAAGTTGCATCACTCCTCCAAGAATAACATCCCTCTGACAAATCTGTCGAAAAATGTTTCTTATTTATCAGAACATCTCTGTAGCATAACACATGGAACATAAGTAAATACTAATGTAACATGGCCATCTGACTAGTATTTGGAGTACCTGTGACTAAAACCCTCGGAAAGAAATGAACCATCCTCAGAATCAGAGAACACACTAATTTGACGTACTGTACAGAAGTGGATGCCAAAGCCGACTGAAACTGCCAGTACAATGTGCCAAAAGATACTTGTACCAACGCCCTCCGCACCATCTGCTCATGATACTTGAACAAACTTGTCCAACGTGGATGTATCCAAAGCCGCAAACTCCTTAACAACCCCAAGCACCGTGAGTCCAAGTTTTACGGCATCATCGTGAGTTGGTGCCTAAAGCAGGTAAATTTTGAACTGAATTCTTAATCCAATAAAATCAATTTTATAGCAACTTGTGCAAGAGATTCTTTTACCTCAATGTTAAGAGGAAGAACAGGATCATGGAGCGAGAGCCTAAGAAGGAACCATCCTCTGAACCCAGAGACCCGGACCTGTTTAAGCAACAATGAGATAAGAGATCAGCATCACATGCAAACTGGAAAGCTCACCCAGCCCGCCCTTGCACTATCCAGGGAGAAAGGAAGAGAGGAGTTCAATAGATAGCATGATGGACACAAACTTTCTTCAAAGTAAAATACTCCTGAAATCACTAGTTAAGATTATTTCGGGTAAAGTAAAAACAGCAATTTGCTCGACTCATTGTCCACCTATAATTTTGACTCCACTTGTAGATACAAATCAAGAACCAATGTGGATTCCATTTCAACGCTTAACTCTCCTTTTTGCTCCCATCCCCAGGAGCAGTCAGAATGTACGTACTTTAATAGAAGATTAGAGCCTTAACTTATCTCCTCAGCATATGAATACAATAATAAATAGTCATGAATATCTGCTGAAATTATGAGGTCCAATCTAGAAAGAATAACTTCATCGATTCAAAATTTACCCCTTCATAATTTACTGGAGCTTTCTGAAGCTTTGGGTCTAAATCAATAGAGTTCTCCAAGTGCTTCAACACTGCCTCTCCATAGTCTCGGAAAGATCTGTAACCTCTATGCTTTCAGGATCTTAGAGAAGGAAAAAGAAAAGGACATTGTGAGAAACCAAGAAGCCACGTACCCTCCCTTTAAGTCTGGATGACTCTGGTTGATCTTCAACCTCAATTCTACAGCAACGGCTGCTTCTTCTAGACCCTCTACCAGATCTGTCAAGACTCTGCTGCCGCTACCAGCACCTGAAGCTCGAGCTGAAGCAAGTTTGTTGAGAACTTTGACCTATAACAAGTTATAAGTTTTGGGACTGTAAAATACTAAAAATCAACATCTTGTAACTCTGAGCTTCCAGATCATACATTGCAGTTGCAATAAAGAGTTCAAGGTTTTTAACAATACAAAATGCTTAATATCTGCAGCACCACTTTGAATAGGAAAGCATACCATGAGGTACGCCCCATCATCGAGCCAATGATTCTCCTTGAGAGCTCCATGACCACTGGTCTCAATAGCCAGATGAGACTCCTCACCAGTAGAGTTCTGTAAGGATTTTCATATGTGACATGAAAATCAAACTCGAAGAGATGTTAAGTTAAAAGTCACTACTTGGCCAGAGGGATCGTCATAATCACTAAATTGTGATGTTCAGCACACAAAAGATTCAGCGAGACATGCACAAGTAAATGGAGCGATGCCCATTCTATTTTTCATCTCTCTCTTTTTGGGCTCTAGCCCGCCTATATTCTTACGTCCGCCTCTTTCTTTTCGGTTGAAACATTCTTGCGATGTACCCTAACACAGCTGAATTTTCTTCAATAAAGGAAGTGAAAAAGTATCCCACCAGGCGTATAGCTTCATCAATGACATTTTTGTAGCCTCTTTTGAACCTATGGTGCTTTCCGCCTGTGTCACGCCAGATGCAGATGTTAATTCAGAGGTGGATCCATGAACGAACAGGACACATTGAATTCTGCCATACCGAGTTTCTTCTCGATGAAAGTTGTCAACCCATCAGAAGTAACACTGTCCGTCACTATTGTAGTTCCCGGATGCTAAGGGGCAAGAACAACCAGAAATCACTTTTCCATTTTCCATATGAAAACTTATGAAAAATTGACATTCTTCTAGTATCTTTGCAGGTAAAGCTTACATCTTCAAGAACAATGGCAGAAATTAATGCAATCAGACGATTCCGGTTGAACTCCCGACCAGTGGAATCCACGGCAGCAGATCTGACATACTTTCTCTTAATACACCTGTGTCATGTAATCCAAGGGTGAAAGGATCACAAAAACATTTACCTGTCTACGTCTGTGTCAAAAATTATCCCCAAATCAGCCTTGTTATCCAGGACAGCCTTAGTAATAGCTTTCATGGCTACCTTATCCTCCGGATTTGGAATATGGTTTGAAACAAACGCTCTCAGAATATAACTTTTAAGGAATATGGTTTGGGAAACAAACCTGCTCTCAGAATATAACTTATATCAAGAAGAGATAGTTGAGATTAAATTGAAAAATCAAGAGGAGATTGCAGATTCAAGCCTGAAGAAACAAAACATGTAAGTGATTACCATCTGGCTCCAAAAACTGACTACCGGAAGTAATTGCCCCAAGAGGTTCGAGCACCTTTGCCTGATAAAGTGTAGAAATAGAAACTCTATATGTGAATATAAGGAAAATGCGTGCCACAGAAGGCGTGAAATGGTAGATACCTTGATAAGTACAGAGAACATGCTTGAAATAAAATATAATTGGTCTTACCAGAGCTTGATTAATTATCTAGAAGAGAGACATGACCATTGTCATGAAACTAGCTTCATTGTCACATAGCATTCATGATATATCGTGAAGTAGAAAATTCATGCAACATCGTGTGGTAGAGAAGGCATTGCTTCTTAGTTCTCATGGTAAATGGACAAAATGAAAGGCAGCAATTAAAAATAACTTACAGCAAAGAAACCTCCTGCTCCATTTCCAGCATCAACCACAATATGAAACCCCTCCAATGGCTTCTCTAGAGTTTAAAAAATAAATTGATAAACAATCAGAGAATAGGATAATGTTTCGTTCGTACTACGCATGCAGAGGACTTTACTAGCTAACAAGTACAAGTGGGAACCACATGAAGCAATCGAAGGAAAGATATGCATAACTCACATGGGTCCTTTTTGGACTATGCATGTTGAAAAATATTCTCATGTTCCAAAAGTTAACTGGAAACTGTACTAGATTAAATACCTATATTTCCTGCAGCTCTGCGCACTGCCTTAACAAGGTGAGATGTATAAACAGTCATGTAATCAACTCTTTTGACTGATGCAGAAGCTTTATTTCTTGTATAAGCTTCAACACCACTGTTCTTAAATATATCTGCAGCGCGCTCTAAGATGTCTTTAATGTCAGCTTTCCCAAGCCCTCCAGCACTTGTAAAGAATTTGAACCCGTTGCGATTGTAAGGAAGATGACTAGCTGTTTGCAGGAGAAAAGACAGAAACTAAAGTTCAATTAAGTAGAAAAATTCTGAGATTGACTACTCACACACCAAGCATGAAGCCAGCAACCAGTTTCAACTTCAAATTGATCATTCACAAATTAGTTAGGAGTTGGTATCCAATTGTTGTTAGCATTTAATAGTACTCAAAACTCGGGTAATGTCAATAAGTCATTTGTTGATATCACCATTACAGACATAAAAAAGAGAAGTACCCCAAAAAAGAGACTGAGAAAATAATAAGTTACCTGTAATCATGATGGATCCATCAACTGGACATAGAAATGCATCATCTTCCGTGAGTGTGCTGTTAAACATTGCTGGTGTAGATGCTAGCCTACATGAAGCCAAAAACAAACCACTTGGATGTTCACCTATATAAAGACCAAAAAAATTGGAGGATTTTCGGCAGACGGGTATCACGGGTATCATTGCTATCGAAGCTACATAGGGCAGTATATCTGACCAACATATCAAGATACATGCTCCTGTGAACTTCATTAAAGTTTCGAATGGCTATATTTGTTTTCAATGTATGCTACAATAGACCAACACACACACACACACACAACCCCACCCCCCACCACCCCCCCCACCCCCAAAAAAAAAAAACCCACCCCCCACCCCCCACAAAAACCTTTTCCTTCTCGACAGAAAATTTCCTATCTTCCTGTACCCTTTATACGTAAAACTTCATTGCCTCCTCTATAATTATTATAACTTAAGTAAATTTAACATATGGAAAGCCCCTGTTTTAGACCTCAACTAACAATACACGATATTGGAGGACTTTCCGAGGTAGACGGGTATCATTGATATCGAAGCTATGTAGGGCAGTATATCTGACCAACATATCAAGATACATACTCCCGTGAACTTCATTAAAGTTTCGAATGGCTATATTTGTTTTCAATGTATGCTACAATAGACCAACACACAAACACACACACACACAAACCCCCACCCCCCCAACCCACAAAAACCTTTTCCTTCTCGACGGAAAATTTCCTATCTTCCTGTACCCTTTATACGTAAAACTCCATTGCCTCCTCTATAATTATTATAACTTAAGTAAATTTAACATATGGAAAGCTCCTGTTTTAGACCTCAACTAACAATACACGATTTACTAGAAGAAATAAAAAAAATGAACTCAAGTCTATCTATTCCACATATTGATCAATTAGTCATTAATTTATCTGGACTATTTGTAAAAATTTTACCTGAACATATATATTACAAAAATGAAAGAGCACAATTCATGCATATTGAAAACAATGTACCAAACATGTTCCGAAAATTTTACAAATTGGAAAAGAGAACAAATTGTGAAAATTCTAATGAACATGAAAAAGGGAAAATGTTCTGTGAACCAATATGCACCCAAATCTTTTGGTTCCTCTGCGTATTTAACAGCAAAAGCTTCTGTAAAACTGTTCATGTGGCAACTAGACAATTATGTGACCTGTGCAACTTGTGCAGTTTTAAGATAAAGAATTAAAGTAAAACTTGCTCTTCAAGTAACAATTCTATGGACACGTGAATAGTACATACATATCATCAAACAACTTCATCACATGACATGCTGATCAAACTTCACTAAAAGCTGAATCCCACAAAAGTGATGGTGCAGAGAAAGGGGCAAAAGACAATCCACTAAAGAATTGAGGAACAACAAGTCTAATTGGTTTCCAGTTTTGAACATCTAAGCTCCGCTTTAAACAAAGTTTGCATAACTAGATTATGAAGCACCAGAAAAAATGCCTAGACTGGAGTTATTTTTGTAGCCCTTACCAAACCATCCATACTGAACTTACCGGATCCTAATAGCACTAAAGCGGATAACATGCAATGCAAAGTGCCTACCAACAAGAAACTCAGAAGCAAATCGGTAGCATGAAATGGCTGAAATCTAAAATGAATTATCACCCACCCATACTGAATGACATCCACTCCCACGCTGGAAATTCCTCGAGAAACTGCATCCTGAAATGTGATCAGTAAAATCCTCCGTTACCATACTAATTTTCACATTAAAAGTGCTATTGGTTTATTGCATCGTATATTACAGAAATTGTGTTAAAAATTCATGTAAATGTCTTCATGCAAAACACCAACAACACTATAAATGATATAAGAATGTGTATCTTTTGCAGACTAACTTGCAAATTAAGCAAGTTTGAAAACTAAGCTCTAATTCTCAAGAAATTGGATACGCATATCAAAATTTAAATAAATAAAAAAACATCAAATCCAAACCAAGCAACTAATAATACCATCAACCACCGGCATCAGGTTGGCTATTTTCTCATAATTTTTTTGAAAACCAAAGTGATAGTACCATCTTATTATCAACATTTGTTAAATTGGGCCAATAAAATCATCATGCTCTTTCTTCCCTCATAATGAACAAGCCAAAATTCAATGAAGAACTTAAAAAGGACCCAGCAACAGCATGTATCAATAGAGTCTCATACTTACCGGTTAACCATTTTCCATTTAGCAGCCAGATGTAAAGTCTAAATTAAGAAAGCACCAATAGCATGAGCAGAAAATTACCTGCAAAGTCTGTGCAGAGACTCGTGAATCATGGCCAATGGAAATACTCAAACGTCTTAATGCCTGCTCTTTCTTCTTATCCTTCAGCCATGCAGCAAAAGCAGCTGCAATTGCCTCAGTGACTGGTTCAGTCAGATTGACAGGCTCTCCTTCCACACCAGCAACAGCCACGCCTCGAATATCACTGAAAAAAGAAGAAGAAATTAACCCTTACAACATGATTCCAGATAAATAAAAACTGTAATGCTTTAAATAGGGAAGAAAGTAGAAAGGAAGACTACAGTAACACTCTAAGTCAGCATAGCCACTCCATTTAACTTACTAGAAGGGTATTACAAATAGTTCTGGCAAAACATACCTGCCATTTTGAAGTTTCAAAAAATCAGCTTTCTCTAAAGCTGGTACTGCAGCAGATGGAGCAGCTGCAAAATACGTTCAGACACGATAATTTGGCTGATTAGTTCCTAACGCATTCATGTGAACATTGGCAATCACAATGTATAATATCCATCTTCTTGCATTAATTTATAAATTGTAATCTACTCAGCAGAGAAATCGAGTCCTGCTAGCACACAAAGCTAAAGGAAAATATAAGACATGGCAATGAAGATAAGAATTCTTTCTAAGATTGTCCTAGATGCTATGGCACTTACAACCTGGATATTGAGAGTCTAGAACAGACCGTTGCAGAGTACAAGTCCTCGGTTTACAGAAGTTCTCTGATATTTTGATACGTTGACCAATTGCATGGAAGTGGTGCCATCCCATGCAAACTTCCCTCCTTGAAAGGGAAGCATGCTGCTCATATAAAGTGAAGAGCAGCCCATTCGGTATCGATTCACAAAATGGCTATTCTTTTGGTATTGCTTTGCTATAAATATATTTTGAATAATCATCCCTGATGCTGCTGCATAAGAATTTGCAATTGTATCAGATCATTACTCTAATATCCTGGTGGCGCCATTTAGTAATTAAGGTCATCACATTTGCAATGGCTATAGATAATACACTTTCACATTTTAATTTAGCTTAACCTGAATAAATGAAGGAGGACTAGTCACTAGAACTGCTTGTCATCGTCACTTGACAATGCTTTTGACTCGACAATGAATTTGATGGACAACAGGATGGCTCATTCATGAGTCATGAGCATTAGCTAGATTCTTCATGACAAAGAATACCGCACTTGGAGCGTAGTACGAACTTTCTACCATAACAAAACTCAACATAACTTCATAGGTTAAGGAACCATTATTCGGCTTACTCATTTACTCCTAACTCAGTTGCCTTATCTTTTATTTGACTCTCTAAGACTAGAACACCTCCAAGTCATTTATATATAAATGTCCTGTTACTATCACTTTGTTATAGTCACAAGTTCACTTCCTTTCTTGTTTCTTTTTCATTCCTGGAGCCCATTTATTCTGAACTTGTGTACAGGCCAGACAACAGTAATGCATGTCAAACTAAATGCACTATAAAGCTAAAGCAGTATAAATGAAGACTACATGACCTATAACTCATTAACCTTTACAGACTAGCCCTCTGTGCCTTAACAACCAGGAGATACAGCGCTTGGGGTGGGAATACAATTCAACAGGCTCAAACTAAACGCACTATAAAGCTAAAGTAGTATAAATGAAGACTACATGGCCTATAACTCATTAACCTTTACAAGACTAGCCCTCTGTGCCTTAACAACCAGGAGATACAGAGCTTGGGGTGAGAATACAATTCAACAGGCTCAAAAATCAAAAGACGCAATATGGCAGGAACTAATTACTCTATATCGGTTATTACAAGCATGTGCAGGGACAGGTCAACTTATCAGAATAGATTATCATTCATCATCACTTTTTACAGAAGAAAGATTGCCAAAAACGCAAGAAAAGACAAGCCCTGAGATTATGAAGTTCCCCCTTCCATTCATATGCGAATGAGAAGAACGCATAAAACACATGCCTTTTCCCCCAAAAGAGAGAATGTTCCCAAGGCCTTCACAGCATTAAGCGACAGTTAATCTCTACGGTAAACCCCACAGACATTCCCTGACACCTATGGGGCAAGTAGCAGCAGCCAGCTTCTTCTAGACAGGTCACAAATCTTAAAAAAAAATACGATTTGCAGCTGACAAGTTCAGATTCAGTGTAATCGCATTAGTTCATGATCGGTTCCAACGACGAACTGCACTTCCTCTCCGAGCAAATTAAGTTTTAGAAAAAAACGAAAAACCTCGACTCCCGATTCCAAACGACAGCAGTCGGCGCGGTACCAGTGCGAGCTACGTCGAAGCTCGCTTAATCAAACAGACGCACACGAATCTCATCTCGGCACTCGTAACAGAAGCGACGAAGATCGGAGTACACGAAGCCAGTCGAGGCCGCCGAAACGAGCTGAATTCAGAGGAGAAGAGCGGGAGAAATGGAGGAACTTCACCTGCCATTTTCGCGTCGCGAGGAACTGGGGAAGCGATTCAGTCGATCTCGGAGAGAGAGAGAGAGAGAGAGAGGCGGTGGAATGTTGTAGAAAAGCTGGTGAGGAGGAGGATGGTGAAGTGAAGCCAAGCGAAGGTTTGATGCCCCACTCGTCAACGCCAACGGCCTTGTTTCTTCCGTTTGATTTGAGGGGCTATTTTGTCTTTACGTCCCAAAAATAGAATTACCGACTCTATAAGGGGTCCCCCGTTAATAAATAAAATTGACCATTTAAGCAAATTAATTATATGTTAAAGATACCCATATTTTTCCGATTAAAAAAAAGAACACCAATATTTCTACGTTTAAGCTCCGTCTATATCGCGCAAGATAAATTATTTTAATTTTTTTTCTCAAAACGGTCATTTATATCACCTACAAGTACAAATGAACGAAAAGAATATTTTCATCGTCCATGGAGAATGAAGACAGATTCCATCGATTATTTATTTCAAATTATGCAAGCAAATTTTTTTAGAAAATTCAAACAATTTATATGGAACAAACGGAGTCTTAATTACTCAACAAAGGCTTCTAAAACAACGTGTCAAATTTCTTTAAGTTGCATCCATTCATTTATTGATATTTATAACTATATTACAACTAGTTAAAAAAACAAATTAACTCCCACTTCTACCCTCAACTAGTAATGAATGGTTTGGGGTTAGGAAGCACCAACTTTCCATATCATGTCATGCCTAACACTCTTTCGACATGTGATCAACACTGATCAACGCTTTAGACATGCTAGTAATACGCGAATTCGGCATCCCAACACGTTATTTCGACATACACGTGATCAATTTTAAGTCATATACCCAACTACCCAAAATTAATATGGCAAGCCGACAAAAAAAAAATCGTGAATCCTAACAAAAAAAAAAGAAAAATTTATTACCGATATTTTTATATATACATGATAATTTATCTTATATATATGAAAATATATATTGAATATATTACGTGTTCCAACATATTATAATTTTTTATTTTTTTGATAAATCACATATTGGCGTGAAGCATTATGTTGTGTCGCATGTTGTGTCAGTGCAACATAAATTCCGGGAGTGCATAAGCTATCAGCCTAAAATTGAAAATTGACTCGGTGATTCCTAGTTTTGAAAAAATTGAACCGATATATTATTGATTGCGCTCAAGAACTTGTTGCTTTTCCTTTTTTAAGCAAAAAAGAAGAAAAAAAATTAACATGAATATTAGAATTACATCTTCAGGTATATAAAAAAAAAATAGCTTTGATCGGTACTTATTAAAGTGTCCCTTTAAAGTGGAGACCATGTCTCAAATCGTAATAAATAAAATACTCTTATTTTCATATTAATTGATGCAAAACCATTTTAGAATTGGTTCAACCGAATCATTTCGGCCATTACAATCTTGAGAACCGAGGACCAAACCGACCCGGTTTGAAGAACAGATTCTTCAAAATCGAACCATACTTGGGCGATTCCTAGGTTGATATGATGATTGCTCACCCCTTCCATTAACACATCTAATTCGCAATGTTGCTCTCGACAAAGTTTAATCTGAATCTTGCTAAAAGAATATCAAAGATCTATGTGTTCCTTTTAGGTTTTGCTGATGCAGTTCGAATTCTGCTTCCCCCATTCTACTTCATTTCATTTGCCCTTGTGTTTTTTATTTTATTTTTTATAATAAGGGAAGAGACAACTATTCTTATCTCTCAAACCCTCTATAAATGTTGGGATTGAGTAGGTATTACTTTTCATTGCCATGATCTATAATTTCGAGGTTGGTGAGCCAGCCACAACAGCCCATCGAAAAGCTAATAGAAGCATAGCTAGCGAGAGAGAATTATTTTATGGACATTTATATATGTAATTTGTGAGATTTTAAAATTTGTGATTTCTAAAGAGAAAATGAGAAATGCCTTGAATTTTAACTCGATATACTACGTCGTTTCAAAACTTTTAATTTTGTTTAATATGACATTTGAATTTTAGGTCAATGAACAAAGTTATCCCTAAAGATGTACCAAAAGTTCAACGATCATATTGAGCAAATTAAAATTTTAAAAGTGATATTATATATTGAGTTAAAGTTTAATGACCAAATTAAGCAAGTTAAAAGTTCGAAAACAATATTATATATTTTGGGCCAAAATTTGGGGACATACCTTTCGGCCCAGGGCCCAAGAGTGCAAGTCCAAGTACCGAGTTTCGGTTCGGGTAAAACCCGTCTGGCTCCCCTGAAGCTCCAGTTCCAGAGAAGCGGCGACACTGTGACAGTCACAGACGGCAAAGAAAATTGAAGAAAGTGACGATCGACGTAACGAGGAAGAAGAAGAAGCAGAAGCAGCGGAAGATAGTGCAGTCCCTCATGTCTCCTCTCGTAGCAAAAGTGAAAAGCTTTCTAGTCAGCTAAGTAATCTGTCGATGTCGTCTCTCCACCGATCCTCGAGCGCCCCGTCGAAGAACGGCCTCCCTTCGCAGGAGCTCCTCGACGATCTCTGCAGGTGCCTACGCGATTCATCACTTCTCTTCGTTGCGTAGTTGGTGCTTCGTTAACCGAGAGAAGAGCGGATAGGATTGTCGTTTCCTTTCGGTTTTGCTAGCCTTCTGGGAGTTGACCTCGGGATACAGAAGTAGGTTTTGGCTGCTTTTCTAGCACGAATTCTGTGAGAGCTCGACCTGTTGAACTTGTTCGTCTGCAGTCGCGAGCGAAATGAGGCCTCGTTTCGATTTCGGAAGTGATAGGGAGTTCATACTTTGAGACAAAATTCGAGTTGGCTGGGTTATTGACTGCGAACCCGTTGGGATTTCGTAGGTGAACGGTGGCTTTTGTTTAATTCACCATGTACAGATAGCGGCTGCAGTTCTTTTGATAGGAATGAACTGTTGAGTTGTAAATCAGGTCTCAAATGAAAATTTGAGCCATGAATATGATTCTTTTCAGGGATTCATCCATCAAGGGGTAATGAATAAATTAGTGAGTCTACCTATAAGTTTGAAGGTGCACAAACAGTTTGGATTAGGGTTATATCATCTAAGGTATTTGAATGTCTTAGAGCTTAGGCATGGTAAGTTTGAAGGAAAAGCAGCTCAATTGTAGTTCTGATCACCTGCACCTATCCTTCCTTCTCCTATAACAAGCTGCAGAAATATGAACTTCAATGGACTGCATTTTATTTATCTATTCGGAAGCATAGTAGTGACTTGCTTATCAGTGACGTCTTTTCCTGTTTTGCTGGCTCTGATTCTTTGTAAATTACTTCTTTGCAGTCGATTTGTTCTGAACGTGCCCAAAGAAGACTTACAGTCATTTGAGAGGATTTTATTTCTTGTGGAATATGCCCATTGGTTCTATGAGGATAACTCAGTGGAGAAGAACCCATCTCTGAAGTCATTGAGTCTGAAAGAGTTCACTGGTTTACGTATCCTACGGAACATTAATTATTCATGCATATTTCACCTGTCAAATCATGGCTGAGTCGATGCTTCCTTTGAATGGAATGGTTGAAATTGCTTGCTTGTCAGTCGTTTGTACTCCTGCTGCCCCTTGTTATCTACTGCGACAGGATGGGGATGAGTTGTGTGTGACCATTAAGAATTCATATTCGTGATTTCGGTGCAAGGAAGCAAGAAGCAAGCAGAAATCAAGCAGGAATATTATGCGAATGACACTAGTTCTTCTTATTTTGGTGTTTCTCCACTCTTGCCTGATATAACTTGCAAATGGACTGTCATTTGTTCTCTATTGGCATTTTGGTCACTAAAGTACAAGTTAGATAGATTGACTCATTCATGTGGATGACAAAGCTCTAAGGGCTTCTTCATTTCAGACCAAATTCTTTATAAGTGATTTTGTTGCGGAATAGGATCAAGGGTGACAAGTGATCTTCTTGATGTTATACTGGCTTGTTAAATGTCACATTTTATTAGTGTTTGGGCCAAGACTTGTGAGATGGTAGTATGGGTGATTTGTTATCAAATCTCTCAATAAAAGTCGGCATACTGTTTTAAGTTTTCTTAGTTTCCCTTTCATTTCTCTTGTTTGTGACAACCTTTTTTGTTTCATTATTATTCTTATAAAGACCTTTTGGTAGTAAATTAGATCACCGTTGTCCTGATCTTTGCGGGGATGGACAGTAAACATCAGATCAATCACTTGCAAGAGTTTTGGAAGAATATGACCTTAGGGCATATTGCAGAGAGTAAGTTCTTTTAGATAATCTAAGCAAGCGAAGGTATCACCTTTTCTTTTCTTTTCTTTTCTTTTTTTTGTATGTGTTTGGGGGAGATTATTTTTTGTGTATCCATATCCCCGTCTTATAACTTGGATTTTTTTAGACCATGAAAGAGACTTGACCGGGCAGTTATTAATCCAGGCGAGTTCTCTTTTCGGGAAGAATCTGTGTATTACTTTGCGGTGGCTACAATTTTTCTCATTTCTATATTCTTTATTTGCTATCCAACATTATCATATAATTAGCCCAGTCTTTTAATTTGGTGTCAACATATAAAACAGTCAGTTACCGTAGTTCCTCAGGAATATTTCAGTGGAATATGAATTTTCCCACTATAAGGGCATTTAGATGGAGATACGCTTAACTCTAAAGGACTAGCTATAATGATTCTGCCACTTCTAAGTTATACCTATGCCTAAATAACTCTTCCTATTTATCACTAGAAAGCCAACATTGATAAGCATTGTTAAATATTGTGTAGCTTGGCTTGGTTTGTATTTTAAACAGACATACACAGTTGCTGATATATTTTCAGTCTGTGGAGAGTAATATTAGTACATTGCCACATTGAACCTTGATATTTTTTTTTTTTGGTAAGGAGAAACCTTGATATTTGTGATGTCTTTTTGTCTAATCATCATTAACTGTTCATTCATTGCGTTTGTCTGATGTAATTAATTTTTCGGGTTCCTGAACTGCTTTGTTATCTGCATAAGTTGGATGAAGTTTTGTCTTGTGGGAAATAAAGTAAATTACTTCTAGTGCCACTTGGAGGTGCATTAAAGGGGCTGGTAAAATGCTGAAATGTTGAAACTACCCAATTACTGAAAAATTTGTGCCTTTGGCATTTGACTTTTCTCTGTTTAGTAGAAGAATTGAAATTGTATAATATCTCAAACTGCAAGTTCGGGCTTCATAAAGTCATAAGGGTTTGAGTTTCATTTCTCTCCCTGTAGTAACAAATGGAGGCTATTAGTGGCTCAAACTTGCAAAAGGCGCAGCAGAGATGTGACGGACCCTTTTATTAAATCAAAATGAGTTACTTTTCTCTTTTACCTTTCCATATGATGTCGTAGAAACAGTTTAGAGCGGCTGCTTTTCTGATCTGGTTATATTTGGACTCTTAGATATGATAGAATGAGAATGGATTATGAGATTTTGAACTATCTCCACATTAACAATTTATTTAGTTCTGCTTATGAATTGGACTCTGATATGTAAGACTACAACTAATGCTGACCCACAGTTAGATCAATCATAATAGATAATCTTTATTTGACCAGTCTAACAAACCTTATTTAATTGGTTGTTCAATCATCTCTACCGGGAAGAAGACTGATACTGCCTTCTTGATGAGTTTTTATTAGTTAGTGACATAATAGGCAAAATGCCTAAGTCGGATCTGTATTATCTGCCAAATTATAATTGTTGATGAAGATAGAAGTTTGTAGGCCATGGCTAATGGTCATCTACAGTCAATCTTTTTAGATTCTGGAACAGATTTGTAATATTTCATGACATCTATAAGAGCTAGCTCTCTCTCTCTCTCTCTCTCTCTCTCTCTCTCTCTCTACACACACACGTGCATGTCTGTGTATGACTGACGCACATATGCACTTGGAAATTCTGGCATTCCAAGACATTGTTCTCCTTATTAGGCTAAGTTTTTAACAGCTGCGAAGTTTTGAGGCCTTATGTTGCTCACATTGATGACATTTTCAAAGACTTCACTTCCTACAAGGTTCGAGTTCCTGTGACTGGTGCAATTATTTTAGATGAAACATACGAACGAGTAAGTTTCCTCTTTTAGTGTTGTTATCTTCAAATGATTCACCTTCTCATACGATCATTCTCTGGACCTTCCTGCCAAGTTGCTTTAAGTTGTCATGATCTTAGTAGCAAGCTCCACGAGTGTGAATTACTATTTCACAAAGTGATTATGTTGACAAACAAGCATATCTAGCTGTCCGTTTTGTCAATTCATGAGTACCCCTACTTTGCTGGTCCTCTTTCTAGAAAGCTTGGTCAGTAAATGATCCATGGTCAGTGGATAAGTTTTCTCATCTTTTTATGGACCGTCTAATTCATGATGCGCAGTTTCTAGTATCCATTCTAATATGATCTTTGTCTATGACAGAAAGCAAGGAAAACAAGAATGTAAATGATTTTGGTGTAACCTATGAAGTTATGATGAATAGTTCAAATATCATGCAGTAATGAACCGTACCATGGGCTTCTAAGTTGCAGAATCTGAAATTAGATGAGCAGGAAACAAGATACCTTGTTAGTCATATTCCAAAGTATTTGCATTATACAACCTATTATTTTATTTGACTTTGCTTTACGGTTACAAAAGAAGAGTTGTCTTTATACTGTTTGGTGGATGCTCAGAGAATGGTTTTTTTCCCTTTACTCCCCTTTTATTTCGTTTTGTGATTTTATGACAAGTAAAGCTCTAACTTTGTAAAACTGTGATAAATTAATCCTTGGCAGTGCTTACTAGTGAAGGGATGGAAAGGAACAAGCTGGAGCTTTCCTCGTGGGAAAAAGAACAAAGACGAGGAAGATCATGCATGTGCCATTAGAGAAGTGAGCTTTTTTCCCTCAGCATCTTGCAGTTTGTTTCTTGTTAATAGAGAAGTTCTTGAAAAATGCGGACGTAAGTTGCAACTAGGGATAGCCTAGGTGTGAGAAAGGGCTTGAAGCACTACTTATTAGAGATAGAGTACTATAGTTCCCCCTTGTTTGAATCGGGAGAGACTGGAAGACCATTCGTATAGTGAAGTGAAAAGGATTTTGTTCTTCGTTTTACTTTCAGGAAAGTGAGTGGGAGGAAACATTTTATCTGAACCTTGGGTTGGCACATAGTAAATGAAGTTTGTTTCTGTTTTAGCAGAAAAATGTTCTGTTTTGTTTGGTACTTAGCGCTGTGTGTTATAACAATTCAGACATGGTTTTGTTTCCATTAAGATACTACAAGTTCGTCAAAGTTCAGTTAGCTGAGTTTGGGGATCTGTACTGAAAGGCTTCTTCATGGCTTTTCTCACTTCTAAGCCACAAGACATTGAATTGCTGTTGACTCGTTCTATTTTATGGCTAATGCAGGTCCTAGAGGAAACAGGTTTTGATGTGACAAACCTTCTTAATAAGGATGAGTATATTGAGATGATATTTGGACAGCAGAGAGTGCGGCTGTATGTTATTGCGGGCGTGAAGGATGATACTGCTTTTGCTCCACTTACTAAAAAAGAGATTAGTGTAATGTCTTCTGTTTGGGCAATCAATTACCCTCTTGAATTTCGAACCTGCATTTGTTAGCATTTACCGTCATGTAGAATGGAGACCGAACAGTTTAATCCTTCTTACGGAACAAATCGACACTGTTTTGTTGCTGAAGCTAAAAATTGAAGACGTGACTTTTTGTCCGGTTTTCCTGAATGAAAGTTTAAATTGCAGTCTCCAATTTTGCGAACTTGTGGTCTTCTTAATTCTGTATTTGCCAGCTTAAGAGTTTATTCATACTCTAATTCGCCACTTTGCTAAAAACATTATGCTGACTGTTAGCTATGTCAATGGTTGGATATAACTTATTGCTCCTGCTATGATATTGGGTTACACGTGAGAAAGGGGAAGGCATGAAAGCTAAGTAAGGGATGAAATGAGTCTAGTTGTGCGTAAATCATTTCTTTCATTTATTTGCAGGAAATTGCATGGCACCGCCTCGATGAGCTTCAGCCTGTAAATGATGCCGTTATATCTCGTAGTATAATTGGGCTCAAGCTATATATGGTGGCTCCCTTCTTGGCGTGCGTGCTTCAACACTTCATTTAACAAGATTTTTGGTTTCAACTTTGGAAATGGCATTTCTGAACCCTCTACATAATTATTTTGTGTTGCAGATCTTTGAAGTCCTGGATTTTCGCACATCAGCCTGCTGCTGCAAGATCTCATATACCTCTTAAAGGTTAATCTCCTTTCTAACTCCTGCTAGTCCTGCGCAGAATAGGACATATTATGTTTCCGCTTTGTGATGTTTGCATCGATGTTTTGTTGGAACCGAGATGTTAAGGGGAGACAATTAATGAAAATAATGTATCAAAGAATGTCTTTGTGTTTTCTTTTCATCTATGCCAAGCCTCAATATATGCCAGTAGAGTGACTTTACCTTTATTTCTCTCAGAGTGGATGGGAAAATATGGTTCCGTGATTTTTTTGTTTATTTGGCCATCAATTAACTCGTGAAGGGTATTTTCTTCATGTATCGGATTATTTAGTATACAAAATAATTATGAATTGATGTTTTAGGGTATTACTAAGTGGTTTAAGGTTATGGGACGTGATAAGCCTTGTTCCCATATTTAATTCCTGCAGAATCCTTGTTCTTGGAGTTCGGGCTACTTCTTTGTTTTGTGTCCTAAATATAATGTCAACTCTATACATAATTTCCATGCTTTTTGATTCTTGCATATTAGATGAGGGAACTTGGATGTGGACGGTCATTCCTTTGATTTAACCCACAAGGATGGCACATAGGAAAGTCGATGATGAGTCTGTGCTTTGTATGTTGTTGGCTTTTCAAGGTCATGGTTTCCCAATCTCTTTTAATAGGGGAATCCTTTTTGAATTTTAGTTTTAATCGGATTCCAGGTTTCCATCTGTCCTGTGACTTTCTCTGTGACAATGTTACATTTTATTTATCAGCTTTCCTCGGCAACATAGGCAGCTGAACAAATTATTCTTCTTGTCCACTGTCTTGGCAGTCACACGGAACTTTGGTGAAACATTTGTCTTCTTCCTTTCTTCAAACTGTGTCCTGAACAAGAGTGAAATGAAATCTGATTGTTCTGACAGTTATCACTTCTGTTCTTGCCATCATCCTTCTCATCTGGATTTGACTTTTGTATGATGAGTCATTCATTGGCTGCGGATTTTACAAGACGAGTTTTGTGTCTGCTAATTTATCTGGGCTGCTTCTAATGGGATTGACCTCTCTCTTCCAGGAATTTGTGTCTGGAAGGCAAAGAATAGTTCTATGGGAAGTAGCTCCACCATACCAGAGCCTCAGCCGAGTAGATCTACCTCTAACGTTCACTCTTCTAACTCAGGCCCTGGGAAAAGTTTCCGACGCTTTAGATTTGATACTGTGGCAATTTTAAGAGCAATGGAAGCTGGCTTCTCTTCTTGACAAAGAAAAAAAAATGCCTTTTCTCGATAGTGTACCTACTTTTTATTTTCGTGTCGCCTTTGGGCTTGCGTTCCCGCTTCTTAACCCTGTCGTGATCTGTCTAGCGTACATTGGTATTGTCATGCAGTGATGTTCGTCACAGCGTCGGTGATGTATGTCTTGTACAGCTAGCATTTGTATAAAGGTATTGATGTTTCTGACTTTCCTCTTCTGTTGTCCATTATCGTATGTATTGCTTTCAGCATATGGTAATCTCTATGGAGTGGTCTCAAAATGGTAACAGGAGATGAGGATAGTAAATGGGTAATAAACGGGTTAAATGGTACAGGTTCCTGAATTTTATTTAGACCGGTGAAGCGGGTACGTTGGGTTGGGTCATATTCTCCTAGAAGAATATTTTAATGGCCACGTTAGCAAATTCCAGTCAAAAGAGATCGAAAAAATTACGTTGAAAAATCGTCAAAATGTTTAGATCTAAATTAGCCAAATTAAAAAACTTGCGAATGAATTGATGTATAATAGGTTTAGCGACTATCTTATAGGATAGTCACATGTATCTAAGTGGGATTCATAGGAGACCCATCAATTTACCGTGGGGGTGCTCAGCCCGATTACGCCCCCGGATCGGAGCCTTAGCACCATCTACTGGACTTGTTAGGGCGAGGATTGGGTCATGGTAGATGATTTCACCCTCACATTGGATTCGAAATTCGAAATTCCGATTTGCTCTTTGGCACAACTATGCCGTTGGGGCAAGTCAATGTCCGTTGTGACCGGGACCATCTTCGAGAGACCTTTTTAGTCCACGAGACCGTTGCATTACGACACTCACGTACAGAACCTTAATGCAAATACTGTGGTCCAAACCTTAAAGATCGCTGGGCGTTTCTCCTTCATTAATGGCGGGTCTTGCGTGGAGAGAGAGAGAGAGAGAGAGAGAGAGAGAGGATCATTGAATTCAAACTATCGGTGGCCTACCAGTGACGGTTACAGGTCCCCTTAACATGCCTTGAAGATCGTCTTTTTTGAACGTTATCACGAGCTCTGATTTAGGGTTTTGTCCGGAGAATTACTATGGAAGTTTTATACCTAATACATTTGTGCCAATTCGATTTTAAACCTTTTAATTATGTCATGAATTTAGTCTTAAACAGTCTCATGTTTTCTAACCGAGTCCATACGGCCAAAATTAACGGGAAGCCGCTCGCCGTCCATGCGGCGTAGGCTGCACACCGACTTAAATATTTTTAAAAAATATATCAATATTTTTATTTTTTCTTTTCTTTTTTCTTTGGACTTGAGGCCGGCGATGTCGCCAGCTCTAGGCGAGGGCCCTGACGCCCTCCAAATCCGGCCTAGTGAGGTCACTGCGGCGAGCCCTCGTTGGTCCGGGAGAGGCCGTCGCAGCCCTCACCCAAATCCGACGAGGGTCACAGGCCCAAAGCCTTGTAAAAAATAATAAAAAAAAGGTAAGGAAAAGAAAAGAAGTAAAAAAATTATTAAAAATTAAAAATTATTCGCGTCGGCGTCTGTGGTGACAAGTAAGGCGGCCGCGTCCACGTCGGTGATTTTTCGGTTAAAATTAATCGGATGAACTCGATTAATAAAATGTGAAAAGATTCTAAGGTTGAATTAACATAATTGAAATGTCATGTTGCCAAGTTTAATATGATTTCCAAAGTTCGTCTTCTAGCTCGAGCATTACGTAATCTTGCCGACCGTTGCCAGCCCCTGCCCCACCTATGTTCGGAGAATCATTTGCCATCATTCGATCCACCTTCTTTGGTCTTGTAAGCTTTGCAAAGAGAGCACGCTCGCAGACGTACCGAATGAACATGAACTGCGGCTATACCAGCTGCCAAGTTTTAATCACGTGAAAATTTGGGCGGCGGGTGGTGGTGGTGGGGTCGGCGGCCACCGTGACATCCACCGCCACAAAAGTCAAATTGGGCCGTACTAAGTACTGTCGGCTTGCATGATGATTGAACAAAAAAAAAAAATTTGAGTTTTCTCTTTAGTGATGGACAGAAAATTAGTAATGTTTAACGCTTATCAAGATGGTTATTTCACAATCTAGATTTGTGCTAAGCCTCCCACGCGCTGCACTATAGACTTGCTGAATCTCAAAAATAAAAGTCAGGCAATTTGTCCTAGTAACACGGGCCGGACTAAATATTCGTGTTTTTATTCTTGGTGAGTTATGTAAATATGAAAAAAAATTATCCAAAAAGTTCTAAACATATTGGATGGCTCCAATTTAATCCTAAATCTTTCAAATCGCCAATCGAGTCCTAAATCTTTTGGCGATTTGTTAATTCGGTCCTCAATCTTTTGGTTGTGTCAATTTGTTCGAACCTTTGGCGATTTGCCAATATAGTCCTTTCCGCCATTGGTCCAAATAATAGATTTAGGACTAACTTGATAATTCTTCAAAATGTTCACGACTAAATTGACACAATTAAAAAATTTAAGACTAAATCGGCGAATCATCAAAAGGTTTAGGATCCAATTATCACAATTAAAAGATTTAGGATTAAATTGATCGTCGTACAATAAGTTTAAAACGTTTTGGATAAATATCCTTATAAATATTTTCGCATTTTGTTCTTATGAACATAATTCATGAATCAAAACGGAAACCCATTAGTCGCGCTCATTCAGGATATGATTCTACAGGTATAGGGAGGGCAATCATTGGGAGTGGATCCAACAAAAATAAACACAAGGCATTAGGGAAAACTTGCTAGTGGCTGGTAACTTGGCATTGAAGAAAAAGCATGAAGCATGACCCACGCTAATCCAAAGGAGTGTTGAACATGAGATTCGAGATCTCCTTTCGGATCCTTGTCCCATGGTCTAGCTACAGTTCAGGTAAGACACCATCCTTATGATCGTCAAAACCATTAGAAAAGGTAACGTCATGTTAACAAAATGGCACAAATAATTTTTGAACTTTGACCAAACGCGATGTGATTCCCGAATTTCTAATTTATTTAATATAGTTCATAAACTTTTGATACATATCCAATTTAGTCTGGACTATATGAAAACGCTTTATGTACTCTATGATCTTATATTAATGGAAGGGTATATTGCAATACGTACCAAAAGTTTAAGAATCCCATTTGAATAAATTAAAAATTCGGAGACCATATTGAATATTAATTAGAAAGCTCAGGGATCACATTGAACAATTAAAAGTTCAAGGACCACATTTCACGTTGGACCAAAATTCAAGAACAATTTGTATCATTATACATATCAGATTCAACAAAAACAACAGATAGCTAGCACTTGAGATAGATATTTAGAGAGAGAATGTGTGTTTTTTTATTTACAAAGTTAAGAACTAACTTTCTCTCATGGTTTTCTCGAAGTTTTATTATAGATTATGAGATAGAGATGTTGTTATTCTTATATTGCTTTGCCTTTTCTTTTTTAAAGTTGGGTTGTTTTTTTTTTTTTTTTTTTTGATACCAGTAGTCTTTATTATCCAAGTAGTCTTTATTATAAAGATATTCAAGAAGATGCTAAGACAAACAATTTGAGGTCAAGCAGATTTGTTGCTGGCTATGCCCCTCATGTGATTGAGGATGTGGCTGAGGTTTCTCTTTGCTGGCCGACCGACCAAATTGACTCATCGTTGATTGCCCATTTTCTTTTGATGGGACCCACTACTCTTCTTTGGCCAGAGAGAGAGAGAGAGAGAGAGCTAGGGTTTGGCCTTATTCGAACCCTAATTAATTCAGATGGTCACTGTTAGCATTTGAACTTAAATATGTAGCTCAACAACCATCCTCATCCTCATCCCCATTTGTCTTGAAAGCCATGTGAATTATTCCTATCTAAGTGTACCACCACAGATCACAAGAGTCTTTTTCTCTGGAAAAAAGCATGGATTTTTATGACTTTGACAGTTCATTTGGCACTTGGGTATTGATTAAAGATAATGGTCAATCTAGTAACTCACCATTGGCTAATCTAGTAACCACTACACAAATAATGCACCCAAGGCCATGACATTAGGGTTTGCCAGAAAGGGCAGAAAGAAAGGCTATTATATTTTTAAACAAGAACAAATTCTACTTCTCTCTCTCCACATATATAGATAGCCAGAACGGGCAAAAGAAAGGCTATTATATTTTTAAATAAATATAAATCCTACTTTTTTTTTTCTCTCTCTCTCTCTCTCTCTCTCTCTCTAGGGTTGATTATGTTACTTAGTATTTTATGGAAGGGTTCGGTCTTGAAAGAACAAGAACATAGGAGATCTCTAGAAGAAACAAGGGTTTACTTAAAAGCTTTGATCAAGAAGAGAGGAAAGAGAAGGAACATAAAACTGTGAAGGCAGAAATTAGAAGAAATGGAGATAGAGTACAAGAATACTGAGTTCTAAAGTCTTGTTATTTGGTCGCCAGAAGCTAAAGTTAATCTACTTTAACTTTTAAGACAATCAAATGCATGACAATTTAAGTCGAATTATTTTCTTCGTATACGTCGTAAGAATAATTGTGATGATACTAGATACTAACATATGCTTACACCCCTCTAAACATTTTGAGAAATTCATATATCATTCTAAACCCTATAGATAAATAAATAAAAAAATGAAAGAAAAAGGGGTTATTTCATTTTTTATCCTTATGTCCAGTGACTCTTAATTTACGCAATGAAGTCTTATTAGTCTAATGTTGAATGTAGTTCTTCCAATTATAGAAGATCGGGAATACCGATCAAATTGATGGTGTCTCATTCTAGCTCAGCAGGATAGAACTCACTTTTATCGTGAAAAAGATTGCATAACGTATTTACGAACAAAAAAAATGTAGGCATATGTCAAGTCACCAATTCAATTGAACTAAAGTTATAGAATTTCTTCGACCAAAAGAAAAGAAGTTATAGTACTTGATTTCCCATAGTAACGGTCACAAGATTCGATCGCACAAATGTCGTAAAAAGGTCAGACTAAAATATTCATTTGATTTCCTCTGTATTGAAATATCTGGAAACTTCTCCCTGCAAAAATACAAATCAAAAGAGGCAAAGTTGCCTGAGAAGTTAAGCTTTGCTTTCACAACACTGCTCCTGCTTCACACAACGCAGAAAATCTTTCACGGTAATCAATACCATCTCTCTTTCTCTCTCTACTGTAATCGATACCATCTCTCTCTCTCTCTCAATCTTTGAAGCCAATGAAATGATGATGAGGTTGATAATGATGTCATCTCATTACTCAATTGCCACTGTGTAATTCTCTCCCTTCTTCTGGGGTGGCTTGGCTTTGGTCCGTCCCAGCTCTCCCAACGTTCACTTCCGCCAAGCCATCTTCAGCCGCCCATTGTGCCACGTGTCGCCTCATCCTTCCCGACAAAGAGTCTAAAAATTCAAAAGCAACTCTTGGAAGAGTGTGCCCAAGATAAAAAAAAGTCATATGGGTCGTGCTAATAATTGTCTGGGCCATGCTAATTAGGGTGGCTAAAAAACAATCATAAAATTTCGTTACTATAAATGTTTCGAGGGTAAATTTCAATTAAAAATTTGAAGTATCATCATTTTTTTGAATAAAAAGTTCGAATTAAATCTTATTTTCAAATAAGGGTAATGCAAAAACATTTTCTTTCTTTACTTTTTAATTTTTTTCTTTTTTCATTTCATTTTTTCTTTTTACCTTTTTTTTTTTCTTTTTCGTTTTTTCTCCCTCCCCCTCCCTTCCCTTGCCATCATTAGGAGGCCACCTTGTCGAGCTACCCTCCGGCATTGGGCAAGGACGAGGGTAGCCTCGCCTAGCCTCACCTAGCCTTGCCAACCTAGGTGAGGGGGCCCTCGCTCGATGCCGGCTCGAGTGAGGGTGTATTTCATCTAGCCCAAGCGAGGAGTGCCCTCGCCCGAGGTTGGTAATGACTAGGGGTGAGCAAAAAATCGTGATCTATCCAAATCGGGCCGGGCCGGGCCGGGCCGTACTCAAACCGGCCGATTTTGGATGGTAACGCGGAAACGGTCCGGATTCCGATTTTATGGGCCAATTTTATGGAGCCGATTCGGTTCTCCGTTTCCGAGAACCATCCAACCAATTGTCGGATGGGTCTTTTATATAATACAAATATATATATTTTTTAGATAACTTTTGCAAATGTTACAATACTTGTTATCTTGCATGTTGAATTTTTCATGTGAAAATGGTACTAAATCATTGTCTACATTGTTATCTTGCATTATTGAAATTTTCCTTCTTCAACCACTAGAGATTGATTCTTTTTCCTTTTTTAATTGATGTTGGTGCTTGGTAGGGCCAGTAGCGAAATCCAACCGGAAACCGGACCAACCGATGGTTCGGTTTTGAGTGGATTCATGAAACGAGCGGATGGTTCAGGTTGCATTTTGTGGAACGGTCTTTAACGGACGGTTCTCGATTCTAGGGTAAAAATCATCCATCCTGGAGCCGATCACCCTTAGTAATGGCTTGGGGAGGGGTGGGGAGAAAAAAGAAAAAAACAAGGAAAGGTAAAAAGAAAAAAGAAAACAATGAAAAGAAATGGCAACAAGAAAAAAAAAACTCAAACAAAGTAAATGATGAAAACGCCATTCGATCAAGTCCTTCTTTGAAATAATTTGAGCACTTTAGAGTTTTATTTAAAATAATGTCCATTTTATGTCCTTATTTGAAAAATGAGGACACTTCCATTTTTCCATATTTCGGGGACTCAGGTTAAATGAGCCTTTGACAATGTTTTACCAAACCATTTTAACACTTCTAAAATTGCTTGAGTGAAAGCTGTGGTATTTAACAAAATAAAATTGGACCGTAATATGTTAAGGAAAACGATTTCCCTCTATTACAAAAAATTATTTTACCTCCATCGCATTATGAAAACATATTCATAATTTCAAAATACCTTCGTTCTTCTCCTTCAATTTGGAGTTGTCCATGATAGAAAGGTAGGAGAGAGAAAGAGAGAGGCGTAATGATGGCAACCTCACCGCCACGGCACTCAAGCAAATGGTCCCTTGGATCACCCAACCTCGAGTCCCCTCATCGGGATCGAGCGAGGGTGGGCGAGCCGCTCGCTAGTGATGCTTGACTCGGGTGAGACGGGTCTCGTAGGGGTAGCTGGACCCTAAGTGAGCCTCATGGGTGGTGCAACCTAAGTGAGATCTCCCTTGGGCTACAATCCCAGGCAAACTCGCCGTGGAGTCACCTGCGCTGCCTTATCGGGTCCCGCAACCTCTAGTTGTGGCGATCTCATTACCTCCGCAGGTGGTATCTCTTTGGTTTCAAAGTTTTTCTCACATTTAGAAAGTTGCTTGGTGGCGTGTAATTTACACATGACAAACAATTTGCTTTCAATGAGAACTTTTCGACTAGAGTCTTTGTCTCAGTGCAAACTCTTGCCTGAAAAGCACATAACACGAAATAAGTTAATGTGCCAAAAAATGCAATTCTTTTAATCAGCTGCTACTAGAGGATCGTTGTCACAAGTAACTTTCATTTTTCTAATCTTAAGAGAGAATTATTTGGAAGGCATGCTCAGAAAATGTTGTTTTTTTCCCCATAAGAAAGTAGCTCATCTTAGATAGATAACTCCCACTTTCATGAAAAAAAAAAACCCTAAGAACTGCATGAACTAGCCAAAATCTGAGTAAGCAGCCCAAACAAGAATGTATTTTGCTCTTGATTGTATAGGAAAATGATTATTTTTTTGCTTTTTTAAGTTTTTGTAGGAGGTTTTCTTGCCAAATTTAAGTTTAGCCACCTAAAAAGTGCCCTAAGAACACCAACAAACAAGACTTCTCGAGCGGAAAAACTAAAAATGATTAGGTGAGCACCCTTTGGAAAGAGCTTGGCTCTTCATTAAAGCTATAATTTCTTTTGATATTTGTGAATAGAATTCAAAGCCCTTCTCTTTTTATTTTTACACTATTTTGGAGCCATTACATCCTGGTGCACAATTGCGAAACGTTTCTTAAACTTTGGCTAAATATACAACGTGGTTCCTAAATTTTTAACTTATCTAATGCGGTCCTTAAACTTGAGCTAAAATATGTAATGTCGCCCTCGAACTTTTAAATTATTGAACGTTGTCTTTAAATTTTTGGTACATATTTTAATTTAATCTCTAAACTGTATGAGATGCTCAATATTGTCCTTAAACTCAAATCATTATTGAATATTTTCATACAGGTTCGAGGATCAAATTAAAAGTTTGAAGATTACATAGGACAAATTAAAAATTTAAAAATCGCATTGCATATAGGATAAAGTTTAAATAACAAATTAAAGATTTAGGGCAAGTCGTGGAGCAGCCGAACTTTGCTTACACAACACTCCTGCTTCACCCGCTCTGCGGAAAATCTTCCACTTTAATCCAAATCTTTGAAGCCATGGATACGATGATGATGTGGACAATGACGTCATTCCAGTATTTCCACTTCACAGCCCGCACTGTCCAATTGTTCCTTCTCCTAGTTCTAGTTGGGGGTGGGGTGTGGCTTTGGCCGGTCCCAGCTCTCCCAACGTTCAGTTCCGCCAAGCCATCTTCAGCCGCCCATTCTGCCACGTGTCGATCATCCTTTCCCCACGAAAGAAGTGGAGAAATTTCAAAAGTTACTTAATTGTCTCATTACAGTTGCTAACGAACCGCTCGCCGGTGGTGTTTTGACTCGGGAGAGATAGATCTCGCCGGGGTTGTTGGACCCTAAGCAATCCTCATGGTGATCGGGCGACCTAAGCGAGATCGGTCGCTACAGCCCCAGGCACGCTCGCCTTGGGCTCACCCCGATCCCGGCGCTACCTCATCGGGGTCCCGCAACCTCTAGTTGTGGCGATCTTGTCACTTCCGTTGGCGATGTCTCTTTGGTTTCAATCTTTTTTTCCCCTCATTGTGGTGTGTGTTTCACATCATATTTGCTTTCAACCAGAACTTTTTGACTTAAAGTCTTAGTCTTAGTGCAAAGTCTTGGCTTTAAAACAATTACACATAATAATGAAGTAAGCTAATGTCTCGAAAGAGGCAAATTTGTTTTTAATCAGCTGCTACCAAAGGATCATTGTCACGAGTAACTTCATTTTTCTAGTCCTATGAGAGGATAATTTGGAAAGTATGCTTAGAAAATGTTGTTTCTTTCCCCCTATAACAAGGAAGCTCATATTAGATAGAGAATTCTCGCGTCCATGAAAAACCCTAATGACCCCAAACAATAGTTTATTTTCCTCTTGATTTTACAGGGAAAATGATTTTTTTATTATTATAAATGTTTGTAGGAGGTTTCCTTGCTATGTTTAGCCAGGATCCGAATGGCCTAACATTGTAATTTCCGTGACACGCGTAATATTACTCAAATCGACCAATCCAAATGAAAATAAATGGTATGATTTTGAGCTACGTTTGAGATTCAAAATTTTTCAAACCCCAAAAAATTTCCGCCCACATTTTTTCCTTCCTTTTCAACATATGACGTGGCTTAAATCGGGCCGTCCATTTTCATTTGGACGGCCCTGATTTGAGTAATGTTATGCATGTCACGAAAATCTCAATGTTAGGCGATTCAAATCCTATTTAGCCACCTAACAAGTATTCTAAAGAACGACGACAAACAAGGCAGTCCTAATTGCAGAAACTACTGGGGGAAGTCCTTTTGGAGAAAACACAAGAGCGAGTTCCGCAGTTCCTGGGCAAAGGAGTCCACGTGAAGACCCTCATCGAAGCGTGGATTGCGACTCATAACCAGCAAAATTGAGAGGAAAAATGATGCCAACGGCCTCTAAATTTTGGCCCAATATGCGATGTCGTTTCTGGATTTTTGACTTATTTCAATGCGGTCATTGAATTTGAGCTCAATATGCAACATTATTTCGTTCAATTTAGTCCTATACTTATATGAAAAAGTTCAATGTTATTCCTGCGAAGGGCCTACACCGGGACATCTTCATATACTTCGGGGCGAAATTAAACTTGTACTAAAAGTTTAGAGATAGCATAGAATAAACTAAAAGTTTAGTTTAGAGATTAAATTGCATGTTAGGATAAAGTTCAAGAATTACACTGAACAAGTTTAAAGTTTAAGGACCATGTTGCGTGTTAAGCCGAAGTGTTCAGGTATCAGACGTGCCACTAGAGAGAAATGGTGTTCATGTTCATCATTTAATGGCTACGGCATGGACACCGAGTGAAAAAACAACGTGAAGGGGCATAGTCTTTAGGGCTCAGGTCTCTGCACTGGCCATTGGCCGCTGCTTGAAGTTGCTGCTGCTGATGATGATGATCAGTGCAGCGTTGTGCAGAGAGCGCCGATGGAGGAGGGATGGAGACTGGACTGAGGCTGGTTGATCATCGTCATCAATGCGGCCAAGTCCCACACAGTTTTCCCATGCCTTTCTCCAACCTGTGATTCGCCCATCCGTCAATCTTGCTCCATCAATTTTCACTGGGGTTCACGACACTTGGGTCTTTAATGACAACCATTAGCGGTTGATCCTCAAAGAACTTTTTCCACAGCCAAAGCTGGTGTGTTTGGCCATGTGACGAGGAGTCTCTTAATTACACATGCCAGGAATTAGCATGTGGTAACTAAAATTCGATTTTGCATGCATGAGCACCTCCTTCGTTTCTTCTTTATGATCCTTACGCGAATTTCGCAAGGAAATCTACATGGGGAGAGGATAAGAATTTGATGCCAAAAGAGTCTCAACAACACACAAAGACAGGGTCCAGCATAAAGCGAAGGCGAGAGATGATGATGACGAGCGGGGAGGTCGCATGGTGAAGTCAAGTTTGGGGGGTCGGTGCAGAAAGCGAAGCGCAACAGAAGATTGTTAATTGGCGTTTTCAGGGGGCAATTTGTAATAAATTACACTTCACGGGATCAAAAATCATAAAAAAGAAAAATAAAAACTCGCAACACCCCCTCGGCTCGGTCATCAACTTCTCTTCACCATGTATATATACCCCCTTCGTCTTCGTCCCCCATACATACCTTCACTTCCCACACACGAGAAAATCTCTCTCTCTCTCTCTCTCTCTCTCTCTCTTTGAGTCGCCAACAACTCCACCATGACGAAGGAAGTGGCGGAGCATGGCTCGTTCCCGGCCAAGGACTACCACGACCCGCCGCCGGCTCCCTTGATAGACCCGGTGGAGCTGGGCAAGTGGTCCTTCTACAGGGCCCTCATCGCCGAGTTCATCGCCACCCTCCTCTTCCTCTACGTCACCGTGCTCACCGTGATTGGGTATCAAAGCCAGACCGACACCAAGAAGCCCGGCGTCGACGCCTGCGGCGGCGTTGGCATCCTCGGGATCGCCTGGGCCTTCGGCGGCATGATCTTCGTCCTCGTCTACTGCACCGCCGGAATCTCAGGTGATCCGTCTCTCTGTTCTTCTTAACCACGTTAGCATATCTCAACCTCTCGAGTCAACTAATCAGTTTCTTTTAAATTTCTGCTCTGACTAGGTGGTCACATCAACCCGGCGGTGACGTTCGGGTTGTTCCTTGCCCGGAAGGTGTCGCTGGTGCGAGCCATACTGTACATGGTGGCTCAGTGCTCGGGGGCCATATGCGGGGTCGCCCTGGTCAAGCTCTTCCAGAAGTCGTACTACGACCAGTACGGTGGCGGGGCCAACGTGCTCGCCGACGGGTACAAGGCCCGCGTCGGGCTGGGCGCGGAGATCATCGGCACGTTCGTGCTGGTCTACACCGTCTTCTCGGCCACCGATCCCAAGAGGAACGCCAGAGACTCCCATGTTCCGGTAATGGATGATGATCCGCACGCGTTTCCGGCCTAATTCCCTAAAAAAAAAAAAAAAAAACCTCAACTTTATCTTGAGTTCCATATTTATTCTCAATCTATTATTTTTGTCTCAGAAAAAATTTTCAAATTTCCATTCAGTTCTAAATCTGCTCTAAACTTTAGGTTCAGTCCAAATTTGTCTTGAACTTTTTTTTTTATCTAAAAAAAAAAACCCAAACTTTAAATTCAATCCAAAATTCGCCTTGATTTATCTAAAAAATTCACAAATTTATAATTTACTTTTAAATTTACTCTCCTAACTTTTTCACATTTATAAAAAAATTCACATCGGCACAATAATAAAGCAATAGCTACGAATCAACGCTGCATTTTCAATGAATATGAAAATTAAAGATGACTAACTATGACTTTTGAATAGAGGGCTAATGGTAGTATATTTGAGATTAAAGTAAAATTAGTGATTTTTCTCTTAGAAAAAGAATATTCAAGGTAGATTTGAAACTAAACCTAAATTTCCATTCAGTTCTAAATCTGCTCCAAACTTTAGGTTCAGTCCAAATTTATCTTGAATTTTTTTTTGTCTCGAAAAAAACCCCAAACTTTAGATTCAATCCAAAATTCTCCCTGATTTATCTAAAATATTCACAAAATTTTAATTTATTTGTAAATTTACTCTGTGATCCAGTCCTAACTTTTTCATAGTTAAAAAAAAAAAATTCACATCGGCACAATAATAAAGTGACAGGTACAAATCAATGCTGCATTTTCAATGAATATGAAAATTAAAGATAACTAACTATGACTTTTGGATAGAGGGCTAATGCGAGTATATTTGAGATTAAAGTAAAATTAGTGATTTTTCTCTTAGAAAAAGAATATTCAAGGTATATTTGAAATTAAACTTAAAGTTTAGAGTTTTTCTGAAACAAAATAAAGTTGAAGATAGATTTGGGTTTGGATTGAAAGTTTGAGTTTTTTTTTAGATAAAAGTAGTTTAAAATAGATTTGATACTGGACATAAAGTGAAGATTTTTCTTAGATAAAAAATTCGCAATAAATTAAAAATTAAATTAAAAATTAACCTTTTTTTTTTATAAAGGAATTAGGCGCAGGTTTCCTTTAAAACTGGTCTCTGTTTCTTGAATTATTGTTATGGGAGTCACGCAAGAACAGATGCATATCATTGCTCTTCGCTGGCTCTGCAGGGAAGGAAATGGGCCATGCTGGTTTGTCTCACCTTTTTTACGTTTGTGTGGATGATATTATTGAGCTTAGTAGGGTCAAGACTCAAGAGTCACGTAACTTTTGTCCTCTTCTTTAAAGAAAAAAAGTTAGATTCCGCCTGTTTCCCTTCACTCGCAACCACTGAGGTGCCTTTGGACATCTTTTCTTGACTAGAAACAGTTGTTTCTTAAGTGTAATAACTTCATGTGCATGCATGCGCTGTCGTTTTCCCATGTCGGCAAAGTTAAGAGGGAATTTTTTAGCTTCGTCTCTCATTTCTCCCATGTCGAAGTTGGCATCTTCTTACATTTTAATTTCTCCAATTGCTTATCTTTGCTCTGAGGGACACAGAGTATATTAGAGTTCCTAATGCATGACTTTTCTTTGGAATGAATCTTGCAAAAAGGTCTTGGCGCCTCTGCCGATCGGGTTCGCGGTGTTCATGGTTCACTTGGCCACGATTCCCATCACTGGAACCGGTATCAACCCGGCGAGAAGCCTCGGCGCTGCTGTCATCTACAACAAGGATAAGGCCTGGGATGATCAGGTTAATTTAATTCATTGCGCTCTCATCACCTCTTTCTGTTTTTATCCCCATTTCAGTACAGCTTGCCGATGATGTCGTTCTTGGTTTTTTGTTGGGTCTCAGTGGATCTTCTGGGTAGGACCGTTCATTGGGGCAGCCATTGCAGCTTTCTACTACCAGTTCATATTGAGGGCAGGAGCAGTCAAGGCCCTCGGATCATTCAGGAGCAACGCTTAGTCTGTTTTCACAGCTTATTAAATTGGCCCTCCTCCTACCATTTGTTCTCAGGTGAGGGAAAACAAAAGGACAAAAGATGTGGAAGCTGTAGAGCGATGGAAAATTCTTGTGTTGTGTTGAGGGAGGGAGGGGGGGAACATGTGTCTGTGTCTTTGTCCTTTGTATGCCGTGCGCAACATTCATAAGTGAATTCTCTCTTCCGTTTCGTTGTTACCTTCTGCTGGTGCTCTCTCCCTTATTCTTCACCTTCTTGTTAGATCTCCTCTTGGGTGCATATCTTCTTTGTTCGTTTCGAATGGCAAAGAGGAGTTCAAAACCCTCAAAAGTCTCTCTCTCTTTTTTTTTTTTTTTCTTTTTCTCTTAAGTTTGTCTTCAATGTGGAGAAATCAGTTGAATTCGTCTTTGCTTCTTTCTTGCCTCTCCGTTCTTTTAAGTAGACATGTCGAAATAGGATATAAACTTATTTTTTAACCCGTATATGATAGGGTGAGTTGTTTTATATGCTAGACACATTGATTAAATGAGTTTGAATATAATATGAATCTTAAATAGGTCACAAATGGATTTATTATTTAGACCTAATCTACTTTTACGACTCTTTCTTCATTCTTTTTGGCATTTACTCGATCTTGCGCTTACTCACTCACTCACTACACACTCTCACCTTAGTTTGGGTATGAGTTTTTCCGAATGGGATTAAATATAAAAGTATCTTAGAAACATGAGTGGAGTCGGATATTTGCTTTGCATGGGTCAGGTTGGCACGAGTCACTAGATGTGCACCGCAATAGATGGGTCATGAACGGATTAAATGGGTTTATTTGGATTGAGTGTTGGGTCACTAATGTGCATTGCAATAAATGCGTTTATTTGGGTCGGACCACTTATGATACAATCTAAACTCAACCTGACTCACCCCGTTTGACGGGCTAAGGACAAAGGCCAGAGAACTTTCCAAGGAAAGAAGTCTGCGATATCACTTGTTTTCATGTCGACGGCATGGGTATATTCACCACGGCATGGGTATATTCACCATGTATCTATGAAAACATATGGGCGTCGCTTTCAGTGTTTGAATATGCAAAGTTAAGTCATTCTTTTTACACGACAAGCATGTGTCCGTACGTTTCCATTATGAAATTTTCATGTAGTCTGCTCTAGGTAGCGCCATTAATTAATAAAATGTGAATCCTTTTTGTCCGTTTATAGTGTTGACGACTTTAATGAAGGCGTGCATAACCTAATCTTTTTGCCTCGAATTGGAAATTCTGTGGAAGTCTTCACGAGCTCAGCTGTTGGATGATGCCATCTAGGGTTTTATAAACAAGTTCGGACGGTGGGATGCCATTGGTTCCCTTCCTTAACGTAGTGTTATTATGGTCCGAAAACGAGCACGCTTCCTGCTTGCTGAGTCAATGCGGCAAGGTACCTAAAATTTGAAAATAAGTTTTATGGTGCAAGGCTTAAATTCGTAATCAAAGCATACATCAACCTCGTAAGCAGAAAGTTCCGTGGTAAGATAAGTAGTCGGAGTAAGGAAATTCGAAGAAAGACAGAGACGAAAAAAAAAAAAAAAAAGCGAATATGGCGTTGGCTTTGAGGCATGTGATCGCTTTCCTAAAATCAACTATTGACCCCATTGCAGCACATTCGGGAATTCGAGTCGAATATTTGGTGGCGAATAGACTGATTTGGCTTTGGAATTATGTGCATGCCTCCATAATAAATTCCATTTGCCTCTATATGGTTGAGCGTTTTTAATCAGGAAATATATGGCCTCAAGCACAATGTTTTCTTGTGGCTACTTGTGTTGCCACTACAAGAACATCATCATAATCGAAAAATGGATTCACCTCTACATAATACAAGATCAGTTTGATGGCTTCTTATAAAAGATCTTTTAAAACAACTGATATTTCACATTAGTAACTACTAAAATTACCATATAACTTATACATTTGTTAATTAATAGGTGATTGATTTGCTAGGTGAGTGCTAACATGATAGATTTTCCACGCTAAAAAGAAGCAAACATGGTTGGGCCAATAGGCCCATGAGGAAATGGGCCTTCGGCCCGAAACAATTCTAGCCCAAACTATTGGCAATTGCTTGCACAAAGGGCTCATCCTTGAAAATAAACCGTAGAAGCTCTCTTTCCAACCCTCCTAAGTACAAGGCATATGTTAATTGCACCCCCATGGTCGCCATGTCATAGATGTTGATTAAGTTCTTAACCCGATCGAGCATTTTTCTACCAATTTTGTGCTAGCAATTTCGGCAAGAAAGTAGAAGGACCACTATCATTGTACATAGAAATCACATGTAATAGGTTGAAATTCAACTCAAAACTTTATATTATGTTTTGTAATGTTAATTCCATTAATTTAATCTTCACGCTTGGGTAAATAGTTGTTAAATTAGGATATGATGGGTATGCCATTTAAAGTGAAAAGTACCAAAAGCATCATGAATTTATTGTATTGATATTCATTTAGTCCTAAATTTTTCAACTTGACTAATTTAGTCATAAACCTTGTGATGATTTGTCTATATTGTATATCCGGCTAATGTTGGCCGAAAATCGTTAACATGGACGCTGCGAGCACAAATGTTACAATTTTTTTTTTTTTATTTTCTTCTCTTCTCTAGAATTTTTTTTACAACTCTAGTTGGCGACAATGTCGGCCGACCATCGTGAGTCTTGCCCATCCATGGGGAGGCCGACCTCATAAGATTTGGCAAGGGTGAGGTTCCACCAGAGAGATATAATGAGTTCGAGCCTTGTCCAGCCATCATGAGGTCAACCTCACTAGGGATGGGGTGAGGTCAACCTTGCTGCCCCTCGTCTCTAGTAGATCAACGGCCATCGCCGAGGCCCGGGGACGGATAGAGGAAGAAGGGAAAAAAATAAAAATAAGTAAATAAATAAAATTGGAAGTAAAGTTAGAGTATTGTTCAAAATTGTCCATATTACCGCCGGCTATGCTACGTTGAACGGTTGACATCCATGTCGGTGATTTCCGATCAAAATTGGCTGAATGGACTCAATTGGTAAAACGTGAGAATGTTTAGTATTCAATTGTCACAATTAAAAAAGTTTATAATTGAATTGAGAAAAATACAATATGTTTATGGCTCTTTGGCCAATTTTCCCTATCAATAACTCTTACCTTTTTTTTTTTTTTTGGGGGTAAGGTCACCAATAACTCTTACTTCATCATTGGACTTTCCAAAAAATCTATCTTTTATTCTTTGGCTTTTTCCTCGCCGCCCCTCTAATCAATCGAAGTTCTTGTCCCATTTAATTGTCTTTCTCCCCTCAAAACATTTTCAAAGTAAACACGCTCTTCAAAATTCACGTCATAAAGTCTCCCAAACTTCTCTGTTCAGCTTTGTGTTTGACACCGAGCAGATCATGGCCAAGTTTCTCCGCTCGATACTCTTCTCCTCAATCATTCTTCTAGGCGCGGCGCCCGCTCCTTCTTCTTCGCCATCCCCACCAGCCCTGTTATCTGTGACGGAACCACTGCGATCAAGCGTGCAAACCACACCGGCCCCGTTATTTGTGGCGGAACCGCTGCAATCAACCGCACAAACCCCTCCTGCTCCGTCGCCGGGGGAATTTTTTCTTCGGACATGCGGAGAAGGTGAGAAGTCCAGAGTTAGATGTTGAGACGAATGGCTTCTCAAGTGGACTCGATGGGAAGCAAAAGGCAGGGCTGGTGCTGATGCTGTTGGGTGGTTCTGGCCTTTTAGTTTATGGAGGGTGGATGTTGTATCAGAAAGCTAGACCACTGAGCTCAAGGCGGACGAGGCTCGGGCCTCTTGGTCAGCCAAGAAAGTTATGGATGGGATAAGTATGGCATTACCATAAGATTCCTTTAATTATACAGATAATTTTGTTATGACATATGAGACATATAGTTTTTGAGTTCCTAATTGCAAACTTGGTTGGGAAGATAATGTTGTTCTTAGTTTAATTCAATTTAGTTTGTTATCGTAAGAGTTTGCTTATTAAAATAGTCTAATGTTACTTTATCTCGTAATTTTCTTAGCAATAATGCAGGACATACATTGACATGACACATTTCTATGAAAGACCCAGGAAAAAAAAATTAAGAGGCTAACATTGCTATTATGAATTGATCAATCCGATGTGAGGGTGCACCCTTATTTAATATAAGGGTGGACTAATCAAGGTGCACAAAAAGGTAAGGCAGTTTTTCTTTTCATATAATGAGATAAGAGATACTAGTTCATCTGAAATTTTTGTTCGCGTTTTTAATAATTATAAAATAGGTCATGTCCAACATACGTTAATGGTATCGCGTCGAATCGTGCCACTTTGATTAGTTTTAACCGGTGGATATTTATTCTGGCCATATAACGTGAGGCTGAATCGGTCCGATTTATTTGATTTAACGCTTTTATAGATCTATTTGACGTGAAAATTGTATGCACATATATATCTTCTAATTTCTCGAGCCGCACATGAAAGCAACTTACTCTATGATTTTTATTATGATAAGTTATCGTTATCAAGAGTTATAGTAATTATGGTTATAGGTCATTATTGCATAACCGATAATTTCGAATTTCGGGATTTGTTCCAAATATTAAATAACTTGATTTATAATAATGAGATTCCTTTTTATTTTTTACTTTGCATATAAAGCAATAAATTACGAAAATAAATAATTAGCGCTTAGACACGACCACCACCGCTGTATATGAAAATGATGTTAGACAAACCTTAATTGTTTGGCGTAACCAAACATTGTTTTTCGTTGAGTAACGTTTAATAAACTAAGAATTAATTTTAACGATTTTATGTTTTATAGATAAAAAATAAATAAATTCTAGCCACACCTTGTAAGTGAAGTGAGTGCAATTATATTGTTGGATACAATGCCCTTACTAAATGTGCGTTTAGTTCAGCTTTTCCAAGGTGCTTTGAAACTCTAAAGCCCATTTTGAAAAATACGAAGTGTTTGATTCAGCTTTTGATTCAGTATTTAGCCGAACGCTGGCATTGGGAAAATTGAAAGCACAAGACAGGTAGGGACCTTCCTTGGGCTTTCAGCATTTTCGGAATGCCGAAACATCCATTAATGAAAATTCCCTAGTTGCCATTTTCGCCCTCAAAAATTTATTAAAAGTCCACATCTACCCCCTTTAAAAGCCCTATTCTTCTCCATTGAAGAAGCCTTCCGGCCTTTGCTGCTCGACTCTGCTCGTTCCTGCTCGATACTTGGCTCTCCCTCTCTCCTGCTCGACTGCTTGTTCTTGCTTCGCTCTCCCTTGCTCGTCTCAATTTTTGCATCTCTCTCTCTCTGCCTCTCTTTTCTCCGGTTGGATATGCTTTTGATTGCTTGGATTCGTGCTTAAATTTGAGCCAAATTGGATAAACCTAGTGGTTTGAAAAGTTACTTCGGATCTTCTAAACTCTCTGGTATGCTTAATGGTGAGGGGGAAAAGTTTGAGGCAAGGGACACTATTTTTCCTTTGCCTTTTGAGCTAAAGTCTTTTGCAGTTCCTCAAGGCCCTTTGAAAAAGTTGAACCAAACACAACTTAAATAATAGTTGAGTAACGAATCGATGATCTTTTTCATGTAACGATGTATGTGGGTTAAGGCTAACTTCCTTATTTACTTTTTATCATACTATATTAGGTTCGCCCAATTCTTGCTGGCCACAATAGAAAAAAGTAATGAAAAAAATTAAAGGAAAGAAAAAATATATACAATTAACAATAAAGTTTGGACGAAATTGATCGGAATATTTGATCTTTTAAATTGTCATGATTACTTTAGATTCTTATTTGAAACAAGATTTACTTTAAGTCCTCTTTTGCGAAATGAAGTGCCCAATACTCAAATAAATCCCAAACTTTAGCATATGTCCCAATTATATCTATAACTTTTTTTATCTCATAAAGAATCCTAATATGTCCCAATTATATCTATAACTTTTTTGTCTCATAAAGAATCCTAACTTTTATTTTTGTCTTAATTTTACTGGCCTAATACACAAAATATAAAACATCAACTTTAGCATCTATCATAACTATATCAAATTTTTTGATCTCACAAAAAATCTCCAATTTTTACTTTTATCCAAATTCTACTACCGTTATCCTTCCGTCCATAATCATCGTTAGTCAATCCGGTGACATTTTCACGTCATTAATGAATTATATCTAAGCAAAATTGACTTGAGAAAAACTCTCACTTTCTTTCCCCTTTAGATAGAAGGCACTCAATAGCCAAAAGATGGCGCATTTGGATTCTCCTATGTACTTAATAGCCAAAAGAATGGCTAGATGTGATTATTTAGACGAATGAGCTCAAATCTCGTTTTTTCACACTGTTGTTTTCGAATTTCAATATTCATTGATAAGTTTGGCGATAAAATTCGAGTCGTAGGATTAACTAATGGCCATTATGAACGGAAGGATAACGGTAGAATTGAGAGAGAAGTTAAAGTTCAAATTTTTTGAGATAAATATTTGAAAAATTTTTAAATCTGATAAGTAGTAAGATTTTTATTAGATAAAAAATTGATACAATTGAGATATATGTAAAGTTGAAATATTTTTGGGTATTAGGCCAAAAATGAAAGTACTTCACTAAAGACTTATATTTGAAATTTTTTTCGTTAAAAATAAATATATGGCCATCTAATTTCTTTCTATTTTGCCGTATCGTCGTATCTTAGAGGTAACATGTGAAGTTTCTCAAGCGTCGCGATCAGTCTTCGAATTGAATCTAGACCGAACCTGATTCTTCAGGTACTTCTGTCTCTGTCTCTCTCTCTCTGCGGCGTCTGTTTCTCAGTCGCGTCTGTTGGTGACGGAACTTTAACCCCGTCGTCGTTCCCGGTTCGGGGTTTGCTTTCAACCGTCCAGCCTTAGACCTTTGGTGAACTCTGGATCAGGGCCACTTCTCGCTTGAACACACGATTCACATCGAAGGATCTCTGTTATAGGTTGATTCATCTGTTGGGTTTGCTGTTTTCGGTTGGAAAAGTGATTTTTTTTTACTCCTTTTTGCATAATTTAGTCGGGAGATGTTGGTAACTGAACTGGGTGTTTTCGCGATAGCTTCTTGAGGTTTGGGGTTGGATCTGCGCTTGTGATCGGTCCCGTAGGAGGTGCTCAATGCTTAAGAAGTTGTTCAATCATGTGTCGGCAAAATTCCCGGCCGTTTTCTCGTTGCTCCGTGCCATTGCATAGTATAGACGGTCTCTGTCTAATTTTTTGGTTCTGTGGTATCAACCAGCAATCGCGGTACATGGCGGCTTGAGGACATTTACAGGAATTCAATGATGATTTCACGCCGGAAATAGCAAACTGATAACTTTTTCCTTGTCGTTGGTTCAAATCCCTGTCCCCCCCTTGGCCTTAAGAAACCATGGTTGGTCTGTGACTTAGGTTGGGCAGTGCAATGGCGTAGGATAATCCGGGGTCTACTCCCGCTAGCACTGTGCTGCGGCTGCAGTGACAGACTTGCTCAAAATGAGCACTGTAACGGGTGTGGAGCTCCTATAGCAATGCCCAAGGAGTTGCCGGCTTTGGTTGCCCCTTTCCACTGTTTTTAATGATAAAAAAAGATTTGGGCTTTGAGCGGGACAATATCAAAGAGATTCATGGATGGAGAGGCAATTTGTCAAGTCATTGTGTCAATCGTCATGTGTGTTCGATTGTTTCTCGACCTTTTACTACTCTTTTGCAATAATTTCGTTTTGGATTTTGTCAAAGTCATTTGTGTCAAATGTCATGTGTGTTTGATTGTTTCTCGACCTTTTATTATATTTCTTTGCCTCTTTTGCAATAATTTCGTTTTGGATTCCTATATGGTAATATTGCTATATGTATTTGCTTCTTCAGTCATAATGACTAGTTGTTTTTTCTCAACAGTTTCAAAGTTTTCGTTGCTGAGTTGGCAATTTTAATTCATTGTTTGCTGCCACTAGTGTGGTGCAGAGTTTACTCATTTCAAATTCTTCTGCTAAGTGGTACAATGTTATTTTCAATCTCCATTGGCTCATTACGTTTCCCACCAAAGTATTTGCTTGCCGGAATCTTCATATACCCTTTGAACTTCATTTTTTGAATGGCTTACTGAAGTCCTGAGTTTGCTGCAGTAACGAGCAAAATCCTTTAAATAACAGTGAGTGCTAATTCACAGTAATTTGTAGCAGTTCTTTTTGACTTACTTTTTGTGAAAACTTCAGCACCCATGGAAGCCAACAGGAGACAACCGAATGGAATTCAGTTGCTTCTTGCTGCAGAACAAGAGGCACAGCGCATTGTCAATGCTGCCAGAGAGGGTAACTTGTCTCTAAATCTGCTTATTGGTTTCTTAGTTTCATAGCATTTCCATTTTTTTACTTGAACGAAGTTTGTCTACATACTATATTACACGTTAGATCTGCCATCTATCACAGACTTGTACCAATGCATTTACTTTTGTCTTGACTAGCATGATCTGGTGCTAGTTGTTCTCTCTGGAGAATTAGTACTATTCACAAGGTTGTGTAAATGGTCATTAAGATCTTGAGAGTGGACCTAATAGTAGATGATAGGATAAGAATTATCATGGTAAACCAGATACAAGACTAATTATAGACACATCTAATCCCTTTCTCTATGAAGAGGAAGCCTATTTTTAGGTAGGTAAACCATTGGGCCATAACATGCCCCACCAACCTCTCGGACAAGGGAAACGCGAGCAAATCTCAGGTGGTTGTGGTCCAAATATGGAGTTTTGTGACTTCTGGGAGTGAAGATTTAAATCTATCTCATGCTTCTAATTCACACTCACCACCTAGTTTTCAAACACGTAGTCGAAGCATATCCAGTCCTTGTATGATTCTTGCGTTTTTTTTTTGGTCGAACAGGCCTTGTATGATTGATTTGGCTTTGGCCTGTGTTTTCTTGCAGAAAACTCCAAAGGAATTTAAAAAAAAAAAACTGACGAATGAAAAAGGATGAAGGGCACGTGTCCTTACATCCGAGCGAGGTCACTGTACTTGGGTACAGTTCCTCAGACAGTTATCCTGCGCCCCACGATGATTGTCTGTGGAGCAGTAAATTACTATTAGTATATGCGAATGTTTCTTACTATCATGCACTGGACTTTGATTTAACATAATAAACATGTAAAATCACTTCATAAGCTGTTACTTGTTCTTAGTAATTGCTTGTTGCTGGATTGGTATAAATAGACTCTCAACTGGTTCTTTACAGCGAAAATGGCTCGGCTAAGGCAAGCCAAGGAAGAAGCAGAGAAGGAGATTGCTGCTTTTCGTGCTCAAATGGAGGCTGAGTTTCAGAGAAAGGTTGCAGAGGTAAGAATAGGAAAGAAATCAAATTAGATTTAAGGAAAATCTCCATCTAGTATCCTAATTTGGTATTGCCGTTTGTGGAGTGGAGACGCATGTAATTGGAAGCTCAAAATGACAAAACTTTGCAGCCCTGTAATACTCGAATAGTGTAATTCAATTGGGATTGGTTGCTTTCTGTAAATTCAGCGAGTCTTTGTACTTCATAAATTTATGATGGTAGTCATGTGGTTCCATCTGATGACTATTCTGGGGCCACGAGGACTCCAGATGCACAGTACTTCTGTAAGCATGTATGTTATAGTCTTGTAGGGAAATTTAAGTTGGTTTCTTGGGTCATGAAAATTTAGGATAAAGAAATGTCTGTTGGAACCAAATAATAGCAGTGAACTGCTTGAGTGCTCATGCTTGTGCAGATCTCATGCCTTGCACTTGTTCAAACTATCAGATATTCATCATAAAGTCTTATCTTGGCAACCTCTGCAGCTTTGCCGAAGACATTAACAACCATTGTAATGCAGCATAAACTAGATCTCAGAAATTTTATCATCTCTAAATTCAGGAGCTTGTATTGTCTTTTCTTTGTAATTGCTTGAAGTAGGCTGATCCGTATTGATTAATAAGTCTTGTCTCCATTCCCATGTGTGCCAACCAAGCAGAGTAGTGGAGATTCCGGTGCTAACGTCAAGCGGCTCGAGCAAGAAACGGAAGCGAAGATTGCACATCTGAAGACGGAGGCCACAAGAATATCTGAGGATGTCGTGCAGATGCTGTTGAAGCAAGTGACCACTGTGAAGAACTAGGGGCGTCGGTGTAAGTGAAAAGCGGGAAATTGCTTGAGGGCGCCTTTTCCGTGTTTGCCTATTCTGATCGGCGCTCTTGCTGGGTATAACGATTTCTTTCTTCTTCTTCTTCCTTCTTTTTATTTTTTTAATTCCTTTTTTTTTTAAAATTTTCTGATGGGTGTAACTAGTCCTGTGCTGTGCTGTGAATCTAGGCTTTTTCTGGATACAAATGGTGAATCGTGTTCTATTCAAGAAGTGATTACTCTTCTTTTGTTGTCTGTCAAAAGAAAAGTTTCATATTCTTAAAAGGAGATGTCAGTGGTGAACCTTTCTCTGATCTACATAAAGCTCGAGTCCAGTTTTGGTGCAACTTCACTAAAGAATGTAAAAGATGTCTTTGGGGGGCAACTCCATCCAATGCATGCTTCTACTTTGCAGCTGGACAAAGCAAATCTGGTCAGATCACCATTTGAACATAGATGTTGATATCTAATTTTGTCGATCTTGTATTTTTTTTTTTCCTGTTAAAAGGAATGGGGGCAAATTAGGTTAATATACATTTTCCATTTGTTGTGGCGAAATAAGAAAAAAAAAAAAGAAAGAAAGAGGGGACCAAAAGCAGGCTCATGGGCCTGCCCAACTGAGCCAGCCCAAGGGGGCCTCTTTTCTCCACAAGGTTGGCCCGTTTCCCTTTCTTTTCCCACGGACTCAGGTATGGTTTTGAGAGGGGAAGAGTCCACCGAAGACAAAAAAAGAGCGGAAATTTTGGGCATAAAAAGGAGGCAAGTGGGCTCGGTTGAGGGTGGCTAGTTCTCGGTTTTGAAAGAAAAAACAGCAGAGAGTGAGGGAGGCCACTCCAGCGGTCAACGCAGAAAAACCAGAGAGGGCGGGTCTCGGTTCTGACCGAGGACCAAGCTGCCGTGCGTCGGTCGCCGTCAAGGATCCGGCGACGGCTTGTGTTCCCGGCTAGCTTCCTGGTTTCGTGAGTGGCGGAGCAAAGGACGTCTCGGGTGCAGACGTACTGGGAGGAGGAAAGAAGAAGAAGAGTGGGAGTCTGACTAAATAGAATAGCAAGTCTGGGCTTGGGTTGGTCTAAGTGGAAAGAATTCGGTCTGGGCTGGCTGCTTTGGGGGTTTCGACTTTAGTCTGGACTGGGCTCATCGATTGAAGCCCAGTCTGTGTGGGGACCTAGTCCCCGGGGCCCGGTCTGTGGAAGCCTGAGTCCAGTCCAGCTCGGGCCGGGTTTTGGACCCAACCCGGATCCTTTTTATTATTAAAATGATAAAAAAGGGTAAAAAAATGCAATAAATAAATAAATAAATAACAATGGAAAAATAGGAAATGGATAGGAAAATGTCTATGCTTGCCTATTTTGTCTAATTAGCCTTTTATGTGCTTGGTTATTCATTATTTACCATGTTTAATTCGCATGTGAATGTTCGGATGATTTGATTCGCGATGCATGTCTCGAGCGGTTAGATTGGCATGGTAATTAAGGTTTAAATGAGGAATATCCGATTTATCTTTTAATTGACTGAACTTTGTTAATTATTCGCTTCGAGTGAATACATGTTTTAAATGCTCGAATGCATGGAATCGATACTCCAACGTGACGATCGAAGGAGACGTTCATAGAGATGATGGCCCATTAGGGTTTGATGATGGTGGTCGGCCGATGTCCATTTCGGTCCGATTCTTCTACATCCGATCATGTCTCGAACTTCATATTTGGGATTGTAACTAAAATTGATTGATTTGTATGTCTACATTCCAATCAGTAGTTAGCAGCTTTCCATACTTGAGTGATTATTTATAGCACTGCATTTCAATAAATTGTATGTTATTCGCTTTCCTAGTGTTAGGGTAAGGATTAAGCTAGGCAATTGCACGAAAATGAAAAAAACTATTATACATGATCATCTAGAACTAATTAGATACCTAATAAGCTTTGAATGATAAGCAGAATATGTGGTCACTAAATATCAACTAGTCGTACGAAAGTATGCTAATTAACTAATTAGCGTAAATCAGTCTCCAAATTAAATGCTATGATTGCGTATGAATCAAGATAACACTTCGATTGATTTCTAGCCGATTCCAAAAGTTAATAGCGACTCCTAGTAATGATTCGATTGCTAATCATGAAAACAAATCCAACGTCACGCAAGAGTTAACACCTAGACTGATAGACAATACCTCTAAATCAGCTTGATCCTCGAAAGGGGAAAAGCAGGTCACGACAATAGACAGTAACCTTGCTAAGATACCAAGATTCGACATTTTGCTAATAAAAAAAAAAATTAGTCAACAAAGATTTCCTACCCTCAGTGTCTAGTTCCCCGGCGCCTCCACTTTTGGCCAACACGCTCTGGCTCACTCGGGAAGTCCAGAAAGGTTCTCTTCCAAGGATGAAGCCGAGTCCCTCAAGCATCATAGAAGAAGCAGCAAGCGTGTTAAAGACTTTTGCAAGGTGGGGTAAGTGAGATCAAATAAAGTTGCACGAGGAGCAGCCCATTCCAGATCACTGGATACCCCCCGCCAAGAAATGCTCTAAATTGAAAGTAGATGCTTCGTGGTGCTGTGATACCAAAAGTTCGACTGCCAGAATCCATCGAGATCAAAAGGTGCCATTTTTGCTGTGATACCAAAGAAGCCGCAGTTGCGACTGCCAGAATCCATCGAGACCATAAAGGTGCCATCTTTGCTGGTTTCGCATCGAGCTTCCACGCTCCATCGGCACAGAATGCTGAAACCCCAGCTATTAGAGAAGGGCTTTTGAGCTTGAGGAAGACTCTGAAAACTACAGAGGAGGAGAGAGAGAGAGAGAATGCAAATTACAGGGATAAAGTAGTTCTAAAGATATTGTTAGAAATTGACTATTTGTTGTGTTGCCGGTGAATCTTGGGCCGAGAAGAAGCACCATGGCTTGCAAAAGCTGTGGTGGACGACTGCAATATTCGCTGGCCCGCCTTAAAGAAGTCTCGTTAGCCAACTGCCCAAGAAACTGCTTGTTGGATTGGATTGCGTGAGCCCAAAACGCAATTATTTGAAAAAAATAACGACGCTTGACGTCTTTATTCGAAATTTTCGATTCCTATCATCCCGAGCATAGATTCTTGTTTAATGTGCGTGGATAGGACGTTTTGCGTGATGTTCATGAATTTAGTCCGGCTGAAATTCGAATTGCGCCGTGTAATTAAAAATAATAATAATAAAAAGTAGAAAGTAAATTGCTTTTCCCCTTTTAACCCAATAAAAAAAAAAGAGGATTTTCCCCTTTTGGGCCTTTGGAGCTCAAGCCGAAACACTTCCGTCCACTGAACTGAAACTTCAGTGGTGGCTGAAATTGATTGAAGGGAAGTATCATAGAAAAAAACATTTGGTCAGGAATTTGATTGAAAGATCTGTGGCACTCGTCCTCCTCATTTGGCCTTATCTATGTGATTGAAAGATCCTTTAAGATGACCATTATCCCCTCTTTTTTCTGATCCCAATTGGCTCATTAGTCACTTTCACTATGGGATTTAGCCTTCCTTACTATGGTCTTTTCTCATCATTAGCTTGCTCTCTTGACACAAAAAAAAAAAAAAAAAAAAAGAAGGTGTGTGACTTGCAACCACTATGAGTTGCTAATGACTTGGCCCTTTCTTCCAGCTTTCTCTCGATCAATCTAATGACTAGAACAATGATTAACGTTAGCCAATCGAATTGGTGAACTGTATAATTTATAGGTGGAAAGAAATTAAGCTAACTGGCTAACTAAGGTGTAGAGGCACTCGTGCAGCTATAAATATCCTCCATTATAGCAATACCCATCGAAAAGTACCGTCAAGAGTGGGATCAAATGGTATTAGACTTTGAGGCATGATGACACTTTCCTCAATAATTTATTTGCCCTACAACGTTGCTAATAGTTTCGACAAATATCCACCGTGATATAATAAAGTCTTAAGTGAGAATAGCAGATATAGAAGATCCGATATTTCTCCAAGAGATCTTTCAAGAGAAACAATTGGAGAAGAAGACCGTTTTATTTTGTGAAAGCCCAAAATCGGAAGTTGTCGTTCTAAATAATAAGCATAATCATAATATATATACATATTAACAAAAAACCTTTGCTAAAAGAAATGTTATTACGAAAATGTCACAACTTTTCACGTTTGAAAAAAATGCAACTTTTTGTTTCTGAAGTCGTTATATTCTGACGCAACTCTTCATGTATGAAAATTGCTAATTCGGATGGACACAACTCTTTATGTTCGAAACTGTCATGTCCGAAAAATTGCAACTCTTCATTGTCGGAAACAACTCTTGAAAGATCTGTAAAAAATAATATAATATTCGAAATTTTAAATAATAATAACAAATAATCTTCAACTCCAACGTTAACAATCGCATTGTTTCGTTAGGGTTCCTAAGCACGCCTAATAGTCTCGCACCCACACACGAATATTGTGGGAGTCTAGCCCCCTTGTCCATTTCTCTATTTAGAATACTACAATAACCTTCTAACTTATAAAATTATTTACACTTTCCTTCCATTCTATGTGGGATAAAGTAAATGCACTTTAATGCTTGTTTTACGAACAAACTTCAACAATACCTACTAATTAATGAACCGCCACAATATTTTTTTGCTCTAGTTCTATTCTATTCTAATTTACAAGTCACATGTGTGCGTATGTGGAGGTTGTGAAACTATACTCCTTTACTCATGCGTCTCCACCCCAACCTCCTTTGTGAAGGCCCACCCCCAATTGAATCGAACTCTCCACTGCAATTGACTTTGTAATATTGTGAAGGAAGAAAAGTTTATCAAAAGAAACCTTTTTCACATCATGCTGTAAATCCCCAAGTTACTTTTAAATGTACTAATTGTGCTCTTATAAGTTATTAATGGTATTTTCTAATGACCTCACCTAATATGTCATTATTTTATGTGATACATAATCGTACTTCCGGTCCGAAGTCCCGGTCGGAGTAAGGGCAGCGACCCTCGTCAATGGCCGTCGACCCTTAACATTACAAAAGACAAAATAAGAAATTCAATGTCAAGTGTTGGCAACGCCACGTAAGGATGGCCGACATCCATGTCATCCATTTCATATTATGCTATAAATCCCTAAGTCACTTTTAAAGGTATGAATTGTCCTATTGTAAGGTATTAATGGTATTATCCAATGAACTCACCTAATATTTTGTTATTTTATTTGATACATAATTGTACTTGTGGCCTGAAGTCCCAGCTGAGTGTAAGGGCAACAAACCTCGTCGCGACTTGTCATGTAGGACGGCTAGTGGATGTCCAATGTCTATGTTATCCATTTTGATCAAAATTGGCCGGATCGACTTAATTGGCAAATCGTTGAAAATGTATGGACTCAATTCATAGGGAGGGGTGAGGGGGAAGTTAGGAGTGGATTGACACAATTGCAATAAATTAGGATTTTTTTGGTAATTTTCCCATTAAATGGGTTTCAAACGGAACTCCTCACATTTTCTGCCCTTCTCACTTTTATCCCCCGCCTATGTCGATTGATCCATTTGATCCACAACTACTCACCAAGTCGCATTAAGCCTTGTAATAAAATCAAACCATTAAAGGTTATTTGCCATCCATCATGCAGAAATTGGCCGAGATAAGATTGCTATCATTTTGTCTCTTCCCTGAGCAAGGGCAATCAACGACATGGGAATTCGAGGCACCCAACAAGATTATCATTCGGTTGACTTAGGAATTCGAAGAAATTAAGGATGGTGCTGCATGATTTGGCAAATACTAAGGTCACTAATCTTTATGCAGTCTCCGAGATCCATCATTTGGATTTTAGGGTCAGTGCATCGTCCACTTCAACAGTGGTCATTGATGGATCAGTCCAGATGTTCGCAGATTCTCTCTCTCTGAGTGGTGATTCTGACAAAATTGGAGATTACGGTTTCATTATCGTGCGGATCAACGTGCGAAAGAAGGTATTTTGAATTTCTGAAGTCGTTTGCGACATTTCTAAGGCCATTTCTAACTCTTGCACCAGGAAAACAATTAACCAATAATCTTGTAATTACTCCCAAAAAAGATCATTATTTAAGATATGTTGTCTATATCTGACCTAATATATATATATATATATACACACACTAGTGTATAAACTCCGTTCGACTAGACCTGTCCAAACTCGAACTTGCTTAGGAAAAGAATGTCCCAAATCACTCATGCGACGATGGGTTAGTTTTTTTTTTTTTTTTTTTGTGATTAGAATTTACGATTCTTACATTAATAAACCGAAACCAAATTACATGGAAAATCATAGTCTAAACATAACAGAGTCCATAGTTGAAGAGGTAGTTTAGAGAGCCGACTCGGGTCGAGGGAGAAATTGGCCTTTTTTATTTTTTAAAAATAAGAGTTTGAAGTGGTTATCTTGGTCTCAACTAAGGGCCTAACCTTCAAGTTGGTCAATGTATTTTCATCGTTTACTCTTTTTTTTTTTTCTTTTTTTTCCTTTTCATGTCTTTCTCTTTTCTTTTCACTGTTGGTCACGGTGAGGTCGCCCTCGCTCAATCGGCTAGGGCCACCCTCGCCGGCCATAGGCGAGGGTCGCCTCGCCCGCGACCTCCGAGGGCCGGCCTTGTCCGTGACGGGGTCTGTTGTCCTCCGATCAGCTGCATAATTTGGAAGAGCATGAGTCATGGTTTATTTAGCCTTGGATTGCATCTCCATGTACCTCATGATTTCGTGAAGGTTCTGCAATTTGAAGGGTGCAATTTCCTGGATGCTGCCCGGGAAAACAACGCACTAGCTTCTCCTCCTCTTTTGTCGGTTGGCCAATTACATTTTTGGGGGCTTTCAAGTCGAGATCTCTTCTTCGACCATGAAAAATATAAAATAAAAATAGTCGAGCATCTCAAAGGACAACCCTAAGATTTAGGTGACTAAATACGAGTTAAAATCTATTAATTGCATCCCCGATCGAGGGCGATCGTTCGGAGCTATTGCAGCGTTGATGTTTTGCCAAAGCGGCGATGTACCAGGACAACCTGTTCCAAATTGGCATTCGAGCTAACTACACCGTTGGGTTGTAGCAGGAACATTAGCTCCATTAACGCTAGGAAGACTATAAGCTGCAATCGTACTGGTCGGGTACACGATGGGAGAAGAACATTTGAACAGCTGTACCTTCTAGAAGGATTGAGCGAAATGAATCTATTGAATTAGGAACTGCTCGGACCTGTTTGGTCAAGTTCCTGCTTTCAAGGATGGAGCCGGCCATCTAGATAGGACCCACTATTCTTTTATTTTTTAATTTTATTATTTTTTGAAAAATTGTAAAGAAATCTTTTAAACTAGAGATGTGCAAAGGAATCCGGGAATTGGACCGAACCGGCCTAGAACCGGCCATTCCCATGGGATCGGTCCGGTTCTCAATTCCAATTTTTTGGAACCGGTGAGTAATGGTGCGGTTCACGGTTCTAGGAGTGAAACCGCCCACCCGAACCTGGACCTATATATATATATAGTGAAAGTGAGTCTTTCTTGACTATTTTTTTTTCCATTTACCGTGCAGTCCTACTTGCATCTCGCAATCCCCAAAATAGAACACACATCAAGATTCTTCCACTTACCCTACAATCTTTCTCGCCCCCCCTCCATGGGTGTCTCCATCTAGATTAATGTATGAAAATGACAAGCAAGAGATTGAATCAAATGTCCAAATGGCAGCATTCATCATAAAATCACAATATTATTTCGTGTTTGATAAGCAAGACCCCAATGTAGATTTCTTTATTATTCTTACATCTTCTCTTGCAAAGAAGTACCATATAGAAACTAGGTTCGCCGTGATATTAATTGATGATTGCAATTTTGTACGGATTAGGGACCGGTTTAATGGACCCACACGGGAACGGGATTTGATTGGCGGTTCAATTTTTGGGGTGGATCCATTGAACCAATGGGCGGTTCTCGATTTCAATTTTTCCGAACCGGTCCTTAGTGGGCGAGTTCCGGGTCAATGGTGGGAATCGGCTAACCGGACTATGCTCATCCCTAATTTAAACTCTTAATTATTATGGATACTTCTACACATTTAAAATGAGAATATGTGTTTCAAGCACATGCAACTGATTTCACTAGATCGCTTGATAATCGGGCCTGGACGGATTGGTCCGTTCGGTCCGATCCCGTTCCGAAAATTGAGAACTGGACTAGACCGGGAATGGATCACCCCTACCTTTTATCGCTCTTTCCTTCTTTTAAGGATATGCAATGTCGGAACTTTGTAGTTTCAACTATTTTCTTGGAAAATATTTTCCAAATCACTAATTTTCAAGGGAACAAAACAAACGGAGCCGTAGTTAAACTCTCGTGTCGCTTGCTTTCTCCTCACATTGAGATTAAACCAAGATATCAATACATGTTATCTAATAGTTGATGAATCAGAACAGTTCATAAAGGAGTTGGGATATTTTCCAAGAAAGCAATGTTGGTAAATGTCCAAAAGAGATACAACCAGAAAGCAACTTCTTTGTTGGTGTGGATCCTGAAGGGCAATACTAGAAGCTTTGGACGAAGGGGAAGACCACCCCCGACAACTCAGAATACTTTATATATCGTTCCTATGTCCATGTGATGGACGACTTATTCTGCGCGTTTGGTGAAGTAAATATAGAACTGGAGGAGATAGTGATTTGCACGTTGGGTGATGCGTGGGAGCTTCTCTTTGCCAAGTTGTCTTTTGATTTCGTGGAGGAGCGAAATCAGAAGGCCGGAAACCATTGGAAAGAAAGGGAAAGAAAAGGTTGGAAGTGACTTCAGCTGATGGTATTTTCAGTTTTTTCAAAATATTGGAGTGCTCCCCGTTGAAAGAGGATTGATTCCAAACTCAAAAAGTTAGGAGAAGAATGTCAAGAGTCGATTGAAGAACGATTGAAGAACTCAATCCCGAACGCCCAATTTTTTTTTCATTAAGTACATTCATGGCGCGGAATTGTGTGCCCCTTTAGAGGTGATCTTAAGGTCGACAGCATACCCGTTGTTGGTAATTTTGTAGATGAATGTGGGTGTCGAGGTCGTGCCCCGGAAAGTCGGAGTGTGGTGGGGCGTTATTCGGCGGAACTAGGTGTAAGATGCAAATACCTTTTCTATACTCGCTCGCTTAGGGTGCGGATGACAACCATTCCCTTCCCGAGCTCTATTTTTGGCCAGGAATAGATTTTTCTATTTCTATTTCCTAGATGAGTTTATGAGCGGCGGCGGGAGTCCGGCAATCGGCGAGGGACGCAAGAGAGAGGGAGACTACACGCTAGAGAGAAGGAGTGAGCAATGAGAATAATTCTTATTTTTGTTTCTATTCTAGAAATAGAAATGGAGAAAATTTTCACTTTTTATTTTTGTTCCAAGCCTATTTATGGTGCCAAAATTTCTCCCGAAAATGAAAAAATGAAATTTTGTTACCAAACGGATTTCTATTCCAAACCTGTTTCTCGGAACGAAAAGAAAAAAAGAAAGAAAAATAGAATTGTTTTCATGCGCGCTCTTAGGCTGAGCTTTGGGAGGCCTAGGTGGGCTTAGGGTGATCCGATGAAATGTTAGCTCCATGATCACTACCGTTCGTTCGTGAAATGTGTTTATCGTCCATTTTAATTGGGTATGAGCGTGAATTTGAAGATGTGCTAAAAAATTTAGCACGAGATCTAAACGGCACCATGGCGTCCGGTCATTTGTAGAGTCGATGGTGATGTTGGGTCGTGCAACCCTAGGTAATGGAAATCTTGCTTGGGTCGAGCAACCCTGGTGGTCTTTACAACCGAGGCCGACACCATGATCGATTGCGCTCGGTGCCGTCACCATCGACCCTCTCCCCTCTTTGTTAATTGCCTCTCTCTCTCTATCCTCCGTGGACGAGGTCAATCCGTGGCAGCCGGTGGCTTGCGCCAGCCACCATGGACATCCTCGATAGAGATTGTCCTGGTTGCGGTGTTGCCCGCGACTTCGATCGGATTATGTCCGAAATTACCACGAACGCCATAATTTTTCTACATAAGGCCTCTCAATAGAAAAAGAAGAAGGAATGAACAATATGAAGTCGTTAATTAAAACAAAGTAAAAATAAAAATGCAATTAAAATTTGTGAAAATACCTTTCTTTAGTGAACATTAAAGGGGGCTTCTATTAAAGAAAATCTAAAGGCCGTATTTTGTCGTATGGACTTTTTTTTTTTATCAGATAGGAAAAGATTAGATGGGATACATGTCGAATTGGATAACTATGAAATTTGTAGTATTTCATGTAATGTTTGGTAAATATAAGAATATCCAAGCTAGATTGAATGGCGACTGTTGGATTAAATGTTGATGTAATGGTTCTCGCCGTCGGCAACCTCCCGACGTAATGACTCTCGCCGTCGACAAATCACATCCCTCCCTCACTCTCCTCCATCTCCTCCCCTCCCACCATGAAAGATTGAGTGTCGAGCCCGCCATTCAGATCTCCGAGCCCTTGTGGATGTCCAAGTTGCAAGGGCGCTACCATCATCCAAAATCTCCAATGACCACTGTTCCCCGTGATCTTCAGCAAGCACCGAGGTCGAGGCCTCTGTGCTCCAGACCTAGCCATGGAGCTCCTATTTGGCCGAGGTCCACTTGAGCTCCGTCGAGTTGAGCTTAGCCATGGAGCTCCTCCATGGCCGATGTTGAGTCGAGCTCATCATCACGACGAGCTTTGCTGGTGGCATTGAGACGGAGCTCGATGGAAGGCTATGGGCGGCGAAGATTATGGCTGGCGGCCAAGGGACTGAGAAGAGAGATACGTGTGAGATATCGTATCCGTCTTTATCCAACTATTCATATGGAATTATTTTGCCCGAATTATATCAATTTTATATCCAAATTTGTCTTAGTTTGGATTACAGCCATGACTTTTATCGTGTTTGCCAATGGTAGCCATAAGTAAATGAAGTCAGATTTATTTCCGGCCCCGCAATCCCGCCCAGGGCGCGGGGGTGAAACGATGGAAAAGGGTGACTGTATCACCAATTTGACCGTTCATCACGGGGGACTCCCACTAACGAAACGATCCTAACCGTCGGATCAGGAACGGACCCGACCCAACGGATCGGCACTCAACCGTCGAAAGTGACCGAACCGGTGACGTCACAAAGAGAAATGAGAATAGAGAGAGAGAGAGGGTACAGAGACGTCGCCGTCCCGTGGTTTTCATCCTCATTTTTTCAAGAAATGCCCATAAACGGACATGCTCTGCAACTGCTCTGCTCTTCGCCCCCCTTGTTTTCTTGTTAAAACATTGGAGCTTCGGATCTTTTCCGCCTCTGTGTTTACGTACGCATAATATGAAAACGATCACTGTCGCGTGCTCTGCTTAGAGAAAGGCGATTCACAGAGCGAAGGATATAGAACGAGAGAAAGACACAGCTTGAGGACGGTTCTCTGTTCTCTCTGTTTCTTGTTCTTGTCCGTCACGTGCAGAGAGAATCAGAGTCGGAAACGACCCTCGAATCCGCGGAAATCGAGCGAAACTTTCATCGACGACCAAAAGGGTGTTCGGAGATGGGTGGTATATGGTGAAATTTGGATTGATTGGTCGCTCGATTGAATCCCAGAAATGGCATGCAGCTCGATAGAAATGCAGGAGCCGAGCATCCAGGCGGACACCCTCAGCTACGAGATCTTCTCAATCCTCGAGACCAACTTCCTCTTTGGCTACGGCGACCAAGACCAGAAGAAGCTTTTCGTCCCCAGACACATACCCGAGACACAACCCCAAGAGCCAAAGCCTCACGAAGATCTCCTACCAAATCATCACGAGGTTGACGCCACGCGGACAGACCGGCGAGGGAAGATCTGCATACTTACCGTTGATGGTGGTGGAGGCGTCATGCGAGGTCTCATCTTTGGCAAGGCCTTGGCCTATCTGGAGGGCGTGCTCAAGGCCAAGTCCGGCAATCCCGACGCCCGAATCGCCGACTATTTCGACATCGCTGCAGGCTCTGGGGTAGGTGGCATCTTGGCCGCCATGCTCTTTGCGACCGGGGACCAAGGCCCGCCACGACGTCCCATCTCCGAGGCCGAGGACACGTGGCGGTTCCTCGCGGACAAAGGGAGTCGAGGCATGGCGCTTCCCTCCAAGGGTGGTGGCGGATATTTGCGGCGCGTGCTCCGTGGCGGCTCTGGTGGTCAGGCGGCGTCAGCCGCCGCCATGGAGAAGGCGATGAAAGAGGTGTTTAGCGTCAGCGAAGGGAAGGGCAGGAGGTTTCTGACGTTGAAGGACACGGTGAAGCCGGTCCTGATCACGTGCTACGACCTGTTGACGGCGTCCCCTTTCCTGTTCTCGCGGGCCGATGCGCTTGGGGCCGACAGCTACGACTTCAGGCTCTGGGAGGCGTGCCGGGCCACGTTGGCAGAGCCGGGGTCGTTTGGGCCGGTGGAGATGCGGTCCATCGACGGCAGGACGCGGTGCGTGGCAGTAGGCGGGGGGCTGGGGATGAGCAACCCGACGGCGGCGGCGATGACGCACGTGCTGCACAACAAGCGGGATTTCGCAGACGTGCGGGGGGTGGAGGACTTGCTGGTGCTGTCGATAGGGGCGGGGCCGGCGGCAGAGCCGAGGTTGGAGTACGAGAAGGTGAGGAAGTGGAGGGCCAAGGAGTGGGCTCGGCCGGTGGCGCGAATCGCCGGGGATGCATCGGCGGACGTGGTTGACCAGGCCGTGGCCTTGGCGTTCGGTCCGGGTAGGAGCAGTAATTACCTAAGGATTCAGGTAACTAAATCTTTTTATTTTATTTTCCTAACATTTTCAGCTTTTATACTTGTTCTTTTTCTGACGATGAAACATGCAAGAACGAATACATATCAGGTGAAAAAATAAATAACACTGGCATTCGCTGATGCAGCTTTTGTCTGGATATTAATCAATGTCTGCACATTGCTGTGTAATCACCTGATCGTTTTGTCTCATTGTCGAACATTGGTTACAGCAGCGGTGTTCATAAAACCTTTTGAGCAGATTGGGGTTGTGTGTCCGGGGCATTCGTCTTTTGTGGAATTTCTACTCCCGAGTCTTCGACTCTCTGATTTAACGTTAGAAAAGTTGAATCATGGACTAGCAAAAGCAGCTGGAGGTGGCGGATACATAGTAGGTGGAACAATCGCGGATCGGGTCGGGGTGGATACGTTCCAGATTGTTAGAACGGTTATCAGTTTTTAGAACTTGAGATCTGCCCTGTTTATCATAGATCCAACCCTGTTTATCTGATCTGTTCGAAGTTTTTCTTTTCACACATTCTTCACCCGCCAATTCCCATAGTTAGGTCGGCTTGTATTGTCATACACACGCTTTCATTTGTATTGGGACGTGGTTTCTTGAAATTCCTATTCTTGGAACACTTTCATGTTAGGGAGCTAAACATAACTTTTTTCTTCATGATATTTAGAAATTAAAAAAATTAAAAACACAACTCGTGGTTCGTCCTTTGGTCCGGGATCGAGATCTCACCCATGAGTCGTTACCGGAGGCAGTCCGGAATATGTCATCTTTGGTAGTAAGATTTTTTGCCTTCACATAACCGGGCGACGCAGGTGAACGGCTCCTAGCCTTGGCCAGGGCGGGCGTGACATGGATATGGATCGGAGCCCTGACAGTGTGAAGGTGGCGACGGTGATGGCGGACGACATGCTGAAACAGAAGAACGTCGAGTCGGTGCTCTTCGGCGGCAAGAGGGTGTCGGGGCAGACCAATTACGAGAAGCTAGACTGGTTCGCCGGCGAGCTCGTGCAGGAGCATCAGAGGAGGAGCCGCGGTGTCGTTCCCGCCGTCGCTCTCAAGCAAGCTGCTCCTGAGCTCACCTAGGCTGTGGTATCCCAAAAAATTTGTGAGAATCATTCCAAAAGAAAGGTAACTTGTTTTCCCAATACAATCGTACTTTGTATCTACGTAATGATCAAAATAGATTGCAAATTTCTTAACAAAACCTCGTCTCAACACTAACCTTAACGAGATCGATAGTATTGGCAGAGAATATATCTTATTGATCAACGGGAAACAAAGTTTTATAAGTTGCAAGATATATTTGATTTCACATTTTTCTTTCTTGTGGGGCTGTTGTTTGAGTTTTGGTTGCTAATTTACGCATGTTTAAAGCCATGCAAAGGGAATTATAATCCGGGAAACTCGGAAAACTTTGGTTTTTCTTCTCATCTTGTTTCCTTAAATCCCATAAGTGCTTCCATCGCGGTAAATATCGAACAATAAAACATATGGAACAAAGAAAATTGAACGTGATTCGTGATTCGGTTGGTGGGACCTTTGTCTGCAAGAGAGCAACATAGGACCCGACTATATGTAGATTATAACCATCATCGAGTCACTTAAACAATCTCTCAGAGTTTTTCAACTCTCGATTACGTCAAATAATTCCCATTGTGTTCAACTTCGTAGTTAGTCGTGAAACAATATCTCAATCTCACAAAGGAATATACAAATCGCACTGCAAAATTCATTGGCTCGAACATCGAAAGCTCCTCTTGCATTGATTCATAGGTGTACTTAACGTAAAAAAAGGCGCCTCTTGAATGCTCTTCACGAAGAAGACCCACTTTTCGATATGGGGCGAGCTCGGGTCTGGGCCAACAGGCCTTTGCTGGCCCTTTTGGCAATGGGTGGCGGCTATTGACGAGGGCTTGTTCCTTTTTTTTTTTTTTGGTACTTGGGTTTTTTTTCTTAAAATTTATCCATTTTAATCTATTTAATCCAATTTTTCAAAAAGAAAATATTAAAAACTGCATGTAGAGAAAGTAAAAAAAAAAAATTGTCATGTCAACATTTTTCGTTTGTTAAGTTAGACGGAGTTAACATAATGAGTTGGTCAATTGCATTTTCGTGATAAATTTTAGAACTTTCAAGTACACTTTATTATAAATGTTCCTTAATGAAACCCCTTGGACGATGCAAGTAACTTTTGGCAAATATTTTGGAGATCTTTGGAGAGATACAATTACGTTTTTAAAGCCTTATGGAATGTTAATATTTTCTTTTTCTTTTCCGACTTTACCTTTGCTAAACTTCCATAATTACAAAAATGCCCTCGAATGTCCTCACCTTACATGACGTCCCCGGCGAAGGACTCAGCCACGGAGCCCACAGAGCACAGGCCACCGATCCCCATAGAGCCTCCTCCCCTCCCTCCCTCCCTCCCTTTCCTCATGCACCAGTGTAGCCTCTTTCATGGCCGAGAAGCCAAGCTGGGGGCCAACCCTCTGGCACCGTCGTGAGGCAAACAAGTTGTCGGCGACTGTACCGGAAAACTCACAGGAGTTTCATCAAGTGTTGCTGACTTACCGAAATCCTCACCAGCCATCTTGATCCTCTTCTCCTCGTCAAAACGAGCTGCCTTCTCATCTTCGAGTTCCTCGGTCGTCCTCGGCCAAGAGGTCTTTGCTGTGACTTGTCCATCGGTGAGCCCACGGACCTCCTCCTGTAATGTCGCTATATAGCACGAAAGGGTCTCTCGACTTCTTTGGCCATTGTCTAGTAGTTAGGACATTACCCAACGAACTTAGTCATGTGGGACATCCTGACTAGCCACGAAATCAAGTCTAGGATGGTCGAAATGACAAAGGCAAAAGGGCAAGTTGCATATATAAGGAGGTGGATGAACCCTAAAGCTCTTTTTTCTTAATTTCATCATGCTGTCTAGTGTTTATTGAAAGGAAGTTACTAACATGAGAGTCCGACAACGCCGTCGGTTATTTTTTACCACACGATCTTTCGGTCAATGAATCTTTACGCAAACATGCAGTTATTTTTTACTACACGATCTCCCAATCAATGAGTGCTTTATATAAAATATCTTTATAATGATACATAGATTTTCGATTTAGATTATAAATTTTCTGATAGTACTATTAAAGAAGCATTTTCCTTACTAAAATTCCCTCCTCCTTGGGTCATCAGCTTTATTAGGGAATCGATTTTTCCAGTATTTCGAAAGAAAATCTTGATCTTTATGGACCATTGTGTGGCCTACGTTTCAAACCCTAGTTCTAGTATCTTATCCTTATTTTTTGAGGATCATGACGTTCGGAGAATCTAAAAGCCATGGCGGCTAATTATGCCCTACTTGACCGACGGCCCTAAATGATAACGATGATGTCCTCTCTCTCTACTTATTCATAGCGTGCCACCAAGACAGCAACAAGACACCTTGAATGGACTAGTCCTTCGTAGTTAAAACATCTGCGTCTGCACGTAGTAGTGAAAGCTTCAATCGTGGGGATGCAATTTTCAGTAAGTTACGCGTTAGGACCTAAAATATGCCTCTGCCCCTCCACCGAGGTAGGTATCGCGAATTTCTCTTATGTCCGCCGGTTAGTGAGGTTTCTGCATCCGCCGCCGCCGATTCCGAGAATGTCAAACGACGAATTTGTGTGTAAAAAGGAAGCAGCAACTGTTACGTTGCGAAGCTATTACAAAATCATCGCCGGGAGAGGAAAGTCTTATTGCCTGAGGTACAGGAACATCTGTTCACTACTTCGTTACTCCCTAAAGTACAGATCTCATTCCTGAAAGAAGGTAAAGACATGGCTACTATGGAGCCATGACCAAAGACAGAGAGTACTCGGGGGCCTTGTCAGCATGAAGCTCAGAAACATAGCCAGCATATTCGCGAAAGTCGAACCGGTCCGAAGCCCGAACCGAAAATTTTCGAGCTGACTTCCGTTTTCATATTACCAGGCTCTTTATTGAACATCCCTTAATTATTACCTCTTGCCACAAAGGTGTTAGAGGTGTTGCGTCGCTTTCTGGTCGTTCCGAGTTTGCGGCAGCATAATTGGGTCCTGTAGGTTGGGATCGATAGGAAAGAGATGGCATTGTGCATAGTGCGACATCAATTGATCCACCAGCACCAGAGCCACCATGGCCTCCACGATCGGAACCGCTGCATGAACCAGCCAAACGTGCACATTTTATGTTTTCAAAATCTCAATTCTTTTCGTGTTTTATTGCACAGGAACATTGACGATATGATTCTTATCAGTGGAAAGGAAAATGGAAAAATGAATCATCATCTAGATTGTGCATGCTTACCTCGAGGAGCGACACACGGATCGAACCGAATGCGGGTGATTAGCTCGGTTTTCTTCTTATCTCTAGTCACTGTGTTTTGCTTCCTCTGCAGAATTGTGTCAGAACCGAATAAACTTCAAAACTTCTATGAGCATTACTGTGATTAACTTCACAGGTTCATGTGCAAGTCTGCACATAAGTATGTTGATGTGCTGTTTTGAGATTTGACACGGAATTTAACTGGATTTTGCAATGAAAGCTGATGCGAGATACAGAAATTTCTAGGGAAATCAACAAGGAACGATACAGAACACCCGAGTGTTGTAACCAGTAGCAAAGAGTTCAGTATCAATTAGAGAGCTCCGAAGTTATTAATCGATCGCTCAATCTCTCAAGTACTTCCCTAAGTGTTAGAACACGATTTCTCACAAACTCTCACGCTAGAAAAACCTGAAAGAAAGTTTCACAAAGCTTTCGCGTTTTACTCCAAATATGTCTGAAACCTCCTATGAAACGCCTATTTTCCCCAGAGTCAGTGTGTCATTTGGGCGCCTGCTCAAGTGGGGCCAGGCGCCTGGGGCATGTTCTGTGTTGATTTTATAATCCGGGCAAGTAAGCGAGCTTCCGGAGGGGTTGGCCGGGTAACCGGCCATGGGGCCGGCATCCCGGCCACCAGTAACAAATTCGCTACTGAGTCATTTGACTGGCAGCCTGGGCATCCAATCCTCTTATCTTTATCATGGTGTCAAGGCTTCAATCCAACTCAGATTTGGCTAGAACTTGAGCCACAAACTAAAAATTTTGTGTTCCAGAGATAGGGAGATAGATGGGGGAGACATTACCCCGATAGTCGGTGTCGGCTTGAAAGCTACTCTCATGTTTATGATCTCCCCATTGGAAATTCCACCCTGATAAACCACAAAAACAAGAACAAAATGAAGATGTGCATAGAAAAAAAAAAAAGGACTCATCAGTTCCTAGTTTTAATCTAAGGAAGTAAGAACACTTGTCGCGCCAATCAAATATCACGGACACGATTACTCTTTAGAGATCATACCTGGATGCCACCCGATCGGTTTGTTCTCGTCCTGATTCTTCCGTGTCCGTCCAAGTAGAACTCGTCATTGTGTTGGCTCCCTGTCAAACGTGTACCTGACAGGGTTGTTCACAGATCAGAACGAAAACAATTAATTCCTCACAAAGAGTTGTGGCGCATACAAGTGATTCACTCGTTCTTCGCACTCGTCCGAGAAATTAATGGTCGGAGTCTGCTGGATATGAGTTTCCGTACCAGCGAAACCGCTACCAAACTCGAATCCAATGGCTGCAGGTACAGATAAGAGAGCTCCGGCCAGCAAGGCTTCCAGTTTGTCAAAAACTGGTGAACCAAGCCCCTGAACAAGAAAATCCAGCTTACTGACTCTTGGATCACATACATCAAGAATTACCTCATGATCCCAAGTTTTCTTTACCAAAGGAATAGACAAACTTAGACGACATTAGAGTTCTCGAAGAGGTCAGGGGAAAAAGTTCTCACGCGTGGAGCGTTCCTCACTATGCATGAGACAACACCGCCGACAGAGTCCCCTGTGACCCTGGCAGCATCGATCGCAGCAATCATCTTGTCTGCATAGCCAGCATCTGGACACCTGACAATGTTACTCTCTATCTGTCCATACATGGAACGTCAGGAAATTTGGTTGCGCGCAAAGAAGTGTTGCAGATTAGGAGTGGATGCTGTTAGGTCTCGACACATCAAGAAGTTAGGAAAAGCGCATGTGATAGCATGAAAACTTGTATGATCTTTCAAGCAAAACCAGTGCATTTGGTGTGGTGTTCCCAGAAGCATTTCTGTGCCATCTTCTCTAGCTTTTCAGCTCATGAAAAGTTGATCAAACATGTTTGAGATATATTTAGGATTACGATAACCTAATCCTAAACCGTAATCCTAAATATATCTCTAACAACACAAATTATTGGTATTAAATCTATCACCTGTCAAGCCGTCTCTTCTGTTCTTCTTACAGTAATCGTGAATGGTGGGGCGAGGATAACATGCTGTAGTTCCAACTCTCGAATGCCCTCAAACCAGCTAAATTTCAACAGACGCGCTATTATCAACTTTGACGACGTATTTTCGCCCACAGTAACAGCTCATTGGTATTGTGGTGCTACGAAGAGCTACGTGAAACCCCCCGGCATCCTCGGTGGCAACGTATTCTTTGAAGCAATTAAGAGAATGAGAGCCATAATCAAAGGGGACAAGTATCACTATCACGCTTTGTCCTAAGCACTGCCGGCTTTCTAGGATCTAAGGATAAGCTGCATTCAGATGAATCCTCCAACCCATGAAAACTCCGCAACCTGTTCTTTGGGGAATGGTATTTCAACATATAACTGCAGTTTTAGCTTTGTAACTATACTCTCTCGGTCTCTCCTAATAAAATACGTGATAATTCAGACACTTCACATTGGAAACACAAGATACACAGGCCGTCGAAACGAATTTGACCAAGAAAATGCAAGAATTACATGACAGATGTGCTTTGCTTTCTCTGTTTTCTGAACAAAGAATCCTAGAAAAGTAATCGTGAGATAACTCATGTACCAGCTCATGCGTCACAGATTCTTGATCTACCAAATGTTCTGGAAGTACTACTTCATGGGCTTGAGAGACATAAGCAAGAACCTACAGGCAACAGAAAAATTAACATGAGGATGCACTCAAAACATGTCCGAGCACGCTTAAATGAGTGTATGAAGGGGGAGCCATTGAGTTAAGGGGTGCAAAATTTGCCTTTTAAGTCTCTCTTGTCATTAATTTTTCTTCATTCAATGAATGTCATTGGTCTTTTATAAAACCTTCGATTGTCTTTTCTCCGTTTGAGCAATAAGTCAACTCTAATTTAGCGCTGTTTTGTCGTTTTTTGGCTATCTTTTCCTTCGCTCGCTGCCTCAATTGGTATCAGAGCCCTCGTTATAGTTCTTTCTACATGAGTTACCCCCGTTTTAGTTCGCGATTTTACTTCCCCTTCCGACCTCTCTCTCTGGCTGACATCTTCCTTATCCTTGACTTCCTCTTTTGCTATCATTTTTCCTACTTTCCCTCCTTGCCCTTCATCTCTTCAATGGTTTTTGTTCTGTTTCGCAAGCTAGAGATAGTTTTAAGCAAGTAGCATCTTCCACTTATGAAGGCTCTCTTTTCCCAGATAGACAACGGATCACAAACAGAAACAAATATGTCAAAGCCAGGACATAAATAAAAGGGCAGCAAGTGGTAAATAGATGCAGGACTTGACATCAGAAGCGCAAATCCAGCTTGAAAGATCACGGTACCTCAGTCCTGGAGAATTCTTTCAGAAGTTTCTTAGCAATAGCTCCAGATGCAACTCGACCGACGGTTTCTCTTGCTGAAGATCTACCACCACCCTAGAGTCGATAATGAGTTCAATAGAAACTTGGTCAGTATCTTTGTCCTCATAAAATCCAAGCAAATTTCAAGCATCTGCTATGGAGGTGGGATGAAATTACCCCTATTGCTCGGACGCCATACTTCATATCGTAAGTTGCATCGGCATGAGAAGGTCTATAAGCTAATGACACTTGGTTGTAGTCCTGCAAATTCCAATCCGGAAGCAGTTGTTTTAAAGAAGGTTCTCAGAAGACTGTTTCGACAGAAACGAAGAAGACCGTTTCGACGTAATTAGCGTAGCCGACCCAACTATGCAGTGTCAGCCTCCTTTGAACACTTATCATATCTGTCAAACATATCGTAGCTTTCACAATGTGATGGCATAACATTCATGCTATCTTATTCACAAGACTGAACAGATAGACTGGAAAATTGGAGTTTCCAAAGACCGTGTTTTGTTATTGATTTTGTTCAATAGTTCCCACAGGAGATACTTACAGAGCCTCTGTGATCAGTATTAGGAACAGATATAAGGATCGGTGTCCCAGTAGTCACCCCTGTACTAAAATAGAATGATCAACTTAATTTGAAAAAGACACAATCGGCGAATTTCAAGCAGGAAAAAGAAAACAGCATTAAGAGGATCAATAGCCATGATTGGGATGAGAACCAAACCTTCATAGACTCCTGAACATATTTTACATGTATCAGTCTCCTTCCTTGTGCTAGTCATTCGGCTCTGACCCGGTCTCCTGCACACAACACAGTGAAGTGAACATTCAAACGTTAGGGATTCTTTCAAGAACTGATAACATTAACTGAACCATGCATTTCGACACAGTTTGATCTATATAAGTGATCAGGACACAGCCAGCTATCAAAGGAGACAGAACCTTCTGTCCAGATCGGCTTGGATGTCGGCTTCTGAAAGCGGCATTCTAGGGGGACACCCGTCAACTATACAACCGACGCCACCCCCGTGAGACTCGCCGAACGTGGTGACTCGGAAGAAATTCCCAAAGGCATTCCCAGTCGCTCGTACCTCTGCAACAAAGGCATTCATCAGGCCGATTCCTAAATGGCAAGCATCTCCACTGTAATGAACTCGTTGGAATGAAGATTAATTTCGGAATAAGTACATGCGCATGTATTCAGGTGCTCCGGACAAAAACTTCCTATAGATCAAGTACATCGAATGCAGTCTATTCGATTCAAGCACGACTCTTGAGCATTGAAAATGAGCTTCTCGCATGTACATATAGCCGGTGTCGAATGTCACGTTTCGACCCGAGTCTGTATGCATTATTAGTTCATTACTCAAGCACTTCTGATCGACTTCGAACTTCTATGCAAGATTATGCCGACGACGCAGGTTAACCATTCCGGAACCACATCGAATGAGCTGACGTGAATCGGTTAACGACTAAACAGTAACTAAGATCAACCAAGTAATTTTTACTTCAGTTGGTGACCACCATCTTCATCTAGCTTGATGTTCCTTATCTACATAGAGAGTCGTTCGTATTATTTAAGGGTAAATTTGGGAGGACCAAAAAGTGAGGTCTAATGTTTTTTGACGACATAATAAATGGATCGTATACTCAGTCCTCTTAGACTACGCTAGGTTATTTAGGTAATTGTTATGTTTATTCTTATGAAATTATTTTGTTATTAAAGTGTAAGGACGAGTATTGCAATTAGGAGAATTCAGGTAGGGTTTGAGTTCCTGCATACTTCGTTGGAATGTACATGGAACTCCATTTCGAAAAAACCGTCTCTAGTTTTAGGATCTCGCTCTGACTTGATATTCGAGGCGACTGGCGTCGAATTTGAAAATCGGACTGCTCGTCCTAGGCCCATCCCGTTATTACGACTACTCTCACCAAATTTTCGAAAAAGAAAAGTCGGTGAAAACCGACACAGTTAGAAGGTTGCTAGCGAGAGAGCTTTTACAGATGTTGTTACTTCAGTACATATAACATAAGGACTTCTTTCATCTATAGTAGTTCTGCTGTATGTGAAGCAGATAAAAGTATTCATTTGCAGCTAAAAAACAAATTAATATACTGAAAAATCACAAATGAAAATTTGTTCTTATCATTCAATGCATTAGCCGAGTGGAGCCCAACAGCTATCTGCAGCAGCACAGCAGCGTGGCAAAGCACCAAAGATAAGGTTTTATCCTAGCAAATATCATCTCATTTTGTTTCTTTTTTGTTGCTTGCATGGTGTTCTCAATCCATTCTTTCTCGTTTTCACGACGAGCAAAATGTCAAGATCTATCTATCTTATCCAAACTCAAAGCTGTTTGTTCTACGGAAGCATATGAAAAGGGCGACATCGCGAATAAGAACAGATGCACACCCAACACGAGTTTAGAGTGCTCACGCAGATTCTGGGACGTCCATGTGCGGGTCGGGAGCAGCGACGGCGAAGAACTGCGAAGCTCTCGGGGCAGAGAACCGAAGCAGGAGGAGGAGGACAATGGAGCCATGACACATGGCAGAGAAGATGCCATTGAAGATGGAACTCCTTCGCTGCTTGCGAGAAAGGACTCGAGAGATTGTAACGAAGGTGGCACGAGAAACTGAGAAAAGATGGGTCGGGCTGGTGTTAGTGCTGCTCTTGCTGTCTGCTCGTTATCTTTGGTCCCCTTCCTGTTTCTGGATATATTTACGTTTGAAGGTTTCGATGCATCAACGTCTCATTGATATATCATGCAATTTTAATATCCCTGTAAATTAATCAGGAGAAAGATGATTCTAGCGACATTTCATTTTCTTTTTTGTTTTCTTTTTGTTTTTGTGTGGTTTTTCTTGCTTTTGTTTGAAAGTCTGAATGCATTACATTCATCTTCTTCTTTTCACGTATGTAATGTAGGTATCATTTATAATATGAAGAACATTAGAGACATTTTCCAGGAATACAAATATAGTGAAGGCCTAAAATTCTTGTAGTACGAAGTTCAACCTCGGACAAGTTTGTGAACTTTAGCTAAGACATCATTTGACTTGTTTTGAAAACGTTTATGATCACGCTCTATCCAATGTAAGTAATTCCAAAGGCTAAATGTATCGATTATATGTTGTCAAACATAATCATGTATAATCATAACCTAATACGGAAACGTAAGAAATCTTTACTTACCTCCAGCTATTAATAAAAACGATTGACAAATCGGTATTTGCGGAGCGTTGTACGGTCGACCACAAGTGCTGCTAGCCAATTGCCCTCTCTATGCGATGGTGTGTGTTCTATGTGGAAACGCACGTTCTAAATGTACGTTGGAATGAAAACTAATGATAAGAGGGTTCGGTTTAGATGACTCTTTTATATTCTTCTCTTCGCACCCCTTGGGATAACGTCCTCCATCAAGATGTTATCGTAACTTTTGGGCGTTGTGACTCTTCCGTGAGAACAATTATCGGCCAAGTTAATGCAATAAATAAAACGTTAATGAAATAATTAAATGTGAGATCACATTATCTATAATATTATAACATTCTCCCACTTGAACTCAACATTTCATCAAACGAAATATTCATCTAAATTCACAAAAACTTCATGCTGAAGACAAAGCATATGAATCATGACGATATATCCTTTTAGAACGAGTAGAACCTTCCATATATTCGCTATGCACCTTATCTCATCTAAATCAGCGCATATGTGATAACACGACTTAATGAATAAACCCTATGGCTACGGTTTGATCATCTGGACATTTTTACAAGATAGGATAAGGTCGGATAGGATATGATTCGAAATATCTTATACAACATTTGGTAATGTCCGGATATTAAACATGGACAGTCTTAGTCGACTCATCTCTCTCTCATGGCAGTGGTGAAGGAAGATGAGACACCATAGACCATCGTCTTAATCCTCCAAGCAATGGCGGGAGGTTAATGATTTCACATTTGGCGCGCGTCTTGTTGCGTTTCTCTATTTTCTTGTTTTGATTACTCAATCTTCCTTAGTTGCATGTTCCTTTGTGGATTAATATTCTGAAATCAATACTTGAGTGCTCTACAACCGAAATCAAATTCTTTGATTCCTCTATGAAATTCTTCTCCAAAACAGAGTTATATAGAGCATCACCCAAAATTTGAATCGAAGGACAAACATAAAACTCACGATTTTTGTTACCTCGTAACTTGTTGACAACACAAAAAAGAGTGCTTAACAGAGACGACATGTAGACCCACCAAGTCCCAAAGCAAACAAACTTGCCCATCAATTTGACCCATCACCGCCATCCTTTCATTCATATCGAAGCCAAAGCGGAGCATGATTGAAATGAGAGCAAGTGTTCATTGAAACTCTGGACAATAGGTGTTGAAATTTTTTGAGCTTTGGATAGTTGCGGGTGACGGAGTTGGAAGCAGCTATCTTAGGGGGGTGGCGATCGGGGTCGAGAGTAGAGGCAATGAGCCGAAGGTGAGAAGAGAGATCGATTGAGAGGTAGAAACCTCCCGGGCACCATAACCATAGTGAACGGTGAAATGAGTCCCCAGTGGTTTTTGCCCTATTTTAATTTTTTTTCTTCAATTTTTCCATATTAGATACTCTATCCGGCTTTATCCCATTTCTTAGGTGGGATTTTTTTATCCATTTATATTTGGTTTTTATCCGGACATATCCGAATCCAATGTTCTCCCAAACAGCGAGATAGTATAATAATTATTCTATCAAGAGTTATATCCGATCTACCAAACGCAGCCTTTGTTTATTCTAGGTCTATTTAATAAATAAACCTCATGTTTATTCCAGGCCAAAGATGGTTGTTATTCTCGGAATAAATGAATATGTACACCAAAAATGATAAAAACATCATAAATAAATAAGAATTTCACAAATTAGTCCATACGAATAAAAATTACATGATAGGACCTATTCCCATCATAACCACATGCTCATTATATCTCATTGGTGGCACGCCTTTAGTTAAAGGATTAGTTAACATCAATTCAATGCCAATGTATTTTATAAGCACTTTATTTCCTTAACACGTTCCCTTATGACTAAATACTTAATGTCGATATGCTTATTTCGACTACCACTCTTGTGGTTTTTTGCCATGAAAACCGCAGCTGAATTGTCACAAAACATCCTTGATGGCCTAGCAATGGAAGCCACAACTCTAAGCCCCGAAATGAAACTCTTCAACCACACACCATGCGAGGTGGCCTCAAAACAAGAAACGAACTTAGCCTTCATAGTGGAAGTAGCAACCAATGTCTACTTCGTACTCCTTCTTGATATGGCTCCGCCAACAAACATAAAAATGTATCCGGATGTTGATTTTCGAGAATCGACTCAACCACGAAGTTCGAATCTAAATAACCAACTACCTCCAAGTTATTAGTTCGCTTATATATACACATGCAATCTTTTGTACCTTGAAGGTACCTCATCACCTTCTTTGCAGCTCTCAAGTGGTTAACCCTTGGATTACTCGATATCTTCACAACATTCTTACAAGCAAATGCAATGTCGGGTCGAGTGCAAACTTGAACATACATTAAGCTTCGATGGCGAAGCATATGAAATGTCTTTCATTTGTTCCATTTCTAAATCATTCCTCGAGCCTTTGGTTCAAATTGAACCTTCACCATCGCAATAGGTGCTATTCTCGATGAACAGTCTTTCATTTGAAATCTCTCTAAAACTTTATTGATATAGGTTTCTTGAGATAGTCCTAAAATGCCTCAAGTTCTATCCCTATAGATCTTAATGCCAATGACATATGATGCCTCACCCATATCCTTCAAGTCAAAACTCTTAGAGAGAAATTGTTTTACCTCATGTGGTAACCCCTTATCATTGGTTGCAAGTAATATGTCATCCGCATACAAGCACAATGAAACAAATTTTGCTCCCATTGACCTTTTGGTATACACATTGATCCATGACACTCTCTATAAAACCAAATGAAGATATGACACCATGAAACCTTATGTCCCATTTGCGAGATGCATAAGCCATAAATAGATTCTTGCGGATACACAATGTAATCAATGGAAATTGCTGATTTTTTCATTCTAGTAGATCTTCTTAATGTTGCATCAACATTATCTTGGGAAACATATTGTTCAACTGGTTGTTCAATAGTTTCGATAATTGCTGAACAACTGGATCTACTTGGATTATTATCGCCGTTTGTAGAGTCTCAATGATTGGCTGTTTAATAGCCGGTTGGACTGGAGGAGCATTAAGAACTCAAGCTATCTAGTATTTGATGTGGAAGGTCGAGCATCCGAATGATTTTTCTCAAGAACTAGGTCCCTTAATTGATCGCTTCTACTAATCAAGTCATTTTCAAGAAACTTCTCATTTCTCGATTTCTCGAATCTAGTGGTATGATATGGACCATAAAAAATCCCTTGGACTTTTCGACATATCCAATGAAATACCCATTTATAGTCATAGGGTATAACTTTTTTCTTGTGGATTGTAGACTCTCACTTGGACGGGCATCCCCAAATGCGTACATGTCGCAAACTCGGTTTACAACCTTTGAATAACTCAAAAAGCATCTTTAGGATAGCCTTGGTCGGAACTCGATTCAATATGTACGCCGTCTTAAGAGCTTTAGTCCACAAGAACTTAGGAAGTTTGGAGCCGCTAAGCATACTTCGCACCATTTCCAATAAAGTTTGGTTTCTTCTTTTTGCTACACTATTCGGTCAGGAAACCCAAGCATGGTGTATTGGGCAACTATCCCATGCTCTTGAAGAATTTTTGCAAATGGGCCAGGTGCTTGTTCATCTTCAGTGTATCTACCATAATATTCTCCACATTTGTCGATCTCATAATCTTGATTTACTGCATTATTTCTCTTCTTAGGCTTTAAATACCTTGAAGGCATCTAAAGCATCGTGCTTGTTATGAAGCAAGTAGAAACACATGAAATGCGAGTAATCATCTATGAAGGTGATGAAAATATTTCGACCATGTAAGTCTATATATCCGGACAGACAAATATCTGTTTGTATGATTTCTAATACTTTCGAGTGCTTCTTGGCACCCTTTTTTGACTTGTTGGTCCGCTTTCTCTTTATGCAGTCTATGCAAATATCATTGTTAGTAAAATCCAAAGTACCGTGTACTCCATCATTTACTAATTGCTTAATTCTATCTATGGAGATATGTCCTAATCTCCGAGTGCCACAAAATAGAGGAATCTTCATTCACAACACATCGTTTTACGACAACGTTATCACAAATAGGCATCGCGTTATAAAAGACATTGTCTTGTAAATTAATTAAAAAAAAACCATAAGACAGAATACCATTACCAACAATTTCAAATTTTTATGAAAAACGAAAGTCAAGTCCGAAAAGTTAGAGGAGTAACCAAATGGTACAAGTCTTGAAACCGAAATCAAATTTCTAGAGAAACTTAGTACATAAAAGGTCCTTTCCAAATTCAAAACAAAGCCATTGTTGAGAACTAATCGCATGTCCCAATAGCTTCCACATGCGAACACATCTTGTTTCTAGAATAGATGCATTGTTCACTTCCCATTGGTTACTTGTGGTTTTGAAAACCAAGGTATTCGAAATGTGTATTTTAGATACGGAATCAATCTACCAAGTAGTGTGACTCACATCAATCATATTAGGTTCATAACAAACATATGAGGTTGGATTAACTTTCTTCTTGAACTAGGCCTTAAATTGTCGACAATCCTTCTTTGTATGCCCTTTCCTTTTACAAAAGAAGCATTTTGCTTGCCTTGCCTCTTAAATTTTCTTTGTATTGTCGGATAAACTCTATCTCCCAATTCTATAATTCTGCTTGTCTTGCCTTTTAAATTTTCTTTGTATTTTCGGATGAACTCTATCTCCCAATTTCCTTTTAAATTTTCTTTGTTTTTATGAACTCTATCTCCCAATTCCATAAGGAGTCTATCTTCCTCTTGAAGACACATGGTCATGAGTTCATTAATTGACCACTTGTTCTTATGTGTGTTATAGGATATCTTGAAAGGTGCATACTTGTTGGGGGGTTTGAGTTAAAAGAAAGGACGCCACTACATCATCATTAAAGATTCTTCATGATGTGCTCATCTTCATGTGTCCACACATCTAATACTCATGAGCTTCAACGACGAAAACTTCATAATTAGGGTTATGGCATGCGCCTTTTCTAAAGTCTCAAACTGCGCATCAATGGACTTTAACAAAGCCTTAGCATTGCTATGCTAAGCGATCGAACCACCGATACTAAGAGAAATTTTTTGTCCTTATGAACATTGAACTAAGGTGATTGGATCTCTCCCATTGTTCATAAAAGGCTATCTCAATTGCAGTGCCCGTATTAGTAAGAGCGGTGGTTTGTCTTTCCTTATAGCATAGTCAATGTCTATGCACCCTAGTTGAAGAAGGATTAACTCATTCCAAATTTTGTAGTTTTCACCATTTAACTCGGGAACATCATTCTTAAAATCATAGAAATTCATAGGTGGTAAAATTACATAATAAACAAAGCAAACATGCTTATGTCACAATATTTGAAGCAAATTCACTTAATTCGTGATTTATCAATGCAAAACATGTCATATAATATGAATCAAATAACATCAAAAAGCGCATGTGTACTAAGTTTCTAATTTAAATAGATTCATAATAATTGTATGATGAAACTATCATATTATAATCAATTTTCCTAATCCATGTGGGAAAATCAAGAAAAATAATATGGTATTTCAATCTAATTAATTATATTAAAATGATGAAAATTCCTGTAGGACAAAATTCATTGTATTAATATGATTAATTACAAGGAAATATCATTTATTATACGTGATCTAGAGGCTCTTAATATATAATTTTAACCAATTAGAGTTGCTGTGGCTAATCTCTAATTAATTAAACATATACAAATCACTAGACATTTTAATTTCATGCAACATGTACTTAATATTGCATATAAAGGAAAATATGTAAATATACATGGGTAGGGACTAAAATGTAAATTAAATGAATGGGTAAAATTGTAAATAAATTGAACGGGGCAAAGATATAAATTTTTTGTGCAAACATGGGCAAAATGGCAAATCTAGGTGGCAAGGAGCAGAACCATAATTTCGGAGGGCATAAAAGATAAAAAAATAATTTTTTTTATATTGGAAAAAAGGCTGCCCACGGCCCGAACGGGCAATTTCTTTTTCCCCTTGCAAGCACACTTTTTCCAGCAAGAATAGCCTCCCATGTCCCCCTCTTTTTCCTAATAAAGAAGAGTCCCTACATACACGCACCCATCTTCTTCTTCCTCGCGCGATGCAAAGGAGCCATCGCATATCCCCTTCACCAATTTCGCTGCGAAAAACGCCGCTCAATTTTCCCTCGATGACCCACCATAAACCAAAATAATTGGTGGGTTTTGTTCTACACGTCGTCACGACCACATAGGTCCAAGAATCAATGAAAATAGTGAAGAAATTTGCCCGGAATAAAGAAATATTCTAACAAATCGAAAAAACCCTAATCTGGGAACCCTAATGGGTTCCATTGATCGATTAGCGTCCGGTGAACAACCAAATGTTGATTTTCCTTAGGGCTTTTGTTCCCCATGGTGAGGCAATCCTACTAATTTGAAGGCATGATGCTGTTCACTTTGCAATTTGGCTAGAGCCGACGCTTTTCTCCCCGGCCAAAAAAAACTCAATTTTACGATTTACTCAAAAACCTATGAAAATTGCACCCAAAACACAATAATCCAATGAAAACGTATGGTAAACATCAAGGCAGAGGTTCTATTGCTCGATATTAAACATAAGTAATTCTAAAGACTGAATGTCTCGATTTTACGTTGCCAAACAAAATCACATATAATCATAACCTAATGCGGTAACGTAAGAAATCTTTACTTACATCCAGCCATTGATGAAAATAATTAATAAACCAGAATTTGCGGAGCATTATACGGTTAACGATAAGTGCTTCTAGCCAATTGTCCTCTCTAAGCGATGGTGTGCGTTCTCTATAGAAACGTACGTTCGAATATACGTTAGAATAAAAACGACGATAAGAGTGTTTGGCTTAGATGACCCTTTTGTATTCTCTCATTCGCACCCCTTTGGATAACATTGTCCATCAAGATGCTATTATAATCTTTGGGCATCGTGACTATTTGGCAAGAATAGTTATCACTCAGGTTAATGCAATCAATAAAATGTTAATGAAATAATCGAATGTGGGATGTATAACATTTTAATATTATAATATCCAGATGCAATATATGATTGCTAGGAAATATGCCTTGAGAAGCTTCGTTGCCAAGTTCTTGCCTTCGATAGCCCTCATCATCTATTGGATTTCATCATTCCATCCTCCTAAAGAATGTCTAATTTCGTGTTGTGCGAGGATAATATGCCATATACTTTCGGTCCAAGTGCATTAAAAGAATTCATGTTCTCGATTTTACATACAAGACATATAGAAATTACAATGGATTTCTACTTCGGGCATCCAAAGATGATACGAACTTTCTTCTTTGGTAGTCTATCTCTACAAACTAGTTAGCCTATAAATTTGTGTTTACTAACACCGCCTATCGAAATCGGTTAATACCATTCCACAACCGGTCCCACAGTCTTGAGTTCACTGTATATCCATTTACAACAATACCTTTTTCTAGATATGTTTGAAGCTAAAGCCGGTTTCAATGTAAGAGTACCACACCAAATTCATGCCACATTGACGTTGGTTTTGACCTGCATAATCGGGTTGCCTCTGCATTGATGAGCATATAACTTCCCAAACAACTTTATGCGATCTATGATCTTATGTATTACTAGCCTAAATAAGTATTGTCTTATGTTATTCTCCACTTCGTATATAGTTAGCTTTCGGAGTAAACACATATGCATCTAATAAATACAAATGAAAATAAGTACCAACTTGGCCAACTGGAGATGATCAAAATAGCTAATATGTTGCATGCCCCAACCTTCGTAAGTGTTACAATATTAAATATTAAATCACACATTCATTTAACAAGCGTAAGATTTTATAACGGTTGACGGTGGTCCCACAAAATCTCATGTAGTATTAAAGCCGGTTGTTACGAGTTCAAATATTTTCAATCCCCTCTTTGCATCCCCAATTAAATTATTTCCTGTTTAAGCTTCTAGAACAGTTGACAATGGTCCTAAAAAATCTCACATGAAGGTTTTATTAGTCAAAGTCTTGCACTCTGCGTGCGTGAGTCTTCTAATGACAATAGGAACACCAAGGTATCAAATAGAGAGGATACGTGGGGAAATTACATATGATTATAATGCCCTTTTTTCCTTGATCAACCCAAAGAAAAATATTTGGCATATATATACATTAAAATGTAGTCCTGTGAGAGCTGCAAATTCATCAAGTGCACCGATAAAGCAAATGACAAAATCTTCACCCCCATGAGCAAAAGGAAACGAATCATCTCGCAAAGCATAAGTGAGCATTTTTTTTTTTCGTTTTGCTTCGCCAATGGCACTTGAAAGAGGTTGCAACAACTTTCTCAATGACAATTTTAATAACCAAGACAAACATATGAGGAGAGAGTGGGTCATCTTGTCGTAATCCATTGGTATCGACAAAGTAGCCAACCTGCTCACCATTAAGGTTTATTGAAAACCTCGATGTAGCTATGTCTTGAGCTATTTGATTAATCAAGGGCTAGGGTGTATTGATAGCTCTAAGAACCCCGAGCACTCGCTTCCCGTTTTACCATGTCATAAGCTTTCATGAAGTCAATTTTTATTACCACATTTTATTTTTGGAGATATTTCCACCCGAGATGAAAGCGGTTTGGTGAGGCCAACAGCCGAAGGAAGGAGGGAGCCGATTCTTTCGCAAGTAGCTTGAATATGATCTTAATATTGTTGACACCTAATTTTGGTTTTTACTTAGTAATTCATTTTTGCATAAAAATTAGAACTAACTCTAGTTTTTCCAAAAATAATTAATTAGTTTTCATATATCGCATATTTAATTTTCTTGTTCATGGATTGTATTTGCATTATTTTGCATCGACGATAAGATATTTGAGCTCAAATTGATAGGCGGTGGACTAGGCATGGCATGGAATATTCGACCGGGCATGGGGGCTGCCAAATTTTATTGAGGGGCTTTGCACCAATTTTCAGACTTAATTCAGCCCATTTATGCTATTTTAAATGATAAAGACTTTTAATTAATTACCCATTAATCAATTAAAGCATAAAATGAGCTCCGAATTGCACAAGTGAGCCCACATAACCTTAAGAATTTCGGTTGGCCCTATATATGGATATTATTGTCGAAACTTTTGTGGTATTTTAAGCAATTGAGACTCTTATGATTTAATCAAATTCAGAATATTAATCCGATGGTCATTAGGAATCCAATTTCAACTAGAATTAGGAAACCCTTAGTCCATAAATAAGAAGCTAAGCTTACGGTTTTATACGGACACACTCAGAATTTTAGAGCAAGAAATAGGGAGAGTGAGAAGGAAGTTATGGCCAAGGAACTACTCGCCCGAGATTCCTCTCTTGTTGACGCCTAAATTTTGACTAATCTATTTTTTGCATAAAAATTAGAACTAATTTTAGTTCTAAACAAAAATCATCTCACATATTCATTTAGCATTGGCATATAATTTGACCTTAATTTAATAGGTATCTGGACTAGGCATGGGGTGGAAAAATGCACTAAGAAGATTTTGGCTTGAAAGAAATATTTTCTCGAGAATCGTATTGTAAATACTCGGAACTTCGGGATCAGTATTGCAAATACTTAAAACTTCGGGGATCTGTATTGCAAATACCAAAGGAAGATGGAGAAAGGAATATGGTGAAGAGAAGATAATGAAAGGAATGTGGTGAAGAGAAGATAATGAAAGGAATTGTGAAGATAAGATAAAGAGAGAATATAATGAAGGGAAGATGGTGAAGAGAAGATAAAGAAGAAGAAGATAATGAAAGGAAGATGGTGAAAAGAAGGTGAAGAAAAGAAGATGAAAATGGAAGATGAGGAAATGAAGATGAAGAAGAGAAGATGAAAATGGAAGATGAAGAATGAAGGATGAAGAACTTTGCCCATAAAAGAAGAAGAGTTCTCGAAAAGAAAGAGAGTTTTTTTGGAGGGAAAGAGAATTGAGAGAGTTTTTTTAGAGAAATTCTTTAGAGAGGAAAAAGAGAGTTCTTGAGAAAAATCGGAAGAGAAAATTCAAGAGTGAAGAAAAGAGCTTTAGTCGAGCATCTCCTTTGACGAATCCGGACACATACTTCGCGTCCCGCCATCCAACAACGCCGTTGCTTTCCGTTTTCGACGACAGCCACGTTCTTCCAACTTCGGGATCTTAAAATGAAACTACAACGTATACGTGAGTAAGATTTTGTGTAATAGGAGATAATCTTCTCCATTTTGATCTACAAAGATGTAATCATTTGATTTGAACATTTGATTGTTTATTTTAGACATGCCACGTGTTCCAAAATTTAGCATTATTACATGTTAATTTATTTTTGTAAATATTCGTGATTGGCTGCGTTTTCTTTCTTTCTAAATCATCCATGGTGTATATCGCATAAAGTTCAATATTTTACATTCTCATAAAAAAGAAAAAAAAAATAAAAATATTTGATTTGGTAATTTTGGTGGATTTTACTTGAATTTCAAAGGTGCAATTTTTTTTTTTTTTTTTTTTTTTTTTTATGAGAATGTAAAACATTGAACTTTATGCGATATACACCATGGATGATTTAGAAAGAAAGAAAACGCAGCCAATCACGAGTATTTACAAAAATAAATTAACATGTAATAATGCTAAATTTTAACTCCGCCTATGTATGTTTACATAGTCCGTCCCAAGCCAGGATGAAGGAGGAGGGTTACGTCAGGCGTAGCGAGCCGGCTATAAAAAATTAGCTACCTTTTATGAGATGAACCCTATTGATATTTCGTTGGAGCGTACCCTTCTTAGCGACGCGTTGCATTGGCGCCCGGATGTAGCGAAAAATGGGCAAGGGTCCTTGCACCAAGATAGACGGGTGCGAGGGGTAAAGAAGCTAGCCTTGGGCCATCATTCCCAGAGTGATGCGCCACATCGGTGCCCGGATGTGGTGAGAAGTGAGCGAGGGTCCTCACACTTCTATGGGCGAGTGTGGGGGGGCAAGTAAGGCCCAGGGGGTAAGGATTCGACTAGAGAGTTGGAATATAGGAACCTTGACGGGTAAATTGAGGGAGTTAGCAGATACTTTTGCTAGAAGAAGAGTGAATATTTCTTGCCCGCAAGAGACTAAATGGGTTGGAGAAAAGGCTAAGGAGGTGGAAGGCACCGGATTCAAGCCGTGGTACACAGGCACAAAAAAGAGTGTAAATGGAGTTGGGATTTTGATAGATAAAAGTTTCGGAGATAAGGTGGTTGATGTCAAAAGATCGGGAGATAGAATTATTTTGGTTAAGCTAGTAGTGGGAGAGCTAATTGTGAATATCCTTAGTGTGTATGCACCTCAAGTTGACTTGCCGGTATCCGATAAGAACAGATTTTGGGAAGAGTTGGAAGAGATTTTGAGGGGAATACCACGCGAGGAGAAGGTATTCATAGGAGGAGATTTAAATGGACATGTCGGACAGAGTAGTGGAGGTTTTGACGGAGTTCATGGAGGTTTTGGCTATGGGACTAGAAATGAGGTGGTGCGGACATCTTGAGCGTCGCTTTAGCTTATGATTTGATGTTGGCAAATACCTTTTTCGGGAAAAGAGAGTCACACTCGATTACTTTTCGCAGCGGTCAAAATTGTAGCCGGATTGACTTTTTCCTTGCTTGAAGAGAAGATAGGGCCTCGTATGTAGATTGCAAAGTCTACCCTGGAGAATGCGTAGCTACGCAACATAAGTTGGTGGTTTTGGAGGTTAGGTATAACAAAGCACGAAAACCGCAAAGAGGTGTCCAGATTCCGAGAATAAGATGGTGGAAGCTAAAAGATGAAAAACAAATAGATTTCAAGGAAAGAATGTTTCAGGTAGGACCGTGGCAACTAGAGGACGAAGTAAATGTGATGTGGAACGAGATGTCTAACCGCATCCAAAAAGTGGCAAGAGGGGTACTAGGGGAAAGTAAAGGGAACGGACATCACACAAAGGAAACTTGGTGGTGGAATGACGAGGTGCGGGGAGGCGATTAAACAGAAGAAGGAGTGTTTTCATCGTTTGCATATTTGCCCTAATGGAGAGAATTTGGCAAAGTTTAGATTAGCGAGGAAAAATGCCAAGAAAGCCGTGCGGGAGGCTAGAGGCAAGGTTTTTTTCGACATGTACAAAAAACTAGGGAGCAAAGAGGGAGAAAAAGGTATCTATAGGCTTGCAAAGATAAGAGACAAGAAAAGTAAAGACTTGACACATGTTAGATGCATCAAGGATGAAAATCAAAAACTTGTAGTAAGAGATGCAGACGTCAAGGAAAGGTGGATGAGCTATTTTCGCTAGCTTTTTAATGGAGAGAGTGATATCATGGAGATGGATTTGGAGGACGTTTCGATGATTCAAATAGAAGGTTTGTGCGTAGAATTAGAGCGCACGAAGTTAAGGAGGCATTAAAGAAAATGAAGACTGGTAAGGCCTTGGGACCCGATGGTGTCCCTATTGAAGTGTGGAGATGCTTAGGAGTTGTGGCAATACGTTGGTTGACTAACCTTTTTAACAAGATTCTCCATACTAATAAGATGCATGATGGATGGAGGAAAAGTATGCTTGTGCCTATCTATAAGAATAAGGGAGATATCCAGAATTGTTCCAACTATAGAGGCATTAAGCTTATGAGCCATACTATGAAGTTGTGGGAGAGAGTTATTGAGCATCGTTTGAGACTAGAGACTAAGATATCCGTAAATCAATTTGGATTTATGCCGGGAAGGTCTACCATGGAGGCTATTTTCTTGATACGACGGTGATGGAGAGGTATCAAGAAAAGAAGAAAGATCTACATATGGTGTTTATTGATCTTGAGAAGGCGTATGATAGGGTTCCAAGACAGTCTTATGGTGGGTGCTTGAGAAGAAACAAGTACCACAAAAGTATGTAGAGGCAATCAAGGATATGTATGATGGAGTTACTACATGTGTGAATGCTTGTAATGGAACATCAAGCTATTTCCCAATCACAATGGGCTTACACCAAGGCTCGGCTTTGAGTCCTTATCTTTTTGCCATGGTTATGGACGAGCTAACAAGAGATATCCAAGATGAGGTGCCGTGGTGTATGCTATTTGCAGATGATATTGTGCTCATCGATGAGACAATGGCGGGATTTAATGCTAAATTAGAATTATGGAGAAGTACGTTGGAGTCCAAAGGGTTTACGTTAAGTCGAAGTAAGACCGAATACATGAAGTGTGAGTTCGACAAGGCAAGAGTGGGAGATGAACCCGTCAATTTGCTCGGACAGGGAGGTACCCAAGAAAGATACTTTCGGATATTTAGGATCAATATTGCAAAAGGGGGGAGAGATTGATGAGGATGTAAGCCATAGAATCGGAGCAGAGGTTGGATGAAATGGCGCAGTGCATCGGGATTTTTGTGTGATCGCAAAATCCCTCTTAGGCTAAAAGGAAAATTCTATAGAACAGTAGTAAGACTCGCAATGATATACGGAGGCGAGTGTTGGCCAAAGACAGAGGCAACATGAGCATAAGATGGAAGTAGCAGAAATGAGAATGCTAAGGTGGATGTGTGGCCATACAAGAATGGATAAAATAAGAAATGAGGATATTCGACGAAACGTTGGAGTAGTATTCGGTGGCCGAAAAGATGAGAGAACATCGTTTGAGATGGTTTGGACATATTCTTCGAAGACCCCTAAATGCTCCGGTAAGAACAAGTGTGTTATAGGGAGCATGACATGAGGAAAGGGAGAGGTCGGCCGAAACTTACTTGGGGAAAAGTAGTAAGACAGGATTTGTTGGAGTGGGATATAGATTGGCGCTTGTTTATCTTAGGACGAGTGGAGGAAAGCGATTAACATTGTGGAGGGGCAAAAATTCCTATGTTCCCGATCGCCGTTTCGAGTCCTAACCCTTTGTTTTCTTTATATTGCTATAGCTATGTTATTGTATTTTGTTTTATTTTTATAACTCTTTCGGTCTTGCTTTTTTGGGTTCATCGACCGCCGACCCCAACTAGTTTGGGTTAAATGTGATGTTGATGTTGATGTTGTGTAATAATGCTAAATTTTGGAACACATGGCATGTCTAAAATAAACAATCAAATGTTCAACTCAAATGATTACATCTTTGTAGATCAAGATGGAGAAGATTACCTCCTATTACACAAAATCTTACTCACGTACACGTTGTAGTTTCGTTTTAAGATCCCGAAGTTGGAAGAATGTGGTTGTCGTCGAAAACGGCAAGCAATGGCGTTGTTGGATGGCGGGAGGCGAAGTATGTGTTGGGATTCGTCCAAGGAGATGCTCGACTAAAGCTCTTTTCTTCACTCTCTAATTTTCTCTTCCGATTTTTCTCAAAAACTCTCTTTTTCCTCTTTAAAGAATTCCTCTAAAAAACTCTCTTAATTCTCTTTCCCTCCAAAAAACTCTCTTTGTTTTCGAGAACTCTTCTTCTTTTATAGACAAAGTTCTTCATCCTTCATTCTTCATCTTCATTTTTTCATCTTCTCTTTTTCATCTTCATTTTCCCATCTTCCATTTTCATCTTCTCTTCTTCATCTTCTTTTCACCATCTTCCTTTCATTATCTTCTCTTCTTTATCTTCTCTTCACCATCTTCCTTTCATTATCTTCTCTTCTTTATCTTCTCTTCACCACCTTCCTTTCATTATCTTCTCTTCACCATCTTCCTTTCTCCATCTTCTTTTGGTATTTGCAATACGGTCCCGAAAAAATATTTCTTTCAAGCCCAAATCTTCTTGGTGCATTTTTCCACCCCATGCCTAATCCGGATGCCTGTTAAATTAAGTTCAAATTATATGCCAATGCTAAATGAATATGTGAGATGATTTTTGTTTAAAACTAAAATTAGTTCTAATTTTTATGCAAAAAATAGATTAGTCAAAATTTAGGTGTTAACACCTCCCTCCTACCGTCCGCATGTCTACCTATTCGCACGTTGATCTTGTAGCCGGGTCAGCCCCCAATGCCACCTAGTCGGCTGCTATGCCGCTGCCACAGCTGCCGCGCATGCCACCTACGTCGTGCTTCACCACTAGCTGCTGCTGTGCATCACCTCTAGGGGTCGTCCAGCCATCCCGGTCGCGCTTGTTGCAGCTGCGATCCCAGCCCGCTGATCAACCACTGTTTGTGGTTGATCAGCCTCATTTTTTTTTTGTCACAAATTGAAGTCTAACTTCGTTGCTATCTTGTGCTAGAACTATCGCTATTCGATGATGATTTTTCACTGCAAATTGGGTCCAACGAGGGCTGATCTTGGCATAAATTTACTACAATTTTGGGACAAGGCTTTGTTCGGTTTTCACAGGTAACTTCTCATCTTTTGTTTGCGAATATGTAGTTGATTGATTGGAGTTTGCATGTATCCGTAATCCTTCTTGAATCAACACATCTTATGCTATCAAAGATTGAAAACCTAAATTTTTTATCAACTTGCCTTTCTCACTAAAAAATTTGCCAAAAATTGAAGTAAGAAAGTGATCTTTGTAAGACCAATCATAAAGTTCTAACTTTTACTAAAAATTTGGAAAAGGTGTGGCACGAGCTCGAATTGATTGTCATGTTAGCATATTTTTGGTAATAAACCCCCTAATCCAAATCAGGAAAGTATATTTCCTTAAGGGCAACATATTTCCTAAATTGGACAATTCCTATATGTGATTATTTAGATACGACCCTCTAGTTTAGTGAAATACGGTATATTAGTCAATCCAATCTACGATTATTTAGATTCGATCCGCTAATTTCAATAAGCCGATTTTGGATTTACGGTGGCAATTTTCTAAAAGAAGAAAAGTGGATATTCAGGGGTTGTTTTGTTGATTGCTTTCCGACGTTGGCAATTCTGGCGATATTTGATTGAATCCTTGTCTTGATTGGTTTCCATATAATTTAAAACTCCTAAAAATTTAGTAAAATACAGTTTCTTAGAACCTTATCTAATTAAAATTTTAGGAAGATATGGTTTCCTAGAAACTCTATCTCATTGAATTATTTGGAGCAAAATCAAGACATTCAAATGGTTTGATGGGCATCCCTAATTGCAGAAAATTCATAAAAAAAATACCAAAGAAAAAGAAAAACAAGCAATCTCTCTAAGGTCATTTTGCATATCTCATATTATTTTTCATATTCCATGTTGTCTTGCATATTTTGCATATTACATATTTTCCATACCCTATTTTCGAGTATCACCATATTTTTCAAACATCACATTTCGCATGTCATATTTTTGCCATGTCATTTTTCTGTCCGTCATAATATGTCATGTCATTACCATGTTATCTCTTGCCATGTTATGTCATTCACATTTAGAAGTCACGTTTGGTTCAGTTGATTGCATATTTGTTTGCATGTTATTCATGTCATGCATAGTTAGAGTAAATTGTCTTGCATTAATGTCATATCATCTTGCATGCTTTAGTTGGTTAGTTAAATTTTCCATATAGGAAAACATGACATAATTTTGCATGTTTTGCATTACATATCATCACGTCATTTAGTATAGCTTTTATTTCATTTGTGTTCATGTCATTCATGCATACATGTAAGCAAGAGAAAACCCAAAAATCACTCCTTTTAAACATGAAGTAAAATTAATTCAATCTCAACTTCCAAACTTTGCACTTTTCATGAAATTCAAGGTACCAAAAGGGTATTAATTTAAATTAATTAATGTAACCAAGTCCCCGAACTCAAAAACTTTGGTTCATAAAAATAAAGTATTTTTCCGGTACTATTTAGGTTCCTAATCCATCTATAAAAAATGATTAATGGCAACTCTAAATTTTAAATCATTTGAACAATAAACCAATGTTGTGATGTGGAAGGATTTGGGAGAGTCCGTATTAGGTTAGTCATCTAATTAGCCTAATAATCCATTAACTTAAGGATTTCCCAATTTTTAGGTCCGAACGACTTTAGTTGTTAACACCTAAATTTTGGTTTTTCCTTGGTCACTCACTTTTGCATAAAAATTATAACTAATTCTAGTTCTTCCAAAAAAAATAATTAATTAATTTTCATGCGTAACATATTTAATTTTCCTTTTCACACATTGCATTTTCATTTTTTTGCACCGACGGCAAGAAATTTGAGCTTAAGTTGACAAGTGATGGACCAGGCTTGGCTTGGAATTTTCAGCCTCGCATGGGGGTGCAGAATTTTATTGAGGGTCTTTGAACATATTTTTAGACTTAATTCAATCCATTTATGCTCTTTTAAATGATAAATACTTTTAATTAATTATTCATTATTCAATTAAAGCCCAAACTGAGCTTGGAATTGCACAAGTGAGTCCACATAACATTAAGAATTTCGGTTGGCCCTATATATGGATATTATTGCCAAAACTTTTGAGGTATTTTAAGCAATTGAGACTCTTATAATCTATGAAATTTAGAATATTTATCCTACGGTCATTAGGAATCCTACTTCAACTAGGATTCTGAAACCTTTAGTCTATAAATAATAAGCTAAGTTTGGGGTTTTACATGGACACTCTTAGAATCTTTAGAGCAAGAAATAGAGAGAGCGAGAAAGAAATTTTGGCCAAGGAACTACTAAGTCGAGATTCCCCTCACCGTCCGTACATCGGCTCGTCCGCACGCCGATCTTTCAGTCGGCTCAGCCCTCGACGCCACCTGGTTTGCTGCTCTGCCACTGCAGCTACTGCTTTGCATGCCACCTCTGTCGTACGTCACCATTAGCTGCTGTGCATCACCTCCAGTCGTCATCCAGCCCTCCCGATCGCGCTTGCTACAGCCGCGATACCAGCTTGCTGATTAGCCACTGTTTGTGGTTGATAAGCCTCGTCTAACCTTGCTGCTATCTTGTGTTAGGATTATCGTTATTTGAGGATGATTTTTGCAAATTGGGTTCGAAGGGGGCTGATTTATGTGTAAATTTACTATTGGTTCAGGGCAAGGCTTTGTTCGATTTTCACAGGTAACTTCTCGTCTTTTGGTTGTGAATATGTAGTTGATTGATTGAAGTTTGCATAGTCTATAATCCGTCTTGAATCAACACATATTTTGCTATCATAAAGTTCTGATTTTTATTGAAAATTTTGGAAAAGGTATTGCATGAGCTCAAATTGATTGTCATCTTTGCATATTTTTCCAAATAAACCCCCTAATCCAAATTAGGAGAGTATCTTTCCTTAAGGGCAACATATTTCCTAAATTGGGCAATTCCTATCTGTGATTATTCGGATATGATCCTCTAGTTTAGTGAAATATGGGAAATTAGTCAATCCAATCTACGATTATTTAGATTCGATCCACTAATTTTAATAAGCCGACTTTGGATTTAAGGAGGCAATTTTCGAAAAGAAGAGCAATGGATATTCATGGGTTGTTCCGTTGATTGCTTTCTGATTTTGGCAATTTTGGTGATATTTGGTTGAATCCTTGCCTTGGTTGTTTTCCATGTAATTTAAAATTCCTAAAAATTTAGTAATATATGGTTTTTTAAAACCTTATCTAATTAAAATTTTAGGAAGATATGGTTTCCTAGAAACTTTATCTCATTGAATTATTTGGACCAAAATCAAGACATTCAAATTGCTTGATGGGCATGCCTAATTGCCAAAAATTCATAAAATAAAGAATACCCCAAAAAAAAAAAAATAGGCTCTCATGTTATTTTGCATATCTCATGCATATCTTGCACATCTCATGTTATTTTGCATATTCCATGGTATCTTGCATATTTTGCATATTCCATATTTTCCATACCCTATTTTCGAGTATCACCATATTTTTTTAACATCACATTTTGCACGTCATATTTTTGCCATGTCATTATTTTGCCTGTCATAATATGCCATGTCAGTACCATATCATCTCTTGACAAGTTATGTCATTCACATTTAGAGGTCATGTTTTGTTCAATTGATTGCATATATTTGAAATACTCGATTGATTATATTAATATATGTTTGTAAAAGCACTCCAAACCACCTACCAGCCACACAAACCCCTGGTCCCATCCGAAAGTCACAGTCTAAGTTTGAAAAGAGAGAGACACTGTGTTTGTTTTTATATTTTTTTAAAAAAAATTTGCTTATTTTTTAAATTAATTTAAATAAAAATTATATTCACAATGACCAAAAGTGAGAAAATATTAAAAAAGAGCCGGGGAGTTAACGGAAAACAAGAACTTATGCTTTTATGTTTTAGGACTCGAACATATCTCTTTTGTGGTTGGTCGAAAGTCACAGCCTAAAATTGAAAAGAAAGACTCTGTTTTTGTTTATAAAAGATTTGGTTGATTTGGATGGTTGGATGCTTCCGCAAGAGATGATTTTGGGGAAAAGTACATTTTTAGTGCCAAAAATTGTGTACGGAGATCACTTTGGTGCCAAAAATTTTAATCGGATGACTTTAATGCCAAATCGGAGACAAAAGGATCACTTTGATGCATCCGGCGAAATGTTTCAACCAAAATTGCCCCGTGTCATTAATAAATAAGTTTTTAATGTAAAATGACAATTAAGAATAATAATAAATCCACGTGGGCTGCCACTTGAACTTCTACACTTTAAAATAAATTAAAATAAATCAAATTAAAATTTAAAAAATTATATGAAAATAAATTCTTGAAAATACAAATTGTATATAAAATAAAATTTTAAAAAAAAAAAAAAATAAAAAGAAGAGGACAAACCTTACCGGGCGGTAAGGGCTTCCACAAGCCCTCGCTACCGCTACCCCTCCCATTGCCAACAATGGCCGGCGGTGGTGGGGCACGACCAAGGGGTTGCCGAGCCCCGCTAAGGGCCAGCAACCCCCGCCGATTGCGGGGAGAGGGTCGCGGCCCTCACCCGGATTAGGCGAGGGTCATTGGCCCTCGCCCGGTGTCTAGCCAATCCCTACTAGTAGCGGCCAACCCTTGCTAGTGGCGACCCTCGGCAAGACCTCGGCGAGGGTCACGATCCTCGCCCATATCCGGGCGAGGGCCTACGGACTCGGGGCTCGAGACCCTCGTTGGCCGTGTCCCACCCTCGTCGGCAATGATGGGCACAACCCTCACCTCCAATCGGCAATTTTTTTTTTTTGTTTGATTTTTTTTATGTTGTTAACTTGTTAACTGAATGTTTCGATTTATTTTAAATAAAATTTGTATTTTTGGATATTTTTCCAAATTTTAGATTTTTATTTATTTTTGTAAACTAATTAAGTTTGTATTTTTATTTTTTTAATTTTTTTTCCTTTTTTAATTGCTTTGACTGGACCTCATTGGAGCCACGTTAGCATGAAATATTAGTAAAATAATGCCACATCGGATTTTCGACAGACCAAATCGGACTCGGCTCTAAAACTATCTTCTTCTTTTTTTCAAAAATTTGGCACTTAAGTAATTCGAATGAAACTTTTGGCACTAAAGTGATCTCCACACATAACTTTTGACATTAAAAGTGTACTTTTCTTGATGATTTTGGAAGAGAAGAAGCTTATTAGTAAAAAAGGGGTTAATGCACGAAAATCCCCAAACCGATACACATATGATAAATTTAATCCAAACTATTCTTTTTACCATAAAAAACTCTAAACTGATACATTTGGGACAAATTTACCTTGAACTATTTTTTTGACCACTAAAAACTCTAAACCGATATAACTTTGATAAATTTACTCAAAACTAAATTTTTTTACCATAAAAAATCTTAAACTAATACACATGTAACAAATTTACCTTATGTTTATTTTCATTAAATTGAGTTAATATCACAAAAAATTCTAAATTGATAAACCCGTAACAAATAAAGGGTAACGTGTACACATGATAATTGCCACGTTTTATCCAACTTAACAATTTGACAGTAAAATTTAACGGAAACTAACGAAGGGCAAATTTATCACGGTTGTACCAGTTTAAGGTAAATTTGTCCGGACGCATTACCGATTAAGGATTTTTGGTGATATTAACCCCCAAAAAATCTAACATCCAATTTATTTCCTCTACACAACTAAAAAATTTTAACTTCTTATTATCTTTTATTAATTTTTTGAGTTAATACCACGAAAAACCTCAAACTAGTACACTTGTGACAAATTTACCCAAATATATATATTTTTTACCATAAAAAATCTCAAACCCAGTACATTTGTGATAAATTTATCACAAATTATTTTTTGACTACCAAAAATTCCAAACTAGTGAACCCGTGACAAATGTACCCCAAACTAATTTTTTTACCATCAAAAACCCCAAACTAGTTACTTGTATCAAATTTACCCTTTGTTAATTTCACTAGATTAGAATAATACCACAAAAATCCCAAACTTATACATGTATGACAAATAGATGGTAAAAACCCTAAACTGGTATACCCGTCCATTGCCACATGTCATCTAATTCAATAATTTGATGGTAAAATTTAAGGAAAACTAACTAACAGTAAATTTGTCACAAGTGTACCAATTTAAGGTTTTTTGTGATAAAAAAATTAGTTTCGATAAGTTCGTCACAAGTATACCGGTTTAGGGTTTATGGTGGTCGGAAAAATAGCTTGGGATAAATAATTATACCAATTTGAGATTTTTTATGGTCGAAAAAAATAGTTTAGAATAAATTTGTTATATGTGTACCAATTTGAGAGTTTTCATGATATTTACCCTATTATGAACAATGAAGTCAAAAAGCAACACCTTTCGTTGGGAAAAGTACACTAAAAGTACCATAATTTTTGTACGGCGTTCACTTGAGTGCCATAATTTTCAAAACGTTCACTTAAGTGCCATAACTTTCAAAATCGTTCACTTGAATGTCATGTTGACGTGGACGCCGGAAAAGCCGACGTGGCAGCCAAAAAACCGACGTGGCATGCCGGAAAGCCGATATGGCTCGCCGGAAAGGCGACGTGGCACACCGGAAAACTAACGTGGCACGTCGAAAAAATTGATATAGCACTCCGGGTGAACGGTTTTGCTCTAACGTAGCACTCAAGTGAACGATTTTTGAAAGTTATGGCAATTAAGTGAACGTTTTGAAAGTTTTGGTACTCAAGTAAACATCTTACACAAGTTATGGCACTCACGGTGTACTTATCCCCCTTTCGTGCGGTGCAATTGCCTGGTGGGTCTAAGAGCTAGGATGGTAGAATTGCAAGAATATTACGCTTGAGCTTCACGCTTTGGCATGTAACAGCAAAAAAGGCAAACGTTTGTCGATTCGCATGCATTCTGCAGAATCATTTTTTAGTGTTTCGATTCTAAAATAAGTTCAACTCTCTCTCTCTCTCTCTCTCTCTCTCTCTCTCTCCACACACACCATATATCATATGCACACCCCTCCAAGAGAAACCCTTAAATTCCACTCAATTTACAAGATTGGGTAGTAAAAAAGGTTAGGGGTGTAATGATGCCAAGTTGACTTAATATGTGAAGATACTCATGAGTTCAACTTGAATTAGAAGCTCCATGCTCACCATGTGAATTTGGCTTGACGGTTAAAAAGCATAATATGCATGATTAGATTAGGCTTGACACATGTTCAGATATATTCTTCGAACTATTAAATGTATGCAATGCTATGTTTAGGTCCGTCATCTGGGGTTTGGCTCGCGTCTTCTATGACATCGTTGAAGCACGTCTTGTATTTGGATTTCATTACCTGGGCGGTTTTCCTCGGGACAAAAGAAAAACCAGATGATGCTCGAAACATCGATACGAGCTCGAAAACGAAGATATAGGCGAGAGTAGACTCGACTAGTCACCCACATTGGAGCAGCACTGGGGAATTTGACAAATGGTTGCCTCTCTTTTTCCAATTCAAACAGTAACATTGGAAACTAGATATCGACTATATTGAACAAGATTCGAGGAAACTGGGAGAACATCATCCAAAAGAGATTACATACATACCGCCTTCCAGATTAACGTGTTAATAGGATTTTGCAGATGAAACGTCTAGATTATGATTAACTTGGATTAACTTATAATCGAGTGGTTCAAAGTGCACATTATACGGGAAAATTACCAAAAAATCTTCTAAACCTATTGCAATTGTGTCAATTCAATCCTAATTTTTTTTGGCCAATTGAGTCCTAAACCTTTTGCATTTATGTTAATTCGGTCCATCCAAACTAGCTTTGACTAGCCAACCCCGACCAAAGTCGGCCACCAAAGTTGGCCACACCGGCGTCGACCACCCAAAGTTGGTTGGATGGACTAAATTGACACAAACGCAAAAGGTTTAGGACTCAAATGAAAAAAAGATAAAAAGTTTAGGATTGAATTGCTAGGGTGCGGTTCATACTTCCCAATGACGGAAAAGCACGTGGGTTCTCGGCGAGCGGGCGGGGTCTCGGGAGGGCAACTCTCCTTGGATCCCAAATAAGGAGAGATATTTAAAAAATGGTGCGATATCTTTGAAATCCTCTGTTGGACGTAGCCCAAATTTAAGGGTGAATCGGGATAAAATCGCTTATCTCAATTTCTTTTTTTCGTTTTTACGCTTTACTTCATTGCGATTGGGTGCCGAATCCTAACATCCGGTATCGGAGCGAGGTTTGAGGTTAGGGTTTTCTTGGTGAACAGAGATCCAAAAAATCGAATCTTGGTAAGATGTCGGTTGATCCATCGCGAATTGAAGTGGAGAAGTTGAGAGGAAATGGTATTAGAGTCGATGGTTGATTGGTGGCATACTCCCAATATGTATTTGTGTTTGGCGAATATCTCAAGCAAGGAATATGGTGACCAACGCTGTTTCTAAGCTGGTGGGCATTGTGGTGTAGCAACACGGGCTTGATGGGTATTGATGAAGATTCAAGTTGAAATATGTTGGTGCGAAGGATACTTGAATTAAAGGAGAGCAAACCTAACACGTGAGGGGAAGATTGTTAGGATGCACATATGAGTTGTGTTAGAGAAATTCCACATCGGAGATTTGATGTGGTGTTAATCAATTAATATATCCTAATTGGTCCATAACTCATTGGCTTAAACTTTTGGGCCCAATTAGATATATTGACAAGCTCGGACTTGGGCTCCCTAGGCGAAAATATCGAATTTCTCTTGTGTTCTCCCAACATGAATTGCGCGCATTGCAATATATTTATGACTTTTATTGTGATTTTCCCCACTACTAGTGAAACATAGTCTCTTTAATGATGTGTTACTTACATCCTCAAGACCCCTCGACCGGCGGCATTGCGGATGTCATAAGGACTATATAAAACACAAACGTAAGGTTTGCAAGTCGCTAGTTTCTAACTCTATTGGGCTGAGTTCTACTTGAATAACTTCTTGATCTACTCAAACTCCACTTTGTCCTGTGTTTGAAAAGAGTGAACAGAGAATTAGATGTGAGGTAGATTTCCTAAGGACTTACTTGCTCACATCCGCAAAGAAGTTCCCTCATATCCCCATAAAAGGACGAGGTTCCAACTTGTCTCTTCAACAGAACTGGAGTGGATCGATCACAGCGGTTTGTTCACCGCATCACACTTACAAAGTCGGGAGACGAAATGTATTTTGCAAACAAAGAAAGCGTGTTTGCAAAATAGAATGACTCAACAAAATTACCTATGTTTTCGTTTTCTCCAGCACAAAACCCTTATAGGATATACTGTGGCAATTCTTAATCGCCTAGACTTTTCGAAAACACCGTTACCTATACTCGTCATGAAGATTTTATTAGCATCTTAAATCATGAGCACAATTCTTCTCGGAGTATTGATGTAGGAAAATTAATCAGAACACTAACAAACGGCATAAACGTAATTCTTTTCGAACTTCAAATGGGTTGTTTCCAATGTGCTTTTGTTGGGCTCTGAATCCTTTTCCTTTTTCAAATTTTCCTTTCACTCCGTTGATGATCTTCTTTCGTAATTATAACTACGAAATCATACATCTTTTCTCACCCACAACTATCAACGCAAGTTCCCATTAGTCGAGATCGGATCATCCTGTTAGACTTTCATCCAACCCTTGCAATGCCCATTTTATCTATTCGGTTTTCTCATATACAGATAATCCTAATTTATAAAAAATTAACTAATTATATAGATCAATGGTGATCAGCTGCCGATCGTGTGAAAATTGATTACATGTACTTCAATGAATCCTTAAAAAGAACACAGGAAAGAGAGTACACATATGTACAACCTTAAAAACAAGAGAACATGGGGAGGACAATCTTAGGACCCCACATGCTCATCGCCCCTACATCTTTTACCTTATTCACCTACAACAAAACCCGAATCAACCACGAGGAGAATGTTCCTCGCAGAAAATAATAGCTGGTGAAATTGAAGACAACAGAAAGTCCAAATCCATACCATCATTAGGTCTCCAATGTATGGTCCCTTGTTTTTATTTTCGTTTCCTCTTTTGACCACCTTTGACCGTTACATGATTGTTTGTTTTTTTCTTAATTGATTTCTGACAGTAAAAATAGTATTGTAGGGCATGATGAATAGGTGGTCCTTTCTTTTGGATTCCCCTGTGGATGTGGATATAGCAATGGTAACACTCCATATGCTTCCCACCATTGCTTTCTTCAGAATCCGATACCCTAATGCCTTTATTTTTCTCACTCATAGCTGACCAGATGTTGCCTCTCTTGAAAACTATGCTCAAGTTTTCTGATCTTCATAATACATATATTTGTGTGTGTGTGTGTGTGTATGTGCAGTTCAGTAATTACTTGAGTAATGCTAGGTTTATGAAGACCGGTTTACTAAGTAATGTGTCACAATGAGTGGTAAACAACTGGATAATACTTAAGAAGCGATTATAGCCTGACGAATCACTTAGTACAAAATTTCATAAACTAATTTTAGTATGTCTAGCGTTTTTCTAATTATTGTAGAGTAGATCTAAGAGTATACATTTCCAAATGATTATTTAGAAAGTTTTGTCATTAAAGTGCATCGGAGACTCCACATTTAATCTAAGACAAAAATGAGTTCTCTCTCTCTCTCTCTCATATATATATATATATATATATATATATATATATATATATATATATATATGTATATATGTATATATGACCTTTGTACGCATGCTATGACACAAAATTGTGGATGTGCCTTAGGTTCATTTGGTGTATCAGTGTTCAAAAACCCTAAGGGCTAAAATCATCTCTTTGTGGCTCCAACAGAAAACCTCAATCTTTTGGATGAAATGTAGTTGTTCTGCTTTTGGTTCAGCCATACAAATCATCTCTATCGGGATAGTAGAAGAGGCATGCACTAAGGTTTCGTTATAAACTTGTTTTAGCTGTGTTAACTGTTGATATAGCATGTTCCTGCTTAGCTATGATGTCAAAAGAGCTTTCCTTTATTCACGAATAATTTGACTAGAGAGTTTTAACCCACGAGATAAATCAGATGAACCTACTATGATTATGTGAAACAGCCGGGAAACGAGGGTTGTTTCCTTTTAGGACATTGAAAATGCGAACAGCATGAAAGTTGTAACTTCTTGGTCGTCAGGGTTTTAAGCGGTCTATCTTCTGGAAAGATGTGAACCTATCTTTTTTGTCGAACTTCCTGAATATTCCCTGGTTAACAGGATAATGCCAGAATGAAACAGCTAATAATCTGCGAAATTTTTGTTATTACATTCCAGTGTGTGTGGCAGACATCTGTTGGGTCCTCGAGTACAATCCACTTGTTTAAATATCTTGAGTAGAGTATAATCCGTCGGGTTAATTTGTAAACTAACTCTGTAAACAGGCAGTTCCACCATTACGTTATCTACAGTAATAATGGGTATTAGTAGCAAGAAGGGTTATTTTATTTCACTGAAATTCATTGGTTTCGTGGGAAATGAATAAGATAAGACCAAACTTCCAATTTTAATCCCAATATAAGTTTAGCACGCCAAAAAAGAGAACACTGTGATAGTTGCAATCATTGTTCTCTAGTAGCAGGAAAACATAAGTTATGGGCGTCAATTTTTTTGGGGCTTTCATTTACTTAAGAGTTCAATTCTGCAAAGCTCATGGACAACTTGTTTTGTGAATGTGCTTCAGAAAGATGAATCTCTGATTAGAAGTCGACAAGCAGACAACTACAAATAGAGATCAAGAAGTACGCCTATATACACCACATACCTTCAGGTATGGATGGAAATTGAGTGCCCACCTCAGAAATCTTCCCGGGCAGGCCTCTGTCGAACCGTCTTGGACAATCACTAACGAAAGCTCGAATTGAACAAAGGAAAGCATGTGGTAAGCCCAAAGAGACCTGGAAAAAAGCAGGGGAAAAACCACGAAAGAGCACGGGGGATATGCATGGCTCCTCATACGCCATACACACGGGCCATCGATTCTGCGGTGGGCTGCGCAAATGGCATACAGGGAGCCAGGCACATACTTTATGCATACGCATGGTACTGTCCGTTCGATATAAGAATCATCTCTTTTAGGATTCATTCGAATTCCAAACCGCCTTCAAGCGCATGCATGCGTGTCTGAATTATACCGCAAGGACACGGCCACATCTAACCAGGAGAAATGAAGACGAGATCCAATGAAAGTGGAAGGATTAAGCTGGAGCTTGAAGCTTCGATTAGGGTTTTCAAGAGACCTCTAAGGCAGATTGAGACTTAGGGTTTGTGTGGGAAGGCTCAAGCTCAGTCACAAGGACGAGAAGAAGATAGGGCTTCCCGCAGCAAGCTCTCTCTAGAATTTGGCAGGAGAGTGGGAAGAGCAGGAAGATGATGTGCGGTTGAAATGCAAACCCCAGCTTGCCACTAAATATAGGCACCCACATACACATCCCTAGAGAGAGAAACAAGAGCGAGAGAGGGAGAGAGAGAGAGAGAGACGGTAGGGTGGATTTTGTTTGTATGTTTGGACCAGTAGCCACGCAATTTCCCAAGTGAGGAGTGAGGACGGGTTATGGGGTTTGAAATCTCCTTTTCTGAGTCGCAAAAAGCAGAGCTTGCTTTTTCTCTCCGTTCTGAAGCTTTTGCTTTGTCCTGGAGTGCTTGGATGGACTTGGATTCCCTTCATCTCCTCTCCTCTCCTCTCTCCCACCATTCTTCTTCAATTAAACCACATATGAATTCACATGAAAAAACCACAAAATGGGTGAAGGGGAAAAAAGAAGAACAAGGTTTTCTGGAATGTTCACATTGCAACAGATTGGATGTAAATGACATTAATATTGATGGAGACAATGCTCTCTTTCCCTAGATTTTATGAAGTGGTTATAAGAGTTCTTGTGAAAATCCTATTTCGATTGCTCATGTATAGACTAAAATTGCTATTTAAAAAAAAAAAAACCTTCATTGTTAGTGTTGTTGGTTGGGACGTCAATGGATTTTCAGCTCATAAACTGGACCTTACTTGTTCAAATTCCAACAACTGTTTGCAAACTACTCTGGGCTAAAGCCACCTACACATAAGTCGAAGGACGAGAACTTAATCGGTTATTGAGATCCGCATGGTGTTCCATGGACCCTTAGGCGATCCAACCTCTCGTTTATGGGGATTGCAAAAAAAAAATGCATGACAAATGAATTGTGTTAATGTTATGTCCACACCTAATACAATACATGAATTACGTGATTAACATGTGTATAAGCTTTAGCTTTGACAACTATTCCGAATACACATCTTAGAAGATCTACTAACTGGTATAATATAGCTCGTCATAAACGTTTATGTCACATAAAAACTCAAAAGAAATGCCATATTGCTGTGGATTTGCATAAGGTAGGCCGTTGGTGTAAAATAAACTTTTACATAGGTAGTCATGAAATGAAAATTCTTCTATATTAATGATATGAAATTATGTTGAGGTTTATCCCACATTGGTTGGATAAGGGCTAATGGTCATTTTATAAATGTGAGGAAAAATCTTATCTTTTGTGCTAGTTTTTGGAATAAGAGACACCCAAGACCACCCATTATTGATATCATTATTGATATTAGAGCTCAGGTTACCAAGTCTAGACTCAACATCGATTGCGCAAGGAGATAAGTGTGAGGGAAAGCCACGTCCTTTCAGCTAACTTACACCGCCAAAGTATCTTGTTTTGTCTTTTTCTTCTTACCGTAAATTCCCTTTACTTATCTTTTCTTTTTGCCTTTTATATATTCCCCATCACTGAATTTTCTATTTTATCCTCAGCATAAGATATTGCAGTTAATTTGGCGCTACTCACATCACTTGCTCCTCTCATAATAATATTCTCTCTCTTCATTACTTAGAATGATGCAAAACACAAAACACCAAAAAGGGGGGAAAAAGGTGGCTGTGACAAGATGTGAACCAAAACCCTAGCTGATAGGTTTACGTTTTTGGATCAAAAGGACCCAAACCTAACGAAAAACATCAAATCAGTGTCATAAATGGCAAAAGCTAAAGCTCGGTCTACTTGCAATGTCAAGTGCTTGAATGAGCTGAAGTAGCATTCCTTTGCTTAATTAGTTAAGTTTTTGGGTTACTTATATGGACTTAGGCTCGCATGTCACTTAAACCCTGAGATTAGTAAAATATCTACCTAGGTGTGCTTCGTCCTCATTAAAAAAAAAGAATAAAGTATGTGAAATATCCAAGAAAATAAGAAGCAAACAAAAAAAGAACATGGACTATGCTGCCAATTCAATTCTAGATGTAGACAAAACTAGGGGCGAGCACCCGCTCCAATTCAACCTAGGAAACAGATCGAACCGGCTTGAACCAATCGGTAACTGATTCAACTTCTGCTACCGGCCCAAGACAGGTCGGTTGTTGGTTCAACCCGCCTATTTCCCAGTTGAAAAGATTGTAAACTGGTTCTCAAGCATCATTTAGGGAAGAAAAGAATCATTTACTTTTGCACCTATCAAGAATAGCATCACGGTCTTCAACATGAAGAAATAACAACATAATCACTTGATCAACAAATATTTTTAGAGTGAAATAGTACAATTTTTAAGTTTTTATTATAAAAATTTGGTTTTCCACCCTAAACATAAAATGGGCCAATTCTCGGATATAACAAGGAAACCGATCGAAACCGGCGGTTGCGGAATCGACAAGCTCGATTCAAATGTTTTGGGGAAAAAAAGGGGTCATAGGACCATCAACAACTCTAATAACCGTAAGTTTGTTTGAACGATGCAATGCTCGATTAGTTGAGCATTGTCTTGTTAATTTCAAATGAACACGCCTTTAACTAATAACCGAGACATATATACCATTTTAAGAAAAACTGTTCAAAAAGTCCCAAACATATTGCACTTTTGCCAATGCGATTCTAAACTTTTTATATTTTTTTCAATTGAATCATAAACCTTTTCACGATTTATCGATGTAATCATGTTGGCCAATTTTGATCGAAAATCGGCCGATGTGAACATCATTGTCCTAGATAGTACGGTCGAATTAATGTGGATAATTTGTAATACTATTCTAATATTTTTCAAATTTCTTTATTAGTTTTATTTTATTTTCCTTTCCTTTCTTTGTACTTTTGTTCGTGCGATGGCCAACAAGGGTCGTCGAGCCCTTCTTTGGCCGCGCACGAGGCCATCTCACCCGGATCCGGGCTTGGCTACCTCATCCACAATTAGCGAGGTTGGCTTTGCCCTGCACCATCATAGCCTTGCCCGTGGGCGAAGTAGCCTTGCCCAAATCCGGGCGAGGCCGGCCTCACCTGCTATCAAGAGGGCTCGGTAACCCTCGCCGGCCACTTTAGTAAAAAAAACACATAAAAGAAACGAAAGGAAAAATAATAAAAATTGAAAAAGTATTAAAGTATTATTAAAAAAATTTCATGTCGGCGCCATCCGCGGCACATAATGACCGGCATCCACATCGGTGATTTTCTGTCAAAATTGACCGAATAGACTCAATTGATAAAATGTGAAAAGGTTTGGGATTAAATCGACAAAAGTGCAATAGATTCAAGAATTTGTGGACAATTTCTTATAGCTTCAAGAGGCAAATAAGATATAGACAATGTATGCATCGACATAGGTAAGTTCACTATGTTTTTATCAACCCGATCACAATTTTTTCATTATTTAGAGACGATCGGTCTCTTAATATTTCATGACCTTGGTATTAATTTTTTCATGAATTTGGTGTTAATCTAAATGAAAAGAATATTTTAGAAGTAAAAGAATTATGAACCTTGTGGAGTTAGCTTAGTGATTAACGGACAAACAATTATGTGTGGATCAGACTCATTACACAAGTTCAAATCTCTCACCAGCAAGTGCAAAGAGTGTCATGTTTGGGTTAATCACTTAAATTATGATTCGTATGTTACCTGATTTACGAGATTAATATGATATGCCGTAGCCTGAGTCATTGCTCTAAGTCTTGAACTATGTCGACTGGACCCGACCCTATTACACCCCAATATTGGAACAATTAAGAGTACATTTGTTTTAGCTAAAGATTAGTCAAAAGGTATATTTCTGGGTTTTTTCAAAAAGAAAACATAAACGCTATACAAAACTTCAGAAGTTCAAGTTATTTTAGACATGAAAATGTCAATAAGAAAATTTAAGATATTTAACGTCAAGTACATTTGGTTAATTCTTTACTTTATATGCTATATCTGTGAGAATATGCTCGTCCCGTCCTTTATATGGAAATAAAAGGTCATTTGGAATCCGGATTCTTCTACTTCATTTTTGTTTACTTAATCTCCTACGTGACCTTCTATAGTGTGTGTATCGCCCTGTTAAGGCGGAAGCTGCGGGTTCGAACCCCGTAGGTCCAGGCGAATATGAAGCGCGTGGAACATGTTATATCTTGATGACAAACGAAAAAGTTCATAGAGCTCCTTGTTTTAAGCGATATGAAGAATCAAGGCTAGAAATATCATTCATTAATTTGAGATTTTCCGTAAATAAAAGCACCGAATTATTCTTAAATATATGTGCCGTTGGGATCATCCGAGTGCATGGGCAAGTCCCATCACGATGTGTTTTCTAAGAGGACACGACGATGATTTCCATCATCATACAGCAAATTTTGGTGCTCGGGGCCCTAAAATATTGCTCCAAAAAAACTTCAAACTATGCTCACGGTGATATTTTTATTCAGAACTTTTTTCGTGATATAAAAAATTTCAAATTATCTTTCTTGTGATACATTTGCCCTAAACTTTTTATTATGACATAAAAAGATCCCATACTTGTACCTATGTGTCACATTTACTCTCCATTAAGGTTTCATCAAATGATTTTTCAAACAAGACCACGTCATTTTTATTTCACGTAAGCAATGTGGGCGCCATTTCAACACCTTTTGCTTTCGACATCTATATAGGCAGATTTTTAACGGTATTCATTAACGGAACCTTAACGGAAGGTAAATATGCCATACAGGTACAAATCAAGGATTCTTGGTGCCACGAGAGAAAAGTTTAGGGTAAATGTTAGGATGCACATGTGAGTTGTGTTAGAGAAATCTCACATTGGAGAATTGATGTGGTGTGGAGTAGTTAATATATCCAAGTTAACTCATAACTCATTGGTTTAAGCTTTTGAGTGAATATGAGTTCAAATGGATATGTTGACGAGCTCGAATTTGGGCTCTCTCTTGGCCATCTCCCTAGGTGAAAGTATCGGACTTTTATCGCGCACTCCCAACAAATAGTATCGAGCCAATGGTTGATTGGTAGAAATTGCCATCACGGTTGGTCTATTGGTTTGGTGGGTCCGAGACGCAAGATTGGTTGTGGTGCATAGTTGCGGATGCATTGCAATGACTTGGAGATTCAAGTTGAGCTTTTGAGCGAAGGTGGATCCCGTTGGATATGTTGATGAGCTCGAGACTTGGGTTCCTTTTTTGCGATCTCCCCGGATGAATGTACCGGACTTTTTGCTGCGCGTTCCCAACGAGAAAATGCGTCACAATGTGCGCAGTTTGGGATTTTTTGCTCGTTTCCTAATCGATAAAAAATTGAAGTTAGAAATATCACTTTTTAATTTGTGATTTTTCGTGAAACAATCGCTCCAATTTACCGTTTGGATCATTTGAGTGCATGGGCAAATCCCATCACGATATGTTTTTTGATAGGACACGACAATGATTCCCATCATGATATAGCAACACTTTGGTGTATAGGGCTCTCAAATATTGCACATGACCAGCTATGTAGGCCTATATACTACAATTATTCTCCCTAACGTTATATGATTTCCCACGAATAGTCAATGTCTCGACGCGAATCTTTTTGCTGTCTGAAACGATAAAAGGCCACCAGCCGTATTTTTCAGAGTTTGACATTAAAACAAAGTCGTGTCAGATCAGATTCCTCTTGTATTCTCTCTCTCTCTCACTCTCTCTCTCTTCTTTTTCTCTTGCTCTGCCTATGACCATCGCCAAGATGATTTCCAACATGTCCGGTTGTGATCGTCAAAGTAATTGTTGCTGCAAAACATGGACATGACAAGCTGAACATTCAACTTGTGCAAATGAACATATGTGCTGGATTATCTTATGGTGATTTATTTGTTTTTTTCTATCTAATATTATTATTATTTCAATGTAGTACAACGATCCACGAGGACTCTTTTCTTACCCCCAAACTTGACATACACATATTCCTCTTCCAAAATGAGTATACACGGGGTCCAATGTGAATATGCAGGAACGAATCGCAACACTCAATTTTGATACCATAAGAAGTCCGACGCGTGACCGTTTTTCTTAAAGTTAAAACGGTCAAAGAACGATGGATATTTTACGTGAGATTTTAACATGGGATTCGATTATATAATGCGAAGAGGGTCTTCTTATCTTTTAGGAATTTCATCCATATAATTTTCCTCTTTTTCTCATTAGATACTATTATCTTGTATAAATTATAGGCGGTTCTCTCGGAACTTAAATGTTATGACATATTTGTACATCTTAAGGAAAATAGACAAAGGGACCTGAGGATTGTGCCTCGGTAATAAAATTCAAGCCTGGTTTGAAACATCAAACTACAACAAGGTAGAAAAATGTTTTGATGCATCCCTTCTACAAATATTCAATTGATTAACAGTCTTAACTAAATTTAAAAGAGATGCATGGACATATTCGTCCGGCAACATTGATGCCACATATCTCTAATGACACGGTTTACCCGATCTATGGATCATCCACATCTACTTGGGCGACATGGTCTCGACAATTAACTACCTCTAATTTGAATAGTTAAAGCAAACTAATACGATACAAGAGGACATGTGTGACCATAGTTACATGACATATGTGGCACGTTGGCACCTATATCTACGTGAAAATCTTGTACCCTATGTCTAGCAAGAAATAATCATAATCTCTATGATATATTGTCGCAATCATATGAATTTGTCGTTTAGCAGGTGTAGGAAATGCATTTTTCACACCGGGGGCATTCGTCCTTTCAAGTACGGTCAAGAATGCTGATGATTCAGGTAGGAATTCGATTCACCCTTGGAGCCAACATTTTAACATTGATACGTGTATTTGCGTGAAAAAGGTTAAGGGCATGAAAACTTCAACTTTTTCTTTTGCTTCCATTCAAAGGGGAAACTTTCCTCTATGTTCAATACCTTCGACAAATAAAAATATAGAGAAATGATTATATAATTCTCTTTAATCTATTGTGGATTCAAAGTCTGTTCTAGGTCACAAAAAATAAATAACAAATAATTAGAAATTGTTTTGGGTTTTATCCTTTCAAAAATTTATGGCCCACAAAATGTTATTACTCTCATAAGTCACCCAAAATTAGTGTGCTAGCAAAGCCCAAAAAACATGTTCCTAATATTGTAGCTGGCAACAATCTTGAGATATATTGAGATTGGGTTAGGATTCTCTACAGTTGGGGTACTAAATTTGTATTAAAAAATCAAATTTGACCAAAAGGACGTAGTTTTATCCATGCCATCACCACATCTGTTAGAAAAAAAAATAACCTCAACATTTTTCAACCAAGTTGGACGGAGTTAAAGTTAAAACTTGATTACACAAATTTAACAAATTTTATGACTTGATTGCATTCTTTGTAAGTTTTAGACTCAATAGCACTATCATGACAAATTTTAGGACTTTCAATGCACTTATCCCTTAAACAAATTATTAGTATAATATTAGAGCACAAGTCATAAATTTGAATCACGTTAGAAAGCATGGAAGGGAACACGATTCGAGCCTAAGGGGATCATGCCACAGAATGAGCACTCAAAGTAATAATTTTGAGGGTGTCTTTCCTTAACGATGTATCACTTCAATACTACCGACAATCATTTGGAACCACAAGCCAAAAGGCCTTCTAGCATATTGTCATCGCCAAAAGGAGCAACGACAACATTTTGATAGTATGATAAATTGAAAACACACTGGCCAACTGCCCCACCGGTGGGTTCTCTCTCTAGGGTTTCTTCTCCCCTAGAGACTTCCACGCCGCCTCCTTTCTTTTCTCCCATGTAGCTGCACTCCCTTGGGAGAGAGTCCTTTCGCTCTCTCTCCCTCCCTCCATCTCTCCCTCTCCTCTATACTCCTTTAGATCTCTCCATCCTATTATTTTTGGGATTTCTTCATTAATTTCGTGGATGGGCTCCAAGCGCTTGCTCCGAGTTGTCGAGCACTCCACAAGTTTTTGAAGCTTTTTCTTTGTCAATCAGCTTATCCGAAAATGATTTTGTGATCAATGAGTATCCTCTCCCAATTTAGAGTTAGAACTAGATTTGGGTGCTTTTCTATCCCGATTTAAATATAGATCTGGGATTTACAATGTATTTTCTATACTTTTTCAATATATTTGTGTTGCTCTTGTCTCAATAAGATGATGGTGCTCGGGACGCCGAACCTAGGCACGTATCGTCTTTTGACAAAGCCGTATTTACTGGAGATGGATTTTTTAGTGTGTGCTCATCACCGATAATGATGCGAAATTCGGTGATCGGGTATCGATTGTGCTTGGATGTAATAACAAATCCGTCCTTGAAGAGTGAGCGAGTTTACGTAGGCTATATATCAAGTTGATTCACTTTTCGATTTACTTGTTTTGTGGGATTTTCATTTGCATTTTGAAATAATAATATATCTCTCTTTGATATAAAATGAAAATCTTTCTTTCGTAAAAAAAAAAAAATAGTATGCTAAATTGCACGCGCAATTGCACTACCATAACTTTTGGTTTTCCACTCTTCTCAAGATGAGTGCATTAGCTTTTTGAGGTAGCTTTGATACAGCTTTTATTATAACGAAGACAGGCGGGATTTGCCTTTTTCAAAATTCCACACCAGCACTTTTAGCTTTTTCTCTTAAGGCTTTGTCCCTCATTATGCAAAAGTCTTGAATCAAAAGCTGATTAAAGTTTTTTTTTTTAAAAAAAAGCTGATTAAAGTTTAATTGGCGAGAGACCTAAATTCAGAATCGATAGCTCTTTTTTTTTTTTTTTGCAGTATCAGGAAGTTTGCAATTTCCCTATTTGTATTGCACATCCCGAAATTAGGAGTCACGAGCATCCCAACTTGAAAAAAAAAAAAATTTATTGGGGGTCAGATGGATGTCTTACAAGGGAGTAATCGGTGGCCAAACCTCGATCAAACCTTTCAGTACCCAAAAGAAAGGCCTCAAAGCACAAAAACAAACCTAGAGTTATCAGAATAGAACTAACTATCTAGACCCCTACGTTATGGAAAACAATGATTTTTTGGAATTGACAAGTCACCGAAACGATGCACGTTCATTGATTCGAGCTGTAAGACCTTATATGCGTTGAAATCTCGGATCCGTGATTCGCAATATCACTTAGCAATATTAGGCTGTCAAAAAGATCTCCTCCCAAGCTTCCTTTTTATGCGAGTCACACGTTAGATGGAGGAGTTACAGCCCGAGAAAGAGCGAACCTCGACTCGAAATGAACCACCCAATTTTGCATTTTGAGGGAGGGGGGCTGAATTCTATTCTTGAGCTCTTGTATTGAATTTCTGTTAAATTAAGCTAAGTTCTTATATAATTCTTGCGCTCTCAAAGGCAAGTATGGACTTTGTCGCTTTCAGTTCATCTAGAAATGATTGCTAGAGCTAAATTAGCAAAAAAAAAAAGGTTTAGAACCGAATTGACACAAATGCAAAAAGTTGAAATTGAACTGGCCATAAAAAAAAAAGAAGAAGAAGAAGTTCATGATTGAATTGATACAAATGCAATAGATTTAAGAATTTTTTTTATAATTCTCACGTAGTTTGCACATCACATCATTATTTCTTACATGAGAATTGTCACATCATGTTTCGTGTAATTATTACCTTGTCATGTCATCTCGTTGTTATGTTGTGCACATAATTTGCCATGTCATGTTGAGTGTGTTTATTCACATACCATGCCATTCCGTCATTATGTTCACTTTTTACATTAATTGTGCAAGCTAGCTACTATGTACTTCTACGCATTACTTGACTAGAAATTTGCAAAGGTTTACGGTAAATTAATTCTATTAACCCTTTTTGCATTTTGTTCAACCTTTTGTTCTTGGTGTGGAGGAAAATACAGAGGAATTGAAGAAACTTGGATATAGTTTCGACTTTTTGTGAAGATAATGGGAGGAGAAATTTTTTAGGTTTTCCATGCCTCCTCCATTTTACTCCCATCCAATGCTTTCTAAACAGAGGTTCGAGACCGAACTTTTATAATAGTAAAGACTTATGAATTTCAAAAAAGTACATGATCAACATTATTGTCATCCTAATTTTTTTACGATTACTAGAACATTATAATTTGTTGGCGTAAAATTCAAATTCAATTAAATCATTCATTCTCATAAATTGATAAAAAGGACAACATAAAATGATTAGACAGCAGAAAATCATTTACGGCCAAAGAAATTATCAATAAAAGACAACATATCTTAGCAGAAAGACAAGAGGGAAGGGGAAAAAAAAAGCGAAAAACTTTGTAGAGGGAGGAAGAAAGCTTAAAATAAGGGGAAAAAAACAATTTCCTTAAAAGTAATTTTCATGACAAATATTTTTTTTTATCATGAACTTTTTCCCGAAATAAACACGCCCTAAGAGAAGGCTCCATCAATGAATTGGACGGCCATCCTCTGAAGTTACCTGTGAGCGGGAGATGCAATTTTAATATGAGGCCTGCCGTATCTAAATCAAGAGATTCGCCGAGTAACCCCTATGCAGTTCTTCCTACTTTCTTAGCAGTTAGCTATAAAGCTTAAAGTGGCCCAAACTAAATCAAAAGATAAAGTTCAAGCAAGTCAAGCATGTACAGATAAACAAATTCCTGCATAACCCCAAAACCCTAGAGAACACATGGTTGATTCTGGCAGTCAATAGGGCGGTTACACGATACTTATTGGACTTTTCTGAACTCTCCTAAGTACAAACCACACATGCCCTGCCAATCGGCCTCAACCCTCAGGAATTTGTGCACATCAGATTGGATAGCTGATGGAACCAGATACTTCTATCTGTACATAAGACCATCATCACAAAAGGTTAAACGCTAGGGGACAAAGGGTATAAGAACAAAACCCTATTGGAGACAGCGGGACATAATTTATATTATGAGAATTGGAGTCGCACCGTGATTACACCTCTAGTGATATATAGAGAAAAGAAACTGTATTTTTTTTTATTAGGTCCATCGTCAGTATAGAAAAAGAAAATCCGTGATTATGTTTAGAGACTATGTACGCATGTGAAGATTCTCCTATCGATGGATTTACTAAAGTTCCTCGATTAAATTTTTCTGTAGGTAAGAAAACAAGAAACGGAGTTCACATATGGTAAATATGCAAGAACCCCCGTTTTCCACATTTTTTTATTGAAAAAATGAAGCATACGGTCCTTGAACTTTGACCCAACGTGCAATGTGGCCCTTGAGCTTTAACTCAATGTGCAATATAGACTTTGAACTTTTAATATGTTTATTGAACTTTTGGTATATGTTCAAACTTGTTCATTGACTATATGGGGAATGCATTAGTGTCCTTGAATTGTAGGGATTAGTTTGAACAGTTTCCAAAAATTCTGGGACCATATAGAACAAAATAAAAGCTTTAAGATAGTATTGCACATCGGACTAAAGTTTAGGGACCAAATTAAACAAATTAAAAGTTTATGGACCATTACATCATTTTTTTACCTAATAACACATCTCCCGTATGTCATTGGACAAAACAATTTACCTATATTAGATGAAGAGAAATACTTTTCTAAGGTCACCCGAGGGATATATATGCGGAATCTAATTGCACTTTTATCATGATTCTCATACTAAAGTGCCTACCACAAAAACAAAAACACACACAGTTACAAAAAAGGGTTTTGAATTAACAACTGAAAATCTAGTTCTTTTGCCATCCAACGATGGTAGAGAGATGAAGGTGGTGTTCTGATAGGAGAGTGATCGATATTTCCATGTGTAGAAGAAAAAAGCTGCAAAGCTTCCCCATTTCCCTTTGTGTGCAGAAAATGGGGGGAAGAAGAGAGAGAGAGGGGCAGAGCAAAAACCTACGCCACCTTAAAAACTGGGAAAAGTTGTTTTGCTGTTTTTTTTTTTTTTTTTTTTGTGTTGTGGTGGTGTTCTTTTTTTTTTTTGAATCGTGTAGAGTGTTGGAAGGAACAAGGGTGGGAATCGTGGTGCCTGTTTTGATTTTGGTTTTGGTTTTGATTTTGGTTTTGGTTTGGCTTCTCTGCAGTAAATCAGCTCCCTCACTCTTTGTGTTTGTTAGCGCCTCGCGGCTCGATTCCGCTGTCTCACGTCAACCATCACGAGTTCAGCATCCCTATTTACTACCCTGGCAGCATTACAAGCACCAGGACGAGATCGAGAGAGGGTGAGAGAGAATGAAGAGAGAGTCATAGAGGTGGGTTGGGTCTAAGTTGTAACATCATTTATGACCTATTTATTACCCATTTAACGCTAGTATCATGTTTAATGTTATGACAATGCAGAAGACTAAAACAAAATTAAAACTGAAAAGTAGAAAAGAGCACAAAAATGTACGTGGAAAGTCTTACTTGGAAAAACCACGGGGAGAGGAGAAGCAAAATCAACTATAGAATTAAGGATTACAAAGGCGGCTCAAATATAATAGTTCGAGAAAGAGCAATATTTATACTACTACCCTCAAACCCCAACGTTGGCTCGAGCCCATAATTAATTCAAGACATATCAACATTTGAACTTATTTATGACACATTTATTAACACATATAACAACTCAGTGCATCAGGTATAAATTAAAAAAATAAATTCATGATCCATTTTGAAAAGTCTATTGCATGGCAGGATAGTGGGGTTTCTACCATGATTGTTTTTTACCATCGCAAGTGTGCATTACTCATGAAGCAATGTCGGAGGTTTAGACAGGACAATATGACATCAACGGTTAGAATGAATTCTGGACTACAGGAAAGATGCATATCGAGGCATCGCCTTTTGGGTTTAATAAGATATGATGATTTATATAGCCACTTCGAAGTAAAACGAGACATCTAACGGCTTTAAATCTGGAGGAGGCGCCGTGAGATAATCTACGCCATTCAATCCTTGAATTGCACAACTTATTCTATCACGATCCTTTGATCTCTAATTTCAGCAAATTGAAACCAATGTGTCGTTCGACATAACTGATAGCCGTTATCACCTTGGATGACGAATTTGCGCCAACTAAATTGCAAGAATAACTTTGAAGATACAAAGTTAAGAGAAATTTTCGGTAGCTTTCTAGTTTTTCACCGTGACAAAGACTACTTCAATACTTGACGTTTTGCTAGCACCAACTGAGTTAACTTCAATTTGCTGGAACTAATTGCAAACAGAACTTGTTTTGACTGATTCTACAAATCAAATGATTCGATCGCACAAACTACAAATTAAGACCACTTTACAAAGTTAATACCAATTCAAGCATTGATTATGCAACATTCCCCAACTTCAAATGAGGAATTTGCATCGCAAGAGATAATCTGGGCCGTTAAATCGAGGCTTATTGTTAGTATTTGAAGGGATGAATTGAATACGTCAAATATTTTTGGACAAAGGAAAGCCAACGATGTTAATTTACCTATGGGTTATATCCCTACATGGGCTATGTACCCCGCCATATATGGTGGGCCTTGGACTACCAATTTGGGCCGCCAAGCACCCCAGGACCATGTCGCTACTTATGGATGGAAACCGAACATACCCAATAACAGCCCGCCACATCAACTTTGTAGCTCTACGGCTCTGCAGAGCCAGTTTTGGCTTATATATTTTTTTAATGTTTTATTTTTTAAATATTTTTTATTCAAAATATTTTTATTTTATTTTTTCTCCTATGATCGGCGGACGGTGGCCACCCGATGGCGGACGTGGGACGGCGGTGACAAGCGGAGGATGGCGGCGCGTGTGGTGGGGGCGAGCGATGGTGGCGGCGGCGGCCGACAACTAGAGGACATCGAACGGTAGCGGAGGGAGGCGGCGATCGGCGGAGGGCGGCGGCCACTAGTTTTTATATTTTTTTATTGTATTTTTATTTTTTGATTTCTTTCTTTAACTTATAAAAATTAAAAAATAAAAAAAATAAAAATAACCAAGCCTTTTAAGGCTCCTAGCCCATGTGCAACTTGTGGGCTGCTCTCATGAGCTGAAAATGAATCCAATATGGGCCTTAAAAGGGTTTAAGTATATGACCCATCTCGATTCAACTTAGATATTTCAAACCCATTTTTATTAAGCCCTTGAAAACTTAGAACATCTATATAACCCATTTGTATGAAAATATGGGTCAAAAATGGGTCATTGACCCATATTGACGGCTCTAACGGCAACTCAATTGAAGAAGTAACATAGCTTAACCCTAAAGAAGGAGAAACGAATGTGAAAAGAGGAGAGAAAGAGGAGGGGATATCATTCAATGTTTGCTTGTTGCAGGCTAATTTGCATAGCAAAGCAAACGAGAAGAGGAGAGAGGAAAATATGAGCCAATGAAAGAAAAATTGACTCTCTCTCCTTATTGCCACGTGTCGTTTTTTCGGTGGTTCACGTGTGTTCTTATGTGCCACGTCGCTGACTATGTGGAATTTGACAACCACTAAATATTTTCTCCTCTTTTCCTGTGTTTTGCTAAAAGAAGTCCATGACATTGTACCGCACATTGGTGTTCACTAAAGTCAACGTGGTCAATCTTGGATATTCACAAGATTTTCATTTTCCTTAATAAACTGATTTATATCTACAAATGATTTACATTCAAGACATAAATTTAACAATTCTCCACTTTGACTTGTTGTTTGAAGCCAACTCATAGTGCTCATTATCTATGTTGCTCTCCCATTATCCCAATGGGTGCTCACTCTCTAAAGATGTCAATAGTGCTCAAGCAGAGCTTGAGTTTAGCCAAAAAAAACAGGCTTAGTCATAATATCCGCATGGTTCTCTATTGTAGCAATCTTTTTCACAATAACTTTACGATCTCGCTAAAACATCTTAGATAAAGTGGTATTTGATATTAATATGCTTTGTCCGCTTGTGATAAACCGGATTATACGGCTAGATATATCTCTCCTTGGGTTATCATAGTGTATATCAACACTTTTCTGTTCTAACCCAAAATCCAAAAGCAAACCTTGTAACTATATTGCCTCCCTTTGTAAAGGTTAGTGCCATGTACTTTGGCTCGACCAAAGACAAGGCAACGTGGTTCTATAAGGATGCCTTCCAACTAATCGCACTATCGCAAGCGTGAACACATACCCACGCTAAAGACCCGCATTCATCCAAGTCACTTGTATTATCAGAATCCACAAAACAAGTGGTCTTTATGCCATCAATATCCCTCCGGTATACTATATCAATGTCCCGTTGTTTCATTCAAATATCTAAGGATCCATTTCATGACTTCCCAATGAGTTTTACCAGGATGCATCATATAACAGATCGACTACACTCACATCCTATGAAATATCGGGCCTAGTGCATACCATAGCACACATAATACTACCTCGCACTAGATTAAGGAGAAGATATATGCTCCTTATCCTCCTTCTGCGGTGATAACTTATTAAAAGTTTAAAGTGCTTTGTTAATAGCGTACTCATAGACTTCGTTGTTGCATATTAAAACGTGTTATAATCTTCTCAATATTCTTCTTTTGGGATAGGCGTAATACTTCGTAGTCTTATCACGCAAAATTCCCATACCAAAATTTTCTTTGCAGACGTAAATCTTTCATCTCAAATTCAACACTTGATTGCCTTTTCAAACATCAATATTAGACATATTCTTAGTTGCTATCAGCATATTATCAATATATACAGAGATATATCAAAGACCCGTCATCCAATCTCCTAATATAAAGACAACTATCCATCGACTTTTCGAATAGTCGACTAGCCATGAAAGCATCAAAACGCTGATACCCGCATGAGATTGTTTTAGCCCATATAATTATTCTTTAACAAGCAAATCCCTGTGGCTCATGTAAATCCGCTCCTCCATTTCACCGTGAAAACGTTATTTTCACATCAAGCGCCCAACTCGAGATCCTTGCAGCAACTAAAGCAAGTAAAACATGAATAGAAGTATGTCGTACTATAGGAGAGAACACTTCATTGTAGTCAATGCTCTCCCATTGCATATACCCTTCGATACAAATCTCGCCTCATATTTCATCGTGCGACACCATGAATGTCCTCTTTTGTTTATAGACCCAATTACTTTGACAATCTTGCTCTTTGGTATATTACCTAGCTCCCATGTTTGATTTCGATAGAGTGATTTTATCTTTTCATTCATAGCTCCTAGCCATTGCGCGACTGAACTAGACATAGCCTTAGAGTAGGCGAAGGCTCATTTGTTTCCACTTCATCACCTATAGTCAAAGCATAAGTAATATCTATATAAATATAACATGCTAGTGATTTAATTTTCCTTTTCTTTCGGTTATACTATTTTGTGGTCTGTGATGTTCATTATCACGACTCGGAACTACCACCCCATCCGCAATCTCGACATCTATTACCACCAATGCTCCACCTAACTACGACACTATGATCTATCTACTTTGCTGGTAGTGTCTCACTCCTCGTCGAAGCATTGCCGATTAGAAAATTGGGCGATTTGGGATCGTGCACCACAATCGGCAATCTTTCACCTCATGTGCATAATCCGAAATATGCACTTCTTCGACATCGACTCAAGCTTACTATAACTCGCATGAGCATGCGTAGGAAATCCTTATATTGTAATCCGAGAATAATGTTTTTGACCATATTTTCTTTGGAGTCTTCCACTCGATAGCGAGATGATGAAAATCAATTAATCGATATTCTTTGCCTATTCCAAAGATGTGAAAGCATGCTCCAAGCCCTCTTAAGTAAAGTTCTATTCTTTCGTTCTATCACCTCATTTTGCTATGATGTCCCAGAATCTGTATGGTGTCTCACAATCCCCTCTTTCTCGCATAACTCGATAAAATCTTTACCACGGAACTCCATACCATTGTTCGTTCTCGGGCATTTGATCGGTTTATCCGATCGCTTCTCAATCAATGCCTTAAATTTCTTGAACCGATCAAATACATAAGATTTTTATTTGGGAAAGTATATCCATATCTTTCTGGAATAGTCATCCATAAAAGTCATCATATATCGGACACCTCCTTTCGAAGGAACCGAAGATGGGCCTTAGACATTTGAATGAATATACTCAACTAGTTGCTTAGTCGAATGAATACCTAGTAATAAACTTAATCCGGCATTGCTTACCAAAGATACAATGCTCACGTAAGCCTAACTTACCTATCTTTTGACCCTTTAACAACCCTTTATCATTCAGCATCAACATACCCGCCTCACTCATGTGCCCCAAACGCATATGCCATAACCGAGTAAAGTCAAAATCGACTCACCTCCGTCACGGTCTCTCCCATAGACAATAGAAAGAACTCACTTTCTTCCCTTTCATCACTATCATAGTATCTCGAGAGATCTTCAGCACTCTACTTTTAGCGGTGTACTTACACCCGATATCATCGAGTGTCCCTAGACAAATAAGGTTCTTCTTGAGTTCCGGTACATGCCTCACATCTATCAATGTGTGCACCACACCATCGTGCATTTGAATCCGAACAATTCCAATCCCTAGAACTTTGCAGCCTATGTTATTCCCCAACATAGCCCTACCATCATCTACAGTTTGATAAGTAGTAAACCAATTCTTATGAGGCGTCATATGATAAGAACACCTTGAATCTAAAAACCATTCTTCTCCTAAGGAACTTGTAGTCACACACAAGCCAACCTCGCATCACTAGTGCTCTCCTCATCAATGTTCTCTACACTGCTTGTGGCCTTTTACTTATCACATCTCTTTTCTCAACTTAAGATAATGTTTCCCGATGTGCCCCTTCTCGTGACATTCAAAGCACTTTACGTGTCCATTGAAATTTTTATGACGTAATTTAGACCTGCTTTTAGTTTTGATGCTAGTGGACCCCCATTGTTGCTCTCTACCTCAAATCACTAGTCTTCACGCTATATTCTACGTTAAGCGGTCATCTCGCAAATTTTTCGCACTTCTTGAAAACAGGCCTTTACTTCTTAGAAAATAACGTAGAACCCTATAATAATGAATCGGTAAAGTGCTCCCATTACTCTAGCAAAGAAGCCAACAATATCATGCCATGCTTTTCATCATCAAGTGTCTTACCGATGTTTTTCAAATCCATTATGAATTTATTAAATATATCTAGGTAGGTTACGATAGATATACATTTAGTATATCTAAACTGAAACATCATCTTCAACATGTATAAGTGATTGTTCAAATCCTTAGTTATATAAAGCGCTTGAAGTTTTGCTCACAATCTCGCTATATCTTTCTTCTCGCCTATCTCTTTTAACACTCCATCCAATAAATTCAACAAAATTAAACTCCTAGATTTCCTCATTAACACATCCTTTTTAGCATCTTTCGTCTTTTTGGGGAACTTAGCCTTGCCCTCCAATGTTTTTGCCAAATCTCGAGTTGTTAATAACGCCTCCATCTTGAAGCTCTATTACCCAAAGTTGTTCATCTTGCTAAACTTCTCGATTTCTATTTTCACTATAGACATAATTGCAACAACAAAATTCCAAGATAATAATTAGACAAGCAAAAGCCCCAAATTACAATCCAAAAATCGATCCCAAGCTCCGATACCAATTGTTGTAACATAACGTGGAAATCAATCAGGATCTTGCAAATTAAGTCAACGTGAAAAAGTCGAAAAAATAACGATAAACAATAAAAGACACCGGAGATTACGTGGTTCGGTTCGAATATCGATACCTATATCCACGGGGAGAGCCAAGAAGAATAATTTACTATAATCGGAAAATCAAAGTTACAATCGCTCAATACGCTCGTGTTTCACGCATTCATATTATATCCAAACCTAAAGCGTTTAAAAATAAAATAATTCCATTGGATATAATATATAAAAAAAAACTCACGATACAAATCTCGCCTATTTCCTAAGCACTTCGTGTAACATAATAAAGAACTCTTCAGTGAAGTTCTCTGTACGTTCTTTCTTGTGCGCCTTCAGTCAAGAGCTTACCGTACGGCTCCTCGTCTTCTTCTTTTTATATGCGGCTACTGCAGGCCATCAAATAAAAGCAAAACCTAAGCTTTTATTATCTCCCCTTTTAATTTCTCTCTGGGCCCACAAGATAAAATTTGAATTGAGAATATATGTGAGCCCTCTCTTTCTGTATTCCGCCAAAAGAAGTCTATGTACAGTGTACTGCACATTGGTGTTCTCGAAAGTCAACGAGGTCAATCTTGGATATTCACTCAGATTTTTTTTTCCTTAACAAATCGATTTGTATTCGCAAACAATTTAAAATCGAGACATAAATTTAACAGAGACCTCGGCGAGCGGCCAGCAACTCTACAGCTCATCCCCCACCCTATGGATCGCTCGTTCCTATTTCAAGTCTTGCCGGTGTCCCGAAATATACCCGGATCGACCGTCTAATTGATGCCTCAGTCAAGCAAAACACACTGCACTTGATGATCGTTTCTCCATGAGGAGAAAATCATAAGGATCGTCCACACATGAATTTGTTGACTTCGTCTAGGCTTTGATTTTTTTTTTTTTTTTCAAGGAAGTTCAACAATTACAAACTTTTACGTGCATAATAACTTGTCAGCAATTCGACCTAAATGAGAATGATTTACCAACGTTTGTTAGATTAATTACCAATTAGTTTTAGGCTACTAATGCCCATTTAAATTAGTAAAATTTGTCAATTTTTTAAGTGAGTTACCACTTTTTATTTGTTTTGGTTGGCAACCCATTATATTTACTAAAGGCCGGTTTGATAACCCACTTAAATGTTGAAATTTAAAAAGCTAAGAACGCCTTGTGATTAGGCTTATTTCATAACCTAAAACAAGAATTGACTCAAATTATTCAACTAGCTCAAAAAATCCTCTTGGTCTAGTAAGCAAGGGAGTGATCACTTAGTTCTACAAATTGAAAAATGAACGATGATCATTAGAACTCGGTATAGGCCGAAATTCCGTTATGGTCCAATTCTGATCGGTAATAGATACCGGGACTTTGCAATATTTGATAGGAGAGGAAGATTAGAATTAGAGATTGATCAAAAAGCAAGGATATATATGGTGAGAGATCAACAAAATTTAGCTATCAATTCTTAACTAGCATAAAAAATTATTGTATTTCGGCACTTAAGATTATGGACATTTAAAAATCATTACTTAAATTTTTAGTTTTACCAAACATGTGAACTCTTTGTAGATTTTTCCAACCTAATTTATTGACTCATCGGCTTTTCTTTTCTTTTTTTTTTTTTGTCAGAAAAACACACCACTTTATTCATCCATTAGAGTTCTTAGACAAGAGGCCCACGGAAGGGGCATCGGCACAAAGCAGTTCCATAAAGTTGGAGTAGGCTTAGCTAGCCAAGAAGAAGGAAGGGAATTAGCCCGGCGGGCCTCTGCTAATCCAATCTGCAACTTGGTTTTGGGCTCTTCCGCAGTGGGCCACCAAAATCTTCTTGAAGTTGCTAGTTGGACCCGGGCCTCTAGTATTAAGGCTTCAATTTCCCATTGCACGTGGCTAATCTTCCTGCAGAGCTTGAGTTAAACTGAGATAGGCGGTCTCCAAGTACAAGTCTTCGTTCCATCTAGATCTGAAGTGTGAAAGGGCAGCCACCGGGTCCACAGAGGCACTGTAAGGATTTCATTAACTAATTGCTCGTCAAATAGCTCTCTTAAGGTTGTCTCATCCCATCTTCCTTCATCCTGAATAATCAAGCCAGCCACTTTGGTTGGTTCGTTCAAGTTCGCCGGGCCTCCAATGATTCCATACTTCAGCCATTTATCCTCTCTTATCTTAATTGCCTCTCCAGTTTCTACTGACCACATGATTGACTTTGAAATTGTGTCTCGCCCCGTTAAGATGCTTTGCCATCCCCAAGAGGGTTTGAACCTTTTACTTGCTTGTCAGAATGCTCTGTCGGGAAAATAAAGACCTTTCAAAAGCTGTCCCCATATTGAGTTCTTCCTATGGGCTAAGCGACAGGCTTGTTTTCGCAACATGGCTCTATTGAAAGTAGATAAATCTTTAAAACCCATTCCCCCACTATCCTTTCTGGTTTTAAGCACCTCCCACCTCTTCCAGTGAAGACCAGACTTTGATTCACAGTTTTTCCACCAAAATGAAGCAATCCTCTTCTCAAGGGATTGATATATTGACATAGGGAATTTGAAGAGCGACATAGCGTATTGAGGAAGGGCTAGGACAACTGTTTTAATTAATATCTCCTTCCCTGCTTTCGAGATTAAGTTCTCTTTCCATCCCTCTAACTTCATATTCACTCTAGCCAATAACCAGCAACGTCGCAGAGACTTATCAGTCTAAACTGATCAAGTCTTTCCGGATTTTGAACTTTTAGGACCAAAGTGATATGAGTTTTATTTAACTCTGGGTTGAGACATCTAGAATTGAAAAAAATTCTCTACCTCCTCGAAAATTCCCATCTTCATTACTTCCCAGTTTCGGTGATAAAATTGGCCATTTAAACCATTCGGACCGGGGACTTTTAAAGAGCCCATTTGGAATACGGCATTCTGAACATCTAGAAGAGCGACCTCCATGGATAAGGCTTCTTCCTATGATTCGTCACCAGTTTTGGGCACTGTTGGAGGGCTAAATCGAAGTTTCTATGGCCATCCGAGCAATATAGATTCTTAAAGAAATCAACGGTCATTTCTTTCAGTTTCCTTGGGTCACGAGTCCACGTGTCATCATCATTCTTCAACATAGAAATTCTGTTCCGCTGTCTACGTTGGATAGTTGTAGCATGGAAGAATTTTGTACTTTTGTCGCCCCATTGTAACCACTTGATTCTCCATCTAATCCCCCATTACATCTCCTCTCTTCTCCATGAACTCTCAATTTGACCCTTGATTTCCTATTGTTTGTGTTGAAAATATGTCTCGAGTTTAAGCCCGTTGAACAAACTCGACTCGAATTATTTGGTACGTAAAAGTTCAAAGCCAAATATTAGATATTGTTTGGAGGCAAATCTTGCGGAAACTGTTTTTGTGTTTGCTTCGTGAAGATAACAACGAAACAAGAAAAGTCAACGATTTGTTTTTGGACTTGGCGGTGGGTTTCCTTCTGCAAATTAAAGAAGGATTCGGTTTTGGATTGTTTATCTTTTATATCTTTCTAGATATATAAAGATAGCAGGAAAGCTCACGAAGACTTAAAAACAAAAAGGACACATTGGTTGATCCGTACGTAATATTTGTACGAAGTCTTGAAGTGCCGCTTGTGAGCGTGAGTGAGGGTCTTGTTCGTGAAGCCAAAGTTGTCTGCGAATTACATCTATCGAAGAGCCACGAGTATTTGCGGTTGATAGAAAATCGGTATAAGATTTGCGTGTGATTCCTTTGCGAGATTGAGAGATTATTTCGTTAGGAATTGGGGCCAAATACTATGTGCGTTATTGGATGTAATTGGGGCTTGGGAAACATTGAGAGTGTTTGAGCGACTCGAGTGTGGTCCGTAATCTCCGTGTATCGCTCGTTCTATAGTGGAATTCGTTCTGCTCTCCCGTGGACGTAGGTCTCTACGACCGAACCACGTACATCTAGTGTCCGATTTATTTTTCTTGTTCTCGTCTATTTGTTGTTCGATCGCTTGGTTCCGCGCAACAATTGGTATCGTAGCTAGGCTTATTGAGTTGAAGCGAATCGATGGCGACGGAAGAAGTAAAAGTGAAAATCGACAAATTTGAGGGAAGGACTTTGGTTTTCGGAAGATGCGATTGAAGACTATCTTTATCGGATGAAGTGCACTTACCTCTCGGGGAGAAACCGGAGACGATGAAGCAAGGCGATTGGGAATTCTTTGGATAGACGAGCGCTTGGTGTTATTCGGGCGACGTTAGCTCGTAACGTCGCGTTTAATATCGTCAAAGAGAAGACCACTGCGGGTTTGATGAAAGCCTTGTCGGATATGTACGAGAAGCCCTCTGCGATCAACAATATCTATTTGATGCGACGTCTGTTTAATTTGAAGATGAGCGAAGGTGCGTCTATTGCTAATCATATCAATGAATTCAATGTGATCGTTAGTCAATTGAGTTCGGTTGATATTGACTTTGAAGATGAGGTATGTGCTTTGATTCTATTATCCTCATTGCCGATAGTTGGAATACTACTCTATCTGTTAGTAATTCCTCCGGGTCAACAAGTTTGACATTTGATGGTATTCGAGATTTGATTTTAAGTGAGGACATCCGTAGAAGAGAATCGCGAATATGTATCTACCGCTTTAGTAGGGGAAAAAAAAGGAAGAAGCGATACTCGTGGTAGTAGAAGTAGTATGAACTCGAATAGACGCATCGATCTAGAACCGGTGGTCTTGTCTGTTGGAATTGTGGCAAGAGAGGGCATCTTAGAAGAAATTGCATTAAGCTGAAAAATGATAATGGCAAGGGAATTAGAGTTGAATCCTTTGATGATGTTGGCATATAGGCGATGATTCGATGGTGTCGATAGAATCTTGTTATCACTGAGAATTCGTCGTTTGATGGATGGATTATGGATTCTGGTTGTTCTTTTCATGCTACACCAAAACAGAACTGGTTTGCTACTTATCGTACATGGATAGTAGTAAAGTGCGTTAGGGAACAACGCCGAATGCGATGTTGTGGGTATTGGTGATGTTAAAATCGAATGCATGATGGTATTGTGAGGACATTGATCGAGTAAGACACATTCCGAATTGAAAAAGAACTTAATTTCCTTGGGTACTCTAGATTATGGATGCGGTATTCTTCACAAAGTGGAGTTATGAAAATTGTTCGAGGTGCCCTGGTGATAATGAAAGGAATCAAGCATGATAACCTATATGAACTTCAAGGTGAGACATTGACGGGTTTCGCTCCGGAGACGTCGGCATCTTCGAGAGTCTAGCTCGCTCAAGAAAGACACGGGTGTCCGTACCGATGCACAAGTTTGATGCTATTGTCGGAATACGCGATCGAGAGCTTTAATCGAAACGGAGCGGTGAGTCGATTAAGCATGTGCAACCGACAATAGCATGGAGTCTCGTTGGCGGTAAATAAATTCTGCACGATAAAAGGCATAGTGAAACACCGCACTAGTCTGGTAGACTACGTTTGCGGAATTGATGAGCGGAACATTACTAGAGATAGCCGTAAAATGATCTCTAGTCTGGTATGGCTAGAAGAATTCTAGCGGATGCGCTTAGTATGGCGAGCTACCCGATGAACAGATCTCCATCGATCGCAATCAAATATGCTCCGAAGAAGTGTGTGGTCGTAACGTTATTATTCTACTTTTTGAATGTTTGATTGCCCATGTTATTATCAAGTAAGTGATGGTAAGCTTGATGTGAGGGCAATGTGCATATTCCATGGCTATGCACGAGGTGAGTGGGGCTATCGGTTGTGGTGCCCGAATATAAATTCACTGTATGCGGAGAAAAGTTACCTTTGACGAGTCTCCAAGATTTCTTGGCTATGAGTGATTATAGCGGTGTTCATACGGATCCGGACGTGTTCGTTTAAGGTGGAGTTGCAACCGAAACTCCCGAGGTAGCGGATACTAGCGTGTTAATTGACACGATGGAGCTTGTAGCGAGTGGAGCCTGTAGAGCCAACGTTCTGAATCGCTAATATTGATAAGGTACGTATTCGATCTTTTGTGGATATGGATGCAACGGTGGTTTTGCTTTATTGTGGTTAAGGAGCTTGTATCGAAAGTTCTTGCAAAGCAGTTAAAAGTGCATGTGGAGTTAGTTTTCGATGAGGTCCTCGGTTATGGCGAAATTCAAGCGTGGCTTGGACTTGGATGATATCTGGCGGTTGAGCCCATTGGGGTTGTGGGAGAGTAGCAAGTGAAATTCGGACTACTAGCGGCGATTATGACGTGGTTTAAACATCGAGCCAAGGTCGAGATTGTTGAAAATATGTCTCGAGTTTAAGCCCGTTGAACAAACTCGACTCGAATTATTTGGTACGTAAAAGTTCAAAGCCAAATATTAGATATTGTTTGGAGGCAAATCTTGGAAACTGTTTTTGTGTTTGCTTCGTGAAGATAACAACGAAACAAGAAAAGTCAACGATTTGTTTTTGGACTTGGCGGTGGGTTTCCTTCTGCAAATTAAAGAAGGATTCGGTTTTGGATTGTTTATCTTTTATATCTTTCTAGTTATATAAAGATAGTAGGAAAGCTCACGAAGACTTAAAAACAAAAGGACACATTGGTTGATCCGTACGTAATATTTGTACGAAGTCTTGAAGTGCCGCTTCCGTGAGCGCTTGAGTGAGGGTCTTGTTCGTGAAGCCAAAGTTGTCTGCGAATTACATCTATCGAAGAGCCACGAGTATTTGCGGTTGATAGAAAATCTGGTATAAGATTTGCGTGTGATTCCTTTGCGAGATTGAGAAATTATTTCGTTAGGAATTGGGGGCCAAATCTTGTGTGCGTTATTGGATGTAATTGGGGGTTGGGAAACATTGAGAGTGTTTAAGCGACTCGAGTGTGGTCGTAATCTCCGTGTATCGCTCGTTCTATAGTGGAATTAATTCTCGCTCTCCCCGTGGACGTAGGTCTCTACGACCAACCACGTACATCTAGTGTCCGATTTATTTTCTTGTTTGTCTATTTGTTGTTCGATCACTTGGTTCCGCGCAACGTTTGTTTCTGTTTCCTGATGGATTATGGCTGTTTATGATGTCTTTGTAACTTCACATTCAGCTCATTGATCAGTTTTTGACCATTTGGAAAGGTTTTCTTGCTCCGTATGGTTAAAGCTGGAGTCACAGCTTTTAGTTTCTTGTTCAGGCTAGCTCCAACAAGGTCAGGTGAGTGCCAAGTCTCTTTGACGAACCTTCCACAAACTTCATTTTCAAGCCAAAAGGCCCCAAATTTGGAGTCTTTTTTCCTCTTCACTGGTTTGGCGGAGGAGAGCAGTAAAGGGCTATGATCTGAGCCTATAGGAGGCAAAGCAAAAACTTCCACATTAAGAAACAAAATTCTCCATTCAAAGTTACATACCGCTCGGTCTAGTCTTTTCTTTACAAATTCCACACCTTCCCGATTATTCGTCCGAGTAAACGAACAACCATTGCTTTCTAAATCCATCAAGCCGCAAGCATTCAAAAAATCTCTGAAGGCAGCCATCCTAAATAGATCAGAGTCTCTTTTCCCTTCCTTTTCCCAGTGGTATAAAGTATCATTAAAATCTCCTATACACACCCATGGCATATTATCCAAGGCAGCAAGTTGCTGAAGCAGCTCCCAAGTTTGTTGTCTTTCTTGGAAAGTAGCAGGGGGCATGAATAAACGTTGCTCTGAAAGGTATCCCGTGTTATGTGTCCTCATATGTCACGTCAATAAACTTATTGGTAGCTAAATTTACTGATACCAAAACTTCATCATTCCATAGTAGAGCCAAGCCACCCCCAATGCCTACTGGATTTACTACAAACTGATACTGGAGCTTCAACCTCCTGCAAACACAACGAACTACCATTTCTTGATTCTTGGTCTCCATTAAGAGCACCCAGTTGGGCCGTTCTTGAGCCACGACGGCTCGTAAAGCTTGGATTGCCAAAGGATTGCTCAATCCTTGACAGTTCCAACGTAAGAGCCTCATTTGTAACACAGAGTGACACTAAAAAGGACTAATCGTAGTTTCTCTCTCTAACAGGCATTTTGTCGTTCATGTGGACGGCACCAGGGAGTAACTTCCAACTAGCAAGGAGGAGAAACCACGACAAAGCGACGGTGCGGTTTATCTGCGAAAGTTGCTGAATAGTGAGTTGGTGGAGACGATATAGGATCGGGGGCGCAAAGGCGGAGTAAAGTTCTAGAGCAATTGTCGAGTGAAAGGGAAGACCGCAACAAAGGTAGCGGCTCGGTAAAGGTTACGGCGGCAATGCGGCAATGGAGGTGGAAAGGCAGGGTCATCGGCTTTTCTCTCATTAGACGACCACACATTCCCGCGTTACCAAATCTTATTTGAGTTACTTACGGATATTTATTTGATTTTTTTTTCTAATTCACAAACTTGTCTTATCGTTTGCAATCTTCTATTTGCATTTCTTGACTTCTTAAATTTATCAAAAAAGTATTACCAACCTTAAATTAGAGGCAAAGATTGCACAATCAGTCATAGACTTATTTTGTGGAATTCGATAGAGTTTTAGACCCTTTGATTGAATCGATTGTCCGACGTGTAATGGCGACATCATAGCATGGACCGACATTCAACAAAACTAGATGTTTTTTGCTTAAATGAACGGTGTCATTTCTTGGTCTTGTAACTAAAAGCTCGAAATCAACCTCAAAATCTCCAAATTCCCACAAATCAGTCCCTCTCCAATTCCTATGAGAAACCCCAATCCAAATATTGGCAATTAAAGTTAAAGCAAAGATGAAGATTGAGATTTTGCAGCAAGAATCACAACAAGCGGTCGTGTTAGGCTTACACTAAAGTCTAGGATCTTCAATTTTTTTCGTGCGAAACACGACGAAAAAGATAAAGAATCCGTCAAAATTATAACTTTGATCGTAGTCTCTTCAAGAGCTGTGTTGTCTTTTTTATAATGTACTTCGTTATTTGTGTTGGTCTCTTCGCATGTGACGCGTTGAGAAATCACTGAAATAAAAATCGGCGAATTAATATACAGCGTCGGAAATTTTAAAAATTGATGGGAAAGACAAATAAAAAAAAATAGTCAACTCAATAGAATTGTGTCCAACGCGAATGAAGGAAAAGAAAAGGGAGCAGCAATTGTACTGCTTCCAAAGCTAGTTTCCTCACTGCTGCCAGTAGAACGATGGCCAGAAAACTAAGAGAAAGTCAACTCAAATTGCAAATCTAGAGGCAGCCCTTTCTTCCCTCCAAAGCTATCGACTTTAGCATCGTACAAGAAACGAGTTCGTCACCGAAGGAGAAGGGTTAAAGCTCAGATTCTTCTCAAACCTCTCCACTCTCTCCAATGCACTTCTTCACGGTCAATCTCTGACCTCCCAGATGCAGATCTCATCTCTCTTCTCGCTCTTCATCTTCTTCTCCTCCTCCTCCTTCGCCTACGCTTCAGTAATTCACGGTAGATCTCACCACCTTCCAATTCTGAACGCATGCAAAGCTCAAAGCTTCTAAGATTCCTATGTAACTGCTTTTTTTTTTTTTTGTTTCTTTATATATCTCTTTCTCTCCAGATTTCGCGCCAACCCCAGAGCCTTCTTCCTCTGCCTTTCCGCAGCCGGAGCGGGAGCCTTTTCCGGACGACGGCTTCGGATTTGCCTCTGCTGATTACTCCCCGCCAGCACTGCCGCGGTCATCCAAGCGTCCGTCACCTCTGCCGGCCCCGGCGTCAGCGCCAGCGGAGCAGAGTGAAGAAGCAGTGGACGTTCCGTCTCCAGTGGCGGCGGAGGGAGCAAGTGGAAGCGCAGATGAGGACTCCGGTGAGGAGACGGTGAGGTGGTGCACGGTGAGGGGGGAAATGGAGGACTGCCGGTTCCTTTCGAATCTGTTGAGCCAATCTGGTAATTACACGTGGACATGGTAAGTCCAAGAGTAGAGAAAAATACTCAGCTTCATAAGTTCAAATTAAGTAATCCCGCTGCAATTTTTCCCTCCTGGTAGTGTCATTAGAGACAGCACCGATGAGTGCCTTGACTCCATCAGAAAAGGCGAAGCAGACATCATAAACTTGGAAGCTGGCGCGGCATTCACCGCGTTCCTCAACTCTTCCATGAAAGCCATCGCGAATGAAATCTACTGCAACCGCGCCGAGTCCTACGCCGCTGTTGCAGTCGTCCACCGGAAGTCCTGCGAGTCCAAACGAGGACTTAACCTAATGGACTTCAAAGGCCGCAGGTCTTGCCATGGAGGACGCTCCTCCGCCTCCGGGTGGACCTACCCCATCGATCACATCAGGAAGGTGGTCGGTTCTGAAAAGATGGACGACGTCAACATTGCGGCAAATTTCTTCTCCAAGGTCTGCGCTCCATCCGATTCTGGCCTCGGAGGAGGACGAGGGATTTGCAGCGGATGTCACGACGAAAACGAGAACGGCACTAGTTGCCACGGGGACAGCATGTACTACGGCGACATGGGCGCATTTCGGTGCCTCATGGAAGGTTTGGGTGACGTTGCGTTTGTGAGAGGAGACACTGCTCTGCTCTATTCCTGGGATGGGCCTTATAATCGGTCATGGTCTAAAAGATCAGTAAGAGACTTCATGTATGTGTTTCGACTCTTGTACATTGCTTGAGCTAAGCTGACATTACTTGAATCTCTTAGTCGACTGTTGGAGATTTGATCTGATCATCGGCATAATCTGTTGTTTCCATGTAAATGCAGGTACTTGTGTCCAGAGGGGGGCTGCAGAGAAATAAATGGCTACCCCGGCGCATGCTCGTAAGTCCTGAGTCTTGTTAATTTGCGCATAGCATTTGCCCAGATCGGACCGTCCCATGATTCAGCGCATGTGTATTTTCCTAGGCATACCCGTCAAACTGAAAAATAAATCCTAGAAAAAAATGAGTTGAGCGACGGGTCATTGTCGACATAGATATGTACTCAAGCGTTAGAAAGTTCGTTTGAGATCAAAGAGCATAAGCCTATTGCCCTGCATTAATCATTTCAAAAGCTGTTTAAAGGCGCGCGAGAACAGTAAACCGCTTTCTGTGTAAAGCAAAGCAGGTGGGAATTTGATGTTGCGCTCGCAGATAAACTGGAGGAGAAGAAGAAGTTAATAATCTTGACAGTCTGGTCTCGGTCTATTCAGCAAACCAAGTTGCTGTTTTCTCCCCCTTGTGCTTACTGACCAAAAGTCATCGTGGTCATTGACAGATTCGGAACGGTTCCGGCAAATATGATCATGGCTAGTAATTCGATCCCGAACCACAAGAGACTGGACATCCTGGAGAGATTGGTGAACTCGTCCTGGATAGAAGCTGCCTACGCGGAGAGAATCAGCTCCATCCACATGGTCAGTCCGAGGTGCGAACAATTTCTCGCTCAAATTCGTAAGCCGATCAAAGTTCACTTTTTTTCGGCAATTCTGTCATCCCAAACACAAAGTACCTTTTTTTTTCTTCTTCTTCTGCAGCACTCAGGAGTTCACATTCATGAAGACACTCACAAGGTCATATCTGGGGCAATCAGCTTCCATTTCTCAGAGCATACAACATCTGAAGACCCAGAAAGCTGAGGGCTCTGCCTCCAGTGCAAACTCATTCCCAGGTCAGACCCTATTTTTCATGAAATAAAGGGGAAAAAAAACCCTTTTTTTCCATTGGAAAAAGGAAGTTTTCAACTGAATCATCTGTTGATGTTTGCAAATTTCTTGACAGATCAATATTTCATGTTGTGGGTGCTTCTGTCAGCTGCACTGGCCTGCTGCTTCTGCAATCAGTGATGGAGAAATCAGGCATTGGGTGCGTTTGTTTCACGAAGAACTCAAGATCTAGAGAACATTTTCAGGAAAAAAAAAAAAAACGATCGGTTGTATTGCTTTATAAAGAACGAATAAATGAAGAATATTTTCATGACCCACAAAAATATTCAGGAGTAAAATGCTGTCGACGGTGAAAACATTTTCCGTTACTTAATTTTTCCGAGCGTTAGAATCATCCATTTTTCGGAAAATGTTCTCCAAATCTTCAATTTTCCATGAAACAAGCACGCCCTTAGGCATTTAGTGGTTTAATACTGATGTTCATGGTCATGAATGGAACAGATGGATCTCTTCCAAGTGAAAAAGGAAGCAATCTGGGCTCTTCTTGAGATATGTCTTGGTTGGCAAGTGCTTCATAGAAGTGAATGTATAATTGGAAATTGATAAATTGGATTCTTCATTAGTTCCCAAGATTGATATATTTCTTTCCTTTGTGAAATCACAGATCCGCTTCCCATCTTTGCCATGAAAGAAACCAACGTTCGCTAGCCTATAAATTGAAGCAGCAATAACCCCAACAATATACCTCTGCAACAATTCGCTTGCGGATCTTTGCGAAACTCGTAGTTGAGTTGCTGTTTATTCCTCATTTGATCCACCAACATGGAGGCCAAGTCGATGGTGAAGTGCGTGGCCGTGGCGTTGGCGGTGTGGATGCTCGCCGCCTCAGTGGCGGACTCTGCGATGCCCAAGATAGTCGCGAGCCGCGTCCAGGTTGTCATCGAGTGCAGCCAACCGGATTGCACCAACAAGTGCAAGGCGGCGTACGGGGCCAAGCTGATCCGGGCTTTCTGCCAGGTCTTGCCGGTTGGGAAGCTTTGTGTCTGCCTCCACAATCCTTGAGACCTCGACGCAGAACAGACAGAGAAGAAGGGACAAAAGAGACAACGAGTTATATGCTTCAGTTTTGGTCCTAGATTCGTTCATTTGCTCAAACGTTTCAATAAAATTTAGAATTTCCCTTTTTTTTTCCCTTTTGGTGTTCGTTTCTTTTTTCCAAATGTTTGGTTTGATTTTGAATTGAGATATTGTCACGCCCCGATCCCGGGCTCGCGACATCCCTACCAAATCGCCTTAGGTCACGAATGATAGCGTCCCTGGGTACACTATCGATTTATACAATTACGGCGCATGTGGAACGTGCAACTCTCCCAAACAATCAAGATCGCGGGATAGAAAAGTAGGGAATTCACTCAATCATCAAACAAATGACAATTTCATTCATAAAGTCAAAGTAGAGGAGTTTAACCCTACGGAGCTACATAAGACATATACAATCCCATTCTTCGGGCGGCTCGCTAAGACCTAAAAAAGAAACACGATCCAAGAAGGTTAAACCCTCATCTACTCCCAAAAACTACTCGATCACCATGCCCTAACATCACGGGCTCCATCACTTAGGACCTGAAATGATTAAATGACGGGGTGAGAACTAAATCTCGGTGAGTCAATGCTTAAGCCCGGCTAAGGCGTTGATTCGCTCGGACGTCCTAACAACCATTCACATCACCACAAATCGGATATCTCAACCACATGCAAGCTTATCCTCTAGGCCACACATAATGCGATACACACTCGACTTGACGTCAATAAACCATCCAAACCAATTCAATCCATTGGTAAAGCATCACAGTACCTACATGCACATGACACCACATGTAATCCATTTATTATTAGAAACGACCCGTAAGTCCAAAGACACTTGTCGGTTGGTGCTCTCCTAGCAGGACCAAGCATCGTCCCTTACTTCCGGCGACGGCTTCGATAGTCCATGTGACTCCGCTCGACCAACCGTAAGACAATGATTGTCGACACGGAACGGAACTAACAGGGAATCCTTAAAAGGCTTCTGGTCATTCACAAGTTACGACCGTGCAAACGAACACCAGGAAGACAATGATCGATGTCCATCCAAAGAATCGAAGACAATGATTGCCATGATCGCTCAACTAAAAGATAATGATTGTCGGAATTATCCAATTATGTGACCACTCAAGCACTTCGACATCCAGTCGATTCATTTCTTTGAATTTAGTTGAATGCTCATACTCGCATGTTCAAATACTTGGCCCAAGGCCATTTTCTTGCAAAATCATGCAATTTGATCTCATATGTGGTCACATGAATGCACAATTTTATCGACTCGACAATTCAAGCAATTTGGGGCGATTAACCTCTAATCGGACCCCCACGGCAACCAATAGTCAATTTGGCATTCACATCCAATAATTCAAGAATCAATTAATCAATTGCGGCCGGTCGATTTTTAATCACAATTTCAATTTCAATTGATAGTCAATTGCACGTTCGTCTCTAAGCTATCTCTCGCTCGGGATCAATCAACACAATCAATCAAATCAATCGGTTCTAATCACCAATTAGCCGCAGACGACATAGCTAATCTACTAATCTTAACTAATTACGGTCATTTAGCCTAAACCACGTTTCTATCTAGTCCGACCGTAATTAAACTACCTAAACATCATAATTAGCTAATTAATTTAATTCGAACGCAATTAGCAACCTAACCGAGAGTTAGGGGCTAACTCACAATTAAAATTAATCTTAGGCGTCGCAACTTGGGCGGCGACGATAATGAACTCGGCCCGGCGACTTGCGACAACGACGGATCGACTCGCGATCAACCTCGATCTTTGGGCTCCAAACTTAGTCGAGGATGGTGCAGTGACGCGGCGACACTTAAGGACAGTGGCGCGAGACCCGAGGGTGGCGGCCGGTGGTCGCCGGTGGCCGGAACAATGGCGGCCGGAGATGAACAGTGGGTCGGGCGGGGCGAAACAGGCAGGGGACCGGGTTTTGGGGGCTGTTTTGGGGGTTTCGGGTGGTCCAAGGTTAAGGGAAAGGTTGGTCAATGTCGGGGGTCTTGGGTGCCGTCGGTAGCGGCAGCGGATGGCCGAAACAATCGAACCCCGGCTGGACAGAACCGGGCGCCGAAACGGGGCATGCGGGCGAACGGGGAGGTGGTTTCCGGGCGGTTCAAGGCTCTACGAGTGGCGATCGGTGGCTTTAGAGGACGACGAGGAGTGAAGGTCGACGAGCGAGGGTGGTTGGCGGGCGGTGCGTTTGGGCGGAGCATTGTAGCACCGGCCGTGGGTCTTGGCGACCAAAACAAGGCGGGCGGTGTCGGGGGCTCCTGGGGTGTCCGGCGGCCTCGCGGTGGCGGGGCGGCTATCGAAGGAGGCAGAGTGGCATGCGGTGACGGGTGGTGGTAGGCTGGAGCGGAGGTCGCACAACAATCGCCCAAGAGGAAGGAGGATGGTGATGGAGTCGTGCGGGCCTCGGCGACCAAAACTGGTTTTGACTGGTGTTTGACGTAATTAATTGAGGTGGGGCCCACAAGATATTTTTAATATCTTGTCTTCTAGTGCATTATTGGAGGGTAAATTGGTAATTTCATAAATCGGGTTTGATCGGATATTTGGCTCAATTGATCGGGAATAAAATTTGGATTTTCACGGGTTAGGCTAAGTCAGGAATAGGCTTAAGCGCCGGGATTAAAAATCCTAAATCGCGACAACTACGATTTTTTAAGCCTAATCTAAACCGATCGACATTTCGAAAATTGTCCAAAATTCGTCACTTACGTCCTTACGATCCGAAATTTTATACCGATTGGAATTCAATATTAATCATCTTTATTGAATTTCGGTATTTACAGGGGCCTAATTTTTAGGGCGTCATAGATATTGTCTTTCCGGTTATTGATATTCTGTGCGAAATCGTACCAACTTCTTAATACTTATGTTTCGTTACAAGGCCGAGCTCTGGATCAAATCCTAAACATTTAGAAAATGCAAATCAAATTCTAAATCTTCGCTAGAAGGTGCATGTACGAGCTCTAAATCAAATCCTAAACATTTAGAATGTGCAGATCAAATTCTAAATCTTCACTACAAAGTGCATGTACGAGCTCTAAATCAAATCCTAAATATATACAAAGTGCAGATCGAATTCTTAATGTTCGCTAGAAGGTGCATGTACGTACGTTGGGAAATTCAAGTTGAGGTTAACATAGGCTTTTCGAGTGATTGAGGTGGCTTTTTTTAAAGAAGGTTTTAAGATTCGGGTAAGTCTTTAGATTTTTTTTATTTTTTATTTTTTGGGTCGGAGGGTAAGTCTTTAGTTATGAAGTACGAAATGGGTATAGTGAATATGTACATTAAGATGTGGAGTAAGTTGCAAATAATTTCCTAAACCGGATAGATTGTCAAAGCTAGCAACAAAGTTCGGGATTGCGACTTGATCGAAGATTGGAGACTTGTGTTTGGGTACACTTCTCGATTATCATTCTTTATGCTATGTTTGTTTCGTAGAAAATGCATGAATTTGAAAAGTATTTCATTTAAAATAATAGTTTATGTTCATAATGATTCAATCTTTATTTCAAGTAATATGAGCGGTTTTCTCATTTAGGCAGGGAACATTTCAATTCATGGATTCAATCTTTCTGTAGTTTACTGAATGTACCCCCTCACATTCCATGAGGGGTTAAGCAGAACATAGTTTCAGGGCCTTGGCACTTCAGACAATTAGTATGATTCATAAGGGACTCGAAGTAGATCACGGTTTCGTTACAGATGATTACGAAGGGATATTACAGGATGGTGCCCAACTAATGTAGAACTCTTCTTCCATCTTTCTTGATGTTGTTTCAAGGCGAAATGGATTTGGGAATGAGGATGTCCCCGATGTTGTTGTGCCATGGATCCGCAAGGTGCGTTGCCAAGTTCTCCAGCGGCCCGGTGCCGGGGTAAGCTGATTGCTGGACGCAGAATCCGACGAACGCCAACAACGCCAGACGACCTTTTCTCCATCACACATAGGCACAAGTTAGGCATAACTTTTCTAATTTGATTGGAAAAATTACCATCACAAAGTTAGGTCATAATTTAATTGTCAGTCAGTATTACCGTTCTTGATCTCCTTCACTTTGAGCTCCTCGAACTTGACGGGGTCCTTGGAGTAGCCGAGGGGGTCGAAGGCGCCGCCGGGGTACTTCTTCTTCTCCGGGTCCTTCTCCATGCTGCGTTGGTGCTCGACAAAGGCGATGGAGAGGAACTCGATGGCGAGGATGGTGGGCAAAGTTCCCCACGGGACCGGGTTGCCCAAGTAGGTGGCCTGGCCGCCGGGCTTGGCCGCCCACTCCTGCGCTTGCACCCAGTTTCCTAACCCCAAGGCTTCCGGCACCAAGATCCCGGGCTGCAATGATCCCGCCGACGCAAAAAAAGAGCAATCAGCCAATTAAATAGTAAACTTTGAGAAATCTTAAGAGAAGATTAATACCATGATACCAAGTCCTTATATCAGCTACAAGAGAGTGCAATTCAGAGTGTACTTACAACAGCAAGCATAGCCCATCTGCAGTGAATGAGTTCGGACTCCTTGAACCTCTCCAGGTTCTCCGGAACTTCCCCGAGCCGGAGCGGGTCGAACCCGAAGTCACTGCATCCACCAAAAACACCGGTTAAAGATAGGGCGTAATTACACGTACTCTTTCAAGGGGGTCCCTTGCTATTAGCATCAAGATTTTTGATTACCCGGGTGCCGAGCCATCGAGGTAGGGTGGCCGGGGCGAGCCGGGCATCCAGTCGGCCGACATGGAGAAGCGGGACGTGGCATTCGCGGCGGCGGCGGTGCTCGGGAGCGGGACCGTGGCGGCGAACTTGGACTTGGAAGAGGAGAGGACGGATGGGAAGGAGGTGGTGGAGATGCCACAGCTCATCAACGAGTTGGCCGCCATTGTCGGAGGACGGAGATGATCGAGAAGTCTTCTGAGAACGTGGCCCGAGAGAGAGAGAGAGAGAGAGAGAGAGAGAGAAGCGAATGAATGAATGAATGAAGGGGAAGAGACAAGTCTGTGCTAGTTGTAGCAGACAGAGCATGGAACAAGAAGATATTAGCGAATCTGACTTTAGGTTTCCATTGGCTCGTTATCCACGGAGCAGCAATGGGATTGCGCCACGTGTCTTTGGTCGATCCAGTTTGATGTCTACGTGGGATTTTCTGCTGGATCTATGTATGGCTTTTCTATGGTGGAGATTTAAGCTGCATTAATACTCGGGGAAAATGAAAAAGAAAAAAAAAGCAAAAAGTTCTTTTAGTGATTCCCATTGATATAGAGAATTTAAAATTTTCAATTTCAGCTAAGGCATGTAATGTAACACTTTCCAACTCCGAATTCTGCTGTTAAGATATCTAACACTAAATATTGCCCCCTTTAATCTAAATCCTCGACGCATCTAAGATAAAGTAGCTCACTATATATACCGATGACGTTCCTTTTTCTTTACAACTTGCACAAAATCCCGGTGAGTAGGGCCGGGAATACATCCTTATCGTCAGGCTTGAGGTGGGGATGGAGATGGATCTCCCGCCGTGCTCGGGGGCGAAAGGTGGAGATGGGGACTGCTCCAATCCGGTCCGCCGTGCGCATTTTGTTCCATTGTATTATATAATTCTTATCTTTATGATGTTATTTCATTGAGTTACTTATTTTGAAAATGCCTCTCGAATATATATTTTGTTAAATCTAAGTAGCTTTTTTCTTAAAATTGTCGATTTTTACGTTTTTGTACATATTACGAAACCATTCGTTTTAACTAAATTTGGTCGGGGAAGGAGAGGGAAATGTTGCTTCTCATGAGGCGAGAACAGGGCTCAGAGGTCAAGGGTGGTGCACGATCAGGCGATTCCATGAGAAGATTGAATCTCACAATTTGATCGTCAATCTGTTAGAATTTTTTTGATGTGGGTTACATTAAGTGAGATTGAAATTTATCATGTTACAAGGTTAGTCTAATAAAATAAGATATAAAGATTTTTAAATAGTCTAATATGGGATTGGCTGGTGTGGGCGAGAATAGAGCTCACTTTGTGATGAGAGGATATGTGATTGAAAACTTTATAAATAAGACTCAAGTCTCTTCTCTAATCCTAATAACCTCATATAAGAAATAGTTGCAAAACGCAATTCGTGAGGACCAATCTCATTGAGTCAATGATATAGAGAGCAATAGAGGAGAAGAACTTGAATTATGGATCATCACTATTTTGCATTAAGGACGATAAATTCCAATTTAGATGCGCAAATCTTTTTTTTTTTTAATTACCGTGTTCTAGATTCTGAATATGGAGATTTTGGGATACTATTTTGCGGCTCTCATAATCAACTTTCAAATCGTTCAATGGGGGCAACGCTTACTTAGTCTCCTTGAGAAAAGTTCTTCATTGAAGATTTTACGGCTTCAAATTCATTCCATACCAAATACTCAAATGGCAAAGGGTTGGGCGGTCATGGCCTTCTCGACCTTCTCGGACCTCCAGAAAACGAAAAAAAAGAAAGGGGAAAAAGAAGAAGAAGAAGAAGAAATTTGGTAATTATCCAATCCAGCCCGACTTGTGATTGTTAGTATGGAGAGTGGACGTAAAGGCTCATGAATAAGCCGAATCACTATAAATTGTCGTGTGCTCCGGTCTCTCTTGCATTTGCTCACGTTATTTGAAATATTTGTTGGACCAAATCATCATACATCGTTCGTCAATTTTCGTGAAATCGTTAAAAGTTTTCGAGAACAACTTATTCACTCTCTTTTTAGGTTGCATTGTTAGCCTCGAGAGGAACGTGTCGCCCCCACCTAATAGCATCTGCTAATGTCTTGCAAGAGCTCTCGCGGTTCATTCTATGGCTGTCCCATTCTAGATTTGATGCCTACTTTGCAATGGGCATGCTTGTTGGGAACGTGATAGTTTTCATATTGGGAGAGAATATCAACCACCCCCACCAATCTCCATGTACTTTTAGGGCTTCCCCTAGCGGCTGAGTGACAAGTCTCGTGCACCTTCGTTGTAATTATCCTCCCATCAGATCACAATCATATTTTTTTGCCCTTTTTCACGAATCACTCGTCAAGTATAACCACTTGCATGCGTAATTAAAAAAACTTGTCTTAGAACTAATAATACTTATTATTCACATTTTATTTTTATTTTCCATCATAAATTTATTTTTTTCGTAATTTTAATTAGTGATAGGGGTTCTCAACGATTCAAAGCCATTTTGGTCAAAAATCCCCAGAAAAAATGCAAAAAAAAGAAGACGTTGACAATTTTTTATCAGCGCCTCGCTGGCCACTGGGCCACGGCCGGGAAGGGCTTTGCACCCTTGACTAAGCTTCCTTCGGGCCTATCAAAGAATATCAAAAAAAAATAAACTAAAGGAAAGATTAAAAATAAAATGTGAATAATAAATGATAATTTAATAAAATTTTTTAGAAATAACGGGATACACAGGTCCATCAGTTTTCTCCTTTGGGGTTTCACAAAAACAAATGGATTGCTTGGGCACCGGATGCCGGTTTAAAAACGAGGAACACCCATCCATCCACACACCCCACGTCTCATTCTCGTGTCTGATTCCGCTTCGGAGTTTCCGGGGACGAACAAGACGTGCACATCACGTCATTGCGCCCAATGTCCGCATTCCCCATCACAAGTGAAACTTACCCCGACTATTATTGCACGCGTGATGTGTGTGTGAATAAACCTTAATGATTAATGCTCGTTACCTTTATTAGCAACAAACCGAATCGAATTTTTCGACCAAACCATTAGTTATAATATGAGTTGGTCAGTGTGAGTTGAGTTAGGCTCGACTTACGATGAAAAGGCCCACGCCGGAAATTTTTATAAGAGACACAAGTCCTCCCTTTAGCCATATTGTTGCAAAAATCAAAACTTATTGTTTCGTTCTCTTAATGGTTGTCTCATCGACCAACGGTTAATCTAGAGGGAATAAAGGAGAAGGTTTATTCGAATCGTCGACGTTTCGCATCAATTCCGAGTGATTGCAAATCGGGTGTGTGTGAATCTCATTTCCTCTATAACGTATTTTGCTTCTCATTTTGATTATGGCGATCCCGGGCGTGTCACATTTTTGTGGCCATACAACTCGCCGTTATTATTTTGTTTTGGGATTTTTAAATCAATTAAAAAATTTTAAAAAAGGGTCTTAAGTGTCATATTTTTTTTATAAATAAAAGCATGAATTGATTTTTTTTTTAAAATAAATAAGGGCTGCCCTCTTTATTTCAAAAACGTCCTGACTTGGGTTATTTTTGTCTTTTTTATTTATTTATTTCCATTTCCGTTTTTCCAATTTCCCGTGCGCCTTCTCTTCTCCGATCTAGGGGCGTTCTCGAGAGGCAGAAAGTCTCTGCAATTCCATTTCACTGAGCCCCCAAACCCAAGCAAACGACGAACAAAGCCTCGCGACAACACTCGGATCAGTTCCCCGCCGCCCGCGACGACCGATCGGCTCGATCCAATCTCGAACCGCCATGAGTTCTCTCTCCGGAGTACGCTTCGCATTTCCCCGAGACTCCGCGATTCACAAACGTGGCGCGGCGAAGCCGCCGTTTCCCGCGTCGTCTGCTTTTTCTCCTTAGGGTTTTGGCGGTTTATTCGTAATGATGCGAGTTCGATGTGAATGTGTTGCAGGGAACGAGCTCGCTCGCTGGGTTCACGAAGCTCTGCAAGGGCATAGCGGTGGTGCTCGTGGGCGGCCACATTGTGGTGCAGATCCTCCCGGCGGCTGTCAATTATCTCGCTCTGATTCCCGCGAGGTATCGTTAGTCCGGTTTGTTTGTTGTACTTGGATGCTTCGCTTGTTGGGATTGGTGGCACGAGTTGCTCGATGTCTCGGAGTGGAAGTCCGAGAGGTGGATTTTTGTGGTCCGGTGCATGAATTGTTGCTGCAAATGGCAGATTTTTGTTGTGATTGCTTGTTCCATGTTCGCTTGATTTTTGAATGAGTGGCTTGAATGGAAGGTCATAGTAGGATGCTTGAGGACATATATTTGCACTAGTTGATCTGGGTTCCCTAGCAAGTACAATTGAGCTTCTGTGACCTGAAGTCTCTAGCTGATTCGAAAGTGGGACTCAAAGCTACTGATTTTCCCTTCTGCAAGGAGTCTAGAGTGTGGAGGGGTTTCAGGTGGCTAGGGATATAAGGGAGCAGTTTTCTTACTTTAATACTAAGGTTTGATGTTCAAGATCAGAGCCATGTGTTTACTTCAAAGTCCTGAGTTGCCTTCATGTTCCTTATGTATCATGGACTCCTTACGGATTGAAAACCTACTGCGTTTAACAGATGGTTCTATATCTCGGCTTGAAAATTAAAGAGTAGTTAAATTCCTATTAGATGAGAGGCAACCACGTGCTTACTATACTGTACTTCAAGAAAACATTTAATCATCTTTAGTTGGTCAATGAGAACTTAAAAACAGTCAAATATATACTTGAGTAAAAATAACCTCGTATCAAGATAGAGATAAAAAAGATCTGGAGGATAGGGGAGGTGCTCCCTTTTGCCATACACTCCTCCTAAACCTCTAAACAAGCTTTAACTATTTGTTGACATAATTTTCCCATCTGTGGAATTACTTCTGAACAAGTACTTTTGAAACGTTAAAAGTGAATATGATGGCATGTCACCTTCAAGAGTTTGCTATGCAGCCGCTTAACCTACCTATAGCTTTAATACTGCCACAATGTAACTAATTTCAGTTTTTCCCTACTTAGGTCCTTTGGTTGAGTTTACATACATGCAGCTCTATTTGTCTTGAACTGATGTGACCTCCTCAGGGCAATGGCTGATTGACAAGTTATAGGCCCTGAACTCACTTGCTGCTTAAGTTTGAGTTTGCTGCCACTGAGCATGTTGCATATGACTTGCAAGTATTTTATGTTGTTGCAGATTTTGGCCCTGGAACAGATAAAATGTCATTAACTAGACCTAAGTTGGGATTCCGATATAGAAAGTATGCAGCTATGTATGAGTGTAGATGTGATCATATTTTGGCAACATACAGATTTAATGAAAAACCTAACTTGATTGTTCCGGAAGTTCTTCATTGGAGCTTCTGGAGTTCACATGAAAATATGACTAGAGAAGATGGAGGCGACTAAGGGCCTGTCTCGATGGACTTTTACTTTTATTATTTTGGTTAATCTAAATCTTGTTCTCACACATTGACTTTTTTTTTAACTTCTTGAGCTTTCTGTGCGCTCAACTGTTGACACGGAGATTCACATCTAATCTTTTCGTTAATCCTGACATTTGAAATATATTTTAAATTTTTGTAGGAAAGCAAAAAAGCACTTTTTTCTTTTCTTTAAATGCAAACAAAATGTTTAAGCACTTCTTTTCTTGATGTGCACGGACATTGTATGATGAGATCTTGAGGTATAATTGGGGCCGACATGATTTGCTGAGAGAACGTTAAGTTCAGAAAGTGATGCCAAATGATCTACTAATTAAGAGTTGTAGTTATGATTTGAATGACTAGAGAATAATTAAACAGTTGTCGCGTGACTTTTGCAGTAATACCATCTACCTTATTGCCAGTCAACTTTAAGGTTGAAGTACTACTTCGTAGTAGAAAAATCATCTAAATCCTTGCTTCTTTACAATAAGATCTTTTCCTTGTTTCTTATAGAAAATGGAGTTACAATGGACTCACTTTCCCTCGTAATTTGTCACAGTGGGTGAGGATTTGTGCACTCATATCTAATTGGTTCTAATTATTGCCTTGTAATATTTATAATTACAGCAGATGACTGACACATATATCAGCAGCATATGTTTTGAAATGTCTTCTAGGTTAAGAGTTTCCAGCATGAGATCTAAACAGTGCCGCAAATGAAAATGTAGTACCATGGATTAGTTTTAAGTTCTATTATTGACTATGTTGGCCACCTACGGTTCTTGGTGTAGGCCTAATGTATTATTGTTATCATCTGATTATCGGTACATGTTCTGGTATCAGTTCTGAGTCTCTCTTGTGATTTGTTCTTCTTTGTAGGACAATTCCTTTTGCTTGGAATCTGATAACAGCTGGTTATATTGAGCAAACAATATATGGGGTATAGACTGCACCAGTTGTTCTTGTTAGCTTCTCTAGTGCCTTGCTTCTTTTGTTTTTATCTTTCTCATTTCATGATTCTGGTAAGCTTGTCTCTGCTTCAGGTTGTTATCAGCACCATTGGTCTACTATTCATGGGAAAGATTCTTGAGCCCATATGGGGTGCTAAAGAATTCGTGAAGTTCATCTTCATTGTCAACTTTTTAACTTCTCTCTGTGTTTTCGTCACTGCCATTGCCTTGTATTACATAAGAATGGAGGAAAATTATCTGTAAGTACAATATTACCTATATTAAATGTGTGCAAATTCATTCTGGCTGATGTTTTGAGAGGTTTTTCAACTTTCTGTGGGTCCACATGTTTTTCCCTTCTATGTTGTTTTTGTTTACTTGCCGGTAGAAGTAAACATGTTAGTGTCGAAGAGACCTCATAAATCCCAATTGTGCATCTGGAATTTCATGGTGGATTGGATATCTTAAGCATATGTTCATTGTTACCGCTGCTTTATTTGAATTAGCACAATGCATGTATTAATTCTGCTGTATATCAAATTTTGGGATTTTAATTCTTGTATTATTTGCTCCTTGGGACTTTTACCGTCTTATTATTAACCTTATTATTTGGTTTTATCATAATACTCTTCTAGGTATATGCCACTATCTGGTTTCTATGGGGTGCTTTCAGGGTTCCTCGTCGGCATTAAGCAAATTTTACCTGACCATGAGTTGCCTTTATTGAGGATTAAAGCAAAGGTATGTTGTAAAGGCATCAACCTTTGTTTCAGCTATCTCTGGGGTAGATTTTCTCACTAATGCACTGGTTGTCTTACTGGCCCATGCAGTGGCTGCCATCTATCATTTTGCTACTGTCTGTCGCCGTAAGCTTCTTCATACCAGAGCCTACAGCTTATCTGCCAATGTTAGTATTTGGCACATACACAAGCTGGATTTACCTTAGGTTCTTGCAAAGGAGACCTGAAACTAAGTTCATGGGTGATCCAAGTGATGATTTTTCCTTTTCTTCCTTTTTCCCGGAGCTATTAAGGTAATTTCATGATTGTTTCTTTCTTTATGTCCGACCGATAAGATTGATGCCTTATATGTTTGTTTAGGATGTAACTGTGCTACTTTTTCTAGGGTTCTTACCATTCACTTTAGTAGTGCTTCTTCAATCATCTCCTCCCCAAATTGACATCTCACGCCAAGTGTTTGTCTTCTCTGTTTGACCTGCAGGCCCATAATTGATCCTTTTGCAGCAATATTTGCTCGGTTGTGTTGTGGAAAACGTCAAACTTCATCTGAGGCCCAGGACTATGAGCTGGGTGACAACCCATTGCCTGGTTCTGATCCGATTGAAGCATCTAGGAGGAGGTATTATTCTCATTTGAATTATCACTTGTCAGTTCACAAATCGGATTTTCCTTATAGAAACAGTGATACATGTTATGTACTTTTCACTGATGCTCACAAGTTAAGTTAGAGAAGGGAAACTGGAAACAAGAGAAATGGTTCCAAGACAAAAATCAGAATCAATAGCCCGATCCTTCTCATCTAAATTTTCCATCATGAAATAGCAAGGGACTTGATCCTGATTTAGTTTTGATAAAAATTGAAGTCCTCGTGAAGGTAATGCCAGTCTACAAATTCTGGGGCTTTCAAGTACAAAGGGAAATCTGAAGGCACTGGTGCAATGTAAAATTCCATGAAAATTCATGAACAGATAAATTTACAGCTTCTTTTGTCAATAATGATATACAATGGGAGCACTAGTGCTGCAATAAAAATTGTGGTGTGGGGATCGTGATAGTTGTAAGCAGTGATGCAAGTTATGGATAATCTGCAATTGACTTCTATTTCAGAGAACGAGGTGCCCGGGCTTTAGAAGAAAGACTTGCAGCTGAGAGGTTAGCAGCTGCACAGACTGCGCAAGAATCTGGGAAAGATGCCACAGAGAGTGTTTGATGGCGAGGGACGACGTCCAGTTTGGAACAAGTACAGCAGAAAGTATCTATCATGATGAAGTCCGAAAGTATGCATTTCTGGATGCGGCTTTTGTGTGCCTATTTTTGTGGATTATGTTACAGTGCAGGAATTTCGTCCTCTTTGATGCATTTCCTTTGCACTATTTTGCTTTTGCTGTTGCCAAATATACGTCGGATGACTATAGAAAGAAAATTGTTCGCGACTCCTGAGAACGGTTACTTTCCATCGCTTCTTAGCATTAATTTGTTTTGGTTGACAAAATTGCACTCTTTGTGCAATCGATTCTCACGACAATTTGATACATGTCATTCCAGTTCAAAACAAATTCAATCCATTGACAAATGACATAACCGGTTTGTAAATGTCGATGAAAGGGAACTGTATCGTAGTGAATAGTATATGCTACTTTGGGAATTGGTGAAGATGAGATTTATCCATCTGGTTATCTGTAGAAGACTTTGTGAAGACATCCTACCACAATCTGTCGGCGAAAGTAGTGAAGATCCAAACTACCCAGTGTGGAAATGATTCTGAATTGTTAATGTAACGACTAACATTCAGATTTATACAACAGAACATGAATGCAGCTAGACCTCCGGTAGAGAATTGGGATGGGGACAAAGCATCTAGTCTAATCTGTTCACAAGAATGTCTGAAAATGGGAAATTGACGTCCTCTCTGGTACTCGTGCAAATTTCTTGTTTCCTGCTGATGCGTTCCGTAGCTAGAGCAACAGGTTATCTTTTAAGAATAGTTGCAAAATATATACCCTCTGCCCAAGCCTTCTTTTTTCCTTTTTTTTTTTTATCGAAAAATGCTGCCACGATCCCCCTCTGCCCAAGTGAAGATGGGGATTATACTGAGAAGGGCCGTGGGTTTATTAAGAATTCCACGCTAATACCGCCATCATCTAAACTATCCACAGAGGAGAAATGATGATCCCTTTTATTGGTATCAAGATCATTTGCATTTTCCGCACACAATCGTTACAGCAGCAGTACAAATACAAATACACATCCAAACAGACCACAAATGGCGTACAAAGTCCCCAGTTTTCTTAGGACAGAAGTTGAAACTTACATCTTGAACAGACCAATGTGTGCCCAGTCTTCACCCTTGTCTTGGTCTGTCATGACTAACAAATCCATCTTACAGAGACGATATTCCATTATCATCAAAAAGAGACTATACAAATCTAGATCAGTGCCGAGCTCTTTTTCTCGAATTCTAGAGAGAACTTGGCAATGCAGTGTATCCCATGGGCCTATAGAAGTACAAGTGCCTGATGGATCACTCTTCGAAAAGCTCTCCAGCAAAACTTTGTCTATGTACCATCTTTCTGTAATCTGTGAATTCACAGTGACGTAAACGTCTCAAACAATTGTAACAGAATGTTACCAGTCATATCAACACATTCATCAAAGACAAACCCACATGGTGAATTTGTGCTTCTTGCCAGCATGTGCAAAGTTACAACCATGGTATTTTACTCTTGTTGTTTATAGCACGACTAAAAGGAGCAGCACAGGCAAAAGGACAAATGCATCAAATTTAGGGTTGAATTATTAGAACATTGCAAGAGAGATGAAATCCTAACCTTCTTTATTGTTCCACAAAGCTGCAGCACAGCTGTTGAGAGGACTCTCAAGATTGGGCTCTGCAAGAAGCGCAAGATCTGAGCAGAAGGGAACTCAAATAAATACAGAAGATTGATAGAAATAGTTATTCAGACCTCCCAGCAGACTTTGAATGGACAAAAGAATGGTTCTGCAGTCATATGCTGATGACCACTTATCCTGTTATGACATTTCACAAGATATGTCATCAATTGCATAAAAATTAAGTCAATATAAAAGAAACAGTATAGGAATATCTAGTAAACCGTTTGAAATTTCATTTTTCTGAATCCAATAATACTGAATGAATCACCCAGGCTACGGATTTCATGACAAAATTTTCAGTTTTCCTAATCAACAGAAGCTTCAGTTTGGCCCATCACTTTTTCTGCTTCAATCTAAAATCCATTTACATGAATTACCAATCACACTATCATGAAACAGAGATGCAAAGTGGAAATTCAAGTAAAAAAGTTACAAATGCAACCCAATTATGCATTTGAAAACTGAAGGGAAAACGAATTTGACAAGGGTTATAATTTTGTCCATCCCTCCTCCAACTTAATTTTCTGATTGTTGGGTTCGAAACATAGATATCTTTCACATTTATTTGCTTAAATTGCATGTGAGCAACGGCACATTTGGAGTCATTAAGGCTTCATAAGAGGAAATTTCTGCAGGGATTGAGGAAACTGTGGCCTTTTGCAAAATGCCATGTCCTTTAATACACATCATAAGTTGATGTTTGCTTTAAGAGTATTTACTTTAAATTCCACTTTGAATATTCAGCTTCAACCAAATTGCTGACATACTAGGTTCCAATGACCTAAAGTCCATCCCAACAAGCGCTCCAGACATCCAAAACTCAGAATACAAGGAACATTGTTTCAACTGGCAAAACCAAGTTATTGATGTCTGACTTGACTTTATCCTTGTAAGAAAAACATCAGGAATGGCCACAAGAAAGCGATAAGAGCACATGTCCAAATGATTTTTGCGAGCACCAGGTAAAACAATAGGGCAGGTTTAGTGTCAAACTCCCCATAACAAAGATCTTTCGTGCCATTAAGTGTCTTTGAAAAGGTTTATTAATTGCTGAGAAGGATGATACCTGAAGGATGTCAAGACAAATATTGCCAAGCTGATCGACATTCGGATGGAAACAGAGAGTCTCAAACTTGACTTGTGGTGGCTTGAATGGATATTCCAATGGGAACCGCAATGAAAGCTTGTAAGAGAGACCCTCATACACCGTACCTTTTGCACCCTCAATCGTTCCTATCCATGCGAAAATGCTTTCACCTTCTGGAAATGCCGATACTCCAAGATCTCCTCCACTCATCTGCACAGGAAAGCATTCTCTGGTATTATGATGAAATAGCCAGACAAAAACATAAAAGAAAAAGAGAGTTGAATGCATAAAGAGTTGAGGCAAGAGACAGAAGAGCACAAAAAAAAAAATATATCAGAAACTCTATCATTGGAAGCTTGAAAAAGTATGATATTTATTGATGACCTTTAAATTTACCCAATCACTGATTGCAATGCTGGCAGGAAAAAAAAAATGATGACTGATTACAATGTAGCATATGACTTTCTGTATAAAGCACAATAATCTTGAAGTTATTGCAAGCATTTTAGTCATTAATCGTTTTCCCCCAAAAGTCTCCTAACCAATCTTGACCTACTTAACAATTTACGTTGGCAAATGTATTAGTACCTTCATTCTATCTTTCAAAAGACTGCTGAATCATGATGCTCCTTCGTCTGGGAGAAGCAAATGTAGTAACTTGGTACTCTCACAACATTGGAATTGGAGAATGCCGATTAGGTCAGCATCTAAACGACAGTAGAGACTCCAGAAAAGATGCAAATGCAAGGAGAAGCTTCACATACAATGTGCATTTTCTCTTGCCTAAAGCAAACTAGGGCCGGGAATTTTTTCTTTTTATGGCACAATAATTATGTCGTATCAAAAGAAGATGTTACATATACCTGTCTAGGCCGGATATATATGTTTAATTTTTACAGGACGTTAAAAGCAGAAATATTAAGAAGTGATTTTGGTACATAAACATGTAAGTCCGATGCATAAAGGTGTATAATGGCGTTTAAATGTGTATAAATACATTGGGTTAACATAAATAACAAGCTCACCCATTTGATTGAAGAAGTCTAAAATTGTTTAAACGTTAGAAGATGACTATCCACACACGACACCTCTAATTTCCACTTTAAAGGAATACACCTATCTATGCCACGAACATGATTGAGCTCTACGTGCCTGACACATCAGTGACGGGCATTGCCACCGTCTTGGAAGATGGCAATGTGATCATTCAGGGACGCCTAAGTAGTTCTTCCTTATGATATAAACGTATTTCCGTCCTCATTTGCCATCAGGAGAACCCAAACCTCTTCTAATTCGCACACAAGTTCGTTCCATGACCACGAACCCATGGCCATGGGGTTTGCTTCTAACTTGACTACCCACCTCCAACGTACTTTGCAGTGAACTTCAGAGAAACTATGACAACTCCACCGAGTAACGACAGAAATTCCAATGACCATGGTCCAGACAGTTCAACGCAAAGAGAAAGAACAAGAAAAAGCACGTTCTTTGGCCGGCACAAACGGCAAAAGTCGACGAAGACGCGACAGAACTGGGTACAATTTGTCAAGCGAAACACAATACAGCCAAATGAACAAGGAACACTACACATACCATCAGAGCCATCAGTTCCTTTTGGAGCCTGTGAAACAAAACAAGAAGCGACACAAATCATCAATCAAACCCCAAAACTCCACCACGACAAGAACCCAACAAAAAGCTACCGCAAAGGAAAAAGAAAGAACCCACCTCTGAGTGACGGAGGTCGAATCGACGGGAACAGGCGAGGGCTTAGCCTGTTTCGACGCCTGCCGGCGACCGGGCACCGACGAGTTGTCCGCCGTCGGGTTTTGACGGACTTCCATTGCGACGGTCGGAAATCAGATTCCCAGAGCAAAAACCCTTTTATTCGCCTAAAATTCTTCTAAAATTCATATGCTTTGCTCGTGCAATTTATACGCACCAACTGTTCGTCGGAGATGAGCGTTGATAGCGGTGAGGAAGAAGGAGAACAAGACGGAGGCCGTAGGAATAAGGAGAAGGCAAAGATGTGTGATTGTTGCTTAAACCTCAACCCCCAATATAATACAATAATAATTATTTTATCTTATCTATCACCATTATCGTTAGAAATCATTATTGCACTTAATCAACAAATAATTGAGGTACAATTAATTAGACGTGAAAGTGCATAGCTTAATAAAGTGGGGTTTTATTTGGTTTTTCTTTTCTCTTTTTCTTGGGTTGCAAAAAAAAAAAATGAGGATCTTTGTTTGACTAGGGTCATGGTCGATTAACGTGTTTACGATTCGATTCGATCCCACTTTAGAATCGAAAATCGGATCGGAGAGACCGGGTTCCCAAATTCTGAAACTGTGGTTTGGACCGACTGATCTGATCCAATTTTTCAGTGATTTAGTGGAACTGGCTTGTGCAACATCCCGTCAATGTCTGATTGATGCCATCAACTCCTCGCGTTCCCAACTTGTGCAGCATCCAGAACTAAGGACAAGAGAGCTCTCCTCCCTAGTGCTTCCTCGGCTTCTAAGGATGAGGTTCGCGAACCCATCACAGATGTCGACTTCAGTATGGACAGAGTGGGGGACCGGCCCGGCAAGACTCTCCTTTGCTCCTTCTCTCGCCTTTCTCACCACGCTTCCTAGATGTAATTTAAGAAGCATCGACATTCTTCAAGAGCCTTCATGTTGTGTTGTGTCCGACATCCTCCGACACTTTTCGATACTTTCGAACAATGATCGACATATGATCAGCACTTTCAGACACGCCAAGGACACACGAGTCCGACATCCCAACACGCCATTTCGACACGTGAGGTCAATTTTAAGCATTTTCAATAAAATTTATTGGTCAAAATATAAATCTATAAAAAATATATACTTAAGTCATCTACCCACCATCTCAAAGTTAATATACTTAGCCAATCCAAAGGAAAATCAAATCGTGAATTACTAACAGAAAAAGAAGAACAAAAAAGAAACTCATCGATGATAGTTTTAAACATGCATCATAATTTTTTATAATATACGTTTTTCAAGAGTGTCGGGAATTTTTTTTTTTTAAATATAATATGTTGGTTTATCGTATCATGTCTTGACGCGTGCCGATGTCGGTGCTATTTGAGACGTAATTCATCTCCCCCTCTGTGCGGGTGAAGAGAGTGTTTCGGTTGCTTAAACAGTAGACATTCTCTGAGTTTCCAAGTTGTCAAATATCCCCACAGTTCTTCTCTTGATTTTGCTGTGTTTTTTTCCCGCTTAAGTACTTGTAAAACTTGTCTGTCATGTTTTTGCCATAGCTACTGTCTGGTGGTTCCTTCTTTATTAATTATTACCATCTAAATGGTCTAAAATATCTTAGAATATTTGCTTAAACAGTAGCGTAGACATTCTCTCGAAAGAGCTGGGCAGATTTACAATTCAGAAGCTAAAAGAATTTGTCACAAACTCTAGAAACCGTGGTACTTCTGCAACTCCCCCCAAGCTCTTTCGAGCTCCAATGCTCCGTGATCGCCGCAAAACAGCCCTCATTGTTGGTGGATCTATTTACCAGCTAAGCTGATGTTACTGTGGTCTGGAGCAGTCGCCGGAGGCCGGTTTGCCGAGTAAGGCTGCTCTTCCTCCACGGCATCAGAATGCCTGGCAATCTCCGAGCCGTCGGCAAACTCACGGCCGTGAGAAGACTCGTTGGTCAACTCTAACTCGTGCCAGCGCTCGCTTTCGACCTCTTTGAGGCTCTCCTCGCTTCTGAGGTGGTTGTTCAGGAGACGAGCCGGCGTCATCGGCCGGCTGGAAGCCGACCCGGACGGGTCAGCGTGGGAGTGGTGGCTTGCTTTTGTGTGTTTCTTCGCGGTGGTATGCCAGTGCTTGATAGCCGTCGCGACGTGATCATTGAAGATTGTGGGCTTCATGGACGATCCCATCTGCGAATAACCGAAAGGAAACGAAGTTTTTTATGCCGGTGAATCGCAAAGTTTCCTATTTCATTTCCTTTCCGGTCTGAATTCCAAACATTCTTGACACCAATCTTTTGGAAATGTTTCTATGAATTTGATGGAAGGGGGTTGATCTCGTGATTAATCATTCAAATTCTCGAAAGACAAAAGGAGATTCGCCGATAATCCATCGCAAAAAACGGATGATAACATAAGAATTCACACCCACCTGTGTCACCAAAGCATAGAGAGGCAAGGTCACATAGCTGCACAGGACCTGGACAAAGACCCTGTACATTGGAAAAAAAAATCAAATGAGGCATTAGCTCCAAGCAATATTAGACCTGTTCATGCTCTATCTGCATATTATGCTCCCATGTTAATCTTCTTTTCTATTTTGCTCAAAAGTATTGACGATGAATAAGCCGCATTCTCCATGTACTGCTATGTTTTTCGAGTGATGTATGGTAAGTAAGTCTGAATTAAGATAAAACTAACCCCATTGAAACTCTGAAGATGATATCCGCAGTGCGTTCATGGAAGCAGTTCTTGAACCCAAATGAATACTGAAAACAGCATCGGCAACCATGATTAGGACAAACGGCGCTCACAATCGACATGCACATACTTTCAAAAAGCGGTGCATCGGATAAAATGCTTACCGTGGCCCAAGCGAAAAAGGCTAGTTGAAAAGCATTCTGCAATCCAGAGAAGTGGACAAAGAACAAAATTTTAAGATACAGATGCAAAATATGCACAAACGAGGATGTTATTTGACAGAAGAAGCTCTTTAGTACCTGAAAAAGAATGAAATGAATCAAGAGAAGGAGGAGACGCGGGCGTCCGAACCAGAAAAGCTCATCGCCGGGTTGAACCACGGGAATGCCCTTGACCACATTTCCCCTCTCTTGAATCCGCAGTCCCATTTTCGTGATTATAACCTGCAGCTTCGTCCCCACCAAGAGTACTATCTGCAAGATCCAACCTTTGATTAATACTTCAATCATCAACATCCTCAGAAGAGATGTTTCGAGAGGACAAGGAGATGTCAGTTGTTTCGAGCTTTGGTGCTTACAATCAGAGTAATAAACGGCAACCATACATAAGAACGCCATCCTGCGGAATAGAACGAAGAAGAAATCAGTGTCTCAGTAACTGAGAGGAAACATAGAGCAGCCGAAGAGATTGAAATTAAAACAAGTTGTACGATATCAGAATGCAGATTTTTTCAAGAGACTAATCAAAATTATTTCCTTCCTTTGCAAGTGAAGGCAGCAATGATCACATCCGAGCTTACCGTGCGTATTGGTCAGAAGGAACAGCACGGCAGAGAACCAGATAACCGGACTGCATGTTGAAAAATCAGCAACTGTGAGACATATGTGTGTAGTCAGGCAAAATGAACTTGCACATTAACATTAGGCAGTTCCTACCTTATTCCCACGACTACTTTAAAGTCGTCCTCAAGTGATCTCTGGATGTAATCCTGGAAGTCGAATGTCGTCTCGCTTCCGGGTGGCAAATGTGCCTGCAATTGCGATTCAAGTAAGCCTTTAATTGACCATCTTCTGTAACAATTATCGTGCCCAGTGATGTGAATATAACTACTTCGCATGACGACAAGCGTGTGCTTACCTTGATAAATCCATGTCTTAGTGTCATGTAATCAACCTTTGTGACTGATCCAAAGAACTGTCTGAAAAAGCACACCTGACAGAAGGGGAAGAAAACTTAGTTCAACTCTTGAGAGGATACTGGTTTTTTTCTTCCAACAGAAAAAGTAACTTAATTGTGATAAAAAAGTTCGAAGTTTGTTACTAGCAGGTAAATTAACACAAAAGGGCTGTGAGCCTTCACATTTGGCATCGCGTGCAAACCAAACTCGATTTGACACACAAGACCATTAGTCAATTATGCGTCGATCCAGAGTTGCTCATGACCAATTTCTCTTGATCCAGTTCGAGAAACAAACATGATCTGCTGACATATATTCGAAACCAGTTTGGACTCTAGCAAAAAGAGTTGTATGTTATCTGGGAAGATGTACTTACTATCCAGACAGATATTCTCCATTGGCTCCAGAAGCTCAAATGCCTTCGACCAAATGATGTATCTCTTGCATATCTAAACCTCTCTGGATCTGCAACAGAGATTTGGCTCTCTGGCTTTAGCCATAATTGGACAAGGAAAAGATAACAATCGAACACCATTCATGTTCGACCAAAACTGAAAGCACCCCGCCCATGGCAAACAGTTCATGTATAAATACCGCAACATCAGTGGAAAGAGAAGCATTAGATGCAACTTCAAAACATACACATTTAAACAATTCACCTATGTGCACACCTATTTTTCCACCTGAATATTTAAGGGGGTTAACCACATGGTAATGGTTGATGGGCATTCTTAGTACAGAATCCATGGATGCCGACAGCACACGCAGATTCACTAATTAGGCAAAGGGTAATATAATACCCGTAATTCTCGGTGCGTATTTTACTAGTCGAATTCTAGTCAAGGAAGCTAATCGAATTAAGTCCTGGTCTTTTGCGTTCGGAGTTTAGAGATTACCGTGGAAGTACTTGTATTCTTGTGTCTTTGTCTCTTTTTCCCATGCTTTCCATCGTCTCATCTGCAGCAACAACCAAACCAAACCAAGCCACTCAGGAAAAGAGAAAGAGAGAGAGAGAGAGAGACAGAGTGGTTCTTCAGTTTGTAACTTTCCGTTGTACCTTAATGCTGCCCAGAGCCAAGGTTGTGAGGCAGTACAGAACATGGACGACGGCCAACACAAAGATGAATATGTGGAGCTGATGAATACCGTACGACGTGACAAAGGCATACTTCCCCTGCACAGAAAATGTTCAATACAAGTGAATACCATATGCAGAGACAGAGATTTTCACATTGATCCACATCCAGAGAGACGTATAAATGAAGGGGAAGCTTAGTAGTATTACCTTTCCAGTGCATTTATCGTACCCTTTCGTGGCCAGACTCCGGCGGATGACCCCATGGAACTCCGAGAACTCGAGGAGTCTGCGGTCGTGCTTTTCGGAGTTCGAGGCGCCCTTTATCCCCCGGAACAAGGAAGCCAAGAATTGGCGATCTTCCTGGGGACGCATATGCTCGATATCGGAGATTGAAGCACTGTCAGAAGCAATGATATGAACCCCAGCAGCATAAGCTCTGCCCCAAGCGAAAAGAACAGACGAAAAACAGAGAACTGATCAACGAAGGGTGATGTGCCAAGAAATCATAAAGAGACTCCGCGTTCTGTGACTGAAGATTGGCGAGAGCAAGTCGAATGTTAAGAATCACCTGATTTAACCTTCTCTAATGCTTCAACAAGAGCTCCCTTCCTCTTTCTCTTCAAGAACTGGAAATGGCAAGAACAGAGCAATCAGTGACATTCATCAAGTTAGAAAGTCATCGATCCAGTGGTCAGTGATGATCAAGCTCTTCAAGAACTTTTTCTTCTTCTTAGCTTTCCCACCACGCGAAAGCAATACAGAGAACCGCGATCAAGATCACCCCCAACCCACCTTCTCAAAGAGGTCAATGGTATGTTCTAACAAGATGGAGATCGCGAGTATCACGAAACAAACGATGGCGACCGCCCACGTCGCGGTCTCCTCCAGAGTACGCTCCTTCAGGTAATCGTCCGCCATCGACGCCGCCTCGCCGGTAGTTCACGTTCGACTGAGAATCAGCCCGCGCCGGCGAGAGGAATGAGAGCTGGAGAAGGGAGATGGGTGTGGAAGATGTGAAGCAGTTTGCGCTACTGAAGATTGAATGGGATTATAAATATTAGCGGGGTTGACAATTCAAAGACTTTGACTTTTCAACGTTTTTGTTCTGCGTGGAAGGAGGGGCAGGGGAGGATGCTTGACTTTCAACACGAGTTTATTCTATAACGGGAAAACATAAAAAAAGAATATTTCATTAAAATAGGTGTGAAATGGAGAATTTACCATGCTTTTTTTAATTAAATATGGCCATGAAATTAGAATGTCTACGCGTTTAATTATTGATTCAACTTCTAGAAGTATTAGAATCACTTTCATGACACACACACACACACATATACACATATATATATATATATATATATATATATATAATGTTACAAGAAGCTCTTGAATGATTCCTCCCTTTTTACGCATTAGAGCGACACCGTAAAAAAAATCAACACGGTTGGGGGAAAGATGAATGTTCTATTCATTCAATGATGAATTCGTTGTTGGATAGTGATATGAAAATGACTCTTTAAGTGTTTTCTAACCTCACTCAGAATAATGTCTCTTTCCCCAAGTTTATCCAAATTACTCATTTTTTTTATAGATAATGTGTCGCGGTGTCCATATTTATTAAGAAAATAAAAGTGCAGATTTGGTCCTTGAATTTGTATTGCCTTTTTTCAATATGGTCCTTGGACTTGTAAATCATGTAGGGAAAAATTCTAAATAAAAAAGACTTAGTCTTTCTCATTTCCTTAAATAAGGATATGAAGTGCCATCATTATTTTAAAGAAGGACCGATTAAGGGTATATTCGTTTTTTTTACATTTTTTCTTTTTTTCCTTTTTCTTTTCTTTCTTTTTTCCCTTTTTTCTCTTCCTCCTTGCTAGTGGCTGTGGGCTGGGCGGCGTCGCCCTGCCTACCTCGGCACAAGCACCGGCCACTAGTGAAAATCAGAGAAAAAATGAAAAAGGGGAAAAAAAAAGGAAAAAATATGAAAGATGAAAATAGCCTTCGGTTAGGCCGCTTTTTTTAAATAAGGAGAGCTTTCAAATCCTTATTTGGGAAAATGAACTTCGGCCCTTAATTGAAAATTTTTCAATTTTGTATAATCAAGTATATTAGTTTGTATAAGTCTTCTAGTCGAATCCCTCAATCTCCCATTCTAATAAATTGGAACCCAGTGTGATGATTGTCGATCGATCCTCGACAGAATTATGACGGTGGTGATGATCAACGGCTATGTTGAATCGAAAATAATTGGAAATGTCTAATTAGGTGGTAAGATTTCTGTTTTTTTTTTTGGGGGTGGGTAAATCAGGTGGTAAGATTGTCATTCCTATAATTTGGTCGTCAATTTGATTGTCTTTAATTTGCCGAAAACAAAGATTAGGAGACTTTATTGGAAAACTTCAAGTACTTAAATTGTACACATATGCAAATTCGAGGACTAGAGTGCAAAAACAAAAAGTTGCAGAATGTGTGCTTTTGCCTTTCCCTTAAATATTCCCAGATCCTTGAGGCTATGCCAATTGCAAGACCTGGATTTTAGGTGGACCATTCTTCTTCTTCTTCTTCTTTTTTCATTTGTTTATTCCCTTAGCAGCCATTGAAGACCGCCGCCACCCATCTTTATTCGATTTCGGAATCGGACAGTACAGTAATGTCCGCCGTTCGTATGGTCATTTGTCCTTTGCCTGTCTCTTTCTCCGCTCCCTCCTCTTGGCAACAATCATTTAATTTGAAATTTCATTTTTTTTCCACGCAATTTGGACCCTAGTACGTATGTGGATTCGTTCAGAAAGGTCATTGTCGAATATATATATCATGATTCATGAGCAAGTTGCATATATCATGATTCATGAGCAAGTTGCATAAGGGCCAAGTCATGATTGTCATATTATTATTATTATTATTATTATTTTTTTTTTCTTATTGGAAAATATGGGCTTCGAGAAAATGAGTTCATACTTTAAATTGTTGGAAAAAGACGTCGGTCATTAACCTCCCAAAGATGTCACCTTAAAATGAATAGATGATCAATTTATGCGTAGGATATATAGTTTTTATCGCTCCATTTGTTTCCCGAGAAATTACTTATTTAGAAAATATGTTTTTTTCGAATATGATCGCCTATATTGCTTATAAGTTAAATGAACAAAAAAAAAAAATTCATCGTTTGTGAAAATGTTTTGACATAAATCGTAGCCGATACTGAAAACATTTTTCGGTGACTGATTATTTTAAGCGATACAAGAGATCATCTTTGCAAAAATATTTTTAAAATCAAATAATTCATTTTTGGCTAAACAAGCCGAGCATATTAATCGAAATTACAAACCGGAGAGAAAGGAAAAGAAAAAAATAGTTTTGAATTTAATGGTTGCAACACATCCTCTGCAATAATTCGTTCCTGGACCAGACGTAGAACTGCCCTCGACAGTTTCGCATGGCCATAAATCCTATTATGGAGATCTTTATGACAGAGGAGATGGGACGATTTTCAACACGTGAAAAGAGAAAAAAAAATGGATTTTAAAAATCTTTTTATCACATGTGCTAAGTTGAGATTGGTAAATTAAACTTGGAACGCTTTGATTTCCAAGGTGTCGGTCACATGGGATGTTTAAATTGCTTTTAGGGTTTTAGTGGAGTTGTTTAATAGACCCATGGACAAATCCAAGAGAACGGAGGAAGTCAGCATTATTAGATCCTTACAACTCATTTCACAAAATATGTATCAACAGAAGCTTTCAATCCCTCTTACAATTGTCACGACCTAAACTTAGGTTAATGGATTATTAAGTTCACTAAATTAATTAACTTAATTCAAGTTCTCCCAAAATCTATCGAATTGCAACTTAGGTTCAATATTTAGCATGCAAATGATTTAACTCGGAGTCATCATTAATTGATTCATGATAGGTTCATTGGACACATAAATAAAATATCGGGAGAAATACTTTATTTCTACGAACTAGAGATGATGAGTCCGGGACTTGATTATGTTAATATTTCTATTAACGTCCTTTTCGGTACCATTTCAATTTATGAAAACATTTGATCAAGCAATTTTAATTGATTTTAACTTAAGTCACTAATATAGGTTATCATGCGGGTGCACAATCAATTAAATTAAATATTTAGAGCTCGAGATAAATAACAGGGAGCGTGTGCTAGACAATCTTCTCTCTTTTTGGGTTTCGCTTTTTAATGAAAAATACGCTATAAGCTATGCATAAAATTATTACGAGATGCAATTAGATGAATAAATGCAAACCTAACTTAAGAATGCCTAAAATTAAATTGAATTCTAATGACATACAATCTAATTAACTAATTCTAACGTACAACCTGCATGACGAATTAAATTAATCTAAACATGCAATTCTAATTAACAGGGCAAATGACATGGCAAATGCATGATGACATTGTATGCCTGACGACATGGCATGAATCACAATTTTTTTTTATTTATGATTTTCGGATTTAATGAAGACCTAAAATAAAATACCTAAAGAGAGGAATTATTTGACCTAGATTATGCATGAAATTGACCCCAAACCTATCCTATTTAGAAAAGTGATTATCGAATATTATTTTATTTTATTCAGTAGAGTGGTTTTCACCTACGAATGAACAAGTCCCTTGTGACGTATATCGTGAAAAAGTTGGATAAAGTCCAAGTCATGATTGTCTTATTATTATTTTTTTTCCTTATTGAAAATTCAGGCTTCTGAAAATGAATTCAAACTTTAAACAGTTGGAAAAGGATGTGGGTCAACGACCTTCAAATCACGGTCGAGACTTTTGCTTCATTGACCTTCCCTGGATGTCACCTTAAAATGGACGGACGATAAATTTGTGTAGAGGATATAGTTTTTATTGCTCCGTTTATTTCGCGCGAAGTCATTTATTTAGAAAATATATATATTTTTAAATATGATCCCTTGTGTCGCTCATATATTAGATAAACAAAAAAAAATAAAATTCATCATTCACGAAAAATATTTTGTCATAAATTATAGTCGCTAATGAAAATATTTTTCATTAACTAACTATTTAAAGCGATACAAAAAAATCGTCTTTAAGAAAATATTTATGAAACCAAATAATTAATTTTTGGCAAATCAAGCCGGGCGTATTAATCAAAACTACAAACTGGGACTATTATATGCATAATTAGTAAATTACTCTGATTGATTGTCGAGTCCCCGAACACCCATCAAAGGAGTATTTCCTCGTCCAGGGGGTTATTTTACCACATTTTAAATTTAATGGTTTCAATACATCCTCTGCAATAATTCGATGTAGAACTGCCCTCGACAGTTTGGCGTGGCCATTTTCAACACGTGAAAAGAAAGAAAGAAAAAATCTTTTTATCACATGTGCCAAGTTGAGATTAGTTAATTAAACTTGAACTCTTTCGATTTCCAAGGTGTCGCTCACGTGGGATGTTTAAATTGCTTTTAGGGTTTGGGTGGAGTTGTTTAATAGACCTATGGACAAATCCAAGAGAATTGTCGAAGTGAGTATTATTAGACCCTTACAACTCATAAGTTTACAAACTATGTATCAATTGAGGCTTTCAATCGCCCTTATAATTTAGGATCTTAGTGAGTAGTCCAAATACTCGAACTCTATTCACTTAAGATGGATTTACACATCATTGAAAATTTTGAGATTGCATTGGCATCAATTGTATTTGTATCATTCCATTTAAGTAAGAAATATATTCATTGATATGTTACTTCACATCATAGGTAAATTCATTCTCAATTATTGAATTAATTTATAAAGAAACCACTTACAATGTGATTATACCAATGCACATACTATATATATATATATATACATACATATATTATTGATATGGGGCCACAAGTTGAGGTTCGATTATCTAGAGTCTCACAAAATGCCTCACAAATTTCATGAATCGATTAAGCCAAGCCTGTGCAGGCGGCCCCCATCCAGAGTAATTTGCATAGAGTTAGTGGGATTCGAACATAGAACCTCCGGTTTGTGAGTAGGAAATCCCTTAACACCATAGCCAACTTTGCAAAATAAATAGGAGTTTAAATGATCCAACTGGCTCGCAACCATTTATACTTGAGGAACTAGTCTATTTCCAAGTGTTTTAACCCCATGCCCTACTAAAGAGTACATATGATAAACGTGCTTGCTATCTTAGGGAGCAATTTTAGAGCTTAATAGATTTCATGACGCCTTAGGTGGCTAAGACATATCATCTTTAGAGTCATAAAGAGAATAGAGATAATAGTGTTTATGGCGACTTAACCCTAACTAGGGTTGCACAATGAGCAATTACAGTCATGATCCATATTGAAACATAATTACAAAAAAACCCATAATACATATACATTACAAATTAATACCATCTCAATTCAAAATAGGCGTAACAACTAAAGAGATTGAATCTTAATAGAGAATGTGATGGACAAAATAGTCTCTTGCATATGTTATCTAGAGACCGATAAAGGCATGTAGTGAACACATAAATCACAGGAAGCAACCCGCCCTCCAATAAAATGAAAATCTAATTTGAGGTGTTTGTTGCAAGCGTGATACATATTGTTCAAGCGTGAAAATTGTAAAGTAACAAGCGTATGAAAAGGCACCTTTGCAATTGACTTGAAAATAGATCGGAGAAAGGGTTCGGGAGCACCCAAATCATCAAAATGTCAATGCACATCTAGAAAATTTCAAGCATTAAATGGTGTATTTGCTTGAGTAAAAGAATTTTTTGCAAAGTATTTGTTCCGAACTTTCATGTGTTTGGTTTACTGAAAATGATCGGTCAACGGAAGATCATTTACGCTAAAAGAAAACATACATGCTTAAAGTTAGGAAAATGAACTCTCTAACTTGAAAATGGAAAAACATTTTCCTGAGAAAATGACTTTCCGAAAATCATTTTTCTTTATTATGGAATTTCCTTCAAAACAATCACACCCTAAAATATAATCTAAATTAAGATGAACCATTTAGTTAGGAAGACATTACTAAATTCCACCATAGCGTTAGCAAACCTGATTCCTCGATATTCCGACGCAGTTCTTGACAAGGACGAGGAGGTCAATTCGCGGCTCTGTAGCAGCAACTCGGACCGGCGACGACAAGGTCAAACAATTTCCAGCAACAACGAAAGTGAATGAGATGAAGATGTCATACAATTGACTTTCTAGATGCATTAAACAATTCGGCCCCTCCCCTTTCAATTCATTCACAAAATAAATACTTTTATAAATTTGCAATTCGAGATTAATCTTATGAAATGAATTGCTCCTCTTGTTTCTCAAGTCAAATTTCGTACTTGATGCTATTATTATTATTATTGTGATGTTTATGTCTAGAAATATATCCAAATATTACAGCGAAAAATTACCAAATATTTACGAGGAACGCGTTTGGCCTTGCCTTAAAATTCAAAGCAAGAGAATAGTTCGATCAGTATCATCTATCACAATTTATTGTGCATTCTTCCTCACGAAAGAATGGCTGCTATTAATTAGTTTGGCATCAATAAGTAAGGAAATATAAGGCAATGACACTCCTATGTTTTGAAAATCAGCCCGAGCCGAATAGGATCATATCAACTGGTTCAAATCGTGTACTCCTCGGACCATTGGTCTGGTCCCGCCTTTGTACCGTTAGAGTCCAAGAACCTATTCAGAACTCGTTTTAAGTTTGTTCGATCGTTCTATTCTGCACCAAAGCTTGCGTTCTAAAATATAAACTTTTGTAGGGCATGGAACTTGACTACTTAGATTCTGTTTAGTACAGCTTTCCCGCTGCAACTTCAATTGTGAAAAGAGCCGTTAGCAATTCTAGAAGAAGGAAACGCGCCCAAAAAATTTGAAAATTTTAATTTGATCAATGTATTCATAACATTTTGACGATTTTTCAATATAATCTATTTGGCTTTTCGGGATTGAAAATTGTTGAAATGGAGGTCAGTCGTAGGACAATACAACATAGTATAGTTCAACCACAACTATACCAAACCAGTTCTAACAAATTGGCCAAATGTCAAACTTACCTCTAGTTATTTTTCTTTTTGTTTTAAAAAATCTTGGGCAATTAGGTTTTAATCCTTTATTATTGGGTGCATTTTAGCTCTTTTGATGAACTCATGGCCAAATTTGCTAATTTGCATGCTGAAATTCGAGAAAAATTATCAAAAAAGTCATAAATATATATAATTATGCCAATTCAATCTTAAATTTTTTTTTTGTTAATTTAGTCCTAAACCTCTTATATTCGTACCAATTCATTCCTAAATTTTTATTTATGCATCTTTCCATTTTGGTCGGAAATCGCCGACGTGGCCAATTTTTAATAACATTTTAATATTTTTTCAAAATTATTTTTTATTTTCTTTTATTCCTTTTTTTTTCCTCTTCTTTTCCTCTTCAAGCCGCCGATTCCATGTCGCCATTTTGGCCAACATTACGGAAGGATTGTATTGACACAAATGCAAGAGGTTTAGGATTTTTTGTTAATTTTCCCTGAAATTCGCTTGGCTGCTTTGCAATATCTTTTAATCATACATGGCGCTGGTGTGGAGTCGCATTAAAAAGAAGTCATTTTTGAATGGCTTATTTTTTTCTTTTTTCCAAATGACCAAATATGGAGAAAGTATTATATTCATTCAAAAAGAATTATTTATTCTATTTTTATTTATATATAGTTTTTTTTAAATCACCGAATCGGGTGATGGGCATAACGTGTTTACTTGGTCTAGATATTTTTCCAATTAAACTAGCCAAACAGTTAGATTTATTCAAGTTAAATCAAACCGGTCGGTTTAAGGGATTGAACCGATTAAACCGTGTATTGACAACCGCTTTGGTCTGCTGTAACTTGTAACGGTATTTTGAACTTTTGAAAACATTACCGCAACAATCAAAGAGGTGATGCTATGCCAACTCGGCGGAGAAACAGCTCTCTCGCTTAGAATAGCTCTTGCCGCAACAGTAATCTCAGATTCACATTTGCCTCCGAAGGGTACAGATTCCCCTAGGGATTGCCGATCGTTGATGGTGCAGAGTCGCCTGCAGATTTGTAGGACTCAGAGCTTGATCTCCAACCCGAAGCATGGTAAAGTAGGGAAGAAACCCTCGTTGTCATTTATCATGTTCACTTAGTAACACCACAGGTCTTTGGTTGAACGATCCTAATGTTCGAGTATTGGAGGCTACAATTGTGGAATTCGTTTTCACTTCTCGTCGAAAGGTCTGATTTTTATGTGGGTTTCTTATTTGGAATGCCTTGCAATGCTGTTTTGGTTCATCATAGTTGCATGCTGCTGTTTCTTGATTCTTCCGACTCTTCTCTTGGGTTGGTTCTGTTGAACACGGGATTGCCCAATTAGCCAATGGCTTCCTCCGGCGTGAAATTGAATACCTTTTCGTTGAGAGTGGATTAGCTGCTTTGAATCGATCTCCAGTCCTGTTTTGAGCTGCCATGTATTCATTTCACATATTCTCCGGTAATGAGTAAAACACAGGATTGTTTCGATATTTTGTGGATGCATTCAGGGAAAGACCTCTAGGCTTTTTGTTGAAGCCCTGTCAGATTCCTGGCTTCTGGGTATAGTTTCTTAGTATAACTGTTACGGAAAACGAATCTCCGGGGAGCTCCGGGATGATATTTTTGTGTGTCTTGCACAATGAGTTTTATCTGCTTTCCATGAGAATTTAGCAAAATATGACTTGCACAATGCAAAAACTGCATGGCGGAATGCTTGAGGCAACATTTAGCTCCTTAAAGCTGGGCATTAGAGATTTTGATGGTGCAACAAATCTTCATTGGAATGAACTTATCTGACTGAAGATAGATTTCTCCTTAACAATGGGCGCACTAGAGTGCGAGCAGGTCTTTCTTCTGCTGTCTGTTAATTTCATATGCTCTTCTCCGTAGATAAATTTACAAAAGATAGGACATAACCTGGAATTTTGTGTTTGTATCAAACTACATTGGCACTGCATAAATGAAAACAAAGGCCACCATTGCATACAAATAGAGCCGCATGTCTTGATCTATTTCTGTAAGTTCTGTTTTGAGGTTTCATTCCTTGTGTTGGTGGCATGTTGTAGATTCACTTTGTTCTCATAATTAATCGTCAAAGGAAGCTCAGGTTGTCAAAATGGTACTCGCCGTATTCGCAGAAGGAACGAACTAAGGTATTATCCTCATTCTTCTTTCAACCTCATCATTCCTGGTTTCTTTCAACCTCATTAGGAAACTCTCATTGGATTGACAAGATTTGAGCGCCATGGTTAATTGATTGTTTGATGAAAACTGAAACTGTTCGAATTCTTGTTTGTTAATGCTCTGTTGAGATATCGGTGACCTGCACCTGGTTTTAACAATATGAAGACTAACGTCTTTCTATGAATGGGAATGTAATCTGAGAAGGTCATCCGAGAAATCAGCGGGCTAGTGCTTCGTAGAGGTCCTAAGCAGTGCAGTTTCTTGGAGTGGGGAGCTCTAACTGTTGTCTACAAAAGGTACTGCAAGAAAGTTAACTTGGCTTATTCTGTGGCATTTCGTTGATCTTTGATCAAGTTAGGTGCAATCATGTTGTGCAGCTACGGGAATCTCTTGTATATCATGTGCATTGACCTGGATGATAATGAACTCGAAGCGCTCGAATTAATTGATCATTATGTCAGGAACTTGGACCGCAAATATGCCAAAGTGAGTGAACAGCTCCACTCTTTTAATCCAGCAGATACTAAAATGTCCATATGAAATGTCCTTGATCTTACCTTAATTTCTTTCACTACTCGCAGGTTTGTGAATGGGACCTCATATTTTATGTGCATTGGGTACTTGTCCTTTTCCAGTTGCGGAGATTTTTGTAGTTGTCTGTGATGGTGAACAACATTGAGAAATGCTCGTTTCCGTGAACATTTCAGGCCTATCATGTCTTGGACGAGCTTGTGATCGCTGGTCAAATTCAAGAAACAAGCATTGAAACAGTTGAAGGGCTGGTGTATGCGCAGGTCTCACTCTCTCTCTCTCTCTCACACGACACACAGTTGATGAGTTGGCTATGCACATATTTGCGTTCTTGATGCGTTATGTGCTGGAACAACTTTTGCTTGCCATCTTTGCTAATTTAAGACCACCTTGCTGCTGTCTAATTGTAGGATCGACTTGAGTGGGCTGCAAGAGAAGAGACACATTCAATAAGCAGCAAAATCCTGGGGACGGACACGACCGATATATTAGATTTATGAACCCCAGCAGCATAAGCTCTGCCCGAGCGAAAAACAGAAGAAACCAGACACCCGATCAACGAAGGGTGCTATGCCAAGGAATCATGAAAAGAGAGTTTCTGTCAATAAAAATTAAGCAAGAGCAAGGCAAATCTTCCCTAGTGCTTCAAGTTCAACAGGACTGCAAATGGCAATTTGGAACTTTCCCCACTCCCCCTGCGCCCCCAAAAAAAAAAAAAAAACGTGAATCCGGATCGCCTAACATTGGGATTTTCGAAACATGCACGACATTACTCAAATCAGGTCATCCAAATGAAAATGAACAGCCTGAACTAGAGCTGTGGTTTGGCGTAGAAAATCGAAACACTTTGATTTCCAAAGCGCGATTACATGGGATGTTCAAATTACTTTTTAGGGTTTTAGTGGACTTGTTTAATGGACCCATGAACAAATCCATGAGAATTGTCGAAGTGAGTATCATGAGATTTTGACGATTCATAAGATTGCAAATTTATGTGTAGATTACTCATATGATGGGCCATCAATTGAGGTTTTCAATCCGCCTTTATATTTCATGATTTGAGTGATGAGTATTTTAAAGGCTCGAAATCTATTCGTCTACACTTCATTGAATGTTCTGAAAGTTCATTTGCATCAATGATATTCGTATTCAATCTTTTTAAGCGAGAAAGATATTCGGTGATATGTTACTTCGCACATCGTAGTCAAATTCATTCACAATTATCGAACTAAGTCATAGAGAAAGCACGTACAATGCGATTGCACCAATATATGTATATGTCTATGTTTATGTATATGTCTATGTTTATGTATATGTATATGTATATCTATATATATTTGGGAATTTTCATGCACTAATTGGTGTACTTGTTTGAGTGAAAAAAATTTCTTGCGAATTACCGTATTCAAACTTTCACGCGTTTAATTTGCTAAAAATGATCGGTCAACTTGAAAACCATTCGTGGTAAAAGAAAACACGCATGCTTAAAGTCATGAAAGTGAGAAAATATTTTCCTAAAAAATGAGTCTCGCGCTATTTCCGCCCCTTATTAGCTCCTCACACCCTCTATCACATTAGATTAACTCCCTTGTGGGTCCCACTTTTGATATAAGATTATTTCTTACCATTTTTTCTTCTTTCTTTTGTCAATTTTTACTAAAAGAAAAACTTGCCTACGTCCCTTACAAACAACTTTTTTTTTTACTCAAGCCAGTTTTTCCACACACGTTACATTTCATTTCAACGTATCCTTCATAACTTATTCTCCAGTATTATAATCTAAGCAAGCACTAATCATATACTAGCGTAAATAAATTGTAGTTTTATTTGGGCAAAAGTACGATAAAAGTGCCAATATTTGTGTACTGACACTCACTTTAGTGTAAATATATTTTTTTGGATCACTTAAGTGACAAATCGGAGAAAAAACGATATCTAAAGTGCCAATTCGCAAAAAAATCAATTAAATGCCAATTCATGCCAAAAATGATCAACACAGTACACGTTGTATTTGTTTTATTAATTTCTTAATATTATGTGGATTTTTTTAAAAAAAATCTATCCACATGGCAATTTTTCTTTTAAAATTCAGTCCATGTGAACTTTTAAACTAAAAATTAAAATTAAACAGAAAAATAACTTTAAAAAAAAACACGAACTTATAGTTGTAGTGGCGAGGGTTGTGGGCCCTCGCCGCCGCCCACCATCATCAATCGGCGATGGGTGGGGGAGTGCCCGAGGGGGGGGGTCGCCGAGCCCCAACGACTTTTGTTGAGGCCTCGCCAGGGGTTGACAAGGGCCGGTCGTGGCTAGGCGAGGCCGGAATCACCCAGCCACCGCTCGGCGTGGTTGTGGTTAGGTGATTCCAAGCATCGCCCAGCCACCGCGAGGCCTTGGCGAGCCCCCTAGGTACCACCCCAGGCATCCCCGGTGGCGATGGTGGGCTGCGGTGAGGGCTCATAACCCTCACTATGCAACTTAATTTTTTATTTATTTATTTAGTTTTTTAGTTTATTTTTACTTTTTTTAATATTACGTGGATATTTTTTTTTTGTTGATTAGGATGTTCGGAGAGCCACTTAGATGCCACGTTATATTTTCGGCGAAGCTCACCGTAGTTGGCACTTGAAATAACCATTTTTCAAAAAAATTGACACTTAAGTGATCTCAAAAAAAAATATTGGCAATAAAGTGAGCATCGTACACAAATATTAGCATTCCTAGTGTCATTTTGCCGTTTTATTTGTCAATTGTTAACTTTATTTCTTTAAATTATTTTCATGAACGTGAATTTTTTGACTTTGATTCATGGATCAAATTTACGAGAGTTTATTCGAAAAAGAAATATGATAATTGATGTATGCATTATACACAATGGACTCACAGATTATCCTCTTATTTGTGCTTAAGTTATTTTTTTATCAATAGTTTCCTACTACAAAAATAACAAAATATACAACTCATTAATGGAATAATTAGCTTTATTTATCAAAAAAAAAAATAATTAGTTAGCTGTCTACCAAACAAACTAGGGGTGAACAAAGAGGACCGACCGAACTGGCCGGTTTGATCCGGTTCTCGGGTCCTAAAATTGGAATCGATGTCCGTGCGATCCGATTCTCGGTTCCAAGGGAAATTGGAGCGGCATCAAAATTTTCTTTCTTCAGTCTTTTAATTGGAAAAAATTCATGTGATTGGCTGCAAGTTGAACTCGTAAGAAAGAAAGATGGGGATATCTACGGAAGTGCAAGTTGGGTGCAATTTTTATTTCTTTTTGGAGTAGCATGTTAGGGATGGATAGTGTAATGGTTTAAAGTTCTTGGAGCTGTGTCACCCACATGTTGACGAAGAACAAAGTGTTTTGGTTGCTGCCTAAATCGTGGAATACCTGTTAAGATCGTAATCTTTATCTCCACGATTCGGTGGGAGTGTTGGTTTCGACTTACAATTCAACTGGGAGTCGCAGACCATTTTATTTTTGACCGACATGGATGAGAGAGCGCACGCATTTTGGCTCTGTCCTGAGTGAAGTAGTGGACTGGAGTAATGTTGATAAGCCATCTTATGTCTTTCTTTATCTTGTAATTTGTACATAGAATGAAGGTCTTGCCTTTCTGAACTTTAATTGGTTCCATTGGACCACCCGAGAACTAAATCGGACCGAACCGGAAACTGAGTACCCCTAAAATAAATTATTTTTTGGAAAAGATGTGCGCCGATTTTGTTCCAAATGGAGAAAGAAAAGGCAAAAAGTAAAAAAAGAAAAGAAAAAGAAAAGCGACCATTAGTCTTATATTGAGAGTGCACCAACCTTAATTTTTAATAAATATTGTTTGAGAGGAGCATGGTTTTGTCTCTAATAGAATTGAAACAAATGAAAAAGAAGAAAAAGAAAAAGGTAAGAAATAATCTTAAATCAAGAGTAGTACCTGCAAGCGACAACGTAGTCTATTCAACATTAAATGGGGATGTCAGGAGTCAATAAAGGGGTGAAATAGCGTGAGCCAAAAAAGGACTTCTCGAAAAGTATTTTTCTTGGAAAAATTGTGTTGGATGTGGTTCATACTCACCATCAATAAGAAAACATATGAGTGTGGTTCACGATCTCTTTCTCTTGTAATTAAGAGTTGTACTAGAGATGTGAGATATGCTAATTATAATAAAAGCCTATGCTTTGGATGTATTTCTCGTTTAAGGGTGAACTAGGATACGGCTTGTGTCTCGATTTCTCTTTCTCACTTTTACTCTTTGCTTCGTTGTGTTTGTGTCAACCCCAACAAATTGTCCAAAAAGTTCTAAACCTATGGCACTTTTGCCAATTTAGTCATAAACTTTTTAATTTGGCCAATTGAGCCATAACTCTTTTAACATTTTTCCAATTAAGTCAATCCAATCAATTTTGAAGAAAAATCGCTAATGTGAATGTCCGGTATACTACGTGTCACGACCGGCGTTAACATGGACAACTGTTAGTAATATTCTAATATATTTTTTATTTATATATATATTTATTTCATTTGTTTTTAAATTTGATTAAGAGACTATAAAAGAAAAGCTAAATTTTTATTTTAAAAAAAATAAAACTAAGAAAAAAAAAGGAATGGTAGGCCTGTGGATTACTACTACCGGTGGCCTTGGGCGAGGGCCGGCTACCCTCGCTAGGCGGGGCCAACGCCGGCGTCGCCCAATCCGGGCGCCCTAACTCGGGCCCGGTGAGGGTTGCCAACCGAGGGCCTAGGGCCGACGAGGCGTCACCGAGAGCAGGAGATGATAGTAGGCCCCATGGGAGGGCCGACATCAACTAGATTTGGGTGCCCTCGCTCAGCTGACCCCACCATCGAGCCGTCATTCTTTTTTTTTTCATTTTTGTTTTATTGAAATGAAGTTTTAGCTTTTCTTTTTGGTTTTTTAATCTAAATTAAAACAAAGAAAAGAAAGAAAAGGATAAATGAAAAAATAAATAAAATATAATTAAAAATTATCCAAGTCATCTCAACCATGCCACGTAGGATGGCTTGGTATTCCGATTTCCAGCCAAAATTAGCCGGATGAACTTAATTGGCAAACATGAAAACGTTTAGAACTCAATTGGCAATTTTAAAAGATTTATTGGATTAGAAAAAGTACAATAGATTTAGGATTTTTTGGACTATTTTTCCTATTTTCCTTTACTATGAAGTTTTTCCCATGACCAACACTCCCTAAAATATAATCTGAATGAGATGAACTATTTAATTAGGAAGACATTTTAAAAATTCCACCTTAGCATTTACCCGCATGATTCCTCGATATTCCGACACAATTTTCGACAAGGATTAGGATATCATTACGTGGCTCGGAAGCAGCAACTCGCACCGGCGATGACAAGGTCAAACAATTTCAAGCAACACCATCCAAAGGGCATGAGATGAAGCTGTTATGCAATGATTTTCTAGATGCATGAAACAATTCGGCCCATCCTCTTTCAACTCATTGATATGATAAATGCTTCCATAAAATTTGTGCTATTATTATTATTATGTTTAGAAATATTTATAAAATTACGCGGAAACAAGTGAATTACTAAATATTTACCGGACATGTGTTTGGCCTTGCGGCAAGATGCAAAGCAAGAGAATGGGAGAATTATCAAAAAAATCAAAACATATTGCAATCGTGCCAATTCAATGCTATACCTTTTGCATTTGAGCCAATTTAGTCCATCGGGCAACTTTGGCTCGCCGCTCACGTAGCATTGTCAATCTTGTTGTACCAATTGTTTTTATAATATTCTAAATTTTTTAAATTATTTATTTATTTCTTCTTTTTTATTTTTTTTTATGTTTTCCTTCTTCCTTTGCCCGATCGCCGAGACCTGGTGACCTACCAGCCAAAGCGAGGTCGGTCAGGCCAACAAGGTAGGTTTCGCCTCTAGCTAAGAAGGAAAAAAAAAAGAACAAATGGTAAAAATAGTAAATCAAAATTTTGAAAAAAATATTTAAAAATTGTCAAGTTAGCGCCGTGCAAGCATCATATCGTGCTTGGTCGGATGGATTTAATTGGCACAAATATTAAAGGATTAGGACTAAATTTACACAAAAAAATGTTTAAGACCGAATTGGCATAATTTCAATAGATTTAGGATTCTTTTGATAATTTTCCCCAAAGGAATAGTTCTCTATCATTATCATAATTTATTTTTCATTCTTCCACACGAAAGAATTGGTATTGAATAAGTAAGAAAAATATAAGAAAATGACACACTCTAATGTTTCGAAAATCAACATGAGCTGAATAGGATCAAATCAACTGGTTCACTGGCGTACTCATCGGATTACTGGTTTGATCCTGCCCTTGTACCATTAGAGTCCAAGAGCTAATGCGGAACTAGTTAAAGTCGGTTCCGTTGTTTCATCGCGAACCAGAGAGCTCACCTTTTAAAATATAAATTTTGGTAGGGCATGAAACTGGACTACTTAGATTCTGTTTAGTGCAATTTTCTCGCAGCAACTTCGTTGAAAGAAGAAACGGCTGCAGCTTTGAAAGAAGGAAAGTTGCCCAAGATGTCCTGTACCCGTTGTATAGCCGCCAATTCAGTCTTAAACATTTCAAAATGAACAATGTATTCCAAAATACTTTGATGATTTTATAAGACAGTGCATGTAGACGTATAGATCGTCATAGGACATCACAACACAACACAGTTACAGTTCAGCCACAACTATACCAAACAATTTCTTACTTTTATTGATCCAATCTCTAGGGTCTCAATGGCATGAGCAATGAGACATCTTCTTAACAAACCGGCCAAATGTCGAACTTAGTTTTGGTGATCTATCCTTTTGTTTTCTAAAGTCAAGAGCAATTATATTTTAAAACTTTTTTATTGGTTGCATTTTAGCTTTTCCGGCGAGCTCATGGTCAAATTTGCGATGTATGGGCCAATATACAATCAATTGTCAAGATGTTGGAATTTGTTCAATTTTTTTTTTTTTTTGGGGGGGGCATCAGAATTTGTGCATTTAAACGATCATAGTTGGGTGCAATTTAGCGTATTGACGACTGCTTTGGACCGTGCAACGGTATTTTGAAAACATTACCACAGCTCTCATCAAAGAGAGAGATGGCCATGATAATGATTTGTCGAAACGCCGCCGGAGGCTGCGGTGATGCAAGTTGGAAGAGACAACCGGCGATGCTCTGCCAACTCGGCGGAGAAACAGCTCTCTTGCTATTAGAATAGCTCTTGGCGCAAAGGTAATCTCAGATTCACATTTGCCTCCGATCGTTGATGGTGCAGAGTCGCCTGCAAATTTGAAGGACTCGAGTTCCATCTCCGACCCGAATCATGGTAAAGTAGGGAAAGAAAAGAAGGAAAAAAAGAAACCCCTCGTTGTCATTTGTCATGTTTGGTTGATCGATCCTAATGTTCGAGGGTTGGGGACTGCATTGTGGAATGATTTCATTTCGACTTCTTGTCGAAAGGTCTGATTTTTATGTGTGGGTTTCTTATTTGAAAGGCTTCACAATGCTGTTTTGGTACACCATAGTTGCATGCATATTACTGTTTCTTGATTCTTTCCGACTCTTCTCTTGGGTTTGTTCTGTTGAAGACGGTATCGCACATTCGCTTATGGCTTCCTCCCACGTGAAATTGAATGCCCTTCTTGTTCAGAGACGATTAGTTGCTTTGAATCTATCTGCAGTCCTGTTGTGCGATAAATGTATTCACTTCGCTTGTTTTCTGGTAATCAAGAAAACTCATGATTGTTTCGGCATTTTGAGGATGAATTCAGTGGAAGACCCCTAGACTTTTGTTGGAGCCCTGTCAAGTTCCTGGCTTGTGGGTGTAGTTTCTTGGTATGATGGTTACGGAAAACGAATCTACGTGGATGTCATTACTTATGGGAGGATATTTGCGTGTGAGTTGCACGATGAGTTTTATCTGCTTTCCATGAGAATTTGTCGCACAATATGAATTGCACAGTGCAAAAATTGCATGGTGGAATGCTTGAGGCTACATTTAGTTCCTTAATGCTGTTCGTCAGAGATTTTGTTAGTGCAATAAATGTTCATTGGAATGAACTTATCTGAGTGAAGATAGATTTCTCATTGGCAACGGGTGCACTAAATTGCAAGCAGGGTTTTCTTCTGCTGTTATCATCTTATCGTCTGTTAATTTCATATGCTCTTCTTTGTAGATATGTTTACAAAAGACAGGACAAAAGCTGAATTTTGAAAACAAAGGCCACCATTGCATACAGATAGAGCCACATATTTTGATCTCTTTCTAGAAGTTCTGTTCAAGGCTTAATTCCTTGTATTGATGGCATGTTGTAGATTCACTTTGTTCTTGCAATTAATCGTCAAAGGAAGATCAGGTTGACAAAATGGTACTCGACATATTCGCAGAAGGAACGAACTAAGGTATTATCCTTATTCTGAGACATGGTTTCTTCCAACCTCATCAGGAACTCTCATTGGATTGGCAAGGTTTGAGCGCCATGCAAATTGATTGTTTGCTGACAATTGAAACTGTTTTGAGTTCTTGTTTGTTAATGCTCTGTTGAGATATTGGTTGTCTGCACCTGGTTTTGGCAATGCGAAGACTAATGTCTTTCTCTGGATGGGAATTAATCTGAGAAGGTCATCGAAGATATCAGTGAGTTAATGCTTCATCGAGGTCCTAAGCAGGGCAATTTCTTGGAGTGGAGAGGCTTAAGGGTAGTCCACAAAAAGTATGTGAGAAAGTTCTTTTTTCCCCCTCACTGTGAGAAAGTTAATTGGCTCGTCCTGTGGCGCTTCGTCTTATTGATCAAGATCGTCGCTATCATGTTGTACAGATATGGGGGCTCTTTTTTTTGCATGTGCGTCGATCCTGAAGATAACGAACTAGAAATTCTCGAACTAATTCATCTCTATGTGAAGATTTTGGACCGGCACTTTTACAAAGTGAGTGAACAGCTGTACTTTTCTGATCCAGTAGATACTAATTTGTGCATATGAAACGTCTTTGGTTTTACTCAATTACTTTCACTACTTGCAGGTTACTGAGCTGGACCTCGTATATTACTTTCGTTGGGTACTTGCACTAGTTCAGTTGCAGAGATTTTGTAGTTGTCTGTGATGGTTCAACATTGAGAAATGGTCGTTGCTGTGAACATTTCAGGCCTACTATATCTTGGATGAGCTCGCGATCGCTGGGGAAATTCAAGAATCCAGCATGGAAACAGTTCTATATAAGATGTATTTGCAGGTCTATTTCTCTCTCTCTCTCTCTCTCTCTCAATCGATCGATCGATCGATCGACACACGATTGATGAGTTGGACATGCACATATTTGTGTTTTTGATGCGTTATGTGCTGAACAACTTTTGCTTGTCATCTTTGCTAATTCGAGACCACCTCGCTGTCTGATTATAGCAAAATCTCTTCTATGATGCAAACGATGAGATGCGGGGAATAAGCTACTGCGTCTCCCAATCCTTCAAATGAAAGCCGTCGGATAACAGGCAAATTTCTATCTTTCCTCCAAAACGTGCTCCCAAGCCCCACCAAGTTGGATACAATATGCTTTGTGGCTGTGTTTTGTGCCATTTTCTTTGGTTCCCTATTCATTGAATACCAAGTATTCTGTATTTGATAACACTCTGGTTTGCGACTTTTGGCAATTTAATCCCGGTTATGGCTGCGGATGTTCTGTATTTTGTGCTGATAGTTTCATGACATTCCAGTCATGCCTACAAGTATTTTTCACATCTGCATACAAAGGGACTTCATTTTTCCCCTACAGTTTGTCCGGGAAGGGTGTTTCTCTCCTTATTGATCGTATTCGCTGCACAAAAGAAAATCAGGATCGACCCCGACCTCTAAAGGAAAACACGGTTAGCATAGTTCATATTCTGTGTTTCTATTTAAGTCATGCTTCACTTGCAAGTCACATGGTCTGACCACGACGTGACCATGGACCGTCGGGCTTTCGAATCGTCTCAAAACCATGTTTTATCTAAAGAGAAGGGATGCTGATCGTTTGAAGGATATTTTATCCTATCCGCGCCTTCTCAAATGTGATTTAATCGGTTTTAACCTTGCGGAAGAGGTGATGATCAAAACGGATCGAGCTCTTGAGATGGTTTTCAAATTCGATCAAACTCTTATGAGATAACCCTGGATCTTGATTGAAAATTGACCAATGGAGGCTATAAATACCCCTCTTGACTGAACAAGAAGGGAAGAGGTGATGATCTAAACGGCCGAGCTGTCTGTCATCTTTTGTAATATTAATTTTCTGACCCGTTATCCCGATTGCCTTAAGGGTAGCGAACCATTGTCATTATCAGCCATGTTTTCTTTTCAAATCAGTGCTGCCGATTCGTTATCCAACCCCAAGAGATACGACCAAAACAGGGCATTTCGTTCCTCTGTCTTCTTCTCCTTAAGTTAAACCCCACTGCAATTTACTTTACTTAGGCGGTAGCTTTCATATCACCGTGGTCAAGTTAAATTCCGACATGTATCTTTACTCTTGAAACTCCGGCATGTATCTTTATCTTGGGTACCCTGTCGGGTCGTCGATTCAAACTCCGTTAAAGTGCAAGTGCTTTTCCAGGCTTTGTCGTCGAGTCAAATACCGTCGAGGTTTGTTCACGTGGGCTACTATTTCAACTTCATCATCGAGTCAAACTCCGTCGAGGTTTGTGATTGGAGTTTGATTCGTTGAGTCTTCAGTGTTCTTTGTCTAGTCAAAGTTTGTTTATGTAGGTTCACCTGTAAGAATTGTATTTCCTAAGCCACACTCTCAAGTCAAACTCCGGTTTGGTCTATGTTTGGTCGAAATTAAGGATTTGGATCACTCATTTCCGGAGACGCCATAAAACTCCTTTTCACTTGAAAACCGAAGGACTACTTTCGATACCTGACAATAGTTGTTCTTCTTCCCAAGGGTTGGAGTGCTCGGTTTGAGTTTTCAGGTTCTTTTTTCTAAGACTCCAGCAGGGAGGGGCCATGCTTTAGAGTAAGAAGATGAACTGCACAAGGATAGAAAAGGGGGAAAAAATCTTTAAAATAAAAGAGGCGAGAAGGAAAAAAATACAAAAACAATAGAATGTCTTAATAGGATGCCCTTTTGAGTTGTGTCGGACATCGGAGCCGTGGCACATAGGATGGCCAATGATGCTTAGACGTCGTCTCAACAATTTTTGATAAAAATTGTTCGGATGGATTGAATTGAAAAATAAGGTTTATGACTGTCAAAATTGAAAAGTTTTTTGGGCTGAATTGACAGTACAAGACTTTTTGAACAACTTTCCCTTTGCAAGAAATTTGGTAAATTCCTCGCCAGGCCTTTAAAGTTTTAGCTGTTTATAATTACTTTTAATAAGCTGCTTCACAAGACTTTTTTTTTTTTGTCAAAAGAAAGGTCTTCATTTCATATCAAAGAGACATACACCACTTCAAAATAAAAATAAAAATCTCAAAAAGTAAGTAAATCCGAAAAATGAATCAACTCGGTCCGGCTTGTAGAAACTCGATCATTCTTCAAGGGCGGATTTGATATTGCATTCAAGCACAATCGGCGGCCAATCACCGAATATCGCATCATCATCAATGATGAGCACACACCAAAAAGTCATCATTAATAGCAACAGCTTTGCCAAAAGGCGATATTCGCCCGTATTCGGCGTCCTCAAGCACCATCACCGCACGAGATAACAACAACCTCAATAGGATGAAATAGCATAAAAAACACCTTGCAAATCCCGGATCTATTTCTAGATCGGAATAAAATAACACCCAAATCTAAATCTAACTCTAGATCGGGAAAGAATAACCGAAAAATGATACCCGTTGATCATAAAATCACTTTCGGATAAGCCGATTGACAAAGAAAAGCTTCAACAATTTGCAGAGCACTTGACAATCTGGAGCAAACACCCGAAGCCGAAGCGAGCATACTCTTTCGAGGCACTCGCGTTTCGATCTTCAAAGGGTTTAGATGTCCATCACAACCCCACATAATTAACGAAGAGATTTATTGAAAAGAACAAATATAGGAAAAACTAAAGCGATATAGAGAAGAGGGAGATGGGGAGGGAGGGACCTCCCTCCCTCGGGAAGGCTTCTGCAGAAAAGAGAAGGGAGATAGCGACATGAGAGAGAGAAATCCTGGGGTAGAAAAAGAAGCTAATCAGTCTGCTTCACCCGGCTTTGAGAGGTACTTAAGTTATTAAATATGATTACTAAATATATAACTTAGCATCTAGTTGCAACACAACATAGTTACAGTTTAGCCACATTTTTATTAAGTAAGTTCTGACTGTATTAATCCAATCTCTAGGGTCTCGATCGCTAATAAATTGGCCAAATGTCAAACTTATTTTGGTTGTTTTGTTTTACAAAATTTATAACAGTTGAATTCTGAACCTTTTCATTGAGTGCATTTTAGCTTTTTGGGCGACCTAATGGCCAATTTGCAATGTATACAATCAAGTATTAAGAGGTTGGAATTTGTGCAGTTAAACACTAGACGTTTTTCATTAGGCACAATTTAGCCATCTCGTGGCCAGATTTGCTAACGAGGCATTTATTGGCTCTCCGCATGTTCTTTTGAAAATATGTAGATTTTCATTGATTTCAAATGGGTTTTTTTTTTTTCAAATGACCAAATATGAATAAAAATATATATAATATTTTCCGAATTAATCCAATAAGTTAGGCACAGGGCTAGCTTGCAACTGAATGACGAGGATCACTGTTTGTCCTTAAGAAACCGTGTCTAGACTTCCACTAGCTAGTCTGGCGAATGAGAGAAACCTACTTGGTCTCGGCAGTTTTGGCTTCTGCGGTATCGAACTCTGATCTCGGCTTCCCCATCTCTCTAGCAGGGCTCCAACAAGGGTTTCCAAATAGCGCACGTGGGATCCATTGTAATAGTTAGCAGAGGACTTTTGTGTGCAAAAGCATTTTTGTCTCGATCTAAGTAAGGAAGGGAGGCTCTACAGCGCTAAAGTGATAATTGAGATAGGGAGAAGAATGTTGGAACAGACGAACTACAAACAAGATAAACTACCGATGTTTAGTGCACCGATCAGGAACTTAGACATATAAGCTTCCCTCACCGAACTAAGCGTGGGCTTTGTTCAAGTCTTCCAATACGCTCGATCGGATCCATAATATATTTTTTAAAATCACCGAATTGGTTGACGAGCATAATGTGTTACTAGTCTTGATTTTTCCCAATTAACCCAAACAAACCTGTTAGATTTAGTTAAGTTAAATCAAACCGGCCAGTTTGCGGGATTGAATCGATTTAAACCTCGTATTGACGAAGGTTTTAGAATGCGTAATGGGACATAAGACATTAAAAATGTTAAAAATTTTGTGCGGCGCTCACTTTAGTGCAAAAAATTTCACCGCACAAAATCTTTACTAACTTACTTAAGTGCCAAATTAAAAAAAAAATCACTTAAGCACATCCCGCGACAAATTCTAGCCACAATTATTAGATAACTTTTATAATTAAATATTTAATAAAACATGCATGCGCTCATTATGGGGAGCCGGTTTTTTTTTTTTTTACACCTCATCAAATTATCACCACTTGCGACGACAACGTCGCTGGCGAGGCTCAAGCTCAGGTCTATGTGCTTTGCCGCTGCCGCCCCGCCGCCACACCGGCGACCACGGAGTCGGACACAGCGATCCAGCCCATGAAGCACACGATGCTTGTTGAGAGGTTGAGACTGAAACACTTGAAGGACGCTCCAAAGCTTCATCGCATTAATGGTTTTTCTTTAGATCACCGAATCGGGTGATGTGCATAATTCGTTACTTGGTCTTGATTTTTTTTCCCCAGTTTGAAAACGTTACCACAGGTCCACAACTCAGAGAGAGAGAGAGATGGCCATCATTTCTCGAGACGCCTCCGGAGATTGCGGTAATGCAAGTTGGAAGAGAGAAAGGGCGATGCTTTGCCAACTTGGCAGAGAAACAGCTCTCTCGCTCAGTGTAGCTCTTGGTGTAGGTACAGACAGATTCCCACAGAGATGGCCGTGATGGGAGAAATCGACTGTGGGGCACTCAACAAGCACTCACAAAGAAACTTTGTTTACACAAGGAAGATGAGACGGAATGTGGCTTTTCAATATACTGTATTCACAATCGATTCACCCACTAATGAAATGGTTACAAGACACGCCTATTTATAGGCTTTCTACAAGACTCTTGATCTACACTAGATACATGAACGGATATGATGTATATACATAGCATTTACTACGTATCGAAAATACAACAAGACTCTTGAAACACTCAACTAATAAAGATAGGTCTCGGCACATGCACAAGCTGGTGCATGCGTCTTGGAAGTTCATCAACAATAGCCTCGATATACATGAATTTAGTTTAATTTCTAACACTCCCCTTAAACCAAATTCTCTTCCGTCGATCATTCCAAGTAAACTTCTGAATTTTGAAACACTTCGATCTTGAGAGGTTTCGTAAAAATATCTGCGACTTGATCACCGGTCTTCACGTGCACAACTTCGATTTGTTTGTCGTGACTTGTTCGGAATAAAATGATATCGAACATCGATATGCTTGCTCCTCTCATGAAAAACTGGATTCTTTGCCAAAGCAATGGCGAAACATTATCAACAAAAATCTCTGTTGCATCCTTTTGTTCCATATGGATTTCTTTGAGCAACTTTCTTAACCATATCGCATGACAAACACACGATGATGCAGCAACATACTCCGCTTCACATGTCAATGAGTAACACTAGATTGCTTCTTCGATGACCACGTAAAAGAAGTTTCACCCGGATAAAATACAAAGCCGGTAGTGCTTTTTCGGTCATCGACATCTCCCCCATAGTCACTATCCGAATAACCTTCGAGTTGAAATAGTTCGGATGATAATAATACAAGCCAAGAGAGATAGTACCTTTGATGTACCGAAGTATCCTCTTGTTGCTTTAAGATGAGATGTCTTCGGATTCTCCATTTATCGACTCACAATTCCGACACCGTACATGATATCCGGTGCGGTACAGGTCAAATACCTCAAGCCGCCAATCAAGCTACGTAATATGTTGAATCAACATCGACGCCTTCATCGAACCTCGGCGGTTTGCACCACAATCCATTGGAGTATTAACCGAAGTGCAATTCTTCATGTTGAATTTCTCAAGGATATTTTCAGCATATCCTTTTCGGGAAATAAAAATCCCATCTGCATTTTGCTTTACTTCGATACCCGGAAAATAATTCATGAGACCATTATCTGTCATCTCAAACTCTTTCACCATCGACGCTTTAAAAGTGTCGATCAATCCAGAATTATTTCTGTGAAGACAAGATCATCGACGTATAAACATGCCAATAAAACATCACCTTTCTCGTGCTTCAAGTAGAGAGCATGTTCGTACGGACATTGTACGAAGCCATTCACCTTGAAATAAGCATTGATTCGGAGTTCCAAGCTCTTGGAGCTTGCTTAAGCCCATACAAAGCTTTCTTCAATCTTAGCACTTTGTCTTCATGACCTTTCACAACAAACCCAAGGGGTTGTTCGACATAAATTTCTTCTTCAAGAACACCATTCGGGAATGCCGATTTGACATCCATTTGATAGATGGGCCACCGATTTTGGCTGCAATAGAAATCACTAGTCGGATGGTTTCCATTCGGATGACAGTGCAAACACCTCGTCATAGTCGATCCCGGCTTTCGCTTGTAGCCCTTTGCGACAAGTCGGCCTTATAACAGTGACTTCTCCTTTCTCGTTCTTCTTGGCCTTGTAGACCCATTTGACACCGATCGCCTTTTTGTCCTTCGGAAGATTAGTGAGTTGCCACGTTTTATTCTTTTCGATAGCTTCTATCTCTTCATCCATGACTTTTTGCCATTTTTCTTCTTTAGCGGCTTCATCGAAAATAAGTGGTTCACAATCTGCGAGAAGACATACAAGATGGAGTTCTTCGGTGGTTTCATAAAGTTCGGATAATCTTCTCGATCTTGGTGCTATCGGTTCATCGACACCATTTGAAGAAGTTGGCGATAATGAACTTGGACTTGAAAATGATGTTGGAAAGGAAGATGAAGGATTCGATGAGTTGTCTTCTATTTCGAATCACTAAGCGGAATCGACGACTTGTCGATTGTCTTCCCATAAAGCATCTTCATCGAACTTCACATCTTTACATATACTTTCAAAGTAACAGGATCAAACAATTTGTAAGCTTTCGATGAGGAATCATACCGATAAAAATAAGCTTCTTGCTCGTCTTCTAGCTTCGATCTTTTCGATCGGGTATGTGAGCATAAGCAATGCTCCCGAAAATTCTCAAGTGAAAAACCCTAGGTTTTCTCCCGGTCCATGCTTCTTCCGGTGTAACACCATCGAGTCCTTGCGTGGGACATCGATTTTGCAAATAAATTGCACATGTCACGCTTCGCCCCAAAGTTCTTTAGGCGATTCTTACTTTTCAACATGCTACGAACCATGTCAAGAATGGTTCTGTTCTTTGCTTCGGCCACACCATTTTGTTGTGGGGAGTACGGCGCCGTTAAGAAACGTCGAATGCCATGGTAATCACGGAATTGATTGAATTCTCCAAGTAAATTCTCCTCCACGATCGGTTCTTAAAGACTTGATAAAATAACCACTCTCTTTTTCAACCATTTTCTTGAAGTGCTTAAATGTATCAAACACTTCTGATTTTTCTTTCAAGAAAAACACCCAAGTCTTTCGAGTAAAATCATCAATAAACGTAACAAAGTATCGATGATTACCGTATGAGCGAGGAGTGATCGGACCACATACATCGGAATGAATCAACTCCGGGGGCTTTTTCGCCCGACGTCGACTCCTTTGGCAAGCTGGTTCGGAATGCTTGCCGGTAACACCCTTCACATAATTGACCGGGATGATCAATATGCGTTAAGCCATACACCATCTTCTTGCGGAAAGCATATTGAGTCCGCCGAAGTTGAGATGGCCGAATCTCAAATGCCATAGCCACGAAGGATTGTCTACACATGCTTGAAGGCATGCGGACAAATCATCTTTGATGTTCGAGTGAACATCCTATTCTTCGACATCTTCACATTTGCAATCAACTTATTATTACGATCTCTCAACATAAGACATAGATTTTTCATATGAACAGAAAATCCTTTCTCAAGAAGTTGTCCCAAACTCAAAATATTGCTCGACATCTTGGCACATAATACACGTTAGTAATAAAGCGACGTGTTCCATTCTTGAGACAAATTAAAATCGTACCTTTCCCTTCGACAAGAATTTGAGAATTATCACCGAACGAGACTTTTCCTTTTCTTGTCTCATCCATTTCTACGAATATCTCCTTTCGACCGCACATGTGGTTACTTGCTCCAGTGTCCAAGTACCACGTATCATTTTTTCATCAGCATTTTCTTTAAATGCCGGCATAAGAACTTGATCACCATCATTCACCAAGTTCGCCTTTTCATTTGCTACCGCACTTTCTTTTGCAACACTCATAAGCATAATGGCCACATTTATTACAACGATAACATTGAACCTTTGATTTATCATACCGCACATTTGTGTTTCTTCCTCTTCCACGAGCACTTCTTTGATTATGAAAGCACTCATTGCTTCGGGCGAAATTTCCTCCGCCGTCCACGGCCTCTTCCTTGAAGCCGCTCTACCGCGTCCTTGTTCACGATCTTGATTGCCCCATCGAGTTTGCACGGGGTCACTTCTTTGTCCTTTGTCATCTCGGATAGTCAATCGAGATTGGAGTACTTCCTCCACGGCTCGGACTTGTTTCTTTTCGGTCTTTCTTCATGGGCTTGTAACGAACCCATGAGCTCATCGACCGTCATAGAATCGACATCTTTTGATTCCTCGATAGCGACGACGATGTGGTCGAACTTCTTATCCAATGACCGCGGGATTTTTTCGACAACACGAACATCGGGAACATCTTCGCCATTCCTTTTCATCCGATTCACAATAGCTAAAACTCTTGTGAAATAATCAGAAATCGACTCGATTCTTTCATACGAATTACCTCGAATTCGCCTCTCAAAGTTTGAAGGCGAATCTTCTTTACTTTCTCAACACCTTGGTGCGTGCTTTGAAGAATCTCCCATGCCTCCTTGGATGTAGTAGCATTCGAGACTTTCTCGAATATAGAATCATCTAAGGCTTGAAAGATGATTGACAACGCGAGTTGATCTTTCGAACGAGTCTTCTCCAACGCATTCCTCCGAGCCTGAGTCAACGCGACTTCTTCATCGGCTCATCATAACCGATGTTGACAAGATCCCACACACTATGGGCGCGAGTATGGCTTTCATTGGAAGCCCACTTGCCATAGTTTTCTTTGGTGAGGACTGGATATTGAAAAGGAAGGTTGCTTGTTGATGCCATAATCACGAAACCGTGAAGCTCGATACCAATTCGATGGGAGAAATCGCGTGGGGCACTCAACAAGCACTCACAAAGGAACTTTGTTTACACAAGGAAGATGAGACGGAATGTGGCTTTTCAATATCTTGTATTCACAATCGATTCACCCACTAATGAAATGGTTACAAGACACGCCTATTTATAGGCTTTCTACAAGACTCTTGATCTACACTAGATACATGAACGGATATGATGTATATACATAGCATTTACTACGTATCGAAAATACAACAAGACTCTTGAAACACTCAACTAATAAAGATAGGTCTCGGCACATGCACAAGCTGGTGCATGCGTCTTGGAAGTTCATCAACAATAGCCTCGATATACATGAATTTAGTTTAATTTCTAACAGGCCGATCGTTGATGGGGCGGAGTCGCCTGCAAATTTGAAGGACTCGAGTTCGATCCCCGACCTGAATCATGGTAAACTAGGAAAAGTCGAAAGGTGTTATACATAGTATCGTAAGAACTCTTTGGTTGATCGATCCTAATGTTCTGAGTGTTGGAGACTGCATTGTGGAATAAATTCAATTGTCGAAAGGTCTGATTTTTATGCGTGGGTTTCTTATTTGGAATGCTTGACAGTGCTGTTTTGGTACATCATGGTTACATGTTACTTGATTCTTCGGGCTCTTGTCTTGGGTTAGTTCTTTTGAAGACGGAATTGCCCATTAAGCCTATGGCTTCCTTCATCATGCAATCGAATGCCCTTTTCGTTAAAGAGCCGATTAGTTGCTTTGAATCTATCTCCTGTCCTGTTGTGAGCTGCCCTGCATTTATTTCACTTAACTCATGATTGTTTCGACATTTTGTGGAAGACGTCTAGGCTTTTTGGTCGAAGCCCTGTCAAATTTCTGGCTTGGGGGTATATGGAAAATGAATCTACATGAGCTCATTATTTACGGGATGATATTTGTGTGTGACTTGCACAATGAGTTCTGCTTTCCATGAGAAGTTCTCGCACAATATAACTTCCTCAATGCAAAAATTGCATGGCGGAATGCTTGCGGCAACATTTAGCTTCTTAAAGCTGTGCATTACAGATTTTGTTGGTGCAACAAATGTTCATTGGAATGAACTTATCTGATTCAAGATATATATCTCATCGCAAGAAATGTTCATAGCAAGCGGGGCTTTCTTCTGCTGTTATCATCTTATTGTCTGTTAATTATATGTGCTCCTCTGTAGATATATTAACAGAAGATAGGACATGAGCTGGAAGTTTGTTTTTGTATCAAACTATATTGGCACCGTGTAAATGAAAACAAACGCCACCATTGCATACAAATAAAGCCGTATATTTTGATCTCTTTCTAGAAGTTCTGTTCATGGTTTAATTCCTTAGATTGATGGCATGTTGTAGATTCACTTTGCTCTTCTAATTAATCGTCAAATGAAGGTCGGCTTGACAAAATGGTACTCGCCATAATCGCAGAAGGAACGAACTAAGGTATTTTCCTCGTTCTGCGACATTGTTTCTTTCAACGTCATCAGGAACTCTCAGTGGATTGATAAGATTTGAACGCCATGTAAATTGATTGTTTGCTGAAACTTGAAACTGTTCAAGTTCTTGTTTGTTAATGCACTGTTGAGATATTGGTTGTCTGCACCTGGTATTAATAATAACCAAGACTAACATCTTTCTATGGATGGGAATGTAATCTGGGAAGGGCATCCGAGAAATCAGTGAGTTAGTGCTTCATAGAGGTCCTAAGCTGCGCAATTTCTTGGAGTGGGGAGGTTTAAAGGTTGTCTACAAAAAGTACTGTGAGAAAGCTTTTCTTTTTTTCCGTTAGTGTGAGAAAGTTAATTGGCTCGTTCTGTGGTGCTTTATCGTCCTGATCGAGATTGTCGCAATCATGTCGTGCAGATATGCGGGTCTCCTTTTTGCATGTGCATTGACCCTGACGATAATGAATTAGCGACTCTCCTTGTAATTCATCATTATGTGAATAATGAGATATCTATCTTCAGTCAGATAAGTTCATTCTCATGAACATTTGTGGCACCAACATTTGTTCCTTAGAGATTATTGCGGATGTTTCTCTGAACCCTTTTACCATGATGGGAAATCCTTATAAAATCAGGGCTTTCTGTGCCATATTGCCCGCTGCAGTCCAGGTGAGTTTATGTCATGTTAGTTAAATTGGAAACGCCCAATAACTTGTTTCTCATTTCTTGAAAGAATGCCATTTCTCTTGTGTGAGCCTGCGGGGTTTAAACAGGCTACTGGAATCTTTGCTTGTTCTGATAGCTTTACACAGTGGAGTGATGGGCGCAGTCGGTATTGTATGCCTATGCATCATGTTCTCATCTTAGCTCCAGTTTCTCTTTTTCTTTCCTTTCGTTTTTTGTTGGTTTGCCTCTTTGTTTGTCTAATTTTTAGACCAGTTTGTAGACTAATTCCCTGAATAGTTAGAACAGAATTGGAAAATCTTCAAGATAGCAGAAACATGACGAGGCATGGTATGGGAGACAAAAGCAAAACCCTTCTTTGTACAGTAAAAAGAAAGCATTCACGAGGTCACTATGGACAATGAGAGACCTCTGTGACCATTACCCCATCTCCTCAAAAGGAACAAAGGCCTTGTCCCCTCTCTTTTGCTGGTAGCCAGAATACAAACTGATAATATGAACACAGAGAAAGAGAAAAGAAAGTGAAGGTAGGGGAAAAAAGAAAGAAAGGTTATAGATTAAAGAGAAGATTGGATCCTGTGTGCTAATAAAGCCGCTCTTTACAGTCATACCACCATCTCCACCTGTCACCAAAGTGGACCAACAATGTATATTCTTCAGACCATGCCCAAGAAAAAGCAAGCAAAGACAGAGATAGAATGAGAAGTGCTTTTACCATATTCTATTCAAATTCATTTGTTTTCAGTGATGCACTTACTATATTGTATGCACCCAAATGAACTCAATGATGTTATCTCACTGAAAGTCTAACCAGTTTTCCTCAAAAAGGAACAGAAGTTAAAGAAACAAAGATACTTTATTTTGAGGGTAACTGGGTTCAAAACACCTTCTTCTATCATGTGAGGATAATTAATTGGTCTGCTGACAAAGATATTGGCGAAATATCCTGGTCTCATCTCTCCTGTCACTGTCCAATTATGCTTTGGTTTCTCAAGCTCACTAACTTTGCAATTAAATTAAGCAAGTTATTATCTAATTCTAGAGACCTAATAAAATATAACATGCTTATAAAATCGATTAAGCAAACATCATCTATATGATAAAGAAAAGATAGTGGGCTTAATTACTAACCAATAGTAGTCCCACCGGGGCCGGACTTTGCTCATCTGGTTCTCCCCATATGGGTGGTCGGTCTCTGCCCGCTTCGTGTTCCGGAAGGCGCAGCAGCCGATGGAATAGATGCAGATGAGAAGCACCAGCATGACGATGCTCAGGACAGCAAGCTTGTGCCAGGTATGCCTCATCTCCTCAAGAACCCCGGCCTTGCATGAGTCGCAGTCATAGCACAGGATGGTCGGGGCGTTGTTCCACCGATAGCAGTCTGGGTCCTGACCCACCATTGTGGCCATGTTGTAGTTGCATGATGTTGGCGGCTTGCAGCAACCAGACTAGTTATGTAGTAAGTTAGTCATTTGTGGTGTAAGTATAATTAAAGAAGATTGTAAAGTTCATGGGTCAATGTTTCGTATAAAATCAGAGCTTATGCGAAATAAGTTATATACGGTAGTAAGTACATACGTACGTAAGCACACATGTTTGAGCTAAGAAATGTAGAGGATTATATGACACTAATGATGTCTATTAATCAGCTTCAACTAGGAGAAAAATTTCATCCTGCGTCTGAACTTTTCCTGTTCCACTGTTTTCCTATAATCTTTCTCTTGCCATATTCCGGATTTACCAGAACATTCTTCTTATTTTTTATTCTTTGCGATTCTGACAAAGAAAATCTCAAACTCCAACGAAACCGAGGCACCAAAGAATGAACACAGAAGTTAGATACTAAGAGAATGTGGCAAAACAAAGAAGATACTGGAAAGAACATTAAGGGAGAAAAATGAAAACAAGTTCAATGAAAACCTTGTATGGTTCATAGATTTGCAAGAAGTTTTTGATTTAGTTCTTTTATTTCCAACTTGTTTGTCTTAATAGTGTTTTTTTTCTTTTTTCAGGATTAAACTGAGTAATTGTTCAATGGCTTTGGCGTTTGACTAAACTGTTAACATGGAAATTTGGCCCATGAAAAATTGAACTTAAGGAAAACAATTCCATCGCATGACTCTCTGAGAACTTCCATTGAGTCAAAAGCCAGGAACAGAAACTTTCAGAAGAAGAGAACAACATCATTTACCTGGACAGGACTCATGTCCCTCTGCAGATAATCAAGAGGAGTCCAATTCTGAATCTTAGCACAAGTCTTGGACCCCAAGATGCACTTCTTGATATCATTCCAACTATTTGGGTCCTTGACCCTATTTCTCAGCCACTCCGAGTAGTCCGCTAGCCGGTACTCATGGTAGTTCCTCCCCGGGACCTCCACGCTGCTGCCGCGGCTCGTGACGGCCAAGCCGAAGATGGTGAAGGCGGTGAGGGCCGTGATGAGGAGCAGCATGACGAAGAGGTAGAGCCAGAGCGCCCACACGACATGGAAGCAGGCCCCGATGAAGCCCGCAAGGGAGACCACGAGGACGACGAAGCCGAGGATGAGCAGCGGGGTCTGGAGGAAGTTCTCGCACGTCGTGGAGTTCCTGGCCATCCACAGGCCGGCCCCGATGATGGGGATTGAGGCCAGGAGCGTTATCAGGTTGAGGAAGCCTATCACTGTGTTGCTGAACCGATACATCTCTCTCTCTCTCTCTCTCTTCCCTCTTTCTCTCTCTCTCTCTCTCTCTCTCTGTGATGGAAGAGATCAAGAGAGGCTGTCTTCCTTCACCTTGGGCTTTAAATGAATGACAATATATTCGAAGTACATACAATAATAAACAAAAAAAAAAAATTCTTAGTGCAGAAATCTTTTTCAGATTTGATCTCCACATTATGCATATTCGAACCATACGGTCTTATGAAAGACTAAATTAATGACCATGCAATTAGCTTGAGTGTGTACCTTGTCAAGTTGCTTTTATGTTCCTTTTTTATTCCCTCGCTTTCTGTTGCTGCATTCTCTTTGTTTCCGATCAAAACCCTTTAAAAGATAACGTCCATCTGCTTTCCATCCGTTTGCTTTTTTCCGCCATGGCTTAGGGTATCATTCAGTGCACTTCCTCGTGTAAAGTGTGTGATAAACTTGATCGGACTACTTGGGCACGAAGCATCTCGGTCTGATAAGTGCTTTAGTCCAGTGATAAAACAACCTAAATTAATCAAAGTTGGTGTTCTTTTTCGGGGTTAAATGATCGCGACACATCTTGGATCGGCTCCACGACGGCTGAAGACTCTAGCCTCCATGAACCCTCCTAACCCTCGTATGGTCTAGATATGCCCTATTAAATTAAGCCAATCATGTACGAACAGGTCTAAAAGAGACCAGCCAAAAGCCTGAACTTAACCGGTTCATGAACCTTGCAGAGTATTTCATAAATCTTTTTCGGGTAGTCGGATTGCTTCGCCCATGCTCCGTCATGTCGGAGACTCGAGTAGACTTTCGGCCGCTTTGTCTTAATGTTAGTCGATCATGTGTAACTTAATTAGGGAACTATTACTACGCCACTCAATTCTGTGGGCTCTCCCCTGGATTGGGAGACAAGGCATTGTTGGTGCCAAATGCGTTTGGCCAAGGCAAGCAAAGCATAACATTGCAATTTTAGGGAATTTGGGGATGGGGGTATGCCTTTCATCTTCGCGATGGGACCACTTTTTTTGCTTCTTTCCAAGGCAAGATGGGAACAAGAATCAAGTTCGTTTTTCTAGTGGGGATAGAATGCATGTATTCTCTTCTCGATTGGCTCCGGAAATATTCTTTGTTTTTCACCTAGAGAGCGTTACTGTCTTTTTCTAGACCATCATCGTCATTGGATTGATTCTTTGAATTTTTGGGGGCGCAAACCCTTTTCTTCTCTTTATTTAATATTTGTAATTTAGTATATTATCCTTATCACATCTTATTGTTTATTGGGAAAAATTGTTCAAAAAAAGTTCTAAACCTACTACACTTTTGGCGATTCAATCTCCTTAACATATTAATTTTGTCAATTGAGTCTTAATACCTTTTCACGTTTTGCAAATTATGTCAATCCGGTCAATTTTGATAGGAAAATGATGTTGTAGATGCTGGCCATCCTACCCGTACGCACTACGTACGGACGTTTGATGTGGATAAATTTTAGTAGTATTTCAATATTTTTTTAAATTACTTTTATCTTTTATTTTTCTTTTTTTTATTATCTTGTCTTCTGTTTTCCTTCTTACTTTTTACTTTTTCATTTTTTTCCGTTTTCCTTTTTTTCCTTCGTCGGTCATAGCCGGGTCTTGTCGATGAGTGGTGGAGGTCGACGGCCTCGAGCGAGGGCCACATCAACGCCCTCGGGATGATGGAGTCTAAGACTAAATTGGCAAAAGTGTAATAGATTTAAGACTTTTTGGACAATTTTCCACTTGCTTATTAGGGCTAATTAAGGGCTTGAGATTTGAAAATTGGGCTTGGTTAAGAGTTCATCGCGGTGTTAGCATGACTTCCCCCCCCCCCCCTTTTTTTGACTAATCATGAAATTTACATGTTAGTCCAAATCTTATGTTGAATGGAAGATGGCCATAATCGAACTCATCAAGAGGATGTATGGAACCCATCGAAGGATCATGCTCTAAAGATCAATATTGATGGCTCCTTCGAGGCTGGGAGCAGAGTAGCAACAATTGCGGGAGTACTTCGTGACAAACATGGAACCCTGCTGGAAGGATTTGTGAAAAAAAAATCCATGCTTCATCGCCTCTTCAAGCAGAAACGAGTGCTCTAGTGGAAGCCTTTGTGTTCTTTAGATCTAGAAGAGAGGAGGAACTATACTTAGACTCTGACTGCAAGATGGTGATTGATGCCGTACATGAACAGGATGTTGTTTCATAGGAGATTGAAGCAGTAATACTGGAGGCCCGAACCCATACCCGAGAGCTATTCAGATCTTACCGTGGCCCGTTGCGAGAGAACTGTAAATCAGATTGCTAACTGGATTTCTAAGGCTTTCCGTTTAAAGTACCTTCCTATTTCTTGGTTATGTAAACCACCCCAAACTTTACGGGACCTGCTGTGTCGTGATGCCCCTGTGTTGGGCTTGCCGTATGTTATCTCTAGTTGTTTGACAAAAAAAAAAAATGACTCTCGCTAAAATGGCAATCACTTGAATGAATGCTCCTTTTAAGGCACGTGATCCCCTTGAGTGTTTCGATGATGAAATTTATTTCCTAATATAGTTGGATGTAATATCGTTTGGTTCTTTTGGGGCGGGGGGAAATGATTAATAGCTTAATTTGAAAAAGTGGGCTTTGGTCTCTAGTAATTGATTCGGATTTAACAAGGGAATTTGAAAGAAAAGAGGGAATTTGATTAATTTCACCTTGGATTAATGCAAGGATTTGCAAGGAATCTGAATTCTAATTGGACATTTTTTTTTTACAAAAAAAAAAATTAGACATCATTTATCTAGTCTCTTCTACCATTTCATTTATCGGGAAAAGGTAAATAGAATGTTCATTCACTTTAATCTAGAAAATTGTAGAGCATTGCATGCTACTAGCAAAGAGAGGATAATTTTCCTTTGAAAACATATAGTCGATTTCATCTTTCGTAAAAAAAAAAAAAAATTACAATCTACTTTACGTCATTAATTTTTTTTAATCGTTAGTTTCGTTGAATTCTTTCAAATTAAGTAAACCCCGCTGATCAGTTCCTTGTGTTCACTTGATCAATTAAAAAACACGTGCCTCAAATGATAAATAATTTATCTACTGACGTGCAAATTTTATTAGTATTTTGATTTTTCCTTTTTTGCTTTCTTTAAATTAGGTGAATTATTTCTTAGGTGAAATTATTTCACACAATGGAAGAAGCTACTTTAATAGGTTTATACGTACTCATTTTGTACTCGTTCAAATTAAATTGATGATTTCCTATTGTTAGTTCAGTTCAAAACCCATTTATGACACTCACCATGACATTGTATCTTCCTCTTTTCTCTTCAAACTTTTCTATCATATGTAATATCCGCAGAAGCCATTTTAAAAATTCACTCAAGGTATTTTATATTTCATATGACGAACACTAAAGACAAATATTCCTTTCTAAGAGTGGCTTTTATGAAAGAAATATTTTTTTTTTGGGAAATTGTTTCCTGACTTTTCGGCTTTTGGAAGACGGAAAGCTAATCGATTTACGAAAGACGTCTTCCATAGACTGAAACAACAAACATAGATTGGAGGAGAACGACTTTCTTTCCGAGAAGAAGGAAAATATTTCCCCTAAATCACCAAACAAATAAAAACTTATCGTTTTCTTTAAGAATGATTTTCATGAAAAATATTTTCTTTTATAGTAAAGTTTTCAATGGAACAAACGCACAATCATGTTACATAAAAAAAATAGCAATTCATGCTATTTTTATTGTTCACATGAAAGATATGTTCTTCTTTTCACTTGAAGAGATCAGACAACACTCTCTTACCAGCTAACAAAGAGACGAATGTATCGTTTCTCTTGTTCAAATACGAGACCAAATCAAAGTAAAACAACACATGGACAATTGGACATGTGTGCTCTTTCACGTGAAGAGTTCATTGTCAATCCAATTCCAGAAAAGGAAAATTCAATGATTCGCAGCGGGCCGATGCAGACAATCTCTAATAATAGTATGTCGAAGGCAACTCGAACCTGCACAGCGGGCAAGTTGTACTGGTCTTGAGCCACTTCGCGATGCACCCTCGGTGATAAACATGGCAACAAGGCATGGAACTCGCCGTCGAACCCACGATAATTTCTTCGCAGCAGATCGCGCAATCCACGCTTCTCTCCGTCGCTTCCACCTCCATCAGCCCCGCCAACCACTGCCCGATCATCGCCGCTTCCTCCTCGTCATCATCCTCGCTAGTGTCCATGTCCTCGCCCTCGTCGTAGGACGTGGCGAACCCCGTGTCCTCCTCCTCGCTCATCATCAGCTCCCTGTGAATGCGGGGGTCGGCGCACGAGATAGAGACCCGCATCGGCAACACCTTGGCCTCCCTATTGCGCTCATCGCCCGCCATGGAGGCCGCCCTGCTCAGCACCGTCTGCACCATGAACTCGTGGTGGCGGGTGTACATCACGCCCGCCTCCGTCAACATGTCCCGCACGTTCCGCTCCCCGGCGGCGTCTCGCGACAGCTGATCGGCGGGGAACGAGAACTCATACATCTCTTTGCGCGAGACTTCCGGCATCAAGCAACCGTCGTGGCAGCCCGACGTCGTCGCGCCGGGAGGCTCGGGCAAGTGCACGAACTCAACCTCAACTCCTATGTCAAACACACGCCGGTTCGATACCGCGAGCTGGTAGCAATCTGGGAGTTGGTACGCGTCGCAATGAGGCTCCAGCATGCCGAAATCCATAAGAAATTCACGATAGAGACGGGCAGCCAGCATGAAATAATTTCAAGAATAAGACGTGCACTATATAAAACCAGAAAAGGAAAACAGATAAACCGACTTGCATGTGTATCTCAAAGAGATATGTTATTACGTCTTTAACTGTTTTTTCTTTTCCTCAAAATACGAGTGATCAGTACTTTTGAAATTCGAATATTTTCTTATCTGAGTTTGTTTAACTAGGGAGCTTGGAGGGCAATTTTTCAAATTAGGATAAAAAAGAAACATATTTATCAAAATAGGTGAAAAAAAAATATTTGTTAAATTAGGTGCCGCTCGGCGATCATGGCGCCGAGCGGGCGAGAATTCCCCCCGCTCGGCAGTCGGAATGCCGAGCGAGGGGGCCCCCGTCCTTTCCTTCAAGGCGCTGCAAAGCTTTGCAGGCGCCTTTAATCGAGCGTTGCAGCCTTTGCAGCGCCATAATGGCCCTGCAGCGCCTGTGAAGGCGCTGAGAGAGCCTTTGGCTCTGCTTAAAACAAGCAGAGCCAAAGGCTCTTTCACCTCTCATCTTTCACTCTCACATTCTCTCGTCTTTGCTCTGCCGTTCTCTCTCGTTCTCTCGTCTTTCGCTCCGCCGTTCTCTCTCGTTCTCTCGTCTTTCGCTCTGCCGTTCTCTCTCGTCTTTCATATTCTCCCTTCCTCTCTCACTCAACACAAAACCTTCATAGATATTAGATTCCTCCCTCGCGTCGCCTCAAAACGTTCATTCATTGCTCAAGGTAATTTTTTCTAGCTTTTTCTATTCATCGGCTTCATTTGCCAATTTATTGATGCTATTATAGATTTATAGTATTTTTATTTTATTATTAATATTTTCGTCGTGTTTAACTTAATTTAGGAATTATTTATTTTGCAGAAATTGAGATAAAAGTAAAGTCGTCCTCCTTACTCGGTGCTTTCTCTCAATAGTTTAAGCGCTTCATTCGGTGCGTACTTACTCTCGATAGTTTGAGGTAAATTTCATTGTACTTATTTTTTAAAGTTTCGTAAGTATAAATTTATTTATGTGATTATTATTTATGCCCGAATCATTTATGTTAATTATAATTTGTTAATAAAATATTTAAATCTTTTGCTAATATAGTTTTAATATTTACGAAATTTAGGTAAATAAAAAAATCGTCCTAATCTCTTTACCTTATCAAAAAAAAAATCACCGCAATCAAAAGAAATTTTCTGAGACTCATTTTCGTAATTATGTCCATATTTATTTTGGCGATTTTCAAAATATTAAAAATCATTTTAAGAGTTTAAAATAATTTTTTGAATGAGAAATCATTTTTTAATAATTTCAAATTTAAAAAAAAATCCGCTCGGCCGTGGATTGGAGTGCCGAGAGGGGAGGGAACCCCCGCTCGGCGGTGGAATGGGAAGCTACTCCCACTTGGCGGTGTGGCCGCCGAGCGGGGTACTTTCCCCGCCGAGGCGGGGAGGGGGCCACTGCCCGTCCCTCGGAGCGGGAAAAAAGGGCCTTCCCTCTAGTCTCATAATTTAAAATTATTAAAAAAATAAAAATTCGTTCCCTTTGTGGGGAGCGTCCAGCGGAGAGCCGAATGAGAAATTATTTTTTAATAATTTCAAATTATAAAAAAAAATCGGCTTTGATCGTCGAGTAGAAAGCATAAGGTTAAAAATAAATCTTTTCCTAAATATAATCTTTTCCTAATAATATCTATATTTATTTTAGCGATTTTGAAAATATTAAAAGTAATTGTAAGAGTATAAAATAAACTTTCGGACGAGACATATTTTTTTAATAATTTCAAAATTCGAAAAAAAAGGCACAAAATATAAAAGTGATTAAATAAAGTTTAAAAATCATTGAAAATTTCAAAATTTCAAAAAAATAAGAAATGACCACAATGAACTGGACAAATCCTAATTTGGATATTTGGCCCCCTGGACTTTGATCACATGTTCTCTAAACCCTTATGGTTATATCGGAATATTTATTTCATTTAATCGGCTCGATAGTTATAATGTTAGTTTGTTAACGTGTACGAGATGCATATTTACTAAATTGTAGATGCGAAATAATTTGTAATTTCTTTATTTAGCAGAATGTCGTCGCATCTTATGCGAATGTGTACTTGGGGAGGTAGAATAGTACGAAATGAATGTGGATATGATTATGAAGGCGGACAATCTACCATGTTCGAGTTTGCAAATATATGGACATTTGATGAGTTACGCGCTACGATTGAAAGCGCGTTGAATATAACAAACAAACCAATATATTCATAGCTTGATGTACAAATATCCGGTTGTAATGAGACAATGATGTTGTATATGAAATTACGGAGGTGCATACCGATAATATAGTTAGGATGATCCAACAGTTTGCACTTCAGTGGTGCTGGTGTTATGGGATTTTTACAATTTTATGCAATTATAGTTGAACACCAAGTGCTAAATGATTCAACTGGGGAAGGTTACCATGTTGGTGAAGATGATGATGATGATGATGATGATGATGATGATGATGCTGATGGTAGTGATGAAGAAGACGATGATTGGATAGACATCGATGATAGTGATGAAGAAGATGTCGGCGGTGATAATATGGAGGCTTACTACAACACTCATTGCGGTAATCCCATTTTGCCATTGGTACATCCACCGCCCTATTCGGAGATCGACTTTGATATGATGCAAGACAATATAACAGCCAAGTCGGGCGGCACGTTATTTGATCCATCAAGAGAATTTGATGTTGGCATGTTGTTTCCATCACGGGATGAGGTGCGGTTGGGCTGCAAAAGAGTACTCTCGAGAAGAAATCATAATTTTCGTTGTGATGTGACAAAAAAGAGAGAATATGTGATAAGATGTGGTAATCCGAATGGACCGTGTGATTGGAGGCTCCGCGCGACTACTAAAGTCGGTGGGATGTTCTAGAAAATAACTAAGTACAGTAAGCCACATGCATGCAGAATCCACAAATGTCACGGGATCATCGGCACCTTGATCAAAAGTATATCTCTGACTTCATAGAACAAATGGTCGCCGCACAACCAGATATCAAAATCAAACCACCGATGGCGAAGATTCAAGATAAGTTGCACTTCCAACCTACTTACTTGTAAAACCTGAAAGGCCAAACAAATGGCAATTGCCAAAACTTTTGGAGGATGGGATGAGTCATACGGTAGGCTGAGGAAATACATGAACGAAATGAAGTTAAGAAATCCAGGTTCTCATTTCGTGATTGATGATCGCATGAACCCGGATCGGGCTGCACGGTTTTCAACCGGATGTTTTGGACTTTCGAGCAAACGATTGAAGGCTTCAAAAGATGTCGTCCCGTGATATTTATTGATGGTACTTTTTTGTACGGGAAATACCGAGGAACGCTCCTTTGTGCGGTCTCGCTTGATGGAAACAATCATAATTTCCCATTGGCATTTGTTGTGGTAGATAAAGAAAATGTTAACAATTGGCGGTGGTTTATGAATCTATTGCGGAGATATGTCACCAAGAGAGACGATATTTGTGTAATATCGGATAGACATATCGGGATTCAACGAGCAATGGAGATAATAGGATGTCGTGCTCCACATGCCAACCATAGATATTGCATTCGGCACATTGTCAAGCAACTACAACAAACAATTCAAAAATGCTGATGGCAAAAGGCATGTTCGGATGGCAGGTACATTTTGAAATTAGTAAATTTGAGTTAAAATTTGAAATTCCTAAATTTGAGTGCGAATTAATAATTATTATTGTAATGTACGGTTTACGCGAATCAACAACGAAAGTTCGTTCACATCATGAGTCGAATTAGGAAGTTTGATCCGGAAACAATTGCATGGTGTGATCAAATTCCAAAAGAAAAATGGACAAAGGCTTATGAAGAAGGGAGAAGATATGGATCTATGACGACAAATTTAGTTGAATCGGTCAATGGGATGCTTAAGGGTTTTCGTGACCTGTCAATAACAACTATGGTGGAAAGCATATTATATCAGTTGGTCCATTATTTTGACACGAAAAGAACGATGTACAAGGTGCAGAAGGACAACGGATGGGATTATACGGAATTTACGGGTGAGACGCTCCGGAAAAATAGGGAAAAAGAAAATAAGCATCAAGTGAGACGTTTCGACTCGATAGAGGGATTTTTGAAATGAAAACTAGACTTGATAGATCCAGAGGATCGGGGACCACAAATACATAGTGAGCATAGGTGAACGAACGTGCGAATGTGGAAAATTTCAAGAGCTGAAAATCCCATGTTCCCATGCAATTGCAGCCTGTCAAGCACATGGAATTGATTACCGAACGTACGTAAATGAATGGTATACATTGGATAAAACACTTCGGTGCTATCGGTACATGTTTTATCCATTGGGGGATCCTAATTACTCGCATGAACCTAACGAGCTGCCATTAGTGCCGGACCCGAGCCGCATTCGGAAGAAAGAAAGATTTCGTGCATCACGGATACGAAATGAGATGGATTGGACAACGCCGAGCAGTAGCACTTCGAGTAACCATTGCACAAACTATGGAAAATCCGGGCACAACTGAAAAATTTGTACACACAGATCGGCCCAACAAGTAGATCACGGTTGTATGAATTACGTAAATTAGTTTGAGAATTTTTTGTAATCATACAATATCATTATTAGATAGATATTTATTAAGTTCATTTTTTTTCCTGATTTTTATATTAGATATGTGAATTTTTTGTAATTGTATAATATCACAATTGCGTGATATTTGTTTAGTTCCTATAAGAAAATGTTTACATTAGATATGTGAATTTTTTGTCATTATATAATATCACAATTGCACTATATTTATTCGGTTCCTATATTCCATGTTTACATTAGATATGTGAATTGTTTGTAATTGTATAATATCACAATTGTGTAGATATGGCACGAGAGGACTCACATTCGGTCGGGCCCGAGGATGGTTCATTATTTACTAGGCGGGCCCGACATAGATCACGAGCCATATGGGACGATAAGGTAATTGAAGAATTTAGCGAGTTGATTTGTTATTTGTATCAGCATCATCAAAATTGCCACTAACTGTTCATGTCATATTTTATAGGTACATCCGACTAAAGTCCTTAGATGTCGCGAGCGATGCTACACATAGGTGACCTTGATCCGCGCATAGTCCCATATCTGCAAGTTTCGGGATTTTATGGAATTTATATGATGGGATTTGTCTAACTTGATTGGCATTTGCTTATTGCATTGGTCGAGCGGTGGAGGCCCGAGACCCACACCTTTCATATGCCCGAAGGTGAATGCACGATCACGCTGCGAGGATATTACAGTACTTACAGGACTACCCATCGATGGACGTGCGATTCTCGGCCCAACGGTCACAAATTGGGCCATTGTTTGTGATGATCTACTTGGTGATCACCCGGCTCGGTTGCGTGGTACGCGAGATAAGTTTATCCTGGTTGAGACAACGCTTTGAAGATCTTCCGGCGAGATGCCGATAACGTCGGGATAGTGCGGTATGCTAGGGCATTCATTCTCCGGCTATTTGGAGGATGTATTTTCGCGGACAAATCAGGTGCCCGAGTTAGTTTGTTATTTCTTCCACTACTTAGGGACCTCAACATCCCTACGCCGTATAGTTGGGGTTCAAGCAGCACTTGCGTGGTTATACCGGGAGTTATGTCGTGCAACCAACTCGAAGCGAAGCAAATGGGCGGTGCCCCGCATGTACTGCAGAATTAGGCATGGGAGCGCCTCGGATGTGTCTCTCCATCCCCGACGATTGATGTTCATTTACCATATGCACCTTTCGAAAGTCGGTATGTGATGTATTGCATTTTCGGTTCGTCCATCATTAATTCTTTTCGGTGCGTATAATATATGAAAATTTAATTTTTTTTTGTTTATGTAGTTGGAGTCAAGGTCGACAAACAACGGAGGTCCCCACACATACTTTACCACATCTTCGCTACCAACTTGATAGATTGGCATCCGAAGATGTAAGTAATGATAACAACGAACGAGTTTAATATAATATTAGCTTTTCAATTAATTCTTCGTTTAATTTGACATATTTTATTACGATAACAAATTACTTGAAAGCCTTACACCGAAGATATTTTGGAGACTTCTACCGAATTACTGCCTAGAGGGACAAGACATTTGGAGGGCTCGTGTCCCACTCATTTGTTTCCGGATAGTTGAGTGGCATTATCCAGGCCGAGTATTTCGGCAGTTTGGTATACAACAGCCAATACCTACTCTTCCCGGCGATCATAAAGCTTTACATTATATTGACAACGGGCCATTTGGGAAGGATTGGGCAGCTAAGCACAAACGGTGGATCGCTATATGGGATAGACGTGCCGAATATATAGTCCATGGTGAACCTGCAATGGAGCAACTTCACTTTCATTCGGGATATATGGAGTAGTTCCGTAGACATACAAGGAAGTGGATTTCTATTACGGGAGCCGCAATGGGTTCAATGGTTCGTGCAAACATTTTCAATTTAATTCATTATTTATTTTTTTGTAATATAAGTTATTGACATTTGATAACTTTTATTATTTTTTATATCATTACCAGGGTGATGGCATCGAACAAATCTTGCATATCATAAGTTCACGTCCATATTGTCAAGGATTGGGCAAATATGGAGAGGATAGCTAGGGTAATGATATACGCCCGGAATGAGGAGAGACGGCTTACAATGATGCCACCACCCCCAATCCAAGAACTACGGCAGTTCCCGTTGGGCCGCGGAAGGATGACCCACCCGAGCCTATTCGGCCGACCCGAAGGACTCATTGAGCTCATGCGGTTGGTGATGTCGTCCCTTACACCTTCGAGTATCATACGACAAATTTCGCTCCGGAGTTCACTCTAGGGTTGGGCCGGACAAATTTCGATACGGGGATTCACCCGGTTTGTCGGCCAATTTCCCGAGGGACCAACTTTTGCATTTCCCGACATGCCACAGCCGCAGACTCCACTACTTCCCCTGCTTCATATGGATCCGATTTCTCTCCTTTTTATCCAGGCCCTTCTACAAGTGAGATATGTACCGTCCTAGGCATGGCATATTTGCACGAGATATGCCTTCATCATCTACACATCCTACTCAGCCGGATCCTCGTCCTCGTCGGCACAATACTAAACCTCGCCGAACTCCGGAGACAACCTGATTGCGGGACAAGAGGTCATGTACGAAGACGACATCGTTAATAGATGTAATTGCGGTTAACGATTGTTATTTATTATAAAAATCTCATGTTTTTCATATATCTCAATACTTTCATTTTATGAATATTTTTTACTAATTTCATAATTAAAATTTATTTATTAATTATATATATTGATTAATTAATTATTGATAATTATGTTACAAAATAAGCTTAAAAAGAATTAAATAAAATAAATGTTATAAAAAAGTAAACAAAAAATAGGATAATTGGGCCGCGTGAGGGTTGATGGGGAACCCCTTGCTCGCAAGATGATCGCAGCGGTGCCGCTCGGCGCCATGACTACCGAGCGGCACCTAATTTGACAAATATCTTTTTTTTTCACCTATTTTGGTAAATATTTTTCTTTTTTATCCTAATTTGAAAAATTGCCCCGAGCTTGGACCATGTTCATGTCATATTTTTTCTATAATTAATCCTAGGAAAGATTAAGTGGGCCTCTTAACCTTCCGACATTAGTGACTAATCTCCACGCAATGCACGAAATAATTAGCATCCATATCGTTAAATCTTTAACCTCTTTCAAATTTGAATTTAAATCTTTCTCACCTTATTTAAATTCTATAACACTAGACCAAATCTTCAATTGTTCATCGTAGGCTGGGTTCTTTGGCTAGTTGCAGAAAGAAGACTATCTACATCATTAAATCGCCCGAAACAAAAAAAAGAAAAACTCTTCTCGTCCTTAAAAAGGATCCGTTACGAGATGTGCAGGCACGCGCTCAAATATTTCTATTTTTGGAGCTTATTTTAATAATGTTTTGCTTCAATTCGGCTTTTTCGGCAATAAATAACTGTCTTAAATTCGCAAAACATCAGTATTGGAGATAAATAGAAGATATAAGCTTATTAGAAGTCCTAAAACTTATCACGAAAATACAATTTAATCCTAAAACTTACAAAATGTGCAATCGAGCCCTAAAACTTGTCGGATTGGCGCAATTGAGTCATTCTGTTAACTCTATCCAACTTGATTAACGGAAAATACCGACGTGGCTATTTGGACCAAAATGACGTCGTTTTAATCATGTCATCGCCACGTAGGTGATACAAAATATTAAAAAAAAGCCATTTCAACATTTTTCGTTGGCCAAGTTGGACGGAGTTAACAAAAGGACTCCATTGCACCAATTTGACAAGTTTAAAACTGGATTGCACTTTTTGTAAGTTTTAAGATTGCACCTTCCCCGACAAGTTTTAGAATTTCTATCGAACATATCCCTAAATAAAATTACAGTTCTTATGGTATTGACCCGTTTAAATAATTAAACACAATTCTGATAAACTGGTTCTTCCTTTTGTCTACACTATTACTTCCCCTTTAAGATTTTTTTTTTTGTCTCCTCAAATTAAAACCTTCATCGTTCAATCATGTACCTTCAATCTCCCACCCGACGCCATTGGATTCGGGTCGCTTGACCTCTCATCGTCCCAATCACAACTGGTGAAACTCCAGCGACCTCCTCTTGACCATCGACATCTTGCCTAGGCTGCCAGGCCGACCTTCAACCACGAGTATGACAAGGTCGACTAGCTTGGTTTGAGCTAAATGTGACATAAATGTATCAGTTTGGAGGTGTTTGGGACAAAAAAAAATTAGTTTTAGTTAAATGTGACACGGATATGCTAGTTTGGTTTTATTTATTTATTTATTTATGGTACTGGCCCTTTTTTTAGTGGCATTAATCCTTGATTGTGCATGCATCCACCGCTTGAACGACACAAAGGATCTTAAAAGACGAACGTGAACGTATTGCCAAGGGAAGGAAAATTGGGCTTAATGACACCACTTTGGGGCTTTTTGTGAGAGGACAAAATGTTTTGGCCCACGACACGAGGTCGCTCAGGCCCGTCGAAAAAAATCGGGGGCAAATGTCAGGAGGACTTGAACGATGCTATTCTATTAGAAAGTCCAACCCAATTAAGACGGCGCCTAATCTGATGTGCGACATCACGACAGCGCCTTATAAACATCTCTTTCTTCAACAGGCAACTGCCCGGATTTCGGAACTCAAGAGTTTGATCATTCAAGTCAATTATGTTTATAGGAAAAAAACCAACAGATGAATTACAAAATTAGTTCAAATACTAAAGCTGCTGCTCAATAGTCAAAGTTTCATGCCGGCCACCATAATTGAAATTCCATAGCTGCCGTTCCTGCTTTGACTTATCATAACGCCCACGTTATCCCATGTCTTTTCACGTCCTAGTAATTATTCCAGCAAACGCCCACATAAGGAAACCGCAAAAACTGGCGCTAAGAGAGAATAATTTAACAAAGGAGTAATTATGGCAGAACATTCATTATTTAAAGACAAAATAGTCCTCATTTCCTCGTTTTTATTGCATGAACAGCCGATCAGATAAAGAAAACAAGATCACAAGGAGAGCCACAGCAGAGTGCAGATCAAGACGCAAGGAACATCACCTTGCAAATCAACGGATTAAACAAACACACACAGACACCCCGGTCCATAAATCAACAGAACACATCGGCTGAAGCAGAAGGTCCCGCCACCTGAAGAGTGACTCGGTCCCACCCCGCGGCAATGCCGCAGTGCCCGCTCTTCATCTCGACTGCTTGTAATGGACTTGATACGCCTACAGAATTTTCCGCTATGGTTGGTTTCTCAGCGGCCACTGCCTTCAGCCGGTAACGCTCTGCCCTAGAGCCAATCATCTGTCCCAGCATGGAAGCCGCAAGGGTAAAGGCCATGGCTGATTTTGGCATCAGTATGGATTTCCTGAGCATCGCTATAAACGGAACAGCAGCGTGGACGGCTGCAAACCATGAAGGAGAGAACTTCTTTGTGTGTTCTCTCCATATCCCAAGCGGAACATTAGCTGCCATGCCTAGGAGCCCAATCGCAAGGACTTTTGCAGGCAAAGGTTGAGGTCGGAGGTTCTTTGCAAGAGCAGTTCTTGCTATAGCTGCTCGGGCAGCGACAATTGCAGGAGGGCACCTATATTTCATGCCTGGGGGAGGCTGTATAACTTTTGCCACAAGGGGGATGATGTTGCTAACAGCTCGGTATGACTTTGCAATTGGACAATTCCCTGTTTGCAGCCACTCATTGCTCATAGCCTCGTGCTGTGAATTTCCCTACAAACAAATTCATTAATCTTGAGTCAACACGCATTCACCTCACATGCAGAAACAATACAGAGCTTCTCACATGCAGAGACCCAAATTCATTGCGCATTCCTCAATCCCATCGATCTTGCATTTGCAGAGAAACTAGCAATATAGAGCTTCCCACTAAAAGAGACCAAAGAGCTTAAAATTGACATTGATGTACCTGTGAGGAAGAGTCTTTCTTGGATGAATTGGACTTCTTTTTCTGATTCTTCCATTTCTCAGAGAAGGCATCAAAGCCAAATAACCCTCCAGGTCCAAAGGAAGAGAGACTGATTGTTGCTGCCTTTGCAGCCAGTGGGTTAAACTGCGATGGTGCAGGCGCTGTCTCTACTTTCTCCAAGGGTGAGAATGACCTTCCAGAGAGCGGGACTACTCCATCACGACCATGAAAAAGCCTGAATGCCATGTCAAAATTGGGGCCATCTTCAAAAATGGGACCTTTGGCTCCACGTACCTGCCCAGAAAACCAATTAACGATTTGCACTTTGGAGAATAAAGAAAAAGGGGCTTGAGACATTAATACAAATCACTAGCAGAAAGCTTACGGGCATTGCAAAAGGCATCGATGAGGTAAAAGAGAAGTTAGTGGGTTCATTAATGTTCCTCAAAAAGGGACATTTCACGAAGTCCATCTGAGAAGGTAAACAATCCTCGTTCTTGAAGAAAAGGTCCATCTTTACGGAACCAAAATAACCTGCACATACAAAGAATAGTGTGAACACCAACATCCTCATGTTGACATGCAATTGATGTTAATAACTGAAAAGTGACTTCAGATGTCAATATCACGAAATAAGTAACAAGAGGGTGGTCAAATCAATGTACAAGCAAAGAGCACAGGAGACATTTTAGGACCCTGAAAACACTTGTGCAGAGGTTGAAAAGTAAGTGCTCAAAGATTGGCACCTCAAATAAGCCGAAATACAAAGATGGTTATTTGTTGAAGTCCCCAGAGTTTAACAACCAAATAAAGTCACTCTAATAGATGGACAGATTGAAACACACAACAGACAAAACCCAAGGAAAATCAGAGTTTAATCCAATTACAAGAAAAGCACGCATTCAGCAAACACTATTCAGAAATGTGATTGCCAATCGACAGGTATATCTGTCACACTGATGTATGGCAATTAGCATGGCTAAAGAGAAAGGTACAAACTTCAATATGTAGCGTAAGCCAAGGGAGACAGCATCGTGTGGGCCAAGATGATATGTTATACTTAAATTCTCATCTTTCCTAAGTAGTTGACAAGGCAGAAAGATGACCAATTTCCATATGGAAACTCACCAATTGAAAATGGGCAACCCTCAAACCGTACCACAGCTTCCTAAACGCCCAATTAAAACTTGTATTGGAGATTTCTGAGCTACAATCTACATTAAGTGACGGCTGTCAATGTCAACCGACAGCTCTCTTGCAACCATATTCGCACCATATGCAAGAATCTAGAGATTCCATCAAGCCAAAGAATATTTAATCCTCTCGACATGGAACCCAGGTTTAGACAGCTTAACAAGGAGATGATACACAAAAAATGCTGCTACCCAATCATGATATATCCATCCTGTAGTGAAGGCCAGGACCTTGGATCCTCAGATCATTCGAGTCAAAATCCTAAAATACCAAAACCCCAAATCATCCGACTTCAACGCCAAACCAAATAATTGATCAATAGACGAGGAATTTGAGATACCACCGGAAAAAAAAACCTTCAACTAGAAATACACACATGTCCTATTGCACAGCTTAAGTCGAGCAATTACAGCTAAATCATCGCTCCACCGACGAGGAGCACACACGAGCGACAAAGATCAACACAGATATACACTCAACCCAACGACGGAGGCCCAAATTCAGCTGCGTCTCGGACGAACAACCGACCCAACGATCAACAAAAGAGCACTACACAGGACGTCACCGAACAAAAGAAGAAAAGAAGACAAGAAACAGATTATTTCCTCGGGTCAACCAACCAGTCCACAAGGATGAGCAAACAACATCAGCCCCAAAGACATTCACGAGCAGGAAACGAATCGGAGAACGAAAGCTATCGAATTCAAGAAAATCACCTCGATCCGGATTGAAGCAGACAGCCACGGACAATGAAGCGAGGGAGGGAGAGAGAGAGATGAGCAATGGAGGAGAGTAGGTGAGATTCGTGAGAATCGAAGACGAAGAGGGGCAAGGAGAAATGCCTTCTTCGGCTTTTGGTGTCTTGTGGTGGAGAGAGAAGACGGAGAAAAACGACGACGTAGCGAGTGACGGCCACACGCCTCTTTTGACGTTGCCCACGACGTCTTCGAACGGGTGGGATGGGACCAGGTTTCGTTGGGCCGGTCAACAGTCAGCTTTGTTGAACCGGTAGTGCCGTCGCGTGATCACCGCTTCCTTTTTTTTTTTCTTTTTCCTTTTTTTGTGTGGAAAATTGTGGGAAGCACCCGCTCGTTGACTTCCATTTGGCACCCTTGGATTAGATATCCTACCACGCGCATCACGATGAAGAATGCACGAGTGTAAGTGACATAGACAGTTAATTCAATATTTTTTTTGCCCAATATGCAATGCGATTTCTAAATTATAAATTTATTTAATATAGTCTCGAATTATTATTTCAATATGCAATATCATCCTTGAATTTTTAATTTATTCGATATGATCTTTAAACTATTGATATATGTTTAATTTAGTCCATAAACTTGAATTTTCTTGCATTGAACATACCCATATAGTCCATAATTTAATTTGAACATATATCAAAAGTTCGAGGATCATATTAAACATATATTATGCTAAAGTTCATAAATTACATTGAATAAATTTAAAATTCATGGATTACATTATATACGAAATCAAATTCTAGATTTATTTGTGTCATTATGTCAATACAAGATCAGGTTTTGGTGATCCAACGGTTCAAAAGTGCAAGGACATGATGCCTTCATGGCATAGGAAATGACCATTGCATCCCAATTCACTTGATCTCTAGGTTTGCATCGCTGGAGTCTACGCTCGCCACGTGTATCTGGCAAATGAATTTGAGGAGGTTTTCTTCTCCAAGATAGTGGTGGGTAGTTTTCAGCTGTAGCAATCGATTGGGGCTTTTAGAAAATGGAGAACAAGGAGGAGATATCTTCAACAAAAAAAAAAATGGTACTGACAAAGCAAGGGTAACTTCGCATAGCAAAAAAAAGTTAAGACAAATAGGGATTTCGACTCAAATACAGAAGGGCCAGTGCCACCAACAATTATCAACCATATGCACTGTAATAACAGTGCCCTAAACTTTTTTTTTTGTCGTAAAAGACTCTAAACTATGCCTTTGTGGCATCAATGCCCCAAATTTCTTTCTTCGTCCCATCAAAATTCCTAAATTATGCGGCTCAATTCTTCTAAACAGGATCAACTTTAACTCAAGTTTTAATTTTGACCCGTACTTTATTTTGTCTAATAAAAAAGCATCAACTTTATCTCGGATCTCAATTTTTATTTAAACTTTTTTTTTGTCTAATAGAACTACACCAGCTTTAGCTCATGTCTCAACTCCGGCCCAAGCTTTTTTTTTTTTTTTTTTTGTCTTGTGAAAATGCACCAACTTTTAGTTGGTATCCAAATATGACCCCCACCGAGTTTCCGTCAAGAATTTTCTGAGTATGTCAAATCTTTATTAGGGCATCATTGGATTGAAAAAAAGAAAGAAGTTTGGGCTAGAAAATTATGCTCACTGTGACATTAATACCCTAAACTTAATGAAAAAGAAAAATGATTTTCCGGAAATGATTTTCCAAGAAAATGATTTGTTTTTCTTTTGTTTAGAGATATATGACCGAAAACGTTTTTCGATATTTGGATTTCATTTGAAAAATGATTTCAATCTCATAACTTTATTTGAGGCCAATGAAATAATTCAAAATTTTAAATAATTTGTTTATATTCTATCTATTTTTATATTTACTTTTCATTTGTTAATTTTTTTTCTTCTTCTTCTTGCTTCACTAGTCGCGGGGCCTTGGCAACGGTCGACGATCGGCCACATGAGATCGTGTGAGGGAGCTCGAGCCTTGCCGTATGTGGCGAGGCTTGACCTTATGTGGCCGGTCGCTCGCCGTCGCCGAGACCCCGCGACCGGCAAAGGAAGAAGGAATCTAAAAGAGTATAAAATAAGACATCTAACATATAAATATAAAATAAAATATTAAAAATTTCTAGATGAGCAATTTCGAAAAGTATTTTCACCTCTTTAGATTTATGAATTCAAATTTCTAATTTTATGCTTGAATTTTTTGTTGATTGGAAGTGTCTTTCATTGACTAAGTCATTTTTGGCGAACCAAATGGGCGAAAGTCCTGGAAAACCAAATATCGTAAAACTCAAGATTTGGAAATATTTTTTCAAAAATAATTGCTTGTATAGCTTTAAAAAATGACTGAATGAAAAATATTTTCATTACCCACAAAAATAGCTAGGTATAAATCATTATCCATAACAAACACATTTTTCATGGACTAGTTTTTATAAATGGCACACGTAATCATTTTTCAGAAAATTTTTTTTAAAATTTTAAGTTTTCTATCAAATAAACAAACCCTTAATTACTTAAACTAGAACACAAGGATGAGAGCTAGGCTGTTCTAACATATGTTCATTAGTTTACTGTAATATAACTGTAACCCTTAACTACGCTAAGTGCGTGACAGCTAAGAGATCGATCCAGTCGTCTCTAGTTAGATAATAGATATGTGATCTCAAGTACAAGATATGTGCTCCATGAAATGGGGTATTTGTTAGAGCTGCTTAGAGATAATAGATTTTCATTACAATAAGACATAATCTACTCGTCATTCTTTCATATTGGAAGCATTTTCTATATATAAAATAAGAAAAATTTTGTCATTGGAAGTGCGGACTCCATATTTGAAAGTTCGTTCTATGATGGTCTAGGTGATGGTAATTACTTTTCTCTTAATTAACTTTGTTTCATTATTTTGAATTACACGATAAGATTCCAATTGTATTGACTTTGTCAAGTTCTAAGCATAATTCACATACAAAAACAAAGGAAAAGTTCCAAATAAAAATCCCAAGTGCTATTATTTTCACAAATAAGGGCTGAAGTGATATAGCAGATTTCAAATAAGGGCCTAAAGTGGTCATGTCGTCTCAAATAAGGGCCTAGCCTAAATGGTTTTTCGCCATTTCCCCCTTTTGATTTTTTGACTTTTTTCTTTGTTTTTTCCTTTTTCTATTTTTAAATTTAAAACTAAATTAAAATTTGAAAAAAAAAAAGGAACAAACACAAGCAGGAGGACCCGTTTTTTTTTTTATTTTTAATTCTTAAAAAGACAAAGAAAAAAGTGAAATGACAAAAATGCCATTAAGTTCGGGCCATTTTTTGAGATTTCATTGCCCCTTCAAGCCCTTATCTCGAGAGAACAAGAGCACTTGAGGCTCTTATTTGTAATAATGTTCACTTTAGACCCTTATTTGAGTTGGCCCTTATTTGGAATTTTTTCAAAAACAAAAGCAAAACAAAATAATTTTTTTTTAATCTATCTCCTCACTTTTATGGTGCAACAAAATATACAATTTTTTGTTCTAGTTAGTCATTCCGTCGTTTAGTTGCCATTAAACATTGAAGTGCCTCCTACATTGCAATTAAAATGCAAAAGAAGGTTTACCATGTTTTGGGGGAGAAAAGGAAAAATCAAACAAGAGGTGGGGAAGGGGAAGGGCATCCAAGCGAAGGCGACGGCGCGTAGTTCAACCACCGGTCAACATTATTGACTGTCACGGGAGATTAGGCGGTGGCCGCTGCCGCTTTGGAATGCCATACATAGGCGGTCGCCGCCACCATCGCCGCCTAGGAACACCACATGTGGACTAACACGCAAAGAGAGAAGACGAGATCGGGGTCCTCGCTGGCCTCGCCGCGGAGACCAACAGTGTCATTACAACTTATGAGGATCACACACAAAGCTGTGTTGTAAGACCAAACTTTGGCTCCGTTTGTTTCTCGAAAAAATAATTATTTGAAAAATATTTTCCTAAAACTCGATCACTTATATTGCTTTACAAAAATGAATGGACGAAAAATATTCTTATCGTCTATGAAATGTTTAGACATAAGTTATTGCCGGTGATAAAAATATTTTTCATTGGCCGATTATTTCAAACAATACAAGCTATTATTATTTTTTTGCGGAATAAATGAACTCTTAGTTCGAGTATTTCGCTTGGCGCTTTCAACATGTATGACATCGCCGTAGCTAAATCGAAAGGATTATCACTATAAAAATTTAGTACCCTTCAGCCATTATAAAAAAATCTGTCATTAGTAAAAAAAATATCCGAAAATGTAATTACATTATGAACTGCATAACTCTTCTTTCTCTTTGTATTTTCTCGCTTTCGATATTTCAAGTATTGGATGTCATTTGATAATCTCTTTCACTAATGATCAAGCACACCATAAAAGATATGTATGTATGTATGTATGTATGTATGTATGTATGTATGTATGTATTCTAGTCCATGTGCGAATATTCGTGATTTTTTGCGCTTAAAAATAAATTACTAGGAAAGAAGAAAAGATATCAACGTCAAGTATGTTATTTGGCATGTAAGATACACCCTTCGCAGAGAAGGAATAACAAGTCCTCTCCCGATCACCATCTCCACAACGACTGTTACATCATAACCAAATGGTTATGTCAGTGTCCTTCGACTATCGAGCGGCAACGCTTCCATGCGGCCGTGCTTTTCTGCAAGATCTCCACTTCGCGAGATGCGAATTTGCCGGTGCTGAGCGCAGTCAAAACGAGCTCGGAATGACAAGGGTGACCAAGCTTCAGCAGGACACCGCAACAAGAGTCGGTGACCTGGGGGCCCTTGTGAAAGATGTTCTGAAAGATCTCGATCCCGCATTCTTCGGTCATGTTCTTGATACATACCTCGAGGGAGCTGTCGTAGCCCGGCGCCGGTTGAGGGATATGTTCGGCAAATCCCGGCTCCAACAGGGCAAAGCACACAAGAAGAAGTGCAGAAAAGGCAATGGTGGATTTGGCCATGCTGTTTTTTTTTTTTCCCGAATGCTGTATCTCCCTTTTCTTTATTTGGATTCTATTTGAAGGATGCGTTTGATAGGAGAAGTACGGGTGCTTTTATAATGGTGTCAAGGAGTGGTTATTGATGCTTCATAGCAACTCTTCTATTAATTACTTGGCAAGCGGATAGTAAGTTACCGATTCTGGCCTTTAATAATTCTCGCGAGTTCATCATTGTTCATGATCATTAGTCCGATTGAAATCTTCAGTTTACCCCTCATTAATTAAACCACAATGGCGTTCTTACTTTCGTCACATAGACATGTCAAGGAAATACAAACGTACTTGTGAAACAAATCATGTCGAACGACTCATCATTTCTCGTGGTATCGACATTCATGGTGTCAGTACAAAATTTTGCTAGCATCTCAAGCATGTGACTCGCAATCTCATGTTGAGCTCGATCGAGCACAGCAACTTAGAGGGAGCGAATAGATTGTTTTAAGTAAATTTGATTTTTTTTTGCAGGATGCTTGCAAGTACGTTTCAGCAGATGCAGAAAAAGTAAGCAAATATCGGTACTTCTACATATAGATAATGAATGCTATAAAAGAAATAAAAGAATGCGCAAGTAGATATACAGTAGTTCGGCTTATGGTAATATTTACATCCGCTCTCTTGAACTAACAATTGAGAATCACACTGAAATCCACTAGTAATCTTCAAGAGATTAAAAGATAGCAGCAGGTGCTGCTTCTACTTGAAACGAGTAAATAACTCTACAAAGCACAAGCATTTGTATCGCCAAAATGTCGCGACCCTCCCGACGCAGTCCGAGGAAGAAACAGTAGGTAATGCCGAGTTCCTCGTCGATATCGGAAGTTCCTTCTACCAACGGTCCTTGTAGTTCTTTCACACTTATTGCCAAAACTTAACATTCACGATCCATCCTTTGATCCTCCCAAGTGGCATTTCACCATTTTTTTTTTGTTCATCCAATTCTTCGAAACGAACTTCCCCATTCTGCTACTTTTTCAGAGGAAATTGTCCAAAAAATCTTAAACCTACTACACTTTTGTCAGTCACCCTAAACATTTTAATTTTGTTAATTGAGTCATGAACCTTCCTACGTTTTGCTAATTAAGGCTATCGGCCAATTTTGATGGGAAATTACTAACATGGATGCTAGCTATTTTTCGTGGCATGGCCGACGCTAACGTGGATAATATTAATAATATTTTAAAAAAATTTAGAATTTTTATTTTACCTTTTCCATCTTTTCCTTTTTATGTTTACTCTTTTTCCCTTCTTTTTTTCCCTTTCCCTTCCGTCGGCCATCGCAGAACCTCGTCAATGGCTGGCAAAGGTCGTCGGCCTCACCGGATCGGGAAAGGCACCCTCACCGGCCCTGGCTAGGGCTGCCCTCGCTTGGACAAGCATGGACGTCCCTCGCTTGGGTTGGCAAAGGCAACCCTCGCCCAATTTGGTGAAGGGCTGCCTTTGTTGACCCTTGGCAAGGGTGTCCCTCTTGGGCAAGCAAGGGCAGCCCATGCCTAAGGCCGATGGAGGGAAGCGAAAAGGAAAAAAATGTAAAATAGAAAAAATTAATAAAAATTTCAAAAGATATAGTATTATTAAAAATTATTCATGTCAACGTTCGCCATGCCATGCAGGATGTCAAGCATTCATGTTGGTGATTTTTGGCCAAAATTGGCTAGGTGGACTCAAATGGCAAAACGTGAATACGTTTGTGATTAAATTGGCAAAATTTATGGGGTTATTATTGAATGCAATATGTTTAGGACATTTTGGACAATTTTCCCTATTTGTTCACCCTCTACTCAGTTCCCTTCCCACTTTCAAACACCTTATGCGCATATTATTTCGTTTACCCTTTATAGAGGCAGAGCAATCCTAGCTTTTGACGAACCTATTGGGACACGATCCACATATCACTTGTGCATTTATAAGTGGTGCTCCACCAATAACGCATATATAGGCAACCTTTGATTGCATTGCCATGTTCAAAACACTATATAGAGTTTTCCCAACAACAATATCACTCGAATTTAATATTTTTTTTAAAGTGATCACCTATATCAATTGAAATCAATGTGGACGCTAACGTAGTAGCCATTATTGTCAATTTGATCCCTAGTGGCCGAGATATGTACTCAATAAAATGTTATGATCGAAAGTTCATCCAAATCGCATAATTAATTTATCAAAAAAAAAATTTTTGCTAGTAAGAGAGCCACCCCACATTATGTTTTTTGAGCCGCAAGAAAAATGCCGTGACGATTTATTTAATGGAGAAAACACATGAGTATAAATTTGAAAAGTCGAGAGACTTGATTGAACAAAACAAATGTTTAGGTACCCGTTGTAAAACATGCAAAAGTTGAGGTCTTAAAAATAAATGTTTAAGTGCCACTTTAAAATGTTCACCAATTTTCCATGGTAAGGAAATTTTTAAGGAGGGTAAGGCGAATTAAGTAAAACTAACATAGATTGGAGAGAATTATACATGTGGATTTCGTGCACGCAAAATTCACTCATATTATAGAAAGGGCACGTGGTCATTCTCTACGGCTCCGTTTGTTTTGAAAAAAATTTTGAAAATATTTTTCTTAAAATGAATCACTTGACATAATTCCGAATAAATTATCTCAATCATAAAATTTATATTAAATTTTTTTAATGAAAAAAATATTTTTTTTTTTTTAAAAATATTTTAAAATTTTTTTTTTTTTTAAAAAAAATTTCCCTTCAAATAAATAAATAAAAAAATTCTTCACTCAGTCACTTTAAATTGACATTTTCATCTATCTTAAGCTCCGTAATAGCAAAAATCCGTAAAAGAATAAGGACAGCGACGAGTCTTGGTAAAATGTATGGACAACTTAGTTGTTTTTGTTCGAGCCATAGCAAACAACCATTCATTCACTCTCCATTTCACGCGTCCCCGGACCACATTTTTAGGAACAAAATGACATTATCTATATCCAGCGAGTTGTTTTTGTTCTAATTTAGATGGTTGTTCTTTAACACAAATATGACATCGAACGTTTCAATACAGCGAGAGATGAAATTAGATCAATTGGAAGTTTAAGGAAGTTACTGCACATTGACCGATATTTGAGGAACCTAATTAAACAGTCATCGATTTAGGAATGACATTGAGCATTAGGTAGAAGATCAGAGACAATTAATGTCATCACCGCTTTAACCGTTTAACAAATCGGGGTTGAAAGATTGAACTTAGCTGGACTATTTTGCCTTTGCACTTTTAACATGTATGAAATCACCCCAGATAAATCTCAATCCTTATCAATGATAAAAATTAAGTACCCTTCTGTCATTATAAATGATCTGTCATTAAATTCATTTGAATGACAAGTTAAGATAAAAAGATAGAAAAAAAAATAATTAAATTCATGAACTCAGCAACTCTTCTTTCCCTCTTTATTTTCTCACTTTTCACATCTTAACTTTATAACGTTATTTGATAAACCCTTTCACAATTGATTAAGCATACGATATGTATTATGCATCGTATATACTTGTACAGGCAGGTGCGAATATGGTGATCTTGCGCTTTAATGGATTCTAGTCCACATAAGCAAAAGATACATTACTTAAAAAAGCTCAATATCAAGTGTATATAATTTAGGATGCGAAATACACTGTCAAGGGAGAAGGAATCATAAGTTCCTCTCCCTATCACCTTCTCCACAAATGAACAACGGGTAAGACAGTCATGACATTTAATGCATCATAGCCAAATGATTATATCAGCGTCCTCCGACGATCGAACGGCAACGCTTCCATGCGGCCGTGCTCTTCTGCAAGATCTCCAATTCGCGCGACGCGAACTTACCGGTGCTGAGCAGAGTCAAAATGAGCTCGGAGTGACAAGGATGGCCGAACTTCAGCAGGACACTGCAGCAAGAGTCGGTGATCTCGGGGCCCTTGTGAAAGATGTTCCGAAAGATCCCGATCCCGCATTCTTCGGTCATGTTCTTGACACATAGCTCAAGGGATCTGTCGTAGCCCGGCGCCGGTTGAGGAACATGTTCGGCAAATCCCAGCTCGAACAGGGCAAAGCACGCAAGAAGAAGCGCGGACAAGGTAATGGTGGATTTGGCCATTTTTTTGTTCTTTTTCTTTCTTTTGTTCGAATGATGTGTATCACTTTTCTTTCTTTGGTTTCTATTTGAAGGATGTGTTTGATGGGAGACATGCGGGTGCTTTTATAATGAGGTCGGCAAGGAGTGGTTATAAGTACATCATAACAGCTCTTCAATTAATTACTAGGCTTCGACCAGAAAAAAATAATTAATTACTAGGCGGATAGCAGGTTACAACTTCCCCATTCTGCTACTTTTTCACCCTCTACTTGGGTCCATCCAACTTTCATATGCCCTTTTGCGCATAATAGTTTATTCACCCTTTGTATAGGCAGCGCAATCCTAGCTTCTCACGACCCTATTAGGACATGATCCACATATTGTGCATCTATAAAATGATGTTCCATCAATAATATACACATCAATAACCTTTGATTATTTTGCCATCTTCAAAACGCTATAGCGAATTTTCCCAACAGCAATATCTCTCGAAACTTTCAACCGATTGGTTTAGAACCTTAACGTATCATAATTTTCTCGTTTTACAATGGAGTACCTAATTTTTTGTTTTTGTTTCAATTAAGTACCTCAATTAGTCAATTGTGGATCAGTGTGAAGCCTCTGTTACAATCAAAAAAAATACCATTGTGGACGCCGACGACGGTACATGGCTATTAATTGTCCACATTAGCGTCAATAATGCCTCTTGAGAAGATGCCACTTCAATGAAGACATATTAAATGATTAAAATTCGTCCAAACCGGCACCATCTATCTCTCTCCCCTCATTGCCTAACACTTAAATGAACATGGCATAGTTTTTGCCTATGTAAAATCGACACGACAAGCGACATGCGACACGATATATTATTTATCAAAAAATAAAAAATTCAGACACGTTCAAACACGTTTTATATTAAATATATATTTTTAAAATTTTAATTTTTATGATTATTTCAATTAAATTGATTTACTTCAAAATTCATAAATTAACAAATAAAAAAAAAGAGCTTAAAATAAATTTATATTAGAATGGGATAAATTTTAGCCTTGATAACTCTGACCAAAAATGAGAAAAATCAAGATAAGATTGAAAAAAAATAAAGATTGAGTAAATAATTATTTTCCTTTTCGGCTGCTTCGTGCATTGCAGCTCACATGACGAGACGATGTCTTCTTCTGTTTGCACCCTTTTAACTATAACACATAACCCTGTCGTCTTCCTTACTCTGTCTCTCTCTCTATAATCTCCATCATCTCTCTTCTTCCGAGCACAGATTTCTTCTTAGCTAGATCTCAATCGACGTTTCCGATTGAAGATAAGCTAGCTAGTACGACCACCAAAACCAAATTTCAAGTAACGATCGAACCCATCCTCCAGCCCTTTTCGACTTTGATCCTCTCCCTCAAATTTGGCCGATTTTATCTCGGCAAAATCACTTCTTTTCATCCGGCAGCATCTGGCTCTGCTCCGCCGTCGCCGTCCTCGCAACGCCTACCTCGCCTCCTCCAACCTCATGTGCTGCCTCTCCCCCACCTCCCTCACCAACGTCCTCCACTACCGTGTGCTCCTCCAGTTCCTCTCCTCCTCCGATCTCCACCGGACCCCCCTCCAAACACGCGTGTCGCTGGTGTTAATCGCTTGTTGAAATTCGAACGCGCATTGACCGTGTGTCCAGTAGTGTCCGTACTTGTCCACCCCATGTCGGAAACCGACACGCGAAATTTTTCTTCCGAGGAGTGTTAGTGCTACATAGGTTTTTCCTGAGTAAGAGAGTCATGCCACCAAATGTGACTAACTTTTGCCAAATAAGTGAGCTAGATTGCCAAAAAAAAACAGTGAGCTAGTTGAGGTTAGAGGTGTGCAACCGGATCGGGTTTTCCCGGAATCTGGATCAAATCTCCCGAAAAAGAAGTCCGAAAATCGGTTCTCATTCAAACCGATCCGGGAATCAATTCTAAATTTTGGGAACTAGTTAAAATTGGGCTAGTTCTCGATTCCAAGTACTTAGGAACTAGGCTGATTTTTAGCTACTGTTAAAAAAAACACTCTAATCTCGCTTGCCTCACATTTTTTATTTTTGGTGGATTGTAATTTCCATTGCTCATATTAGGAATTGTTGTGTTTGATGAATAGTGAGTTTTATTATTCATCTTTTATTTTAAATTGTTTCATTGCTACTCATATTATTTTACCAAAAAAAAAAAAATAAAGAAAAATAAGTTCTTGGGTAGATCCTAGAACCGAATAAAAAAAAGGTAGGCTCCAAAACAAGTTCGAGGACAAACAGGGGTAGGTTTTAAGTTCCAAAATTTGCATTTGCTTATAACGGGGTCGATTTCGGGATCTAGATCCAAAACCTACCCACTCGACCCATGCTCACACCTAGATGAGGTGTGCAAGCAAAATCACATGGTACAGTGATTTATTTATGAAATTTTTTTAAAATAAGGGTCTAAAGTGACTTCATTTTTTTTTTTCAAATAATGGATCAAGTGAACCTTATTTCAAATAAAGGCTTAAAGTGCTTAAATTGTTTCAAAGAAGCGCCGACCGAAGGGCATTTTGTTTTTTTTTTTTGCATTTTTTCCTTTTTTCTGATTTTCCATTTACCTTTCTTTTTTTTTTTTTTTTTGTTCCTTCTTCTTTTCCCCTCCCCTCCCCTCCGGCAAGTCTTTTCTTGTCCCCCTTTGGCCATCGCCGAGCTCTGGCTCGGGTGGCCCTCGCCTTGAATAGCATCGGGTGACCCTTGCCCGGGGTAGCGTCGAGCGACGGTCGCCCTCGATCGATCTTGGACAGCCCGGGAACTAGAGATCCGTCCTGACCAATACAGGTAACGATCGGCATACCCTATTCACGCAGATCCAAGGTCGATCTCGTTCGATCTTGCGCGAGTTACAGTAATCTCGCGATTTGCTGATTATCTATTTTTTTTTTTTTTTTGGGGGGGAAGAGGTGCAGCAAGAGCTGCAGGCTTAGGTGGACAAACAACCTCAGACCAGGAATCAAGAGGGGCAACTTCCCACCCCATGAAGAAGGCATGGTCATTCATCACCAAGCCTTGTTGAGTAACAAGTAAATAACTTTTTTAGCCTTGAATCTCCTCGAAACGTTCTCGACCAATCCGATCTTTTCGACAATAATCGCATACACCCGACTTTTTCTTTTCCATTTTTAGATGGTGGATCCTGAAGAAACACAAGAAAAACACCAACCAACCCTCCGCCTACCTCTCCCCCAAGCAAGGGTCACCCTCATCTAACCAAGCACAGCCCAAGTGAGGGTGACCGTCACTTGACGCTAGCCCAAGTGACGGTCACCCGATGCCGATCAAGGCGAGGGTTGCCCTAGCCTGAGCCCAACGATGGCTGGAAAGGGGAGGGGAAAAGAAGAAGGGAAAAAAGGAAAAAAGAAAAGGTCAAGCGAATATCAAGAAAAAAGGAAAATGCAAAAAAAAAAATATATAAGGCCAAAACACCATTCGGTCGGGCCCTTCTTTGAAATGGTTTCAAGACTTTAGACTCTTATTTGAAATAAGGTCCACTTGATGACCTTACCGAGAAAACGAAGGCACTTCAAGCTCTTATTTTTAAAAAAAAATTATTAATTGGGGGCCACATATTGAGTCAAATTTGAAAAGTCGAGGTACTTGATTGAACAAAAAAAAAAGTTGTTTAGGTATTCGGTTGTAAGACCTACAAAATTTCGTGTACTTGCCTTATCATTGCCACTTTAAAATGTTCACCATCATTTTATCGAGGGAAAATTTCAAAAAAGGGCCCAAAATGCCTTCATTTTCTCAAATAAGAGCTTAGAGTTGATCTTATTTCAAATGAGGACTTGAAGTGCCCTCATTATCTCAAATAAAAGCCTAAAATGGATATTATTTCAAATAAGGGCCTGAAGTGACCTTACCAGTTTCAAAAAAATGGCCTAACTCAACAGTTAATAGGGGAATTTTAGTCATTTAATATAATTTTTATTATTTTATTAGTTTTTGTTTTTCTTTTTTGAGTTTTTGAAAATTTTAAAAAAAAACTAAAACTAAAAAATAAAAATTAAATAAATGGAGGAAAACACGAGCGGTAGGGGTTTGCTCTCCCGCATGTGGCCGCAGCCTTTAATCTTTGGTGGGGAGGTGGCTCGGTCGACGAGGTTGCTTGTCGCTTCGGCGAGTGCCGGCGACCCCCCGAGTAGAAGAGAGGGGCGACAGCCCTCGCCTCAAGCATGAAGAGGGCCCCCGACCCTCTCCCAATTTGGGCAAGGGTCGTCGGCCCTTGACCGGTTTAGGGCGATGGTGGCCGATCCCTGGGCGAGGGTCGGCGACCCTTGCCAAATCTAGGAGAGGGTTGAGGCCCTCTCCCCGCCGAGACGATAACTGTCGACCTTCGCCCGCTCGATGGGGGCGAAGTGCCGGTGATCCCACCGGGCGAGTCGCCCACCCGCCGACGTTGGGGTGCGGCCATAGGAGGGAGGGCAGCCCCCTCCCGCCCGTGTTTTTCTTCTTCTTCTTTTGTTAATTTTTTTTTAAAATTTTTAATTTAATTTAACTAAAAATTAGGTTAAAAGTGTATTTTGAAAAAAAAAATACCCTTGATTAGCAGAAATTTTTAGCCAACCAACAAGGTGAGGTTCTTATTTGAAATAGTCATGACCACTTCAAGCCCTTATTTGAGACTATGAGGACACTTTAGGTCCTTATTTGAAATAAGGATTACTTCAGGCTCTTATTTGAGAAAATGAGAGCACGTGAGGCCTTTATTTGAAATTTTTCCCTTTATCGATGTTCAATGCTAACAATATTCATTAAGGACACCAATTTAGCAAAACTACCATAGAATCAAAGAGAATTATACATGTGGATTTCATATGCTCAAAAAATCACTCATATTACAGATAGAGCACGTGGTCCTTCTTTACTACTACAATTATTTTGCAAAAAATGAATCATTTAGAAAAAAAAAATCCTAAAGACAATCAATTGTATCAATAATAATGATTAAAAGAAAATATTTTCATGGATGATGAAAATATTCTTCGTTTATTGACTTTTGCAAGCAATACAAACCATCATTTTCGGATAATATTTTATCATTAATTTTCCGTGAAAGTCTACGTATACATTTCCCTTCAAATAAAAAATTTTACTTCACTCAATCACTTTAAATGGACATTTTCATCTATCTTGCACTCTTCAATAGCAAAAATTCATAAAAGAATAAGAACAGTAACATATATGCTGGTAAAAAAACTATATGGAGAACTTTGTAAGGCATTATTTTAAGTATGATCTTTTTGCCTAGTATTAAGCGAGAACATATTTCATTGGGGAGGCAAATAGAGACTTAGAAAGATTTCAAATCGGGACCTCCTCGCTCCGATATCATATTAACCAAAAAGCTTAAGCCGATAGGTGAAGAAAGACGTATGAATATAAAGAGCATATATTCTCAAGTAATGTGGGATAACAACTTCAACAAAAATGACATTATTAATATCCAGCGAGTTGTTTTTGTTCCGATTTAGAAGGTTGTTCTTCAACGCGTTTCAATACATAGGGAGAGACAAAATTAGATCAATTGAAAGTTCAAAAAGATATTGCACATTGAACGAAATTTGAGGAGCCTAATTAAAAATAATGGAGCTTTTAAGGATAACATTGGGTGTTGGATAGAAGATAGAGACCAATAGTGTCAATGTCGCTTTAACGGTTTGACAAATCATGTTGAAAGGTTGAACTTAGCTCGACAATTTTGGCCTTTGCACTTAAATTACCCCAGATAAATCTCAAGCCTTAAAAATAATAAAATTTAGCGCACTTTTGCCATTATAAAGGATCAGTCATTAATTCATTTGAATGACAAGTTTAGATTTTTAAAAAATTAAATTCATCAACTCAGCAACTCTCCTTTTCGCTTTTTATTTTGCTAATCCTATGTTAACTTTTTCACGTTATCTGATGAACTCTTTCGTAATTGATATAACATACGATCTGTATTACATATAGTGTACTTATTACGCAGACGTGTTCGAATATGGTAATCATGCGCTTTAATAAGTTCCTCTCCCTATCACCGTCTCCACAAATGAATAATGTGTACGACAGTCACAACATTTAATGCCTCAAAACGAAATGATTATATCAGTGTCCTTCGACTATCGAACGGCAACGCTTCCATGCGGCCGTGCTTTTCTGCAAGATCTCCACTTCGCGAGAGGCGAATTTGCCGGTGCTGAGCGCAGTCAGAACAAGCTCGGAATGACAAGGATGACCAAACTTCAGCAGGACACCGCAACAAGAGTCGGTGACCTGGGGGCCCTTGTGAAAGATGTGCTGAAAGATCTCGATCCCGCATTCTTCGGTCATGTTCTTGATACATACCTCGAGGGAGCTGTCGTAGCCCGGCGCCGGTTGAGGGATATGTTCGGCAAATCCAAGCTCGAACAGGGCAAAGCACGCAAGAAGAAGCGCAGAAAAGGCAATGGTGGATTTGGCCATGTTTTTTTTTTTTTTTCCCCGAATGCTGTATCTCCCTTTTCTTTATTTGGATTCTATTTGAAGGATGCGTTTGATAGGAGATATAAGGGTGCTTTTATAATGGTGTTAAGGAGTGATTATTGATGCTTCATAACAACTCTTCATTAATTTAGGCGTTTAATGATTCTTATGCGCTTATCATTGTTCATGGTCATTAGTTTGATCGAGACCTTCAATTTTAACGTTTTTATTGCATACACATGTCAAGAAAAAACATCAAGTACTAAACAAATTCATGTCTTGAAAAGTTAATTAAGATTGTTATCTCCGTACACGTAAATAGCGTGTACCAAAATATGAGTTATCACTTAGGGTGCATCGTTTAAGAAAGAACTCCATGAAAAACACAAATTGGTACACATGTAACAAATTTATCCCAAACTAACTATTTGACTCCAAAATCCAAGTTAACACACATGTGATAAATTTATCCTCAATTAATTTTCGTTAAATTTTATAATCAAATTATTAAGTTAGATGACAAGTGGTAGTTGACGAGTGTACCAATTTGAATTTTTTACCCTCCATTTGTTGCGGGTATATCAATTTTGAAGTTTTTCACGATAATAACCAAATTTAACAAAAATTAACGGAAGATAAATTTGTCATACGTATACCAATTCAAGATTTTTTGCTGTCAAAAATTAATTTAGGGTAACTATGTCATAGGTGTAATAGTTCGAGATTTTTTGTGACCAAAAAATTAATTTTTGTGAGTACTTCTAATCCGGTCTTCGGCTTCAAGACAAAAGGTGATGCCACGCATTCCATGGTTCGGGCGTGAGCCTTAAGAAGTCGATCCTTACCCAAGAAACGGGTCTAGTGTGGTCCCACAATCTCACGACTATGAATGAATCGAACCATCTTGAATAAACCATTAGTCTTCGAGAATCATGATCCGTCAACTGTACGGTCATCGAGAAATAGCACCATCTTCGGACCCGGGGATACCATCTTACACTATCTTAGAAAATGAGGTATTTAATCGAATCACCCAATGCTTATAAATGACGAATGAATGAGATGGACGGTTTAAAATTTTGGTACAAGCTAAAATGAATCGCGATAAGTTTAAAGGATAAAAAATCTTACCAACCACACTTGCTGATTATTTTTGGTATTAGGTATACCAACTTTTCATTCTTATGCGCATGAGACAAGTGAGATTTGACTATAGAAATCAAAAATGGGACAAGGTGTGGACCTAAAAAGGGTCCCACTATTTGATTCGATAAATTCGCCCACAAGGACAATCAAACAACAAATGGATAAGATCATCGATTCGGATAGTGAGCGGGATCGGATATAGTCAACCCTAGCACAATGAACGCTAGAGCTTTGCATACTAATACCCTATCTAAGGCGACCTAAAAGGATGTTCCGACCGTTTGGGCGCTTGTGTGTGCATAGTGTCGTGATTCTCAAATATGCAATAGCATGCACGCATTTGATATCAAACAACGCTTCAAGTGTGCATAAATAAACAACCAATCCCAAACTCCCAATCTGCATAAAATGAGGTCAACAAAGACTCCACCCCTTATTATTCCAACCTGCGCCAACATATTACACATTGTAAATGGGCTTACGTCATCTTCAAGAGCGCCTGCACTAGACACATTAGAAAAAACACCCAACATTTCAAAACGGCTTAAGTCCACTTGAGGTTTGAAACCAAGTTCCCAGTGAGAGTCGCGACCCAATCTAAAAAAAAATCTGATTAATGGATTGCTAGCCTCTAACGGACTCGACTCCCGATCATAAAAAATCGAGTTAATGGATTGTCTCTACGTCTGGAAGCCTCCATAACGGGCTTTGCACGATTAAAGGTTCGAGGGACTTGGTTATGTTGGTATTTCCACCAACGCCCTTTCGATACCGGGATTGGGTGTTTTCCTAAATGTGCTTGTACAAATGTGTGTCTATTCTATCAATCGCAATCAAAACATATAATGTGCGCAATCAAGGAGTTAATGTATGGGGATAAATCGCATCAAATGACCCTAGTAAAGCCCTAGGAGCTTAGGGAATGGAATGATTAAAGTTTGAAATAATTTCGGGTATGATTTGCCTAAAAAGGGCAAAATCATCATTTTTAGGGATTTTTAAAGTCTGAAACCAAGGAAACAAACCTAATCTAGCCATTTCCCAATTTTTATGAATTTCTAGAATTTTTCAGAATGTTTTTTGTTATTTCGAATTTTTTTTATTTTTTATTACTATGATCTTTTTATTATTGTTCTCGTACAAAGAGGCCCCAGGCCGGGTCAGTGGACCCGACCCGAGCTGGACCGGACTCAGACCTCTAAGGTCTGGGCCGGCATGGACTGGGCTCAAGGAGTGACCCCAATCCCGACCAAAAACCCTAAAGAAACCAGCACATGCCTAACCTCGTTTGGCATGCAGACCCTCTCTCTGTTGCTTTTTTAAGTAGGCCCAGTTACCGAAAGGCCCAGAGAAAGAGCCCAAGACAACTCCCCAGCAAAACGCCCGAGCTTCCAAGAGCTCCACGAGCTCTCCTCTCTGCTTGTTCTCTCCTTTTTTTTTTTTTTTTTTTTGCCTCTCGGCTCTTTTGCCCTCCAAAACCTCTCTGCCTTTGATCCCCCTTTTCTATCCTCACCTAATATTTTCTCTGAAGGAAGACCACCCAGCCCCTCTCACCTTGGAATTTCCCCATTCCCCACTCAAAAGACCAGCCCTCCTTGGTACTTGGCCCTCCTTTTTCTGCCGAGCTCTTTTCATGTCTTCTGCTCGCCTGGAGCTTACTGCACGCGAGAAAGAAGAAGAGTAGGAGGCCATTTTTGGCTTCTGCCGTTGCTAGCCCGGTTCAATTGGACCGGCCCGGTCCGGTTCAATTAAATCGGTGGACCCAAAAAAAAAAAAGACTGGTTCAGCCCGCTATTTGCGAAAGTAAGAATGGTTCCCGGATCTAGCATGCCATTAGGTCCTTACGGTGGCAGTGACCTTGCCCGATCAACCTTAAGTTTTGCAAAAATCGGCATCTCTTTGACCAAATTGGGGGGTTTCCTATGACCCAAATCGAATCCTCGAAAATCCAAAGTGGCTAGACGCAAATGGGATTAAAAGAAAATTTTTGAATATTTTTTCAGATTTTTTCAGCCTCATATCGAATTTTTTTAAAAAATTTCAGCTATTTTCAAATGAAAGATCAAAAAAATTCCAAAATGCAAAAATATTTTTTGATCAAAATTGGTCCCTTATGTTTGATCAAGGGTTTCAAAGTTGATTTTTGATTTTTATAATTTTTAATTAATTTTTTAAGATAAAAAATGATTAAAAATCAAGTGTCAACACACAACTATGACAAATTTATCCTCAATTAGTTTTCGTTAAATTTTATAATCAAATTATTAAGTTGGATGACAAGTAACAGTTGACGGGTGTATTTTACCCTCTATTTGTCGCGGTATACAAGTTTTGAAGTTTTTCCCCGTAATAACCAAATTTAACGGAAACTAATGGAAAATAAATTTGTCTCATATTTTGAGATTTTTTGTTGTCAAAATTAATTTAGGGTCTCGAGATTTTTGAGATTTTTGTGATCAAAAAAATTAATTTTTGATAAATTTGTCACCAATTTACCACTTTAGAATTTTTCATGGTATTAACAATTTTTTCTATTATATTTTTTTTTCTTTTTCTTCTTCCTCCTTTGCTCGTCGGATATGACGAGGCTCGGCCTCGTGTCGCTAGTCGCTGGCCGTCACCAAGGCGAAGGAAGAAGAAAAAGAAAAATATATAAATTGTTTAAAATAAATAAACTAAAATAGAAAGTCGAATATTAAAAAATTCGATGAGAACAATTTCGAAAAGTATTTTCACCTCTTTAGATTTGAGAATTTATTTTTCTAATTTTATGCATAAATTATCCATCAACCTGAAAGGATTTTCCGTTGACAAAGTCATGTTCGGCCACAAACGGGTGAAAGTCCCTGAAAACAATTCCCAAAATACTTTCACTCAAATAAACGCACAATTAATTATAAAGGAATGCGCGTGTTATAAAAAAGTAATGCGAGATAGACTTGGTTTCCCTTACTAAACACACTCATTTTCTCCCACAGAAAGAGATTTTAATCTAAAGATGTTGGCAAAATTTATTCTTCTTTTTTGGTCAAAAGGCAAATTGTACTCAGCTCGACTAATTTCTTGCACTTTCAGCAAGCATGGTGGCATCACCCCAGCTTAATCTCAAGCCTTTGTCATCACACATGGGAAAACTCATGCTACTCCAAGTAGAAACACAAGAAGCAAAATGAACTCCAGATGGCTTATCTGGGAAGGTCGACCTCCAAACTCGGGACTTGTATCGATAGACAAATCTCTCCTCCACCTTTTTTTCACTTGAGAAAAGAAAAATAGAAAACCATGAAAAATGAAAATGCCGCGTGTTCCGGAGCTTCCGATCCTAAGGACTAATCAGATTGACGACCGGTGCTCCGGGAGTACTGTCTGGTCATTGCAAAGAAGTTCAGAGGAGCACAGGCTGCCAGGTGATGGCAACGTAGTTCACCCCATGCATTACCTGCATCGACGGAAGTTTTAACACATGAGACGACAAATGTTGCTTCTTCTTGCAGACCATGTTGACGAGTACATAACTTACGAGTTTATGGCCATCTGTAGGTGCTGCTAAGATACTTCACCTAAACCAGTGCAGGTTTAAATGATACTGGAGTTCGCAGTTCGGTGCAACGAAAGATATGAAAGAATTAAGGAGAGCGAAACAAAAACTTAGCAACAAAGGGAGAATTTACAATGTCGGTTTTCTAGCACAAGTTTCAGCTTGGTGCCAACACTTAGCTGCATAAACTGCGACTCAGTAGACAGGACAGAGACTGTTACAATGCCGGGCCTACGATTCCGATCAGCTGAATGTCTTTTCGCAATTCATGTGAAACTCTGCATCTCCCTTGACTATGTTCTCTGGGACGCAATCATGAGGGCTTCTTACTCCTTTTCTTGGCAGATTTCGCGATGGCATCACAAATCTCTCTTTTCCTCTTGTTGTTCTGGCTGCTGTTACTGTGGTTATTTTTGTTCTTATTCGAGTTGTTAGTATTGTTGTTATCTCCCCCGGTACTTAATGAAGTCTTCCCCTGAACTTCTAAAGCATCCTTCACGAAGAATTTCAACCTCCATAAAGTAGATTCACTCTGCATAAGTCACATAACCAAAGATCATCAATCGTCCACGACTATGTCCAGCAAATAAAAACCGTTGAATTATAGAAAACAAGCCTTTAATGATGAGGGACGGATCAGAACCTGAGCATCCATGTCCAGGTTTATTTCCTCAGCTGTTGATTGGAAGCTTGGATTATTCTGAGCGACAATCTCCAATGCCTTAAGGAGATCTTCAGGAGACAATAAACTAAGGGCTGTGCCGATGTTTCTTTTATCTTCAGTCGATATTTTCCTGAAATGAATTTCTCATGAGTTCCTCCTCATCTAGAAGAGAGAAATTGGCAGGAGTCTTATCAGCCTTATTTGTAAAGCAAGCTCTAACAATGACGATACCTAAAGATGTCAAAGACGAATATAAAGCACATTGAAACCATTGTTTCCTTAAGAAAAGGAGCTGGTGCGAAAAGGACTCCATGGTACACCAACCAATTAATGACTAAGCTTAAGCTCCTCCAATTTTAGTTATTTACAACAAATTCCCTGTGTATAACCTACGTGGAACTTTATGCACCCTCATTACATGCATCAAACATCTCTTCTATCTGTCTGGTGCTACATTCATTGAACCATCAAGCCAGCAGAACAGCGGGGCCTCATCGTGTCAATTGCATACATAACTTGAGAATTCAAACAATCAGTAATTATTATAATCTGAAAGATTTCTTGCAGCCATACTCAGTATGGAACCCAAGTTGTCCACCTCAGACACATATTTGGGCAATCAAGATTCTCAGATGGTGGTTTTCAGTCCTAAATGTAAACATGAACAATCCTTAAAATCAACTGTTTCATCACCCAACTAGCAAGATCTAAAAGTCCTTCAAATTAATCAATGCGCCTCCTTTGTGTACCTGAGTTCATGAATGGCACCGGGATACTCCATATGATTCATCATACTCAGACCATGTTATAAGCTTGAACAAGGCATAACTATGATAGTACGGGCCAACAATTCATGGTGAAGGTACCCACTTTCAGGGAAGCATCAATCATTGTGCATTTTCAGTCAGGACAATATATTATTCAATGGTTCGTTTCATTTAACAGCTGCATAGTCTTGGCGCAAATAATGTATACGCTGAAAGCAGTCAAATGGATATCAGTATATGCCCAGAAGCTAGAAAACACAATCTCAAAGCTACATAAGGATTGATATAGTTTCATCTAGAAGCTCCATATGTATAGAGTCAAAGGCATAAACCAGAATGGGAGCAATTATCATAAAGCCGATTTCATTTAAATTCTCCACAACAAAAATGCACTCATATGAAACACACCTGCATTTCCGAACAACCATTTCCCTGAGCTCTTCCAAATGCAAATCAACCTCATAGAGCTGAAAGTTCATGGAAATTCAGGAGAAAACATCCTTTATTTTTCTCAAGAATACTAGAAAAAACATGTTTAACAGAAAAAGGAATTTGCAATTAAAAGAAAGCAACTTGGTTGTCTATGGATATGTGTATGTAAAAGAACATGTCAATTCCAATTATTAAACACATATTATGCATATTGACGGGTGCAGTACCTCATTACTTATGTCTCTTGCCAACTTTTCATAAGCAGCCTCCTGAGCAAGCTGCATGTCCATCTGTGCAACCGACTCCTCCTCATCTTGTCTTTTCTCCTAAATAAGTATGAATTACAATATCAAGAACATCAAAAAAAGTAAGGGTATGTTAGATTGAAAAAATCCCAAGGGTATTTGAAGAATCTTGACAGTCAATCCTAGGAAGTCAAGGCCTGTAATGTTAATGAACCTAGGGAAAAGTTTCAATCTAATAGCCAGATGCCAACTAACCTCCTCGGTAACCTTGGGCAATAGCTGCAGCCACCTCTCCTCAAACTTTTCCAGCAAAGTTTTGGCCATTACGTGAACGTCACTTTTTTCAGCATTATATTTCATTGCATTCTTGAAAACTAACCTCACATCAGCACATATTTCACGGACATTTTTGTAACCAGTACCATCTTTAGCCTCCATTTGATTTTTTATTGTACTGAAGTCCATTGGCTTATCAATCACCTAAAACAGATCATCCAGAACAAAAAGTAAAACTGTCAAAAAAGGAACTGCAAGAGCTAAAAAGTACACCCTAGGACTGTCCGTTGTACTGACAACAACAACAAGTACATAACATCCCACAAGATCAATGGAAAAAGAAGAAAGACAAGTCCAACCAGTTGGAAAGTGAACGGACCACTAGGATACGAAAAATGACATTTTAAGATCGAAATCCAAGATCCAAATGCTTTCATCTTTTGTCAAGATGACAAGGATTTCTCAGATAAACTTTTATGATGATATATATGCTTGAACTTTGTATATTTAGTAGTGGAACAAGAAAGAAGATGTACTAACTTCCACAAAACACAAGAACCTCCTAAACCAGCCATGCCTACAACACTTCATGCCAACAACCATAATAAGCAGACATATGCATCAAGCGACTGAATGAGAAAAATATAATAGAAAACAAACCATTATGGAGGCCATATAGAGTAGGAAAATAAGAAGAACAACAAGGCCGCCTCTTGATGCAACATTCTGAATTCTCAAAATCTTATATCCAGAACACAGGCAAATATAAAAAAAAAATTGCCTACAAGTCAACAATATATTCATAGTGAACATCTTTTGACTCACATCAAATTGATAAGACTGAAGTCATTTAGTTGATGATATTAATAAGCGGGCTTATGCAAGCATAAAGGAAAGCAAATACCCTTTTCAGATATCAAATGACCATGAAGCAGTGATAAGTTTTGATACGCAATCAAACAATCACTGCTAAATATCTTAAGATTGCAGATCCATCTGCAATGTGTTCAAATTATAAAACTTTCCCACCTTGTTTCATTGGGTAATCCTGGGAAATATTGCAAGAGGCGCATGGAAGTGCCTAGCAATCAGTGGTATTAAGAAAGAGATGATTATATGTACCTCATAATAATCGTCCAAGCCAAGACCCTTAACATCTACAGGTTGCATAAAAGGCCATGCCCATTTGTGTTGAGTGATCTGACACCAAACGTAGAAACAGCTTACATATAAAATGAGGATTTCTCTATCTCTATAATGGAAAAACATACTTTCTTGTGCAAGAAAATTGAGGGAAAAAGACATGAGAAAAGTTAAAACAGGCTAGAGGTTCAGTTAAGCAAAACACTGATCAATTAAATAAAACACCAATGAAATAAACATTTTAGAAAGATAAAGACAATTCAAAGAACGTCCCTGTCACCCCCACCCCCCAAAAAAAAAAAAAACAAACAAACAAACAAACTCCAATCGATAAAAACATGGGAACACATTAACATGGACATAGAAAGGAAAAAAGAAGGGGGAAAGTAGAAGAGTTCTAATCAGGATAATCCATCATAATATAGCCAGTTAACAGCTGGACAAATTCACCCAGTACATTAACATAGTAAAGAAGTTAGCTAACTCCAACCTGCCTCTTCCATGCTAAAAACCAGGAGTCTACGGGATCTAACTGCTCAGAAGTGTAAAAAGATCTGAATTATCATACCCTGGCTCTGCACTTTCAAGAACCCCATGATTTATAAGGATGTGCATGTAAAGAAACTAATTTGATCAATCCAACTAAGCAATGGATATATACCTAAAGAGTATCTTCTAAAAGCTATGTCAGAACCAAAAAGTTTAGACATGAAAACCTGACAAGTATACAGGGGATGATGCAAAATGAATGGCAAGTTCATTAAGCTAGCCAGCCATTACAACAGTCATCTTAAAAGTTGATAGGATAGAAATATAAACCATCGCCAAATGTAAACACAAAACCATCACGTTCTAATAGGGAGGGCAAAACAGGACGAATGCTATGGCAACTCGTTAATTTACTTGGTTAAAGGAGTCACTGCAGTGTACTGCATTATACACAAAATGCACATAAACATTAGATGATTGCCTGGCGCAATATTGTGCCAAATTGGCGCATAAGCTCCTGCATTCTCTTTGCAGCAGCTGCTTCTCTGCGAGATGCATCCAGTTGCTGCTTCTTTAAGCTAGGAATTTGCCTCTCTTTATCATTTTCCTTAACTAATAAGCTACCTTTCAAAGTGTTCACTTGCTTTTTACTTGCATTGAGATAGAACTGCTCAATTCCGTTGACTCTTTGTTCGAGCTGCAGAGGAAAAAGCAATCATTAACATAAATTGAACATTTTTTTTCCAGACTCAAAAAAGCTTGCACTTTACTGTAATAAAATGACAAGGAGAAAGGCATCATAAAGGCAGATGCTACTCACAATGTGAAGGTAACCTGCATATGCTTCTTCATCATTGTATTATTCAGCTATATGCACAAAAGGGGGAGCATAAAGAAGAAAGAACATGGCAACTTCACAAGCAAAAGAAAATCCAACATTGCCTCGATATCTTTGATGAGCCTGTAACAGGTATGCATAATTCAAATTTGAGCCATGCAAATAAGTGGCTCCTCTCCCACCCCCCCCCCCCCCAAACTCCCCTTCCTGCTCCCCCAACCCAAACAAAAATCATCTAAAGATGTTTGGCAGAGCACAAACACGAGCGACCCACACAATTCCTTCAAATCTTGATCAACAAGGAAAAAGCATCCTTTCAAAACCTTGCATATTTTACCTGATCGACTTTCATGAGAATCTCATCTACACGGTGCTTAAAACCGTCCAACTCTGATACATTGGCCTCATGTCTTCCTGTTCCAGCTATATCATTATCTTGTGCCAGGTCTACCGACACACCCATCACTTCCATCTGTTACCGTAACAAATCAATGTCAATTCACACTCATGATGACTATTAAGTCCTAATTGCAAAGGGAAAACAATGTTCGACGTGGACAAACACGATGCAAAATTGCAAATGTCTCCACCGGCGTTCGATTAAGCTGCAACCGCAGCATCCAGGAAATATATGGCAAGAATGGAGTCACCAGATGCACTTGCAAATTAAAGCAACATTCTCATCGAACAAAGAGAAACCACGAACCCAGCTAAATCGTTTCCAATACAAACCACCTAATCAAGGAAGCGCGTAGCCTTGGGAAAAACATCGTCACCAATGGAAGACGCTTAAATTAAACTTTTTTTTTTGGCACAAGTACCGTTTAGTCAGTACGATGCGATCAAGAAATAAGCGAAACTTCAAACGACCATCGTCGAGAGATCAATTCGAGCAACGCCAGTCATGGACTCCTCAACGAGAAGAGCCTCTAAATGACCAGACGATGCAGGTATGAAAAAGATCCCAAATTGCCCCGTCCGGCGATCGAACGAGCATTGGGACGGAGCTCGTCGGGGCTCGTGCGAGCTCCACAGCACCATTCTGCTGGCGATTTCTGCTCCGACCAGTACACCGCGATGAAGTGTACCCGATGCCATGAATGTGAAAGAGCGAACACAGAGCGAAGAAAACGGAATCGAATCGAACGAAGAAGGAGGGAAGATCGATTTTTGAGCATTTGAAAGAAGATTTCTTACCGAAGCGAAGATGAAAGTGAGACTCCGAGGCGATTTTGCAGGTGGAGGAGAGTTCTCCGGTCTGGGTTCGATAAAGGATAATCTTTTTCTTTTTCCTTTTTTTGTTTTAGATTTATGCTGTTTAAGCATATATTTAAGTTTTGGGAAAATTTTTTAAAAAAAAAGCCTCAAAGTATATTATTTCCTTAAATAAAGGCTTAAAATGAATTTTATTTTAAATAAGGATCTGAAATATTATCATTATCTCAAAAAGGACCTAAAGTGATTATAGTTATTTCAAATAAGGATTTGACTCGCCTGGCCGGCCGGCCAAATTTTCTAGTCGGGGCATTTTTTAAAAAGTATATAAATTTAATCTCACTTTTATTAAATAAAAAAATAAATTTAAATTTAAAAATAATAATAAACACATGCGGGAGGTTACCTCTCGCCTGTGGCCGTCGCCTCTACCACCACGACTATGGTCGTTAGGGTTGCCAAGCACCTCGGCCGAGGCCGCCGACCGGCGAGAGATCAAAAACAATGTCCCTACCTAAACCGACTCGGGCCTTTTTTAAGATTAATATAATCATTTGAGACTTTTATTTGAAACAATATGCACTTCATGCCCTTCTTTGACACGATCGGACACTTCAAGCCTTTTTTTGAAATAACGCCCACTTTAAGGCCTTATTTGAGAAAATGAGGGTATTTAAGGCCCTTTTTGAAATTTTCCCTTAAGTTTTTTGGGAGAAAATTTCAAGGCCCTTCTTGAGTTTATTTCGAGATTTCAAGCATTGAATTTTAAAAAATTTTCAAATAAAAGCCTCAAATGCTCTCATTTTTTTAAAATAAAGACTTGAAATGATCATTTCATTTTTCCTATTTCTTTTTCTTATTTTTGTGGTCGGCAAGGGCCTAGCCACCATCCCTAGTCACTAGGGGAGATCGCCACTACCATAGCCGCTATCCTTACATCGTCGTCCTCACCGCCGCCAACCAAGAAAAAAACGAAGAAGGAATTACCAAAAAATGAAAAAGAAAATGAGGAAAAAAAAAGATATAATGGCCTTGACATATTTTTGCCAGATGAGCACGTTTGCTTCCCATCATCCATGTAGGTATCTATATAAGATCTATAGCGGAATTTGTTAACTGAATTTTGAACAATGATAAATGCGTCACATAAATATAAATCTAGGGTTGACGGTGTCATAAACAAAATGTTTAGGGTAAATGTGTTATAAGCTCGCAGTCAATATAATTTAAGGTTTTTTTTATGGCTTTTTCCATTTCATTCTTTATTTTTTATTTGTTTTTCGAAGACAATGTTCCATAGAATTAGGTAGGCATCGTGACATTAACTTTCTTTCAACGTTACCTTTAATCGACATTGTCCACCACATCAATTCTAATTTGTCTCGTTTGAAGACCACGTTCGAAGAGCAACATACACATGGAGACGCAATATGTTCTTTTTCCCCCTAAATCATGTTTGGTTCCTTCAGCTATGCTCTTGATTTGCCTTCCTTCTGCTGATGGAGAAAGTGCACCTCAAGGGCTAAGTCTTTCGTGAAATATGCAATCCGTCAATTAAATTCTAGAACTTACGTTGCAGGGTAAAAATTAAGAATATTGAATATTCAGTTTTTGAATGCCACATAGACAACTTTAGCTAGTTCATTGAAAGTACTTAATTGCACTACTTGAGGATAAAAAAAATTACAATTTGAGTTGATTAGCTGAAAGATTTAGAATTTGAGTAATAGAAAGTTCAGAACTTCTCCATTCACTTTTCCGCTCATTAATAGGGAGTATGTTGTGGTCTAACTTTTTTGTGTTGTTTGCGGAGATCACTATTAACCTTAATATTATAATCTATTATATCAACTAGTAAAATTTGAACTTCATTTCATAAATAGATTTAATCTTATACGGAAGATTTATAATTTTACTCGCTATTTGTATTATATATAATTCTGGAAATCTTATTCTAATTGAAATTCAAAACATATGAAAATGGAACCACCAAGTGGCATAACATTTGGCCAAAAAACGAAACGAAAAAAGGGAATAAAGTTGGGGGCATTCCGAGAATTGAACTCGGGACCTCTCGCACCCTAAGCGAGAATCATACCACTAGACCAAATGCCCTTCGCTTTGTCTTCATCCATCGAAATAAAAATTTAAAGTGATCACTGGTCTGGCACGGAAAACCCTGTCTGGGTCTCCTGTTCGTCAGCAGCGAGGTGCGAAGCCAAAACCTCAGCGAGGAGAGTGGAAGTGCGGAGAGAAGGAAATGGCGAGATCAGCTCTTCTCCACCTACTGCGCTCCCAGTCGAAGCATCGTCTCTCCTCCACTTACTTCTACACAGGTCTCTTTTTTCTCTCTCTCCCCACCTTAACTTCAACCTTTGGTACTCTGTCTCCCGATGGTTAAAATGCGTGCAATCGTGAAAGAAAAGGAAAGGGAAGAGATATTCTGCATCATCGTTTTCGTTTGACTGCCCAACAGGAAGTTAGCGCTGTTTCTGGTGCATTTTTTTTTTTCGAGAGAGAGTGTGTGAGTTTTGCTCCCGCTCGCTCCAGCTTTTTGGAATACCACTTTGCTTGCGGGTTCAGGAATGATGTGTCGCAAAGTTGCGCTTTTGGGACCTGCGATGTCGCGAATTACTCAAGTTTCGATTGGCCCGTGACGCCGATTCTCATTCGGTAGCTGAATCCGTTTTGTGCGACCAAATAGCTGATTGTTTAATCTAGAGTTGTGAAAGGACAGATCTTTTGCTAATCTTGTGAAAAGGTTATTTAAAGATGGGCTAGCTGGAAAGTTAATCATATTTGCCATATTCGCGCTGTATCGGTGGTCTTTTTTCAATCTTGTATTGGATATCAAGGAAAAGGATGCTATTGATGTGATCGATTCATACTGATTCACTGCTGATGGTGTAAATGTTCTTTACTTAATAGCAACTTCACCATCTTTTTGGTTTCCTTGGCAAATTCATAGTTGGTTGTTTGTAGGACATTGTTCAATGCTTCTGCAAATGGAGTTCAAGCATTACTCGAAACCTTTTCGCTTTGATGTTCAGCATGTTGTTATACGTAGTGTGGCCATTGCATATATCATAATTGTCAATGTTGATACCTCAGTCCAAAGTACTCGCACTGTTCTACTCATCTCCTTACGGATGCACTTCAGAAGCTCATTCTGTTAGGCTCTCTCAGAAGCTTGATCACTTGAGCTCATCTGTGCTTGAAGACAACTTAAGTAGAAAAGAGTCATTGAAGTTTTAGATGGCGTAACCATTGCCTACATGAGCAAAATGGCCATTGCTTTATCCCTCTTGAGGTTGCCAACATAAGCAAGTAAAATTCTCACCCGAATGGTTGGAGTCAATTTTTGGCTGTTTGGCAAGCTTGCTGAAGTAACATAGGAAGTTCTGCAAATTGAGGCTGAGAAGGCTGATCCTCTTGCAATTAATGGGTAGATGAATCCATAGATGTTAAAATGATGATGATGGTTTAATTGATTTCATAAGTGGTTTTGACTCGATTACTCAAAAACGTCGATCTTATTCTACAAGTGAACTTAATTTGATTGAGTTATCTTTATGCTGTTCTTACGAAATTTTTATGCTCTTTCCATGTTTCAGGCCAACGGTTGTGTAGATCTTTAGCATCACCTCGAACATGGAGTTGCAGACCCAGTTTGACCTCTGCCACCCAGCTTTCAGCTGGTCACAGAAGATGGCTGTCTCAGAGCACAGCAGCTGAAGAAAGCCAGATCAGTGATGCGCCACGTTCAGGGGGCCAAACTGGAGAAGATGAGAAAGTTGACATTGTTGTTTACCATGGTCCAGTTTCAACCACCATTAGGAAAGTGAAACTCCTATCACTCTCTAGTTGCTTTTTCTCGGTATTACTGGGACCTGTTATAACCTTCATGACATTACCAAATACGAGCATGATCCTGAAGGGCGTGATGGCATCTTCCGTCTTACTCATCAGCGCTTCAACAACTGCGGCTCTTCATTGGGTTGTAAGCCCATACATTCATAGAATGAAGTGGCAGCCAGGTTCTGATAGTTTCGAGGTGGAGATGATGTCATGGTTAGCGACTTATGTTCCAAGGACAATCAAGTTCGCGGACATTAGGCCTCCAGAAACTAACAGGCCCGTTGTGACATTCAAGGCGAATGGGAAATTCTATTACGTGGATGAAGAGCACTGCCATGACAAGGCTTTGTTGGCCAGGCTGACCCCAACAGAAACCTCCAGTTCCTGAGCCTCCTTTTAGCAACTTGTAGTTGGAACAGGGCTGGTGGGAGCTTTGGAGGAGATTCCGAGGGCTATGGCCTCCATTTTTGCCTTCTGATGAACTTTGAGTGGAGATCTTCTTTCTTTTGATGCATCTATGCCCTTTTAGATCTTTGTGAAACCATATCCGGGATTTTTGTTTCATCTTTTTAACAAGATATGTTTCCAAATAACAAAGATTGGCACTTGCTACATGAATGGTCAAGTGCCCGTGACCGAAATCATCTTTTCACTGCTAGTCTCTGGACAATGGCCTTTGGTTTCTCTGTCTTGTCGTTACAGGATAGTTCACAGCAATGATTTCGCATCTACTTCTCCAAGTCGCAGCAGAGAATCGGCAATTAGGAATGGGATAGTCTTTGCATGGTTCTGGTTCTGGTTCTTGAAATGCCCTGAACTGAACTAACAGTGTGACTACCAGGAAAAGAATACAATTCTCAATCCTCATTCCTAAGTTTGGGGAAACGAGAATGATGTTGGTGCGCAGTTGCTCGAAATCGATGTCGTCTATGCAACTTTCATTTGATCGAAGACGGCCATTTCCATTTGAAGAATAAACAAGTATAGACGCCTTTTTTTTCATTTCTTTTTTTTCTGCAAAATAGTCAGTTCAACATCTACCTTAAAGATGCGAAATTTACGAAAAGCCCAAAGACAACACGGTTGTACTAAGGCATTCCCACAAACCCAAAACCCTCGCTCCCCTGCTGCGAACCTGAACCCGGAGAGTGCATATCGAAAATGGCGAGATCAGCTCTCCTCCACTTGCTTCCGCTCTCAGTCGAAGCACCATCTTTCCTCAGGTTATCTTCTCGCTTCTCTCTCTCTCTCTCTGTCTCTCTCGTCCCTCCTCTCTGTTCTAGTGGTTAAGCCGTGTTCGTCCAATCCATTAACCTAAAAGGACAGAAGAAAGTCTCTCCCTTTGGGGCGCTCCTTTACTGGAGCGATTCTGCTGCTCAATGGATGTGGGTTTGCGCTTGATTGAAGTTTCATTGTCGAGGGTAGGCTTCGAAAAACAGGCATGACCCTTTTGATTCGGTGGTTTGGGTAAACATCTCTTGCACTTCAATTGTTTGTTTCATGATTTGGTCGAAGGTGTTGAGGTTTCTGTAAGGTTTTGCCTCAACGTCGCAGAAGACATGCTATTGGGTCGATGAAGAGGTTGTGTTGCAAGAAGAGGGCTGGCTATGAACCTAGTTGTGATTGCTATATTCACTCTTAGCCCATCTTTTGTGCTCATATGGAATTTCCGAAAAAAAAAGGTGATGCTATGGGTGCAATCTATATCCATTCGAATTCTCGATGTGGGTAAGAGAAGGCACTGATGCTTTAATGTTCTTTACCGACATTCATGCTTCACAGTTTTTGTCACTTTGGTGAACTATACTTTGCGGGTAACTGTACATCAACTCAACACGTCTGACATGGAGTCCAAGCTTGCATTACAAGAACTCATTTTCTTGTGATGTTTAGCATCATTTGTTATCGAGTGGAGTTATTATGTTATTGTTTCTATCTGAATGCTTTTGGTGCCATTGCTATGTCTGGTTGTACTTGGTTTTTTTTTTTCTGTTCTTTGTTTTTTTTTTTTTCGCCTGTAATGTATCAACTACCCCATGAATTTCGCCTGTAAGTATGAGCAACCCCCTCCCTCTCCGTATATGACAGCTTCAACAATAAGAGAGTAATAGTAAGTTTAGATGGCATAACGGTTCCCTACCCAAGCAAAATGGTGATTTTTTTATCTTTGCTTCATGGAAGTTACAGAAGTATCTTAAAAATGTGGCCGAGAAGATTGTTTATCGCCGTAAATGATGGAAGGAACTTCATATGTTCACATAGAATCATGTTGATGTTAAATTCAAATTGAAAAGCAGTTTTTAGTCAATCGCTGGCAATATCATTCTTATGCTACAAATGAAATACTTTGCTTGAGTTCTGTTTCTCTTTTTATTCCAATATGTAAATTTCTGTGTTCTTCCCATGTTTCAGGAAACCTATTGTGTAGATCTTTAGCATCGCCTCATATATGGAGTTCCAGACCTAGTTTCAATACTGCCACCGAATTTTCAGCTGGTAACAGAAGATGGCTATCTCAGAGCCCAGCTGCTGAAGGAGAAAACAAGATCAGCATTGGACCGCGAAGGGGGGTCACACCTGGAGAAGATGAGAAAGACAACAGCATTGTTTACTATGGTCCAATTTCATCCACTATTAAGAAAGTGAAACTCCTATCACTCTCCACATGCTGCCTCTCTGTATCCTTGGGACCAGTCATAACATTCATGACATCACCGGAAATGAACGTGATCTTGAAGGGTGCCGTGGCATCTTCTGTAATATTCCTCAGCGCTTCAACCACCGCGGCTCTTCACTGGTTTGTCAACCCATACGTTCACAAATTGAAATGGCAGCCTGGCTCTGATAGCTTCGAGGTGGAGATGATGTCGTGGTTAGCGAGTTATATTCCCAGGACAATCAAGTTCTCGGATATTAGACCTCCAGAGACTAACAGGCCCTTTGTGACATTCAAGGCGAATGGTGATTTCTACTTCGTTGACGAAAGCCACTGCCATAATAAGGCTTTGTTGGCCAGGCTGACCCCACAGAAACCTCCAGTTCATCAGTCTGCTTTTAAGAACTTGTAATTTGAACCAGGCTGATGGGAAACTTTGGAGGATCTTTCGTTCATGGTTTTGCTGTCGCTTTTTCCTTCTGATGAGCTTCACGAGACAACTGCATTGAATGGTGACCTGAATATCTTCTTCTCTTTTCTGCACTTTTAGAGGGTTTTTGAGCTCTATGAAATCACATTGGAGATTTTTGTTATCTTTTGACTGGCTATATTTGCACTCTGCATAAAATAAAGATGGTTAGAATTGCCACATCTCAAGTACCTTCAGAGAAATTAAGCTCACGAGAACTAGCATAGGTGGGGGGTCTGTGTCATTGATGCTGATTATACTCAATCTCAAGTCGAGATGAGATTCACCCCGCACGCGATGACAGTTGCAACAGGAAAAAGGAAATTCACGAACTCTCCAGGAAGAGGCGAGTAGTTTCTCCGTTTTGCTGTTTCGAAATTGTTCAGAAAATTTTCGCCGACGTTTTGTTGTGAAAAATGGGCAGGGTCAGTCATGCGTCACTCAGTTTATGTTGTGACTCAGGTCCGTGGCTATTACGACAATCAAGAGATCTCTTGTTGGCATCAGGCGAAAAGAATGGTCAGCGAAGGTTCTGGTTCTGTAAGGAGAAGTTCCATAGGGCAACGGTTGCGTGAAATTTGGGCTATCAGAAAATTTCAAAGGCGGAAAACTTCATGTAGAATTAGAACTTGTGGACATTGGAAGGGCGTAGCACTCAAACGCAGATCAATTTCCTGCCACTTCTAGCAAAGACCGCTCTGATTTAGGTTTGGGACACGGACACCATTATCCTTTTGAACCGTTGCGGACGTTCAATCTACTCCCTGAGAAGTTCTTCGTTCAACTGGAATTCAGAACGTGCTACGTTTTCCTTCTTTGATTATAAAAAAAAACCTAGACAGGAACATATGTACTGCTACGGACTCTACCCTTTTGTTCCGGTACATTTTGGGACGAGGATGATCGGACGAGGGAAACTCCGATGGCAAGGCGTTTTGAACGCCCATAGTTCTATTGGAAAGAAAAGGAAATTAAAGGATCAAATCTAACGTTCATTAAAAGGCTTGTTTCTTCCCTACAAGCTCTTCATCCGCTACTTCGAGTACAAAAAGGACCCGTGGACTTAACTGAAGACATGATTTTTTGCAAGCAACATCGAATATGAACTGTGCATCTAAACAAATGAGCCATATTATGCACAAATGATGTGTTTACTGCAGATCAATTCTGTAGTGGCATCAGATTTTCAGACCAACACAGACATACGTATTTTTTTCTCTCGAAATCCCTGACCGGAACTAGTTATGCCGTACTCCCACAAAGCAAAACCATAGTTGCAATCGAACTTCCAAGGCCCAACAGCTAAAAGGGGTGTAGCGGTTTTGCCAAATGACCGCTTTAGTTTAGATGCACAACAATGTTGATATGACTCACAAAGAAGAATTGGTAAACAGGATATGAGACAGCGTTTGGCATGTAAAAATAACAGACTAGTCCGAATGAAACGAATCCGAGGGTTTCTAAAAAGCACATTCCAGAAAGCAAAAGGGACTCAAATCTGACTCAAGGTAATGGCCAAACCATGCCACCGCCTATCGAGCACCCAGTTTTGCAACCAGCCACAAGATGAGGACAGATAGATGAAGCCACAACCTGCAAATGACACGCCTAAATGACCAAGAGAGAAGAGGCTAAAGGTAGCCCAAGCTTTATTCCAATTACTATAGAGACGATATTCAAGTATTGAAGTGCAGACGATGGACCGCACGATTCACTTGCCACCCTTCTTGGCAGCAGACTTTGTGACCTTAGCACCAGAAGGATCCTTCTTCTCCACACTCTTGATGACTCCGACAGCAACCGTCTGGCGCATGTCCCTCACGGCGAAACGACCAAGTGGAGGATACTCGGAGAAAGTCTCGACGACCATGGGCTTGGTGGGAATCATCTTCACCATCCCAGCATCACCATTCTTCAAGAACTTCGGCTCCTTCTCAAGCTCCTTACCCGATCGCCTGTCGATCTTGGTCAACAGCTCAGCAAACCTGACAGCAATGTGGGAGGTGTGGCAGTCGAGAACAGGGGCATAACCACTTCCAATTTGTCCAGGGTGGTTCATGATGATAACTTGGGAGGTGAAGTTGGCTGCCTCCTTGGCGGGATCGTCCTTTGAGTTGGATGCAACGTAGCCGCGCTTGAGATCCTTGACAGCAACATTCTTCACATTAAACCCAACGTTGTCACCGGGAAGAGCCTCTTGGAGAGCTTCATGGTGCATCTCCACGGACTTAACTTCAGTGGTCAACCCAGTGGGACCAAAAGTGACAACCATACCGGGCTTGACAATACCGGTCTCAACTCGACCAACAGGGACAGTTCCGATACCACCAATCTTGTACACGTCCTGAAGTGGGAGACGGAGGGGCTTGTCGGATGGTCTCTTGGGCTCGTTAATCATGTCGAGGGCATCAAGCAATGTTGGGCCCTTGTACCAGTCAAGGTTGGTAGACCTCTCAATCATGTTGTCTCCCTCAAATCCGGAGATGGGGACAAAAGGAATCTTCTCAGGATTGTATCCCACCTTCTTCATGTAAGAAGAGACTTCCTTCACAATTTCATCATACCTAGCCTTAGAGTACTTGGGGGTGGTGGCATCCATCTGTTATAAAAGGAGAACAAGTTCAGTTGCAAATCAACACACACACAGCAATATACTAACAGCAGCCTGGAATAACCACTACACCTTGTTACAGCAGCAAATCATTTGCCTGACACCGAGGGTGAAGGCGAGGAGAGCATGTTCACGGGTCTGGCCGTCCTTGGAGATACCAGCTTCAAAACCACCAGTGGTGGAATCAATGATGAGCACAGCGCAGTCAGCCTGGGAGGTCCCCCGTAATCATGTTCTTGATAAAGTCACGATGTCCAGGAGCATCGATGACCGTGCAGTAGTACTTAGTGGTCTCGAACTTCCACAAGGCAATATCAATGGTGATACCACGCTCGCGCTCAGCCTTGAGCTTGTCAAGCACCCAGGCATACTTGAATGATCTCTTGTTCATCTCAGCAGCTTCCTTCTCAAATCTCTCAATCACACGCTTGTCAATTCCTCCAAGCTTATAAATCAAGTGTCCGGTGGTAGTTGATTTACCAGAGTCGACATGGCCAATGACCACAATGTTGATATGAACCTTTTCCTTACCCATATTGATGTATGAGGCTTAAATACTGTCCAATGAACAAAGAGGAAATTCTTAGGATGTGAATTTAAAGTAGCTTGAAATAAATGGGAAAACAAGAAAACTCATATTAGTAACGACACATCTATTTCAATTGAACATTTCCACGTTGCTATTCGCAGCATTTTTTAACACCATGTCTCCAGCTTGTCAAAGTCAGGAGATCAACAAGAAATTATGCATGATTATCATGAAATACTAATCAAATTCAGTCATATGACAATGATGAGACACAGAGCCAAAGTTCAAAGTTTGGTCTTCATGACCAACCTGACGCCTGCATATATTGGGAAGCGAAGAGAACAGGTTTGGAAAGCGTTCGGTAAGATTCTCCCAGAGGTAGGCATTTACCCAAGGCATTGATGTAGAGTCTCCTGATTAAGCAGGTTTTAGGAAGTTGAACGAACCACATTGGAAATGTACATCTAAAATTTATAATGAGCATCTGGAACAATGGGCATCTGAATGAAGGCTAAGTGATAATTGATAAAGACCAGATTCTTCTGCTTCTCAAAAACCAAAGCAGACATAGGAAAGGCAAGGCAAAAATGACGAAACGTTAAACACTAATCTCGCATGCAAACGTAAGGGCGGCAAAAGGAGATCAGATCAGATCCCCAGAAACATCGAACCAAGCATCGAAGAACGCCGTCCTAGGCTTCTATAGTCATAACATCATTAAGAAATTAGACCAAGCTAAAAATCATCCAGAACAGCAAATCCACGACCATAATCCTCAACAGACTCGAAGCGGAAGCTTCGAATCGCTCCGTTTCAATCATCAAATGCTCAAACTCCAACTATTGGTGACTTCGGCATTCCAAGGACGCAAGCGCAGCGCATTCCAATCACAGAAGACGCTGAAAAGATCATATCAACCCAGCCCAGTTCCAACAATCTCGAGCTCAGAAAACCAAACCATCAAACAAACAAACAAAACAAACATGAAAACTGATGATTAAACGACAAGGCCGATCAAAAAAACAAGACCGGCAGCAGATTGAAGGCTCACCTTTGAAATCTCAGCTGTCGAGCTCCAAAACCCTGGCCGCGAGAGAGAGATGATGAGCAGAAGCGAAGCGTTGCGATAGGGTTTGGGACTGAGGACACGTGTTCTGAAGCTTATATAGCAGCCGGCAATGCCATTTCGTTTCCCAGGAGTGTCCTCGTCTTGCGCTCATAATCTCGATATTGCCCTTTGATGCATCTTCATTTCATTTTCTTTTCTCTTGCTAATTGCCAAATACCCTCCCCCAATCTATTTAGTGCATTTACTGCTTTGGAAAATAACACAAATAGTCCGCAAATTTTAACTTAATGTCCAATATGATCCCATAAATTTTGATTTGTTCGAAGGAGTTCCTAAACTTTAGTCCAATATGTAATGTGCTTCCTTAAAATTTTAATTTGTTCAACGTGGTTCATAAACTTTTGATAAATATTCAAGTTTATTCTTGAACTATAAAAAAAAATGTTCAATGTTATCATTGACTATTGAGGTTAAATTAATGAAAGAACAATACTGAATATTTTCATGTAGTTTGGAGACTAAGTTGAACATATTCCAAAAGTTCGAGACCATATTTAACAAATTGAAAATTTACTGACCACATCGCATATTGAGCTAAAGTTCGAGATCGAGTACATTGGATCAAAGTTTAAGAACCATTTGTGTTAGTATCCCTACTATTATCTAGATTTTTCCATTTGCACCTTTATATATATTTTTCTCATTAATCTTTAATTTGGGTCAAACTTCTATTTCTCTCCCAAAAGTGTCAAGGTCGCTTTTCCAATCTCCCACATTGAGTCCCTTTTACTTAAAATGATAAATATATATATATATATATATATATATATATATATATATATAATTGTTCCTTAATTTTGACCGAATGTGAGATATCATTCTTAAATTTTTAATTTTTTTCAATGTGTTCCTTGAATTAATCATAAACGTTCACGTGCTTCTTTTGACCGAACAAGCAAGAGAGAGAGAGAGAGTCGCAAGTCCCTAAACTATTGCTAAAATGCTAAATCTAATCTCCAAACTATTGTTAAATGTGCAATCTAAGTACTTCAACTTTCAGTTAACCCAATCTAGGCCCCCAAACTTATGTAACAAAGTCAAATTATTCATTGATACTATTCATTATTTTCATAATTACACTTTCATTTCAATCCAGTTTCAAAAAAAAAAAATGCTATCTTTCTCTTAGTTCCTTTACTTTTTTATGTTACACATATTACGATAGAAATATTTAGCGTTCCATTTAGGTATACTTCAGCTTATGTTCTCTATGATCATAAAAGTAAAATCTCATTTAGAATTGTATGGAGTTGATATTCCTTCTCTTAAGTCTTAGTGATTTCATAAGAATATCTAGAAAGTCTATATATATAGATACTGGTACTCACATTAATCTCAATTTTGTTCTTATTTTCTTAGATGGATAAAATTATCAATTTTTGCGTTTCGTGTACTCTTGATTAAATTCAGTTAAATTCGCGCCATGCATGGACTAATGTCGTTTTTTTTTCCTTTTTAAGATTGTGTGAGCTTCGACTTCCTAGTAAATGGAAATAATTATACAATGTTGAAAAATTTTATTAGATTTTGAAGGAACTCAAACTGCTATATTACATTAAAAAGATTTTGTGAATTACTCCGAGGACATTATACAAATATATCATTAAGCTTTATATACAAACTGCTAAATGCTTATATTAATATAAAAGCAGATTTCGTGGATAAAAGCAGACTCAATCTAGTTACTTGTGAGGAGATATACTCTAGATCTTCATGCAATCCTCATTGTGTATTGGGTAAAAATTTTCCCCACTAACGGTTCATGATTTAGTTTGGCATTCCCTTCCTAAGTTATATTGATTGACCACAATCTAAAAGATCATTCTCGTAACTTTCCATATGAAGAATTTTGATTGATTAGCAATAACCCGTAGTTAATTTCCTTTTATTAGGAGTTGGATGAGTGGATGCAAGGATTTGATTGTATTGGCAAACAAATCCTCTTAAATCTCTGGTCTTTCAAATCTCAACGGCTCCATGATCTTTGTTCATTAATTTGTCAACGACTAGTTTGAAAATTGACCATCGATGTTGTTCGTCAAGCGGGAAGCTTGAGAGACGAGGAGTATAAGTACTTTCATAAGGATAACTGGAATCTCTATGTATCTTTCTATAGATACCTGTACTTACATTAATCTAAAACCTTGTTCCTATTCTTTCGGATTGATGAAATTATCAAATTTTTGTGTTTCATATATTCTTAATTAAATTCGGTTAAATTCGCGACATGCATGGACTGATGTCGTTTTTTCCCTTTTAAAGATCGCGTTCCCTTCGACTTCCTAGTCAATGGAAATAATTACATAATTAGTTACATCAAATAGTCCAAAACATTTGGCCTAAAGGGCCAATGGGCAATCAACGAAGAATTTGCATATTTATTCGTATCAAGGCCAATGTGGCATCTTCTAATAGTTACCAACGTACGTTGCGTTTACCCCGTGCCAAATGGCTGCCGCTTCAGAAAGTAGGCCAGATTGGACTATGTGTGAAATAGTGCTGATATTTGCATTTAAGATTTTGGGATAATGACATCAATAATTTATGAACTTTAAATCAATATGTAATATAATTTCTATACTTTTAATTTGATTAATATGATCCATAACTTTAACCTAATGTATAATGTGGCTCGAATTTTTAATTTGACCAATATAATCTATAAACTTTTGGAATATGTTCAATTTAGTTTCCGAACTTGAATCAATGGAAGGATTACATTGAACATTTTCCTATGGTTTAGGGACTAAGTTGAACATGTCCCAAAAGTTCGGGGACTCTATTGTCAAATTTAAAGTTTAAGAACCACATTGCATATTGTGTTCAAGTTCACGGACCATATTTGTCAAATTAAAAATTCATGAATTATATTATACATTGAGTCAAAATTCAATGATTATTTGTGTCATTTTGCCTAAGATTTTCAACTAATGACTCAAGATTTAGTATAGACTGGTTATTGCATTTTCAAGTTAATATTTTGGCATATACTAAAATATTTCTGCTATAGTTGTCTTGTCCCGCGTAAATATTATTTTACTTAAATTCGGCTAAATGGGTTTTTTCTTTTTACTCCTTTTAACTTATTTTGAACATCTACAATATGGTGTTTTCCTTCACTGTCCGCCTTTTTAGATGCCTTTTCGTGGTGTCTTAAGGTGGATTTGGTTCGGCTTTACAAATGGATTTTGAAAAAATACAAATATCTTTAATTTAAGAAATTTTGGAGAAATGCAAATAGCACTAGGTAAAAAATACTTTAAAAAGCAAGTTCGGCCTAACTAATGTTCAGCAAGAAAAATTTGTAAATAAGCTTTCTTATTATATTTCTTTTTAAACAAAATATAATTAAAAAATATAAAAAGGAAAATCAAACCTAAGGCAAAGATCGGCAAGTATCAACTAAGCGGCCAAGGGTTAGGCGACCTCCGACAATGGTCGCCTGGGCCGGGTGACCCCGGTGGCCATCGCCGAGGTCTCGCAACCCTAGGCGGCCATTGCTAGGGTCAGGCGATCCTAGTTGGGGGTAGCGCGGCCCATGCGTCCCTTGCCGGGGATCGCACAACCCTTGGCGGCTTCAATAAAAAATAAGGGGATAAAATTGAAATTTGAAAAAAATAAAAATAAGGATAATTTTGGAAGAAAAAATCCTAACTCAATATTGAATTGGTCTTATTAGATTTATTAGGCCAAATGCTGAAAGTCTAATGCTTGTCCCTATCAGCATTAAGCTTTCAACAATCTCCCCTTGAAAGAAAGGGCAGTTACCAAACGACCTGCTTTTCTCTCACAAGTGCCTTTGAGGCTCCAATGGTCTTTGAGAAAGCTGAACCAAACCCACACCCTAAGTCCTCAGCAAAACGTATCACGTGTCCTTTGAATAAGAATTTAACTAGCTCTCTAGGTAAGGTGACATATGGCAAACATAAATCCAATTATACCATCATCATTGGTCATTTTGCCGTCGAGAGCTCATCTGAAAAAAGAACTACGCAACTGAATAAGCTCTTTGGTCATACCTTGTTTTTATCTTTCCAACTGGCAAACTAAAGGTCACCGTGCTTCCAATACCAAATCCAAAAATCCAAAAAATGCTCGCGGTGGCTCATCATAAACACACATAATAGAACACACAAGACCAGTAAAAGCATGCAGATGGCATATAATAGAGCACAGGAGCTCACCAATCTCCTGCACTGCACTTCAACAGAACGAGACCACAGAATGTCGATACCAATAACCAGAAAGCAAAGCAGACTCAAAAACACAGTTGTTTGGCCCCAAAAGATAGAAAACTAGTAAAAGAAACACTCAAAACAGACTCATAGAAGTAGCGAAGCGCTGCCACCGCCTATCGAGCACCCAGTTCTGCAACCAGCAACTCGACGAGGACAGGGGCGTGAGGCCACAACCAGCAAACCATTCACCTACCCGACCGACACGGACATAGCCAACGACTACCAAAGCTTTATTACTCCGACTGCAGATACGGTGCTCACATGTTGAAGTGCTGACGATGGACCACACGATTCACTTGCCACCCTTCTTGGCAGCAGACTTTGTGACCTTGGCACCAGAAGGATCCTTCTTCTCAACACTCTTGATGACTCCGACGGCAACTGTCTGGCGCATGTCCCTCACGGCAAAACGACCAAGTGGAGGATATTCAGAGAAAGTCTCGACGACCATGGGCTTGGTGGGAATCATCTTCACCATCCCAGCATCACCATTCTTCAAGAACTTCGGCTCCTTCTCAAGCTCCTTACCCGATCGCCTGTCGATCTTGGTCAACAGCTCAGCAAACCTGACAGCAATGTGGGAGGTGTGGCAGTCGAGAACAGGGGCATAACCACTTCCAATTTGTCCAGGGTGGTTCATGATGATAACTTGGGAGGTGAAGTTGGCTGCCTCCTTGGCAGGATCGTCCTTTGAGTTGGATGCAACGTAGCCACGCTTGAGATCCTTGACAGCAACATTCTTCACATTAAACCCAACGTTGTCACCGGGAAGAGCCTCTTGGAGAGCTTCATGGTGCATCTCCACGGACTTAACTTCAGTGGTCAACCCAGTGGGACCAAAAGTGACAACCATGCCGGGCTTCACAATACCGGTCTCAACTCGACCAACAGGGACAGTTCCGATACCACCAATCTTGTACACGTCCTGAAGTGGGAGACGGAGGGGCTTGTCGGATGGTCTCTTGGGCTCGTTAATCATGTCGAGGGCATCAAGCAATGTTGGGCCCTTGTACCAGTCAAGGTTGGTAGACCTCTCAATCATGTTGTCTCCCTCAAATCCGGAGATGGGGACAAAAGGAATCTTCTCAGGATTGTATCCCACCTTCTTCATGTAAGAAGAGACTTCCTTCACAATTTCATCATACCTAGCCTTAGAGTACTTGGGGGTGGTGGCATCCATCTGTGATAAAAGGATAATAAGTTCAGTTGTAAATAACACACACACAGCAATATACTAACAGCAGCCTGGAATAACCACTACACCTTGTTACAGCAGCAAATCATCTGCCTGACTCCGAGGGTGAAGGCGAGGAGAGCATGTTCACGGGTCTGGCCATCCTTGGAGATACCAGCTTCAAAACCACCAGTGGTGGAATCAATGATGAGCACAGCGCAGTCAGCCTGGGAGGTCCCCGTAATCATGTTCTTGATAAAGTCACGATGTCCAGGAGCATCGATGACCGTGCAGTAGTACTTGGTGGTCTCGAACTTCCACAAGGCAATATCAATGGTGATACCACGCTCGCTCAGCCTTGAGCTTGTCAAGCACCCAGGCATACTTGAATGATCTCTTGTTCATCTCAGCAGCTTCCTTCTCAAATCTCTCAATCACACGCTTGTCAATTCCTCCAAGCTTATAAATCAAGTGTCCGGTGGTAGTTGATTTACCAGAGTCGACATGGCCAATGACCACAATGTTGATGTGAACCTTTTCCTTACCCATTTTGAGTTAAGCTTAAAGCTGCGAAAAGGAAGAAAAATTATTCCAAAATTGGAGAGAAATGGATGACGTGTAAAGAGAGGAAAGGAAAATACGCAACAAACTGAAATAAAGTGGACGCAGATAAATTCGAAGATAAAATAAAGATATGTAATAAAGAAAAATCTAATTTCTTTGAAGATAGCAGGTTCAGCCCCACATATCAACATCCATATTACTAATTGAAAATTTCTGTACGCCCCATTTCCTGTGACTCCTGGGTTGGAATTCAAACAACATTGACAAGAGACTTTAGCTTCCACAGTATAACCAAATCAGCAAAAAGAAAGATAAAAATGGGGAGTATACAGGGCGCCATGCTATGCTACTGAAATCCACGTATTATCATTGATGATGACATGGAATAAAGTAAAACATCACGATGTAACCTCCATTACCAGCAAAGTGAAGCCTATTTCAGAACGCACCAAAGATTCTATCCGAACAAACTAGCTTTTTTACAGGTTGGGACCCCATTCCCATTCGACAAGAACCAATTGCAGCACAAGATGAACTTACCACGAAAATCCAACTAGCGAAGGTGCTCGTCAATTCATCGTACACCAAGTTAGTGTGCACTACTAGGGCTATAGCCGATCCATACGCACAAAGAGAGGAAACAATAGGGAAACCAGATCACATACACCCTGAAACCTCCCGTCGATCTTTCTAGAGACCATGCAATACGGCTAGATTCGCAAAGAGAGAAACAAATCCTCTGACTCGCACAGCAATCAGACACGGCTAGGTTCGCAAAGTTCGAGCAGGAGCAATCAACTAGAATCATTTTCGTCCAAAATTCATCACGTACTAGAAGAAACGATTTCACGAGATCCATGTTTCCACCATCGGACTGCGACCACCGATCAATTCGACGACAAACACGGAATGGATCTAAGGAAACAACAAAGCACGTTCGAAAAGCCAAACACAGAGTCCAGCGCATCTCAGTTCAAGCAAAGCAATCGAACAACATCAACAACAACCAATCGCACAGACGAAGAACACGTACAGCTAAGAAGAGGAAGAAGAAGAAGAAGAAGGCGAGTTCATCGAGCCCTACTCGCCTTAGAAATCTCAGCTGCCGAGAATCTTCCCAAACCTGTGAACGAGAGAGCAGAAGCAAATGACGTGAACGGAGGGTTGGGGGGTAGGGTTTCAGGACGCATTTATATCGCTACCCTCGTAATATTTCCGATTCCCACTATTGTCCTCGTTTTGAATGCCTAATTCCGATATTACCCTCCAGAAAACTGCCTAATTTTGCTGGCAAATGAAATTACAGCTGGCACATGAATAATTCTCAAATCAATTTTTTTTATTCGCTTGAAGTTTCTTTGGAAAAGAATCGGAAAAGCAAAACGATAATGTATCGATAAAACAGTTTGTATCCATTATGGAGATGCTCTTCTACAGCCATCCTTCCCAATTAAAAATCCGAGATCCTATTTTACTTCAAATAAAAAGAGCATTATGCAAAGATTGCAAAATATCTAATGACGGGTACAATATCTGCGTTATTAACATATTTGGAGTACTTACCCAACTGTGCTCGTCGGAAGATCCGAAATCGTGACCATAAATAGACGGGAGCAGTTGGGGCGTATTCAAGTACCTAAAAGAATCCATTATATCAAAGCCATAATGTTAGAACCGAGTCTATGTAACCTGTAATATGCGAGCTGGAAGAAGCCGAATCAGTAAGCTATGTGTGAATGTAGAACACCCAAAAAATGATCAACTCTTTAATTATCGACGAGTGTTGGACTTGGTCGATAAGAACATATTTTGGTCAATAAGAAAGCCTTCGGAAAACAAGATGATCGACGGACAACAAGCTTGTCGACGGCGCAAGGTAAAGAAAGCCTTTAATAGGCTTAAGAGAAATCGATCGACAAAGTCATCAACAGTAAATAATCCCATTATGTTGGTTAAGTGTTGAGGTAGTGCAATTAAAGAACTCAACAAAAGCATGCGAACACACCAGTAAGATTCACATTTTTTGCGACCTTTTCTTTCTTAGGACTCGCCCTTCAAATTTCCCTACGTTCCGGTGCCATTATACTTTCCTATTGAAGATTTACAAATGACATTTTCACTACATTTGTCGATTCAATTATGGCCCACTTGAACAAATTTTAATCGTTGGCTCCGACTCCACCGATTAAGAGCCGATTTTGATTTGCACGTTCTTGGACAGCGTAGGAAAAATTATTATCAGCGAACACGGTGTCACATCTCGGTTAAAACTAAGTGACGAAACATATATTGTCTACAGGGATATAGTTATATGGACTCGACCGGTTAGATTTAATGTCGAGATCTAAGTTGTGCTCCCGGATGCACTGTATAGTATTAATGTCGCCACGTAATTAAAAGGACTTTATAATCTAATGATAATGCGAAAAACAACGTCGTTTTTATTTCACTTAAGTCACATGGAGGGCGTGTCAATACCTTTTGGTTCTCGGGATCTATGTAGATAGGTTTTTAACGGACCTCATTGATTGAACTTTGATGGATGATAATTGCGTCGAAGAGGTACAAGTTTCAAATTTTTGAGATCGCATAAAAAAAAATTAAGTTAAACACATCACAGCGGACATAATTTTGGCTTTTGGTGGTTTTTGAAAAAAGAAAAGAAAAAGAAAAAGGGGGGAGAGAGAGAGAGAGAGAGAAGGGTAAAGACAGGAATTTAGCGTACGCGGTTGGAAAAGAGTCGAAAAAACTACAAACCGACTCTCTTGGCCTCTCGGTTGGTTACACGTGGAGCACACTAAGTAAAAACATATATATATTATATATATATATCACATATTCACACGCTAAACTGGAGGAAGACGGCGAAGGTTAGGAGTTCGGGGTGGGACCCACCATGCCCCCACTGCCATTGGTTGACTTTGACTTGTGGGAGGATTCTGGTGGCAGGACGGATGCATAAAGGAGGGAATGATCACGGATGTAGTCGAAGCTCTGTTTTGCTGATTTGGCTGGCTCATGAATATCATATCTGGACCGAATTAACTTTATGATAATAATAATAATAGGAAGAATATTTCATTATAATCCTCCCGTCTAGCGTTACCGAAATTATCCATGTCTGCTTTGTATTATGAAGGGATCATCCACCTATATGAGGGTAACTCTTGTACGAAAGCTAAAATAAGAAATCGATATTCCATATGCACTTCTCCTTGATGTCAATAGAAGTCTAGAGTTAGGGTGCTAGTTCAACGTGTTAACCTTCTTTTTTTTTTTTTTGCTAGAAGTTCAATGCGTTAAGCCGGTTTCGCAAGTTTGCTCTCCACTCGCCACTCTATAGATTTCGTGGGTCGAAAGTTTTCGAGGCCCGAGAGCCTTATGATACAGATTAATAGTTTCCCACGGACTGAAAGGTAGTCCATTCGAAAAGCCAAGAAAACGGATGTATGTTGTCGAGTATCATTTATTGACTTTGGAACTATTGGCTCGTATCGTAGACCCCCGGATTGTACTCTTCAAGCACCTAATAATTCCGAGAGGCGTACTAGCCCCGCCCACCCCGAAGTAATTACAATAATTATAAGGACGTATGATTATTCAAGCTCAAATCTTGAAGGCGAAGCACAAGTGTACTTATGGCCAGAGCAACTTTTGAGATCGACAAACTCGTATGCGTAATGTGCGAAACTCTAGTGGGGAACTTTGATTTGAGAACCACTAAGTTTTGTAATCGGAAATCTCAAATCTCATTCGGTTGGAGAATGATTATTTTTAACTCATTGATAGTGGTCATGTGATCCATAAATCAATTAAGTTCGCGAATTGATTTGATCGAGCCTACTTTTTGCGTTTGTTTATAAGCTAGTTCACAATAATTTTATACCCATACTAAATTGAAACTCGCGATTCAATCATTTTTTCAATAGGGAACAAATTCCTTCTCGTTGCTACTATAGCCAACTTCAAAAGAGAATATATTTAAACTCCGTTTGTTTTGCGAAAAATAGATAATTTAAAAAATACTTCCTTAAAGTCGATCACTTGTATTACTTGAAATAATTAAGCAATGAGAAATAATTTCGTTATCATCAGTAATTTAGTAATTTAGGGAAATTCCGATTAAGAGCCCTCAACTCGCTCATATTTTCTCAAAAAAGGGCCCATAGTGAAGCTTGATCCAAAGAAGGGCCCGAAATGTCCAAACTTGTTTCAAAGAAGGGCCTCGGCTTGCCGGCCGGCGAACATATACTATTTTCGGTGATCCAACAGGGGCATTTTTGTCAAAATAAATTTAAATTAAAAACAACAACAAAACTCTAAAATTAAAAGACAAAACCCTCTTTCTCACTTTCTTTTTCTTCTCTATCCCACCTGCGTTTGTCAAGGAAAAGAGCTTGTTGTGTGCGATCGAGCGATGAGGTGTGATCCCGGCGATGCGACGGGGGCTTTGCGACCTAGCGACGGCGGCGACGGCGACCGGAGCGGTGACGGCGACCTTCAAAGGTGAAGGCTTTTGGAAGAAATTAAAAGACCCCTCTTGTTCACACAAACCCTCGTTCGTAAAAGGAGAAGGTGCTTGGTTTTGCGCGAACGAGTGACGGCGTGCGATTCGACGACGGCGATGGGGGACGGCGACCGGGGCTTCAACGAAAACCTTCAAAGGTGAGGGATTTTGAATGAAATTGGAAGACTCTCTCGTTTACACAAAGCCTTTGCCCCAATTCAAGACTAGTTTTGATTGTGTCTTCCGTGATAGCTTTGTGATTCGGCGAGGTTCGGTGGCACGGCGACATGTGACTTAACGGCCACTTTGCAACCGAGAAGAACGTTTCGACCTCCAAACCAACCATGGTTGATTCGAAGGTGAAGACGCAATGCGAATTGCAGAGCATAGAGGGCAACGTGCTCCGACCCCACCTGGTTGATTCATTGTTTAATTTTTCTCATATTCATTCAAAGCAACATTATGGCAAATCCTCTAATCTCTAATTTCTTTCGTTTCCATGGAGGCTAGTTTCCCGAGTTGGTTTAACGGGTACTTCTTTCGTCTAAGACAAGGCAAGAATACGACATGGATGACAAGCAGCGATGGCAGTGAGTTCAATTTCTAATACAAGTTACATTTTTATGCATTTTTTTATTGTATTTGCTACGGTTGTTGTCCCTAGTGATTTGTGGTCCATGTTTCTTAATTATTTATTGTTTTCATTTTGTTGTTTACTATGTTTATCATAAACAAACAGAAAAACTTATTCCTGGTCCATGATTCTCAAATTTCCGTTCGTGATTCCAATATTTTAATATGTTACCATTGCAACTTGCATTTATCACTTTACAATTTCGAGCGGTTGTGGTTATGTTGGACTTATATAGGCTCCAAAAACATATTGATGTACCTTTTTTCCCTTCCGAATAAAGTCAACTATGCCATGTGTGATAGTAGGAGCTTGAGGGTATTGAAGAAGATAGGTTTGTCATAATTGATCTTGATGAGGTACATGGAAGAAATGCACGATGTGTAGAAGGTAGCTCAATGCAGAGCGATATGGAGGTTGGAGACATTAGCTTGCACGCAGATACATCATCTAATAATGTAGATTTCTTGAATATGAATAGTCAATTTGAGTATACTCATCCCGAGTTCAATGCCTTGATGTGGATATGGAGAATCTTGCCTTCAAGTTAGGGATGTGCTTTAGCAATGCTAAGGAGTTTAGAGAAGCAATTAAGAATTATGCCATAAAAAATGGGAGACGGGTGAGGTTTGCTAAGAATGCGCCAAATAAGGTGAGGGCGGTGTGTTCGGACGGTTGTGGTTGGCTCATATATGCTTCCAAAATGCAGGGGAGCAGACTTTACAAGTCAAAACCTTCAATCCCGTACATAAATGTAATAGAGCCCTACATGTTCCTCAAGTAAGCTCTAAATGGTTAGCAAACAAGTATTGTGATCGGTTGAGAAATAATCCAACATGGCCAGGTGCTTCAATGAAGAAAACAATGGAGTCTCGAGAATGTTTTGAAGCTATCCGAGACAATGGTCTATAGAGCTAGGGTTACAAGAATGAGTATGGTCATAGGGAATGAGCAAGAGCAATTTCGGATGCTTAGAAGTTATTGCCAAGCACTTCTTGATTGCAATCCAGGATCCACTTGTGCAATCAAGAGCGAGCAATGTCAAGACCAATCCAAGTTTAGCGGAGTCTACATATGTCTAGATGCATTGAGGAGGGGTTTTCTAGAAGGATGTAGGCGCTTTGTAGGGTTTGATGGTTGTCATTTATCATCGGGCTACAAGGGTATACTTCTAGCATTGTAGGCCTAGATGGAAACAATCAAATGTATCCATTTGCATGGACGGTTGTGGGACAAGAAACACACAAAACATGGCATCGGTTTATTAGTATGATGGCGGAAGATCCGCAAATTCCAAGTCTTGGACTTTCTTGTGTGATAAGCAAAGGGATTAGTGCAAGCACTAGCAAATTTGATGCCTGGCGAGAACATAGATTTTGCTTGAGGCATCTTTATGAGAATTTCAGGCTGCGTCACAAAGGAATGGAACTTAAATGTTTGGTTTGGAAGGCTGCCATGGCAACTAGGGTGTGTGATTTCAACTTGGCAATGGAAGAGCTTAAGGCGATCGATGAAAAAGCTTATGATTGGTTATCCCAAAGGCCTCTAGTGCAATGGAGCAAGTCCCATTTCGAACAAGCTCAAAATGTGACGCTTCCTTGAATAACCGGTGCGAAATCAACAAGAGCATTATTGACGCTGAGACAAGCCTATCATCACATTGCTTGAAGCTATAAGAGTGCAACTCATGGAAAGGATTCATAAGCAAAGACATGGGTTGGCTAACTACAATGGTGTGATCTATCCTAAGATTCGGGAGATACTAGAACTTCAAAAATAAAATTCAGCATCATGGATTCCTTCATGGAACGGGGAGGATGAATTTGAATTGAGTGGGCCATATGGAGACAAAAGGGTGGTTAATATAAAACAGAGAACTTGCGGCCGTAGAAAATGGGACATTAGTGGAATACCTTGTTGTCATCGTTGTGGCGGCTCTTGTATATCCGAAGGAACCACCTGCAAAATGGGTTCACACATGTTTCAAGATGGAAACATTCTTGAAAACTTATAGCCATGTTGTACGTGCTATAGATTCCAAAGACACCGGCCCGCTAGAGATCATTTACTCCTACCCGATGTGCCTAAGCAAGTCGGTAGAAAGAAAAAACAAAGAACAAAGTCATTGAACGAAATGGGTGATAACAATTTAAAGACAAAGAAGAAAACAATTGTGCAAGAGCCTATGGGAACCAAGTTGAAGAGACAAAATACCACAATCACTTGTGGAAAATGTGGTGGGTCGGGCCATAATAGGAATAATTGCAAGAATTCATTGATAGCATCAACAACAAAGAAGTAACATCATGAACCGCAAAGAGTTTTACATCTACCTCATGTTCACAAAATGTGGTAGAAAGCATTCCCTCGTGCCTAGCATCACAACCTGATCCAGTCGAACTACTTGTGTCAATTTTTGGTAACAATTCAAGCTCAACATCAACTATGGGAAGAGAGAAGATGCAGGTATTCATTTGTGCTTCACTTTACCATAAAATTTTTCTTATTTGTACTTAAATTTGTTATAACTAATGATTTATTTGCGATTCAACCAACGGTAAAGAGGAGGGTGTAATGACCTCAACATGAAAGTAATTGAAGACAAGCAACTTTTTGAGATATGCCAAAGTAAAAGCAACTTTTTGAAGACAAGTAATTGAAGACAAGCAACTTTTTGTAGTAGCCCACGGTGTTGAGCCCGACTTGATCTTCTAATCATGCTTTGCTTTTGTCTATTTATATACAAAGGACATCTCCACAAGAAACTTCGTTTGCCCTGTTTTGGAAACTAGGCTTTATGGGCGATAGAAAAGGTTCACCGAATGAAGTCGCGTAATTTTGATGAGTGAGGTAAAGTATATTGGTATTGGCTATTTAGAATGTCCCGCTTTGGCTTTGCATTATGCAGCTGCTAGTTAATTTGCTGATCAGAAATTTTTTACGGGGTTATCATGCATCTACACGTTTTGACAACACGGTGATAGATGTATTTGCGATATGCAGCAAAAAATTTGGAAAGTTAACTCGACTTTATAATTTTTTGACAAAGACTTGATTTAAACGGTTTTCTCGAACACATGCATGTTAGTTGTCCGGCATTCACCGTAGCATTCAATAGGAATACAATAATACACGGATGTCATTAATTGGGATAGCCTGATGCGAAATAGACTCATATTTGACTAGCGAGATGCTTTCAATTATAGGACTCATCTATCATGTCTATATAGTTAGATTCTTCAATACTCACTATTAAACACCTTTAAAGTGACTAGATGTCTTTATGTTGCAGATTTTCCAGCATCTGTCCTAGCTCGCTCAACATATCGCTTCTCGCTTTGCTACCGAATGCAAGGATGGAGATCAAGTGCATTTCAGCACTTTAGTGGGCTTTTGCACACTTGGTTGCAAACTTCTAGAATGAATCCCGTTTATGAGATTTAAAGGAAGTGTAACTGGATGATTTTTTTTTTTGTAATTGTAGCAACAATCTATATCAGTGGATGATTTAAAGGAAGTGTAACTGGATGGTTTTACAGCTGCAAATGTGTTGGTGAAAGGCCATATGGTCAGTCATTAGACGTCCTCACATAGCCTGTTTCGCGACACCTTTTTCATGTGTGTATAATAATCCCTTGAATTGATCGACGCGTCGAAAACTACGTGCAATCTAGTTTCATCTTGGCTGAACACTTTTCCTCTTCGTAATGCATAAATGAAAGTTTCCTGACCTGAATTAAACCTATTTACCTATTTGCGTTAAAACCAAGTTTTTGCAGAATATGTTCAGTCCCAACTCTGGAGCAGCTTGTTTGTCATTTTTGCATAATATGATCCGCGTGTTTACTTTTTTCGTTAATGAATACCCCAAGTTTGTTTCTTTTAATAACGTAGAATCGAAACGCATTTTCTTTGTATATATATATAAAAAAAAAGATAAAGGGGACATGAAAAAGGAAAGCAAAAAAGGGATAATTCGCTTTGTGCAAACTCACGTCGTTTTTTATAATTCGTACCGACCTTGGTTTTACATTCCTGTTTCACATTTTCTAAAGCGAAGGCCTTTTTCTTTTGTATAGTGTAGAGTCGAAACGTTTTTTTTTTTGTTGTTTATATAAAACAAAAGTAAAAAAAGTTCGAAAGGGAGCAAAAAAAAAAAAAAAAAAAGGAGGAACCAAACTATCTTTGCTTTTGCATTTCCACCGAATTAGTTTCTTTTGTCGCTATTTTGCAATGGGGTTTGACCGATGTCCATTCCGGTCTAATTCGTTATATACGTGACCATTTCGTATGTCCGATTTTTTGAATTTGCATTTCATTTAGATTGATCCGCGTGTTTACTTTTTTCATTAATGAATACCCCAAGTTTGTTTCTTTTAATAACGTAGAATCGAAACGCATTTTCTCCGTATATATATAATAAAAAAAAGATAAAGGGAACATGAAAAAGAAAAGTAAAAAATGGATAATTCGCTTTGAGCAAACTCACGTTGTTTTTTATAATTCGTACCGACCTTGGTTTTACATTCCTGTTTCACATTTTCTAATGTGAAGGCCTTTTCTTTTGTATAGTGTAGAGTCGAAACTTTTTTTTTTTTTTTTGTTGTTTATATAAAAGAAAAGTAAAAAAAGTTTGAAAGGGACGCAAAAAAAAAAAAAAAAAAACGGAAGGACCAAACTATCTTTGCTTTTGCATTTCCGCCGAATTAGTTTCTTTTGTCGCTATTTTGCAATGGGGTTTGACCGATGTCCATTCCGGTCTAGTTCGTTATATACGTGACCATTTTGCGTGTCCAATTTTTTGAATTTGCATTTCATTTAGATTGATCCGCGTGTTTACTTTTTTGTTAATGAATACCCCAAGTTTGTTTCTTTTAATAACGTAGAATCGGAAACGCGTTTTCTTTGTATATATATAATAAAAAAAAGATAAAGGGGACATGAAAAAGAAAAGAAAAAAGGGATAATTCGCTTTGTGCAAACTCACGTTGTGTTTTATAATTCGTACCGACCTTGGTTTTACATTCCTGTTTCACATTTTCTAATGCAAAGGCCTTTTTCTTTTGTATAGTGCAGGGTCGAAACGTTTTTTGTTGTTGTTGTTTATATAAAAGAAAAGTAAAAAAGTTCGAAAGGGATACAAAAAAAAAATGGAAGAACCAAACTATCTTTGCTTTTGCATTTCCGCCGAATTAGTTTCTTTTGTCGCTATTTTGCAATGGGGTTTGACCGATATCCATTCCGGTCTAGTCCGTTATATACCCGACCATTCTACGTGTCCGATTTTTTTAATTTGCATTTCATTTAGATTGATCCGCGTGTTTACTTTTTTCGTTAATGAATAGTCTTTCTTTTTTCCTTTTAGTCAACGTTCAGCATCTCTCATTGAGGTTTCTTTTCTATTAAAGCTTCCTTCTTATGAATGTTAGCCTGAGAATTAAATAGATAATTACATGAAAATGACAAAAAAAAACATCGTGCCTAGTCACCTAGTTATGGTTAGATGTCTTTGAGTTTCGATGTAATGGATAAAATGCATGGTCATTTTAGGAATACAAATTGGTTGGGTACCGAAAGGGCGTTAGTTAGATAATTAGCGTAAATAAGTCCCCCGAACCTAGATGCTCTTGGTTGCGTAGAAATTGAGATAATACCCCGTATCTCGATTAGTTTCTAGTTGACCCCAAAGGCTAGTGGCGACTCTTAATGGTTTGGAATGTTAGTTTATAAAAATAAAGTCAAAAGTCGCGCGAGGTAAGATTTGGGAGAATCCGCGCCTAAACTAATAGGTAATACCTCTAAACCTAAACGACCCTCGGAGGGGAAATGATAGGTCGCGACACAATTAATAAAGTGAATTTATAAATCTAAAAAGGTAAAAACACTTTTCGAAATTGTTTATCTCAAATTTTTAATTCATTTTTCTTTGTGTTTATTTTAATTTTTTTTTGTCCGCCGATCGTCCGGCCTTGGTGACGATCGGCGACTTGCCACAAGAGGTCGAGCCTCACTAGAAATGGGACTAAGGGGAATTACCCAACGATGGCACCGAGGAAAACATGATGATAGTGGAAAGAAATCACAATTGAACACTTTGGAAAACATTACGAGTGAATCATGAAATTCATTCTTTTCTCCTTGGTACAAGTCATTCCCAATGACATTTCAAGATCATTTTAGATGTTGCTTTGCTTTTATCATGATGACAGAACATATAAAAGATCCGTAAGGAAAGTCCAAAAGGAGCTCCCTCCAACAAAAGCATTACATGTTTCATCTCGCAACGGTAACGTGGATTCCCGAAAATTGACTTGTTGTTGTGACGCTTTAAGGGAGCAACTACCAATAAATTCAACAAACTTTACCAAAATTTCAATTCCTTGATCCATTTGCTTGAATGCTTGAATTTTGTGGAATGAACTGCAAAGATATGAATAAGGTTAACTAACAAGACCCGCACATGTACTCTTGCTATACATACCCAATGACACAACATTTAGAACCTCCTTCCGAACTCTTAGGCTCTACACGGAAAAATTAAGCTAAACGAGTACAACCAAAATCCAATCAATGCAATACCAGCCACTCTCGGATGTTCGTTTTGAAAGGCTTGAATTCTTTGTAAGAAGAGATCATCCTCCAATGAGCAAGTCGCACATCGGCTCTACCTTTGAATTGGTCACGGTTGGGTTGGTGGCCAAAGTTTTCTTCCCGGTTGCGTGTGTTGCCGTCCAGTTTGCACATTGTTAGCGCTACCGGACGCGGAAGAGAATCACAGAGGTAACACGTAAGATCTAATCTAAACCATTCTTGAATTGGGGGCAAAGGCCTATTGTGAATATGAGGGATCTTTTAATTTCTTTCAAAATCCCTCACCTTCGAATGTCGCCGCCGCCGTTGCCCCCTGTCGCCATTGCCGCTGTAGACTTGAAAGGTCCCATCACCGTTGCCGCCATAGTCCGTCGCCACCTCGACCGTCGCCACCGCTACTCGATTGCACATTGTTGCTCTGGCCGCACACAACCGGATCCTTCTCCTTGATGAGCTAGGGTTTGTGTGAACAGGAGGGATCTAATTTCTTCTCGAAATTCCTCACCTTTGAAGGTCGCCGTCGCCACCCCGGGCCGCCATTGCCTGCGTCGCCTAGTCGCAAGCCCCCATTACCGTTGCCAAATCGCATGTCATCGCTCGGTTGCGCACGACCAGCCTCCTTCTCCTTTACGAACCGAGGGTTTGTGTGAACAAGAGGGGTCTTTTAATTTCTTCCAAAAGCCCTCACCTTTGAAGGTCGCCGTCACCTCTCCGGCCGCCGTCATTTGGTCGCAAAGCCCCCCATCGCGTCGCCGGATTGCACCTTGTCGCTTGATCGCACACGACGGACGCAGTGGTATAGAGAAGAAAAAGAAAGTGAGAAAGAGGGTTTTGTCTTTTAATTTTAGAGTTTTGTTGTTGTTTTTAATTTAAATTTATTTTGACAAAAATGCCCCCGTTGGATCGCCGGAAATAGTACATGTTTACCGGCCTAAGCCGAGGCCCTTCTTTGAAACAAATTTGGGCATTTCGGGCCCTTCTTTGGATCCAACTTCACTATGGGCCCTTTTTTGAGAAAATATGAGCAGTTGAGGCGCTTAATCGGAATTTTCCCAATAATTTATATCTACATGCTTTTGTAAATAATTAAAATACTTTCTATTAACTCATTTTTGTAAAATATAAAATAAAATTCCGTACTAAAGAAAATGCTTTTTCAATCATTTATTTTTCGCGAAAAAACGAAACCGTGCCTTACATGAATACCACGATCATACACCATGCGAGACCGTATCATCACACCCAACAACAAAATCACAGTGACGAGACGTTCGATTCATGCAGGATCAACGTTTTATGATGGCACAGTCTCAATCTCAGGGTTGCTGGGTCATCATGTTTCAAATTGATTTTTCAGCAAGAAAAAATGATGATACCATGCAAAGGGGCATACGCCTGAACTGCATTGAAAAAGAACCAAAAGTAGACTCTCAGCTGGTACAGGAAAGAAGAGTACAGTACAAGTGCCACTGCAAAAACAGAAGACTCAAAATTGACTCGAGCTGGTGCCCCCAAATCTCCCACCGCCTATCGAGCACCCAGTTCTGCAACCACGTGCTCGAGGAGTACAGGAGCATGAGACGATAACCAGCGCACCAAACCCCTGAATGAAAAACAGACACACGACCGAAAATGACCAACGCCTTATTGCAATGACTCCCATGTGATACAATATTGAATCTGAACTGCACGATTCACTTGCCACCCTTCTTGGCAGCAGACTTTGTGACCTTGGCACCGGAAGGATCCTTCTTCTCAACACTCTTGATGACACCGACGGCAACTGTCTGGCGCATGTCCCTCACGGCGAAACGACCAAGTGGAGGATACTCGGAGAAAGTCTCAACGACCATGGGCTTGGTGGGAATCATCTTCACCATCCCAGCATCACCATTCTTCAAGAACTTCGGCTCCTTCTCAAGCTCCTTACCCGATCGCCTGTCGATCTTGGTCAACAGCTCAGCAAACCTGACAGCAATGTGGGAGGTGTGGCAGTCGAGAACAGGGGCATAACCATTTCCAATTTGTCCAGGGTGGTTCATGATGATAACTTGGGAGGTGAAGTTGGCTGCCTCCTTGGCGGGATCGTCCTTTGAGTTGGATGCAACGAAGCCGCGCTTGAGATCCTTGACAGCAACATTCTTCACATTAAACCCAACGTTGTCACCGGGAAGAGCCTCTTGGAGAGCTTCATGGTGCATCTCCACGGACTTAACTTCAGTGGTCAACCCAGTGGGACCAAAAGTGACAACCATACCGGGCTTCACAATACCGGTCTCAACTCGACCAACAGGGACAGTTCCGATACCACCAATCTTGTACACGTCCTGAAGTGGGAGACGGAGGGGCTTGTCGGATGGTCTCTTGGGCTCGTTAATCATGTCGAGGGCATCAAGCAATGTTGGGCCCTTGTACCAGTCAAGGTTGGTAGACCTCTCAATCATGTTGTCTCCCTCAAATCCGGAGATGGGGACAAAAGGAATCTTCTCAGGATTGTATCCCACCTTCTTCATGTAAGAAGAGACTTCCTTCACAATTTCATCATACCTAGCCTTAGAGTACTTGGGGGTGGTGGCATCCATCTGTTATAAAAGGATAATAAGTTCAGTTGTAAATCAACACACACGGCAATATACTAACAGCAGCCTGGAATAACCACTACACCTTGTTACAGCAGCAAATCATTTGCCTGACACCGAGGGTGAAGGCGAGGAGAGCATGTTCACGGGTCTGGCCATCCTTGGAGATACCAGCTTCAAAACCACCAGTGGTGGAATCAATGATGAGCACAGCGCAGTCAGCCTGGGAGGTCCCCGTAATCATGTTCTTGATAAAGTCACGATGTCCAGGAGCATCGATGACTGTGCAGTAGTACTTAGTGGTCTCGAACTTCCACAAGGCAATATCAATGGTGATACCACGCTGCGCTCAGCCTTGAGCTTGTCAAGCACCCAAGCATACTTGAATGATCTCTTGTTCATCTCAGCAGCTTCCTTCTCGAATCTCTCAATCACACGCTTGTCAATTCCTCCAAGCTTGTAAATCAAGTGTCCAGTGGTAGTTGATTTACCAGAGTCCACATGGCCAATGACCACGATGTTGATGTGGACCTTTTCCTTACCCATTTCGAATTGTAATGCTTAATTCTGTCCAGAATAAAATGATTCTTAGACTTGGGGAACAAAATTTATCATAACAAAAATCTTAATAATGAATTTCACCGAATGGTCACTAGCATACCAAACATTCATTCAGAGAGTAAGTCTCTGAAGTCTTCCCGTTGGCACCGGACTAAAATTCAGCCATATTTTTTGTAACTTCCGAAATAAAAGCTAAAGGAGCCCACAAATCATGCTATGCACCCATGTACTCGATCATACTAGAACGACATATAAGGAGGAGCAGAAATTTAAGGCTTCGTTAGCTTTAGACACCAAAAAGAAAATTCATCAAAGAAGAAGTCTTTGTCCAAACAAGAACTTGATGATATTGTGTATGCATAACCCAGCAAGTTGTTGAGATACCTAAACATGTAATAGATGAAAATCGTCTGGAATATATCACAACGTCATACCTCAGCGCTGAAAAACGACAGGATTGATTATCTTGAAAGCGGTCGGTCCAATCACTAACTTCTTTCAGGAACCAGACCAGTGTCGGCCGCATGTAAACAGGAACATACAACACGATTCGCGAGACAAATCTAGTCACCACGCAGATCTAAACACTACCGTCAGATTCAACTGATTCGACAATGATCAAGAAAAGAGCTCTCGATTCCACGAGCCAGAATCTCACAAGTACGAAGCACACATCCAAACAAGACCACCCGATCCATCCATTACGACCAAGAAAAGTAGAATCCACCACGCGATTCGGACATCACAAGCAAAACGAAGCAGGAAAACAACCAACAAACACGAAGACGAAACTTCAAGGGAAAGCGAAATCGAGTCGAGGATTCACCTTCAGATGCCTCAGCCGCCAAAACCAAAAAACCCTTCGGCCGCTGGAGAGCAAATGAAACGAACCGAGGATAAATGAGCGAGGGGTCTAGGGTTTTGGGGCGGGGGGAAGACGCTTTTATAGCCGCCCATCGGTCTTTCCGAATTTCCGCTTTTGACCTCGAATTGTGCACCTAATTCCACGTCGGATGTCCCTCTCCTTGGGCGGCTTCCTACCGAGCAGTCCCGTCACTCGCGCCCCCGCGCGTGCCGGGCGGTCGGGGGACTCCAGTGACTGGGAACTGTGCGTCACGCGCTCGCGAGGGAGAGGAATATGTAAATCCTACGTGGACTGAAGGTGGGGCCGGGGTTCATCGCGGGATTGAAGGAGAGATGCCGAGTGGGGCAAATTCCGCGATTTAGCCATTTTGGCCCTCGAAAATCCTGAAATTTGGCCCGGAGCCTATGCTTCGGTCCAATATATTTTGTATTCATATATGATTTGATGTGCTCGAACTCGTGACATACTCTATCAGGCTTGCAAGCGGATCGAATCGAAGTTCTTTGAGGTCGAACTTGGCTCGTCGAGTTGCTCGAACTTGGCTCGAGCTCGAAAATGATTGGCCCCCGATCTCGAGTGGGCGATGGGTCGAGCACGAGTGAGCCGCCAATTGCTAGACTTGTCTGCCGATGCGTTTGGATGGAGGGAGGTGAAAGGAGGTGGATAGAAACGATAACCTAGGGAAATTTCTGCTATGGTTTGGCTGTTTAGGTTAGGAAGGGAGTAAATGGAAATTATTTTAAATAGGTGAAAAAATTGTCTTATCAAAAAGTATGGATGAAATATCCTTCGAGAATATGGGTGGATCGATATCAATAGACAAAAATTGCGAAGGGTCTTTTCTTGATTTTGGACATGAATTTAAATGACGAGAAATTCTGAAGGTGTAAAGACTAGAGGCAATGCGTCTAGCCAATTAAATTGTAGGAAAGTAAAGATGATATATAAATTTATAAAAGAACGTTGAGTTGTGTGATTGATTGGGAGTCCATTCACAATAAATACATTTGGGGAACTATAACGCTCTATAGACATTTACATATTGTAGTTAAAACTTTAGATATCAAATAACCGCCCAATGACGATCACAAAAAGTTACATTATCCACTAATTTCTATTACGTAAAACACTTATCCACGTGAAGTTATGATGCCCATAAATTAGCGACAATGGATATAACTATCCAATAGTTATATTCGTGTTAGTCTCGTCATCGATGACTTTATCAATTAACTTCTCACGTTTCAATGAAAGTTCTTGTTGAAAACTTTCATACTGTGTGTCCATGGCTTCATCGATAAGTTGTTCCTGTCTTTATTGACTCAGTTTGTTTCTTGTCGATAAATAACCAAAAATTATTTGTTTTATGTCAACATAAGTACTTCCCTCTGGAAACACCTTTTATTTCCATCCAAAAATGGAGAAAAATAGAAAAAATGCATAGGTTACCTTTCACTTCAATTTGCGTTCAAACATATCAAAGGAACTTTGTCTTCCTTTGTTTTCTTTTCTCTCCATGTGCTTTGTATCCCTTTCTATCGATTTTCTTCCTCAGGTAGATTATCGAGCAATTTGAGTCTAAAAGTTTGTTTGGTTAGGGGAAAATTGCATGAAAAAAGAAAATATTTTTCGGAAAATCATTTTTAGGAAAATGGTTAATGATTTCAATCCCATTACTTTATCTCATGCGAAAAAATTTTGAATTTTGAATTTTTTTTTTTTCTTTTTCTTTTTCCCTACTTCACGACCGGTCGGCAGGTGGGCTAGAGCTTACCTATCACTAGTGGCCTTGAGCTCGCCAAAGATCGGGTGAGCCTTGAGCTCATCGGTGCACGTCGTGGCCGATCACCAATCGTCACGAGCTCGACGACGGGTGGAGGAAGAAGAAAAAAGAAAAAGAAAATATAACATGTAAAAAATATATAATAAAATATTAAAATATAAAAAAATTGCCATGAGCAATTCCAAAAAATGTTTTCACCTATTCGATTTAGGAATTCACTTTACTTGTTTCGTGCATGAATTTACTATTGACTGAAAAGTGTTTTCCAATTTTTTTTTCAAAAAAGTGTTTTTGCGTTGCGGTCAAGACAAAGGTTAAAGACTTAATCGAGCATTAGCTAAGGTAGATTCTCACAGCGAGGCACTTCGAGTTAGCTAAGTGTTGTAGTAGTGCTGAAGCTCTATGTGCCAAGGAGGCTCCGCCTTGTCTATAGAAGCAATACTAAGTCATTTTCGGTGAACTAAACGAGTAAAGGTCTGAAAACCAATTCCTAGAGAACACTTTCGTTGAAACAAACGCTTCTTAAAAGATAGAGGAAGAAAATTAGGGAGTAGAATAATCCAGGAGTTTCGGGTCAAGCTTTGTGATCAGAAACCAAACCAGGGGGTTTCGGGTTTCTCGAAGTTGATTACCAGATAGAATATTGAACCGACACTTTTTTTTTTTTTTGTCTTTTACTATTCAATGAGAGAGTGAGAGGCTGAGACCCGAGAGATGAGAATGAGAGAAGCTAAGGTTGGGTTTCTTCTAGTTTTCTAATTATAGGTTGGGATAAGTAAGTGCACTAGAGTTTTAAAGCTTGTCGCAAAAGTGCAATTGATTTCGAAAACTTGAAAAAAAAATGCAATCAAATGCTAAAGCTTATCAAGTTGGTGCAATAAAGTTCCTCTACTAACTTCTTTCTATTTGGCTAACGAAAAATACGGATGTAACTTTTTTTATTCATTTCTCCTTTCCACGTGACAAATAGCTTAATTGATGAGCTCTACCTGTACAACATGATGCCGTTTTGGAGCCTTTACCAATCCAAAATAGCATCTTTTTTCCCATATCCAAATTACAGCAAATCGCTCGTCAAGCCCCAAATTGAGCAAAACCGACCAAACTAAAGAACTCTTCTTCATATAGTCGTCTTCTTCGTCCGGTTCTTTTTTATATGTCCTAAATCTCTTCTTCGTCTATGGTATGTCCCACATTTTTCTACTTCCTCGAAATCTTCTTTGTTTGTGGTGAAAGTTGAGAGAATATTGAAAAAAGATTGCAAAATCAAATGGTATTACCATCAACATGCTAGGATGCAAGTGTGAATTGTGTTAAAAGAGTCCCATATTGAAGAATTGATGTAGTGTTGGGGAATTAATATATCATTGTTGGCTCATAACTTATTAACTTAAGCTTTTGAGTAAAAATGGGTCCAATCGGTTATGTTGACGGGGTCGGACTTGAGCTCCCTCCGGCTATTCACCCTGGTAAAGATATCGAGTTTCATTCGCACGCTCCCAACAAATGATATCAAAGTCGATGGTTGATTGGTGACTCATTCTCAATATGTATCAATGTTTGGTGACCAACGTGGTTTCCAATATGTGTTTGGTCAATTTTGGTGGGCATTCAATGCGGTTTTTAAGTCGGTAATCGTTGTGGTGTAGCAACGTGGGCTCGATGGGCATTAATGGAGATTCAAGTTGAGATATGTTGGTGGAGAAAGATACTTGACTTAAGGAGGAGTAGACCTAACAATGGACCTCACATGTGAGGGGGAGTTTATTAGGATGCAAAGAATTGATGTAGTCTTGAATAGTTAATATATTCTAGTTGGCCCATAACTCATTGACTTACGCTTTTGAGTGAATGTGAGTCCAATTAGATATGTTGGTAGCTCGGACTTTGATTTTCTCTTGGTGATCTCTCTATACGAAAGTATCGGGCTTCTATCGCGCGCTCTCAACAAAGTTCTTGGGCCTTTCTCATCCTAAAAGCTAGCTTAAAGATTGAGACTTTTCCTCATACTTATAAATCGAGTACCAGTCTCTTCGGATAACCCCAATACCACGAAGGTGCAATCCGTAATGATATAAAAGTATTAAACTCCGTATTTATCTAATAGCTAAAGTTTTTAGAATAATCGGCAGGTGGTCCCATAAAATCTCACATGGTATCGAGTAGGATGCCCTAAGTTCAAACTTTACGAGCTCCTATTTATCTCCCAATGAAGTATTTCCACACTTAGCAATGGTCCCCAAAGTTTCACAAAATGAACAAAACTCGCTCCTTAGATATCGCTTGATCCAAATAGCCCCAAATTTCTTACAGAGCTTTTATATGTTCTAGCTTTCAGTTCTCTTCATAGGTTCAGTTCTCATCAAATCATTTAGAATAACTGCGATTTTAATTGATATCTTGTAACTTGCATTACAAAAGTGAATTGTGATTAATTATGTGGCTAACTGATTATAACGTGAATTATACTCCTCACTTAGTAGCTGCCATCTTTTTCCATCAATTCGGATGCTATTAGGCTAGTCAATTCATCGTAAGCAATTGTAATTGCAGGTTCCATAGCTTCATATTGTTGGCTCGTGGAATGAAAAATTAGTGATAACAATGGAGTGAAGATTATGTATAATAGTGATTGAAACATGAAGTTAGCGATGGCCGATCCGTTCTTATATTAAGATATATTAGCCCTTTTTGATTAGAGCACAAATCAAGGTTACCTTACCATCTTTTTATGGATACATTTTAAGCATGTTCAAATTTCAATAAGGAAAATGTTTTTTTGACAAGTATTATTTGAGATAGTACAATCTCAACTATATATCCACATACCATCATCGCGTATTTTGCATAGAGCATTCATTGATTGAGAGATTATGTCGTCGTAAAAAATAACTAACAAGAATGTCGACCGTCGGCTAGCAACTTCCTTTCAACTATTGCTTCTTGAGTCACATACTTTGTTTATTGAATTCTTTTTTCCGATTTCAAAATTTTCTTTCCTAACTCTCTCTTGGGAGTAAGAATTGGTAGAAGGTTGAATCCTACCGATTTAATAGTCTTTAGAGTGCCTTGTATTATGATGGTGATTGTGGGTTGCCTCCATTTTGCCCGAGGTACTTTTGAACCGAGTAACTTGCCTCTATTCTTCCAATTGGCGGGCTAGAGACACTTCCTTAATATTGCTAGTTTTGCATGGTCGAACAAAATTTCTTCCGACATTTAGCTCCCACAAGTAACCTTTATTTTCACACCGACACTACGCATTTCGTTGCCAAGATATTCTCTACTCTCTTACTTATCTAATGGAAAGAGTTGCGGATTTGAAAGATATAAAGGCAACGAGTCCGGAGAACAAAATTTGGAGAAAGATAAGGAATTTAGCAATTGCCTTAAGTAGTAGTTAATCTTACGGTCAAGAAGACAATAGTCAAATATTAGGAAATGGGCCCGGGCTAGCCTTTAGGTAGCCCATGGATGTGGCGAGCCTCCGTCCCGTGCACGAGAGGGAGAGAAGGGGTCATGCATGTTGTTTCTTTCGGGTGCGGCACGACATTATCCAATTGCTCATCCTAAGTTACGGTGATGGAATGAAGGGCGCTTTTCACATTATTCGGGAAAAGTTAGGTGAGAAATTAGGCTTCGTTTGTTTCCCGAAAAATGACTTTCGAGAAAATGTTTTCGGATTATTCAAGGTATGGTTCGCGAGAAAATAAGCTAATCAATGAAAATATTTTTCACCCATGAAAAAAACACATTCAAAAGTGGGGAAAATGTTTTTCTCTTTTTGAAAAGAGGAGAACATTTTCCCTCTCTTTCCTTCCTCCACTCCTTTATAGTTCTCTTCCTTTTTAAGTATTAAAAAATGATTTTTTAAGTACTTTATTTAATTTTTGAATAAATTTTAAATAAATTTATCTTTTCTTTTCATTGCTTTTCTTTCTTCTTCCATCGGTCGCCAACCGTAACAACGGGCCGGGGATCGACCAAGAGCGAGGCTTGAGCTCGCCTCGCCTCACTTGGCTAGATCCGACAAGGCCTCGCGAACTCGAGCGATGCGAGGAGTAGGTGAGCTTCGCCTCGCTAGATCAAACCAAGCGAGGCCAAGCTTGAGGTTGCCGAGGCCTTGCCTCACGTCGCCCGAGTTGGCCAAGGCTCGACCTCCTTCGCATGCCACGGGAGAGTTAGAGCCTCACCGATCATCGGCCGTGGCCGTGGCCGGCGATCGATGGATGATGAAACAAAAGACAAAAACGTGAAAAATATAAAATGTTTAAAAATATAAAAATATAAAAATGGAAGAATAAAAAAATATTTAAATATGCATAGCTACTAAAAAATTCAATTTTTTTAAAGTTATAAAAAATTAATGTTAGTGCGGCCGTGCCACTTAGGACAAGTCGGATCCACAATTTTCAACCTAATAATGAAGAAGAAAATCTAATGAGATTCTCCTTGCCGGCAGAAATATTTTTCAATTTTTTTTAGGTTTCAACTAAACACCGGCAAATATTGTCATTTTCCCGTAAAATGGCTTCCTAGAAAATATTTTCAGAAATGACACATTTTCTACAAAACAAACGGAGCCTTAGTTTCATGCTCAGCGACACTAATAAAAGGGTCCTAAGCAAGCACTAATTTGATCCTTGAGAAAAGCTATACATACTTCGTGCTACTCAAACTCGACATACGTTTTCTCTTGATCCATTTACTGACTCATCATTCAAATAAAGTCCCTCGAGCTAATCAAAATGTTCAATCTCTTTCATGTCGCCATTTACACAATTTTGAATTACAAAATGTTTTTGCGATTCAGACGTCACTTGCTTGCTTTATAGCCAGCCAAAATAATTTTTGGTGACACAATCATATTTCCAAAGCCTTATATTATTACCTCCCAAAAGTTAATTCTCATGTTGTTTGATTTTCATGACGTGGAATATACCTCTCTCATGGTGTCACTTGCTTTAGAATCTCTTGATGATGCCGAGAAGATTCACACGCGATCCATTAGAATCTAAATGGAATATATATATACACGCCGTTGTCTCGGGTCGCCATTATACCAATTTTAGAAGGTAGGGTTTTTATAAAGAGTAGACTCCAAACATTTGTTAAACATAAATTGTGAAACATTGTTGAAGAAGTTTTCAGTGCACCAAGTGATGGTCGGGATGGTTTGCCTTCAATGCGAGACATTGATGCAAGTGTCATGGGCTGACTTTTACGGATCGAACCATGCGGCAACATAGGCTTGGATAGTTTGGGAGCACTAAGCTAAGCTTTCCCGAGATCGTTTGCTCGAATGCTTTATATTGCTTTTAAGTATTGGATGGATTTGGATGGATACAAATGAGTGGAGGACACCTCTATTTATACTATAGGACCTCTAAAACAACCGTTGATCGGCTTTAGATCTAATGGCCTAGAATACGGGGCAATTACCGTATCAACCGTCCATAAAAATACTCTAGAAAATCCCGAAGTCCAAGACACATGTAAGTCTTGTGGTCGATCGGTTGGCTTAGGAAGCTTGGTTCGTGACACAAGTGTTCAAGTTGAAAATGGTCAAACTATGAGGATAGAAGTCGAGCAAGAGGAAGCAAACACTCTTCGTCGTGATAGTGAACAAGGGACGGCCATGGTTCATGATCAAGAATCGATGGCGAGATCTCACAAACAGAGAAGACACACGTGGTTTTCACACTTCTTAGAATGATGTGAGTTCAAGGGAGTGGCCAATGCTAGGTTCAATAAGGAAGGGAAGATCGAAGAGCAAAGAATTCTCATGTTGTTTGACTTTCATGATGTGGAATATGCCTCTCATGGTGTCTCTTACTTAGGAATCTGGTCTTGACGATGCCGGAACATTTACACTCGATCCATTAGAATCGAATAGACTATATATACATATTATTGTCTCGATCGCCATTGTACCAATATTAAAAGGTAGGTTTTTGATAAAGAGTAGACTTGAACATTTGTTAAACTTTATCAAAGAAAACGTAGAAACATTGTTAAAGAAATTTTCGGTGCTCCAAGTGATGAGCAGGATGGTCTGTCTTCAATGCGAGACATTGATGCAAGTGTCATAGGCTAACTTTTATGGATCGAACGTCTAACACTTTCTCGAGGATCGTTTGATTGTAGAGAGAAATTGTTAGAGAGAATCCGTGAGAGAATGCTTTGTATTGCTTTAAGCATTGGATGGATTTGGATGGATACAAATGGGGGAGGACACTCTATTTATATTAAAGGGCCTCTCATTACAATCATTGATCGACTATAGATTGAATGGCACATATTGTATTTCCCCATCTAACAACTATTGAAAGAAGAGAATTCTAGAATATGAGGCAATTACCATATCGGTCGTCCCAAGAATAGTCTAGGAAATTCTAAAATCCAAGACGCATATAAGTTTTATGGTCGATTGGTTGGCTCGACTCACCGAACCCTCGATCCGTGACACAAACATTTGAGTTGGAAATGGTCAAACTATGAGGATAGAAGTTGAGCAAGAGGAAGAGAACACTCTTCATCGCGATGGTGAATAAACAACGACCATGGTTCATGATCAAGAATTGATGGCGAGATCTCACTGGACAGAGAAGACATGATGTGTTTTTTACACTCTGTAGCACTCATGTGAGTTCAAGGGAGTGGCCATTGCTAGGTTCAATCATGGAAGGGAAGATCGAAGAGCAAAGAATTCATGATGAGGACTCTATGCAGAGATCGCATGGGTGGTGGAGTGATCGCGATGCTATCATGTATGAGAGCTGTAATACTTGAGTTTTTGACTAGGTCAAAATAAGTGGTAGGACCCATTGTTAAAAAAAAAAAAGAGAAGCAGATGGTTTCTCCAAAAAGGGGCATCGGGAGTCTTCCATCGCATAAAGAAAGGAAAAGAAAAAGAGAAAAGAAAAAATAGAAGAAATAGTCATGTGCATGCGCCACCCGCCACGGACGCCTCGCCGAGCTCATTTCACTACGTGCCGCAACGCTAGGTAAGTGGTCGCACCTCTCGTCCCTCCTATTGAAGTGATTTCTAGGATTTATGGCAAAATTCGAATTTTGGGGGAAACCGAGTTGCTGTGTCTCGATCTCATGGACAATTGGCTGCGTTTTTGCTTGAGAATAAAACTTTAGGATGTTATGAAGCCGTAGGATTCGACGGATCATGATTTCGTGTTATGGTTTGCCAAGAACGAGCAATTCAAATCGCTACGTGGACTTCATCGTGCGAACAGCGGTCTTTGAGGGCTATTTTCTTTAGTTTCCGGTTATCTCGCTGAGGTTGGTCATGTTGGGACTTTTGTAGTATGTCGAATAAGCTTCGTTTTGACTATAATTTTGTGTTAATTGGGCTTCGTTTGATCAAATTGAGGAAGTTCTCGCAATTAGGATAGAAAAATCGAGTTTTGGAGGTTTTGATGTCGTGGGGCCCGATTTGGGTATCGGTTAGCCATGATTATTGTATGAAATAAACTTAAATATGTTATCGAGCTAATGCTTTTGACGGTTTGTGAATTGGATTTACGGTTTGCCCAAACGAAATTTTTGGAGTTCGACGTGCAAGTCGCCCAACGCGCGACCAACAATTTTTTGGCCCGAAGGTGTCCATTTATCGACGTTTATACGTCATTTAGTCCAGTTTTTTTTTGCCACTATAGTATTTTTTCAGCTTTTAATTTTGTTTTCAATTAATTTTTAGGATTTCAAACTTGCGGTTCGAGTGACTACTATAGGTTGGATTGCGACTTTTTAAGGTGAGATAGTACTTTATCTTCTAAGAATTTATAAAACTCATGCTTTAAATATGAGCACGTGTCTTGAGGTTGATTTTCTTGACAAAGTGAAGAAATGCGACGTTTAGAGCATTATTTTTGCATAAACATGATCGAGCTATTACTACCTTTTGATTATTTGATAGGGCATTGTTGATTGTCTTATCGAAATCTTGTTTGAGAAATATATTTATGAAGAAGGCTATGTATTTGGTTTATAGCATTCAATTTGTGAAACTAGATTATTTGGTTTTTCTGATTTTGGTATTGGGATTAATACTCATGTCCCCGTGAATAGAACCCATTGAGGTGGGGGTAGTATGCATACTATTAGGACGTCATTAAGCCAAACCACCGATTGAAATGGATGGTAGACCTAACCAAGAGGGGTAAACTTGGTGGCCTTGTCACGGCGTTAAACGTGACCATAGTTGACATAGTTGAGATTATTCGATGGATGGACTATCGAAAGTTGATTTAATGAGATTAATTAATGGATTAAACCATTGATAGTTTGTTATTACTATGGATTACTATTTGATTTACTTTGACGATTGTATAGTGATTTCTTGATCCGCTTAGAAGATATTGTACTTCTCATTGAGATGTGGTTGCTCACCCCTTATCCCCTTTTGTCTTTCGGGTTTATCGCCGAGCCGCAAGTAGAATCGAGCGTATATTAGCTACTTGACTTTTGAGATGGTTTGGGGTATATTTTTGGATAAGTTGAATATATTTGGTGAGTTTTTGAGCTAGATATGGAAAGATATGTATGTATATCTTTTTGATATAGTAGATAAGCTCGATTTTGTGGACATGTGACCTTTTTATCAAATATATATGGAGGCGTATATATATTTCGATACCAGATTTTGTTTAAAGAGCTGCGTCCTTTGATTCAAAAGGACGTCGGTGTCATGCCCTTTTTCCTAGAGAATCGGGGTGTGACATTTGTTGGTATCAAAGCATAGGTTATGATTTATGGGTATAGATATGGGACGTTGTGAGATTGTTTGATAGATTTTAACGCATTATCTTTTTAGATACCAAGGTTATGTTCTATTGGTGGTTCCAGGTAGTTATGAGCTCCGACTCGGATCCACCACTTATCTCTCTTCTCGGAGACGGAGGTAAGAGAGCGGTTGACTTCGATCTCAAAGATGTGTCTCGAGGTTCTAGAGGCGGGCCTTCTACAAGACGTCGGGATGATACAGGAGTAGACTCACAATAAACAAGAGAGCAAAGCCAACAACCAAGGACCCAAAATAATGTATCTAGAGTTATTGAACCCGATAGTGATCGAGGTTACACCTTTGCCCAATTCGGGAAGGCAAAACCACCAACTTATGATGGAAAAACGGATCCTCTTTTGGCTGAACGTTGGATTAGGAAAATAGAGGGAATATTTAAAGTTAAAGGGGTCCCTGAAGAGAAGAAAGTTGATTTCGCTACCCAATATTTAGAGGGCGAAGCCGAATATTGGTGGGAAGGCACTAAACCCGACTCTTGGAGGCGGGGATGCAATTATTCCTTGAAAGGACTTTGTTGAGGTATTTGATGCTCAATTCTTTCCGAAGTCATTCCAAGCGAAGATGAAGAGCGATTTCGTACATATATCTCAAGGCGATTCTACAGTATTGGAGAATGCATGCCATTTCAATCGCTTGAGTAGATTTGCGTAACAATTTGTTGCTAGTGAGGAGGACAAGGCCGAACATTTTCAGAGAGGACTTCGACTCGAGATTCGTTTCACATTTATGCCTCTTGCACTCACAACTTACGAGAGACGTCTTTGGAGCGAGCGATGAGGGTTGAACAAGGCGCTTTAGAATGTAGAATATAAGGTGGCTCTCAACCTAAGAAGCCCAAATTCACTTATTCTCAAGAAAGTTACGCAAGTGGAATTCACAAAGAGAATAGGCATCCACCAATTGGGAAAGGGTAGAAACCTCATCGATCAAGGCCCTTGCACTACTTGTAGAAAACACCATAGCGGCGGTGTTATTGGAAGACGGGGTCTACTTTTTATGTGGAAAGGTGGGACATATACGACAAAATTGTCCTATGCGAGAGGAATCCTCCGGCGAGATAACAAATCTTATTTTGTATGTGGGCGACCCGGACACCTAGCACGCACTTGCCCTATGCGGAAGAATGCATCTTCGGTTGATAGGCCACGGGAGAATCAACAAAGGCAAAAGAAAGCTGGGAAGATCTTTACGATGATAGAGGAGGATGCAGAAGCGCCTAATGCGGTTGTGGCGGGTGATATTTCTATTGCCTCACGATATGCTTACGCCTTATTTGATCCTGGTGCCACGCATTCTTTTGTTTCCATGGAATTCGTTAAGAAACTTGATGTGCTACCCGAGTCACTTGATTATGATTTGCGTGTGGATACTCCCACCGGTGATTTCTTGATTGTTGATCATGTGTATAAGAAATGTATCTCCGGATTGATGATGTCGAGATGCTTGTGGATCTTGTGGAATTAAATATACGGGATTTCGATGTTATTTTAGGAATGGACTGGTTATCAACAAATCATGCTATTGTTGATTGTTATGCGAAAAAGTTATTTTTCGACCTCCAAATCAGCTGAATTCTTTTTCTCGAGGAGTTGTAAGGTTAACTTCCCAAGATTGATTTCAGTTTGGCAAGCGAGAAAACTTTTGAATAAGGGTTGTCATAGTTATTTGGCTTATGTGAAAGACATTAACAATGAGGTGGTAAAGCTGGAAAATGTTCCCGTTGTTCAAGATTTTCTGGATGTATTTCCTAAAGACTTGCTTGGTTTACCTCCCCGATAGAGAGATCGAATTTTCCATCGATCCGATGTCCGGCACCACACCCATTTCTAAGGCACCGTATTGAATGGCACCTTGAATTAAGAGAGTTGAAAACACAGCTTCAAGAACTCCCTGGATAAGGGATTGATCCGGCCCAAGTGTTTCACCTTGGGGTGCCCTGTTTTGTTCTTGAAAAAGAAAGACGGTAGTATGAGGCTATGTATAAACTATCGAGAGCTTAATAAGGTAACGATTAAAAATAAATATCATTTGCCTCAAATTGATGACTTATTTGATCAACTTCGGGGAGCTCAAGTATTTTCTAAGATCGACCTCCGCTCCGGGTATCATCAGTTGAAGATTAAAGGCGGATGACGTGCCTAAAACTGCTTTCGGGACGAGATATGACCATTATGAATTTCTTGTTATGCCTTTTGGATTAACGAACGCCCCTGCTTTGCTTTTATGGACTTGATGAATATGGTGTTTAGGCAATATATTGATCGATTTATTGTAGTATTCATTGATGATATTATGGTGTATTCAAGGAGTCCAGGGGAACACAAGCAACATTTGAGGATAGTTTTGCAGACTTTGCTTGAAAAGAAGTTGTATGCGAAATTCGGTAAGTGTGCGTTTGGGCTTGATCACATTGCATTTTTGGGCTATGTAATCTCGAAAGATGGTATTTCGATTGACCCGAAGAAAGTTAAGGCGGTTGTTCAAGTGGAGACGCCCCACTAATGTCACCGAAGTCAAAAATTTTCTTGGTTTAGCAAGTTACTATAGGCGATTTGTGGAGGGATTTTCTAAAATTGCCGGTCCACTTACTCGCTTAACTTAGAAGGGAGTTAAATTCCCATGGACGGATCAATGTGAGCGTAATTTTCAAGAATTAAAGACACGATTGGTGTCGGCTCCAAGATAAACCTTGCCTTCGGTGTATCGGTGGTTATATTATCTATTGTGATGCATCTAAATAAGGTTTAGGCGGTGTTCTTATGCGGGATGAGAAAGTTATAGCCTATGCCTCTAGACGATTGAAACTACATGAGAAGAATTATCCGACTCATGATCTAGAGTTGGCAACATTGTGTTTGCCTTGAAAATATGGCATCACTATCTGTATGGCGAGAGATGTGAAGTCTTTATCGATCATAAGAGTTTGAAATATATATTTTCTCAAAGAGAACTCACTATGAGGCAGCGGAGATGGCTAAAATTCCTGAAAGATTATGACTTATTCATTAATTATCACCCAAGTAAGGCGAATGTAGTAGCCGATGCCTTGAGTCGTAAATCTTTGGAAATATGGCGGGATTACTTACTTCTCGAAGCCTATTCTTGAGGACATGCGAAATTGGACCTAGAGGTATTGATACATCATCTTGGCGCCCGATTAACTAATCTTATAGTACAGCTCATGTTGATAGACGTAATTAAAGCAAAACAAAATGATGATCCCCAACTGAGAAATTTTAGAGAAGGCGTCAAAGCCGAAAGGCAAAAGGACTTCAGTATTCATGCCGATGAGTCATTGAGATTTCGTGGTCGACTTTGTGTTCCCGATGATCTCGGAATTGAAAAAGGAGATATTGCAGGAAGCCCACAAGCACCAAATTTTCTATTCATCCAGGGAGCACTAAGATGTACTGAGACTTGAGAGAAAACTTCGGTGGATCAACATGAAGAAAGATATCGTCAAATTTGTTAATCAAGATCTTGTTTGTCAACAGGTAAAGATTGAACATCAAAAGCCAGGAGGACAGCTACACCCACTTGAAATACCTAAATGGAAGTGGGAGCATATTACCATGGATTTCATCGTCAATTTACCGAGGACACCAAGCGGTAAGAATTCTATATGGGTGATTTGTCGATCGGTTGACTAAGTCCGCCCATTTCTTGTCATATAGATTCGGCCTCTCACTTGAAGACACGGGGAAACGGTATATTACTGAGATAGTGAAGCTTCATGGGGTCCAAGTGAGCATTGTTTTCGACGGGGGATCCACGGTTCGTGTCTAACTTTTGGAAGAATCTTCAAAGAGCGTTGGGTACTAGACTCAACTTCAATACAACATTTCATCCACGCATGCACGGCGGCCGTCAGAGAGAACTATTCAAACTTTAGAGGATATCTTTGAGAGCATGTGTTATTGATTTTGGTGGCTCTTGGGATGAGCAGCCCTCCATTTGGCGAAATTCTCTTATAATAACAGCTATCATTCCAAAGATCAAGATGGCACCTTTTGAAGCTTTATACGGTCAAAAGTGCGGGACACTAGTTTGTTGGGACGATGTGGGTGAGAAAAGACTAACCGATCCCGAGTTTATATAGCAATCGAAGCGAAAGTCGACTTGTTCGAGAGCATTTGAGGGAAAGCACAAAGCCACCGAGAAAAAATTATGCCGATCTCAAACGGCGTAAGTTAGAATTCGACGTGGATGATCATGTATTTGAAGGTCTCTCCTATGAGGGGAGTTATGAGATTTGGCACACGTGACAAGTTGAGTCCAAGATATGTGGAACCGTTCTTGATATTAAAGAGGATTCGCGAGCTTGCTTATAGATTGGCATTGCCACCGCACTATCCTGGAGTACATGAGGTGTTCCATGTGTCTTTATTGCGAAAATATGTGCCAAGTTCGATAATATATTAGATCATACTCCTTTGAGGTTAAGGGAAGACTTAACTTATGAAGAGCAGCCTTTACGGATCGTGGATAGGAAGGATCAAGTGTTACGGCGTCGTACGATCCCTTACGTGAATATTCAATGGCAAAACCACATGGAGAGGAAGGCCACTTGGGAGCTCAAGGAAGAGACAAGGCGCAAATATCCTCACTTGTTTGATGACTAAGGTACGTCTAAATTTCGAGGACGAAATTTATTTTAAGGAGGGTGGAATGTAATACTTGAGTTTTTTACTAAGTCAAAATAAGTGATGGGACCCATTGTTAAAAAAAAAATAGAGAGCAGATGGTTTCTCCAAAAAAGAGGCATCGGGAGTCTTCCATCGCATAAAGAAAGGAAAAGAAAACAGAGAAAACAGAGAAAGAAGAGAAGAAAAGGAGAAGGAGAAATGGAAAAAGAGAAGAAATAGTCACGTTCGCGCGCCACCAACCACGGACGTCTCGCCGAGCTTGTTTCACTATGTGTTGCAACACTAAGTAAGTGGTCGCACCTCTCATCCCTCCTATTGAAGTGATTTTTCGGATTAGGGCAAAATTCGGATTTTGGGAGAAATTGAGTTGCTGTTTCTGATATCATGGACGATTTGCTGCTTTTTGCTTGAGAATGAAATTTTAGGATGTTATGAAGCCGTAGGATTCGACGGATCATGATTTCGTGTTATGGTTTGCCCAAAGCGAGCAATTCAAATCTGCTGCATAAACTTACTACGCGAACAGCGGTTTTCGAGGGCTATTTTCTTTAGTTTCTGGTTGTTTTCTGAGGTTGGTCATATTGGGACTTTTGTAGTATGTCGAATAAGCTTCGTTTTTACTACAATTTTGTGTTAATCGGACTTCGTTTGATTGAGTTGAGGAAGTTCTCGCAATTAGGACAGGAAAATCCGAGTTTTGGAGGTTTTGATGTCGTGGGACCTGATTTTGGTATCGGTTACCTATGATTATTGTACGAAATAAACTTAAGGATGTTATGGAGCTAATGCTTTTTGACGGTTTATGAATTGGATTTACGATTTGCCCAAACGAAAATTTTGAAGTTCGGTGCGCAGCTGCCCAACGCGCGACCAGCAATTTTTTGGCCCGTAGGTGTCCGATTATCGACTTTTATATGTCGTTTAGTCCAGTTTTTTTTTTTCCACTGTAGTATTTTTCAGCTTTTAATGTTGTTTTTAATTAATTTTTAGGATTTCAAGCTTACGATTGGAGTGACTACTATAGGTTGGATTGCGACCTTTTAAGGTGAAATGTACTTTATCTTCTAAAAATTTATAAAACTCATGCTTTAAAGATAAGCACGTGTCTTGAGGTTGATTTTCTTGACAAAGTGAAGAAATGCGACGTTTAGAGCATTATTTTTGCATAAACAGGATCGAGCTATTACTATCCTTTGATTATTTGATAGGGCTTGTTGACGATTGTCTTACTAAAATGCTTGTTTGAGAAATATGTTCCTGAAGAAGGCTATGTATTTGGTTTATAGCATTCGGTTTGTGAAATTGGATTATTTTGTTTTTCTGGATTTAGTATTGGGATTAATACTCATGTCCCTATGAAAAGAACCCATTGAGGTGGGGGTAGTATACATACTCGTTAGGACGTCATTAAGCCGAACCACCGACCGAAATGGGTGGTAGATCTAACCAATAGGGGTAAATTTGGTCACCTTATCAAGGAGTTAAACATGACCATAGTTGACGATGAGTATGAGATTATTCGATGGATGAACCATCGAAAGTTGGTTTAATCGAGATTAATCAATGGATTAAACCATTGATAGTTTGTTATTACTATGAATTGCTATTTGATTTACTTTGACGATTGCATAGTAATTTCTCGATCCGCTTAGAAGATATGGTACTTCTCATCGAGCTGTGGTTGCTCACCCTTTATCCCCTTTTGTCTTTCAAGTTCATCGACGAGCCCAAGTAGGATCGAGCGTACGTTAGCTACTTGACTTTTGAGATGGTAGGGGTATATTTTTGGATAAGTTGGATATAGTTGGTGAGTTTTTGAGCTAGATGTGGAAAGATATGTATGTATATCTTTTGATATAGTAGATAAGCTTTGATTTTGTGGACATGTGACCTTTTTATCAAATATATATGGAGGCGTATATATATTTCGATACCAGGTTTTGTTTGAGGGCTGCGTCCTTTGATTCAAAAGAACGGTTGTGTCATGCCCTTTTTTTCTAGAGAATTGGGGTGTGACAAGAACACCGGTAGCGGAATGACGCAAATGGAACGGCCACAACAGGTTCGACTATTTAAGGGACCAAAGCGAATAGAAGAAGGAAGCCAAGAGGAAACAAAAGGAACAAAGGAGGAGGTCATCACGGAAGCAATAGACAATGAGAGAATCCAAAAACCTTTTAGCTATGATGCATGTATTCTCTTTGAATCTCTATAGCAAAGCGGGACGATTACTTTAGGATTTAGTCGGTTAGTCAAGTCTTGGCAAGAACCGAATTGTGAGATTGAATTTTCTTGGTGGCTTCAAAAATTTAGATGTGGGGTAAATTTTTTTGTGCTCTTCCTATTGTTTTATTACTCCTAGTGGTTTTTCTTTATTGAAACAACATAGATTTCTCCAATAAGATAATTACTAACATTTGTACTAGCGTAAACAATGGGTTATCTTTTATCGAAAAAAACAAAAGAAATTATATGTTTCCTTTTTTTTTCCTCTCAAAAGGTAATTGTTGGTTCAACGAAATCAACCGAAATCTTAGTCGCGAAATTGGATTCCGCGCAAATAGGTGCAACAAATGAATGCTCTTTGAAAAATAAAAAGACTGTAGTGAAAAAAATGTATGTGCTCAAATTGATAAGCACAAGATATTGAATTTGATATAAAAAAATCAATGTGTATACTTGTCGAAACGAAATCTATGCAATGATAGTTATGACAAATCGCTCGCATTTCTAGCTTGATTAGCGAAATCAATCATTAGTCATGCAAAAAAAAAAAAAGCAACATTATGTTGGTGATACGCGGAAAGCTAATTTGAATAATTTTTGTGAGTTCGTGTGGTTAACAACTCAAACGTTATAGGACCGAATAATTATTGACCTAATTAATATTTCTTTTTCCTCGCTAAGAAGATAAAACCAATAATTTATAAGAACAAAAAGGTTGCAGAAATTTGAAGGTTTTAATACGAGAGAGAATTTGAGTATGCAAATATGAGAGTAGTATTTAAAATGCCTTTGCAAAGGCTTTACACAAAGAAATCATAAGCTTAACTATAAGCTTTTAGTACAAACTCACAATTCTATCTCTCTCATATGCTAGGGCTTCTATATCTCACTCTCTAAAAAAAAAAAAAAAAAAAATGCCATGCCACACATATTTATAGACATTTCAAGCTCCTACATCCACCGCCTAGCTTCAATATGTAAGAAGCAAATTTAAAATTTTGCTCTTAACCGACTTTAACTAGTCAAAAAGAAATCATGTTCGGCCTACAAGTTTCGGTCAAGGAAACAACTAATAATCAAGTCCAACTTCCCTTTCTTCTTTGACCACTTCATGCTCTCGCACTTCACCGCCTCAAACCAAGCATTGCCGCCTTCAATGTGAACAAAATAAGCTGCCGCAATTGTTTTTCAACCCAAAGTCCAAGTTCATTTGAACTTTGCTTCTCTTTTTACTTTTCTTTCCAAAATATATTTTATTTTTTCCAACAGTCTCTCCCTTAAAATTGATTTTGGAAGTCCATAACATCAAGCATCGCCTTCAATTTCTCAAATGAATCTGCCTTCAATGGTTTTGTCGGGATATTTGCAATCCGGTCTTCGGACCTATAGAAATCAAGTTCGATCTCACCATCTTTGACCAGCTTACGGATATAGTGATAGTTGACGTCAATATGTTTGCTCCCGCCATAAAAAACGATTCTTGGCTAATGCAATTGTTGACTTGTTATCATACATCAATTTGGTAGGTCCTTTCGCTCAAGCATCGGTTCTCTAAGCATCCTACGAAGCCATATCCCTTGACATGCCGCCGAATCTACTGCTATGTATTCTTCTTCACTGTTGAGAGTGCAATAACTTGTTGCTTTTTCGAAGACCAAGAAATTACTCCTAATCCTAGAAAAAATGCATATCCGGATGTACTTTTTCGCATTTCAATATCACCTCGCCCAATCACTATCTATATATCCCACTAAATTGAAAATGTCAATGTGAGAATATAAAATTCCATGATCACGAATTCCACCGACATATCGTAGAATTTTTTTTGCAGCTTGCAAATGTGATTTGGTACAGTTTCTCCATGAACCGACTAATAATTCTCACGCCATACATAATATCCGACCTCATAGAGGTCAAATATCTTAAGTCGCCAATAATACTTTTAAAATAAGTTAGATTTATTAGCTCACCGATTCCTTCTTTCTTTAGCTCTAGCCATTATGCTATGAGAGTCCGAATTGATTTGAGTGATTCCATATTGAATCGTTTCAAAACATCATTAGCATATTTTTGCTATGAAATAAATATGCCATTGTTTGTTTGCTTCACTTCAAGGCCTAGAAAATACGACATCAATCCCAAGTCTCGTCATCTCAAACCGACTTGTCATGGCCTCCCGAACATCTCGCAAACATTTCTTCACAATTTCCTATAACTATCAAGTCATCCACATAAAAGCATACAATGATGAGATCACCATTAGTATTTGACTTGATATAGAGTGTATGCTCATATGGGCACTTTTGAAAACCATGCTTCAATAGGTATGTGTCGATCCTCCCGTACCAATCTCGAGACGCCTGTTTTAGCCCATATAATGCTTTCTTCAGCTTATAAACTTGGTTTTCACGCCGTTTCTTCTCATAACCTTGTGGTTGCTCCACGTAGACTTCCTCATTAAGGAAACCATTGAGAAATGCTAATTTCACATTCATTTGATGGATCTTCCAATGGTTCCGAGCTACTAGTGCTAAGATCATCCGAATGGTATCCATTCGAGGCCGGTGCAAATACCTCAAAATAATCAATACCCGGCTTTTGCTTATAGCCTTTCATGACTAGTTTGGCTTTGTAACGGTCACCTATCCATCGAGTTTATACTTCGTCTTGTACACCCACTTGGCACCAATGGGCTACTTACTAGGTGGTAAAGAAGTCAGCACCCATGTGTCATTCTTTCCGATGGAGTGGATTTTTTCATCCATTGCTTGGATCCACTTCTCATCTACAGTTGTATCATCATAGGATATGGGGTCACATTCAAGAAATAAAAAAAAATTGCCATTGTTTCATCGGTGATCTCATCACTATCACTATCATTATCTCTTGTGACCACATAATCTTTGAATTTTATCTGGCGTTTGTCGTGGTCATTGCGACCGCCAAGTAAAGGTCTTGAAACCGTTAGTGGTGAAGAAGATGAACCGCTGGGTAAAAATGATGGAACTTCGGTTGGAGATTTTTCGACTCTCCCGCTGTTGGTTCACCTTCGATGGTGATGTTTTTAGGATCACATTTCGATTCTAGTCCTAGGCTTCATGTTCAAAAAACCGAACATCCCTGGCGATAATTACCTTTTCCGTGATCGGATTATACAACCTATAACCCTTAATCACCTCACTGGAACCAATGAAGATGCACTTATGGCTTTTATCATGCAACTTTTTCATTCATTTTCGCTTGGTATATGGGGATATGCAACACACCGAAATACTCGCAGAACGAAACATCCGGCTTGTTGCCGATCCAAGCCTCTTTTGGGGTTCTTTCATGAACACTCTTTGTTGGACACCTATTTAGGACAAATACAAAGCACAAGCAACAGGTTTCCGCCCAAAACTTCTTTGGTAAACTTTTAGCCTTGAGCATACTTCTTGCCATTTCAAAAAAATCATTTTATTCTTTCTTTCTCGCTATACACCACTTTGCGTTGAGGAGTATATCTAGTAGTCAATTGACTCTTTATTCCATGAATTTTACAATATTTGTCAAATTCATTGGAAGTAAATTCTCCACCTCTATCTCGATCTCAAAGTCTTTAGACTAAATCCACTATGTTTCTCAAGATAGACTTTAAATTCTTTGAATTTTTCAAGTGCTTCATCTTTTTCTCTCAAGAAGTATATCCATGTTTTTCTCGACAAAATCATCGACAAAAATTAATGCGTACCTTTTTTGTCCGACTTATTCTACCTCAACCGGGCCACGAATATATGTATGTACCAACCGCAGAGGTCGCTTGGCTCTTCTAGCTTTTCCAACTAGAAATGATTCTCGATGTTGTTTTTCGACGAGACATCCTTCACATGGACTATCTGGACTATCAATCAAACGCATCCCAATTACCATCTTTTTCTAGACCAATAGTTTTAGTCCACGAAAATTTAGATAGCCGAAGCGAAGATGCCACAACCACTTGCTATCTTTGGCCATGGCTTGAAAATCGACCAGAGACTTCGCCTGGAGAGATAGAGGGAACATCCGGTTCTTTATCATAAGCACCGCCGTGATCAACTTATCGTTTGCACCTCTAATAGTGCAAACTTCATTTTCAATGTTAACTTTGTGGCCTTTTTTCGAAAGTTGCCCAATACTTAGCAAATTTCGGAAAAGTCCCTAAGACAAAGAAAACATCTGCAACAATAACATTAGTACCATTTTTTGATTTGATATCCGTGTTATCTTTGCCCATAACGAGAACCTTTCATTTATTCCCAAAGTTGATCGCACCACAAACCGTTTCGCCTAATCTGCGAGTATAGCTCCTTTCAACCGCACATGTGATTGCTGCACTTGGTATCGAGATACCAAATATTGGTATCATCGGTACTCAAGTTATCCATTTTGCACGCTAACACGACGTTTTCATCAGCATCAATGGCATGTACATGTTCAGGCTGCTCGTGCCCTATGTTTACTCAACATTCGGATTTGTAATGTCCAAATTTGTTACACTTAAAACACTTAACCTTTGATTTGTTACGTGTTTTATATCTTCCAATTGAATTAGAATTTCCACCTCTATGACCTCGGACACCATAATGCCCTCCTTGAGTTGAATGAGCAACCCGACTTTGCAAAGCTTGCTCGGGATATGCACCGATGGACTTTTGATTCATTCTTTGCTCATGTGAGTATAATGAACCCATCAACTGCTCCAATGTCATGGTTGATATGTCCCGGCCTTCTTCATTTGCCCCAATAATGTAGTCAAATCTTTCGATCAAAGACCTCAAGATTTTTTCTACGACTCTTTCATCTTGAAGGACTTCACCATTAACCCTCAATTGGTTAATGATGGTTTGCACACGATCAAAGTACAACAAGATAGATTCATAGTCGTTCATGCGTAAAGACTCAAAATCACCTCGAAGTATTTGAAGTCGAACCCGCTTCACATGATTATCGCCTTTGTAGAATTTCTATAGTATATCCCACGCTGCTTTTGCGGTCTCCACGCACGATATTTTTTCAAATATCGTCTCCTCCATAGCTTGAAAGATTGCATAGAATGCTTTCTCGATATTTTTTTGGGACTCGACCAACAAATTCTTCTCCTCCTTTTTCAAAGCATTGAATTCTTTGGCATCGATTACTTCGGTATAGTCACTCTCCACCGGGTTCCACAAATCTTCCGATTTGAATAGAACCTTCATCTAGATGAACCAGTTGTTGAAATTCCTCCCATTCAAATTTGGAAGTTGCAATTGAATGAATCGATGGATTTCATAGCTAGCTCGATACCAATTGTAGGAACCAAAAGGATTGCGAAAATTTTGAGGTTTTAATATGGGAGAAAATTTGAATATGCAAATATGATAGTAGTATTCAAAATGCATTTGCAAAGGCTTTACATAAAGATATTATAAGCTTAACTATAAGCTTTTAGTACAAACTCACAAATCTATCTCTCTCATATGCTAGGGCTTCTATATCTCACTCTCTAAGAAAAAATACCATGCCATACATATTTATAGACATTTCAAGCTCCTACATCCATTGCCTAGCTTCAATATGGAAGAAGTAAATTTGAACTTTTGCTCTTAACAAACTTTAACTAGTCAAAAAGAAATCATGCTCAGCCTATAAGTTTCGGTCAAGGAAACAACTAATAATCAAGTCCAACTTCCCTTTCTTCTTTGACTTCATGCCGCACTTCACCACCCAAACCAAGCATCTTCCTTGAACAAAAGAAACCGCCATAATTGTTTTTCACCCCAAAGTCCAAGTTCATTTGAACTTTCCTTCTCTTTTTACTTTTCTTTTCAAAATATATTTTATTTTTTCCAATATAATTGTCCGCGAGATAATCGAATCGGTCAACTCTCCGGGTCACACACGTGCCGACTTATCCATATCTCTCTCTATCTACTCTTTTAGTCACGCCCGATTTGATCTTCGTCTTGTGTCGACGTCATCCACCGCAATTGTAACGAAAGAGACTCCATCACCGCCATTCCCCCATGAGTTCACCCCCTCATCTCACTCGCTACCTCACTTCCTTTGTTCTCTCCTTCTTCCTTATCTCTGCGCTCCCTAGTAGTTGGCTCCTTCTTCCCCCCAGGGAAAACTTCTAAAGCTCGCGAAGAAGGTGTGCGGCAATGTAGCAAAGAAGCCGACGGCGGATCGTGCCACGCCTGGTGTCCTTCGGTGCTCCCGATGCTCCACCAAGGCAACATCGGTGGGACCAAGCTCGTTCTCCCTCCGGACCCTCCCTACTCCGATTTCGTTGCATCGCCAGGAGATTTTTTAGAAAACACATGTCCATAGTGTGAATAAAATTTTCTATAAACCGGTGACAATGACCGTATCGCCATTTGAATAGTTCAAGTTCTAAACAAATGAGGATGCCTCGTGGCCTCTCTATCCAAAACAAACTAATTATGCCCGAGTACTTCTTGCTCTAGATTTGCTTCCTCTCTCTCTCTCTCTCTCTCTCTCTCTCTCTCTCTGTCTAAACCCATTAGACTCTCTCCCGCTACCTCTCTTTATATTCTCCCTGGATGTTTATATATTAGTTTCGCCCTCCCTCGATATGTATGCTTTGATTCTTGCGTTACCCATAATTATCAAATCCGAGTCAAACAAGATGTCCGATTCTCTAGTGAACTCCAATCCTTCGAGGAATTTGCAAATGCATGACAAGTTAGTGGTCTATGAAACTCAAATCGAAACAAGAAGAAATCAGACTTGAAGCAAGCACCGACAACCCACCGCAAAGCAATAGAACCCATGGTATATGAGGCAACTCCCCATTGGTTCAACAATCACAAAGAACCGTCATCAAAATTATTCCCGATCTAACCAAAGCATCGTGGATCCTCTCACGAAGGTATTCGATCGGGACAAAGCAAACAACCTCATCCAACATGTTAGTTTTACGACCAATATGGACACTCGGCCAAATCTTGTTTTCGAATCCGAAATAGTCTCCGCGAGCACGCTGCTCATGTTGCAACAGCTAGGCGCTAAGAAAAATAAGTGGTTACTAGACTCGGGAGCATCACACCACGTCACGACCAACCTCAACAATCTCACCACTCACTCGAGTACGAAGGCCACGATGAGATTGTCATTGGTGATGGCACATGTTTGCGTATAAGTCACGTTGGTTCTACTAATTTATCCTACTCGAGCCAAACTTTTAAATTGTCCAATGTTTTATATGCACCTTATAGGGTAAAAGACCTAATTTCCATCTCACAATTTTTTCGCAATCAACACTCATCCGTCGAATTTTTTGCCAATTATTTTTTGGCTAAAGATCTTCGCACGGGGAGACGTTGCTTTGAGGAGGGTTTAGCAATGGTGTGTATCGGATGCCTCTCACAAATATACATCCAAAATTCACGGCTTTTGTTAGTGAGCGGACAAAATCAATGGTTTGACACAATAAACTAGGTCACCCTTCATTTCGTATTATAAGTCATGGTCTCAATAATTTTCCAACTCGTTCATCAGTCCGAGTCAATTGTAGGTTCTAAGTTATCATGTGATGCGTGTCGGTGCAATAAGAGTCACAAACTTCCGTTTGGAGTATCAACTCTTATGAGTTATTCTTCGCTTGATATTATTTATTCCAATGTTTGGGGTCTCGTGTCAACTGCTTCAATTGATGATTTTTGCTATTATGTTATATTTGTTGACCACTATACGAAATACACTTGGCTTATCCTATAAGAAAAAAAATCGGATGTTACCCTAATTTTTGAACAGTTGAAAAGCTTGGTTGAAAAATAAAATTTTGTCTTCATTCGAACCTTATACTTGAATGGTGGCAGAAAATTTCAAAACCCGAAATTTTTTCTTGCAAAACACAAAATTTCCCATCTAACTTCACCGCCACACATACCGGACCACAATGGAATCGCAGAAAGAAAACACCGACACATAATTGAAATTGGACTCGCTCTTTTACACAACGCAAACCTACAACCAATTATATTATTTTCAAACCGCTGCATACTTAATTAATCATTTGCCAACACCCGTTTTAGATATGCGTTCACCAATTCGAACGCTATTCCAAATTGCTCCCAATTATTAAAAAAACTTTGCACATTTGATTGTTTATGCCATCCGTGGTTACGCCCATACAACACAAATAAACTTGTGTTCCGTTCTCAACAATATATATTTTTAGGGTATTCTTTGTCACAAAGTGCGTACAAATGTTTTGATCCACAAAATAATTGTCTCTATATCTCGTGTCATGTTGTGTTCAAAGAAAACACATTTCCATACAAAACACTTCACAACTCTAAGAGTGGCGTGTCATCCTCTCAAGGTTCACCTCTTCCACCTACTATTTCTCTCTCAATCTTACTCGCTAACCACCGGACCACCAACACAATTGCTTCCTTATAGCAACATTCCAACCCGTGCTACATCCTCATCGGCTTCCCAAGCTTCAGATCAATCCCAAAAAATGCTACCTCTTGGAAACCTACCCCAAGCATCCGCATCTATTGCCCCAAATCAACATGCAACAAACACCCAAAATTATCATAATTCCAACTCACCTAAAACCCAACTTGCTACTATCAACATTGACCAACCATCAGAACACATAAATCCATGTACACAAACTCACAAAATGACAACTAGATCCCAAAATAATATTTTTAAGCCCAAACAAATCAACCCCATCACCACTAAACGTCCACCGCCACCGACTATAGAACCAATGGGAATTACACAAGTTATGTGCGATCCTCAACGGCGTGAAGCAATGTCGGCCGAGTTCAATGCCCTCATTTGTAACAAGACTTGGGAACTAATATCTTTTGATCCATCTTTAAATATTGTAGGTTGTAAATGAGTTTATCGAATAAAAAAGCGTGTGGACGGTAGTATTGATAGGTATAAGGCACGTCTTGTGGCCAAAAGTTTTCACCAAGGACAGCCTTGATTACACCAATACATTTCGCCCGATCATCAAACCAAATACCATTCGGGTGGTCTTATCTTTGTCTCTAGTGCACGGATGGACATTGAGACAAATGGACGTCACTAATACCTTGCTCCAAGGAACTCTCCAGGATGAGGTATACATGTCATAACCGCTCGATTTTAAAAATTCAGAAAAATCAACACACATTTTCAAACTTCGCAAAGCCATATATGAGTTAAAGCATGCTCCACGGGCTTGGTATAATGAGATAAGTTCATTTCTTCTCGCAAATTCATTTGTCAATTCAAATAATGACAGTTCACTGTTCATTTACTCTCATGGTGACATTCAAACCTATTTTCTAGTGTACATAGATGACCCCATTATCACAGGAAGTGACTAGAATTTTATTTCGAACTTCATCATCGCTCTCCCTAATCGATTCTCAATTAAAGACTTGAGGCCACCTGAATTTCTTTTTGGGAATTGAAGTCATCTCTATAAAGACCGGCTTATTTCTTTCTCAACATAAATACATACAAGAACTATTTGAACGATTCAAGAAGGGAGATGCAAAAGAGGTAGGGACACCATTAGCCACGGGTTAGTCCATAACAAGGAGCCACTAGCCGATGCTACGAATTTCGAAGCCTCATTGGCACAATTCAATACCTTACTATCACTCGCCCGAACCCCAGTTTTGTGGTAAACAAGCTATCTCAATTCATACATAAGCTTACCACAACCCAATGGACAGTCGCAAAACGACTCTTATGCTATCTTAAGGGAACATTATTCCATGGGTTGCACTTGAGACGCGACACAAAACATATGCTTCATGCCTACACCGACGCAGATTAGGCGAGAAACATTGATGATCGTACATCAATTTTGGGTTTTATCATTTATATTGAGGCTAATCCTATCTCCTAGAGTTCTCAAAAGTAACGATCGATCGCACGGTCATCTACCGAAGTAGAATACCGAGCCATTGTCATGGCCTCAACAAAACTCATTTGGGTAAAATCTTTGCTTCAAGAAGTTAGCGTTCACATGGATACGGCACCAAGCTTATATTGCGGCAACATAGGCGCCACTTATGTTTGCCCAAATCTCATCTTCCATTCTCGAATGAAACACATTGAGATAGTTTACCATTTCATTCGAAAACTTGTTAAAGCGAGCAAGATGCGAGTCTCCCATATTTCCACCCATGGTTAACTTGCCGACATTCTCACAAAATCATTTTCAAGGCTACGGACAATACAATTAAGAGACAAGATGGGTGTTTCGATGGAACTTCCATCTTGCGGGGGCATGTTAAGATATGAAATCCTTTTGATATCTTTTTGAATTTTAAATTAGCTTACCAACTATAGATGAGTTGGCATTCCTTGATTTTTAAAATTGTAGATGAGTTGGCATTGCTTGATTTTTGCTCGCAAAGATTATATTTCTCTTCTTTTTATAAACTCGCATAACTGTAAATGATATCAATGAAAATCATTCACAAACGTTTGAGCCTTTTCTTATATTGATGACCCTTTGGATGAGATTGGCAATGAAGAAGAAGATGAAAACGAAGGAGGGAACCACCAATCGGTCCGGTGGAGAACATAAAGCATGAGCAATGCGCATGGAGCTTCAAAGCAGCCAACAAAGCTCGAGCCACAACCCTTCCATAGAATTGATTCCACACCGGTATTGAAGGGAGGGACACAAACATGAAGTCTCTTGGAGAGAGATAAATATGAAGTCTCTTTGAGAAGTTAGGAATGAGACTTGGAGGCTTAAAGTTAAAGGAAAGAGTCCCACATCGGTTTAATGAGGATAACAAGTAAAATGGCTTTTTAACATGCCAAGGATGAGATATTGAGGTTTACTTCTCTCGCTTTGTTTGTCTAATGATGAAGCGATAAGTTAATTTTTTCTTTTTTATTGAAAAGGCTACATACCCGACACACGTGTGCCGATCGCGTGTCTTGCCGCATTGACCGCATGTGAGTAATTCAACACGCGTTGACCGCATGTTGACCCATTGTCGCGACCCATTTCTTTTTTTTTTTTTGCGAGCTAATGGATTATCGATCGGGTCTCCGGCCTCATCGATGCGGAGGCATTCGGGCCTTACTCGGCCGCGGGCCCTCCCGTGCCTATACCAAATTGTGGCGGGAGTTGATTGAATTGTTCGACAATGAGAGTCGATCGGGTTCGACCTTAGTGTGAACGAAGTGACATGTGCAATATGTGCATGTATTTGGAGTCGCCACCGGTCCTTCTCGAAAGGTGGATCGAAAATCTCATTGAACGATTGGGAGAGGTCAATCGGTTTGTGGAACCAGAGATTTTGAGTTCGGGGACTTGGTTATGTTGGTGTCGTTACCAACACCCTTTCGGTACCTAATGCGAGTGATTTTCCTAACTAAGATTTCATGCATGTGCAATTTCGGGTGAGGAAGGTTTAATTCGGGGTTTCATCCATATCGGAAGACTAATCCTATCAATCACAATCAATAAATCCAATCAAGTGCATAAATCACATCAATACGCATCAAATTCAATTGGGGGCTTCCTAGTAGAGCCCTAATGGCTTAGAGAAAGTAATTAAGGGTGAGGAGTAGTTTGGAAAAATTTGGGGATAATTCGCCGAGGGGCGAAATCGCTATTTTTTTAATGTTCGGGAATTAAATTACCCGAAATAGTCCATGGCCGATTGATCATGGCCATTTTTTCTATTTTTTTGAAATTTTTCGGGATGATTCGCTAGAGGGGCGAAATCGTCATTTTTTGAAGGTTCGGGAATTAAATTACCCGAAATAGTCAATGCCCAGTTGATCATAGCCATTTTCTATTTTTTTAGAATTTTTTGGAAATTTTTCTTGGGACGAATCGCCGGATGGGCGAAATCGTCATTTTTTGAAGGTTCGGGAATTAAATTACCCGAAATAGTCCATGGCCAGTTGATTGTAGACATTTTCTATTTTTTTGGAATTTTTTGGAATTTTTTTAGGACGATTCGCTAGAGGCGTCATTTTTTAAGGTTCGAGAATTAAATTACCCGAAATAGTCCATGGCCAATTGATCGTGGCCATTTTCTAATTTTTTGGGATTTTTTATAAATTTTTCTGAAATTTTTTTTAAAATTTTTTTTATGATTTTTCTCATTTTTTATCAAATTTTCTAATTTTCTGATTTATTATTATTAATTAATTATCCGAATTAAATATTATTAAAATGATTTTCCGAACCGGGTCAACCCGCCCGCTCCTTCCGAGCGCCCGGCCCAACCGTATGGGTTGAAAACCGATCTAAAACGACATAGTCTTGATTTTTGTGGAATTTTTCTATTTTTTTTTTATGATGATTTTGTTTTAGTTATCCGAAAATTAGCCAATCGACGCTCCAGGATGTGCCACGTGGCTTCTCCTTGTGCATCCGATTTTGAATTTAAATAAAATAGAAATAAAAGACAGATCGAACGGTCTACGAGTGCCACTGGCACGGTAACAGCCATTTGATCCACATTTTTTATACTATTCGAAAATCATTTTAAAAATATGAAAATTCTTTTAATTTTGGAAAATGCCGATCACGACATGCGGCTACGCCACAACCCTCCGATCCGGCCTTTTATTACCTAAGAGCCGGCGCAATCTTGCCGACGTGGCCGCCTACGTGGCGTGCCACGTCGACGTCGACCGACCAACAAAGGTTGATCGGTCACCCTCCTCGCCGGGGAAGATGACCTACTGTTGACACCTAATTTTGCCGTCATGTATTTCATTTTATTTGTAAAATAGAATATTTTCTAATGGGTTAAATATGCATTTTTTTACGTATGTATATATATATATGTATGTATTTTTTTATTACAAAAATGGAAAAGACAATAAAAATATAAAATGGTAATTATAAAAATTTAGAGGGGCCGGATCGGCCCGAATCCATACTGGCGGTCTCGCTTTTCTTTGCGTGGGCCTACGTGTGTTTATTTTGTGGCCTAGCTGACTTTTATTTTTTATTTTTTATTCCTCACATGGGCCAAGCGAATGACCCAACTTCTCCTTTAATTTGCCCAAGGCACATCTCTCATTTTTTCCCCGAAGACCAACCCCCATTAATTGTACCATCACCTCACGTCCGATTCACTTTCACTACCAACTCTCTCGCACATCTCACTCCTCTCTCACTTGGTTTTCCGTGTCCCACGTCCTCATCCAAATGAGATTGATCCCCAACCACAAAAAGAAGCTTGTCAAGGAGGTAAGAGGAGCATAAAAGAGAGAGGGATGGGCAAGCTAAAGGGTCGGTTCGACTCCAAGAAGAAAGAAAAAAAAACGAGAGAAAGGCGCGCAAGAAAATAGCAGAGGGAGGAACATGTGCCGTTATCTCTTGGGCTCCCCAGCCTTACTCACATTGAACTTGGCTAGAATCGACGAGCTTTGCGACCACCGCCGTCCGTCACCTCCCGACCCAGCATCCTTTCGCATCGGTAAGTTCGCCTTCTTCCTTGCCCCCATCATTGCCTCGACAGTTGTCCGAAACTTGTTCACTTTGTTCGTTGTTTGCACGTTTTTAGACCTACCTTAGCCGTCACTTGTCTGAAAAGCATTTTAGTTTGTCGTTAGTATACTCGTTGGGACCGAGCCGTTCGGTTCTGTCGACTTGTGGGAAGCGGGTCAATTCGGGACCTCGCATTGGTCGTTGAGCGGTGGGCATAGAGGATCGGTTCGGGCGTCGCCCATTTGGTTGATCTCCGGGCGACAGGGAGTTGAACAATGTAGCCGGCGCTCAACCTTCTGGGAGTCCGTCGGGAGGGAGGGAGGGGCAAGTAGACGCTCGGTTTGAGGGCGAGAGCGGTTGAAGTCGTGTCTCGCACAGAACCCATTGGGACGGTTTCGTGAGGTCGGTCCAAGTGTGGTCTTCACTTCGAACGTACGAATGAGTCCCGCCGGGCGTGGAGGTGACGCAAACGACAACGTTGGCAATGACGACTTGAGCAAGAAGGGAGGTGCGGGTCCCGAACAATGGCCGCTGGACGAGGTGACGCAGCGTACAGAGGCGACGCGCTAGCCGGACCAGAGCAACGTGAGCGTGAGCAAGGGAAGCGTAGGGAGTTCCGAATAGTGATGGCGCAAGTGGTGACTCAAGCCGGACGCGAGGCGCGGCGGTCGGACCTCGGCGTTGCGGACTCGGAGCTAAGTGAGCAAAGCTGGTCGGCGTCCGAGGAAGTCCGGCGGGGTGGCAGTGAGAGGAACGAGTCTTGATGGTGCGTGCGTGGCGGGCGAAGGCTATTAGAGTTGGTGTTGCAAGATCGCCGTCGGATGTTGCGAAAAAAAAAGGGACGTCGCATGAAGGAGAAGGTGAACAGTAGCTTTGGGCGTTTGGGCCGATCAAGTGGGTTGGCAAAAAATAAAAATAAAAATAAATAAATAAAATAAATAAATAAATAAAAGGGAAGCTGATGCGGGTGGGCTATTCCAAAAAGAGGAAATTGGGCTCGAGTGGGCTGGTGTGGGAGAGAGAAGAAAGCCGGGCCTGTCTTATTTTTTAATTAGAATTTGGCCCATATTGAAGTTGGAGAAGGCTTTATGCGTGGGTTCTGACTGGGCCGGAAGGAGCTAGAGGCCTAGTTCGGTCAAGGAATTGAATTTGGGCCTATTTCTATTTGTGTCCACTAGGCCCGGTTTCGGGTCCGAGAACCTGACCCGGACCCGGTCCCTTTTAAATAATTTTTTAAAAAATTTTTTATTATTAAAATAATAATAATAATAATAAAAATAATAAATAATAATAAAAATTCCAAACTAAAAAAAATTCAAAAAAATCAGAAAAATTTCAGAAAATTAGAAAAACAATCTTCATGACCTTTTTACCCCTAATGTGAATTACTAAGCCTCAAATTGGCGTTGATTAAAGACCGATGTCCAACCCTGGTCGATACTATCGTAATTCGACCTTCGGATCGAAATTGTTTGTTTAAATATCGCCATCATAGATTTGGTATGCATGTGCTTATTCCAATCTTTTATTTGGCATATTTACTTGATGGAGTGTGTACAACATTGTCTTTTGAAAAATTGCCTGTTAATCGCTTGTCCTGTCTGCTAGGTTAAGGATAAATAGGTAATTGCACAAAATGATAGAAGACATTATGCATGATCATTTAGTACTTGGTTAAATACCCGATAAGCTTAAAATGTTATGCAGAATATGTGGTCACCTTAGGGAATATCAACCGGTTAGGTACCGAGAGGGCGCTAATTATCTAGTTAGCGTAAACAAGTCCCCGAATCTAGAAACTCTAGTTGCGTAGGATTCGAGATAACACTCCCGTGTCTCGATCGATTTCTAGCCGACCCCAATAGGTTAGTGGCGACTCTTAATAGCATTTTCGGTTTGCTAATCCGGTAAAAAGAAATCCGATGTCACGCAAGGTAGGACTTGGGAGAGTCCGCACCATTAACCAATGGCAATACCTCTAAACCCGCCGGGCCCTCATTGGGGAGGCGAAGGCGAGTCGCGACAGCTTAGCGACTCTTGGGAAAATCGTTAGAAACCTGTGTAGACTTAGGCCTTAATAACCAGTTGATTGTTCCTTAATTTGATCTTCATTTTTGCCGCACCGCAATAAAAATCATGTTAATCTGCTAACTCCGTGATTAGATGTTCTTGCAGGTCGGGTGTTATAAGGGGTAGAGTGATCGTTGACCTGCCTATTTTGCAGTGAGTCATGGGAATGTATATTTTTTTATGTATATTGAAGCGGTGTTTGATATACTCTGCTATGCATGCCTCTCATACACTACACTTTTTGCACACACATCCAAAGTGGTCAAACCCGGACTGCGATCCCCGGAAAATCCTTAGGAGGTATCGAAAATAGATTGGGCCATACGCAAGTCCGCAAATGGCACGATCATTTTTGATCCCGCTACATCACCTCGAAATATGTGCCCCGACCCGATTATGCTCTCGGCATTTTTGGGGGCGGTACATTATTTCGTTATGATGGGAGCCTTTAGCCATTAGTTTATACTACCCTTATGCGTCAAGCTTCACCGTCGCATGCGCGTGTTTATGCCATTAACGGTACTATTCACCAATCATGTGAGTATAACTTCTACTTTATCTAGATTTTTTCCAAACTTTTTTCGGTAATGATTTTGCTATATTCATTATTTTATCGAAATACTTGTATGTGATATAGACTCGATGGGAAAGCACGTCATCACCCTTATCCCTATTCCCGAAAGACTTTTTTGACATGATGGGAGGGTATGAATCATCAAAATCGGCAATATGTTAAGGAACGGGTTGGCCACCTCATACATCTACTGCGGGTTCACGGTCGCCCATGCCATCCAAGCCATGACACATTTTTGGAATCCGATCACATCCACCTTCATCTTCAACGGTCACGAGTTGACCCCCACCCTCAAAGAATACTATGTCCACCTAGAGAAAAAACCGATTGAGCCACCTTTGGGTTGCGATCCCGCAAGCACCTTTGCCAAATTCCTCGATACACCCAAAGTCAAGATCGTCAAAGTACTCAAAAGCAATGCTGGTCGATGCTCGTTAACCTTTCTATTTGGGAGATTCTTGAAGCCGCCAAATGAGGATGGCACCAAATCCGCCCGAGCATTTCTTTTTGCCTTTTTTTGGTTTCATATTTTTTCCCGTATCCACAATCGCCATGAACCTTCTTCTTGCCCATGATGTGAGACAAGTCTGCATCAAATGAGACTTCATCCATATGATCCTTGCTGAATCTTTCTTGTCTCTCAACAATTTTAAAGCCGATATTGATGGGAAGAAAGTGTTTCATGCTTCGTAAGACTTTTATATACTTGGTTCATCTCTCATATTCATGAAACATCTTTTCACATGACATATTCCGATCTTAAGCATCGTACTCATCCATTTGAAAAGCTTATACACTTGCGAGATGCAACCTTATACACGGTCATACCGCGGCTGATTTTATTTTTTGAGAAGTTTGACCCCGGATCAAATCCAATGGAAATGCAGGGGTTCCCAATTCCAAGGCATTCGCATCGCCGCCACCAACACCGATCCCCGCCCTTATTGGGATTCACCGGTGCCACTACCCATTACCCATCGAATTTATATCATATTTTAGTGCTTTCTGTGATGATCTTTTGCACTATGTGGTTAAAACTCGCTTAAGCTTATTTTATGAAACCTTCTTTTTTTTTCGACCATGTTGTTAATATAATTATTACGTGTTTTTCCGTTTGACCATGTATTCTCTTCTAAACGACCCGGGATAGGCCTATTCTCTCGGTTTAGATTCGCTAGAGAATTGACATATCCCGAGTTCGTTGCAAAGTCTATATTGTCAAAGGAAACCACGTACATTTCGTGTGAAACCACCGATGGATTTTTCCTCTTACCAAATTGATATTCTAGGCTTTATGCGCTCACCCATCCGCACTAGGTCCGTAACGGCACGTATGGAGACATTCGCAATTGTACCCGACACTTGCTAGCCGAGTCGGAGGACGCAATCGTACCCGAGATGGCGCCAACTCGCCTTGATGAAAGTCATGACTTGGAAACCGATTCCCTATGTAACCGGCGCCATCGGGATCGGGAGTTCCTACGAAACGCATATCTTTGCGGTGAAATAGTGGATACTTTGGGCCAACCCAACGGTGGATATGATTTTATGGTAAGGTACTCACCCCCACCTTGGTTTTTTCGAGGAGCCCATCATCGAGACACGAGCTTATTGGAATGAGTGGGGGGATGAGTTCGACGTGTCTTGGAACCCACTACTAACGGAGCAGTCGCGCTGATTGAAGCGAATGGCTTGTTAACACCGAAGAAGCTCTCCCGATGATGCGGTTGTCCCCGAAATGGTTCCGGACTTGGATGAGACATTTGTTGCTATGGCGGGACCGGTTGCAATAGACTTAACTCGCCGAGGAAAATATAAATGATTGTCGGTTTGAAAACGAAGGCCACATGGTTATTGATGTCACTTCCAAAGAGTTTATCCGTATGGGAGCTCGGTTGGATGCTAGTTTGGAAATCGTGGGAAGCAAGTTCCGCCCAATTCTGTTGATATACCATCGACGGTTGTGAGTGAGGGGCATGCTAGTTATCCCCGACACCAAGGAGGTCCCTTGGGACTATGGGACCGAGACAAATGATCCAGTCATGGGACGGATAGTTCTTATATACCTCCATAGCCTTCTCGGAAGAATCCCAAAGTGAAGAAGAAGTGAGTTATCGTGCCTTCGAATTGGCATCAACAATACATGTCCCCGAGGATGTTGTCACTCAACCCCCGTCACTGTCCGGCCTTGAACTCATGTCCAGCAGGTGTTGCTCCAATACGGCCATGTCCCCGGGGAGGGTTTGGGATTACATAGTCGGGGCGTCACCGAGCCCATCCGCGCAAACCGGATAACGGTCCCTTTGGACTTGGATATTCGGGAAGCCGTAACCGATTCGATGGCCCCACCGTTCGTCCTGTTCCGACATAGGCGCCGTAATGCAATCGACCCATACCCTTCTCTTCTCTGGAGGTGGTCGCCGCAACCAAGGAGGTCATATAGATAATGCCGCCGGTCATGTAAGTAGGTGAGAGTTTAGGTAGCCTGCCCATTGGAAATCCCTAAGCTGTTCTTTCCTCGTCCGCCGAGGGCGTTAGATGAGCCAAGCCTTTCCAACTTAGAAGGGATAGCGCAACTGTTTCAAGAGCCTGTTCTCGACACCGTCATCACACCTACGGATATTGATGACTTCGTTGAACCGCAAGCTCCGGAGGATAAGTTAGCCGACTCTCATAATATCATTCTCGAAGAACCTTGCATGTGCTATCGCATGCGAGGAGACAGAATCGTCGCCTAGTTCCCCCAACTCTCCGAGTAGGATCGTGGGTTTGTCTATTTTTTTGTCATGTACATATGATTTTCCCGCCTCTATCGGGAATTTTTTGTCGCCTAACCATTTTTTGCATACCCCTAAGTCTCGAGCCGTTGGCTTGGGGAGTACATATTGTAACGCGGTTCCCAATTAAATAAAATCAGCACATGTTTATTCGGGACGTGTGAAAGTACACTGCCGGTCCCATGACGATGCGAGTACGATTATGAGCTAAAGTGTGAACCTAAGGACCGGACTTTCACACGCTTCCTAGTTCTGATTTTTTCCAAAACTCCGGATAACCCGATGATATGAGGGTATTTCTTGGGACTTACTCATTGAAAAAAATGTGTTGTTACAAAATTATTTTGAAAAAAACACACCTTTCTACACTTTGTTTGTTTGTCGGTGAAGTAAACTAACCTTTTTGCATCGTATCTCGGGCATAGCATTTTGCACATTCATGATAAGAACATATGTGACTCGAACCCGTCGGGCGACGGTTCTTCGACTCGAGCAGCGATAGTGATGATCTAAAAGGGATTGAGCTCTATCGAGTCGTCATGAGGAATCGAAGCCGTTGACATGAACCGATTATGATAGAAAATTTGGGTACTCAAGACAATATCGGAGAGGTCCAAATTGGTGCAGGGTTATAGGGAGCAGAGGCCGCTAGATTGATCGCCTTCTTCGAGAATTTCGGGACGTGTTCGCATGGTCGTACACCGACATGCCGGGATTAGATCCAGATATCGTGCAACATGCTCTACCGACTAATCCGGATATACCGCCGAAGAAACAGCGGTTGAGAAGGACAAAGCCCGAGTTATCTAAGAAGATTGAGGAGGAAGTAATGAAACTCCCGAAAGTTGACTTCATTCAAGTCGCTCATTACCCGGATTGGATAGCAAATATCGTCCTAGTGATGAAAAAAGATGGGAGAGTCGAGTGTGTGTTGACTACCGTGATCTAAATAAGGCCAGCCCAAAAGATGACTTCCCACTCCCGCATATTGACGTGTTAGTTGACAAGATGTGCTGGGTTCGAATTGTTTTCCTTCATGGATGGTTTTTCCGGCTATAACCGGATTCGGATGAAAGAAGAAGACGAAGCAAAACTTCCTTTATAACCCCATGGGGAACCTTTTGCTATAGAGTCATGCCTTTCGGCCGAAAATGCAGGTGCAACTTATCAAAGAGCTATGGTGGCCTTGTTCCATGATATGATGCACAATAAAATAGAAGTATACGTCGACGACATGATCGCGAAGTCAAGACCAGGCGAGGACAATGTTGCAATTCTCCGCAGCTCTTCGAGCGTTTACGAAAATACCGTTACGTCTCAATCCCGCAAAGTGCGTATTTGGGGCAAAGTCTGGGAAATTATTGGGCTTCATGGTCGAGCGGGGCATTGAGATTGACCCGTCCAAGGTGAAAGCCATATGCGAGCCGCGACCTCCGTCTTCGGATAAAAGAGGTTCGCAGTTTGCTAGGGAGATTGAATTATGTGGCAAGGTTCATATCCCAATTGTCGAGACCGCTAAGCCATTTTTCAAGCTTCTCAAGAAAAATGCGAAAATTGTGTGGGATATCAAATGTCAAACCGCTTTTCTAAAGATTCAACATTACTTAACCCATTCCCGGGCCCCGGTTCCACCCGTTCCCGTGTGCCTCGATCCTTTATCCGACCATCCATAATGAGTCCTTGGGAGCCGTATTGGTGCGAAGAGACCATCGGATGGGAAAGAATGCGCGATTTACTATCTCAAAGAAGAAATTCTCAGATTCCGAAACCAACTACTCCGGAGGTTGAGAAGACTTGCGTAGCTCTGGTTAGGGTGTTGAGCAGTTGCGACAAGATACCCTTCACCATCGGGTCATGTTGACTACCGAATGTGATCCCATCAAGTACCTTTTGGAGAAGCTCAAGCATTGGTCGGCAAGTCTCTGAAAGGTCGAGCCATCGCAGACATGTTAGCAGAGAATGTTTGCAGACCGCAGCGGAGGACGAGATGGACCCTCTTGATGATCGTGTTTTACTAGTGACTACGAAAAGTGGGTCATGTACTTCGATGGAGCCGTGAACTTATCGGGATCCGGGCACAAGGAGCAATCCTTATTTCCCTGGATGGCCAGCACTATCCGGTAGCCGCTAAGTTATTATTTCCGTGCACCAACAACATTGCTGAATACGAGGCTTGCATTCTCGGGCTTCAGCTACAGTGGAGATGGATATTCGGAGACTACAAGTTTATGGCGATTCGCCCTCATCATCCTTCGCATGAAGGCAAATGAAAAACTCGTGACTCGAAACCGATCCCATATCATGAGTTTCTTGAGGACATAATTGAAGAGTTCGATGAGATAGCGTTCGAGTACCTTCCTAGAGCTCGTAATCAATTTGCGGACGCATTTGCCACCCTATCCTCAATGTTTCAAGTGGCTGCAGGTTCGGATATCGAGCCGTTGAGAATCGAAATTTTGAAACGTTCAGCCTATTCCATGCTAGTAGAGGAGGAGGCGGATGGAAAGCCATGGTACCATGACATTAAGGTCTATCTCAGAATAGAGAGTTCCCTCGAAGGGAGGAAGCGGCCCGATAGGAAGTATCGGATGAAACTGTCTTCAAAGTTCTTCCTCGCGGCGATACGTTGTACAAGAGGTCATATGATTCCATCCTCCCGAGGTGCGTCGATGCCAAAGAAGCCAATCAGTTGATGAGTAAGATCCATGAAGGTGAATGTGGGCCCCATATGAATGGCCACCTTTTGAGTAAAAAGATAATGAGGTTGGGATATTATTGGCTCAACCGGGAAGCCCGATTGTATTCAAGATGTTCGTTCTCGCCATCGGTGTCGTGTCCATGGAGATAGAATTGATGTTCCTCCCAATGAGTTGCACCGGATGTCCGAGGCGTGGCCTTTCTCAATGTGGGGCATCGACGTCATAGGACCAATTTATCCCAAAGCTTCGAACGGACATCGTTTTATACTCGTGGCTATTGACTATTTCTCAAAATGGATCGAGGTCGGTTCATATGCCAATGTCACAAAAAAAAATGTAGCTAGGTTTTTCCGTCGAGATATTTTTGCCGGATATGGGGCACCGGAGGCTATAATCACCGATAATGGCTCAAACCTCAACAACAAGATCGTTGATGAGGTTCTTGGTGAGTTTCGCGTTCGGCACTTGAATTCTTCACCTTACCGCCCGCAGATGAACGGTGCAATAGAAGCGGCAAACAAAAATATCAAGAAGATTCTATCAAAGACAGCAGAGAATTATCGTGATTGGCATGAGAGACTTCCCTATGCTCGATGGCACACCGGACTTCGATCCGTACTTCAACCAGGGCAACTCCTTTCTCGTTGGTATACGGTATGGAAGCGGTGCTACCCGAAAGAGAGATTCCATCATTGAGGATTCGTCACAATTGAAACTATCGAAACGAGTGGATTCAGCAGAGATATGAACAATTGAATATGATCGACGAGAAAAGACTACGGGCCATCCGTCACGGTCGGTGTTATCGAAGCGTGTGGCTAAGTCGTTCAACCGTAAAGTTCAACCCCGGCGTTTCGAGGTCGGAGACTTGGTGCTGAAGAAGAGATTGGCATTTTTGTCACATCCCGGAGGCAAGTTCACACCAAACTATGAAGGGCCATATATGATCAAGAAAGTCCTCCCTGGTGGTGCGTTGATTTTAAGCGAGATGGACGGCCAGGTCAGTCAAATCCTGTAAATGCCGATATGGTGAAGAAGTATTTCCCATGAATAAAATCGGAGGCTCCGACGGCCGTTTCCTGTATGATCCGAGTCACTCTAACTATTAGGATCATGCATATCATACGCACATATGTGTCATATTTATGTTGCGGATTAGGTGTGATATTCGATGAACCTAAGCCGAGTGACAGAATTAAATCAATCTGGAACGCCTTAGGTGAAGGAAACTTGCAAATGACCGACGCCCGAGATCGCATGGGAAGCCGTCCCCGCCTCGGCGGGTTCGCTTAAATAAAAGCGAAGCCCCCACATAACGCCAACAGTGCCGTGGCCTGGTGGTTAGGGGAATGAAGGTGGTCCAGACGCGATCGGGGTTCGAACCCCGGGGATGGCACTCGGTGAGCCCCATTGTAAAAATGGGGGCTCCCTTGTAAATAAAAAAAATGTATATAAAAAAAATTTGCATTCATTTCATTTCTTGTAATGATACAAAACTTTTGCACCCATCTCATTTTTTGCGGAAAAGGAGAAGATTTCACTCGATGAAAAACTAGATGAGGCGTTAAGGCGCTAGAGTTTCAACAATAAAATTTTTGTCGAGTCATATCATTTTGCCCCCAGCGGTGGGTCTACGGAAAGTCGTGTCACCACTTGTGATGCATCAGGCTTCTTGGGTAACTAATCAAATGTGATAATTTACAAAATCTCAAGATGCTCCATTAGCATAAATCCCCGTAAGATTGGACATGAAAGGTCAACCGCCGCCGTAGCCCAAGTAAGTATTCATTTCCTAGAACTTGCAGAGCGCATGATTGTTCAAATCTTTCATCCCTAATTGGGTCATGACAAATGTTCATCCATTAAACACTTAAAAAAAAATCTCTTATCCTTAGTATAGTTGGAGTTCATACTTTAGCTCATTCAAAAAGCATCCATTTTCATTGAACTGGTGCATCCATTCATGCACATATACATCTTGCATTAAAATTTCATCTAGGTTCATTTGGATGAGACGATTTTTCTCTACGAAAAGGAGGTATTGAGTGTACCAAGCGAAGGTGTTTAGGGTGAAAGATGAGCCTTGTCTAAACACGTCCCTAATACACTATGAGAGTTGAGTGGAATGAAAAGAACAAGATTCGTGTCTTAGGACCGATGATCCATTCGCGATGTGTACAAGGGTCGAAGTGACGAAAGGCATTCCTTCTTTTCCCATACACACAATATATCCCTTGCTAGCCTTGTTGAGCCCGAGTAAGGAGAACATTCGAAATACCCCTGTCAAGAACCACCCTACATTGGGGCGATACGGGAGATTACAGTTGAAAATCAGCGGAGAAAAAGGTAAGAAAGATTTAATTGCCTTCACTTGTCTTAACCTTTGTGTGGTAACTTCAGGTGAATCTTCATGGAAGCTCGAAATATCCCTAGATGAAGAAGAGCATTTCTTTCTCTACCTAAACACTCGAAAACCCTTTGCTAGCCAAGTTGAGCCGTAAACCATTCATTTCAAAAACCCGATTGGGTGATCATCTCCCCACAATGGGGCAAGATGTGTGATTTACTAGAAAGCAGTGTCGATGTAAAATGTCTCGAGAGTCCAGAGAGTTCATGAAAGCGGCAAAAAAAAAAAAAAACAAAGTGCCTAGTAAAAGCAAGGCCAAAGCCCATAGAGAAAAAAGTCAAATGCAGAAAAGCATTGAGCTTACCTAGAAAAAAACAAATGTGGAAAATAGAAAAAGCTCTTTTCTTGCCAAGCAAAAACGAGCAGCTCATTGGACTCTCAAGGCAGATTGTGATCCCTAGAGTCAAATACTTTCCCCAAATGGAGCGAGATTGTTAAAGAGACCAAGGTGGTCACCAACTTATAAACCCCCATTGAAAAAAAAAAATCAGAGCCTTATAAGCCTTCCCAAATCGACATTACAACCCATCCGAAGACTCTTCCGATCGGGATGTTTCGAGTTGACATGAAGACTTTACAAAGAAGCTACCGCTCGAAGAAGTGGAGCCAATCATTTCTTATCTTATCTTCCGGGTTCTTGACTTTTAAACCCGGCGAAGATTATAACTTCAAATGTTTCCCCAATGTGGCCTTAAAGCGGGAGAAACCCTTTGTATAAGCCCGTGACCATACCAACATTACGATCCCTCAAAGACCTTTCGGATTGATCGAGGATGTACGCATTGCGAATATATCCGAAACCTTGGACACGAAGAGAGTGCGAGGTATCGAGAGTTTTCATCTCAAAATCCCCAAGTGAGTGATTGGGATCAACGGATATTCCCAGTGAGAGTGTGTGAGAAGCCCTTTCAAATTAAGGAGCTTAGCTTGGCATGCTCAATAAATCTTTTTCAAAAAAAAAATTATTGTCTTTCGTGAACCAAGGATTTCATCCAAAAATCACTTTTGGGAGGTACAGTCCCTTGTCAATTGATTTTCTCCATGGAATCTAATGGTCGACGACATCATCTAATTGAGTGAGAAGTTTTTGGTATCGCATTGCACCAAGTAGCCTCCCCAGGTGAGTTGATTTAACTTTATCCGCCTATGCGTTTACCGCTACTTTCCCATCGGTTCGAATTTGTTCCGTAAGTCCCGAGATGCGTAGGGACCAAGCGTGAGCGTTTCCGATCATCTCATGGCAAGTTCCAAGCTTTGAAGCAAACATATCATAGATGTTCATTGGCATTTGTTTGTTTAACTTAATCTTGTTTGAACAAGTAAGGCGAACTTTGGCCTCCCTTAAACCAGTCCCACGGTAAGCTTCCTCGTTTGGTGAGCCTAACAGCCCAAACGGATATGACGCCGAGTGCTTGTCAAGAGCTAAGTCACGCGAGTGTGAATCGCGGTGGGAGTTGACGACATTTTCCTATTCAATAAGTTCGATCGACATGCAAGCGCTAAAGTCGAGAGCTTGTCCCGTGCATAATCCAGAGAATGTACTCCGGAGGCCGAGGTAAGGTGAACTTTAGCTTCCTAAGGCCCGTTTCATAAAAGTTTCCTCACTCTAGTAAGCAAATACAATGTTAAGTGACTGTGATTTTTCAATAGCCTTTTCATGGGTCAAAGACCGTGAATTGAGATTTTTTAATCGCCTTTTCATGGGTCAAAGACCATGAATTGAGACTTTTTCAATAACCTTTTCATGAGTCAAAGACCGTGAATCGTGACTTTTCCATAGCCTTTTCATGGGTCAAAAGATCGTGAACTGTGACTTTTCATAGCCTTTTCATGGGTCAAAGATCGTGAACTGTGACTTTTCAATAGCCTTTTTATCGGACAAAGACCGTGAATTGTGACTTTTCAATAGCCTTTTCATGGGTTAAAGACCGTGAATTGAGACTTTTTCAATCGCCTTTTCATGGGTCAAAGACCGTGAATCTGTGACTTTTCAATAGTCTTTTCATGGGTCAAAGACCGTGAACCGTGACTTTTCAATAGCCTTTTCATGGGTCAAGGACCGTGAACCGTGACTTTTCAACAGCCTTTTCATGGGTCAAAGACCGTGAACCGTGACTTTTCAATAGCCTTTTCATGGGTCAAAGATCGTGGATTGTGACTTTTCCATAGCCTTTTCATGGGTCAAAGACCGTGAACTGTGACTTTTCAATAACCTTTTCATGGGTCAAAGACCGTGAACTGTGACTTTTCAATAGCCTTTTCATGGGTCAAAGACCGTGAATCGTGACTTTTCAATAGCCTTTTCATGGGTCAAAGATCGTGGATTGTGACTTTTCCATAGCCTTTTCATTGGTCAAAGACCGTGAACCGTGACTTTTCAATAACCTTTTCATGGGTCAAAGACCGTGAACTGTGACTTTTCAATAGCCTTTTCATGGGTCAAAGACCGTGAATCGTGACTTTGCAAATGCCTTTTCATGGATCAAAGACCGTGAATCGTGACTTTTCCGTAGCCTTTTCATGGGTCAAAGACCGTGAATCGTGATTTTTCAATAGCCTTTTCATGGGTCAAGGATCGTGAATTGTGACTTTTCAATAGCCTTTTCATGGGTCAAAGATCGTGAATTGTGGCTTTTCAATAGCCTTTTCATGGATAAAGATCGTGAATCGTGTCGTTCCTCCAAGGGCCAAGCCCGTACATTCATACGGTCGTCCCAAAGGTTTTGTTTGTTTCGGATAACATTGCATGCGCAGTAGCGAGAAGTCGTGGAGCCCTAGAGCCAATTCTTCGGTGAGTCTCCTCAATTTGGTCTCGACAGGTTGCTTTGGTGGTTTTCCCAAGCACTGTCATGTTAGCTTTTTGACAAAATTAGGTGTCCTTTCGTCTTGTAATGGAATCTCTTTGAGCTTCCATTCCAAGAGGGGCATTGTTGACACCTAATTTTGGCTGTCATGTATTTCATTTTATTTGTAAAATAGAATATTTTCTAATGGGTTAAATATGCATTTTTTTTTACGTATGTATGTATATATATATGTGTGTGTATTTTTTATTACAAAAATGGAAAAGACAATAAAAATATAAAATGGTAATTATAAAAATTTAGAGGGGCCGGATCGGCCCGAATCCATACGGCGGGTCTCGTTTTCTTTGCTGGGCCTACGTGTGTTTATTTTGTGGCCTAGCTGACTTTTATTTTTTATTTTTTATTCCTCCATGGGCTCAAGCGAATGACCCAACTTCTCCTTTAATTTGCCCAAGGCACATCTCTCATTTTTTCCCCGAAGACCAACCCCCATCAATTGTACCATCACCTCACGTCCGATTCACTTTCACTACCAACTCTCTGCACATCTCACTCCTCTCTCACTTGGTTTTCCATGTCCCACGTCCCCATCCAAATGAGATTGATCCCTCACCACAAAAAAGAAGCTTGCTGAAGGAGGCAAGAGGAGCATAAAAGAGAGAGGGATGGGCAAGCTAAAGGGTTAGTTCGACTCCAAGAAGAAAGAAAAAAAACAAGAGAAAGGCGGGAGCAAGAAAATAGCGAGAGGGAGGAACATGTGCCGTTTTCTCTTGGGCTCCCAATTTACTCACATTAAACTTGGCTAGAATCGACGAGCTTTTGTGACCACCGCCGTCCGTCACCTCCCCGACCAAAGCATCTTTTCGCATCGGGTAAGTTCGCCTTCTTCCTTGCCCCCATCATTGCCTCGACGGTTGTCCGAAACTTGTTCACTTTGTTCGTTGATTGCACGTTTTAGACCTACCTTAGCCGTCCCTTGTCCGAAAAGCATTTTAGTTTGTCGTTAGTATACTCGTTGGGACCGAGCCGGTTCGGTTCGTCGCCGACTTGTGGGAAGCTGGTCGGTTCGGGACCTCGCATTGGTCGTTGAGCAGTGGGCATAGAGGATCGGTTCGGGCGTCGCCCATTTGGTTGATTCTGCCGGTGGCGACAGGGAGTTGAACAATGTAGCTGGCGCTCGGCCTTCGGGAGTCCGTCGGGAGAGGGAGGAACATAAGTAGACGCTCGGTTTGAGGGCGAGAGCGGTTGAAGTTGTGTTCGCACGGGAACCCATTGGGACGGTTTCGTGAGGTCGGTCCAAGTGTGGTCTTCACTTCGAACGTACGAATGAGTCCCGCCGGGCGTGGAGGCGACGCAAACGACAATAGTTGGCAATGACAGCTCGAGCAAGAAGGAGGTGCGAGTCCCGAACAATGGCCGCTGGACGAGGTGACGCAAGCGTACAGAGGCGACGCGCTAGCCCGGACCAAGTAGCAACGTGAGCGTGAGCAAGGGAAGCGTAGGAGTTCCGAATAGTGATGGCGCAAGTGGTGACTCAAGCCGGACAGCGACGGCGCGGCGGTCGGACCTCGGCGTTGCGGACTCGGAGCCGAGTGAGCAAAGCCTGGTCGGCGTCCGAGGAAGTCCGGCGGGGTGGCAAAGTGAGAGGAACGAGTCTCGACGGTGCGGTTGCGTGGCGGGGCGAAGGCTATTAGAGTTGGTGTTGCGGCATCGCCGTCGGATGTTGCGAAAAAAAAAAAAAGGGACGTCGCATGAAGGAGAAGGTGAACGGTAGCTTTGGGCGTTTGGGCCGATCAAGTGGGTGGCAAAAATAAAAATAAAAATAAATAAATAAAATAAATAAATAAAAGGGAAGGCGATGCGGTGGGCTATTCCAAAAAGAGGAAATTGGGCTCGAATGGGCTGGTGTGGGAGAGAGAAGAAAGGTGGGCCTGTTTTATTTTTAATTAGAATTTGGCCCATATTGAAGTTGGAGAAGGCTTTAGGCGTGGGTTGCCCTTGGGCCGAAGGAGCTAGAGGCCTAGTTCGGTCAAGGAATTGAATTTGGGCCTATTTCTATTTGTGTCCACCAGGCCGGTTCGGGTCCTCTCTCTCCGGACCGGATCGGGTCGTGGACTCGATCCGGTCCAGGTTCCGGAACCCGACCCTGACTCGGTCCCTTTTAAATAATTTTTTTAAAATTTTTTTATTATTAAAATAATAATAATAAATAAATAAATAAATAAAAATTCGAAAATAAAAAAAATTTCCAAAAAAATCAGAAAAATTTCAGAAAATTAGAAAAACAATATTCATGACCTTTTTACCCCTAATGTGAATTACTAAGCCTCAAATTGGCGTTGATTGAAGACCGATGTCCAATCCGGGTCGATTCTTTATCGATTCGACCTTCGGATCGAAATTGTTTGTTTAAATATCGCCATCATAGATTTGGTATGCATGTGCTTATTCCAATCTTTTATTTGGCATATTTACTTGATGGAGTGTGTACAACATTGTCTTTTGAAAAATTGCCTGTTAATCGCTTGTCCTATCTCGCTAGGTTAAGGATAAATAGGTAATTGTACAAAATGATAGAAGACATTATGCATGATCATTTAGTACTTGGTTAAATACCCGATAAGCTTAAAATGATATGCAGAATGTGTGGTCACCTTAGGGAATATCAACCGGTTAGGTACCGAGAGGGCGCTAATTATCTAGTTAGCGTAAACAAGTCCCCGAATCTAGAAACTCGGTTGCGTAGGATTCGAGATAACACTCACGTGTCTCGACCGATTTCTAGCCGACCCCAATAGGCTAGTGGCGATTCTTAATAGCATTTTCAGTTTGCTAATCAGAAAAAGAAATCCGATGCCACGCAAGGTAGGACTTGGGAGAGTCCGCACCATTAACCAATGGCAATACCTCTAAACCCGCCGGGCCCTCATTGGGAGGTCAAGGCTAGTCGCGACACCGGCGCCGGGCGCTTCTCGCCGGAGCCTCGCCGGATACACGAAACCGAGATACAAACCTTGCGGAAAAGCCACAATTTCGACACCATTCCAAGCCTCATCGACCCCACATTAACATACAGCCATTCTTGACCAAACGATGCCCGGAAAACCCTCAAACCGGACCTCCACAATACCGGCTCCGGTGGCCTCTCACGAAATATTTTTTTTGTTCCAAACTTGAATCTATTCGTTCGAATAACATCCAGAGGAGAGAAAGAAGCTTACCCGAGCTCGGCTTTGAGCTTGATGACCACTTGTATGACGCCCATGAATTTTCATCTCGGTTAGAAGCCGGCGATGGTCCGGCGATCATTTCCGACGTTCGTCGATGCAAGACAAAGATCAAATGGGGCTTAGAGTTGGTTCTAGAACGGATTCAAGCCATGAAATTGATATAAACAAACGGCTCGATTATGGCATGATCGGGGACTACCACACCTCAAACAACTCGGCAAACATTTCTATGAACGGTTGGTATGCATTAGAGAAAATGACATTCGAGCTAAAAAATGAAACTCAAGAGGAACCACCGCGACAACCGAGTACTCAAGAACTCTTATGGAGAATGGAAACGAGATTGGTATACATTCGGTTTGGCTCGGTTTGATCTTTGATGAAACCGAGCCAAAGCTCATAGTGTATTGAGAACAAGGTACGTGGTATAAAGGTGAAAACCAACCTTTTGGATGGCGCCGACGATGATCGTGGCTAAGGAGATGATGCGTCGAGGAATCGGAAGTCGCAGGACGACAACTCGAGCGTTGATATCGCTCGAGTCCTCCCTTCCCGAGCCGCTACTTCACTCGCTCTCTTTGTGCTCTGTTTTTTTTTTTTTCAAGCCGAAGCTCCGCCGAGCTCTATTAAAAACTCTCCACCCTTCCCCGTCGTTCTCTGTGTGTATTCTCTTTGTCAAATGAATCCCCCTTCTAAAAAAAAAAAAAAAATGCCAGCCCTCATCCTTGTACCCCCCTCGACACCGTCCCCCCCCTCTCTCTTCATCTCTCGTTGCCACCTCTCCCCGAACGGTTACGCCGACTGCTCCCGTATGTTCGTCATGTGCATAAGGCGACAAAGGCGAGATTCGGTGACGAGGATGAGCGACGTCGAGCGGTCGTAAGCCAAAAAAGGGTGCACATTCGGCTGTTCTTTGGATGAGTTGCGACTCGAGTTTGCCGGGCTAGGTCGGGTCCGACCCGTCACGATCCGGCCCGACCCATACGATCCGGCTCGACAAATATGCCAAATCGGAGCCCAATTTGACAATTTTTTGTGAAATTGAGGCGAAAATTGGGTTGCCGAACATTGTTGCCTATACGGGTCCGACCCGTATAATGTGGGTGTTTTCACGGATTGATGACTTGAAATTTGATGAAAATCCCAAAATTGGATTAGGATCCAAAAACGATTTTTGATTAATTCAAAGCTCAAATGATCAAATCAATCTAAACCAAAACCACCAATGGGTTCAGAATGACGAAAAATATACGGCAGAGGTGTTTGATTTTAATGGGTATGTCCGTATGAAATTTAATTTCAAGATTTGTGAAACTAGGGACTAAATTGAAAGGAATTTATGCAATTAAGCCCTTTTGGTTAAAATTGATCAAATTAGAGGGTAAACTGAGCTAATTGCATTTCAAGGCCCTAGATACTAATGTCATAGCTTATTCAAGGTGAAAATTAAAAATTAAAAGACTCGAAAATAAATTTTCATGCTTGATTAGGGTTTACAATTGTGAAGGAACATAGTGTCCCAAGTCTATTTTTCGAAATTTAAAATGACCAAACTGAAAAGGGAATCAAAATAAAAATATGGACTATTTTTGTGTATTTTTCTGACCACAAATGTTATTTTTTATGATGTTTTTGGGTATTTTTATAATTAAATAAATTCGACAAAATATGAAAAATTACGAAAAATATTTTTTGTTCAAAATTGGTCCCTAAGGCTAGGCCAAGGCTTCCAAAATTGATTTTGCAAATTTTGTGATTTTTTAGTTATTTTTAAATAATTTTATAAAAATAAAATGAAGTAAAAATGATTAAAAATCAGTGTGTCAACACCCATGTGTCGGTGTCCGACACAGCATGTCGGTGCTTCTTAAAACAGGAGCCATTGTCACCCCCAAGGAAACACCAGGTGGGCGGAGAAAATAAATTTTCCTTCTAATTCCTTCGCGAAAAAAGTTAGAATCTTCATGTATTTTCATCTCACCTCCCGTCTGCTTTCCTCGCCTTTCTCTCCCAAACAAAGCACCAGGTGCTGCGATTCGAATACTTAAAGACATACTTGCATGACTTGATTTATTAGCTCAGAGTGCAGTTCAATCGTCGGGCGTATAGGGCCCATGTACAACTTTTATGATCAACGGATCTTTTAACGGGTTCGAGACTTCGTTTGTACCGTAGAAAATAAATGATTTAGAAAATACTTTTCTCACAAATAATCGCTTGTATCGATTGAATTAATTAGTCGATGAAAAAAGTTCACATCATAGATAACAATTTATGCCTAAATAATTTCGTGAAGTATTGAAAATATTTTTCGTTCATTCAATTTTGTAAATGATACAAACAATCATTTTTAATAAAATATTTTTTAAATAATTAATTTTTTGTCACGAAATAAAAATAATCACGTGGTTGATGAATATACGTCGGTGCTCAAGATAGCACCTAACTTCGTCAAGCACATTTTCAACTATCCTTAGGATGACGAATCACGTCAAGATCATTCTTTATACCCGTGCCATGCACGGGAGTTGACTTGTGTTTAATATTCACTCTAATGTTTTAGGTAAAAACATTTTTGGACACCATTAAAAATTGTGATGTGTATTTCTAAGTTCAAACCCATTTGTTAAGTATAATTCGTGATTTTAAGACAATTTCAATTTGGCTTATATACTTTTATAAAATTAACTTTCCTTTTTTTTTTTTTTTTTTTGTATTTTTTTGGTATTGTAATAACAGTAATTAACTTCAATTTGAAGTATTGAATGCTTTTGTCACTTTGGAATTGACAATGCTATATATGTTTGTCAATCTCTATTATTTTACACGCAGATGTTTTTTCTGTGTCAATTACATACTATCGAATCCCTTTTGAAGTTAGCATGTAATTTGTCCAGATGATTGCCTAATTTTCGTTGTATCATATTTCATACCACCTGTCTAGTCTTTCCCATTTTAGTTTTTTTTTCTAATCTAAATTTTGCGATTCATGCACTTAGACATTTTTTAAAATACAAATTACTAGTAATTTTCACAACTTGCAAATACCGACATATAGATTCGTATATCTCTTTTTTTCTTTCTTTTTTAAATAATTTCTTCAAATTGGAATGAACTCTTACGTTTGATGGGAAAGTCAACATCTATTTATCTAAGTTTACTGAATCTTAAACAAACAAGCCGAATAAATATTCTTGTTAAAGACGTGAGAAGGATGATGAGCATTGAGGCAGAGAGGGAAAGTACTAAAAGACGTCTTAAACCTTTTGAATTGATATCAATTCAATCCTAAACTTTTTATTTGGATCAATTTAGTCCTAAAAATTTTTGCATTGGCACCAATTCAAATCATCTAGCTAATTTTGATGGGAAATCACCGACGTGAACGTCGGGAATGCCATGTAGGACTATCGGTGTTGACATGGACATTTTTTAGTAATTTTTTTGTAAAGAATTATTCTTTAATTATTATTTCCTTTTTTCCCTTAAAGTTTGGCTTTGGCCGGCAAGGGTCTCCAGCAACCCTCAATGTCCCTAGGCAAGGCCAGCCAGCTTCATGGTGAGGGCCAGGTTGCCAAAGCCAAAGTTCAAGAAAAAAAAGAAAAACTAATGTTGTACAAAAAATATTATTAAAAATGTCCACGTCTACACCGGTCATCCTACGTGGTGCCGCTAGCTTCCACGTTAGTGATTTTAGACAAAAATTGATCGAATGTACTGAATTGATATCAATGCAAAATAATTTAAGACTAAATTAATATAATTAAAAAAATTAGAAATAAATTGATATTAATGTAATATATTTGGAATTTTTTTGTTACGTTTTTTGGAGGCAGAGATGCTGCCCTTTTTTTTTTTGTCAGCACTTGTCTGGCCCGTTCCGGGCGGCCGACCCGGTAAGCAAAAACAAAAGATGCTGCCTCCTTCTAGAAGCCATACTGGTGAAAGATAAAAACAGTCAAAGAGGACGACCCCAAAGTCAACGAGACATGACATACGGCTTTCAATTACACCTCGTAAACGAACGGATCTGGAGAAAGTCTTAGTTGAATGAAGGCTCGTCTTCCTCGAAGAATCGGTAGTCACCTGCACAGCCGGCCTGCAAAATTCGAGAGCTCGGAAGTCGCAAAATTAATAAAGATTGAATGCGAGATTTAGCCTGAGAAGACATGAAAGGAGACATGGCCACGGTCCATTTATACGAACCGGGAGCAAATGGTAGATGCGATTAGGGGTTTTGAACGAAGCCCGATTTCAATTAACCGCAAAAAAAAGAGAGAGTGGCTTTACTTACAACGAATGCTTGGAATGGAGATGCATCAAGGAAAGATGTGGAAGATTTTAGGCTCCCATTTGCCTTGCAAAAAATCAATTATTTTGAAAAGCCTTTTCCTAAAAATTATGGTTTTGCATTGCTTTCATCGTCCACGGAACACATTTAGACACAAGTTTTTTTTCGAAATTGAAAACATCTTTCATCAACTAATTATTTTAAGTGATTTTTCAGGAACATATTTTATAAATCGTTTATTTTTTGGCAAAATAAATGAATCGTTAGATTACAAAAGATCCGATACAAGATAGACTGGTTTATTATAATATGGCTCATAACTCAAACCCTACTAGTCTTGATCTTTGTTTATTCTTGATCATACCTTAGTAGGACAAGTTTGGATTGTTTGTCGAGGTCTTTTGTTTTATCAAACGTTTCTGATTTTCTATTAATCTTGACCGTAGTTTGTTTCTTTCCATGTATTCAGCTGGGTAACTTTCAACAATTAAATAACAAAAAATTACTTTGGTCGACATATGTTGGGTTGCGATTCAGCTATCCATTTCTATTGGGAATCTTAGGGACTACTTGGTAACGATTCTATTTCAAAAAAGTGATTTTTATTAAAATTATTTTTTTCTGATTATGTTTCCTAAATGAGTTTTAAAGAATCGAATGTATTTGATAACCGCACAAAATTTCTATTTCCTGGAATAGAAACGTGTTTGGTAAATCGCACAAAATTTTGTCCCCGAAAATAATTTCTCTTCCCAATTTTTATTATTAAGTCAAAAAATTAAGTAGTTAGTTTATGAAATTTCATCCTCCATTTCGAATTAATTAAAAATTAATTTATATTGATTCTCTTATATAACATGCAATTTTTTCGTGCTATTCCATCTAATTGTGGAGTCATAATGATTCATTTTAAACTTAAAAAATAATAGACCATATTGAGTTAGTGTGTGATTTCGGATTAGCTCATGCCCTCGTAGGCTTATAACAAATCGCAACGAAGGAATATCAAGTTTGATCTTAGCATGATCGATGGCATGTGTATGTATACATGCAAATGGAGTCGCCACCAGTTTTTGAGGAAGGTAGATCGGGAACCTTATCAAATAATCGGAAGAAACCATTTAATTCTACGCAACCAAAGAAATCTAGAGTCCGGGGACTTGGTTACGTCGATATTTCCACCGACGCCCTTTTTGCACTAAAGTTGAGTGTTTTCTAAACGTGTTTCATGCAAATTTTTAATTCATTTTTAAATCTATGAGGTAAGTCAATGATAAATGTTCATGCGGGTTGTTTTTGTCTTTTTTTCAAATTTTCTAAAGCTAGATTAAGTCTAAAGTATTTAAACTTAGGCAAATCTCAACCAATAAAACCAAGTACGTAATCAAGGAATCATGACATTGATAAATTGCATCATAAAACCCTAATGAAGCCTAGTTCGGGTTTAATTTCAAAGATGTTTATAATTTTTCTAAAAAAGAATAAAATCTATGAAAATTTAGGGAATTTAGGCCCAAATTTATGCAAACAAGTTTAAACTAGCATAATCTAAGCTTCTTCTATTTTTAGGAATATTTTTAGATTTTTATGTTTTTTAGAATTTTTTTATTTTTATTTTATATTATTATTATCTTTTTTTAAAATGAGACCTTGTTATATTTTAGGTCGAGTGAAAAATGATGAGAGAATCAAAAGAAAAAAGTGAAAGGTGTGGAGCTTCATTTTGTTTTATGATTCTCAAAAGTCATTCTTTTTCCGTAAACAACTTTTTTTTATTTTTGTTTATGCTCCAAACCATTCTCGAAAATAGAATCATAATCGAATAATTTACGTTACCAAACATAATTCTCATCTTCTTTTTTTTTTAGAAAATAGAATCGGAGAGTTAGGATTATTGCCATACAAGCCCTTAGAGGACTTATTTCACGAGATGATTTCGATACTTTATGAACATGAAAATTAATTATGTAAAATGATTTTTCTGGTATGAAAGAAAAAAATTGGAAGGGCACAAAGTTTGTAGCTTTTGTCCTTTGTGTTTTTTTTTTTTTGTGAGTCTTTGTTGTATTTTGTTTGTATTTTAGTTATTTTTTTTTTTTTTAAGTAAATTTGTTATTTTAAATGAAAGAAGAGACACATAACCTCGAGTGAACCACACTTCTTTTTTTTTTTTTTTGTGGGGGTCGAGAGAGTGAACCATACTTGGATGTCCTTTCTTTGGGTTCTCCCCCTCAAGGAGGAGGTGAAACTTACTCGAATGAATTGGGGAATGATTTGGTCTTTTGTGAGCGAATGTAAAAATCAGATGCTAATTATCGGATACTTTTAAATTTTACATTGCCGATGGATTTAATAATAAGTTTATATGGTAATTTCAGGTATGGGAGATTCACGTGTCTCAATTGTTATTTAGTCGAGTGTATAAAGAGTTTTTGGAATATTTCATAAAAGAAGGGGGAAAAAAACCCTTTTGAGGGGGAAAAAACAGGGAAAACAAAAATAGAAGAAGAAGAAGGGAACAGGGTCGTGACATCATCGGGGAATTTAATTCCGGATGTAACTCCCAAGTGGGGCCCGACAAGATGCTTTAAGACAAGTCCGCGACACGACACCCAATTGTGGGACGGTGGGACCATCCATCGCTGTGTGTGCCTGCCAACTACTTTGGTGGACTCGTATGCACAGAGTTAAAGCCGCAGCCCCCCGAGAATCAGGGGACGAAAGCAAAAAAAATTGGGAATTGCCAATTAAATTTTTCTTTGCACAAAATTGGGGGAATTCGGATCCACTCAATCCAAATTTGGATACAAGGGCAAGCCTGATTCCACCCGGCCCGACCCGATTGATTCGAAAAAAAAAAATATGATTCCCAAACCGACTTGATTGGGAAATGGAACCCAATTGTGAGCTAAAATCGAGTTCTTTTCATTTCCTTTTTCATGAATTTTCCAAAATATTATGCCGCTTTGTTTTAAAACAATTATATCGGGCCGTACCAAAAACGTCAACGAAAAATAAAGAAAATGATGACGAGAGTGCCAAAGCAGTCATATTTTCAAATCTGAAACTTAGCTTAACTTCTTTGATTTTGAAGGCCAAAGTACATCCCCACCTTCTCGGATAAGATCAGATCGAAGCTTTTAGCTGCGTTCGATTTTATTTCGAACGGTTCGAGCCAGACACCGATCGATTTATGCCCGTGGGAAGGCGTAGCGACACTCCGCTAGATGGTTATTCGGAAATTGCAAATTACGTGAATCACAAGTAAAGTATATGTACAGTAAGCCCTTAAAGCACTCAAAGTCTTACATTTCAATTTGACTTGGTGTGATCACGTTGTTTTTTTGTTAAGTGTTTAGCATCCTTTTGGCCTTTACCTCGCCCGCTCTTCTAGAAGAGCAACCACAGACAAGAAGCGTCGTTCTCTTTGAGGGCCGCCCTCTCTAGAAGCCGTCCTCTCCTCTTCCTCATCGCCATTAACATGAGGTCCGGAAAAATTCTCTGAAAACCCTTTTGAAAATTCATGGCCTCTATATATACACGCCAGTCATCTTCTTCTTCTCTTCCCTCAAGCAAATGCCAGACACCAAAGACCGTTTCTTTCACTTACCTTTCGACTGTACACCCGGCCGGCCCGCCATGGTTTCTTCAGGAGAGCTCCATCCGGAGCAACCCGAAGTGAGCGCTGATCCTCATCACCCGTCCGAGGAAGACGGAGGAGAGGACGAAGAGAATGAGGAAGCGCTCTCGCTGTGCGATCTTCCCATCTACAGCAACTCGACTGGTTGGGACGATGAATTCGCTGATGCGGGCAAGCGTCGGAGCTCGGCTGCGGACCAAGATTTCTTCGAATTCTCGAGCGAGGACTTCTCGAATTCCTTCACTTACCCGTCCGACAACAAGATCGTCTTCTGCGGCAAAATCATCCCGTACAGATTGCCACCAGACGAAACTCAAAAGCCCCAGAGCAAGAATCACGACCGGAACAAACCCAAGAAGAAAAGAGGCTTCTTCTTGTTCAGATGGGGATCTCTCCTCTCCAACAAATCAAGAAACAGCTGTTCGAGGCCTGGGCGAATGTCGAGCTCCAAGTCGCTGCCGCTGGAGCTCGAGAAGTACAAGTGCGGTTATGGGTACATGCCAAACAAGTGCGTGGATGAGTATGATTTCGCCAAGGTGAAGATTCTGACGCCTCCGTTGAAGTCGAGGTGGTACCTGTTCATGTTCGGGCTGAAGGGCTTGCCGGCGGAGATGGAGCTGACCGACATCAGGACGAGGCAGAGTCGGAAAACTCCGTCGACCATATTCCGATCCGGCGATGGCGAAGTGGTCAAGAGAGGAACGAGGAGTGCTAAGAACGGGCCGTGGTCAAGTGGCCATGCGCTTGGAGCGGTGAAGAAGACGATGGGCTGCATACCACACGTATGATGAAAGTTCTCTGAAAGATGAAAACCTACAGATATAGTGGCCGTGGCCGTGGCCATCCAGAACGAGACCGGCCCAACCTCAGACTGATGTCACTGTTCCATCATCTTGCAGCTGCTTTGCTGCTATAGGATGAGCCGAGACGATGATATCTCAAGATTCAAGAAATTTTCTCTGAGATTGATCATGGTGTTGGGATGATTCCAACCTTTGTGCCAATTTTAGGCTGCAAAATGTGAAAACGGTCCTTGATTTGCTCTCTTTCCATACAAATCATTTAAGAACTGTCCCGCAGATTCATACGTTCTACTGCGGTCAAATTAAGGACCTCATCTGTTGTATGTGAAAATGTCGCGAGTTTGGAGAATGTTGGCACCTAAACTACGGCGAAATCGATCCTATATTCCTATTGATCCTAGTTTGATCCTTGAAAGGAGGTCAACAATTGCGTATGTGCGATGTAGACCCGACGCCGGATTTGATGACTCGTAGGTCCATCCGAGACAAATGGACTGTGAACAGTAATTTTGCTACTACACAAAAAAAAAAATGTCGAGAATCGCACAAATGAAAAGGCTCAATCAAATGATGCTTGTGCCTCCAACAGTAAAGACTAAGAGATAATAAGATCAACTAAGGGAGAGGCGCTACATGAATTGATTGAGCTTGATATCAGGAGAGGAATGAGCAAATAAGGCCATACTGCAATTTGAAAGATGATAACTTCTACTCACATTCTGTTTTAGTTTCTTTTATGATCAAGCAAAGCCTACACCAGATAGAGGAAGACAAAAAGAAGATAGAGATCAACAACTGCTATAAAAAAGGGAAAAAGTACCCAAAAAATCATCAAAATATTGCACTTTTGCCAATTCATTCATAAATACTTCAATTATCTCAATCGAGTCATAAATTTCTTGATCATTTGTCAATATAGTCCATCCGATTAATTTTGATCGAAAATTGCTGACGTGGATACTAAAAAAATCTTACACGGCAAAATCAACGCCGACATGGATAATTTTCACATTTTTTAGATTTTTTCTTTTTCCTATCCCTTTTCATTTTGCCGTTTGTTAATTGTCAAATCTTACTAGGTCGGCTCGGTGACGTCCGACAAGGGCGCCTTGGCCTACGTGATGGCGAGGGCCACCCTCACCAAATTCGACAAGGCCGATCCTCGCCGGCCATTGCTTGTGGCCAGTGGTTTGAATAGATTAGGGAAGAAAAAAAAGGGAAAAATATTCAAGAAACACATAAGAAAAATTTATAAAAAGTTGTCTACGTCGATCACGTTAGATATCCAACGTCCATGTCAACGATTTAAGGTCAAAATTGACCGGATAGATTTTATTGGCAAATGGTCAAAAGGCATAGGACTCAATCGACACAATTAAAAAGTTTATGAGCGAATCGCGACAAATGCATTTCGTTTGGGATTTTTTGGTACTTTTCCCATCCAAAAACACCGCTATCCGATCTGAATCTCAATTTGAGTTAGACAAACCCTCAAAAGAATATCCCAAAACAATGTCAATGATCATTTCTAGTTCTAATTTCTTTGTCCTCCTTCCCCCGGTGTTGGCTTCGCCGCATCAACTCGCTGTCGTTGAACACGACGACCTCCTCCACCCCCACCACCCTTATGGGCGAGCTCGTTTCTACTCACTACTCACGTCAATATCCTTGCCCTTTTATTTCCTCGCCTACTCTCTCTGTCTCTCTCTCCTTGATGCGTAAGCATCGAGCTCAAGACAATCGAGCTCTGGTCAAGCTCTTCACCTTTAACGACTCGTCCACACAATTGGTGGCTGACGAAGAGAAATGGAGAGACGGACGTGGGAGATGGCCAAGCGAAACCGTAGAGGGAGAGCGAGAGAGGGCCGTGAAGAGATGATTGGTGGCGGAGGTGGGTGGTGGGCGGTGGCGCCAGTGGGGGCGAGGCGGTGGTATTGGGGTAGCAGATCTGGGGGCACGAGGCAGAGGGATTGGAAGCCTTTTTTATTTTATTATTTTGGTCGGAGGAAGCCTTTGTTCACTAACAATCAAAAGGGGGTGTTTTAGCCGAATTAGGGGCGAAAATAGTCCTACTTTGCATCATTTAGTAAATTCTTTTTAGTAAGATTTAATTGTTAAAAAATATCATCAAGAATGGAATGAAATCAAATCAAATTTTGAGATGTGGTAATACTTTCTTTAACGATTTATTTACCCCGCAATATTGCTAATGATTTTTAGCAAATATTATTCAAAATACAATAAAGTCTCAAGTGAGAATATCATATAGCAATTTTGATATTTTTCCAAGGTCTTGAAAATTGGAGAAGAAAATTGTATCACTATGAACAAAAAAACAAAAACAGAAGTTGATCTCTCGATAACGAGCAAAATCGTTTACTTTATCAATGAGAAAGGAACCAAACTTTTCGTGTCCGAAAACAGTTTATTCGAACACAACTTTCCGTTGTCCGAAAAGCTGTTTATTTGGACACACTCTTCATTGTCTGAAAAACCGCCAAGTCGAAAAATTATAACCCTTCATTGTCCGAAGCAACTCTGCAAAGATCGTAAAAATTAATATAAAATTCAAAGTTAAAAAATTATTTCCGTAAGACTCAAAGTCAATTTATTACTTTAATTTCAAAAAAAATAAAATAAAATAAATATGCTGTTGATTAGGGCAAAAAAAATATCATCCGCGATCGCAAAAAGTGCTAATTGCACACCCGCGTATAATGGTATAGTGCCTAACTCATTTGCCCATTTCTTTATTTGAAATACTATAATAGTCTCTTAACTAATAAAGTGTTTTACACTTTCACTTTCATTTATATGGGATGAAGTAAAGGCCTTTTTTTTTTTTTTTTTTTTTTGCTAACAAACTTGAACGATTATAACAATAGCATCACTCTCTTTTTTCATCTTTTTTCTTTTTGAGTTCTCAAATTCTGGGAATAGAAAAAGCAAGATTGCTTGACTGGAGAGCACACCTGCCTCCAAAATGCATGACTCGGGCAAATTGCTTGCCTAACAAGTGTCTAATTTTCCAGGAAAAAAACTAATTAAGGATTAATGACTTTACTTAACGGAAGATACCATGGCAACAACCATTCGCGGATTTAGAAAAATCTACTCCCTACATCCCGTCCGAAACGGAATGATCGTTTTGTGTTAATCGGATCGCATAATGATAAAAACCACTTTAATAACCTCTAAATCGATCTACGAACCACAAAGAAACGTGTGATTCCACCCTACTAACTAACCCTTAAACTAGTAGTTTAGCAGAGAGATTAACTTAGGATTAGGTGAGTTTGAACTGATTAGGCACAGCTCTAGAAGAGAATCATAAGCTGCTTAATTTCCTTATGATGCTTTTCATGACGTGGCCTACTTTTTGTTTTTTTTGTTCGGTCAATGCACGAGGTCATTGACCCGCGACATCTCTATTTCCTTTAGCTTCTTCCATCGGGACCCACTTCGAAAGGCCAAACACAGCTGACGTCATCGACGACGCCCTTGTCCTGATTTCGTCGACTAGTACGAGAACTAGAAGCGCGGGGGTAGGCAACAACGCGGGGACCTTAACCAGCTTTTTCATCGAGCATAAGTGCCCTCCCAAAAATGACTGACTCGATTTCAATCTCGTTGACCCTCGGGAACATCTAGTTTTACTTTCTTCCAAGTTTAAGATGTCCCGATTGATGAGACTATCCCAAAGGTTTTTCCTGTTTTGGCTCGATTCATGATCCGACGACGTGAACATTGCCTCGAATCATCGGGGAGTTCCCATGAGATCCGATGTCGAAGCACAATGACTTGGGCGAAAATGCATGAGTCGAAGCAAATCCGACTGTTACACGATTCTTTTAATGTTAGAGAAAATTCTAAGCAAAAATCTTCAAGGGTTTTGTTAGGAATGTGTAGAAGGCTCGACATTTTTCGTCTAGAGAGATCGCTAAGAGAGAGCTCGGATCCGAGTCCGTCAACATATTCAATTGGGCCAGACTTCACTCAAAAGCCTCCAAAGTAATGCTAAGTTTCAAGTGTAAATAGTCTAAAAACCATTCCATCAACGACACACTCCATCCCTTCCGGATGAAAGTTTTGATGTGGGTAAACGAATCAAGAGATCAATGTCCATCCATAACCTGTCTTTTTAGCTCTTCTTTTGAAATGGTAGGCCTAGGGTTGGTCCATCAAGAAAAGTTGGCAACATGATAAACTCTATCGTGAAAGGTTTATGATTGAATTGGCACAAAAAAAAAATTTAGGACCGAATTGACACAAATGCAATAGATTTAGGACTTTTTGGACATTATTTCCTGTTTTTGCAATCCGCGGTGGACAAACATTGCATGGACTAACATTCTTAATAAGACCATGGTAGATTCTATGATGTTGTTGTGTGTGCATGGAGAGCAAGGTCAAAAATGGATAGTATATTCCGGAGCGTTAAAACGCTCTTCCATTTGATTTAACAACTGATAAATTGGAGTTATCCTATAAAGGAACTTCAAAACCAAGACAGAAACTTCAATTATGGTTAGGAAGGGAAAAAAATGAAAAATAGATATGAAAAATGTTTGATATAATTTCATTCTAAAGAAGAGAACATTTAACTTTTTGAATTGTACTTTCTAATTACTAAACTATTGCAATAACTTTAAAAAAAAAAAGGCTAACTACTTCACAAAGGAATATATCATGCTCCCGGGAACCGGATCAGACAAGACCGGATTGACCGGTTATGGGCGGTTGATGATTCCAAAAATTTTAGAACAAAAAAAATCGATCCAATTCGTAGTTCTAGGTGTGGAACCAAACTACTCGGATCGGTATTTTTTGTTGTTCTTTCAAAGCGTAAAGAAAAGAAAATTGCGAAAACCCTAAATAGAATCGGATCGGTTCGGGAACTGATCATCCCTATTGGATATGAGCCTAAAACCACTTATTTCATTAAGGAGTATATCATGCTCCTGGAATACGAGCATAAACTAATCTATCTCAGGGCAAAAACCCTTTATTGATGAGAGAGTTCGAACTGCCTATCTCGAGAAGGGAGGGAAAAATTGTCGATGCATCTTCTAGAAGACCAAGCAAAATAAGGACCGAAACCCTTTTTCGTTTGCTTTTCCAAGATCTCGTTTTTAAGTTTATCTTTCATATATTTCATCTGTTCAACGCTTCATCTAGAAGGCCACCAAACAACGGGCTGACAACGAAGAACCATCTCTGCAGAAACCCACCTCTCTCTCTCTCCCTCTCCCTCTATATATATTCCATTCAACCCTGAGCTCATCTTCTCCAACAACGCGAACTCCCACCAGAAATCTCCTCCATTTCCTCTGAAGATCCACCATGATTGCCCCCGACTTTGTTCAAGCACCGGCGGAGAAAGAGCTCGTCAACACCGATTTGGCGCAGGTTCCCCTTCCCGACGACGACGATGGCGAAGATGCCCTCTCGCTCTGCGACCTATCCTTGTACTGTGACGCAGCCGACTGCTCCTTCGCCGACGATGACGTAGACGCCTCTCCGTCATCCTCCCCTTCCGCCTCCTCCTCCTCCTCCGCCGATCACGGCGACTTCTTCGAGTTCTCGTCCCTCGGGGACTCCGATTCCTCCTCCGGCCCCCGGTCCGACGACCGCCACATCGTCTTCTGCGGGAAGCTCATCCCTCGCCGAGGATCGCCTCCAGATCCTCCTCCGCCGCCTACTCCGGAGAACAAGAGATCGCCGCTCCAAACCGGCAACGGAAGCCGAAAGAGCATGAGCAGGAGGAGCCGATCGCCGACAACTCGGAGGAGGAAGTGCCGGTGGTACCTGATGGCGTTCGGGCTGGCGAGATTCCCGACGGAGATGGCCCTAAGCGAGATGAGGACGAGGCAGAGCCGCGGAATCGAGAAGAGGGGCCCTTGCCACGGCGAGATTGCGAGGAGCGGCGGCGATTGCGGCGACAAGAACAAGAACAAAGGGAAGGGGTTGTTTGGATTGTTGAAGGCTCTCGGATTGGGCCACCGGCGTCGCGCCGATGCTTTGGTGAAGGCCTCGTTGGGCTGCGTCCCACGCGTGTGATCGATCCTGTGTTTGGCACACGTGCGAGAGAGAGAGAGAGTAGATTATTTTTTAAATTAGCGATTCTACATATTCCGTAGAAGAAAAGTGTGTGCATTCCTTCTTGCTACATTCTTTATCGAGTTCGTTATTGTAGACACGACCGGTAATGTAGCGAGCGATGATGTATCGTGCAATCTTCTTATTCAAGATCTTGATTGCTTTTAACCCTCCCATACTACCAAATGATTATGTCGCCCGATATATGGTGTATGTATATACTTTTATGTATGAAACAATGTATTCACACGGTTATTGGCGTTAAAATTAATTATTTATTAAACAACGCATTCATTTAGCAGTTTAAATTTTTTTTTAGAACATTTGACAGTGTTATTACAAGATCTTATAGGGTATTAAAACAGTAGATCCTAAGTTAAATCCTTTCGGATCATATTTGTCTCCATCGTTATATACTTCCACAAGTTCATTTCATATCAAAAGTCTAGCCTACGCGTTGGGAGAAGTGCTAATGCACTTAAACAATAAAATACATCTCCATCTATCAGCTTAAATTGTATAGGCAGAGGACTAGCCTACGTGGTGCATTTGACTTTTCGGGACAAAACGTGATTTTGGCGTACATGGAGACTCGGTTATTCGGAGAACTATGAAGAACTCCGTGAGTATCATAAATCGATTACGCCGATGCTTTTGACCTAGGTAAATGATCACAACCTGCACGCAAACAATGAAATATGACCGGTTGGCATTTATCTTGTCTCCTAAGCAAAATAAAGGGCGCATCATATGGAGAGAACGAATGTGTACTCTCTTCAGGGCGAGTATCTTCTTTTTATAATGTACTTTTCTTGGCGCGTCGATGAAAATTCATCTCATAAATCAATAATTGAGATTTATTGAGGCATCAAGAAAGCATTGGATAAGATAACTCGGATCCCATGAAGGAAGACATCTTCTCCTTCTTTTTTCGCCTACGAACATTTCATTGACTAATAGTCTTAACAAGACCACAAACAGGTTATGCTTGGAGGCCGAGGTCCAAAATTGATCCACAATTCTTGTATTAAGACCCTCTTTCGTTTGATTGAAGAATTGATAAACTGGAGTTATCCTATAGAAGAACTTAAACAAGTACGAAAAATGTTTAATACATTTCATTATGAAGTGGAAATTATTAAAATTATGAATTGAACTTTCAAATTAGCAGACTATTGAAATGTTTAATAGAATATAGTGCTATCTACTTCGTAACTAGATATATCATGCTCCTGGATACGAGCCTAAGCTGTTTGCCTCATCGCGCGGTATAAATCTTATAGAAAGAAATGCTTATTTAGGGTTCGTTTGTGAGAAGGAAAATTATTTCTGGGAAATTATTAGCCGATTTTTCAGTGTTTGGACTACGGAAAATTAATCGATCCGACGGAAAGTATTTTCCATGGACTGAGAAACACGAGCTTAGATTGGGGAAAAAGCGATTTCCCCTTTCTGCAAAAAAGAATTCGCTTTCCTCAAACCACCGAACGATCAAAAGTCAACCATTTTGGTTGAAAACGGTTTCCGTTTATCATGAAAATTTATCGGTTTAAACAATCTATATCAGAATCTCTTGACATAAATTTAGAGCACTGATAGCTCTGAACCCCCTCAACACGACGACCATAAAGCTAGGACTCCTTGGCACGAATTTAAAAGACCTAAAGTTCAAATCAAATTCGAGTACCACGATAGGAAGTGCCGGATACAAAAGACCGAAAGTTGAAATCAAATTCGAGTGCCTCGATACAAAATACGGACCCTGCACTCCGCCCTTGTCCCAATAGACCGCAACCTTTGACTTACGAGGCTCTCGATCACTGACCGAGGTCGCCATCCTACAAGCAAAATCTGTCAACTGCTGACGAGTTAACAACATGCAAGAGAATAGTCGTGCTGCATAAATGTCACTTGATGGAAAAAAGTATGGATGCATTTTCCTAGTGCCTGCTCCCCTGCTTCTCTAGAAGACCAAGCAAAAGGACTTAAGAACTTTCTAACTTTTTGAACTCTGGTTTTTTCATGTTGCCTTTCTGTTCAACACTTCGTCATCTAGAAGGCCGCCGACGAAGCTAACAACGACCCACCTCAAGCAGAAAGCTACCTCTCTCTCTCTCTCTCTCTATCTCTAGATTCATATATATATCAGCCCCGAGCTCATCTTCTCCAACAAGGCCAACCGCCGCCACAGAACAATCACTCCCTCATTTCCTCTTCAGATCCACCATGACCGCCTCCGAATTCGTTCATGCACCACCCATGGAAGAGCCTGTCGACTACGACGACGGGGACGACGCGCTCTCCCTATGCGACCTCTCCTTGTACTGCGACGCACCCCTTTACTCCTTCGCCGACGATGTCCCCTCCCCATCATCCTCCTCGGATCAGGATGACTTATTCGAGTTCTCGTCGTTCGGGGACTCTGATTCTTCCTCCCACCTGCGCTGCTCTGATGATGACCGGAGCATTGTCTTTTGCGGGAAGCTCATCCCTCCCCGAGAATCGCCTCCGAACCATCCTCCTGCGCCTGCTCCGGGGAAGAAGGGATCGCCGCTCCGAACCGGCGGCGGAAGCCAAAAGAGCATGGGTGGGAGGACCCGATCGCCGGCAGTCCGGAGGAGGAAGTGCCGGTGGTACCTGATGGCATTCGGATTGGCGAGGTTCCCGACGGAGATGGCGCTGAGCGAGATGAGGATGAGGCAGGACCGCAACGTCGACAAGAGCGGATCGTGCGATGGCAGCGCCGGCGAAATTGCCAGGGGCGGTGATCGCGGCGACAAGAGCAAAGGGAAGGGGTTGTTCGGATTGTTGAAGGCTCTGGGATTGGGCCACCGTCGTCGCGCAGATGCTTTGGCGAAGGCCTCGTTTGGCTGCGTCCCGCGCGTGTGACTGGGTTGGCCAGGATTGACTCTCTACTTTGCACACGTGGGTGAGAGAGCGAGTAGAATTTTTTTTTTTTTTTTTTGGGTCATACAGAGAGATAGAGAATAGATAGCCAAAGAAGACGATGTACGTATTAGAAAGTTCTGATTTTTGGAAGTATCGATTTTGCATATTTCGCAAAGAGAAGTGTTTGTGCATCGGTTCTCACTACATTTCTTGTGATGATCACACATGATAAGTATGATGCATGGGAAAGACTCGTTTCACTGTCGTTATCGAATTCGTTAGCGCAAATTCGACCGATAATGTTATAAACAATGATGTATCAAGGACGTTCTCTTAACGAAATTCCCGTTCTAAAGATACACAAACTCGTTGCGAAACATACGATCTTCTTCTTCGAGTTTTTGACTGGATTTTATCCCTCTCCGTTACCGAATAATTATGTAACCAATGGATAGGATGTGCATATATCACGAATAGATGTATATATATATCGCGACAGTATTAAAGTCTGTCTTCATCTATTAGCTTAAATTGATAGACAATTACCGGCAAATTTTCATAGGTATTAGAATAGGATATCCCGAGTTCAAATCTTCTTAAACTCCCCGTTTGTCTCATTTATTAATCCTAGGCCAAAGTTCACCTTCATCTATTAACTTAAATCGGTAGACAGTTGGCATAAGCATCGATACTCGATTGTTTGCATAATGCATAAGCTTGTTTGCATAATGTATAAGCGTAAACACTCGATTGTTTGGAAGCCTATGAAAAACCTTACAAGACGTTCATGTCTTTGGCTGGTGAAGTGATCCCAATCCAGAGTAATTTGTACGCATTTGATGAGATTTGAACATGTGACGTTCAATTTTCTAGCTAAAAATCCAAAATCCCTTAACATTCCAATGTAGCACGCCAACCCGAGGGGTTGCCCTCAATATCAGGCTTCACAAGAAATTTGCATTCAATAATGTACTTTACTACAATTTTCACCATATAGAAAGTTTACATACAGAGGGAAAACATCAAAAAGGAAGCGGGAGGAGTTTCACATCAATGCTCCATGTATGCCTATTTTCGATAATGCCATTTTCTTTCCAAAAATGCCCATGCTGGATCTTAAAATCTCATATTCAACCAAAATCCTCGAAATCAACTGAAAAAACACCACCCAAACTCTATGCAAGGACATAAAAAAAAAAAAGCTCTACGCAAGATGCTAATAAGATGAATATGCAAGAAGGGCAATTTGATCTTTTCAATGTGGAGTTTTGCCTAGAGGTACCCCTTCGAGATAAGGGCCTTCTATTTGTGCTACACTTTCTTTAGTGTCTCGATAAATATCAACCATTGATAAAACAAAAATACATATTTCATAGGTCGATAGTTGAGATGTACTGAGGTATCGAAAAACGCCATAGAAACGGAGAAACCAAGTCCAGAGCTTCATATCCAAGGGAGGAAGGAAGAAGATAAAAAGAACATAACTAAATAAACAATTGAGATTGTTGTGAATAACGTATCAAAGCCAACGAAATTAAATTAAAAAAAAGTGGGGTAAACCAATTCTACGGAATTAAATTCAATTCCTGATGGCACGTCGAATTCGATATGAGAAATTCCCCCCCTCCTCCCCCCTTTTTGTCTTTTTTTTTGCGTTCCTTGGTGGACAAGCATTTCATGGACCAATAGTCTTAAAAAAGACCATGGTAGGTTCTATGATAACAATGTTATATATGCGCAAAGGCCCAAAATTGATCGGCTATGCCGGGGTAGCAAGATGCTCTCCGATTTAATTTAACAATTTATAAATTGGAGTTGTCTTGTAAAGAAAGTAACTTAAGAGCCAAGGCAGAGAATTCAATTAGTCATTAGAAATAGGAAAGACCGAATAAGTCCACAAGGTAGGGTATCTTCTTCACATAACATGAGCATAGTCAAGGGGAATTCGTAATCTTGACTCTTCAACCTAACTCGATACTACTTTCACAAGGGCCCTTCCAATATATAATGTTTTTTATTTTATTTTTTTCAATTCTCATCCTCATCAATATCTCTTGTAGTCCTAGTAACACCTGTCCACATAGCGACTAAAATTCCGGATCAATGGGCTTCTAGATGTGAAATATTTAATTTTAATAACAAAACATATGGAAAGTTCCGCGACGTAATACAGTCATTCACGTGAAATTCGTAACTTCCATTTGGCCGAACCATCCGTGAGTCCTCGACGAGTAATATAAACAATTCTATTTCGATATAGGTATAATAATTCTTTTGCGATGAGACGTGATGTGATTAAAATCTGATCTAACTAGTAACCACCCCCACTTTGATCCCTGGGAGGAACATGGTGCCGTCCCATTGAAGAGAGCTTCTGGAACTTTTTGAGTAGGCCCCCGCCGCTCAGGCTAAAATCTAGAGGTTGTCAAATTCGTTTTTTTGGGGGAGGAATCGAAAGTCCGTCGCTCCACCGCAAGGAGACCCATTTGTTACGTACTTCAAATTTATCGTTGTGTTAGGATTACGATGTGAAAACTCCACCTCTTTGACTCGCGGGTAAAGAAAAATCGCTTTGGTCGTTGTCGAATCCTGAGCCGGTTTCAAAGGGGCTGCTGTTCTTGTCTTCATGCTGTGGTCCCTCCTCGTGGTTTGACCCAACCCCCGACATGTGCTACTTTCTTCGTAGGATGGCATAGCTCCGTTTTTAGGGATCGCGTCACGATCGGACTAAATTTCCGACAGCACAACAAGTCCCTCCTGTCCAACCGTCGACATATTGTATTGATTTTGTTTATTTCGCAAATATAATTTTTTCCTCGTTTTCCGCCGTTTGGATCGCTTAGAAAAATAAGCCAATAAAAGCTAAAATGATTTTCTCTTTGAAAAAGATCGAAAATCATTTTCAAAATGAGACTAGGTGTCGACGCTTGAATTGGGGTCACTTCATCAGCCAAGTGCAAGTCTAGGTCCATCTAGGCCATAAACCGAGACATTGGCTGCCACGCTTAGGTCCATCAAGGCCAAGCTCGGGACATCGGTGCCGTGCCCGGGTCGATCGAGACCGAGCCCCACGTGCCCGGGACCAAGTCCATGGCGCTCGGAACTTGGACCAATGGGCCGGGCCGCATACCTCATCGCTCACACCCGGCTCCATCAAGGTTGAGCCGTGGACCTCGATGCCCATGTCCAGGTCCCCAAAGACCCTGGACACATGCCCATCGAGGTTGTGCCTGGGATCCCTGGTGACCGTTCCTACGTCCATTGAGGTTGTGCCTAGGTTCCCAAGACGTGCGCTCGATTCCATCGAAGCTAAGCCTAGGACCCCGATGTCGGTGCACGTGCTCGAGATGCCGGGCCCCGAGTCCATCAAGGCCTTGGCGTGGGACCTTAGCTTCAAGCCGAGACCTTAGCGACCCCCGAGACCTTATCCCGAGCTCCGCAGTCCTAGGCCGATCCTTGATAAACCCGGGCGTAGGCGCCCGGGCCATTCTTGATGGGCCCAAGCCGAGACGCCAAGGTCCCAGGCACTAGCATGCATTGATGGTAATGGGCTCATACGCCAACGACCCGAGCTCAAACTTGATGGACCAAGGCACAAGCACAAGGAATACGAGCATTGGCATCGGGGTCTTAGGCTCTATCTCAATTGCTCGCCTAGGTGCCACGATCCCTAGCGCTAAGGTCTTGGGCCCGACCTTAATGGACCCAAGCTAGGGCATCGGGGATCGAGGCCCGGTCTAGATGGACACTGCCTAGGTGATGAGGTCCTAGGCACATGCTCAACCTCGATGGACTTAGGCCCGGTCATGGACGCCGGGGGTTGGCATCGGTGGACTCTACCATGGGTGCCAAGGTCCCGGGGCCAACCTCGATAGATTCGGGTCTCGATGCGGGAACCGAGCTCGATTTCGATGGACCCAAGGCTAGTGCTCGTGCTCGTGTCCAATAGTTGGGCTTAAGACCCCGGTGTCTATGTCGGGTTCCTTGGCTACCCATGCATAAGTCACTGGCGCACGAATAATGTATGTCTATTTAGAAAACAACGGAAAATATTTTCTAGTTTATTTTTATGTTTCAACTAAATATCGAAAAATAATCATTTTTTGGGGAAATGACTTCTCAGTAAGTACTTTTTAGTATTTTCATATTTTTTGTGAAATAAATGGAACATCATATACTCTTTATTCTCACATGATCTCTCTTTTCTTATCCGTTTAAGCTTTGAGGTTGACCATTCTAAGATCATCTTAATTACGCACTTTCCTTCTCCCATCTGGTGAACCCAAGAGGGCCTTCACAATGAAGTTTAAATGACGATACTACAACTCTTCCTGTGGTACAGAGTTCTCATCCTCGCCGGAACATATCTTTTCCAATTGGCGATGGAGAGCTGTTATCCTATGGGTCTTCTTCCTACATTGACGTGAAGCGGAACGAAGGATCGGAGAAGTCGGGGCACGAAGAGGGTGAGAGAGAGTATCAAGGAAGGGGAATGACCCGGTTTTCAAGAAAGGAAAATGTTTATTCGAAAGCTCCGACAGCATTGTCGCGTTATTTTTTACCGTAGATCCACATACCATCACTGCGTATTTTGCATAAAGTACTCATTAATTAAAAAATCGTTTGGTCGAAATAATGATGCACAGTCGATCTATCAACTCCCTTCAAGAAACTACCACCGAACGTTAAAGACTGCTCTTGCTATGGGGAGGGTATATAGTACCTAATATTTAATGCCAAATTAGGAGAAAATTCCCTAAATTTTATGTACAAAATGCAATTAAATCATAAAATTTTCTCAAAAAAGTACAATCATGTCCTTTCCATTATCATGCTTCTAGACATGCATTGGTTAGGTCATTGACAGGGCATGAAGGGTTCGAGAATTGCACGCACTAGTTCAAGAAACTCAAACGTCGAACGAACACCTAAAATAATAAAAACCTATGAAGACACGCCACGAGATCCATAGGTAAGAATCATCGTGACAAAAAGTTCCAAAGAAGAAAAGAAAAAAAAACAAATGTATCGAGTTTATTTAGTGGTGTGATAACTCGGATGTGAAAATAGAACAAAACATGAAGCTATGTGGTGGCTTCGTGGAAAACACCCACAAGGAAAGACAAAGACCCCATCTAGAAACACTGGGGCCCAAGCAAATCAGGATAAATCCTGTCACATTATAAAGTCTTCTTTTCTGCGTGGTAGGACTCATTGACTAGTGTCCAGTCTACGACTAGGAACATGTCTTGTATGTGACTCCTCATCTAGAAGACTATTTTCTTGTTAAAAAAAAAAAAAAAATCTAGAAGATTATTTTATTTAGTTATTCCGTTAACCTTAAACCAATGATATCAATTATCCTAATTAAGGCATGAAGGAAGGACATCGATCCTACCATATCATCCGACTCTTCTTCCTCGTCTCTCTCTCTATTTTATTACTCCTCTTTGTTGCCCCTCCGATCAGAAAACGAAAAAAAATATAAATTTTATCACGTCATCTAGAAATTCCCTTCCTTCGTAGGACCTAAATAAGTCTTGAGACTGCTTTGTCTAAAGCATCGTCGATCCCTTGGACGTCAAACAAAGAGAGGATGTTTTTCGCTACTCAGGAAAGAAAAAGATATGATTAGTAAGGAGGACTGCGGGGCATGTGGGCGGAGCCGGTCGCCCCTGGCCTTGAAAGCCCTGTAGGAGAGAAATCTCGAGAAAAAAAAAAAAGAAAGAAAGAAAAAAAAAATCTTTATCGTCTCATCTCATCTAGAAGCCCTCCTCCTCGTCAACCAACTTTAAGCTACTTGCCCCCTCTTTCTCTCTCTTTCTCTCTCTGTCTCATGTCAAGTTATCAACACGCGCTCCTGGTCACATGCAAAGTTCTTATATATGTCCAAACGGGAGCGTCGTTAGAAAGTGTCCAGTAGAAACTTCTTTTGTTTTAAACAAAAGATACAAAAGTTCATCCCCTCATCATCTCTCTCCATCTTCTTTGGTAACATTTTGCTTCTTCTTCTTGCTGATCTTGCTCGCGATGGTCGTTTCGTCCGATGAGTCCAGACAAGAGCCGGAGCGCGAAAGCATCGTGGGCCATTTGCAAGACCCGACTCGTGGAGAAGAAGAAGAAGAACATGAAGAAGATGAAGCAGAGACGCTCTCTCTCTGTGACCTCCCTCTCTACAGCGATTCGGCCGAGTGGGACAAGGACGGCTTCTCCAAAGTGGTACCGGAACCGGAACAAGCCCCGCGAGGGGCGTCGGCCGGTTCTCGTCAGGATCAAGAGGACTTGTTTGAGTTCTCCTCTAGTGAGGACTGGAGCGTTTCGTCCGGGCACCATTCAGGGCACGTGATCTTCTGTGGCAAGCTCATCCCGTATGGAGAGCCGCCTCCCATCACGAACAACTCGGATGATCTCATCGGAAAGCGTTCCCCGAGGCCCAAGAAAAGGCGGTTCTTTCGCTGGAAGCTGCGCCTGTTTAGGAAGTCCAGGACTTTGTATTCGTACCGCAGGTTGAGAGCGGACAAGAAGAAGCGGTCGAAGTCGCCGGAAGTGTCCCACTCCAAGAACCTGCCGCTGGAGAAGCTCGGGAGCCTAGACGGGTCCGCGAGGAAGGCGGGAGCAAAGGGCAGGTGGTACTTCCTCGTGTTCGGGTCGGCCAGGTTCCCGATGGAGATGGAGTTGAACGACATGAGGATGAGGCAGAGCCGCCGGCAGAGCCCCGCCTCGATGTTCCAGTCCATGGATAGCGCCGAGAAGAAGCATCCCAGGAATTGGGGGCTGTGGCGGCTCTTGAGGACCTTGAGTTGCAGTAGTGGCAACAACAAAGGCGGCGATCGCCCTACTAGTTCTGTGGTCAAGGCTTCGCCGGATGAGCTGCATTCCAACTCTCGAGGCTAGGAATTCACCTCTGTTTTCCAGTGATCTAGATTAAGAAGTCAGGACAGATTCTAATTCCATGGCGTTTTTTTTTTTTTTTGCTTGTCATGTAAATATCCAGAGTATGGTTCAGATGAAGTTTCAGGAGTCCGGATCAGCAGAACCTTCCTCTGTTTTCCATGGAATTTCTTAATGGGGTTATTGTAGTGGATGCCAAAAGAGATCATTATATTAAACTCTTAGTTGATGTTTAAATCAACGTGGGTCATTTTTAAGATCCCAGAAAAATCTTCGCACGTTCTCTGCAACTCGATTTCAGAGCATTTTTGCAGAATATAATTCTCGTTCAAAAGGGAAAAAAGATTGCCAATTTTCTTGAACAGTCAAGGAAAACAGCAAAAGTCAAAGAATAGATTCACTATTTTCTTCGCGACGGTTTGTCCGAAGCAGAAATTAATACGTTAGATCCCTTCTAGTTGGTGTTTGTTTAACCAAGAGGGGGGGGACCAAACGCTTCCTGTCCACCACAAGCCTTTCCTCTCGTTTGGACCTCGCCCTCCTCTATTTGCCCCGTCGTTCCGCGAAACCCGTTCGAATTATGTATTCTTCGAAGGTCAAATTAAGGAATCACAAGACTAAGGTAGGTTACGAAACGGATTTTATTAGCACAATAGTCGTTGGATGACTGCAACAGTAATAACATGTTGTAGGCCATAATTTCTTGAAAGGACGAATCCTACAATAATTTTTAATTTAATTTTTTTTATTATTCAAAACAGACCATTAATCTTATGGTAAATTAAGAATAATGCCTGGACATCGCGGCTCTTGGACAACTGGCTTTGTGTCATAAGACTCGACAAGATCCAATTTTCAAAAGGCTGAAACTACATGAGGTTATGTAAATGTCCAGCTCTAGGACACACAAAAAATAGCCGTTTCAAATCACAAGACTCATGCATAGCATGTTGAAAGGGACTAGGCAATTAAATTAGGATACCTACCCGGCTGCAAAACACGTGGCTTTCTATCATTGGCTGTGCCCCATGATGCATCACCAACGTATGAGCGAAAGTCAAAAGGAAAAAAGATCGATGATTTGAAGGCACTGGTGATGCAGATCTTACGCCTCAACCGCGTGAATCATGCAGACAAAGCATGTTTCCCTCCTTTGCCGGAGGAAATGTAGGCTCGGTCGAGCGGATGGATTTCCTTGATGTTTCTAGAGTGGGCCCATGTTGACCAACGCGGCCAGTCCGATTTGAGCAATAGCTACTTAGTCCACCAATGAGTATACTAAAGTGGCGGCCTGCACTCACCGGCAGGGCCAAATCTTCACCGTTTGGCTTTTTCCGGCGGCTTGAGGGGGGCAATTTCGTCCAAATTTTGCAATCGGGTAAAATCCTAAAGATCAAGAACTCCAATTTGAACGAGTAGAATAGAATCCACATAGATGCTCGGCCTCCTCCGGTTCTTCGAGTCCCGATTCCGTTTGCACTCTCTCCTTCCCTCTCTCTCTCTCTCTCTCTCTCTCTCTGAGATTGCTTTTTTCTGCGAGCGTGGCGCGACCTGAACTCATCTCTTAGCCGTTTCTTCTGCAGAACTCCATCCTCCTTCGTCAAAACCATTTTAGGGTTGGGTTCTTTTGCCCACCGAGCTCTCTGTTTCATCATGCTTTTCATATGGGCCTGAAAGCGAAAGACGGGTTCTTCCGCTTGTTCCGAGAATCGGTGTTCTTCTGTTCTTCGCTGCTCTGCCTTAGCTCATACGCTCCACGAAAGCTCTCTCTAAAGAAGTGTTTCTTGCCGTTCTTTAGCCGAGGGTGAAGCTTCAAGGCTCTCTTGATGGGTAATATCCTAGAGAAACACTGCAATTCGGAGAAAACCCACGACCAATTCCACCAAAATTTTGACAAAAAAAAAAATTCTAATAAATGAATTGTAAATGTGTATGAATTTTAAGCCTGATTATATGTGGGTTGTAAATGGGTTTGTCTTTGAATCCATTTACAACCCATTTTTGCTAGACAAACCCAATCTACTTACAATTCACTTGTAAAACTTATTAGTTCATACTATTATGATTTTTAATTTTTGTTTATATTTTTTTTTGTAAGTAAAAGAAAGGAAGAAAAAATTCAAATTAAATTGAAAAAATAAAAACTTTTCAAAAAAAGAGAATGTCGCCGCCGCCGCAGCCCACGGCCGTCGAACGCTGCTCACCGCCGTCGCCGCAAAAAAAAGAAAAAAGAAAAAGGAGGGGATTTCATTACGCGAAAAGAAGTGGAGTCATCCAACAATGGAATAATTAAAGGTGCATCGGTCCATGGAGGTTTCGGTTTTCAAACTTCCTCCTCGGCAGATCTATTCTGGAGACTGTCTTTCTCGGAGCTCGTCTCCCGCAAATGGAGCGACTGACCCGCTCGTCCTCCATTCCTATCCTCCATTGCCAGCATCTATGTCGATTGTAACAAATGGGTCGCAAAATTATTTAAATGTAAAATTTTGAAAAAAAAGATTTTTTCACTAAATTTGTATTGATGATTTATATTTTAAATAATTTAAAAGAAATAACTATTTTATAATTTGGTTAAATATTTTTTTTTATTTTGTCCTTATTAAGACAATGTTCGCGGGAAAACTTTTTTTTTTTTTTTTTTTGGCTCCACTCCAAATTCCAGTCTAAGATTTTTCCTAAGAGAAGATTTATCACCGAAGGTGTTAATTATAATTAAAAGTCCAAAATATGAAAGAAAAAAAATCATAGTAATTACATAATAAAATCCATAAATATGTCCAATATATTGTTGTATTCAAAGTAATTACGTTATTATCATTATAAAAAATTAAACTTGGGAGGATATTCAACCAAGATACTCCAAGTTACAATAGATTTTCGAAAGGCAACTCCCGTTCAACAGGTTTAAACCGAGACACAATCATTAAGTTTATAAATTCAGACGACCAAATGGCAAACATAGTCGTAAAGTATTAATATTTTTAGATAAAAAACAAAAAACAAAAGGTAAAAAAGAGAGCAATCTATAGGAAAATAAAGGAAATTAAAGAATTTCTCGAAATACATAAATAAAAAGATTGTTGAGTCTGATTTCGAGTTTGTGAATCAGATCAACGATAATGTAATTATTAAATAGGAAAGATGGTAAAATCCATGCACCACAACACATAATTTATTCACTCTAAATCTGAGATATAGCATATTTCCTCTTTTAATGTGCTTATTCCGCTCTTCTCTTCATTAATTTCTAACATTCTCATATTCTTTATTCACATGCAGCATGTCTACCATTTTTTTTTAATTCACGAAAGTGTAATTGAGTCCTAAAACTTTCAAAGAGCGCAATTAAGCTCTAAAACTTGTCAAAAAATGCAATTGATTCCTAAAACTTTCAAAAAGCGTAATTAAGTCCTAAAACTTGTCAAATTGATGAAATTAAGTTCTTTATATTATTACACTTTTTGAAAGTTTTAGGAATCAATTGCACATTCATAACAACTTTTAGGAATTGATTGTACTTTTTGAAAGTTTCGGGACTTAATTGCAATTTCCGAGCATGTGAATAAAAAATGTGAGAATGTTCGAAATTAATGAAGAGAAGAGCAGCATAATACGAAATAAATATATGGATTTATTTTAGGAAATATGAAATTAACTGATCATAAGAAGATAGCGTGTAAGCGAGGCTATGTATATATAACTGTAACATCTACCTTCCTCTTCCCCAAACCCACAGATCCCACCCAAACCCTCTCTCTCTCTCGCTCTGGAACGATAAAATGATCGTCGAGCAATGAGGAAGCGAGCGAAGCGAAGCGCGAGCCAGCGAGACAGCGCTCCGTCGTCTTCTCAGCAGCGGCAAAAGCGCATCAAGGTCTCGAGGCCCGAGGCGAGGCCGAGCCCGAGCCAAGAGCGTGTGGAGGACGAGACCGGCTCGGTAAGCTTCACCCGCACTCGCCGTTTCAGGATTCATGTCTGTACGATGGAGACGTATCTCGTGAGCCGGGAGTTCGATTCGTTCGTTCCGGTGGGCGTCGTCACGGTTTTGCTTGTCCTTGAAGATCTTTTGGAGCCTTCTTCTGTTCTACAGTCCAGTGGACTTCGCACATGGCGATGATTTCGCCGGCGTCTCTTGTCTCTCGGATCCTCAAAAGGGCATGAAGCTTGTATCGAAAACAGTAAACAGAAGTAGATGTTCGTCCGAACTTGATCTGTACTGTACATGAACTCTTTCTGCATAAATTCTACAAATTCAAATGTGTCGATTCAGTCTTAAATCTTTTTTTTTTGTCGATTCAGTCCTAAACCTTTTACCATAATACTAATTCAATCAATCTGGCAAATTTTGGCCGATCGGTGTTATTGTGGACGTCGGCTGGCGCCAACCTCATTTTTTATTTTCTTTTTTTTCTTCCCCTTTCCCTTCCCTGTTCTACCTCTAGCAGGTTGCTGGAGGAAGACTCGCAAGGCTCTTGTCGGCCTTGCGGTGGTCGGGCGAGGCCAGGCCTTACCAGCCTAGATATAGCGAGGCTCGGTTCACACACCTGTGAACAGAGCGCCAGACGAGGAAGGAGGAAAGAGAGGACATTTGGAATCACGGTTTCCTTCATCAAGTCCTGCATGAGACTCGCCTCGCTCAAGCAAGAAGAAGGAGAAGATCAGGAAAATGTCTAGCGACGCCTCCTCTCTGTCCGAAGTCTGCTTTACTCTCTTCCATCTCGCTGAGTTCGTCGCCCTCCTCCTAAAACCCCCGCATCCTAACGAACCCACTCTCTCTGTTTCTCTTTGTCTCTGTCTCTTTCCCTCCCTCTATTTAAATATGTGCTTCTCTATTGAGGACGGCCGAGGCTCGTCCAGCAACAGCGAGGTTGAGTCTTGTCTAGCCATGGCAAGGCCGGCGAGAGCCTCGCTAGTCCTCCTTTGGCCGGTCGCCAAGGTCCGGCAATCGGCTGGTGATAGAACAAGGAAGGGGAAAGGGAAAGAAAAGAAAAGAAAAAGGTAAAAATAAAAATCAAAATCAAAAAATTATTAAAATATTAGGTCTCCGCCCGACATCCACGTCGTCGACGGGCCAAAATTCGCTGGATGGACTAAATCGACATAATTAAAAAGATTTAGAACTGAATTGGCAAAAAAAAAAAGGGTTTAGGATTGAATTGGCAACAATTATAATAGGTTCAAGACTTTTTTTTTTGTAATTTTCCCCACTAATGCGAAGGAACGGTAAACTTCTATGTACAAAGAGAAAATTATTGCATGATTTTAACTTTCTATAAGGTTTTTCTAAGAGGGAAAATATTTACATTTTCCAATTGAAGTACGTAAGAGATAAAATGAAATTATTAGGTTATGCGTCCGTATAATCATATAACATATGTATAATAACTAATAGAGGGTATTTTGAGTCAGAAAACAATCACTGGATCCTCCCTGGTACAAAGTACTCTTTACCTTATGTAATGATATAAATTTATAGTATAACGTGGAATTACTTTGGCCCTCATGTATTGGTAAAATTGCGCTCCCATGTATTAATTAGTGTGACCGTGCTATGCAAGCCACAAAAAAATCACAATTCCTTTTTTTTTTTACTTCTATGTGACGGCCACAAATACTGTCCATTGCTCAATGATAGTGAACGGTTATGCTAGCGGCTCCCTTCTGAAAAAGACATTGTGGGAGGGAGAACCCATAAGAAAATATTTGACCCTTAATTAGAGGGAAAAATGTGATGGGGTGAGTTTACTTTTGTGTGCTTCTGGGTTGATTTAGGAAATACACGTTGAAGTCAACTTCGATTTTAATTCAAATAGAAAACTAAATTAGATTTTATTAATTTGAAGGATTCAAAATATCTTGGGGGTGACAAAAAGGGCAATGTCACGACCGATGAATAATTTTTGAATTTTGGTTTGATGTTCGATGTAGTCTTTGATTTTTTTAAAATTTAGTCTATGGAGTTTTCGAATTGGGCCCACTTTATCATTTTGTTAAGTCAGCTAATGAAAATTGATTGATGTGGCTAAAGAAAGTTTACCACCAAAATTGGAAAAAAAAAAAAAGTTAAAGGAGGACGTGGTGAGAAAAGTTCATGGATTTCTCATGGGAAAAATTATAAAAAAAGTCATAATTTTTTTGTATTTATGTAAATTCAATCCTTTCCGCCAACTTTGGCCTACAGCATCGACGTGGATAAAATTTTCTCAATTCTTTCTTTTTTTTTCTTTTCTTTCGTTTTCTTTTTGTTTTCTTCTCCTCTTGAGCCGGCGAGGGCAAGGTCGGCTTCGCCAACTCGGCCTTTGGCCGATGGTCCATCCAGCGATCGGCCAAAGGAAGGAGGAGAAAAAAAAACAAAAGGAAAAAGAAAGAAAAGAAAAAAAGGACCAAAATTAAAAAATAATAAAAAAGATTATTGAAAATTGTCCACATTCGGCGCCGCTCGGCCAAAATTAGCAGGAAGGATTGATAAATTCGTTGTCTGTGTAACGACAAACACTGATCCCTGTGGAAAAGGAATCAATTCATTTTCTAGTATTTTTTTTAAATGCCACCACCAATTCATTATCCACGGTGGATGCTTGCTTAGGAAATATTCACTCCATTCATATATATATATATATATATATACTTTTTTTTAACGCTTGCTGAACTTCACTACAAAAAAACTAGCATTTAGCCACGAAATTTGCGACGAATATTTCGGAAAAATTCGTCGCTAAACGATTTTTTTGCGACAAAATCGGCGACGACAAAATATTCGTCTGAAAAACGGCGTCGCAAAATTTAGCGACGACAATTTTATCATTCGTCACTAATTTGCGACAAATTTGGTGACGAAAACAATTCCGTCACTAATTTGCGACGAATAGGTTCGTCGCAAATCGGCGATCAATTTTTGTGACGGAACATTTCCGTGGCACATTAGCGATGAATTTGGCGACGACATATCTTCGTAGCAAATTAGCAATGAACAATGTGGCGACGAATGTTGCGACGACTTTGGCCATCGCAAATTATAACTTTGCGATCGAACATATCTCCGTAGCACATTAGCAACGAACTTGTCGACGAATTTTTTTGTTCGTCGCCAAATAGTCGTCGCAAAATATAGCGACAAAATTTCTGTGGTCGCTAATTTGGGATGATCTTTGCGACAATTACTTTCGTGATTTAGCGACGAAAATAAAATTGTCATCGCTAAATTTGGTCGACGAACGTGTAGCATTTGTGACGAAAAGTTTTGTGGCTATAGTTGTTTGCAACGAATAAAGTGGGCCGTTATTTTTTCTCACTACAAATTTTGGTTAATTCTTTTGCGTTAGCGACAAAATTTGCGACTGACGAGGCACGGGAAAGCAAAATTAATTTCTAGAATTAATATTTACCATTGAGCAAGTACTAAGACAAATATTCAACAACAGATGTTATAGTCACCAAAAGAAGAAATTATAACATCTTAATCCAAAGTAAATACTAGTCGATACAATAGGAAATCGATACATTAGATTTTCCCGATAGAAATCCTAAAAGTAATGAAGAAAACACACTCATGATTGCACATGACGAACAATATATCTTTACATTTTACCCTTGGTTACTCCATGTTAACTTGGTACTTATAACTCCTCGGGACAATTTGATATCCGCAGCTAGTTTTCGTCAAGTCTTTTCAACTCGATCCCGTGAAAAAAAAAAAGGAAACGAAAAAGGTAAAGAAGAGGGAAGAATCAATAGTTGTCACCGCATCCCAACAAGTGATCTCAATGTACTCAACGACATGAGAAATTGTAGTAGTACAAGCAGATAAATTATTAATAATGGATCAAAGAAGTTTCCATCACTTTAGCCACTCCAAAGTAGAAACTTACCGTCATTAAATTATTTGATACTTCATTCATCTTTGCAAAAAAAAAAAAGGACAATTCCAAACGTGGATGTGCTATAATCATCACCCAATATCAAGACAAGATTCTTATTCAAAAGCAAATGCAATCCTCAATTTTCGTCTCGAAGCATAAAGTATTGAGGCTTTGGAAATCACCTTGCCTCCCACAAATGTATGGTGGCAGTTATAACCTCGCACAAACTAAGAGAGTTACATTCATAATTTAACAGCAAGTACAAAGAATTTCCACTAAACCTACGAAGTCACCATTTGGTGCCACTTTGAAGATGCTTCACCTTGCACCCACAATATATAGTACATGGTAAACTAAACCTATGAAGTTACCATTTGAAAAGTTTGAGCACTCATCCAAGTGTCACATGGAAACAACCTATTCAACTTGAAATCTCCCTCAAAAGTAGGATACAAGAAATCACTAACCAATTGTCTTTATACCAGAGTTGCCTTGTGTGCTCTTCAATTGGAATAAGAAGCGGGTTGATTTTGTTTTCAAGCTATTCAACCGCATCATTCAACTTGGCCAACAATCCCACCAATTCTACCAATTCGGAGAGCACTCCAAGAAGATAAAGCGGAACAACCATAAAAAACATTACTAATAAAAATCAATAAAGCTATAGACAGGCTAAAAAAACTGCCCTAACCTCGATCGCCAAACAAAAAAGCAGCTATGATGTCGGCAAACAAGTTGTTTATGGAATTAAATCACGGAGAAGATCCTCGGCATCTATTTCATCATCATTGCGCCGCTCATCATTCCGCCCACCTATTTGATTAGCCGGAGGTATCGGAGGAACCCGAGCTGGATTTATGTTGAGAGTTTGCAATACCATTGCCATTTGAGCCTGCGAGATCCGATTTGGTCATCTTTTTGTGACATTTGTTGTGACATTCGTTCTTCTTGCAATTTCATTTGTTCATCTTTCTCTGCAAGCAAACGGGTCACTGGCCCACTTGTTGTGCCATTTCCTCATCAACTCGTGTCCTCCTTGAAGCAGCCGTAATGGATGATGAACTTCCACTATCTTTGTGACCATTTCCCTTGACAAGTTCCCCCACCCATATGTTTTTCCTCGCTTCACCCCACCCGATGCCTCCACCCACATTGCCGTATTGTTGGGTCTTGGCTCGACGCACCCCACCATCACCACCACCACTGCACTCATTAAAAGCTCCTCATATTTTTCCTACATCAACAAAATAGATATGAAAATAAAATAATTTCATATATGTAATACCATAAATATTAAAAGCATTCATAGATTGCATTCTAGTTTCCATAAAGCCAAAAGTATAAAGTTACATACCATAACAGATTTCGCTCGGTTGCCAACCCACGTCTTATCTTTTGTTTTGAAAAACGCGTTCGAATGTAGCCGCATACGTCGGTAAGGTCCCCAATTCATGTGCCTACAAAATTGAACCATCAATGAGTACTTAAATTAAATTAACTTACAACACATTTAACAAACTCACCAATCTTTTTCTATGCTCTCTAATGTTGATAGAACCCCCAAGATATGTTGCAGATGTAGAAGACCCTTCACTAGAATTGGAAGCTCGATTCTTGGCATTTCGTTCACTCATTTGCTTCATTTTTTCACCTTCCCAAGTTCTCTTAATTTCAGTCCAATCTTCACTAGAAATATAGTATGGCTTATTATTTTTTGTCTTTGCTCTATTCATCACATTGCGGATGTGATCACCAACTTTTTTTCTTAAATATTCGGTAATTTCACTCTCGTCCGATTCATTCCAACCGAATTTCCGCCGTAATCAATAGAAAAACAGCTGGTTTTATTTACGCCAAACTTAGTTTGTGAGAAAATTGAAACGGAAAACTTACCTTGAACTCGTTCCACCACAACTCTTTCACTTCTTCCGCGCGCCATCAGAACTAATCCACGGGCCTCTCCAATAGTTATTCACTATCTTATTCGGTTCCCGCACGACATTCGTAGCATCTTCAAATCTGCACACAAGGACAATTCGGTTGACATCCACATCTACCACCCAAACGATATCCTCAATTTTACATTTACTTAAAGAATTGAAGTACTTACGAGTCTCCTTGTGGGCATATCACACGCCCACAATCTTCTCAAGCTAAGCTGTCCTCATCATTCGATTGTTCCACTGGAGAAGGTGGAACCGAGTTAGATGGGTGGTTAGCATGTATTGGTGGAGGCCGAGATGAAAAGGAAGGGGAAGATTGCTGGGACGGAGACGAGGAGGAGGAAGGGGCAGGTGAATGAGAAGGGATTGCTGGTCTTTTTTGTAAAACCGCACCACGTATGTCACCTCCGTCTATGATACTCGACAAATAAGAATGTTAGATAAATATCAGCAAAAATAGAGACATGTATTAGGGATACATGACGAGGCTTACCATTTTCGTGCGGAGAGCACGTGAGAAACTTGAGAAATCAAAAGTATCAATGGTTGCCTCTCACCAAAGATACCTCAAACACTACACTTCGAAGCAATCTAGCAACGTGCATAATTGGTGTCATGTTACAAGATACTATGAGGAACAAATAACTTTCCGAAATGTAAAAGCTGTGAGACCAACTGGGTTAGAATAACTTTTTGAAATTTAGACTATCAAGTTAGAATAACCTATTCAAGAGTTTAAACTAATACGTGGAAAGAGACAACATGAATATAAGGCCAACTAAAACCCCATAGGTAAGCTATATGGGATATTGTTCCAAAGCTCATACATGGCAATGGAGGCAAAATAAAGTAACAATTTCAACTCTCATTCTTCTACTTGTGGTTGGTAGAAGCTCATGAGAACGTAAAGGAAGAATGCCGATTCCTCTACTTATACGTATTTTTATTTCCTAATCTATGATTACCTTTCTTGCTTTCCTACTTTTTTTTAAAAAAACACATCACACATGCATCAATCTTATGAATTTTCACATAATATTACTCTACACAAGCAAAAGTGGAATTTAAACACCCATTTTATTTCACTCCTTCCTCTGTCCACAACATTTTCACCTCATTTTAGTTCTTCATACCCCATTTCGGAAATAGTTTATGTAACTCTTATTTTCTATGTGTTAAGAGGCGTGAATATCCTCTAAAATTACTAAAAATACAGTTGCTTACTTCACCACTCGTAATGTCTTTGGAGAAACTTGTCCTTAAATTCACGGCACACCCAAAGCTAAGGCTCTTCGCCTTCGGGACTATTAACTATCCGCCCACCAAGCCTCACCAACTCGTCCTAGACTATCCGAGACTTACCTTGAAGCCTACAACATGTCGGTCATGGTACTATTCGTGTTTTCGGTTATTTGACCCATTACCAACGAGCATACGGATATCCACCGATAACTTCCCTACTTTTCAACCAAAAGCAATTGCTAGAATCAAACAAAACCAAAAGCAATAAACACCATACCTTGGTGCCCCGAGTACGGGTAACAAGAGTTTTGCCAACGTTCTTCACGGAGAACACCGATGGGGCCTTATTATCATACCACTCCTTCTTGGCAAACGGGTCGACTCTATACAAATGCCACAACAACAAAAAAATGGACAAAATCGGAACAAACTACAATGACCTCGTATAGCTATGACGGAAGATCAATTCAACGGATCTATCAACACCAAATCAACCCAAGACAGAACATCGATGGGCAACTTACCATACCTGTCCCGGACGATGACTCGCTCGGCCCCGCCCTCCTGAAAAAGCACGGCTCGCCGGCGTTGACAACCCTCCGCTTGAGCAAGAAAGGCGTCCCGACGAGTACGCAAGATGTGACGATCGGCCTCGGATCTGTGGGCCTCGGCCACTCGGGTAGCTGGAGGAAAGTGGTACCGGTGCTCGGTGGCAGCGGAGGTAGGATGGTCGTAGGCGTGACTCGGCTTGGCCGGGTATTGGACGGAGGGTGGTGGAAGCTGTAGTGGTCGGTGGGTGGAGTTGGGTCGGTGGACGCGCTCGGCCTCGGATTGTGGGTCTCGGCCTCGGATTCGTGGATCTACGCCAACTCGGGTGGCCGTAGGTGGCTAGGTATCGAGCTCGGCGGCGGCGAATAGTGCGAGCCGAGAGTCAAAGCAAAAAACGCAATAGGAAGATGCTTGAGGGGAGGAGGCGAGCGGGGAAGAGAGAAACGAATGGGAAGGTGAGCGTCGAACGCAAAGGGGGAGAGAGAAAGACTCGCGGGAATAGAAATTCGTGAACAAAATCGGGGTAATTAGCGACGAGCGTGCATTGTCGTCGCTAATTAGCGACGGCCAAGAACAAGTCGTCGCTAACTAGCGAAGCCAAAGAAAATGTCGTCGCAACTTAGCGACGACAATGACATCTTCGTCGCAAATTTGGGACGACTCTTATGCGTCGGTAATTAGCGACGGCAATTGTTTAGCGTCGCCAATTAGCGACTCTAATGCATTTTCGTCGCTAATTAGCGACGACAATGAATGTGCGTCGGTAATTAGCGATGACAATGAACGTGCGTCGGTAATTAGCGACAACAATGAACGTGCGTCGGTAATTAGCGACAACTTGTTGTTCTTTGCGTCGCTAATGAGCGACGATAATGCATGGTCGTCGCTAATTACCGACGACCTATTAACCGCATCGTCGGCGATTACCGACGACAATTATTTTCGTCGCTAAATTGTATAACTTAACAATTCGCGACAAAATATATGTGTCGTCGCTAATTTTCTATTGTTGAAAACAAATGCGAAAGCGAACACGTAACACAATGATTTACGTGGTTCGTTCAAGGTGATCTACGTCCACCCGCGAGGCAAAACGAAATTCCACTATGATCAAAGAGAGTACGGTTATGAGTCGGTTTTCGATCGAACAAAAACACACGGCTCACGCGTCTCTCACATAAGGAAAATCCTCAAATACCAATCGAAAAGAAACCCTCTCCGTCACGAACCAAATCTCAATTTTTCCTCCACTTTTGGGCCGCACAAAAATATGTCGGGTCGGGTGATAAACCGGATCGGGTACATAAATTTCAAAACATATTTAACATCGGCAATTAGCGACGACCACATCTTTGGCCACTAATTAGCGACGAATATGTTATTTCGTCGATAATTAGCACAAAAATATGTCGGGTCGGGTGATAAACCGGATTGGGTACATAAATTTCAAAACATATTTAACATCGGCAATTAGTGACAACACACATCTTTGGCACTAATTAGCGCGAATATGTTATTTCGTCGATAATTAGCACAAAAATATGTCGGGTCGGGTGATAAACCGGATCGGGTACATAAATTTCAAAACATATTTAACATCGGCAATTAGTGACGCATCTTTGGCCACTTATTAGCGATGAATATGTTATTTCGTCGGTAATTAGCGATAAACGATTCTTTGTGTCGCCAATTAGCGATAAATATTTCTTTTGTCACTAATAGTTGGCGACGAAACATGTATGTGCGTCGCTAACTTTCTTCGATGAATACCGATATTCGTTACTACGAACCAATATGTTCATTGCTAAATGTTCGACAAACATCCTCTTTTTCGTCTCTAATTAGCATTGAATATCGGTTTTAAAAATTTTTTGACGAATTGCTCTTCGTTGCAAAATTAGTCTTGAGTTTTATTTGCGAAAATGCTAATCGACACATGACAATTGTCTTCCACATCATAACAATACAAATATATAATAACAAGAACTTGAGAAAATTATAATAATAACAACAAAATGCCAAACGTTGCATTAATAATAATAATTACACATAATTAGTTAAAAGTGTCATAAATCATAATCTTCGTCTTAAGAGTCGTCATCCTCACTTTCGTGTTCATCTTGATCTTCATCTTCTTCATCATCATCATCTTCTCTCCTCGTCGCGAAATCGATTCTTCATCACCATCCACATTCGGTTCACGAATTTCTCTTGGATCCACATCTATTCTTGCTCCACATGGATCTCGTAAAGTCGGAATGTTATATTCCTCAACTTCAACCGTGTTACAAACTTCTTCTTGTTGATATTTTGTATCCTTCCGGTGTTCCTCGACTTTCCTTCGTGCTTTGGTTTTACATACAGCCCATCAATCCGCTTTGTCGCGTTTTAAACTAGGATACGATGCATAATATACTTGAATTGCTTGTTGTGTCAAGACAAAAGGTTCAAATTTCATATACCTTTTCTTGTGATTGACTTCAACCAAATTAAACTTCGTATGCACCTTCATTCCTTTGACGGGTCGAACCACATGCACTTAAATAACACAACTCTCATTAATGGTCCAGGGTACTCTATCTATATGATTTCATCCAACAAGCCATAAAAATCATCTTTCGCATCGCCATCATTGGATGACCGAACGCACACACCGCTATTCATGGTAGCTTTTCCTATTCCGTACTCTTGAGTGTGAAAATTATACCCGTTTATGAAATATTTGGTCAAGTTCGTACCCTTCTTTGTAGACCCCATGGTAGATGTTGTAACAATCCTTGTTGTTTGACTTCATCATGATTGTTGTGAACCCAAGTCACACACACACAAAGTGGTTAATAAATTTTTAATTAATGATTTATAAAACCTTAATTAAAATATTTTCGTCCATAGGCAACTTACATATATTTTGAACCATGTTGCAAATTGTTCATCGCACAAACGATCAAACTCATTTGGTGATAGTCCATACATTGAAGTTCGAAAAATCCTATTAACAAATACCATTAATATATTAGCAAATGTTTGGCACACGATAAATATATTTGCAAAAGTACACTTACTCGAAGTATGGTTGCACTTCGGACGGTTCAAGAAAATATATGTATGGGCTGCCCGCCATTCGTCATCTGTTAAGTAACGAAAGTTACATTTGCCACTTGATCGACCAAGATAATTGAAAATAGAGAATGATTTGCAATTGGGATCAATGGATCCCTCATCATTTCTTCCTTCTCTCCGTCTCTTGCACTGCACATGCGGCTCAAAATAGTATGATGCAAATGTTGTCACTTCTTCTATAATATATGCATTACAAATTGAAGCTTCAACGCATGCCTTGTTCTTCGCTTTTCTCTTCAAATGATATAAGAACCTATTTGCAATAACAAAAAATTTATCTAACATAATAGGTAATAAAATAATTTCAAATATATTGAAATTCATATGTTACCTCTCAAATGGGTACATCCAGCGAAATTGGATCGGGACCCGCAACTTGGCCTCATAAGGCAAGTGAACTAAGACTTGCTCCATTGAATCAAAGAACGATGGAGGGAATATCCTTTCTAAATTGCACATAATGATTGGAATATCTCCCTCCGGCTTTTCCATGTGTAATGCATTTAACACCGTTGAGGAAATATCATGAAGAAAATTACTTAACTCTGTTATGGCGCCCCATACAAAGTTCGGTAGAAGTTCTTTGAATGCTATTGGAATTAGTCTTTCCATAAATATGTGGCAATCATGGCTCTTCAAACCTGTGAACTTGCATTCATTCAAATCAACACATCTCCCGAGGTTCGAAGCGTATCCATCGGGAAATCGCATGATTTCAACCATTGACAAATAACCCGTATTTGCTATCCGTTTAATGTGTAAACTGGTTTTGGTTTTGGTCCTCTACTCGCTTTCACTCACATCTAATTTGGCCAATCACAAATGACCCTCATATCTTTTCTTGCATTCAAGTTGTCTTTCGTTTTTCCAGTGACATCTATCACAGTATTGATGACATTATCGAAAACATTCTTTTCTATATGCATGACGTCAAGATTATGACAAATAAGATGGGTCTTCCAATATGGTATATCCCAAAATATCTGCGTTTAGTCCACTTATGTGCACTTCCGTACGCAAGAGTTGTGCCATGGGGATTTTCAACAACGATCCGGGAAGTCACGCGCTCGCTCCCAAATCGGTTCACCGATCAATCTCAATGGTCCAAAGGAGTGCACCCTAAGATTCGTGTACTCCATCCAGATAACATCCCATAAGCTGAAAAGTCATTTATCGTCCAAAGGAGTGCACCATTCATTACAAATGTTTGATTAGTGGAAACATCATACGTAAGAACACCTTCATCCCACATTGTTGTAACTCCGCAATCAAGGGTTGCATATAAACATCTATCAATTTTTTTCGGATTGTGCGGGCCGGGCACGATCAATGTCAAAAACATGTAAGGTGTCTTCATGCACATACCAGGTGCGGATTATACGGAGTTAAGATAAGTCGCCAACATGAATAATTTTTTCCGATTTTCCAAATGGGGCAAATCCATCAAAGACATGCACCTAACTCCGATGTTTCGAGGTTCCATTGCAAACTCGGGGTATGTTCTGTCAAAATGTTTCCATGCCTCGCATCCGAAGGATGACACATCGACCATCCTCAATTTCATGATTTGCATGCCAAGTCATGTGTTGAGTAGTGGCTTGAGATGCATAAAGCCTTTGCAATCGGGGATTAAGGGCGGATAAAACAGGTTGCTTGCTTGGCCTACGCTTCGATTACGACCCGCCTCCTACTATTCTTGTACCTCGATTGGCCACAAAATTTGCAAGATTCAGCATTTTCATCATCCCCCAAAGTATAACATATAACCCCCACTACATACATCAATCCTTACAACGATGTTCTCTAACTTGGGAGTGAACCCAAATCTACAAAGATGTTCTCTAACTTGGTCACACTCATGAAATTTATTATTACCGCATCTTTTACACGGGCACCTTAACTTGTTTCCATCCATTAACTCAAATTTACTACTAGCAAATTCCAAAAACGTTCCAACCCAATACGAAATTCATCGGTCAATCCTCGACGTCCGGATAAGTTCTTATTATACATCCAACCCTCTCTCTTTGCATTGTGTTCGTATAAATATTAAAAAATATCATAAAATATTGAAACCATAATATTGCAAAAATTAAAATTCTATCTATGACGAAAACTGTTTACTTTGAAATTGAAAAAACTACAATATCAAGAAGACTTACCCAAGTATTTGATTGAAATCTTTATAGCGGAAAGCGATCAATTTGGTGAAAATTGCAAGGTTCACTTGGATTGCGAGACCTTCAAATGGACACGTACCTAAAAAAAAGAAAAAATACTTAAGATTCATGAAGCTTATGGCAATTGCTAGAAGAAAATGGTGAAATAAACAACAATTTATTCTAGGATTACCATGAGACATGAATTTAGCGATGACATTTTTTTGCGATAAATAAATGTCGCGGCCACACTAAAGACATTCGTTACTAATTAGCACCGCACGGATTAATTCGTTGCTAATTAGCGACGAATAATTACTTTTGTCGCTAATTAGCGACGGCATGTAACTCTTCGTTGCTACTTAGCGACGACAAGTGATTATTCGTTGCTAATTAGCAACGAATATTTCTGTTCGTCGCTAATTAGCTGAAAACATAGTTCCCGCTCCAACACCGTGACCTCATATGGACATTCGAAGCAAAAAAAAAAAGACCGAATTAGCGACGCAAAGCAAGATTATGGTTAATTTTGCAAATATGAACATTCAAGGGACAAAAGGTCGTAAATATTATTGTTACAAAAGGTTGTAAATATTATTTTGCATTACTACACTTTTTCCAAAGATACCTTAAATTATTTCAATGCATGAGACCAACTTTCCATTGAAATAAAAAATGATGAAATCAATAGAAGAATTAGCGAATTAGCGACGAATGCTATTATTCGTGCCTAAATAGCGACGGACATCAAGTGTCATCGCTAATTAGCGACGAAAATCTATGTGCCGTCGCTAATTAGCGACGAAAATCCATGTTCCGTCGCAAATTAGTGAATACTATCGTTAATTTAGCATTACTACGGTTTTCACAGAGATACCTTAAGTTATTTCAATCTATGAGCCTTCACTTTGAAATAAAAAAAGGTACAATATCGACAAGACTTACCGAAGTATCCGATTGAATTTTGTATATCCGAAAGTGGTCAATGATGAAAATTGCATCGTCCACTTGAATTGCGGACCTTCAAATGGAGACGTACCTAAAAAAAATTGCTTAGAATTCACGAAGCTTATGGCAATTAATAGAAGAAAAATGTGAATTAAACAACATTAATTTTTTCTATCATTACCCGAAGACATAAATAAGAATAAAGAAGACAAGGGGCAAAAAAGAGAGAGCAAAGATCGGACGAAAGATAAGAGTGTGGATAGAGATCGGAAAGTAAGGGGGTTTTAAAAGAGAAAAGGTAAAGCACTCTAAGTCCCCCCAACCCCATCCCTATATTGCGCCTACGGCTTTGATGGACTCGATGATGTGGTTTCTTTTCGGTGTGGAGATTCGCTCCATACTACTGCGCCTACGGATGATCTTTCTTTTCGGTGGTGCAGAGATTCGCGATCACATTTGAATAAGTACGTAGTAATTTAGCAACGAAATATAAAAATTCGTCGTTAATTAGCGACACAAATGCCTTTTCGTCGCTAAATAGCGACCAAAAAAATATTTCGTCGCCGTATATTACGTCGCTAATTAACGACGAAACAATATCTTACGTCGCTAATTAACTACGGGAAAACACGTTCGTCGCTCATTAGCGACGAACGTCCAATGTCATTCCTGTGCGGTCCTATCAAGTGTCGACGGTTTAGCGACGACCTCAAATGTTACGTCGCTCTTTAGCGACGAGAACCTTGTGTCGCTAAATTTGCGACCAATAGACGTTGTCGTCGCTAATTAGCAACGACTATTATACGGCGTCGTCGCTAAAGACAAATTTGCGACGAAATAACAATTCCGTTGCTAATTATCGGCGACAAACCGTTTTGTCGCTAATTAGCGACGGAATTGTTATTTCGTCGCAAATTAGAGACGGAATTGTTATTTCGTCGCAAATTAACGACGACACGCAAGGTTCTCGTCGCTAAAGAGCGACGAAAATTTGAGGTCATCGCTAAACGTCGACTTGATGGGCCCGCACAGGAATCTCATGAATGACAATACTACACAAAGCTTGTGCAAAGTAATTTTTCGGATTTAGCGAATTGTTATTCGTTGCAAATCCGACTTCGCATAGTTCTATGGCACCAATTAGCGACAAATTTTTGTCTTTAGCGACGACGCCGTATAATAGTCGTCGCTAGTTAGTGACGACAACGTCTATTGGTCGCAAATTTAGCGACGACTAATTTTGTCGTCAGCTAAATTAGCGATGAAATATGGTTTCCGTCGCTAATTTAGCGACGAAAATTTTTTCATCGGTAGTGTTCGTCGAAATTAGCGACAAACGTTTTTGTCGTTGCTATGTTTGTCGCTAACTAGCTACGGACATGTTGTCGTCGCAAATATCGTCGCTATTTACCAACAAATATGTATGTCGTCGCTAATATAGTCGCTAATTTGCGATGAGGTTGTTACGTCGCTATTGTCGTCACAAATAGCGACGACTTTTTTTGTCGCTTATTTTGTCACAAATTAGCGACGAAATTTTTTTGTCACTAAATTTTCGTGGCTAAATCCTCCTTTTTTGTAGTGTTAATCCACCCATTTGCCCCCTTTTTCCTCTTTTGATCGTATCTGGTACATGAAATTGATGTATGAGATTATTTAGTCGTCTCTCCGGCTTTCCTCTCTATATTTTCGCTTTCCATCATTTCTTAAACCTTCGTCCATGGGGAAGCATTTGAGCTAGTCTCATCTTCCCATATCTCCCTTGTTGATTTCGTTCTTGTATTTTCGTTTTTTTATTTTTCCTTCCTTCTTTCATCTTCTCTCTCGATCCAAATTTGGAAGCTCTCTTCTCCCGATTTAGTTCAGGATCTCAAAGTTTGAACTCTCCCGATCTAAATATGAGAGTTTAATGATGCTTTTTGGGAATTTGATGTCCCTGTGTTCTGTCCGTGCACGAATCTTTTCTCCAGTTTCAATGGTGATCATAGGAGCTATTGGCGGCTTACCGAACCAAGAAGGCTTCCTCTCCCAAATGTTAGATACGTGTTCGTTCAATCTATTTTGGTTATCTCCACATGGCGATGGTGTAGAGGAAGCGAATCTAAGCAGGTACCGCCAACTTGTAGTTAATGGAGAAAGAATTTTCAACGTGTGCTCATTACTGAGGATATGATAACTAAGTTACGTGAAATTCGGCCTGAGAGGGAAACATTGATAAAAGAAACTCATGAGGATTAAGAGTGATACATAGGTATCTTAAGCCAAACCAAAAGGATTAAGAAGAGAGAGAATTGATAGCTTAATTTAAAAGTTACAAGATGAATAAAAATAAAGACTAATTAATTTAAAACGTTTGGAACACTTTCTTTACCTATCGAACATTATTATTCTACGCGGAAAAACAACGAAAATCATCCTCAGTATTTCTATTTCCTTCCATCGTACTTTGTATGATCCCATTTCGAAATTTATGCCCTTCTGCTTTCGTTTTCAAAATCACGTACTTTGCATTACGATAATTCCGACAAAAACCTAGGATTTGCAATTCTATTTTCTATTTATAGATTTGAGATCTTTTATGTCAGTTGGACAATATGTGGTAAACTCATAGCTAAATATATGAGTTCGACCGGAGTTTTGTTAACAAGTGTTTCGCGAGGCACTTGTTAATAAGACACTTTGAAAGTGGAAGAATCACGCGATTTAATAAAGTCGTTTATCATCAACAGTAAATTTAAATTACCATATGTTTAATAAGGTGCAACGAGTGACTAAAGAATATATTCCTTTAAGATTTTTCAATTCGAAATGGGAGGGGTCAATTATTCACAATAAGCATTCATTCCTGATGGGTGGTTTTCTCCGTTGCTGCCGAAGCTGGTAGCGAAGTCAACGCATGTGAAGAGCAAAGTTTAAACGACGGTCTTCCTCCCTTAGATAACCATCCAACGGCTTCGATAAAACCTCAGCTCCTACGATTAAAAGGATTAATATAACGAAAAATTTCAAACTAATATATATATATATATATTCTAATATGTTAATATAACGAAATATTTTAAATTAGTATAATTATGATAAATTTATCCCATAATGATTTGTGAATCATAAAAAACTCCAAACCTAGTATTTACCTTCCGTTAATTTTCGTAAATTTTTTTGAGAAATTATTAAGCGGGATGACACGTTACAATAACTCAGTCGACTTGACAAGAAAAAGGGTAAATCTACCTTTTCACATGCACCTTTGACGAAGGAAGAGTTTGACCAAGAGTATTTTTTTCAAATAAAAGCGCAAAGTGTCATAATTTTTTTTAAAAAAGGCTTGATAAAGGGTATTTTCGTCTTCTTTATATTTTCTGATTTTTTTCATATTTTTTTTCCTTATTTTTTTTCCTCTTCCTCTTTATCGGTGATCGTGGGCTAAGCGACCTCACCTGCAGCTGCGAGGGCTCACCTCACCCTCCCCAAGCGAGGGCCGACCTTGCTTGTGGCCCGCAAGGCCACCCGGCCCTCGTCGATGGTTAGCCACCAGTGAAAATGAAGGGAAAAAAAGGAAAAAGAGAAGAGAGAAAAAAAAAAAAAAAAAAGAAAAAATAAAAGATGAAAACGCCTTTATCAAACTCTTCTTTATTACAAAAAAAAAGCTTTTTAGGTTATTATTTGAAATAAGATTCATTTTAAGTTTTTGTTGAAAAAATAAGAGGACTTCGAGCCTTTAATTAATTTTTTTTCGATTTTTCGTAATATTAGCTTTAAAAAATCCCTCACACAACTGTATGTTTCTGACCAAAAAATAAAAAGAAACGTACAGAACTGCATCTACACGTGTCGGAATCCTGGCCGCGAGTGGTTCAGTGTTCGTTCTCCGATCCGACGGCGGATGAGTAAACCCTAATCAGCGAGGGCATATATTTAGCTCATGTTCCCTAGCACCGAGTCGCCTGCTTCGCTTCTCTCAGTTCATCCAACTTCGAATCGAGGTAAGAGACGATCACTCTCTCGCCCTTCGCATCTCCGCTGCATTTTCATTGTTCTGTGACTTCGATTGAGGTTAGCTGCTGAATTTCAAATCGCTTCCGATCATGTTTCGTTTCTGCTTTCGAGAAAACCATGCATTTCTGTTGAATCATTTAGTGTCGGAGTCCGGTAGATTCAGTGTCGTTGTCTCGCTGTTGCTTATTTGGTTTGCTCGAGTCCTGCGGGTTTGATTATATGAGTTTCCTTTGGCGCATGAACGCGCGAATACTTTGTAGATTTGTCGGACCGATTGAATTAATCTGACTAGTGTGGGTATCTTCGGTGTCTGCTAATTCTCTGTTGTTCGTTTTCCTTGAACAATTCCAGCTTAACTTGCTATCTGCTGGAATTGGTTGGAACATAAGACAGTAGAATCGATCTCACAATTGTGTTTGGAACATAGTCTGCACGGATTCGATTGACAAAATGTGAAATGTGTTTTTCAGTTCAAATGATAATCCTGTTGTTGGTCCGGTTGAGTCACTGTTTTTTTTTTCCGCATTTTTCTTTTGAGGAGGAATAGTTATGTGGGAGGTTAGAACTTGAAATGGCCGCAATATTGGCATTGACACCGTATAAGTTTGAGAATATTCTAAAATTTCAGTAATGCATGATTCTGTATACCTACTGGTGATGGGTGATACTGTGGGCATGGTCTTCTTGTTCCTCTCATGTCAATTGATGGTAGCAATGTTGGTCAATGTAATTCACTGTTGTGGAAGTGTTATGTTTAAGCTTCTCTCAGAACGATCGTCTTATGATGCTCTGCCTGCAATCCATGCATCTAATTGTTATAATGACTTCAGTGGTCTTTAGATAAGTTACCTTGAGAAAGCTATTTGTTGGTCGTATTCTCAAGCCATTCTATGCTTAAATTTCTGGTGATGCTAATTGCCACTCTAGAGTTTGCAGGGTTTTCTTCCTTTGGAATTTGTAATTCCTTCTTTATTATAGCTTTAGTCTCCTCTTTTGTGCAGCAACAGTAAAAGGCCATAATGGGTAAAGAGAAGGTTCACATCAACATCGTGGTCATTGGCCATGTGGACTCTGGCAAGTCAACTACAACTGGACACTTGATTTACAAGCTTGGAGGAATTGACAAACGTGTGATTGAGAGGTTTGAGAAAGAAGCTGCCGAGATGAACAAAAGATCATTCAAATATGCTTGGGTGCTTGACAAGCTCAAGGCCGAGCGTGAGCGTGGTATCACCATTGATATTGCCTTGTGGAAGTTCGAGACCACCAAGTACTACTGCACTGTCATCGATGCTCCTGGACATCGTGACTTTATCAAGAACATGATTACGGGAACCTCCCAGGCTGACTGTGCTGTTCTTATCATTGATTCCACCACTGGTGGTTTTGAAGCTGGTATCTCTAAGGATGGCCAGACCCGTGAACATGCTCTCCTTGCCTTCACCCTCGGTGTCAAGCAAATGATTTGCTGCTGTAATAAGGTATACTGGTTATTCCAGGCTGCTGTTAGTATATTGCTCTGTGTGTTGATTTACAGCACCTAACTTATTATTCTTTGATATACAGATGGATGCCACCACCCCCAAGTACTCAAAGGCTAGGTATGACGAAATTGTTAAGGAAGTCTCTTCTTACCTGAAGAAGGTGGGATATAACCCTGAGAAGATTCCTTTTGTCCCCATCTCCGGATTTGAGGGAGACAACATGATTGAGAGGTCTACCAACCTCGACTGGTACAAGGGCCCAACGTTGCTTGAGGCCCTCGACATGATTAATGAGCCCAAGAGACCATCTGACAAGCCCCTCCGTCTCCCACTTCAGGACGTGTATAAGATTGGTGGTATCGGAACTGTCCCTGTTGGTCGTGTTGAGACCGGTGTTGTCAAGCCTGGTATGGTTGTCACTTTTGGTCCCACTGGGTTGACCACCGAAGTTAAGTCTGTTGAGATGCACCATGAGGCTCTCCAAGAGGCTCTTCCCGGTGACAACGTTGGATTTAACGTGAAGAATGTTGCTGTTAAGGATCTCAAGCGTGGCTATGTTGCATCCAACTCGAAGGACGATCCCGCCAAGGAAGCAGCCAATTTCACCTCCCAAGTTATCATCATGAACCACCCTGGACAAATTGGAAATGGTTATGCTCCCGTGCTTGACTGCCACACCTCCCATATTGCTGTCAAGTTTGCTGAGATTTTGACCAAGATCGACAGGCGATCAGGTAAGGAGCTTGAGAAGGAGCCGAAGTTCTTGAAGAACGGTGATGCTGGGATGGTGAAGATGATTCCCACCAAACCCATGGTTGTCGAGACTTTCTCTGAGTATCCTCCACTTGGTCGTTTTGCCGTGAGGGACATGCGCCAGACCGTTGCTGTTGGTGTCATCAAGAGTGTCGAGAAGAAGGATCCTTCTGGTGCCAAGGTCACAAAGTCTGCTGCCAAGAAGGGTGGCAAATGAGAGAAGCCTATGTTGCATGAAGCTTTTAGTGTCCGTGGAGAATCCTCTGTGAACTCTCTATCTGAACTCGTTTTCCTTTTAGTAGTTGCTTTTCTTGCTTTTGTTTTTTGCTTTCGCGGCAGCTGACATCAAGTGTTTGCTAGTATCTCCAACTAATTCCCCTTGTAGGAAAGGTGGTAGAGAAGGTAGCAAGAGCTTTGCTTGTTTTTTTGTTGTGTGTAGTTTTGAAGGCGAGCCTGTTTTGTGAAGCAGTAATGCTTTGGTTCCAATAGCCTTGGTAGCTATATTTTATTTTTATCTATTTCTGCCTCATTGACACGTCTTCTGCATTTTTGCCAGGAAAGGTAGCTTGCACAATCATGTTCTTTGGGTGTGATCGTCCTCTGAAGTATTCTTTCTAAACAAAACTTATTCATGTCAGAAAAATATTTTCCCTAGTTTTCGGTCTTTGGGGGCAGAAAATGAGTGGTCAACGAAAATTGTTTGTTGGTCAACAGAAGAAATCATCTGAAAGTGAGGAATATGATTTCCATTTTTGAGAAAGGGAAATCATTTTCGCTCTCCAATATGGGCTTCTCTTTAGCACATAAGTTTTTGAAATTGAAAAAACTTTCCTTTCTCTCCTTCTCGTTCTCTCGCCTCCATCGCTGACAGATTGCTTGGCGAGCTCCAGCGCTAGCCTGCTCTTACCAGCTCCAGTGGGTCTGGAGATCACGGTGACCTTCCGTTTAGCCTCTGAACTCGAGACCAAGTAGGTCGTGGCAGAGAACAGCCGACGGCAAGCCAAGCGCGACCGAGTATTTTGACAACGAAGAGGCTCGATTGGTGAATGCAGAGGGCAGAGGCAACAGGTTCAGAGGCTACACACTCCGCCGCTGAACATGGTAGGAGTGATTTTTGTTCTGAGTGGGGTTATCGAAATGTGGAACAGAGGAAATGGGATCTTGAGATTTTCGCCTCCATGGGGAGGCGAGCCACGATCTCAGCAGATCTGGCGAGGCCGAGGCTTGCCTTGCCTTTCTCGAGCTCGGCCTACCCTCGCGGCCCTCGCTCGCCGCCACGAGCGTGTGCTGGTGGAGCCGTTCCTCGACGTTGCAGAGTCCATCGCCAAGGCTGCTTACGCCTTCAACTTCTTCACTCGTCAGCCGTGGTCGCTTGCTAGAGCTCGGGACTGGTTGGGACCGGTCAAGCCTCGTGCTCGTTGGCTTGCGTCATGGTAGATGGCAAGGAGGAAAGAGCACTAGCGGAGGAAAGCGTAGCAGCATAGGAAGGAAGAAGGAGGAGAAAGAAAGATAAAAGAAAAAGAAAAGAAAATTTAAAAATTTTAAAAATCTAACAAAAAAGATTTGAAATAAATTGAAAAAAAAAAAAATAAAAAAATTATGCGCAATAGAAATTGATTGTCCTTACTAAATGTCAGAAAACATTTTTTCATCCAAACACCGGAAAATATCGCTATTTTTCTAAATAAGGGATAATAGCACAAATAGTCCATAAATTTTGATTTCAATGTATAATGCAGTTCTTGAAATTTTAATTTGATCAATACGAGATTTAAAATTTAATCTAATGTGCAATGTGATCCTTGAACTTTTAATTTGACAAATATGGTCTTTGAACTTTTCGAACATGTTTAACTTAATCCCGAACTATATGAATATGTTCAATGTAGTCATTCCATTGATTCAAATTCGGAGATTAAGCTGAGCATGTTCTAAATGTTCGAGGATCATATTAGTAAAATTAAAAGTTCATGGACCACATTGCACATTAGGCTAAACTTCAAAGACCATAATGATCAAACTAAAAACTTAGGGACTACATTCACATTAGATCAAAGTTTAGGGATCATTTGTATCATTTTCTCCTAGAAAAAAACTTCCTAGAAAATATTTTCAAGAAACGCTTCATTTTTTGCCTATGTATGTTTAAATAGCCTATCCCAAGCTGGGATAAAGGAGGAGGGTTGTGTCGGGCGTGGCGAGCCGGCGTAAGAAAAGCTATCCGAGATTAACCTATTTTGGTTCATTGATTGCCGACCCTAACTAGTTTGGGATTAAACGACGTTCCAATTTCGATTCCACTTCATTTTTCGCGAAATAAACGGAGTCTTAAAAATCACCATCTTCGATGTCTCGATGAAATTGTAAGTAAAGGTGGTTGGATTTAGGTGAGTTGGATTTTAGCCTAGAATGAGATTGAATAGTGGCTATTTTCCTGATTGGTAAGAAACGTAATTCTTATAATTAGATATAATTGCTGTGTGATTTCTCGGCAAAAACTTTTATTGGCCAAGTGATTATGTTGTTTGATCTTGTTGCGGATCACGGCTTAGTTCATGATGCGTATAAAATTATTCTGAAATAGGCTTTAAAGTTGGTCTAGAACTGATTCATTAAGAATCGAACTGATTGAATAGGTTCCAAATAGAATCAGTTTTCGGTCTTAAAACTAAGAACCAAACTAGTCCTAGGCCAAATCTAGGTTAATGGAACCGAGAAATGAGGCAGCTGACCATAGAATCGGTTGGTTGGTTCACTCTATTTTGATAGAGTTTTAGGATTGAATAGAACTATGGAAGTGCGTTTGGTTTAGCATTTTGAAAGCTCCTTAGAGCTTCAAAATCACTTGAGAAAATTTTGACATATTTGACAACCATTCTCAATGGACTTTGGAGTGAAATCTAGCATCGGAAGGTTGAAAACTCAATACTGGTAAGGATTAGCATTGAGCTTTCAATATTTTCAAACTACTAAAGGCCCCAATTAATGAAAATTGTTAGTTGTTGATTTTGCTCTAAAAACATTTCTAAATATTCAATTTTAACCCCGAAGCCTAGATCTATTGTTCATCTTTTTGAGCGAGGACAGTCGGCGAAGGGCCGACAAGGCTAGATTTGGCCGGCAAAGGATCGGCGAGGTCGCACGATGCTTGGAGTTGCCAATTCTAGCTCGCCAGCAGAACTACTTGACTCAAAATTATTTTGCAATGGATTTTATCTAACACAATTTTTATTTCCCAAAAACCCCTTAGGTTAAGGGCTTTTGCATTTTCTCAAGATTCATTTTCCAAACCAAACCAAACGCAACCTCAGTGTTCACCCTGTCAAGAAGGGGTTTGTAAGATCTATCTCAAGTTTCTTAGTCAGATCGGCTTGGCCTGTGGGCTGGGGTCAAGTTCGATTTTCTGCTATCTACTTTGACTTGTAACTCATCCCCCAAGCTCTTCGTAATGCACTTTGAGGACCAACAACCTCCATGTAAATAAAGATTTCATTTCTCCTTTCAATAATCTCACGGTTCTGCCGTGCCGAATAATTTAACATTCAAGAATAGGGCTTTAACCAGTAAACGTCTCTTTGATTATTCATTAGGCATCATAAGTTAGGGGTGCCTAGCACGTATACAACTTTTCATCCCACATCATACTTCCGAAGAAGAATATATTTTTTCCTTACGCATCAAATCTTCCTTCCAATTCATTCTAGAGAAGCTACCCATTCATATTGAACTAAGAGCCGAACCGGTCCTAGGCCAAATCTAGGTTAGCGGAATTGGAAAATGAGGCGGTTGTCCCTAGAATTGGTCGGTTGGTTCACACTAGTTTGATACAGTTTTAGGATTGAAAAGAACTATGGGAGTGCGTTTGGTTTAGTATTTTGAAAGCCCCTTAGAGCTTTAAAATCACTTGAGAAAATTTTGACATATTTGATAACCATTCTTAATGGGCTTTGGAGTGAAAGATGGCCTTAAGAAGGTTGAAAGCTTTATGTGGATAGGGACTAGCATTGAGCTTTCATCATTTTTGAAATGCTAAAGGCCTCAATTAATGAAAATTGTTAGCTGTTTATTTTGTTCTAAAAACATTTCTAAAAAATCTAATTTAAACCTTTTTATAAAGTAAAACCTAGATCTACTGTTCATCTTCTCTAGTGAGCACGATCAGCAAGGGTCGACGGGGCCAGATTTGGCCGGCAAGGTCACTAAATCCTGGGGTTGCCGGTTTTGGTTCGCTGGCGGCCAAAGCCCTTAGTTGGAGGATTTGAATTTTTTCAATAAAAAAGAAAAATTATGGCAAAAGCCCTTTGCTATTTGTTTTTTGCCAAACACTACTTGACTCAACGTAGTTTTACAATGGATTTTATCAAATGCAATTGGCATTTCCCCAAAGCCTCTTTGGCTTCTCAAGGTTTATTTCTAAAATCGAACCAAACGTAGCCTCGGTGTTCACTCTATCGAGAAGGGGTTTGTAAGATCTATCTCAAGTTTCTGAGTCCGATCGGCCTAGCCTGTGGGTTGGGCCGAGTTCGATTTTCTGCGGTCCACTTGGACTTCTAATTCTTCATCCCCCACGCTCTTCGTTCTGCACTTTGTGGACCAATAACCTCCTTGTAAACCAAGATCTTATTTTCTCCTTTCAATAATCTCACAGTTCCGCCATGCCGAATAATTTAACATTCAAGAATAGAGCTTTAACCTATAAACGCCTCTTTGATTATTCATTAGGCATCACAAGTTAGTAGTGCTTAGTGCGTATTCAACTTTTCATCCCACATCATACTTTCGAAGAAGAATTTATTTTCCTTACACATCAAATCTTTCTTTCTAATTGTCTTCCTCTTACTGTTTAAACAAACTTCAAGTCAACTCAACAGGAAGCGTCACAGCCTAGGTTTGGGCCACCTCCGATGTCGATCTGCAGTAATAGTTTTAGAAAGTAATTAACCGAGGTAGGTTTTTATTTTAACCTAGAGCGATTTGCCTTTACTTCATAGGGATCTATCCTTTTGAAGGGAGCTCTATTACTGGGGAAGGATGACTTTCATTATGACTGCATTGCTTTTAAGCCGAATGGAAGTTATGAAATGCAATGATACGGAAATGAAGAAAGATGCATTCCTTGGATTGGACCACCCTTGAACTCCACTTGTATAAAACAAGTTTCCACTATCATTTCTCCTATCATTCGTATCCTGCTTCTTTTTCTTTTTTTTTCCCTCGAAGTAATTAACAATTAAAGCTAGGGTTAATACCACCAACGTAACAAATTTATTACAAATTAAGTTTTTGATAATAAAAAATTTCAAGCTGGTACACCTGTGATAAATTTACCTCAAATTAATTTTTTGGCAACTAGAAATCCTAAACCGATACACAAGTGACAAATTTACTCAAAACTAATTTTTTGGCCACCAAAAATCCGAACCGATATACTTGTGATAAAATTACCATAAATTAATTTTTTGACCATCGAAACCCCGAACTGGTTTACTTATGACAAATTTACACTCCATTAATTTTCGTTAAATTGAATTAATACCATGAAAGACTCCAAACCGGTACACCCGCGATAACCGAATGGTAAAAATCTCAAACTGGAAAACCTATCAATGGCCACGTGTCATCCAACTCAAGCAATTTAACGGTGAAATTTAATATGAACCAACAAAGGGTAAATTTATCATAAATATATCAGTTTGTGATTTTTATTAGTTAAAAACTTAATTTCGAGTAAATTTATAATTTGGAGTTTCTCCCTTAAAGCTATGCCTTTTCGGCGCTGTAGGTCTTCCTCTAACATCAGGAAACAACTATTCTCTAGAATACTGGATTCAGGTTTCTGCTTTCGTCCACTTTGTTTTTGTCTCTCCCGCTTAGCACTTTGGGAATTATTCAGCGTAATCGAATAGGTCATTTCTTCGTTCAGAAGCGAGGCATGAAAAAAGGTTAGAGGATGGTACTTGTCGCTTCTCTCTTTTGATTGCTTAACTTGTGATTCAAGTTTCCCCGTGCCCGTTCATTTGATAATTCAAATAAAGGAGAAGACTTGGTTTAGTTTCAAGGAAATTGTCCAAAAGGTATTAAATCTATTTTATTGCGGCCAACTCAATTCTAAACCTTTCATCGAGCCAATTTGACACTAAACCTTTGGGCAATTTGCTAATCTAGTCCTCTCAATTGTGCAAATCTTAAATTTTCTGATGATTTGCGAATGTAGTCCTGAAGCTTTTAAGTCATTCATGTCAATTTTAACCGAAAATCATTGACGTGGCGATCTAGTCGGCGTCGACCCTCTTACGTGACACGATCGGTGCTGACAAGAGCCACGTCGATTTCTTATCAAAATTGGCTTGAATGACCAAATTGGCAAATTTTTAAAAGATTTAGAATACATTTGCAAATCATAAAAAGTTTTCGGACTAAATTGGCACAATTGAAAAGTTAATGACTACATGAACAAATTGTCAAAATATTTAGAATTATATTGATAAAATTGAAATGTTTATAATTAAATTGGCTCGCGACAATAGATTTAAGATTTTTTGGACATTTTTTCCGTTAAGGTTATATGACAAGAAGATACCCATATAGAATATCGAAGGCTTCGTTATTGGCTTATAACCAGCCCATCGTGTACTTATGTTTTGAATGTATATCTTAATCTTTTCTTTTGGTGAAACGATTCTCTGAAATGAATACGAACTCATGGTCGACTCCTATGATTTCCACAGTGTGGGAGTTCAATTTTGTAAATTGTTGCATTCATACCCTTAACCTTGATAGGGTTTTTCTAGTCCCCCTTTCTCATAGATTTAGCTAATCTAGTCTATAAAAGTCCCTGATTTGAGCAAATAAAGCCGACTTGTCTATTGATACCGGCCAAAACTGTGACATGGAAATACTCGCCGTGGCCGTGGACCATTAGTTTGTGTCGATTAATCTTGGGAAAATAATTCAAAATATAATAAAGCAGGTTTCGATTTCTTTCTTGACCCAAAGTTGTTTTACAATGAATCTTCATAGGTAGAACGACTTGACCGCAGAATTTTCAAGTTTGAAAACCACATTGAAAATACAAATTTAAAGTTCATAGATAAAATGTGCATCGTTTGCTCTCTTGAAATTTGTGGTTGGTTGACTACCTCCAAGCATTAGTTTTTGTTGCAGCCGCTGAACTACTAAAGAATTGACTAAATAATTTTTCTTGACTAAAATAAACCTCTACTCAATTCGCTTAACTCCGTTGGTCCATGCATCGATCTTTATTTTCTTCCTTGGTTAACCATGTATCGAGATTATTTCTTACCCGCCCACGTCGCGCGGACCGCGGTGATTATACACCAGCCAAGCCACGTCGGGGTTTTCACCAAAATTGCGGGACGAATTAAACCGGCACAAATGCAAAAATTTTAAGATTCAATTGGTTCACAAAAAAAAAAAAATTTAAGGACTGAATTAAAACAACTATAACAGGCTTAGGACTTTTTGGTAATTTTTCTTCAATCCAATTACTGATCATTTTCATTAAATGATCCCTTGGATGGACATATATTGGAACAACAAGATGAAACAAAGGTTGGTTTTAACTATATATCATTTCAAGATTTACCCACTTAAGATCTTGCCTTAAAAGAAAAATTAGAGGAAAAAAAAAGTGATCTGGGCCCACATATATATCTATATATATATATATATGTGTGTACTTTATATGATCATAAGGGCATGTGATGGAGGGGACATTAGATGAATAAATAAGATTCAAAAACGTACGAAAGTGGGGGGCTCCCTGGTAAGCACGTGAGGGCGTCGCGCAGCTTAACCTTTCTCTTTTCCTCTTCCCTCTTCCTTCTGTTGTTGTGCCTGAGAAGGAATCCTGGCTACTGTCCTCTCCTCTCGGGTGGGCCAAAAGTTGAAAATGGCGATAAATTGAGGGACTCGAGAGGAAAAAGGTGAAAACTTGAAAAGAAGGGTTCAGGCAGGCCCAGGGACAACACGTGATGTCATCAATGCGACCACCACCCAAGACATGCCTGGCCGGACCCATTAACAAATGTTCGGTTTGTCCGTGGGAGGGGCTCTCCCCCTTCTTTTGTCAACGCTCTCTCTTGGGTGTGCGGGCACGACCCCGAAGATGTACGGATTCGAAAAATAATCTTCATGAAAAATGGTTTATTATTATCTTTCCATTATCATGAAAAATCTCGTAGACTTTATTTATTTATTTATTTGAATTACAAGAGGTTTAAAAGTTACTATTAAGTTATTAACACGGACGGTCCGAGTTGAAAAGCATCCCTGTTAACGAGTTTCCGACGAACACTTGTTAAGTTACGGAATATAGAATGTTCACGGGTTTTCGATGCGATGCTTAGCTCGTGCCAGGCGTAATATATTCTTTGGACATCGAAACATTACTTGTTAAAGGAAACCCTTTTCGAAAATATCTAAGGAAAAAAAAAGTTGCGCAAGAGGTTGGTAACCCTTTATGGTTAGGGAGGTTTAATGTGGAGGCTTGAATTCACGTGACTGGTGGTGGTGACGAGCCAAAGTTGTAATTTCAATGTCCAACTGCTCTCTTTGGGCGTCGGATATCAAGTATAATGCTTTCCATTGGAACATGCCCCCTTATATTCTCAAATTTGGCATAAATTCCCCTCATTTTTTTCGAGTTGCCGATTTCAGTGTCCTCCTCAACGTTGATTTTGGCATTTTGATCTAAAAATCACCGGAAATCCTAAACTATACCCGTTCGACATATTTATTCCAACTTTTCTTTTGTGGCACAGTAAAATTTCCAAATTAATACGCATATGATACGTTTTACCCTAAATTTATACAGGTGTGACACATTTACCTCAAGGTTTTTTGTGACACTAAAAATCCCAAACTTATAGGCATGTTTCGTAGAAAAATAGCTCGAGGGTAAATGTGCCGGACGGGTAAAAATTTTGAATTTTTTGTGTTATAAAAAATTCAAATGTGTCACATGCCTATAAGTTTGAGGTTTTTGGTATCATAGAAAAATAATTCGAGGTAAATGTGTCATACGAATAAAATTTTTGGATTTTTGATTTTACAAAAAAAAATTAGAGTAAATGAGTCACACAGTACAAGTTTAAGATTTTTTTTGTTACAAGAAAAGTTTAGGATACATATATCATAGTGAGCATAATTTAAAATTTTTGGTGATTTTTGCCCAAAATCGATCACATGGTGTGACGCGACCCATCAATGGGGAGAACTTGAGGGCAAAATCATCGGTTATATAGCTACAAAATGTCCTTCGTGTTTCAAATTTTTTTGCAATATTTCCCTGGAAAAGGTTATTAAGAAAGTCATGGACATATTGCATTTATGTCAATTCAATCATAAACCTTTCAATTATGCTAGTTGAATTCTAAATCTTTTCACGTTCGCCAATTGAGTCAATCTACTTAATTTTGATCGAAAAATGCGACGGTATGGTCTAGTTAGGTCTTGGTCATCCCATATGGCTTACAAGCACTAACGTGAATAACTTTTTCAAACTTATGTATTTTTTATGACTTTTTTTTTTTTTTTTTCCTTTTTCCTTTCCCTTTTGCCAGTGATTTTAGACAATGGCTAGCCACTAGCGACTGCCAAAAAGGACTAGGTGGGGTCGCCCTGCTTGTTTTGGCGAGGGCCAACCTCCATTGCCACAATCAAGCAAGGGTCGACCTCCCTTGGAACAGGGTCGCCTTGCCCATAGTTGACAAGGTCGATTTTCACTAGAATGGCGAGGGTTGCGATGCCCTCGTTCGTGCTTGGGTGAGAGTCGCCGGCCCTCGTCGGCACTACGTAAAAAAAAAAGAAAAACATTATATAAAAAAGCATGTCCATAACATCGACTCATGTTATGTGAGACAATCGACGTCTACGCCAGGTAATTTTCAATCGAAATTGGCATGATACACTCAACCGACAAAATACGAAAGGGTTTAGAGTTTCATTGATGCAATTGAAAACTTTAGGATTATATTGACATAAATATAGAATGTTGGTTTTTTTGGTAATTTTCTCATATCGCCCTTGGTCTTCAGAAATTCCTTGCACTATGCCCCTTAGAGTGATTGCAAAATCAAAAGAAGTTAATAACAACTAAAAAATGGAAATCATATTTTGTATTTTCTTCGGTCGTGCCACCTGAAAGCTTAAATCACATTTGGCGAATCTCAATCAATGACCCAGATGCTTTTTCTTTTAAAATTTTATCCCTCATGATTAAAGCACCTGTTAATTGGAAGCTCAAGTGGGTCCCTTCTTATATGAATGTGCTTGTCATAACTGCCAGAAAAACTGTAATTTCTATTTTAGAGAGGAGGAGGAGGAGGAGGAGGAGGTGGTGGTGGAAAGAAAGAGGAGAAACACAGGGACAAGACAGCGCGATTTTGTTTGTCATTTGTTGCCGGGGGCTTTTGTTTGCTGACCGGGTCGGGGCCCCACTTTTTTGGGCTAATCCACTTTCTCTCTCTCTCTCTCTCTCAAGGAAGAAGTGGGCCCCACATGGGGGGGGGAGGAGAACTGGGGGAGAGAGAGAGAGAGCAGTAACAGCTGTTGTTGCTGTTCCATTTCAGTTTTCTTTTTTTCTCGTTCATTTCGCTTGAAGGTTTCCTCCGGCAAGATCTGGTCTCTCTCTCTCTCTCTCTCTCGCGCTCCGGTTTGGAGGAGTCCGCTCATTGCACTCGTTCTTCTTCTTCGCGCGGTTTTCTTGAGGCAGACGTTTCTCTCTTTTTGCTGAGATCTGAAGAATTCTTCCCATGCTTTGAGGTAAACGAAGTTTTCATTCCCCGTTCTCTCTGGTTTGGCACATGTGCAGAGTCAATCCTTCCTTATCCCCCGATTTGTCTCTTTTCGTTCCTTTCTTGGATTTTGGCTTTTGTGTTTCGTTAATGTTGTCCTTCTGGAGTTGTGAATCTCGAAGGCGTACTTTAATTGGCGACTCTGAAAGTTCTTCTGGGTCCGGGTTCGTTTCTCTGGATTTTTGTGCTCTCTTTGAAAAATCTCCCAGTCTCGACATCTGGGTTTCGAGCATTGGCTAGAAATGGTGAATAATTTCGAGAAAGCTACTGCCTTTCCTTTTAATCCTGAAAAGGCAGTATTTGCGTAATGACGAGTCGGAAGTTTTGGTAGTTTTGTCGGAGATCTGCCTTCAAATTCTTTGCCATAGATAGAAATGTTGCTTCTGTTGGTTGTCTTAATGTGTGTGTGATTGTATGCGTTACTTATGGAAGGTTTTTCGTATAGGTTTGAAAAGGAGGAAATGGGGAGGAAAGGGAATTGGTTCTCTGCAGTGAAGAAAGCATTGAGTCCTGATTCCAAAGAGAAGAAAGATCAGGTTCATAATTTGTGTTTGAACTTGAATTTGCTAACCTTTTGCACAATGTTTTGGTCGTATGAATCGGTTCTCTCCCTATTTTTCAGAAATCTCGAAAATCGAAGAAAAAATGGTTTGGCAAAAGCAGCACTCTGGATCTGGTTTCTTCAGCCGAGGAAACTGCATTGGCTGTCCCTGGCCCCCCGCCGCCGCCACCACCTCCGGTGGAGGATGTGAAGCCAAAGCCAGTTGAAGATGAGCAGAGCAAGCATGCCTACTCAGTGGCCCTTGCGACCGCTGTTGCGGCTGAGGCAGCGGTTGCTGCTGCTGAGGCTGCTGCTGAGGTGGTTCGCCTGACAACTACTTCGCGTTACTTGGGAAAATCGAAAGAGGAAATTGCAGCTATCAAGATTCAAACTGCATTCCGAGGATACTTGGTAAGTCATCAGATAGAAACAGGATTCTCTGTAACAGGCTAAGGGGTTGACTTCTTGCCTTTTTTTTTTTAACCACATGATAAGCTTGTTGCTGATTTTTTTTTTTGGTAAGGAGCTTGTTGCTGATTTGTTCTCTAGTTTGTCTAAAAAAAACGAAAATGATCCTTCAAAATAAGTTATCTGCATTGGTTATTCAGCTTCTTCACGGAGTATAAAAATGTGAAATCCATTTGCAAAATGGCCTTGAAGGGTCTCCACTTAGAACAGTTTCTTAGGAAATCTATGAGCATATGCTGTCTTGTCAGCTTCTATAAACTAGCATCTAGCGGATCATGTGAAAATCATTTCCTTGTACTTTCAGGCAAGGAGGGCATTGCGGGCTTTACGGGGACTTGTTAGGTTGAAGACACTAGTACAAGGGCAATCCGTCAAGAGACAAGCAACCACAACATTGCGGTGCATGCAGACTCTTGCCCGGGTTCAGTCTCAGATTCGTGCAAGAAGGATTAGGATGTCAGAAGAGAATCAGGTCCTACAGCGGCAAATTCAACAGAAATGTGAGAAAGATCTTGAGAAATTGAGAGTAAGTGCCTTTAACAACTTGGTAATGCTAAATAGTTTTGATCTAATGTCAGTGCTTGCACGCCCATGCTAATCATGTTTGCATATTTTTTCTCCTGTTTTCCAATTTATTCCACCCTCCAGTTTATGAGAAGTTTTATCTTGGCATTCCTTTTTCAGAGTTTTATTGGGCCAATCCATCTTAATTAAGTAAATTCTTCTCGTCACTGATTGGTGTTCCATCAAAAGATTTTCAATGCGACTAGCAAATTGAACGCATGTTGTATCTCTGGAGCCCTTTTGCATCTATTCCTTGGTTCAGTCCTTCATAATTGTTTGTTTTCCCTTGCCCTGTTTTGATTTAAATATCGAAACTCCTTGTGACAGTTGGGAGATGAATGGAATGCTAGTGCGCAATCGAAGGAGCAAATTGAAGCGAACTTACTGAGCAAGCAGGAAGCTGCCATGAGAAGAGAGAGGGCATTGGCTTATGCGTTCTCCCATCAGGTAGTGCCAATACCTCATTGCATGTATTGTGGATGCTTGGGCGCAAGAATTCAGGCATCTTATTAGGGAGTGCTGGAATTTTACCCCGAGATGGTGATTTGTCCATCTGTCCCTTGACCTCATTAATAAGATCCTGTCAAGAGCATGACAATCCAGTTTAAAAAATTACACTTAATTAAAGGGATGCTTTCTTCTTGTGTTTATGGATTTTTGAACCACTGACTTGTCCGTTTCAGCATAAAATTATGGTGGATCGCTCCATTGATCATCCCTGCTGGTAATGTAATGTGCTTGGTTGTCTTTTTGGAAGGCTCGTCTGTTATGTAGATCAGAAGTTGTTGCCATGCCTTAAAACTGGTATCATATGGTTCAACACGTGGAGAGAGAAACATGAGTGTTTTATGTCGTCTTGTCTTGGCTAGTAGGCACATCATAGGTTGTCCACTTTAGAAAGGTATAAAAGTTGCCTCCAATCCGAGTACAACGTGACTAATTCATTTAGAATGTCCCCCGAGATTACCAGGAAAAATGTTTTGATGATTATGAGGAACTTACCGTTGATCTGAAACTTATGGTCGTGTTATTCTTAGTTCTATTAGTCTCATGTTTAAGGAATTTCTCTTCAGATTATTCCTTTTCCATGAAACCTGGAAACATATTGTGTTGCTTGTCATGTAGTACCAACATTTTCAGTTGCAAGTTGCCCTTATTATTTTTCTTGGAGAGTCTGCTCTGTATCTCATTCTATGCTTGTTCTCCAAAGTGACAGCAATGTCAGTAGGAAACAATTTATTCTTCGACGTTGTCAATTGCTTCAAGTACCACAACATTTTGAACAGATGATCTACTTTAGTTCTGCCATATTTCGGAATTAATGTTGATTACAGCCTTGAAATGTACAAAACTCATACTTTAATGATGTTTTTTTTTCCTCACAGCAAACATGGAAGAACAATTCCAAATCTGCTAACCCAACCTTCATGGACCCGCATAACCCTCACTGGGGTTGGAGTTGGTTAGAGCGGTGGATGGCAGCCAGGCCATGGGAGACTCGAAGCACTGTAGAGTACAACGATCAAGGTTCTGTGAGAAGCACGACAAGCCACGCCATGTCCCTCGGAGAAATCAGCCGAGCTTATTCCCGACGCAACCTCGACAATGACAACAAGCCTTCCCCCATGGCCCATCGGCCGAGCCGAGCCCCTTCTCGTCGTTCTCCGTCTACTCCTCCTTCAAAAGCCCCATCAGTATCATCAATCACCAGCAAAATGAAACCTGCCAGCCCAAAGGGCAGTGGTTGGGGTGGTCCTGCTGGGGATGAGGACTCGAGAAGCATGTTCAGCATGCAGTCTGAGCAGTACAGGAGGCACAGCATTGCCGGGTCGTCAGTGAGGGATGACGAAAGCCTTGCCAGCACTCCATCGGGCCCGAGTTACATGGCTCCCACAAAGTCTGCAAAGGCTAAATCCCGGTTGTCGAGCCCATTAGGGCTAGACAAAAGCGGGACTCCAGAGAAGGGATCAGTGGGGTCTGCAAAAAAGCGTCTGTCGTTCCCTTCTTCCCCTGCTGGCCCTAGGAGGCATTCCGGACCTCCCAGGGTAGAGAGCGGTGGCATTAAAGAGCTCGGGGCTTAATCGGAGGCGAAAGTTAACATCGGAGGGACCACGTAGGCGGGACGTTCCATTAGGAAGCCGTATGATCTTGTGGAAGCGAGAATGGAGAAGCCCTGAAGAGGAGATGGACAGGCATTTTAACGCCCACCGCCTTTTCGTCAGCAACAATTCCACTGAGGGTGTAGAGGGAAGAGTGAATAAAACTGGGTCATTGTTTAAAGTGCTTGTCTCTTTGCAACTTTGTGCAACCGGGGCTTCTCATTTACTGCTCCTGTTGAATAACTAGTTTAATTGTGTCCTGAAGATTGCTCGGCTGTGATATTTGTAGGCGTTAACAAATGATGTGTGTGCTTTATAGTTTGCTGGGGAAGTCTTTTCTAATCCAATGTTTCTTTTTAACAGTTTCCTGATGGATTCCTCTTATTCAGTTTGGGAAATCAGCAAGCTTTACTACTTTCACCCCTCTCTCTCTCTCTCTCTTTTAAATGGGGTCATTGCTGGATGATGGGGAGTTCTCTCCCTGAATATATCACTTCAAAAGAAAAATGTGTTTTGGATGTGGGAAGATAAGCGGACTCGAACCGCCAGATGTCCCTCTCTTGGTCGTCATCCTCACATTCGATGCTGAGTTGAATCTCATGGGGCAATTAAACTGGAGTCTGAATCAAGCCTGAATGATTGCCATTTAGAATCCATTCATCCTGACCACCAAGCAACGCAAAGCTCAGTTATTACTGCGATTCCTTGTCTCTCACAAAAGGCAAAATGTTCGGTCCTCGAGAGCGGGACAAATTTCGCGAAGAAGACTTCATTCGAACTTCTCGTAATGCGTTCCTATTCTTCTCCAATTTGAGTTTTGCTAACGTCTCGAATGAATTCAAGGACATATCCGAAGAAATTTTGACTGTCATTTAGAATGGTTTGTGGATTCGAACAACTTTCAGGAAGCGATCCCCACGTTTGTCCCTCCTTACCTATAAGAAAAGAACTGTCTCCCTCCCTATAGACCAAGGTGTGCAAAGGCCGAGAATCCAGAGATCGGATCGAACCTGTCCAAAATTGGTGATTCCTAAGGGAACCGGTCTGGATCCATTCTAACTGTGGAACCGCCCACCTACGGTTGATATATAATATATATTATTCAATTTATAATTTTTTTAAAGAATGAAAATCTTAAGTACCTAATTTAAAACTTGCTCATTTCTATCTCAAATTTTACTTTCACCTTTTTTATCTCCATCTATCAACCGATGGCCTCAACTCTCAACTTCCATCGACTCGCGGCCTCAACTCTCAACTCCTATCGACTCATGGCTGTGCCCCTATGTCCATTCATCGCGTCCCTCTCCCGCTCTCGGTCGCCTCCATTTGCTTGGTGAGACCGGTTCTATGGACCCCACCCAAGACGCGAACCGGATCACGGTTCGGTTTTTGGGTGGATCCATAGAATGGCAACGGGCAGTTCCTGGTTTCATTTTGTCGGAATCGGCCTTTAATGGGCAGTTTCCGGTTCTAGAGTGTGAACTGTCCCCCGGACCATGCTCGCACCTCCTCTGAACTCATCTCTGTGCCTATACGGCAGGACAGACTACAGAGCAGATGATGGGCCGGTTTGGTTTTCTTGAAAACAAACTTCAGGTTGATTCTCAGCTAGATCAGAGAGGGTAATGGGCTGAATTAACCAATCATGATCCTAATGTCATTTTCGTTTCTTGGCCATTGTAAGGATTCGAAAATATTTAATAAGTTAGGTTTAGTGTTGTATGGACAACACCCGGAAGATAAGGAAGCCCACTTTATGTAAATTGAATCCAAGGCTGTATGCCCAGTAACTCTTTAACTCAACTAAGCGACCAAGCGCAATCTTTTCATCTCTATCATTATGCAATTAGTATGCGGGCGAGATGGAGAGGATGAAAATTCGAACAAGAAGACTCCGTTTGTTTCGTAAAAAATAAATAATTTAAATTAAAAAAAGAACGATTGATTGCATCGCTTGAAATGATTAGTCAATGAGAAATATTTTCATTGTCAACAACAATTTATGTCTAGGTATTTTTGTGGATCATGAAATTATTTTTCGTTTATCCATTTTTGTAAATGATATAAACCGATCATGTTGTTTAATCATTGACTATAGTCCAATTTTTAACTCTCTTCTCTCTAACTTTTGTTCTATCTCTTTTGCAAAGCGAGGAGTCGAGCCCCACACCTATGATACTAGCATTTCCACTTCTCAATCTCTTTATCATGCCTATTGGCGGTGTGCAGTTAATTTCACTTAAACATAAATTTACGATTCTTTCATGGAGAATTAGAAAAGGTGACTAACATGCAAGAACCCGACGGATGGTGCTATCATTGGGCGGCTTGCCGACTCTTCACCAGTTGACTCGATTGGGAAACTTATCTTTCCAATTGTTTCAAATAGTGCGGCCGAGTCTATTAATTGCCAATAGAATTAGAAAGTCACTAGCCACAAAAAATAAACTAAAGCATCTTAGTTATGACGTCATTGCTTTTGGATTAGAGAGTCACTCCTCTTGTTGATGACTTCTTATTAAACGCTTTGGGCGCGTTTTAGTGTTTAAGCTCCGTTTGTTATGCGAAAAGTGAATCACTTAAAAAAATATTTCTAGAAAGATGATCGTTTGTATCGCTTATAAAAAATGAATGAACGGGGAAATATTTTCATTGTTTACACGAATATTTAGACACAAATTGTTATTGATAATGAATGTACTTTCCATTGATTAATTGTTTCAAGTGCAAAATAAGAATTCTGGTAAAGTTCCATTGATGGGCCACGACTTTTACATCAAGTGGGTTTACGAAATCGTAGTACATATTCCAAAAATCACTCATTTTTCACGAAATGAAAGGAAAAATAGTCGTCGGTGATGTAATTATTTTGCAGAATTCTACTCAAGTTGTATATTATAAATGGACTATATGAGATAAGTACTCACCAGGGAATGCCACTAGATGTTGTATATGAATCAGATCGTGAGAGATCTTCTTGATCCGAGTCAAGGCCAGCTCTTCACCGCCTATACTTTATTAACTAATGATGCACTCACTCATGGCAACATTATTTGTCCCCAGAAAAGTGAAAAAAAAAAAAAACAAAAAATTTTCAGGCAAGATTTTCAATTAGTCAATTAACTGTGACCAATAAAACAGTGCCAAAAACATCTTCGGAATTTGACATTTGAAAATCTCATAAAATTGAGTTATGAGTCAACGGCACGAGAAAGGAATTATAGAATAAAACAAATTTAGATTTGCATTTTTTTCCTATTTTGTTCTTATGAATTTTGAAAAAAGTTGGGGTTTTCACAAATTATTAATCAAGGCATGTTGGATGAAGGTCCCTATCTTGTCACTGCTGTTCCGCATCAAGTTCATAGATCTAGATGACGAAAGGTTCAAGGAAAGCATGCAATGCTGAAAAGAAATCGTCAATGTTTGCTTTCTATATTTTTTTCCTTTTGTTATCTTTCTAGGGTTTCCAATTTATTGTTCATTTCGCCCTTAAATTCTTCGATTAGGTGTCCATTTTGTCAAACTTGATAGATGTTTTGCATGAAATAATACAACATTCCGTACCGCCATTGGGAGAGAAATACGCTAGTTAATTGCTGGAAATAGACAAGATCACTTAGAAAATGGATGTGGATGGAGCTCATGGTCATACGTGTAGGTGGGTGGTTTGACTCTTCTTTAGTTGACCCTCTTATGGAGAATTTCTGTCCCTTGTGTTTCAAAAATTGCGGGAAGAACTTTGTGATCTGAACAGAACCCAGTCATCCAATGGTCTGGTGAGTCTCCTTGATAAAGATGTGGTCATTAGAATGTCGTTAGGTACGGCAATTAAACTAATCGTTTCGTTAATTATAAGGTCGCTATCGACTAACCAATGATGCGAATGATCGAAAGTAATATTCAATATGACCAGAATTGCATGGTAGCTTAATCTTGGACCATATCTCAACGCCTGATTAGCTTCTCATCATGTTTTATGTTTTTGCCTTTGATTAGCTTCTGATTCAATTCTTGTTTAACTAGGCTTCTAGACATAGTTTTCTAGGGCACGCTAACATAATTTTGTAGGGCGGTTGAAAATGCTTAACACTCGTTCACACTAGGAAATTATCAAGATGAGAAATAAAGAGCTTATAAGAGCTTCTAGAGAGCTGTCAAACCCAAGTTTAAATACGGTGCATGCAGCTTGAAAATAAATACTGCCAAGCATTTGAAACAACGATGAGAAATAAATATCAAGATGAGAAATAAAGAGCTTATAAGAGCTTCTAGAGAGCTGTCAAACCCAAGTTTAAATACGGTGCATGCAGCTTGAAAAAAAATACTGCCAAGCATTTGAAACAACGATCGATCTTAGCAGATGAAAAATTCGAAGGATGAGAACTTTAGGGTTTCGTGTTAAATACAAAATTCAAGCACCTAAAGTCAAATCTAATTCTGTTTTAGTATTTTGCCTAAACTCAATCTATTTCCTTCTTGATTTCACTCGCAACTCATACTAAATACATGTTGGTATTGTTCGAATATATGAATATTGAACAGCGCCTTCATCTAATGGTTTAAATTTTCGGAACAGGTTGACAGTAATTTCACAAAAATCTTACATAGTATCATAACGGAGGTTTTGAATTTAAATCTTTCCAGGCCCTTATAGCCTCCCCAATTAAATATTTCTACGAACAGTTGGCACTGGTATATGATTTCAATCCACTAAAGGTCCTATATAAAAAAAGGGCCGTGTCATGAAGTTGCTCGGACATGGTTTCAATAAATTGAAAAGGGTACCATCAACCAACACTAGGATTTTTCTATAGAGCCGAATGGGAGAAACATTCTTTTTTTCCCACTGGGCTTTCTCTAATCTTCTTTATTTTTGTTGATTTGGAAGGCTTCAAGTCATGGAGTTATATTAAGCAAAATGATCACAGATAAATAATTGCTCAAAAGACATAATTGATGTGAGTCCATGAGAGCTCTATCCTTTCAAAGACTTTCCACTTTAAAAGCCTCAGTTCACTTCCACTAGATTCAGTCGGATGAGATCTTAATCAATAAATTGATTAAATATAATTAGTTCACATTAGAATAGTGAGCGACAGCTTCACCAGTTAACTTTTGCAAGCATATCAATAGTCAAAGGCTTGCTAAATAAATTATGTAGAACTGGTTTTCTTTTTTTCCTTTTTACTGGCCAACTAGTTAAAGTTCACATGTATTTCACCCCTGCCATAGTTTATTTAGCAATTTATGTCTTTCAGTTAATATTGATATGTTAGGAGTTATTTGAAATACAAGAATAGTGACATCAAAGTATTCGATTAATAATGATGTAATTAGTTACATGAATATTTAGAATTCTTCATGCGACAACAAGAGAAAGAAACTGAACGAAATTACAAATAGAACCAATTGGTATCATAGGACATTGAAGTTGATCGACTAATTTTTCTTGTGCGAATTGGCGTAATCATGGTATGATGGATATTGCCTTTTTCTTACACAGTAAGATATGCTCATTGAATCTCTTTTTTGCATAATAAGATTAATCCAAATTTTTTTTTGAGAAAATGAAGTTTGGGCGTTGGCTTAATCAATTCAAAGGAAAATAGGGTTAAATCTTCTTATGTTGACCATAATTTTTGGCATTCTTGGAGTTACATCTCTTTTCTATTTCCATTCAAGAGTTCTTACGTGTTTCCGTGCGCCTTTGACAATCACTAGTCAATATGCTTTTCTCTCGATGTCTTTTCAATGAATTCATTGATTTATAGTGATAACATATATATATTTTCTTTTTTTACTACTTTTTTATTTAATAAATTACAGATTTTTAACATTTCCAATACATTATGCTAACATTTAATTCGTTTAATTTAATAATTATTAGGAGGGATGTGATCAACGTCGGTGATAAGCAATCACGATACATCAAAATATCCACTTGCTTCGTAGAAACAGCAGCAGTTCAAACCTACGAGGATTTTCAGCTATCCAACATATGCTAACAGACTATTCAAGTGTTTCTATTGCAATGGAACACAAGCATCGTTAGTAATAAATCGAAATTGATGAAACCTAGATGAATGGACAAATTCAACCCTTCATCTTTCGTGACAAAATATTTGATAGTGATCAAGCAACATCGTGTTTTGCTTCCTTTTTATGCAGGAACGTGTTGGGAGAAGTGAAGCTTTTCCCATTTACTGATAGCGTCGATCTATATCTCGGGACATGTTGAGAGCCTTCATCGATTGTGCTATAAAGAACCATTCACTTTTCCGAATGTTCTTGTAACCAATTCTCGTGCATCACATATTCTAGGACACCGGAATAAAATGCATATATGTTATGAGGCGACCTTGATACGGGCTGCATAATAGTGCCGTTCATTTTTGGGAGTATAAATCTCTGTTTCGACCAGTTAAAAATATTAGTTAAAATGCATGTGCATTGCACGAGTCATCTTATATTTTATAGTTTTGCTAATATATTTTTTTATAACCGAGGTTTCCCACGTGCATTGGACTATTCTTCGGAGTGGTGGGGGTATGAGCGCCAATGCCACCGGTTAAGTCCCCCAAGACGCGGTCGAGGAGATTCGAACCTAATTTTACTAATGTTTATATATGACAAGCTTGAAATATGTGTTGGGAGATGTTTAGCATTTTCGATCTGTTAATATCAATGATCCATATATCTAGGGGCATGTTGAGAACATTCTTATCCTATCTAATAATACCTTTCATCTGTGTCTTGGGGCATGTTGAGAATGGTCATTGATTGTACTATAAATAGAGAAAGGTACCATTTGCTTGTGTGAATATCCTCACTAACCGATTTTTGGGCACCAAAAAAATCTCAAAAAGCGGAATAAGCTATGTATAAATAGGTCTCCTTTTTGGGGGTCATATAGTAGAATCAATCAACTTTCGTAATTTAAAGGTCTCTTTTAGCAATTTACACATACCGGTTAAAATGCACGTGCATTGTGCACAACGCTATCTTCTATTTCAGTTAGAAGTTATTTGGAATACAAGAATAATCAAATCAAATATGTTAGAAGGTGTAAAGTTTTTCCCATCTAGTAGTGTCGTTGATCTATATCTAGAGGCATGTTGAGAACCTTCTTTAATTGTGCTATAGCCGACAGGTGGGGAAAGGCACCATTCAGTTATGAGAATATTATTATAACCGAATATTGTGCATCAGCTATTCTCTGGTGCAAGAATAAATTGAGGCCTTCTTATTAGTGGCTACATAATAGAATCACCCATTTTGAGAATTTAATTGTCTCTTTCAACCATTTGAAAATACCAGATAAAATGCACATGCATTACACGCCATGCAATCTTCTATTGGTTTAGTTAATATCTATATGTTAGAATTTATTTGGAATATGAAAATATTCATATTAAATGTGTTGGGAAATGTGAAGTCTTTCCCATCAACTAGATCTATATTTGGGGCATGTTGAGAACCTTCATCGATTGTGCTATAAAATAGAGAAAGGCACCCATCACTTCTATGAATATTCTTGTCACCGATTTTTCTGCTTAAGATATCTTGAAACACCACAATAAATTGTTGTCCAAAAGAGTTCTCTAACTAAATGACATTGAAAGGAAGAAAAACAAGAAAAATCAAGAACACGAGAGGTTTACGTGGTTCGGCAAAAATCCGCCTATGTCCACGGGAGATAGAGAGACGATTTCTTATTTTTGAGCGCAAAGAGATACAAGGTACAATGCTAAATAAAAAGATCATCAGATTGGTATTCTCAAAGATCTTATCGAGTTTAAGACACTAACTAATGAATCTTTAGTGATTATCGATCAAATCCGTTGAAATATCTCGACATATCTTTGAGCCTTCCTTGACTTCGTTTGAAATTCAAGACATCATTAGCAAATCTCACCTTTGGCTTGAATAAAGCACAAGCCTCCACTCTAACCAAGAAGACGACTATATCGCAATCTCCACCGTACCTTCACAAAGGTACGCCCACACCTAGATTGGTGTCGCGACCCTCTCTCGCGATGTTTTCGTTGAGTGGGGGAAGGCTCTCTCGAGGGCTAATGGATTACCGATCGGGCCTTCGACCTTTAGATAAAGAGGCTTTGGGCTTTCTCGGCGCGGGCCCTCCTAGGCCCATACCAAATCGGGGCTGGATTTTTTTTAGGAAATTCGACAATAAGAGTCGATCGAGTTCGACCTTGGTGTGGTTGGGTGTCATTTGCATCATGTGCATGCATTTGGAGTCGCCACCGGTCCTTCTTGGAAGGTGGACCGGAAACCTCACCGAATGATTAGGAGAGGTCGATCAATTCTATGGAACTAGATATTTTGGGTTCGGGGGACTTGGTTACGTTGGTGTCATTACCAACACCCTTTCGGTACCTAATGCGAGTGATTATCCTAACTAAGATTTCATGCGGTGCAATTTCGGGTTAGGTAAGTTCGGATTGGGGGGTTTTCATGTAGATCGGAAGATTAATCCTATCATTCACAAATAATGTAATGAAAACGCAATCAAATACATAAATAAACCACATCAATGCACATCAAGGAATCCCTAATGTAGCCCTAAGGGCTTAGAGAATGTGTGATTAGGGTTCATGGGTAGTTTGGAAAATTTTGGAGATGATTTGTCGGGAGGGTAAAATCATCATTTTCGAAAATATTGGTGTTCAAAATACCAGAAATAGGTCTTGGCCAGTTGATCGTGGCCATTTCCTATTTTTTTTGGGAATTTTTGAAATTTTTTAGGGATGATTTGTCGGAAGGGCAAAATCGTCATTTTCAAAAGGCTTAGGGGTAAAAACACCCAAAATAGGACTTGGCCAATTGATTGTGGCCATTTCCTATATTTTGGGATTTTTTGAAATTTTTTTTATGATTTTTCCCTTTTTCAAATGAATTTTCTAATTTTTTTATTTTTTTATTACTTAATTAATTAACCGAATTCTATTATTAAAAAAAAATATTTTTCGAACTGAGTCAACTCGTCCTTGCTTCTCGGGCGCTCGAACTGGACTGTACGGGGTCCCGGGTCGTTTTGCTTTTTATGCAAAATTTTTCTATTTTTTAATGAATTTTCAAATTATCAGCAAACTCCCCCATTGGCCCTTCGGGATGTGCCGGGTGGCTTCCCCTAGTGCGTCCGAATTTGATTAAAAAAAATTGAAAAATAAAAACCAATTCGACGGCTCTCATAACGCCATGTGGCACAACGATGGCCATCGAGATCAAATTTTTATTATTTTAAAAAATCAACTTTTAATTCTGAAAAATCTTTTTAAATATTTTTTGAAAATGCTTCGGATCATGACATGTGGCTAATCCACGGCTGTCCGATCCGACTTTTATTTCGAAAAGGAGAGAAGCAGCTGGCCGACGTGGCGCCACGTCTATTGACCCGGTCAAACCGGTCGCTAGAGAAGACGACCGGCGACTTGTCGGAATAGTCAATATTCCGGCGAAGTCGCCGGAAAGGTTGCGAGAAAAAGGCAAACCGAGCCCAAAAATGCCATTTTTTTTGCACCTTTTCGCCACCAATCCAATCCTAACAAACCCAACATCAATATACGTAGAATTTGGAGCCAAACAACAAACACGAACATGTCGAAATCGATCAATGCAGTGATGGTTCCGGTGAGAATTGTTTTGCCAAAATTCTTACGCTAGAAACTATCAATCCAGATGTTCAAATGACATTCAAGAGGCATGAGAATGCTTACCTAGGCTTTTAGAGCTCTACGACCACCGGGTACGTGGGTATGAACTCTCGGTCCGGGCCGAGACCGGGTGGACTCCGACCATCATTTTCAATGGGGTTTCATGCAAAACAAAGATTACAAAGGGTTTAGAGTCGATTCTAGGTCACGTTTGGCACAAAAAGAACAGGAATGGGGGTCGAAAACCATGCGACCGAGAACTTAGGTTTGAAAATGATTCGGGCGAATTTCATCGAGTACGTAGCATGCATGAACAAAACCAATGTTAAATGGCCAACCGAGATTCGACGAACATAACTAGGGCTAACTGAACAAAACCAATGTTAAATGACATCGAGATGCATTTGGTTTGGCTCAATTTTGATCAAAGATCAAACCGAACCATGACCCTATTATACGCAAAAACAGAGCACCGAATATGGGAGGTGAGGCCCGACCTATTTGTGTAGCTTCAACGACGGCAATGGATTCGACGTTAACAAGTCCGTTGGTTTGCAACTCCAAAGTGTTGGTTTGGGTGTTGGCGAGCTCGAATGCACCCCGTGCGATGTCCTCTAGCTCTCGGCTCTCCCACTCTATTTTTTTTTTGAATGCCGGAGTTCCGGCCGGACTCCTTTAACTCTCCATACCCTCTTGTTCTCCGTGTTGCCCTCTATCCCGGATGTGTGTGTGTGAGCAAAAATGGCCGATCCCCACCATTCCTCTATGCTCGAGCTCTCTCTTTTTTCCCTCTCCCGTACTGCCACCTCTCTCCCTCTATACCCGATCCCTTCTCTCTCTCCTCTAATGTCCTCGTCCTTTTTTTACATATAATGTGGGTGTTTTCATGGATTGATGACTTGAAATTTGATGAAAACTCCAAGATCGGATTAGGATCCGAAAATGATTTTTGAGTGATTCAAAGCATAAATGATCAAATTAATTCAATTGAGGCCAGCATTGGATTTAGAACGAGGAAAACTACGGGATGGAAGTGTTTTATTTTCATGGGTGTACCCGTATAAAATTCAATTTCAAGATTTGTGAAACCGGGGACTAAATTGAAAAGAAATTGTGCAATTAAGCCCTTTTGGTCAAAATTGGACAAATTAGAGGGCAAATTGACCTAATTGTACTTCAAGTCTCTAGATACCAATGTCATAGCTTATGAAAAATGAAAATTAGAAGACTCTAAAAGGAATTTTTGGGCTCGGTTTGGATTTATGTTTGTGAAGGAACATAGTGACCCAAATCAAATTTTCGAGATTTAAAATGACCAAACTAAAGAGGGAATTAAAATAAAAAAATGACTATTTTGTGTATTTTTCTAACCACGAATGGTATTTTTCTGATTTTTTGGGTATTTCTATAATGAAATAATTCGAAAAAAATTAAAAATTATGAAAATATTTTTTTGTTCATAATTGGTTCCTAAGGTAAGGCCAAGGTTTCCAAAATTGATTTTGAAAATTTTATGATATTTTAGTTATTTTTAAATAATTTTCCAAAAACAGGTGATCAAAAATCAAGTGTCAATAACTGGTGAGGCCTCCATCAACTTCAATGATAAGTGAGAGAAATCAAGTTCCTGTAGGACTTGAACTTCTTCGTAGTAACCGTCTTCGTAAGCATATCCATGGGATTATCTTTAGTATGGATTTTTTTCAAAGCAAAGCTACCATTTTCCACAAATTCTCGAATCTTGTGGTATTGAACTTCATAGTGTTTTGTTCTGGAATGAAACACTTGATTCTTCGTGAGACATATTGCATTTTGGCTATCGCAATATAGTGTAGCACTTTCCCCGCTTTAAAACCAACTCCGTGACCAAACCAGTCAATCATATTCTCTCCTTCTCGCATTCTTTGCTATATACTTTGCTTCGGTCGTAGACAATGCTATGGTAGATCAAGCATTGCGCTCCACGAACTAATCCAAGAGTAAAAATGTATCTTGTGATGGACTTTCGCTTATCCAAATCACCATCGAAGTCTGAATTGATAGAACCTCGTTAAATAGATCGATTCTCTCTTTGAACTGAACATCAAACCCATTTTAGTAATTCCAGCCAAATAACAAGATCCACTTAATGACTTCCCAATGCTCCTTACTCGGATTGCTCATATCGGTTAACAAGACTCACCGAATGAGCCAAATCCAATATGCTACCAACCATAACATACATGAGGCTCCCTATTGCCCTGGCATAGGGTACTCGAGACATCTTTACAACCTCCTCATGTGAACTAGGGCATTGTTTCTCGGATAATCGAAGTGAATTGCTAAAGGTGTACGAACCGGTTTAGCTTTTCCCATATTGAATCGCTCCAAGACCTTCTCAACATACTTCTTCTAATTTACCGAAAGCTTACTTACATGTCTATCTCGAAAGATTTACTTGCCAAGGATCCTTTTTGCAGCACCAAGATCTTTCATTTCAAACTTGTTGCTTAATCGAGACTTTAGTGAAATAATGTCGCCCATTTTTCTTGCAGCAATCAACATATCGTCAACATATAGCATCAACAAAGATAAGCAACTTATCATCCAAAACTCGTAGTAGATACAAGAATCATGCACACTCCTCATATAGCTAATACGAAGCATAAAAGAATCAAAGCTTTTATTCCATTGCCTCGGAGATTACCTTGCAAAATATAAAGTGATCTTTTCAAAGCAAACGAATGTGATTCTCTTTCCCTTCCACCTTAAAGCCGTTGGGCTGCTTCATGTAAATTTTCTCCTCCTAGTCACAATGAAGGAATGCCGTCTTTATATCTAGCTGCTCAAGCTTCAAGTCATACATGGCCACCATAGCTAGTAAAACACGAATTGACGTGTGTTTCACAACCGGGGAAAATATTTCATTGTAATCGATCCCCTCCTTGTATGCATAGCCATTAGCAACAAGGCGGGCCTTGTATCTCTCTTGCTCTTTGTTCGTTGCTACTTTCTTTCTTTGAAGAACCCATTTGTAGCCAATGACTTTTTGATCCTTGGGCTTCTTCACAAGCTCCCACGTCTCATTCTTTTGTAACGACTCCATCTCCTCCATCATAGCGGTCATCCACTTTTTTTGTGATCACTTTTCAACGCCTCATGATAGGAGCTTGGATCGTTGGAGCCTATGGTAAGAGCATAAGCAACCATGTTCTCAAAACCGTACCTCTCTGGTGCTTTGAGAGTGCGCCTTCCTCGACCCATCACAATAGTACGAGGAATTTCTATCGCTTTTTTAACTTCCGGAGCTTCATCGGATAACTTGCCATTCTTTGCGGATTCTCGGTTTCAAGCTCCACCTTAATGATAGATTTATCACTCTGCTCTTTAGTAGCCATGTGTAGCACACAGCTTGACTTCAATATTGTAGATTCATCGAACACAACATCTCATCTCGTCGAACTCTTTCCTCACTTGGTCCCATAATTTGTAGCCTTTCACACCTTTCTTGTAACCGAGAAATATGCACCATTTTGAATTTGGATCCAACTTCGAGCGCTTCGAACTCTACACATGAACAAAAGCGGGACAAATGAATATTCTTAAATTAGAATAATCAATAGTTTTACTAGTCCATACCTCTTCGAATTTTGCATTCAATTGCAATTGATGGAGACTAATTCACAAGATAACATTCCGTACATAAGGCTTCGCCCAAAATTCCTTGCTCAATTTCGCATTAGGCCTCATGCTCCGAACTCTCTCTAATAAGGTTCGGTTCATCCTTTCCACTACGCCATTATCTTTGGGCGTATCCGAAATTATGAAGTGACGTCTAATCCCTTCATTCTTGAAAAACTCCATGAGCGGTGTTGATTTGTACTCCCCTCCATTGTATGATCTCGAACACTTAAGCTTCTTCCCCTTTGAAGTCTCAACTTCAGTTTTCCATTCTTTGAACTTGTCAAAGACCTCACTTTTGTGTCACATGAAGTAGACCCAAGCTTTCTAAGAGAAATCATCAATGAATGTCACAAAGTATTCCTTCCCATCTTTTGACTTTACCGGTGAATGACCCCATACATCCGTGTGTACATACTCGAGCACGCCCTTGCTCATATGAGTTGCAACCTTGAACCATACTCTGCATTGTTTTCCAAGCATACAAAATTTGCAGAAATCTAATTTGCATGTTTTCATACCTTGGAGTGCATTCCTCTTGTGAAGCTTCATTAATCCTGTTTCCCCCATATGCCCAAGACTCATATGCTATAGTTAGGTGTCATCTATCTCTACGCCAAGCATCCGTAGACATAGATGCTCCACCTTGCACTATGGTTCCTATAAGTCGATATAGGTTCCCATACTTCTATCCCTTAGAACGTTAAAACATGTTGTATAGTTTTGTAGGTTTTCCTTACCTCTCTTCTTTCTCTTTAGTCCCACATAGGAAGAATGCTAGGCTCCTTTTCTCCTCTAAGCCTATATAAAGGCTTCTCATATACAATGTTTATTACACAATTATTAGAGAACAAATATCATTCTCTTTTAATCTTTCTTTATTATCATGGTATCGGAGCAAGGTTCATTGTCTTGAAGAGTATGCTCTGCGGTTGCCATCAATTGGATCTTCCGCATCGAAAATAAGACAATGAGCTCATTATTTTTTAAAGTATGCTCTGCGGTTGCCATAAATTGGATCTTCCGTATCGAAATTAAGATAATGAGTTTAGGGCCATCATTCTTGCTCGTTCTAATCCGTGCTTCTTCTTTCTCGATCCTTTCGATCAATTTTTTCCACCTCAATCCATATTTCTAGCTTTGCTAGTGATTTCTTTTTTGTCGTCATGGGTGATTCTAGTGATCTATTGACGTCAAACTCGATGGTTCAAACTATTCTCTTTGGAAACCATCGGCAATGACAACACTTGTTTATCGCGACTGTTTGAGCATGTTGAGGGACTTTGTCCATGTCCCGGTGCTCTTCAAAGTGACTCATCTCGATGAAGTTGCGAAACGTCTGCTGAAATTCGAGCATGGAAAGTTCTGATCGAAGGCATGGGCTATCATTTTTGGTTCCATTGATCCCGCTCTTCGCCCACAATTTTCTAATATTGTTGAGGCAAAAGTTTATGGGATCGGCTTCGAGATGTTCACCCAGGACGGGGAGATTCGAGTTTATCTTGGAGCAAGAAGTTTACAATGCTACGCAAGGGTCTCGCTCTATTCGAGACTTCTACAATTACATGCACTCACTTTGGAGTCAATCGGATATTCTTGCTCCTATTCTCTCGTCCATTATGCCCGAATCGTACTCGTGTCCATCTACTCGGCCGGACTCAAGATAGGCATCGTCTACATTCTTTTCTTATGAAGCTTGGTCTCCCTATGAAGGTGTTCGCAGCTCTTCACCGCTCTCCAAGACCATCCCTCTCGACGTCAAGAATTCCCGAGGAACCCGTCTTGGTCTTCTTTCCTCCTCTTTCGATTCAACCGCTATTTTGTGCTCCACCACGTCCTTCGCCTATTCGTGGTCCTATTCGTGGTCCTCGCCGCCTTTCATGTACGTATTGTCATCGTCTTGGTCATGATGAGTCACATTGTTGGAAGAAGAGGAATGCTTCACGCCTTTTCGCATCACCACGAGTCACTACCGCATCTCCAATCTCTCGGCCTATTACTCGATTTCTCCCTCTACGGATGACCGTATTTGCTGCTCTTGAGGCCCAAATTGCCCGATTGAGTCCTTCTCTCCTGTGTCTTTTTCCGATTCTGTACTTCTACAACTCTCTCATCTGGCTGGAAGCTGCACTACTCCACCTTCAGTGATATTTCTACTACTTGGGTACTTGACTCGGAGCTGCTGACATATGTCTACTTCTTGTTTTTCTCACTAAGCTCTCGAGCTCAAGCAACAAACATTTCTTTACCGCTAATGGTTCTCCTCTCTAGCTACCCGACAGTACTCTTACCATCTCTCAAGGTTTCAATGTTCCCGATGTGTTACATGTTCCTCTTTGGCTCTCAATTTATTATTCGTTGGACAACTCACCGATCTTGGATGTACTGTAAGCTTTACAAATAGCTCTTGCTTTGTGCGGATCGTTTGAGTGGCAAGATGATTAGCAGGGCAAGACGGGATGGACTTTTATATTATGCAACATCTCCATCTTCCAACTTCTCTCTTCCTCATCTGTGTTGCTACCCTCGATCTTGCTCGGTGGCATGTCTTGGACATATTCCGTCTTCTCGTCTCACCGTCCTTCACCAACAAGATGCTTTGGGTCCTATTTCTTCTAGTAGTCTTCCTCCATGTTCTATCGCCCTTTGGCCAAGCAATTGCTAAGCCTTTTCCGTTAGTAACTCTAGAACTAGTGCGATTTTCGATCTTGTTCATTCGATGTTTGGGGTCCCGCCTGCTCTCTTCCAAGAGTGGTTTCAAATATTATGTATCTTTTATTGATGATTATTCTCGTTATACATGGGTCTATCTTATGCGTCAACGTAGTGATTTCTTTTCCATCTAGCTTTTACTTCCATGGTTTCCACACAATTTAATACAAAAATCAAAATTTTCCGTTCGATTCGGGGGAGAATATCTCTCTGTGTCTTTCGTTCCTCTTAGCTAGTGATGGTATACTTCCTGTTATCTTGTCTGGGTTCCTCAAAATGGAGTTGCTGAACGCAAGCACCGTCATATTCTAGAGACCACTCGAGCTCTCTTACTTGGCACATCCGTTCCCACTAGTCGGGCTGAGGCTCTTCTCACGGCTATTCATCTAATTAATCGCCTACCCTCATTGTTCTCCATCAAGACACCCTGTTTTGCGTTTCTACCTCGACCTCCTAGCTATAATCATCTTCGAGTTTTTGGATGTACTTGTTTTGTCATTCTTCCACTCCCGAACGTACAAATCTTACGCTCCTCTATCCCATGTGCATTCTTGGGTTATAGCCTGAGCACAAAGGTTATCGTTGTTATGACCCAAATGCGCGACGTGTACGTATTTTCGTGATGTTACGTTTCATGAACACATCCCTTTCTTTCCGACAAATACTACACCTCATGTTTCGTCTCTGTTCCATTTATGGATTTTCCTATTGATCCTCTATCGACCCTTCTAGTCCCTCTTCTACATCGGATCTAGATATATTGCCACCTTCTCCATCTTCACCTATCCCTTTGTGCTGCACCTCCTCGTATTCCTCGACGATTCTCGCACAACTAGAGCCACGCCGTAATCCTCCTCGAGATCGGCTCCCCCCCGGTATGTTTTGCTACTTCTTATTCTACTGAGTTTGGTTCCTTTTTAGCTTGTTCATTGCTTACAAGAACCTAATAGTTATTGAGCGTTCGCATGTAGAATGGCGCCGGGTATGCTCCGAGGAACTCTCGGCTTTGGAGAGTCCGGTACTTAGGAGCTTTGCCTCGTCCTCCGGTCGCTCCTCGTATCTTGCCGATGGATATATAAGATTAAGACTCGTTCGATGGCAGATTGAGCGTTACAAAGCTCGTCCGGTTGCTCGAGGTTTCTCGCAAGAGTATGGTATCGACTACGGGAGACCTTTGCTCCCGTAGCAAAGATGACATCTGTCCGTGCTTTATTAATTGTTGCTTCAATTGCAGTTGGCCTCTCTTTCACTTGATGTGAAGAATGCTTTTCTTCACGGTGATCTTCGGGAAGATATCTTTATGCAACCTCCGCCGGTCTTGCTCATACCTGGAAAGGTTTGCCGCTTGCGACGGGCTCTTTATGGTCTCAAACAGCCCTCGTGCTTGGTTTGAGAAGTTCGGTGATGCTTATTCGTATTTTGGTTTCACTCAAAGTGAGGCTGATCATGTTATGTTTGTTCATACCTCTTCTTCAGTGCACTATTCTTCTTCTTTATGTTGATGATATGGTCATCATAGGAGATGATCGTGACCATATTGAGCATACCAGCGGCACCTTCAACAACATTTTGCCATGAAGGATCTAGGACCACTGCGCTATTTTCTTGGGCTTGAGATTGCTCGCAATTCACGTGGTATTCTCATTTCTCAGAGAAATATACCGCTGATATTCATTCGGGCTGCTCTATCGTATTCACGTCTCTTGCCACTCCTATTGAGCTAAATCAAGTTTTGCCCAGGCGATGGAGAACCTCTTTTCGATGTCACCCGCTATCGGACCTTGGTTGTGATCTTATTTATCTTACTATCTCCCGACCCGACATCGCCTATTTGTTCATGTTGTTCGGTTTGTTGTTGCTCCTCGAACAACTCATTATGTTGTTCTAAGAATTCTGCGCTATCTTCGAGGTACTTTTATCGCGTTCCTTATTTCTACCATCTTCTTCTACTCTCAAGTTGCGTGCCTATTCGATGCTTGATTGGGCTTCCAATGTCACCGATCGCAAATCTATCACTTGGTTATTGCATTTTTCTTGGCGATTCACTTATTTCTTGGCGATCCAAGAAACAACATATTGTCTTCACGCTCCTCTCTCGAGTCCGAGTATCGTGCTATGTCCGACACTACTGTTGAGATTGTTTGGCTTCGCTTCTTGCCGATATGGGTGTTTCATTTCGGATCCTACTCCTCCGCATTGTGACAACAAGAGTGCCATTCATATGTGCAAATCCAGTATTTCATGAGCGTACTCAAACATATTGAGATCGATTGTCATCGACTCGTCATCATCTCCAAGCTCGCACTATTTCACTTCCTTTTGTTGGGACCGAGAATCAACTTGCCGATTGTTTTACGAAGGCTCTTACATCACAACGATTTAAATTTCTTCTTTCCAAACTCTCGTTATTTGACCCACCTTGAGTTTGAGGGGGTGTTAAAACATGTTGTATAGTTTTGTAGGTTTTCCTTACCTCTCTTCTTTCTCTTTAGTCCCACATAGGAAGAATGCTAGGCTCTTTTTTCCTCTAAGCCTATATAAAGGCTTCTCATGTACAATGTTTATTACACCATTATTAGAGAACAAATATCATTCTCTTTTAATCTTTCTTTATTATCAAGAACAACCAGAGCTCCCTTTATCACCTTCAAGACTCCATCTTGAGACGCAGTACTTGCACCCTTTAGATTCAAGTGCTTCCAACGAAATCAGATTCTTCCTTAGATTTGGTATGTGATGCACATTCGCCGGGGTTCCGATCATACCATCAAACATCTTGATTTTTGCGATTCCAACTCCCACGTCTTGCACAAGGTGTTATTTCGCATGAGAACCGAACCACCATCATATACCTTGTTCTCATCGAAGGCTTCTCGATGAGAACACATATGATAAGTGCATCCAAAATCCAAGATCCACGAATCTTCGAAGGTATCCTTGCCCAACGATATGGACAAGACGTCCCCATCATTGGTCTCGGTCTTTGTCGGCTACACTTGCTTCATCCGAGCCCTTCTTCTTTTTTCGTTCTTATTTGGACAGAATCTCTTGGTATGCCCTTCCTCATTACACCAATATCACCTTCCTTTAAACCTTCCCTTTGATTTTGATCAACCCCTAGGGCTTAATTCTCGATCCGTCGATCTTCCTCTTTCTTGACTACTTTTCTCCTTCCTAAAGAGTCCCCTTCCCGAAGATTTTGAACTACTTGCCCTTTTCGAGTGTCATTTGAAATTAGGGCGGTAGTCATCTCTTGGATCTCCGGGTGGTTTTCTTTACATAAAGGAGCATAGTCACCAAGTGATCAAACGAATCTGCAACGACACCAATAGTAGAGGCGTTGATCATCCGATCGAACACGTTGAGATGTTCCAATAGATCTCGTCCTTCACTCATCTCAAGCGAATACAATCTCTTCTTCAAGAACAACTTGCTCATAAGAGATTTGGTCATGTAGATGCTGTTGAGTTTGAGTCATATCTCCCGGAGCGGAATCGATTTCTACTACGTATTGAAGAGCCTCGTTTGATAGGTTCAATCGGATTGCACCGTACGCCCTCTCCTCCATGTCGGCCCAATCATCATCGGTGATGGTGGTCGGCTTATTCGAACTTCCCGGAAGAACCTTTGATAAACCTTGTTGAATCAATATATCCTTCATCATTCTCTACCATAGTGTAAAACAATTCTTCCCGGTGAATCGTTTGATATCGAATCAAACGGTCGAACCTTTTCCAACCATCTAGTCAAAAGTTGTAATATAAGAACGAAGAACTTGGATTGCTCTAATACCAATTGTTGTGTGGAAGAGTTCTTTAACAAGATGAGATGAAAAGGAAGAAAAATAAGAATAATTAAGAACACAGAAATTCACGTGATTTGGCGAAAATTCTCCTACATCCACGGGAGAGAGAGAAGATTTCTTATTTCGAGCATAAAGAGATATAAGGTACAATGCTAAGTAAAAAGATCATTAGATTGGTGTCCCTAAAATCTTATCAGTTTAAGAAACTAACTAATAAATCTTTAGTGATTATCCTCCAAATCTTTTGAAATATCTTGACATATCTCCAAGCCTTCCTTGACTTCGTTTAAAATTCAAGACAACATTAGCATAAATCTCATATATGTTACGAGTTTGCCTTTTTACAGTCTACATGGTTGTATCACCCATTTGTAGTAATTTAAAGGTTTCTTTTGGCCATTTAGAAGTACAAGCACATGTATAGGTGCAATCTTACATTGTTTTAGTTAATATTGGTATGTTAAAATTTATTGAACCATAAGATTAATTCAATCATAACGTGTTGGGAGACGCAAAGTTTTTCCCATCTCTTAATATCGTTGATCTATAACTCGAGACATGTTGGGAACTGTTGAACGTTGTACTATTAATAAGTAAAGAGACCATCTAGTTTTGTAAATATTCGTGAAATCGATTTTTATGCATCAAATATTCTGGGACACCTAAATTACATATATATTATGAGGCTGCCTTTGTACAGGTACATAATGGTATCGCCCATTTTTGGAAATTTAAAGTCTCTTTTTGACAATTTATCATGCCCATCTTCTATTATTTTGGTTACATTTTTATATATTATAAGTTGTTTAAAATACGAAAATAATCAAATCCAACGTTTTGGGAGATGTAAAACTTTTCCCATAAATGTTTGCTTGTTGGATAAATCAATTGAATTTACAAACATAAATAAATATGAACATGTATTGATCATCAAGCCAATCTTAATCACGAACCATCTTTGTTTAGTCGTCCCTCTACCGGATTGGGTCAGGAACTATGCCGATCCTTTTATTCAAGCGACAAGCAAATAGCCTAGTGAAGTACGCCCAACTCGTGCTCAATGCTCAATAGTCATGGCCACAAGTCGAGTCGAGTTGAGCCCGGAACAGCCCGAGTCAAACCCAAAACCGGCTCGTTGATCGGGCCCATGGTTCCAACTTGGAACCGGCCCATGGCATAAGGGCACGGTTACGGTTTCTTCAAACCTTGAATCGGGCCTGGAACCGATGGTTTCGGGCTGGTTCCAAACGATGAAAAACGAGGATAAAAAAATTAATTTTTTTTAAAAGAAAGAGTTGTTGCCCATTGGCAATGGCTCTTTCTCTTTGGTGACATTTGCCAATGGTCACCTACTTTTTTTTTTTTTTTCTTTACTAATTTCTAACCTATAATGTAAATACCTCTTCACATCTCTCATTTTTTTCGCACAAATTCTCTCTTCATCTCAATTCTTGCAAATTCTCTCTAACTCTCAATTATTCATAACATCCAATTTATTATTATTTTTCTTCAATTATGTTCTCTAATTCCTTATTTTCTTTATTTATTATCTCCTTTAATAATTATATATTTCAAATTCCTTTTTCATACTCTATATTTTTGGCATTATACCATATATTTTTTCTATATAAAAAAAAGGCAAGTGGAAGTAGAACATGTGGCAAAGGCAAAAACAAAGTGGGGGAATCCGATTGTTCTCCTAGTCCTCATGATTATGAAGATCGGGGACTCGAAGTTGATGTAGATGATGAAATCAACATTATTCCTAATATGAAGCAAATCCAAATGCAAGAGAGTCTTCATCCTCCTACCCGTATCGAAGAAATCTCAACAACAAAGGAGCGAGAGTTTACATCCAAAGTATGAGACCACTTTACGAAGATTGAAAGATTTGATGTAGTTTGTAAACATTATGGGATAAAATACAAATATATCGAAGGAGCCGGATATGGACCATTTAAATGGCATATTAAAGTAAAACATTCAACCGAAACGGGAATTGATACTAAGCAACAACAAATTTTTGGGTACGCCAATCCTAACACTTATCCTTTATTTCGTTATAATAAAAAAAACTTATAAAGAAAAATTAGGTAAATTTGTTTCCATTGAACAATTATCATTTAGTTTTGGTAAAAGATTTGGTTTTAATCAATTTATACAAAATACATGTGTTCCACAAGCAAAAAGTGTTCCTAAAAATACACTTAAACGCATAATTAAAAATCTTAATAAAAAAAGGAAAAAAGATTTACAAAACGTTTTTATGAATTTTAATGGACGTGTGCGTATATGTAGCGATATTTCAAGTGATCATTAGCAAGTTCATTCTTATATGGGTATAACATGTAATTGGATAGATAATAATTGGAATATTAAAAAAATTATTGCATTTTAGAGTTTTTGATGATAGGTATACGCCAAATAATATTTATAGATTAATTAGGTAAATTTTAGAAGAATATTATTTGCTTAATAAAAAAAATTTCAATTGATTTTGATAATGCCGCGGCAAATACTACTTCAATTGTTGAACTAGAAAAGATTTGTAAATCCATTTTTGGTGGATAATTTTTTCACTTTAGATGCACTTGTCATATTTTAAATTTATGTGTACAATATGGTTTTAAAACTCTTGATATTTTTCCCCACTCAATAAAAATGGCAATTCAAATTTTATGGAAACGTTCCCAAAAATGAAAAAAATGGTTAAAATTTGTAGAGCAAATGGAAAAAAACCAAAAAAAATTTCAATGGATGTTCGAATCGTTGGAATTCTACTTACGAGTTGCTTAATGAATCTTTTGCATATAAAAATTCATTATGTGCATTTATTTCAGATAATATAACTCAAATTAATTTATACCCACGAGAATGGGATATTTGCAAATTTTTTTTAGATATTTTAAAGGTTTTTAATGATACAACTTATACTTTGTCCGGTGTTTATTATCATGTTCCGCATTTATTTTTAATAGAATGTATTAATATTGTTGGAGTTTTCGAAGACAATGAAAAAGATGATAAATTAAGTGACACTATTAGAACAATGCAACCAAAATGGCTACATTATTATATGGAAATACCTATTATTTATTTAGTTGCTTGTTTTTTTTATCCACGTCATAAATTAGATGGTTTAGGTGATTATTTGAATACATATTATGAATGTTTACATTTAATTGATGAGGTAAATATTAGAACAATACAAACAAGGGTTAAAAACATAATAATAGAATTATATAATGAATTTTGTAGTACATATAATCTAGATGATAGTGGATATTCTCAATCTAGTGACATACAAAGTGGAAACATAGGTAAATTAGTAAAGGGTACCAACTTCGTTGCATAGGCAAAATAAAACAAAAGGGAGCAAAGTAATTCTAAAATAGAAAGCTATCTAACTGTTTCTTTTGGATTTGATGAATTTGAAGGCAGCACAAATTTCACAATATTGGATTGGTGGAAGAGGCATTCTACTTGTTGACACCGATTTTTAATCGTCTTTTCCCGATTTATTTTTGGAAAATTCATAACAAATTTCATAAAAAATCAAAATTTCAAAATCAACTTTGGTAGCCTTGCCCAAGCCTAAGGAACCATTTTTGTTTTACAAAAAAATATTTTTCATATTTTTCGCATATTTTTAAATATTTTTTGAAAAATAAAAAAATGGTTGAAAAATCAAGAAAAGTAGTTTTTGAGGTCACAAAAAACATAAAAATAGTCAGTGTTTTTCCTTTAATTCCCTCTTCTTTTTGACCTCTGGAAATTTCAAAAATCAAGTTCAATTTCATGTCTTCCTTCATTACACATAGAGTTGAATTTGTCCAAAAATTACAATTTGAGTCTTTTGATTTGTAATTTTTGCATCTTTAGAGTCATGACATTCAATTTTAGTGCCATGCACTTCAATTTTATCCAATTGCCCTCTCAATTGGGCGAATTACATGGATTGGGCAAGATTGCCAAAGTTTCTTGCAATTTAGTACTTGGGTTTCGGATAAAATGAAATTAATCAAATTTCAGTGGACCGACATAGCAAAGTAAGACCTCTACCCTATGTTTTTCAACCTTATGAATCGATCGGCATGGGTATTTTGACTTGAATTGGTCTTTTAAGCCTTCAATTACTCAAATTTCATAACTGAATCTTACAACCAATTTGGGGGTTTTTGTCCAATTTGCAATAAACTTTTGGGAAAAAAAGTAGTTTTGAATAGGATTCATCATGCTAATTCCAATTGTGTGGTTTAATTTGAAAAATTCCCAAGTTTTATTGGTCAATTTCAAGAAATTAGGATGACCAGGGTCCGTAGGGTCCAACCTAGCGACCCGGCCGAGCATTGTTCATCTCCTTCCCCATTTTGAGCCTGTTTTGAACAAATTGCAGGTGGATTTTGATCACAAAATTGAGGGCCAATTCGACAATGATTGATCAAGTTTGGGTGGGTGTTTTGTTCCTCTCTTCCTTCCCCATCGATCGAGACCGACGGCACCGCCTAGCGTCACCGGAGTACGGAGGAATATCCGGTCAAACCTCCACCCCGCAAAAAGTCAACATTACATGAAATTGAGCCAAATTGGCTCAAGTTTGCGCCGAACGGAAGCAATAACAGATCGGACGGAATCCTGTCTTTGTCTCCAACGCCGTCCAAGCCACTTTGCACGTGTGATCGCACGTGGGAAAGAATCGGCGAAGCTCGCTCGAGCGCCCCAAAAACTTGAAAATTGGTATAACAACTGGACACGCATTTTTGAGCAAGGATTTGGGCTCATTCTCGTTTCGGAGACTTGAGAAAGAGAGTGAGGGAGAGCTCACTTTGTGACCGCTATTGTTATCGCTCGGAGCTCGAGCGTGAGTTGCTAGCCAAGACGATTCAGGCCAAATTGAAGCTCGAATCCACCTCGGTGAGATTCGCTTCATCTTCAAGGAGCGATCGGATGTGTTCGCAGCCCCCGAGATTGACCGGAAAAAAGGTGAGCTGAAACTAGAGCTTTATCTTTGCGTATTAATGGCGTAACTCGTTTCGCCATTAATCCTTAAAATTGATCTCGTGCATTTTGCATTTAGAACATCATTGAGCATATTGTTGTGTTTTGATTACATTGAAATCGAGTTGAGCCTTGCATTCGAACCTCGTCGCCATCGCCGATTCGGCCGAAGCTTGTCTAGGTAATCCTAGACCTAACCAGGTCAATCGACCTGCAAGTAAGCTTACTAAACTTAAATTGATGCTAATGTGTGAAGGAATTGGCTTGATATGCTCTGCATTGCCTAATTAGAATAGCCATTGCCGAATTGGTATTTGCTTCCTATGCGTGGATTCTATGGGTAATCGGGCCTAGGATTTAGATATGTTGTGCGCCTCGTCAAGATGAGTCAAACGGTACCAGGTTCATCCCATTTGGCCAAGGTTTGATCGTCGATCGGGGCCGAAACATCTCGGCCGTCCGTTGGCTGACCCGGTCTCATCGAGGAAGAAGACGGTGACGTAGCGATCAATGAGTCAACGGGTTGACGTGGCGCCGACGTGGCTTGCCACGTCAACAAGGCCGTTAGGATTGTTTTGATTCTCGTTAGACAATTGGACGGTCCACAGGTAGACACGTGGTAGGTTAGTGGTCATCCGATCAATAATTAAATTTTCGAAATAAGTTTTAGATTTTTTGAAAATTAGAAAATCAAATAAAATCGAAACGGCGTCGTATAGGTTAGTATGTGCGTGACGTCGTTTTGGTCGAGTAATGCGATGTCGTTTCAAGTCGCGAGCAATCGGAGGGTCGAGACTTTGCTATGTGGTTCAGCGGGAGCCATAGGATTAGAAGGAGAAACGGCGTCGTTTCGGGTAATGGACGAGCGAGTTCAAGTCCGGGTCTTGGCCGGGCGCCTTGTTCATGTGGGCCGGGTCGACCCGGTCCATTCGGTTTCTTTAAAAAATAATTCAAAAACGAAATATTTTCAAAAATTGGAAAAATGCCTTTAAAAATCCAAAAATTGCAAAAAATTGCAAAAAAATTCAGAAATTCTAAAAAATTGAGGAATAGCCACGCTTAACCGGCCAATCGTATTTTTGAGTTTTTTTCCCGATATTTCTAAAATGACGATTTTACCTCTCAAGGGTATATCGCCTTTGATATTCTAATGAGTAGTGGAAATTGCTTAGAATTAGGGTTTGGGTCAGGTGGGTGGTCAATCCTTCCGTCCGAGATTTTCACATCTCATTCTCTTTTTGGAAATGACGATTTTACCCCTCAAAAGGTAAATCGTCCCTAAAAATTCCCGAAAATCCAAAAAAAAAGTCAAAAATTAGGGAATGGGTCAATTTAGGTGACCAATCCTATTTTCGATATTTTTCTCTTAGGATCTCTTCGAAATGACGATTTTGCCCGTTTCGGAAAATTCATCCTTAGATTTTCTCAAAATGGCGATTTTGCGCCTCATGGGCAAATCATGTTAAAATCATCCATGTTTACCCTATGAGTTGTGATTGATCGCTTTCTAAGCTAATATGGTTTTACTAGGAATGCCATGTTGATTTGATATGATTTATCCGCATGATCCGATTTCTTGATTTACGCATTTTTTTTTATCGATTGTGTTTGCTAGGGTAGCTACTCCTATCTGCATGAACTCCTAAATTTAGGATTCGTACTCCACTCATTTGCATGAAATTTGAGGTTAAAAAATTCATTCAATTTAGGTACCGAAAGGGCATCAATTAAGGCAATTGGCGTAATTAAGTACCCGAGCTCTCTTCTCTAGTTCTCGCAACATCGAATAGAAACTCCCGTCTATTCGATTGGGTTTTCCAATCATACCCTCCAAGAAATGATTGGTAACGACTCCGAGGCATGTACATGTATTACATGTCATTAGACCACATGGAAAGATCTACCCGACTTTATCTTCCGTTGCGATTTGGGTAATGAGCCTTGGAAAGGGCCCGCGTTCTAGATCCACTTATAGCTGGATCGAAAGACAACCCATTAGCCCCACACCCTTGAGATGGCACTCGAGGAGGGTTACGACACCACCCAATACCCCAATTCTTGCTCTAATTGCAAAATAAATTTTAGCAACTCTTTATTTGACAATTGCGGTACAACAAACATTTATCGCTTGGATGAATGACGTTCAAGATTAGCTCCCGATTCGGTGGAGGCTCAAGCTTGTGTTGATAATTGGATAAAAGTTCAATATAGACAACAAAAGATAGGTCGCAATAATGAAGCCGAATTCTTCAATGACGGAGCTACCACCGGCACCGGTAGCGGAACAGATAGTGACGATTGAGGATGAGAAACGTATGGGGCTATCAAAGGTAAGAGAACTACATGGGCTTTGATTCTTGTGACGCCTTGAAAATTCGACCTCTATAAAGAGCTTGAATTCAATAAAAGAATGAGTATTGAATTTCGAGTTGATATAATATTTTGGATCGTAAGGAGTTAAGGGACGAATTTTGGACGTTTCTCGAAACACCAGTTAGTTTAGTTTAGGCCTCGTAAATCTTAGTCATCGCAATTTAGGATTTAAATTCTCACGCCCAAGCCTAATCCCGACCGAGCCTAGCCTATGAAAAGACCAAAATGCCCTCCGTCCAAGACGCCAAAAATCTGTTCGGTCCTAAATTAGAAAAGTACCTCTTTGCCCCCCAATTATGCATTAGAAGACAAAATAATTCAAGTCCAATGTGGGCCCCACCTTAAGTCATCTCACTCTTGCATTCACCACCAACCCATTAAGTCAAAGTCAATCCCCCACCCACCCTCTTCTCTCCCTCCCTCTCTCTCTTGCTGAACTGCTCTCTCTTTCCTCTCTTCTCTCTTCCGTTGATCTCTCCATCCCTCCCTTAAGCTCGCACAACCACCATTGCCAACATCTCTTCCTCCCTTGTGCTCGTGTGATGCCACCGACACCTTGTACCTCCGCAGATCACCAGCCGTCGTCGAGCCACGAAATCAGCCCCATAGGCCCGCCCTATTTTGCTTCACTCCTTGCTCTTGCTCGGCCGTTCTACGCCACTCTCGACCATCACTAGCTATTTTATTGTCGCTACTTCGCCCTCCTCTCGGCCGTCGTCGCCACCACGCTATGCCACCATCCTTCGCAGCGGCTCGCGAAAGCCTAATGCCCGACGTCCCCTGTTTCGGCCCACCTCCCCTATTCACCATCAAAACGGCTACTGTCGCTTCCCCAACCCTGCGGTCGTCGCCACTCTCGCCTATCTCGAAGACCCCTCGACCTTAGCCAACCCTTCCACGTTCGTCGCAGCCGTTTCCCATGTTCCCGACACCTCGCTGCGTTACGGCCTCCCATGTTCTATCCCGCATAGCCTTTGGTAGTGGCTACTCCGACTACCGGAGACCACTAGCCGCCACCCTCGAGCCCGTGTCGTCGTCCCGGGGTGTTGCCACCTCTCACGGACCATCATGGACCAAGTTTGGAGCCCGAAGATCGAGTTTGACCGTGAGTTACCGAGGAGTCACCGAGTCGAGTAGAGTTCATAGCCGTCGTTGTGGTTGCTCGAGCTTGTTGAGACGTGTGAGTTAGCCTCTAATTCTTGGTTAGGACGCTAGTTGCATTCGAAATTAGATTAATTAGTTAGTTAGGGTCTTTAGGTAGTTTAATATCGATCGGATTAATTAGAAATGTGATTTAGGTTAAATGGCCATAATTAGTTAAGTTCATTGTTTTTAATTTTAATTAGTTAGGTCATCTCGTGGCTAATTGATGATTAGAATTGATTGATTGTGATTAATTGATCGCCGAAAGCGATAGGTTAGAGATGAGTGTACGATTATTTGTCGATTGGATTTGAAATTGATATCGAAATCGGCTAGTTTCAATTGATTAATCGACTCTTGAATTGTTGGATTGGATTGCCAGAATTAACTATTGATTGTCGCGGGGATTTAATTGGGGGTTAATCGTCTCAAATTGCTTGAAATGTCGGTCGATAGGATTGTGCATTTATGTGACCACATATGAGATCAATTTGCATGTTTTAGCACGAAAACGGCCTTGGGCCAAATATTGAGCATGCGTATGAGCATTCAACCAAATTTAAAGAAATGAACTGGGCATTGGGTGTCGAAGTGCTTGAGTAGTCACATAATCGGAAATTTCGACAATCATTGTCTTCGATTGGTCGGCCTTGACAATCATTATCTTTTCGATAATTGGATGCGCGTTAGTAATTGTCTTCCTGGCTGTTCGTTAGTCGGTCACAACTTATGAAGGGCCAAAACCCTTATCTGGATTCCTATTAGCTTCATGCCGTGTCGATAATCATTATCTTCTAGTTGGTCGAGTGGGGTAACATGGACTATTAGAAACCTGTCATTGAAAGTAAGGGATGATGCCTGGTCCTACCAGAGAGAGCACCAATCGACTAGTGTGCTAGACCTACAAGTCATTTCTAATAATAAGGGACTATGTGTAGTGTTATGTGCATGCAAGTGATGTGATACTTTTCCATTGGATTGGTTGGTTTATTTGTTATGTCGCGTCCGCATTGCATTATGCGTGGCTTCTAGAGGGTAAGTTTGCATGTGGTTGAGAGATCTACTACGTGATGTTGTGATTGTTTGTTAGGACAATCGAGCGAATCAAGTCCCTAGCCGGGCTTAGGCGTTGACTCGCTGAAATTTATTTCTCATCCAATTGTTTAACCATTTTAGGTCCCAAATGATAGAGCGTCCGGTCCCATTTGGTGTCCCTACCGACCAGCGTTTCTATATTATCCACCATAAGGAAGTGCCCTCGGGGCGGGTCTAGGGAGCAACATGTCACCGAGATTTGGGTCGATGAAGGATTGCCGCACCTAGTGTTGCTTCTCTTCAAGGCCTGGATTTTGAATGACCATGGTGTCCTTCATGGCCCGCTATAGGGATTTGAGGGATCGCCTAACCCGTGCCCTTATGTCCCCTCTTGGGATCTCATGGACTTGGATATGCTTGGATGGAGAGGTAGTGGACCCCGAGTCCGACATGGAGGCGGAGCCCTCTTCGATCGGGGTTTTAGGGCTTAGACGTGATAGCCCTTTGTTTGGAGCCCCGTGGATGCTAGAACATTGATGTTAGAGTAGACTTTTGGGAGTAGATGAGAGTTTAACTTTACATGACCGTATTTTGAGGTCCTAGTGAGCCGCCCCAAAAAATGGGGTTGCATATATCTTTTGTAACTCTGTAGGGTAAAAACTCATCTGCTTTTATTTAATGAATAAAATTCTTTTTGTGAAATGATTGTTGTGTTTATCCCCACTTTTCTATCCCCACTCGATCTTGATATTTGGGAGTGTTGCATGTTCCGCTTGTGTAGTATGTTTATAGGTCAATAGCGTACGAAACGCTATTCTTCGTGACTGTGGCGATTTGGTAGGGATGTTGTGAGCCCGAGAGTCGGGACGTGACAATTCTTCTATCTCAAGAAGATATATAGGCATTTAATGATAATTCATTAAGTTCAAGCTCCCTCCCCCTCCTTTTTTCCCCTCAAATTGGATTACAATTTACAATTTGATTACAATTTGTATTTGATATTTATTTATTATTTCATCATTCATTATTTTCTTTTATTTCATAATTCATAATTTGATAATTTGATTACAATTTTATTACAAATTCATTCCGATTTAATTTTTAAACTCAAAAACCGTAACCATAACCGAAACTAGAAGTTTCATTTTCGATTTTGAATCGGGATAGGGCCCGAAACTGGCCCATAACCGTCGGTGCAAACTGGAACCAGAACCACCACTTAAGGGCTCGGTTCCGGTTCCCCTAAATTGGAACCGAAATCGGCGGTCCCCGGCCTGTGGCCATGACTAATGCTTGGTCACAGGTTCAAGGCACACCCGGGACATTTCCGATGTCTAGAATCAAGTGTCTAACGCTAGCGGGGGACTTCTCCACTTACATCTGGTGGAGGTGCAGTGACGGTCTCGTCTAGAGGGTTGACAGTGCTTCGCCGACGCCTTAAACCGAACATTCTTGCAGCAAGAGAGGCTGGTCTCAATCTCGTGCGTACCTTTTCTCTTGACCGATATGAAAAAAAAAAAATTCATTTGGCACAATCGATTTGAACAATATTTGGTGGTGAGCGCATTCACACACTTGGGGCCAAAGATTGTAGTGGGTTGGGGAAACTCCAAACAGAATCGTCCAGCAAAAACATTTTATCCACTGTAGATGCCCCTCCCCGACGGGTCACGACTCACTACTCTACTTTGATGAGTTTCCATTCCACTTCCACAATGACTTTCTAGACACTTGACTTCACAAAAAGAAAAAAAACCATATTATAAAAAGAATCTTTCGAAAAAAAAAATAAAAACATGTCTGTCTCCATACAAGGAAAAGGCAAATGTATGGTTGGAGCAGTTCGCACTGAGCATTTGACCCTTGAAATTTGGTGTGCTCCTTTTGATAGTTTAGGAGAATCTTATGTTCTTTTTTCTTTTCATCTGTTTTTCTTGGGTTAGCTTAGGACATAATTAAAATGCTGAAAAAGAGAATTTGCACATGGCATGATGGGACTTTTTGTTGGATAATTTAGGTTGCAAAACGCGTTTCCGGTTCGAGTTAGTGTGTGGCAGTACTAAGCTTTTTACCGCAAAATTATTCCCTAACGACACTATGGCGATGTTCGTTTGATTGGAAGTTTATATGTCTAGTCTTTGACTATTCGGACGGATTTAGGTTATTTCACTATGAGCTGCACATCATGTGCTTTAGTCAAGAGTAGTATCACATTTCGTGTGTGACTTATTATCCCCTCGTTATTCCTATCTCTCTTGAGAGACATTTGAAGTATAAATGAAAGACAAGGGGACTATGTTTCGTGATGGAAATGGATTATGTAATAAATGGGTGCACCGTACCAAGACTTCTATGGAAGAATGAATTTCGAGTACTTAGGTTGTGTGATTTCACTTATACATAATCAAACCATCCATCGCCATTGATTTTAGTAAGTGACCGATTTTCCAAACTATAAGCAGCTTGTTAAGAGACAGGTTGTGTGACAAATGAGTTGCATAGGCTGTGTACCCTATAAAAATTATTTACAAAATTAAGAGGAAATTTCAAAAAAAAGGCCCCAAGTGTCTTTATTTTTTCAAGTAAAAACCTAAAGTGAACTTTGTTTCAAATAAGGGCCTAAAAAGTCCACTATTATCTCAAAGAAGAGCTTAAAATGACTATGGTTGTTTCAAATAAGAGCTTGACCTCACGGCCAGCCAAATTTTTTGGCCGGTTGAGGGTGTTTTTGTAAAAATATAAATTTAATCTCATTTTTTTATTAAATTAAATTAAAACAAAAAATCAAAAACATAAAATTTAAAAAAAAGAAAGAAAAAGAAGAACATAGGCAAGAGGACTAACCTACAGCCTATGTTCTTCTTCTTCTTCTTCTTCTTTTTAATTTTTTGTCTTTTTCAAAATTTCTTGAAAAATAGAAAAAGGAAAAAATAAAATAAAATAGTAAATGACCAAAATGCCCCTAACTAAATTGACTCAAGCCCTTTTTTGAGACTAATATAGTCACTTGATGCCCTTTTTGACACAATTAGGCACTTCATGCCCTTATTTGAGAAAATAAGGGCACTTGAGGTCTTTTTTTTTTTAAAAAATTTCCCCAGAATTAATTAAATATGTCATATTTCAAATTGTCTAGGCAGTTAAATATGCGGATCGGTCTTAGATACCCAACAAGAGTGTCGAATCATAATTGACGTTATAAACCTGCCCTAGTGTCTTTAGCATTATTAAGATGTTTTAAGTATGATCATCCCGCATTCCATACGATAAGTATAGAGGAATCTCTAGTAAACTCAAGATTTATATGTCTGATATCGTGTTGAAGTTAAGTATCCCAACCTTAGGTTAATAAGTCCTTGGAGAACACTCTTTATGTTCTGTTTTTTAAACAAAACATCATAGTGCAGGACCGACAAAGAAAAAGAAAAAGAAACCATGCATTCCTAAAATAGTCAACCTGTCATGTCCACAGAACGGTGAGGAAAACAAATATCAAAATGAGTTAGGAAGACTGAAAACGATCGAGAAAGCAACAAGGTCAAGAAGTAGTCTGACAAGGAAGCGTGTTTGTGCTCTAATTGATTAAAAACTGATCAATTAATCCCACGGGACAATTATAATTAGGTCAACCATAACAACTTGTTTCCATTCAAGAAAAAAATAACACAAGATTCTTAGACCTTGGAAATTTAATCAAGAGAAGAAAAGACATATCTCTCCCTCTACATATGTTGCCTCCTTCCATCTCTTCAATTTCGGAACTCAAATTCCGAACTTTAACTTTCTTTTTTCTGAGAGTGAACTTTGTTGACATTTGGTCGTGGGTAAAGTTCCTTTTTTTTCTTTTTTTGCCTTTTCTCACGGTTCATTTTCCCGAGTAAATTGTAAGGCTAGAGTCTCGTGTGTCACACGCGGTTACGTCCAGTAAAGTGACTCCCAGCTAGCCGAGCCATCGTCCAAGAAGCCGTTTGAGTCGGCGAATTGCCGCTGGAAATCGATGGCCGGCTCTTGAGATTGAGCCATTTCCATGCAGGCCGCCACGAGGTTGGCTCGTTGCAGCTCGAGGTTGATGAGCTCGGCTTGAGCCTTGGCGAGCTGCTCCTGGAGCTCGCTCACTTGCTTCTGGAGCTGGCAGATGGCTCCAGCGCAGCCGTAGATCGGGTCTCGGATCCTCGCGTTGGCCTCATAGACCATGCTGCTCACCGCATCTGCTCTCTGAGGTTCCGGAAGTTCCTGAAATAGTTATCATCAAATCCATGAAAAAAACAAATATGGAAGAATTATAATCCAATTAACATGAAAGTCACAAGTACAATATATTTTATCAAATGAGCTAGTTGAAAGTTCTTTGAGACCTTTGAGGACATGGATACCGACATAAATCAATATTCGTCGACTGTACCACGAGGAAAAAAAGTATTGATTTCGTAATATATGTAGTAAAAAATCTCCTCGAGACTAAGGGCGCGCATCGCAACACTTCTGGTCTAGATTAGAAAAAGGCGAGATGGGGAAAAGGGAGATGGAAAGATTAAAAGAAACAAGAAGAGAAGTTTCTTTTTATTGGCACATAGGAAAAGGACGTTGCTAAAAGAAAAGCTTCCCGCACACCAAATTCCATTTTTTTCCTACGGCATTCTGGCGCGTTCACATTGGAGAAATGGATGGGGCAACAATACCTGCAAGAACTTGATGATGTTGCTAGCTCCAAACACTCTGTGCGCGATGGTGAACTTGTAAGGCTCGGTGGGCGGGAAGTACGGGGCCAAGACGCACTTGTCCACGCACCGCCGACGCAGGATCTTGCAGGCGGCACACGGGCTGAGGACCGCCGGCGGGGGTGGGGGGCGGAGTATTGGGGAGGGAAGGAGGAGGAGGAGGAGTGGTTGGAGATGAGGACTGGGACGGTGGTGGTGGTTGCGGCAGCGGCGGCGAAGAAGAGGAGGATGATGTTGAGTAAGGGATGACTTTAGTGGGAATAGTGAGGGGCGTTGTTAATATGGCAGCTCTCTCCTTGTATTCCATCTCTACAAACACTTCTTTTCAGAGAGAGAGAGAGAGAGGCGCGATGGAAATGAAGGAGCGTGGGGGGTGCTTATATACATGGAAATGGGAGCACAAGTCAACGATCCACAAGACAAGTTTTCACCTACAGTTTTGAAAGAGCTTCGGGGGCGATTTTGGCTTTTAATTTTTCGCCAATTTAACACAGTTAAAATCTGCCCTTTTTTCCCTATTTTCGGGTGTGAATGATTCCCGATAATAGAAAACTCCGCCACACCGTATACAGTATCGTGACATGTTGGATACGTGATATGTGTACTTAAACCCAAGTTCGAACCCGTTAATATATCTAGTTAAACTAATTTTTACTCAAAAAGTTAAGCTAGTGAGTTATAGTCCAACGTGAATATATTAACCTGTTCTACACCACTTCGATTCTCCGATATGAAATTTTTTTAATACAACTCACTCACACGTGTTTCCTAACAGATATGTAAATCACTTCTTATGCCGGCAATGGGCCTAATAGAAAATCCTTAAAGATATTTCGTAACACTTGGAAACCAATCTATCAACGTTTTTTTTTATAAAAAATTTGCATATCTCCATGTCCACAATCCCTTACCTAATCGATGAAAGAGCTCGAATCATTTGACTCCTTGCTTTCGGAACAGTTCGGGACCTTATCTTGATGAACCCGATGAAGGTGCTCGACTCCGACAAACGTGGTCTCTGGTTTGAAACTTGGTGTAGTACACAACAACAACACATGACCTCCTTGATCAAAGTAAGCAGGCGTTGGTCAATTAAAGAAAAACTCTCTATCTGTAAATTGGGTCTCAAAAGGCGATGCTGCCACAGTATTTCTGGTTTTGAGTTTATCTGTAAATTGTCTGGGAGTGGCCAAGCAGACCAACACGTGTAGAAAATGAATTTGAAAAGCTGGATTGCCATGCATCTTTTTCTGAACTTGGAAAGGCAAAAACCCTACAAACAGCAATTCAAAGGTATCATCATCCCAGTCGTGACTTTATGACCACAACTGCGAGTTCTCAAAGTGGAGTTTTACTAGTATATACGTCCATTGAATCTGCATAAGACTGCTCGTACAACTCAGAAGATTTCTGGTATGAGGCTCACTCAAGTCTGCCCTAATTTTATACCACTATACATACTTGGACAGCTCATATGCTTCACCCGGAGAGATTGCAAGAGAGAGTCCAAGTCCGAGCCTATTAACAAATCTATCCTGGACACACCTTCATTCGAAACTTAAGTCAATAAGTTATGGGCTAACTGTGATATATTAACTACTCCACACCACATAAGTTCTCCAGTGTAGAACTTCTCTTACATAATTCGCACGTGTCTCCTAGCACATTCCACCTCTCTGTTACATCTTTCTATTACAATAAAAAGATATTAGATATAATAAAGTAGCTATTCAAGGGCCAAAACCCAAACTACCAATAAAATACATATTCAAACTATAAAATCTCTTTGGTGTCTCGAGCACCTGCCTTTCTCTCGATGGGTAGTATGAACCGTATACCAATAAATCTAATATCCACCTCTAGCTGTGAATTGCAACTCCTATAATTGCATCTCACTATAATCACAATTGGAAGAGCTTCGATAGCTATGTAGCCCCGATACGACAAGCCACACACGACAAGACACGATGCAACACTACACGATACGTCGACATGTGATTCCTCAAAAAATAGAAAATTTCGACACGTTGTATAATAAATATATATTTTTTATATACATGATAAATGTATAAAAATATTAGCAATGAGTTTCTTTTTCTTAAGTTAGGAATTCATTATTAGTTTTTTTTTTCGAACTGGTTGGTTATGTTAATTTGGGATGTTGGATATTTGACTTGAATATATATTTATTTTAATAAATTTATATTTTGATCCCACCTTATGCGTGTTTGGGATGCTAGACTCGCATCTTGCAGGCGTGTCCTGGGAACGCCGACCACATGTCGGTCTAGAAGAGTGTCGGACACGTCACGGAGGCCTTTGAAGAGTGTCGCGCTTCGTAGTCTACCTCAAGACGGAATTCTGGACCGTAATGCTTGCTTTCACCCATGGTCCACTTTTGCCGAATCAAACAAACACCCATCATCGCTCCGCATCCATGTCGATAGCCAAGATCTCTTCCTCGAAATATCCGCTAAACGATGGTACAAAAATCAAATGGCCGACAATCAAAACCATACGATGACAAAACGTTCGATATCTCATCCCGGAGAATGTTCAACTCCGTACCCATCGATGTCGGTGGATAGTTGAGCTATTGATGTGAATGAGCTTGAAGCGGGAAGATATCAAGATCACTATAACCGACTCCGTTGAGTTCCCGCACCATATAAGTCAATAGTTATACCTACTCATTCCGCACTATGCTTCGGTGCTGCCCTACGAACAAGAACGCCGGTTCGAGCAATTCTATCTTCCAACCAGGCACATCTTAACTTAAAACCTCAAGTGAATTAGTATAATCTAACTCATCATGTACCCGAAAAGACGTAGCTTAAAGGACAAAAGAAGCACAAGATTGCATAATTGTAGCTGTATTTTTAGCTTGAATTACGGGATTCCATGGCCATCTCACCGCTGCCGACTTTTTACTCGGGGCGAAGACTCCTCTCCGAACATCTTTTTCCTCGCTCTTTGGGCCAACAAGCTAACTGATGTTACCTCAGGTTCGGACAGCAAATTTCTCCACGATGACCTGCGAAAAAGTGAATCTGAAAGAACCTGCGACGACTCCATGCACACCATCTTAGTGACGTGGCGAGTAATAGAGAGGGGAATGGGTCGTTGGTGGGGCCCGCTGTTGGGTCGGGTAGAGGTGTGCCGCTGTATCTCGTGGCCAACGAGCCGTAGAAAAAGAACTTCCGACCTTCCCCGCGTTGTAATGAAGTAGGGGCGGAGAAAAACCAAACGAGACGTGCTAAAACTTTCTACGCTCGAATCCCTTTAACATGGCTTCCCCTTCTAGGAGTTGGAAATTGTCCCCTTGCCGACTGACTTAAATAGTTTTCGCATTCGTATAGGTAATAGGAAAATTATCGATAGCAGCCAATTCAATCTTAAATATTTAATTGTATCAATTTAGTCTTTAATCTTTTGACGATATGTCAATTTAATTCTAAATATTTCAATTGTGTCAATCATGTACTAAAAATTTTGACGATTTGTTAATTTAGTCTTAAATCTTTTAATGATTTGTCAATATAGTCATTCCGATTCAAATATCCACATAATAGGTTTATGATTGAATTTTCAAAAGATTTAGGATTAATTGATATAATTGAAAGATTAAAGGCTAAATTGATATATTGTTAAATGGTTTAAGTCTGAATTAATATATGTACAATAGGTTTAAGATTGTTTGGATAATCTTCCCTATGTTTAATTTATCGGCCATGGATGTTGCCTGACACTAATCATGTGACGGTAATAACTCTAAAATGTCGAAAAGGCCCTTGATTGAGTGATGATTGTGCTAATTCAAACTTGGGTATTTACATCTTGTCTTAGAGTTTCACCCTCATAGTTACATGGCACCATTGTTCTTAAAACCCTTAGGGGACAGGCCACTTTAATCGAGTGCCCATTTGATCTCCGATTCGACATTTCTCCCTCAATCGTTACCGGTCTAGCTCAGTCATCCGCATACCACTCACACATTTATAAGATTCGGACTCCGATGGATTTTGAATACATTGGGTTAAACCTACTTGTGGAAACAATGACTCTAGCAGAATGCGAAAAGTCCTAGGTTCTTTCCGCTCTCGTTGGTCGCAAGACTTCAACCTCGTCAGAATCGTCCTTTTCAGTGTTCTACCACATTGACATCTCGTTTCCTAATTAATTTGGCCCTTCTTGTCAAATCCGATCCCCGCAATTAATTCGCGAGCAATGCATGTCTATATCTACTGCTCATACGAGGAGGGCCTCATGACGTCATGTTTGGAGGCAACATGATGAAACCTGGTCCTTAGAACCAATCGGCGCCAACCAAGTCAAAAAATGATTTAAAAAAAAATCCAGAAAAACAGATAAACCAACTCTCAACATTTTCCGTAGTTTAGCCAGTGGTCTAGAACTCATACCGTTAACCACGGAACAATTTTTCTGTGTCGGATATGCTCGTTGCCTTACGTGGCGCTTAGAATTTGAAATCTCTCCTTTTTAACAGATCGATTACGTCACGTGTCGTTGCCGCTTATACATGCCTTCTCCCTAACCACGTTCTATGCATCGGATTTTCTCACCATTCACAATTGGAGCAACCTAATCTCTACGCTTCCATCACGTGCCCAAGAAAATTATATTTGACTAGTCCTCAAATCATATTGGATGAACATAGCAATTGTTAGCTTCTAATCTTCCATATCTGTATAGGACAAATCACATATCTTTTGTAGAAACTTGGTTCCGCAAGAAAAAGCTACCCACTAGTATATATTCAATTTTTCAGCTGTTGGAGAAAATGGATTGCAGGGGGTGTGCCCAAAAGATGCGACGAAAACCGACGTGCGTCGAGGCAATCATACTCCGGACGACTGGAAAGCGGTCAGACCGATCCACACTCGGGCACAGAGTGGGCTGAACGGGGCTCAAACGGGGGTGATGAAGTTACGAAAACCTAGGTGCGACGAAAAGTAGAGTAAATCAGAACTGAGGTTCGTGTCCTAAGGGTCAAAGTTCTCGTCCGCATGGTAGATATCGAAGAGACTAGACTTGCTAAAGCGCTTGAGATGTCTCTGCCTACGTAGATGTAGGGTTTTGTAGATATCAATAGGCTTATGAGGTTCATGCACACCGCGCAACGGGGAAGTCTCATATTGCATGCATTTAACACGTGACAAATGTAGATAAGTAAAGTAGCTTGTCGTGCAAGTTAAAAGGACATTAATCTGCGTCACATGAATGTGCTCCCACAGTTTACGGTTCATGGGACAAGACTGTGGATCGTGGTTGCCGGTGAAGCTGAATAGCGCACGTTTTGACGTAGTTTACAGTCTGTTATGTTCAAATCAAAATCAAACCATCATTCACACTGAAAATCGATTAGGACTCTGCTGAGTTGGGCCAGTTGACCCCACTCAAATTCTTAATTTGCTTCTCTCTCTACTTTTTTTTTTTTTTGCCCTTTTGTTTTTCTTCCCTTGTGCGAGAGCATAATGTATAGATTGATCTCGTTATTTTGTAGGGTTTCTTGCCGATTTTGTGTCTTCAAACTTGACAGCATAAGAACTTTATAACCTCAAGTTATAGTGAACAAATCCGACACTTGGTGTTCGAATTTTATTTGAGTATATTCTAACATATTTACGATTTTTTAGTCTCATTTGGCATGATGCGGAGATTGCAAGAAAATGCATGTCCTTTAAGTGGGGAAAATTGTCCAATAAGTCCTAAATCTATTGCCTTTTTCCCAATTCAGTCATAAACATTTTTACATTCTATTAATTGAGTCCATTTGGCCAATTTTCGCAGGGAATCGGCGACGTGGATATTGGTGATCTCGCGTGACACGGCGAAACCACCCCAACATACTTAACCTCCTCATAGATCATCCCACATATGCAAGAGCAAAACTAGAGCTGTCAATATGGGTCCATGACCCTTTTCTAACCCATATTTTATATAAATGGATTCTATGTAGGTTGTTAGTTTTTAGAGAGCCCACTAAAAATGAGTTTAAAAAAGTTGAAGCTAAATCGATGGGTCAAAAATGGGTCACACATAGAACTCATTTTCGACTAATGGGTATAACCTGCACCTTCCACAAGTTATAAATGGGCCTCGAAGGCTTAGCTTCATTAGTTTATATTTTATTTTTTTAGTTTCAATTATATTTTTTTATAAGTAAAAGAAAGAAAAATTGTTTTTTTGTCTAAAAATAAAAAATGTTCATGGCCGCCCACTCGCCGCCGGTTGCCAATCACCACAGCCCCCATTGCTCGCCGGTTGTCGAAGATAACGAAAGAAAGAAGAAAATAAAACAAAATAAAAATACTTTTTAAAAAATTTCAAATTATTTTTAATAATAAAAAAATTTAAAAAAATTTTAAATTTAAAAAATATGAAAAAAATTTCACTAGATTTTTAATGCATAAAATTATTTTAGTAATATCATTTTTTATATTTTACTAATTTTTTGTTGTTTAATTTTTTTTTATATCGATATGAAATTTTTATCTAGGTAGTATATACATGCTTAAAATAGGTTAAATGAATTGTATAGGTTTTCCTAGAATATTAGTGTGTTTTAGTAATATGTGTCAAAACGGGTTAGATTGACTATGGATCGGTTGCAAGTCGGGTCGAATATAGATCATTAAATATGGGTCAAAAGGAGTTAGACGAGTTAATATGAGTCGGATCATATTCGACCCGTTCATAAACCCAATCCGACCCATCCATTTGACACCTCTATACAAGACCAAGATTAACACGAAATCCACATTTACGGCAAAATTAGTTAAGTGGTTAGTTGTTTTAATTGAGTTGACCCCTTGAGATAGGCTTGCTAAGGCTACCTCTAGGAAAACTATCTCGAAGGCCTTTAGTGTCCCAAGAGAAAGGGTGTTGGCAAATTTTGTGTATAGCTTTGGAGAAATGCAATTGCGTTTCCAAAGGTCTTTAGTCCAAGGCAGGTTCATATGAGTTTTTGACTTTGAGCATTTTTGAAATGCTAATAAATTTTTATTTCTTCCAACTTTCCCTCGCTAAACTTTAATAATTCCATAAATGCCCTCATCTCATGTGCTATCGCCAACGAAGGGCTGAGGTTGTTGGCGAGTAGCCGAGATGACCTCAGGCGAGGGATGCTAGGGCTAGATCAAGTTCACCGCCAGCCCGCTAGCCACCTGAGCTCTTTGAAGATGAAAGGCTTTGTGAAATGAAAAATAGTTCCACATGAGATTTGTGAATAAATGATTGTCTAATATTGAACAAGTACTTTAATTTTTTTGTTGAGGTCGAGGTCTGCCTTGTAGACATACTCACATTGGGTCATTGATCGCTAGACTTTACCGCAAACCCAATTGGCTACTTTTTCTATTCGCTTTCGAAGATGAAAGGCTTTTCCCCATTATTTAGAAACTTCATTTTTCGTCCCCGTTCCCCATTAGCCACCATTAATGTGCAAAGTTGAGCAGGAACCCAGCAAACCAAATAATGGAGGCAGATCCAAGGCTGTCGGCTCAATCGAATCTTCAGCTGATGACATTGACTTCGTGGGATGTGTCCGGACAAGCCAATCACCACAAGACACGAAAGATTCACATCGTTCAGGTTGGGCACAGAATCTGCAGAACTGGCTTCCACTGACAGGACAAGAATGGGTGAAAGTCCCACGCGTCTGAAGCATTGAACGTGGGGTCTCCTCCTCGGTTCCTGCTTTGCCCTACCTTGGATTTTGTTCCCCAACCCAAATGCTAAAGAGACGACTAAGAGCGTTTTCTTGCAATTGCATCAAAAGATGGCGTTTGTCATCAGTAATGCCCAAGTCCCACATTGTGGGAGACAGGTACTTTTGATTGGTTTTAAAGAAGATAAGACCTCCTTCGGGGGGCCCAATTCACGCGCAACAGCTCGAATCATAGCAAATGATAGTCATTAATAGAATGAGTATCGCTGGACAATACGGTTAAAACACCGACGAGGACGCCAATGTTTTAAACGGAGGAGTTTGCAACCCCTCTAGTGCATACCGGATGACCTTATTTGGCCCGTGCAAATGGGTTTTTGTTGTGGACTTTCTCATATTGTTGGCAATCGTTTGGCTGCTTTTTTTAGGGATAAATATTGGTGCCAAGAAATTTCTAATACGCCTCTTCGGAAGCCGTGCAGGTAAAACAAGCAACCCGAGAAAAGCCAGAAGCTTTATTCTTCTCTCCAAATCAAATTCAAAACAAAATGCCGCATGCGAAATTACATATCGAGAGAGGCAAAGTTTTCAACTTTCAATCATTTTGAAACGAGTCAAAATGCGTGCGCCCCAAATTATTTAAAAAGAAGAAGAAGAAGAAGAAGCAAAAGGCAAAAATGTAAAAACCACTTGAAACGGACCTTAATTATCCGCTTCCTGCTTTTAGGGTTTTCAATGAATTTTTTCGTTAAACGAAGGTATTATAACCACAAAAAAGGCAAAAAAAATCAGAGATGTTTTACATGTGACAAAATGATGTGCCCCAAAGGTCTGTCCTGCAATTATTTTGGACAATAGTACTGGGCTCCAATGATTTCGAAAGGTGAAAAGAAGCTCTTTTCTGCTGGGACGTTGGTTGGGGGAATCAGAATCAAAACTTTATAATATGCTTTCTTTCTAGCGAAGGAATTTGATCCTTTTTGTTTTTCGTTATCTTCAAAATAAAGAGATGTGTAAAAATGTAGAGGTTTCGTAGAAAGTGCATGTTGGACTATGGTTGCTTGCTACAATTATATGCCGGGTCAAGGAAGGAAGCCACTCTCAAGTCTCAACTTGCGAGGATGACCAACTTCCTCACTAGTTTCCCACTTCGGGAGGCCGCCGTCCACAGTCCCTTTCAGATTAAACCGTTTATTTGTCGAAAGATAGAAAAATTTATGGTAAGAAAAATATCAACTTCATCTTCTGCCGACGCCTAAAATAGCCCATATATATGTGTTATGTACGTATGCATGCATGCATGCATGTGCGACTAGTCCGAAAATCATAGCTTTTTCGAGTATTTCTTTCGAGGCTTGGCCCGCATGAAACAAACCAAGACGTTGCCAATTAGTATGAGAACGATATACCAGTTCAAGGTGTAAAGCTTTGGGCCGGAGATAATCTGTTTCGGATGTTTCATGCAGAAGTAGTCCTCCGTCAATCCTTTTACTCGTGGTGTGAATGATGACTTTGCTCTTGGCTAAAATGAGACTCCATGGACACATGGTGCTTTGGAAACCCTACATTTTATGCACAGAACAAGTTTGGAATATGCTGACACTTCTCAAAAAAATTTCAAAAAGTACAGTCAAATCGTTTCGGTGGATCTTCACGGCACCGCAGTTGCCCGTCTCTTGCGCCATGGTTCTTCCCATAGTCTTCAATCGCAACTCTCTGTCGCTTGTCTTTCCGTTCCCACTGTAGCTCCTTCGTCGTCGCTCTTGCTAACTCCTCCTTCAACTCCGACATGGCATCATGCCCTCAGCACCGCGGCTATCGATCTGGCTTCCTCGCCGCTAGTCACTGCAGGTCATCCCACCTTCAGCACTGCGGTTTTTACGTCACATACCCTCGCAACCAGCCATTGTGGTCTTCTCTTCTATCGCTTATTCTCTTTAAACAACGGTCGCCGCGCATGTCGCATCCTGAATTCTGCAATTAGGTCCTTTCCAGCATATTCATGTGCTTATGCTATCAAACCAACCCTAGAACCACTAATTTTTTTCAGTATGTCATTATGACTAGATGGTGGAATTTAAAAGAAGAATGCCAGCAACCAACAGGGGATGATGTTCTCTTAAGGACTTCCCAATGGTTATTTTTTCATTTTGTTCCAAACTCACATTTCTATTGATTATTATTCTCCAAATGGACTTAAATCTATAGAAACTATAAAAAATCAAAGAGTATGGGGATAACATTGTTTTCTTTAATTGACATCGTACGTAGCATAAGAAAATGACATTGAGCACCAAGAGTAGCTAATCATTTGCTGCAACCCAACTAATATAGAACCTACAAAACTAAGTAAGAAATTCATACATTTTCTCTTTATTCTTAAGTTTTGCTTACTTTAAAAATAAAAGACTCTTTGATCTTTTCGTAGTACAAGTATATTGCATGAAACCGACAATTTTCACAGTAATTATTTAGTTCATTTGAATAATTGTGCTAATGTGATATATCCTAAGTGTTTAAGAATAACGATTCTGGTTTATATATTTTAAGTGATCTCAAAAGTTTAATTTAGTTTTTCTTTATATTTGAAGTGACTCAAAATTAAGTAAAATTTCATTAATTTTCTTTATATATCCTAAGATTTTATGGAATAATAAGATTTTTCAATTTAATATTTCTTAAGTGACTCAAAATTAAGTAAAATATCATTATTATTATTTTTAAGTAAACATGCTAGAAATGTAGAGATTTTTCAATTTCACTTATTATTTATCGTGCATCGCACGGGTCTTATTCTCGTATAGAGAATTGACATGATTGAAACAATGGTAAATCAAGGCAATGGGGGAGAGGTAGAGATTCCTACCAATCAACACCTCCTTTGTCCCCCATATTCTAAAGGATTGCCAAAGCTGTTTCCTTTTTCCCCTCCCCCAAAAGGTGAAAATAGTGGATATTCCTAGTTGAGGATTTACTCAAACGCTATTGTGGTCGATTCATGCTTCTTGAATGCTAAATCAAGATCCACATAACGCAAAAATCTAAGTGAGAACCTAAAATGTCAAAATGGATTTTGTTTCAAATAGGGACTTAAAGTACCCTCATTGTTTAAAAAAATAAGACCTAACCACAGGCATTCTCATCATTTACATTTTTTTTCCCTTTTTCTTTTTTCTTTCTTCTTTTTATTTTTCTATTTTTTTTCGTTTTCTTTTTTCTTTTATCCGTCCTCCCTTCCCTGGGACACCAGCGGAGATTGCTCGCTGCGAGGGCCACCCTTACTATCCTAGGCGAGGGCCACCCTTACTAGCCTAGGCGAGGGCAACCGTTGCCCTTACCCGCTCAAGAAAGGCCGGGCATTTGGTGAGGGCGGCCCTCGCTTGAGGCCGGTGATGATCGAGAGAGGGGACAAGAAAAAGAAAAAAAAATTAAAAATAAAAGGCGGAAATGCTCTTCGACCGAGTCCCTTTTTTGAAATAATAAGAAAGACTTCATGCCTTCATTTGAAATAAGATCCATTTCAAACCTTTATTTGAGACTCCATACCCTTATTTGACATTTTCTTCGTTAACTATACAATTATTAGCATGAATGATGGTCATTCGGGTTTCTAATAAAGTTCTTCATTGCTTAGGATGTAGGTTGATACAAGCGCAATAAAATAAGGTTTGTGATGTGACAAGTATCATTGCAGCCAAACTCAGATCAGAGTAAGGTCTAAAGGATACACAATGAAAACCTACCAAACATAAGCAGAAACTGCCCGGAAGAAAAATCAAAATGCAAAAAGGAAAATAAAGGAAACCAAATGTCGAGAAAATAAATATTAAAAAATGGAGAAAAATAGCTGGTGAGTGGGCTTGGATGCATTTGTTTCGCGGAGAACAAGTGATTCAGTAAAACATTTTCCTAAAGATGATCGCTCGTATTGCTTGGAGTGATTAGTCAACATAAAGTGTTGTCATTCTCAATAACGATTTATGTTTGAACATTTTCGTACATAACGAAAATATTTTTTATTCATTTTTGCAAGTAATATAAGCAATCATTATCAAAAAAAAAATATTTTGTCCATTGCTTATTTTTCATGAAGCAAATAGAGTCGCTATCGTTCTCTGTCCATCGAAACTTTGTCAATTTATCAAATTCAGTGAAAGCCCAAGGACCACAGTTTTGGGGGAATCTAAGTTGGGTATGGGCCGAGCTCGCCAAGAAACACGAGCTCAGTCCATGAGAGCGGAAGCTGGGTTTATCCGTGGAGGTAACTGGCACGAGCGACGGAACAGCGCCACAGCAGGCAACCCATGCCTCTGGCTCTCTCCTTCCCTCTGCCTCTTGTCTCTCCGTCGACGACGTCGCGATCCGCTGTGCAGAAGCAGAGCGAGTGCAGCGTGCGTGGGCGTTATGAGGGAGGTGAGGCTGAAACCCATCGAAGCGACCCCCGAGACCTTCAAGGGAGTTCGGCCAAGTCATCGAGGCGTCCCCCGACGGCGACGAGTTCGGTCCTAAGGACGCTCAGCTCGACCTCAGTCGTGGAGTTCCCAGGTTTTTCTTTGCTATCTCGTCCAAAACGCTCCGAAAGGCCTCGCTTGGTTCGCTCGAGAGTTGGAATCCGGCCGAAAGTAGATGTGTTGCTTCGTTTTGATGATCAGTAGGAATTTGCGTACCCATATGCGAATTCATGGGGAGAAGTCAATTTTTGCTTGCTTATGACGCGTCTGAGCTAGCCATGAAGTGTACCTGATACCTGTTTGATTAACTGTTCCTGTGGTCTCTCGAGGCAACCGGGCAACAGAATGAAAATCCTACGCCAAGGATTCTCATTTCATGTTCAATCTCACAAACCAGTTGCTGTTCTATTGTGCAATGGTTATAGTTATCAGTAATTGACTAGTGAATTATCTACGTTGAAGGGTTTCCTCAACAGCTCCTTTTGCCATTGGTTGCTTGTTGAAAACTCTCTGATATGTCAAGCAGGAGACATTTGGAAGTTCGAGAGGTTTTCCAGATGGAGGAGGGAAATTGGGTGTGGACTTGTTTAGTTGAATTTGAGTCCACTCTTAGTTCAAAATTTACTGGCTTTAATCCTGGAGTGTTGCTGGAAGGAGAGGGATGAATACATTACTTGCTTTATATTTCCTTTTTGCCAAGTAAATGCTCTATTTTCCTTTTTTTGGGTTTTTATGTTGATCCGACATATGGATTCTGAAAGGAGAGGGGTGGATACACAGCCACAAAGCTAGTCATGCCTCGAAATTTCATAATAAACTCTACTGGCTAGACAAGAATGTGCTGGATCTCTTTGTTAATTGGCAAAGGAAAAGGAGGAAGACAATAAGAAATTTTCTCAGATACTCCAATCTTTACATTAATTTTGTCTTGGCATCCTTAAAAATATCATTAAAGGAAGAGAATTGGATAACAATCTATGTGTACAAAAGTGTAGTAATTGATCTTGTTGTCTTTCCCGGCTGATGGCATATTTCATTGCCTTTATTGGTGCTTATCCTCTATTTCTTCGGTGGAAACTATGTCCGAATTATTCAGAGGAGTATCTGCTGTGACAGGTTTTACATAATGCATATTGAAGATCGACCGTTCAAGTTTTCCAATATAACACATCATGCCAGTGTGACCCAGTGTCTTGGTTCAATTGGTGGGCATGCTTGGTATCTCGGTGTCGCTAAACCCTCCATCGCAGCTCCTGGGGAAGCGAAAGATGAAACTGCCGAAAACTTAAAGCAGTCTCGGTGTGGTCACTTCTATGTGCCTCCCACTGTGGATGATGTGTCTGTGTTCAGAATTTCTGGTTCCAAATTTGTGAAGCTCCATCGAGGTACATGGCATGCTGGGCCCCTGTTTCGGGCAGACAAGATGGATTTCTACAACTTAGAACTGAGTAATACCAACGTGAGTTATTGTTTTCCTTCGATACCTCTGTTTATTCTCATTTCTTTTATCCCTCATCAAGCTATATGTGGATCGGGTTGTCAACGTCTTGGTGTCTCGACTCTGTTAACTATCTCTGGCATAATGTTCATTTCCCATCACATGCATGTGTCCACAAATATATACAAATGAGATACGCTACAGCACAGTTATCACGTGCCATGCAGGTGGTGGATCACACCCTTCACAACTTCGTGGAGGAGAATGGAGTTGTCTTCTTAATCGATGAGTAGCACTCTTGCCTTTATGCTTCTGGGTAAACGTCTGCTGCAGCGACACAGTACCGCTATGGATGGAAGGGAGAAAAAAATGATTCCAAGCGCCAAATTTTTTGCATACTGAGTAGGACTCTAGAAAGGTCAGGAGTCGGTACAGCACGTTGTAAATTCTCATTTTGAGATAAACTGATCACAACTATGTGTATGACAAGATGAATGATTCTGTCAATGTCGGTTCTTTTCCTTTGTCCTAATGGGGTCGCTTTCATGTACATCTTTCGCAAGTTTTTTTTTTTTTGCTGAAGTGGAAGACGGATGCTAGGAGTATAAGACCGAGAAGGATGTGCTAGCTCTCTGTCATCTACTCTTTACAGCCTATTCTCAACATCAAAACATGCTTCTTCACGAGGTTCTTCTATGTTTACAGCTGAATGATGATAGGATACTGTTGCCTGGTTGGATTCGAAGTGATGTAATTGAGGAATTGACTTCCCATTGTCGCTTGCCATGATCACAAGGAATTAGGACATCTCTAGCAGGCGTTTTAAGGGCACATTCCGAGAAGGCTTTGCACTTCGCTAAGTCTATGTTCTCTCTACGGAATTATGAGCTGCAGGAAATTATCAGTGAGTAGGGTGAGCGGGTACGAGTATTGTTGACCATATTTGTAATTCATGTAGTAAAGAGACTGAATATGTATTGAACGGAGATATTGGTTCGCGTCCGCTGTTATCCACCGATTTATCACCTCTTAAGGATGCGAAACCTAAGGTACGGTCTCAAAGTGGTGGTGCGGTCGTGGTCAAGAAGCAGTACATACGGATGGATGGGCCGACGTGACATGCCTTTGTTCTAATTAAAAAAAAAAGCCAATAAAAAATCACCACCTGTCGATGATGTGGATGAAAATAAAAAGGCAAATAATCTCATCCCTTCCCTCCTACTCTGCTCCCCGCACTCCGCCGGTTAGGGGTGTCAAAAAGCCAGCGCCAGATTAGCGGCTCGGCCCAGCTGAAAATTTACTTAATTTTCGGGCTTTTTCGGCTGGGTTTGGTACTCGGCCTAGGCAAGCTGTCGTCGCCTAACTTTTTTAACACTCATATTTTCTTTTTAATTTAATTTATTTTTATTTTTTCTTTTTATATTCTTTCATTTATGAGTTTGTTAATTGATTTTGATTCCAAAAAAGAAAAAAAAAGAAGAAGGGGGAAAAAAAAGAATCCGGCCCAAACTGCCCGGGTCGAGCTTGGTACTGTTCGGTTTCGGGCTAGCTCGGGCGAAGCCAAGACCCGGCCCGTTGACACCCCCTATCGCCAGTGTCCATGGTCCTCGAATTTCCAGATTTTCAAAAGCGATGACAATTCCACCGGTGGCCATGGCCCGGCCCACTCCCTTTCACGGCGGCTCACAGCGGCACCATCCACAAGCACACGTCGCTCACGACGAGACTTGTCCATTGCGAGATGTAGGGCCATGCTGCTGCTTCTGCAATCACACAAAGCTAGAACAACACGGGCAAGGCAAGCATAGGCAAGGCTGGAATAGAGGATTCCCTTTGGAGCCCACACATCTCATGGAGAGGATGCCAGTGAAGCAAACGGAGCAAATCTGGGTTCATCATCTATCTACTGTTCAAGCCTGATTGTTGCAGCGAAATGAGGTAGACAAGTCAGGCAGCGAGCGTGGCCAAGGATCCGTCATCAGCATCATCTAAAGCCCTCCGTCGAACCTTGGTCGCGAGCAACGTACGTGAAGAGGTAGCTTTACTCTCCACAGATCTGAAAATCTAGACAAATCTGACGAGAACGACAAGATGGCAGGCGCTCGAATGCGTGGCTGTGGATGGAGGAGAGCTCGCCGGTGGCCATCCGTGGCAGTGACTGGAGGAGATGGGAGAGCTCGCCAGTGACTAAATGGAGATGGGGAAGCTCGCGGGAATAGAGAGATTCCAACTAGATTTTCATGTTTTTTTTTTATCAAGATCATCAACACATGTCAAGTTGTGATTGGGCTTAAGTAAAAATACATGCCACGTCAGCCTAAGACGTGGCACTAGAGTCCACTCGCAGGGATGAGGCGTAGACCCTGCCTAAGCCTTCTCCTAACTAGGAGATTTTCCGTCATATAAAAAAGGGGGGAAATTAAAAATCGGGCCACGTTATGCGAGCCTGAAGAAGTCTTTAATAGCACCACGATGCAAATTGGTGCTGCAGAACATGGATTAAAAAATGAATCAGAGTTTCCAATCAAATGTCGTTCCCTGGCATTAATGTCACTCAGAGGACATATTCTCAGTTCAACCGAAGCAAATCCGGAAGAATGGAAAGCGTGTACAGCTAGTTAACCAATAGAATGCATTGCTCCTCCCAAAAAATATTAGCAAATGGACCACCCAAGTTCGATAGTCCATGTCTATATTATGTACAACAGCTATACTGGGAAAATTTGTGAGCTGTGAACTCACAATAAACTATAAAATAAGTAGGACCTAATGCCATTCGAAACTATTTCCTACTTTCCCGCATCATTCCAAGTCAATGCTAGAGTTTCGAAATGGCTGACCTAGTGAAAATATCATAGACGGAAATCAGAATCTCAGCGCCTATCAAAATGATGATGAGCCACTCCAGAAAATCAGACTTCCTGTTTTGCAGGATTTCCTGAAGAAAGCGAATGTTATGCTGCAAAGAGAACGAAATGTCAGCTCCTCAGAAACTTTGTCTAAATCTTCCCATTGAAATTCCATGACTACAGGGATAATACCTCTACAAACTTCAACTTGAAATCAAGACTTGCAAATCTCTGTGTTAACTCGAATTCGTCTCTCAGATATTCCCATATCTGAGCATATTTGGCATTCTTCCACGCAATATCTGATCTGAAAAGTCCATGGAGTCCCCAGTATTATGCAACACACATAAGACAATAAAAGAATTGATTGAACTTGGATAAAGGCCATTAAAACGGCAGTGAAGCTTAACTCGTTTCAACCGTCACAAATATTACCAATGTCGTGTTCAAAGTTAAACCAAAGGTGTTATCACCAAAATCAATTGGAAGAACAGCCGCACAAGTTACAGAAGAAGGCAGGAGAGAACTTGTGTGTATACTAATGGACCAAGAAAAGAAAGGGACTGTTGTTATGTGCGCCTCATGGCTCTATTCTTTCCTTATGTGTATGTTTTAACAGAGGACAATATTCTCTTGCTCAGGATCCTTCAGCTTTGACTATATCACCAACATACCATCGAAGTCCATAACAGAAGCTCAAATTATCAGGCAACAAAGCGAATTTAAGGCACAGTAGAGATGATTGTCTCGTAAACAATTTCAAGGATTGGGTGTGCGCATGTCTAGTCAATAACATTACCGTTCTAATATTTCTAAACAAATCTTCCCATTTCTTTGTTTCTCTAACTTATGGTGATTTCTTCAACTACAAAACAAAAACTATTAGCAGTTCCTATATTTAACTATCTAGATAAACGGAACATTATATGATCCTCAAAAGAGGTGATAGCAACCCAACAGTTATGACCTTCTCAACCCACTATATAACAACAGAGCTGTTACCTCTCAAAAAGCCCGAGTTTAAGTATCACATCAGCAAGATTAGAATTTGCTTTCCCCACTAGCTGAAAAAGTTTCTTCCGATCCATCTCAAAAGTCCCAGTTTTCTCCATGCCACGATTGATGTCAGTAAATTCTGCAACCATCCCATCAACCTAAGGGAGGAGGAAAATGAACACGACAAACATAATTAAAAAACATTCACCAAGACGGATTTTCCAGCTTATGTTAAGCTCACCTGTCGAACATAATAATCGAGGGCAATGCTTTGACCGAGAACACTACCAATGGTTCGGATCCCATCAATATTTAAGTACTGTAGCATAATGAAATCCAATCCCCCTTGCATCCATGTGCTTAATTTCGGCTTCTCTCTTACTTCATATTCTATTGTATCAGAAAATAAAGTTCAGATATCCTGAAGTCCAAGAGATTAGCAAATTACACAAATATGTTGACCTCCATGAATATTTAGCGTTGATGACAACAACCAAACTTTGTATTTCAGAAAAAAAGATGTCCATGTTATAAATACAGAAAAGAATGCCAAATTTTCAGCCTGCAGAGCAAGATAATGGTAACCATTTTGTTTCGGAAAACTGATTCTGGTTAAAATGATTTTTTCTGACTTTGTTCCTAGATGAGTTTTAGATAATTAGAATGCGGTTGATAATCGCACAAAATTTCTATTTCAAAAAACTGTTTCTCTTCCTAATTTTTTTCATTTAAGTCAAATAACTATGTAGTTACTTTGTAAAATTTCATCCTAAATTGAAGACTAATTTTCAATACACACGAAAATAATTTAAAATACATTATTTTTTTAGCATGTCATAAATGAAACACAAGTTTTAATATACAATGCTTGAAGTTCGATGAAGCATAGGACATATTCCAATATTAAGGACTCATTTTTTTCTTTAAATGTTGCGTTGTCCAAATACATACAAACATAGCAGTCAAATAACAAAATTATCCACCGACAAAAAAAAAAATGAAATTATCTTCCCGATATGAAGTACAAGTCCTTCACTATAATTTTGCAGCTTCTATCCCAAAATCTAAGTGGGTGTTTGGCTCCAACTCCTCGTGCGGATGGTCACATTTTGTGATGCATGGGTACAAGTATATATGTTACCATCCGCACGTTGGATGCCTTCATCTTTTGTGACATTTTTTGTAGAAGAGTGAAATCTATGAATCTAGAAAATTTACGCCCAAATTTATGAAAATGAGGTCAAACTAGCCTAATCTAAGCTTCTTCTATTTTTAGGGATTTTCTAAATTTTTTGTATTTTTTAAAAAATTTCCAATTTTTTCGAATTTTTTTTTTATTTTATTTTTATTAGATTGAGGGAAAAGTAACGAGAGAACTTAGAGGGAAAAGTGACGAGAAAACTTAAAGGGAAAAGTGAGAGATGTGAGACTTCATTTTATTTTGTTATTCTCAAATGTGATTCTTTTCCAAAACCAACTTTTTTTTTTGTTCTGGATTTTGCTTTAAAAACTGATTCTGAAAACAAAATCAGAATTAGAATTATTTACGTTACCATACAGCATTCTTATCTTTTACCGTTCCGGGGAACAGAATCGAGAGAACCACAAGGGTTCTCATGCAGGCCCTAAGACGCCAAATACCAAAGGCTCAACAAATAGGAGAAGCCATGCTACGGAAGTAGGTAAAGCTCATAGAAAACAAAACTGAGCGACCAAGCTGAACGGAGCCACATGACCGAACAAGATTTCATACAGCATGAAGATTCCACAGTTTATTCCTAACAAAACCAGGTTCTCCCCTGAGAGGGATGCAGCCTAAGGAGTTACAGAAGGCGGAACTTGGCATCTCCTTGAGCAATATAAAAGTTTTCTTCTTCATGTTTAGCAATGGTTGCATGTATCTTGTATACTTTTACTTCAAACAACCAGTTTCGTTACAAAGAACCTTTACATTGTGCTACCTAGACAAAAAAAAAGCCTAAAATTTGTGCAGACATTCAAGCTCTGAAACGTAATGTTCAGCATTCTTAAATTAGTTACTAAAGTACACCTTCATAGCATTTTAAAATCAATCCAGAAAGATTAATCAACATTTAAATCAAACAAAATCTAACTCATCAGTGGGTATATTGAATCCAAATTATGTGATGTTAAGATAAATCCAAGCTTGACAAGAACATTCTGGATATATGGGCTCACCATCTTTCCTCATTTCAGGAAGTAAACCCGAAGCATGTTTTTCAACAATTTTCAAGTAACCATCAACATCTTGTTCACGGACATTAAACAGCACAATGGATCCGTATTGAAAAACCACCATGTAACAGCAGTCACTTCCGCTTAAGCAAGCACCCAATCCCTGAAAGTGAGAATAACCTCACCTTAAGCGAAAGATAAGATATTACAAGCATTTGCAATACAACAGTCTCACAAACATCAGATCTATTATCCGAGGTAAATTCTTGTAGTATAAATTTCCAACATTTTGGAAGAAATAGGCAATTTCAATCCTTAACAATGAGGGAGGCAACTTCCTATGCACATTCTCCAATCAGCAAAGTTTAGTTCAACCACTGAATGTCCAAGTGGAAAAAAAACTGCAGGATTTCCTCATTGTCTTACCAGCATCTAAGAATTCTAGCATACAGAGAAGAGATCTTAACTTCTATTCAAAAATTTCTCACGAACTATTTTCCTTCAATGAGATATTGGGAAACAACACCAAAATATTCTCTGATCTTTCTTCAGCAGCTCACTACGTACAAAGGGTGTCGACAACAGATGGTCATGTATTCGAGGAGTTCAACTGTTCAACGAAATTTCAACAGAAAAAGACTGTTAATCAGAAGTGGGATAGGCGACTTACATCCACATTAGAAAGATTGCCAAACTTAAGGACCACGTAATTTGTCATACGAGATGCTGGAGGGATAAAATTGGCTTTGTTCTGATCCACTAAGCTCCTCAAGTCCACACTGCAAAAAAGGAGGACCACAAATTTCAACAAAAATCTTGAAACAATTGAGATAACAAGCTCAATTAAGACAACTCAACTAGCCCACACAGACAAGGAATCCGCAAAAACAGTGGAAGATTCAGATTTCAAAAGACGATTTCTCACTAGTCTATGAAGTTTCACATTTGGTTCTTTGAGAAAAGAACGGTCTCGGACATAGTTCACCACTTTTCTTGGTTAAAGAGACAAGTCATCCTTTTCTATGCCGCCTGTACTGTATCACGTGGAAAGTGCAAATCTCTTCCGCAAAGAAAGCTCAAAGAATAGTTTCAATATATTTCAGAACTTGTGTGCTTCAATTCCCTAGATGCAGTCCATTTTCCCAACTCCTTAATGATTTGCTCCTTTTCTCCTTCCTGATCACATTGACCAACTTATAGCAAACTCCTAACTTCTCCAGTCTCCACTTTGCAGCATCTCCATTCTTGTCTCCAGGAAACACAAGCATCCGGTGAGCGCACTCATACATCCAGGATGACTATCGAAATGCATTTGCAAGCTAATATAACTCAAAATCAAAAGAAAAAATGAAAACGAAAATGCAATTTCTGCCATTCGTATTGACCTATCATATCCTGCCTAATCCGCCCAAACTGAGCATCCTAAGCTAAGTCAATTAAGTTACAAGCCGCAGAAACACGCAACAAGAGAGCACCAATAAAATAGCCAATTAGAAGAAGAGAAACAAAGGGAAAAGCAGACCTGGTGGAGAAAAAATAAGCTCTAACAGGTATAGAAGGCTTCGCGTCCTCTTCAACAACTCCAATCTCTTCGCTCTCGACTTCGCCGACCACCTCGGAGCACGAGACTGGCTCGTTCCACTCCAGCGTGTGAGCCGAGTTCACCGACGAGATGCATTTCGCGGCGAGAGGACCAAAATCCGAATCGAAGTCGCGACTCGTCCTCAAGTACTTGACGGCGGGAGAGGTGATGGAGGACGCCAGCGGAGTTAGGGTATTGGAGACAGAGAATGCGCGCAGCTGATATTGAGGAGGAGGAGGAGGAGGAGGAAGGGCAACGAAGCGAGGGCTGGGCTTAGCGAGACCGAAGAAGAGGGAGCGGATCGGCGCCGCCGTGAAGCGGAGGCAGGCCGGCGTGGGAGGAGATGAGAGAGAAGGGAGGAAGCGCATGGCCCTCAAGGTGCGAGAGTCGATTGCTCTCCTCATTTTGGGTTTGTCGTGGAGGACATTCCCCGATTTTTCAGGTAACTTGATCACATACACAAGGTATATAGGAGATTAAAAAGTAATGTTTTTCCTGCTATAATAATTTTAAATTCATTTGGGACAAATTTGAAACCAATAATTATTTAATATTTGCTTACACAGTTAAAAACATATTTTATCTAATTACACATATCTATATATAGTCAAAAGCATATTTTTTAGTATTGCTAGAAAATTCCAATGTCTCCTTATTATTAGGAAGTTCTAGTGTTCCAATATAGACATGGCCACGGCCGATTTGGATCCGGAATCGGCTGTGGAATAATCGAAATAGGCCAGTTGACCGGGACCGGTTGCGATTTTTAAAAAATAGGAACAAAAAAAAAAAAAAAGTGGGCGGAGCTGCGGAAAGAGCCAACGGCTCTTTCCGCCCCAAGCTCCACCCCAACGGCCCAAAATTGGGCCATTGCAATGCAACGGTTTTATTTTCTTCTTTTTTCATTCTAAAATTTTCTATAAATATCGTTTCCCCTTTCATTTTTTTTCTCACAATTTCTCTTCATTTCTCTCAATTTCTCTCAATTTTTTCAAATTTTCTCAATCCGCTCAATTTTTCGAATCGACTTTCCGCTTTAATTCTCTAACAAAAATGGCAAGTGGAAGCGGAGCTGGTAATAGGAGAAAGAGCTCGATGCGAGATGGGGATAGGGGAATCCAATTATCCTCAATCTCATGATCGGTATGATCCTCGTAAATTTACATGTTGGGTAGATGATAATGATAATATCAACTATGTTCCCAACGTCGAAGCACATCCCAACCCAAGAAAGTCTTCATCCTTCTACTGGCGTCGAAAAAACGTCAACAAAGAAAAGGAACGGCAAAGAAGCCCGATAGGGTATATTCAACCTATGGCAACACTTAGACAATGTACATATATAAGCCGAGACAAGTACAAGATAAATTGTAAATATTATACGAAATCATACAATTTTAATAAAGGAGACGGTTATGGAAGATACCGTCGGCATCCGACGCAAAAACATGCAATACAAGCGGGGATCGACACTGGACAACAATAAATTTTCTGTCCGACAATATTAACATTTCTCCTTTATTTAGTTATAGTGATGAACTTTATAAAGAAACATTAACTCAATATGTTGCCATTGAACATTTCTGAGTTTACTATTGGTGAAAATTTTGACTTGAATTTTTTTATAAACAATGCATGTACTCATAAAGCAAAATATGTTTCGAGAACTATTCTTAGACGCGAACTTTTTAGGGTTTATAAAAAATATAAAAAAGGCTTTGGAAAATTTTTTTAAGGATTTTAATGAATGTGTGCATATAGGTAGCGACATTTGGAGCGATCCTTGCAAATTCATTATTATATGGGTATCATATGTCATTGGATAGATGACGATTGGAACATTCAAAAAAAGAGTACTTGTATTTCGAGTGTTTGATGAAAGGCATACGGCCAATAATATTTATAAAATAATTATGCAAATTTTAGAAGAATATTATTTGATTAATAAAGTTTTTTCGGTTGGTTTTGATAATGCGCGTCAAATACCGCTTCCATTCTTAATTTAGAAAACATTTGTAAATCCTCTTTTGGTGACAATTTTTTCACATTAAATGTGCTTGTCATGTTTTAAATTTATATATACAAGATGATTTGTGAACTCTTGAGACTTTTCTCACTCCAATAAAGAGAAGCAATTAAATTTTTATAGAGTCGTCCCTAAGTTATGAAAGAATAGAGCGGATTTTGTAAACAACATGGACAAAAATCAAAAAGATTTTCAAAAGATATTCCGACTCGTTGGAATTCTACTTACGAATTGTTTCATCAATCTTTTGCTTATAAAGATTTATTATGTGGGTTTATTTCTAATAATGTTTCTGAAATTAGTTTACTTCCACAAAAGTGAGTTGTTTGCAAAAAAAAAAAATTAGATTTTTTAAAAGTTTTTAATGATGCAACTCATACTTTATCCGGTGTTTATTATCCTACTACGCAAGCAATTTTAATAGTGTGTTAACATTGCTTTGGTATTTTTGTGAATATGAAAACGATGCTAAATTAGCTCCGACTATTATAGCAATGAAAGCAAAATGGCTGCATTATTATGCATGCATTCCTCTTGTTTATTTAGTTACTATTGTTTCGATCCACATACTAAATTAGAAGGTTTGTATGATTATCCGAAGGATTTTTATTATTATGATTGTTTACATTTGAATGAAACAAGTAGATATTAAAACTATACAAGTAGAGGTTAAAGACGTTATAATAGCATTATATAATAAATTTTGTAGTAGATATGGTTTAGGTGATAGTGAATCTTCTCAACCTAGTGCCTTACAAAGGGATGAAAGTTGTAAACTTAGTAGAAGGTACAATCTCGCTCGCTAATAGGCAAAAAAGATAAAAGGGAGCAACATGTAACATTTCCGAATTATAAAACTATTTAGCCATTGCTTTTGAGTTTCGTGATTCCGAATACAAGACTGATTTCAAAATTCTCGAGTGGTAGAAGAATCATTCAACCCGATTCCCGAGTCCTCGCTCTCATCGCAAGATAGATATTAGCAACTCATTTTTCAACGGTTGCGGTTGAACAAGCATTTAGCGTTGCTTGTGTCCATAATTGAACAAAGGCTAAATTTCGACAACAAAAACTCGGATCAAGACTACGAATTCTTCAATAATGATAGTGGAGATACCACCGCTACGGATACCGCTACAAGTAGCGACGATTGATGATGAGATAAGTTGGGGTTATCAAAGGTAAAAGAACTACATGGACTTTGATTCTTTTATCCCTAAGAAGATATATAGGCGCTTAATGATAATTCATTAAGTTCAAGCCCCTTCCTTCTCCCTTTTTTCTCTCCCAAATTTGATTATAATGTACAATTTGATTATAATTTATAATTTATAATTTTTTATTTTATAATTTATTATTTAAAATTAAATTTTAAATTCGAAATCGGAATCGGTCCTTGAACCGGCCCGGAACCGAGATTGCCCCTTCAAGGGCCGATTCCGGTTCCATGTTGGTCACGAACCGGAACCGCCGATTCATGAACCGGAATCGACGGTTCTTGGCCCGTGGCCACGTTTATTCCAATAACTCCTCCTACTAAATACTTTTTTGGAAATATTTCATCAAGAATGTTGGATTCGAGACAAGGTGCGTCAATTCTTCTACTTTATGAAACCGTGATTCGTATATCTAAACGTGATGATTTCAAGTTGCTGAATACGGATATTAATCGCAGCTTGCAAGTGCTACAACATGCTCCCATCTCTAACAATCCACACACAGGAACGAAAAGGAGAAACGACAGCGAAAGGAAGAAAAAAAATCAAATCTTTCTAGAAAAAAAAAAAGAAAGAGAAGAAGAAAAAAGTTTCACAGCAACCGAACACCCCACAACAGAAATTTCTCCACCCTCATTTTGAGCAAATTTTGCCGAGAAATGGCATTAGAAAACAGCGGGAAAACAAATTGGGTTCGAGGGGAGGCTATGAAAGAAAGGGAGGCGAATCCAAGGGGGCCGATAACCCTCGCTGACAAGTTCCCCACCATCGTCGGCCCTTCTTGGCGATGCCTGGGTGGCGGCAAAAGGGCTTTGCAGCCCTCGCGCCACTGGTTCTCTATTTTTTATAGCTCATTTTTAAGTAAATTTAAGTAAAAATTATATTAAAAATCAAATTCGGACGTTTTAGCCACATCATCGTTACATAAGAGAGAGAAAACATTTAAAAAAAAATCACTTAAGCATTTTTCGTTAACTAAATTGGACGGAGTTAACATAATGACTCGATTGCACCGATTTGATAAGTTTTAGAACTCGATTGCATTTTTTTGCAATTTTTAGGAATCAATTGCACTTTAGTGGCAAGTTTTAAGACATGGTGGTATTCAGAAAAAGTGCAGCATGAATTAGAATTCGGTCGTGCATAGTAAGTGCTTTTTGTTTTGTCAAAATAATAAGTACTTATTTTACCACTAATGGATATGGTAAGACTTGAAATTCAAAGATTTTACTATGTTCTATTTATTGTTTGGTAAATTGCACTAATAAAATCGGATATTTTTATATCATATTCTCTATTTCGTATGAACGAAGGAGAAGGAGACGTAAATGGTAAGGTTTATTTTGAAAATCTCATTGTCCCTCGTTTTTCAAAAATTAAAAAGATCTTTTTAAAGTTTGAATTTGTTCATTCAAAATCTAAGTTCTTCTACTTCATTTTGTTTTTTTTTTGGGTTGAACGTGAACACATACTTGAAGCACCGCAAAAATCCAAATGAGACATTTGAAAAACCAGAAAGATGGCCAGATTTCAGAGTTCATCCTTCAAACAAGCAGTCGCAGCTCAGTCACCAGATCAAGAGTAGCTCCCCGTGGAAACATAAAATCTGAAAGCCCCAAATTCTTCCAAAATCAAGAAAATCAGTTCCCCAAAGATTTTGCAATCAACGATTGTTGTCGTGCAACAAGAAAGAAGGATAGAAGAAAAAACTGAATTTCCCTGGATCCCCTGTCAATTCGACATCAGGTCGCGCCAAGCTCCGGATTTCTCCAAGGATCTTTTAATTTTAGGGGAAAATAAAAAAAAAAAAAAATATTAATAAAATAAAAAAAAAAAAAAAAAAAAAAAAAAAAAAAAAAAAAAAAAAAAAAAAAAAAAAAAAAAAAAAAAAAAAAAAAAAAAAAAAAAAAAAAAAAAAAAAAAAAAAAAAAAAAAAAAAAAAAAAAAAAAAATTACTCCAAGAAAATTTTCCAACAAGCAACTTCAATTCTTGGATAGAAGAATTGGTACCAATACAAGCATGAACAACAGGCACAAGTAAATTTTCAGATTCCCAAATCTGCAACTCATTCGCCATCCCCGTTGCCGATAAAGCCTCAAGAAACTTAACCAACCATGCAACCCTAGATTCCCAATGCCGCAATGGCTTCACCGCATTAGAAAATCGAGTCGCTCCCCCTCCCCCCAAAAAAACAAAAGGCACCAACAGAAAACCCTAAATGCACCAGATTTCAACTTGAGGCCACGATGGCCTCGCCCGGGGCTACCGAGGCCTCGGCCATGGACCTCGGTAAGGCCGCGAAGGCCCTCACCAGATCCGGCGAAGGCCAACCTCGCATGGCCAATGTAAAAGGAAAAGAACAGAATGAAAAAAAAAACAATTAAAAAAGAATGAAAAAAATAATTAAAAATGTCCGCATATCCTTTTAGCTTTTAGGTCAAAATTGTCTAAAATTATTAATACAAAACAAAAGGTTTAGGACTAAATTGTTCCGCCAAAATTTTTAGGAATTGGTATAAATGCAAAAAGATTTAGGACTAAATTGGTCCAATTGAAAAGTTTAGTTGAATTGACTTGGTACTAATACAATAGGTTTATGACTATTTTGGTACTTTTCTCTTAAAAAGTCCAATCCAAAAGTATAAGCTAATAAATGGAGGAAGACCACGTGAATTTAAAAAACATATAGGAATAATTGTCCAAGTGATGTGGGTAATAACTTCAACATTCCGAAGATGGGTGATTGAAAGATGGCCTAATTGGAGGATCTATGAACCAAGGAGATCCTATAAGAGTGGCAAAGTTAATCACCTGGAGGATAGAACTTGGGAAGAGCATATGCTGAAATAGCTTATAAGAAGAGCACATCGTGATTGAAGTATTGACTATTCCTCTTTGTCATATCCCTGGGAAAGACAAAACTAGTGTGTTGGAACCAAAACAATAAGGGTAACTTTGGAAAAAACTTAGGACAATGGCACAAAATAAAGATCGGAGGAAGAATTTTTTTTATTGAAACGTAAGATACTTATACTACAAACCGAAGCTCACTTGGAGTTCGTGACTTGATTACAATACTTCGCTTGTCTTCTATTTATTGCTCAAGTTGCACTATTTAGAAAACTATTCACCTATGGCTTTCTCCTCCAAGACTAAAGTAGCATTCAATGTAGAAAAAGAAGTGCCGAGATGTCTACGTAAGCCATAGCAAACATCTTTTGATAAACATAAAGCAACAAAAAGTCAAAAAGTTACCAATAAGAAGATAAACTCAATAGTTGGACACAAACTATAGTTTCATGTGGAAAAAGCTCTTCAAAAATTTCAACACCATCTGTCTTGCCTCATATAGCATTTAATGGGGGAGAAGACTTTTTCAAGTACACCTCTCTAACAATGTTGAAACTTCACGACAAATGATTTCTCTTTTCTTTGAGCAAGCATTTACTCCTTGTGAGCTATCAAAGCATAGCCCACCATAAATTATGCTTGATTTTCTTTTTTCTTCGGCCTTTATTCTCCTTTCCGGTACCCACCATGAATCGCGTAATCAACAACCAAATCCAGAAACCATGATAAACGTGCTCAAAATCAATTTTATCTTATTCAAACAGCCTCCCTTAAAATTGATTTTAGAATTCAACCACACCGAGCATCTTCTTTGGCTTTTCGAACAAATCGCCTTTAATACTTTTGTCAAAATGTCTGCGATCCGATCTTCGATCTCGCAGAAATTAAGTTTAATTTCACCATCTTTGACTTGCTCACGAATATAATGATATTTTTTATATCGATGTGTTTGCTCCCGCCATGAAAAACGGGATTCTTGGCTAATGCAATAGCCAAATTATTGTCACACATCATTTTAGTAGGACCTATTTATTCATGCATCAGTTCATTCAGCATCCTACAAAGCCACATCGCCTAACATGCTATTGAAGCTAACACCATGTATTCTACTTCAGCTATCGAAAGTGCAACAACTTGTCGTTTTTTCGAAAACCAAGAAATTATTCCCGATCCGAGAAAGAAAGCATATCCGAAGTACTCTTCAAAGTCTTAGTAATACTTGCCCAATCACTTGCCTGTGTACCTTACTAGACCAAAGTTGTCGGTATAAGAATATAAAATTTCATGATCACGAGTTCCATTGACATACCGTAAAATTCCTTTTCTTTGCCTGCAAATGTGATTGGTAAGGTTTTTCCATAAAACCCGCAAATAATACCCACTCCATAGGTAATATCCGGTCTCGTAGAAGTCAAATATCTCGAGCTGCTAATAATGCTTTTAAAATAAGTGAGATTTGCTAGTTCACCAATTCCTTCTTTCTTCAGCTCTAATCGTTTTACTACGAGAATTCGAATTGGCTTGAGCGATTCCATTGTTAATCGCTTCAAAATATCATTAGCGAAACAAATATGCCATCTTGTGTCCGCTTCACTTCAAGGTCAAGAAAATAAGACATCAATCTCAAATCTGTCATCTCAAACGGCTAGTCATAGCCTCCTTGAATTCAAGCAAACATTTTTTTACAGCTCCCTGTAAATATCAAGTCATCAACATAAAGACACACAATTAAGATGTCACCGTTAGTATTTGACTTGATATATAGTGTATGCTCATACAAACACTTTTGAAAGTCATGCTCCAACGGGTATGTGTCGATCCGCGTGTACCAAGCATGAGGTGCTTGTTTTAGCCCATAAAGAGCCTTCTTCTTGTCTGTAAACCTGTTTTTCATGCCCTTTCTCATAACTCCGTGGTTGCTTCACATAAACTTCATCTTCAAGAACACCATTGAGGAATGTTGATTTCATATCCATTTGATGGATCGTCCAACGATTTTGAGCTACAAGTGCTAAGACCATCCAGATGGTATCCATCCGGACCACGGATGCAAATACTTCAAAATAATCAATACATGGCTTTTGTTTGTAGCCTTTTACAATCGGGCCTAGCCTTGTGTCGATCCACCCGACCATCGAGTTTGTACTTTGTCTTGTATACCCACTTGACACCAATGGGCTTCCTACCATGTGGTAAAGAAGTTAGTACCTATGCGTCATTCTTCTCAATGGAATGAATTTCTTCATCCATTGCTTGGATCCACTGCAGACTAATTCATCATAGGTTACAGGATCACATTCAGCAAATAAGCAAAATTGTACCAGTCTTTCATCGGTGATGTCGCTATCACATGTCACCATCTCTTGTGACCACATAATCCCCGAATTTTCTTTGGCATTTCCTTCGATCGTTGTGAAAGACATAGTTGTGGTTCTAAAGCTGTTGTTGGTGAATATATACCACCGGTCGAAGTTGATGAGGAAGATGGATAGCTCGTTGAAGATGATGGAGGTGTTTTTGTCTCATCTCGCTAGTGGCTTATCTTCGATGGTGATGTTTTTCTCGGTCAATTTTCTAGTTCCAATCCCAGGTTTCATCTTCTAAAAACTGGACATCCCTGTCGATAATGGCCTTCTCGGTGGCTGGGTTATATAGCTTATAACCTTTAGTCATGTTATCGTAGCCAATGAAGATGTACTTTTCGCCGCTTTTATCATCCAACTTCTTTCTCCGTTCATCCGGTATATGGGGATATGCGACGTACCCAAATACTCGCGGGAACAAAACATCTCGGCTCGTTGCGGCTCCAAGCTTCTTCCGGAGTTCTTCCAAGAACACTCCTTGTTGGACACCTGTTTAGTAAAAACACAAAGACACGCAACGGTTTCGAGCAAAAATTCTTGGGCAAATTCTTAGCTTTAAGCATAATTCTTGTTATTTCAAAAATTGTCCTGTTTTTTTCTTTCTTTTATACCATTTTGCTTAGGAGTATTGCTCATGATCAATTGACGTTTCACTCCATGAATTTTACAATATGCGTGAAATTCATTTGAGGTAAATTCTCTTCCTCTATCCAACCTCAACGTCTTCAAATTAAAGCCACTTTGTTTTTCAACATAGACTTTAAATTCTTTGAACTTGCCAAAGTTTTAGATTTTTCTCTCAAGAAATATACCCAAATTTTTTTGGTAAAATCGTCGACAAAAATTAGCATGTACCTTTTATGTTCGAACAATTCAACCTTAACGGGGCCACATATATCTATATGTACCAGCTCCAAAAGTTGCTTTGCTCTTCTGGCTTTCCCAATTGAAAAAGAGTCTCGATGTTGTTTTCCAACGAGACGTCATTCGCAAGGACGACCTAGATTGTCAAGCCGGTCACCATCTTTTTTATGGACCAATAGTTTCATTTCACGAAAATTTAGATGCACGAAACGAAGATGCCACAGTCAACTATTGTTTTTCATTATCGCTTGAAAATTCAAGAGATTTTTCGTTTAAAGAGTCAAGAGAAACATCTAATTCTTCGTCATCGCACCATCGTGATCAACTTATTGTTGACACCTACGATAGTGCAAACTCCATTTTCAATGTGAATTTTGTGGCCTTTTTCGGAAAGTTGCCCAACACTTAGCAAATTCCAAAAAAGTCCTAGCACAAAGTAAACATATGCAATTACAACATTAGTACCATCTTTTGATTTGATATTAATGTTACCTTTGCCCATCACGAAATTTTCTTATTTATTCTCGAAGTTGACTTCAACATGACTTGTCCCGTCCAACTGTGAAAATAACTCCTTTCGGCCGGTCATATGATTGTTGCACCCAGTATCTAGGTACTATGTATTGGTATCTACGATACTCGGGTTATCCTTCGTATATCTTTGGTACCATGTACTCTTCGACATCGACGGTATGTGCATGCTCCGCCCGCTCGTATGCCGCCTTTGCGAGGCACTCCCATTTGTAATGTCCGAATTTGTTGCACTTAAAACACTTGACTTTTGATTTGTCACGTATTTTAAATTTTCCGTTGAAATTTGAATTTCCACCTCTACCTTGGGCTCCTCCACGACCTCGACTACCTTAATAGCCTCCTCGACTAGATGGAGTGACCCGACTTTGCAATTATTGCTCGGGAACCGAAGCAACGGACTTTTGATTCATTCTTTGCTCATGCGAGCACAATAAATCCATCGGCCGCTCCAATGTTAGGGTTGAAACATCTTGCCCTTCCTTGATTGCGGCAATAATGTAGTCAAATCTTTCGGTCAAGGACCTCAAGATTTTTTCTACGACACGAACATCTTGAAGTTCTTCACTATTAACCCTTAATTGGTTAACGATGGCCTGCACACGATCAAAATATACCGATATTGATTCCGAGTCATTCATGCGCAAAGACTCCAAATCACCTCGAAGGGCCTGAAGCCGCACACGTTGAACGTGATCATCGCCTTTATAGGATTTTTGCAAGATATCCACTGCGGTTTTCGCGGTCTCCGCGCTTGATATTTTTTCAAATATCGTTTCCTCCACCGCTTGAAGATCACATATAATACTTTCTAATTTTTCTTTCGGAACTCCACCGAAGATTCTTTCTCCTCCTTTCTTAACGCCTCAAGCGCTTCGGCATCGGCCACTTCGTTGTAGCCATTTTCAACCGGGTTTCACAAATCTTGCGATTTGAACAGGACATTCATCCGAACGAACCAGGTTGTTGAAATTCTTTCCGTTCAACTTTGAAAGCCACAATTGAACGAAACTAGTGGATGCCATTTCCAGCTACGATACGAAATATTGGAACCAAAATAATAATGGTGACTTTGGAAAAAACTTAGGACAATGGCACAAAATAAAGATCGGAGGAAGATTTTCTTTTATTGGAACGTAAGATACTCGTACTACAAACCAAAACTCACTTGGAGTTCTATGGCTTGATTACAATGCTTCGCTTATGTTCTATTTATTGCTACACTATTAAAAAAAACTATTCACCTATGACTTTTTCCTCCAAGACTAAAGTAACATTCAATGTAGAAAAAGAAAGTGCCAAGATGTCTACACAAGCCATAGCAAATATCTTCCGACAAACATAAAGCAACAAAAAAGTCAAAAAGTTACCAATAAGAAGACAAACTCAATAGTTCGACACAAACTATAGCTTCATGTGGAAAAAGCTCTTCAAAGACTTCAACATCATTTGTTTTGCCTCATGTAGCATTTAATGGAGGAGAAGACTTTTTCAAGTACACCTCTCTAACAATATTGAAACTTCACGACAAAGGATTTCTCTTTTCTTCGATCAAGCATTTACTCCTTGTGAGCTATACAAGCATAACTCATCATAAATCATGCTGATTTCTTTTTGTCTTCGGTCTTTATTCTCCTTTCCCGGCGCCCACCATGAATCGCGTAATCAACAACCAAATCCGGAAATCATGACAAACGTGCTCAAAATCAATTTTATCTTATACAAAAAGTGTGGGTCGACACAAATCTGGAGCAAACTCACTAAAAAAGTGAGAACGATTGAAGAGAGAGACGGTCCTCCAAAGACAAAGACAAATCAAGCATCTTCCTCCCTTTTAGACCCTAGGGACCTTATGGCCGAAGATTAGGAAATTGAACACCCGACCAAAAATTTGATTCTCGTGGAGTGCGTGTCACAATGCCCACACAAGAGAATTTATATAAGAAAGGCCTTCCTCACTCAACCCACTCTACCCTCTATGCCAAAGACACCATGAAACCACAAAGCATCTCCTATTACACAACTAGGAACAGGGAAATATGGCCGAATCCGAGAATAAACATCCGAATCTCGAGCTAGGAAATCGCTAGAATGGATAAATAGGTGATTCAATTCTTTGATTCAAGAGTGAACTCACCGTCGTGGATCAAGCTTCCTTGTGTTTTGTGGCTATCGAGACCCTCTTTTCCAATGCGGTCGAGGAAAGGACGAGTTTTAGAGTTAATGCCCAAAGGCGAGGCCAATGAGCCTCGGTTAAGGTGTGTTTGGAAGCCCACCAACTTTGTTCAAAAGTATTGGATGGTGCAATGAAATGTTTATTTCGACAAAAAGAAATTCAAATTTTATCCATTGACTTTAGCAATCAAAAACGAAATTTGATTGCCATGCAAGGGGATTTCAAACATTCTTTCTTAGGACAAGAAAGTTCACCTTGAGTAAGTAAATTTTGGGCCTAACACCCAAAAAAAACCTTCAACTTTAGCATTTGTGATAATTATATCCAAAACTTTTTTTGTCTCATAAAAAACCCCCAACTTTTACTTTTGTCCCAATTTTACCCCAAACTTTTGCTTTTATCCCAATTCTACCGGCTTAGTACCAAAAAAACCCTTAATTTTAGCACATGTCCTAATTATATCCAATTTTTTTGTCTCATAAAAAATCCTCAACTTTTGCTTTTATCTCAATTCTACCACCGTCGGTCTTCCGTCCATAATCACCGTTAGTTAATCTTATGTGGCTTGAGTTTTCTCATCAAACTTACCAATGAATCTTTGAAATTTAGAAATAATATGTTTTAGAGACGAGAAAATTTTAGATCGTTAGTTCAAATATCTTCATGTTTAGCTATTTTTTGGGTTCTTTGAGTCTAGAAAGAATACGAAACGTCTCGTCCTGGAGTGACTTTATATCTCCCGACAATATGTAGGGGAAGCAAAATATATAAGAGAAGTTCATAAGTTTTTTCATGTCATCTTTAATGATATGTAATTCATTAACAACCTAAAAATGTCATATAGGATTAACTAATGATGATTATGGACGAAAGGCTAACGATGGTAAAATTGGGACAAAAGTAGCAGTTGGAGGTTTTTTATGAGACAAAAAGAGTTTTGGATATAATTGGGACATATACTAAAGTTGAGGGTTTTTTTTGTACTAAATAGGTAGAATTGGGACAAAAGCAAAAGTTAGGGGTAGAATTGAGACAAATGTAAAAGTTGAAGGTTTTTTATGAGACAAAAAAAAAATTGGGTAGAATTGTCACAAATGCTAAAGTTGTAATTTTTTTGGGTATTGGGCGGTAAATTTTGTGTTCGTGGACTTCCCGCTTACGCGACGAAAGTGGAAACTCGGATGTTGGTCAAAACGTGAGAATATTTACAATTTATAGTGTGGGGCTCGCACTTTTAGAATTTAATAAGTAAAGATGTACATGATAACATATCTAGAGTAGAAATCCGTTTGGTAACGCGATTTCTAAAGCAGAAATTTATTTGGTTCGTAATTTTTTATTTCTGCTTTTGAAATAACTTTTTACTTCAGAAGCTATTTTTGAAGAATTTTTTAGAAATTAAAAAAAAGTTACTTCTCATAGTCAGAAGCCATTTTTTTTATTCACTCCTCCCTCTTCATATTTTCCTCTGTTTATGCGGGGCGCTCTCTCTCTCTCTCTTTGCTCGCTCTGTACTCACTCCCACCACGAAGGTAGACCTTGAGAATCTCCCAACCGCGATGCTCTCGATGAACGTCGACCCTCGATCTGAACGTCCCAATTGTAAAGCTCTCCGCAATGGTCGACCCTTGATTTGAATCTCCCAACTGCAAGCTCCAATCTAGCTGCGAAGCTCAACGTGAACATCCCAACCATGAAGATCGACCTCAATCTTCGACGCACTCTCATCCCCAACTCAGATCTGCTGGAGGTTAGGGTTTTCGCCCTCGCATTTGTGTGGAATTTATCTTGAATTCGATTTTAGGGTTTTCATGAGTTCCCACCGATCTCGCACGCAGAGAGCTTTGGCTATCATCTCTTGAAGGGAGTGATACTTTTGTGTCCCCAGCGAGTCTCGCCGATCATTTCGACCCTGAAGAGCTCTTTCGAAGATTCCAGATACTCGCCGCGTCTGCTAGCAAGCCTACGCTATGATGCGACTTGTCGGCATGGTTTTGTCATTCTGTCGTTTGCGGTTGAACTGGTTTTGGTTGATTCGCTGAGTGAATGCTCGTCGGTTTGGTGGTAGGCTTGCGCTCGTGGTGGCTTGTGATGGATCTGATGTGTGTGTGTGTGTATGCGTCTCTAGAATCTACATTTGTTGTGTTCCTTCTTATCGAAAACTTTACAGAACGAAACAAACAGATTGTATAGATATTAATAAGCGATCCAAATGTAGAGTTACAATAGTGTGGCAATGAGCGAACCTCAGTAGCAACGAGCCTTCTGCCTTCATTCTTCAAGAGAGTTCGAGGAACAGAGCCATTCAAGTTGTTTCCACTTAGATTCCTGCAAGTATCCATATTTAGAATTTGATAGCCATTCACGCGAGCTATTTAACCACAAATAATGTTTCTATTAAAAGCTCAGTAACTCACAGAACTTTCAAGCTCGGCATTTGTTCTAAAAAGGTCGGGAACAGACCCACTTAGTGAATTGTTGGACAAATCTCTGTAATTAGGCCAAAAAAAATAGTACCAAACATCATATGCATATGTTTTTTGAAATGCATGACACAGGGTAAGATAGATAATGAACATCATGCTCGTGATTATGAAATCTGTCACTTCTTTCACGGCATGGTATTGCCCATTCTGTTTCTGTGCATCATTGTGAATTCCTCGTTCTCTTTGGTTTCATTCTATCTCTAAATCATGCCGCTGTCTTATTTGTTTGATTCTCTTTTTAACCACTTTACCTTTAAGTGCTGTTTGTAACAGATACCTATTTAAAGCAGTTTTCTTTTATTTTTTGTTTTTTTTTTGGGGCGTTGTTTCACTTGTGCTCCTTTTCCCCCTCGCGGCTTGTATCTATTTACTTCACAGGACTGCACAATTCGATCTTGTGATTTTGACTCGGAGCAGACTTGTGCGTTACATTCACTAATAGAGCATTTATTGTAGTCCATTGGAACGGTTCTTTCTTATCAGCAAAGGGAGGAAATAGAAAATGGCTTCCCTGAGTTTTAGGAATGTTGTTGAAGATGTGAAGTCAAATATTTAGGCTTTAATTTCATGTTTCAGCTAAATGAAAAGAATGGACTGGGTTCATAAGTTTTTTTCGGTCGAAAAGAATGCTGCAATTCATCTAGTAGTTCCACGATTACAGGCTAAACACAGAAGGCCCCATCAAATCTTTGGCAGGTCCGCAACCCAGTTACTAGATAAAGTATTTTGCCTATGGGCCTCGGTGACCTAGTCGGATACTTGATAGCTAACTGTTCAATAGTCCTCAAGCTATCTATCACGGTTAGTAGTCGGAAAGCAATCTGTCGCTCAGCCATTGTATTCATTAATACAATTTTTCCATAATTTGGTTCGCATTTACATAAATAGTAAAATGACGAATTATACATAAATTCGTCAGTATTTGCATTTAACTTTTCTTGAATGGCATGCATCTTAGGTTAGGATCAAGAATTTTTCGTATAATATTGTGTTAATAATATTCCATAAGTAGAAATTTTTAACTAATTACCAAACAAATTTCCATTTCGAAGCAAAAATTTTATCCTGTTATCAAATGTTTTTTCGATCGAAACCAACTTTTGAAGTAGAAGTAGAAAAATCAATTTATGTTTTTGAAGCAAAGTAGAAAAATGAACTTCCGACTAGAAGTTAATTTTTGAAATAAAGTGTTGTAATGCGCGTCCTAAGATAACTGCAAATGTAGACAGAAAGAAAGAAAAAGAGTTGGGAATGTAAAAGTTCCTAACCTTGTATGAAATGTCGAATGATTATCACTAATTCAAAGGAGTGGGGGCATGGAGATCCAGCTATGTGGAGACCCATCAAACTAAATGTCAAATTTAGCCATGATTACTTCACTCAGAGCTTCCAATCAAGAGCAGAACGACCCATTGAAGTAATTAGGCGATATTCTCATTTGTGACAAGCGATACTTACTCAATCGTGCATGACAACTTATGTTAAGACGAGATATGTTGAACTTGATTGTATGATTCAAATTCAAATCTCTCTCTCACAAACCCTAAAATTGTAGGTAGTCTTTGAATCCACAAATGTCACCATATAAAGACAAACTGACCCAACATCAAAGTCATTTAACTATCAGCTGCACTGGCAAGAGTGGCTGGACATGGACTTCTGTGTACTTGCCAATTTTGACTTTTCCTTATGATCAAAATTGGGACTTCACGACCCATTGACTGATCTAGTTGACTATGAGCCCGTTGACTGTAAAGAAGAAGTCTTCCTCACAGCTGTATCTCATTGCTTTTTTAGAACCTTCTATTGTCCAAATTGAATTTCTTATTGGGTCTAAATAGAATTCCGTTTTTTTTTCCTCCTTTTGGCCCAAGTCGAATTGAAATATTCATGTTCACACTGTGTGAACTATTCTGACCTTCCCGGCCCTATATGACCCTTCACCAGTCAGCTCATCACTTCAATCTTCCTTCTGGTTGACTCCTCTCTCTCTCTATCTCTACCCTGCAACAATATCTGTAGGGACAACAGAGCAATGGACAACAGAGCAATGAAAGAACAGCACAAGGATACACCACCACCACCACCACCATCATCATCATCATCAAAGAAGAGAAGAATGGCGAGAGTCCCACCGAAGAGAGGGCAGATCAAAGCGAGGATCTTCAAATCGTTGGTCAAGAAAGTGAAGGAATTCGCATCCATGGCTTCTGCGAAGCAGAGCAGAGGATGTAGCTGTTGGTGTAGCCGAAGCAGCAAGTTGGTGTCAATGACTTCCCTCAAAGACCCGAAAATTGTAATCTCAAATCACCTCATGTAACTATATAAGTGGTTGATTCGTATGTCTGACCCAGATTAGCACTCAAGACCTATGGTTTTTTAATCCTCCGCGAAAATCGGGAAGGCTTAGAGCAGAAATCCAGATACAGAGTACTACTGTGATCGCGCGATAGCAGAAATCTAGCATAAGAAGATGCACGGATGTCCTCTCTTCTTGTGAAAGAAGAGTCGGGCCAATTCGGAGCGAAGCCGGCGATTTGCGTTTCACGGAATTGTAGTAATTTGAGTTGTTTTTTTTTTTTTTTTTTTTATGACAAGCTTTTAGTGAAAAAGGCCAGTTGAATCAGTTTTAGTGAAAAGTTGAATCAGATTGTCGTTATTTTTTAGCTTTCTTTGCTTAACATCGTCATTAGTGACCGAAGTTTCCATCTATAAAGGACGATTATCAACAAAAAGGTCTACTTTTTTAGTTTAGTTATATGTGTGATGAGTGTCCTAAAATTTGTTGGGAAAATACGACTGAATGCTAAAATTTTCAAAAAGTACGATCAAATCCTAAGACTTATCAAATTAGTGCAATTAAGTCCTTTTGTTAACTTCATCTAATTTGACTAATGAAAAATATCAACTAGCTTTTACTATTATTTTCTTTGTACTATATGGCGCTAACGTTAACTAAAGCACTAGAACGACGGCGTTTTTAATTCGAATCCTAGTAGTTATACCAAATCTTAATAATGTTAGGTCAAAAAATCCAAAAGATTTCCCAAAAGAAAAGAAAAATTGAAAAGAAAAACTAAAAGTTAAAAGAAAAAGAAAAAAGTACATGACGCCACCCCATCACCGGTAGGCGTCGGCGATGGCCGGCAGGTCCTCACTAGAACCGGGAGAGGGCCGCAACCATCTCGCAGATTTAGTCGATGGTCTCCGGCCCTCGTCCATGTCTCGACGAGGGTCGATAAGCCATCAATCGCCGGTCATCACGGACGCCTCATCGGTGATGAGCTGTTCGTGATTACTTTACTCAAAGCTTCTAGGTGAGTGCAAATTCAATCCGTTGGAAGTAATTGGACAATGTTCTAGCTTGTAGCGAGTGATGGACATTCAATCGTGCATGAAAATTCATAATAAAAAAAAAGCAAAAAGAAAGATAAGATATGTTGAAACTGTGCTTGCAGGTTTGACTTTCTTTTCTTCTTTCCAAAATTTTGGAAATTCATGAGCCATTGACTGACCTAAGCTGACAATGAGGCCGTTGACTGAAAAGAAAAGTCTCCCTCCCTGTTGAGGAAAGATAGACAATCAAATCCCAGAATCTAACTTTAGAAATTGATTTATAATTGAACCTGCAAATATTTTATTTAAAAAAAAAACAAAAACAAAAATAGGTGGACAGCTGTATCTGTTTGCTTTTTAGAACCTTCTTTTGTCTAAATTTACTTTCTTCCTTGGTCTAAATTAACCCTTTATTGATTCATTTTTGGGCCCAAGTGAATTTAAATCTTCATGTTCCCACTGTGTGAAATGTTCTGACGATCCTGGCCTTATATAACCCTCCACCAATCAGCTCATCACTTCAATCTCCCTTCTGGTTGACCCTCTCTCTCTCTCTCTCTCTCTCTACCCTGCAACCATATCTTCAATTTGCTTCAGAGCAACAGAAAACAGAGCAATGGAAGAACAGAGCAAGGAGACGTCGTCCTCATCAGCGAAGAGAAGAACGGTCAGAGTCCCACCAAAGAGAGGGCAGATCAAAGCGAGGATCTTCAAATCGTTGGCCGAGAAAGCGAAGGGATTGGCATCCATGGCTTCTGCGAAGCAGAGCAGAGGATGCAGCTGTTGCTGTAGCCGTAGCAGCAAGTCGGCGTCAGTGACTTCCCTCGAAGACACGTGAATTGTCATCTCAACTCAAAATCATCATCTCGCACAAGGCGATGTTTAATCATGTGCGTCCGACCCAGATTAGCGCTCAAGAACACTTGGAGCAGAAATCCAGATTGCAGGCTGCCAAGTGATCGCCTGAGAGCAGAAATCCAGCCCCGCAAAAAATGCAAATGATATCTTTTCCTCTAGTGAAAGAAGAGCCGGTGGTGGTTCGGAGCGGAAGCCGGCAATTCGCGTTTTTACGTGTAAAACAATCGCGAATTTGTGTTAATTAACGTTGTTGTAAAAGCTTTTAGTATTTTTCTCGAGCGTGAGCTTTATCCTGAAATTCGAGTTTTTCAATGTTTAATCTATAAAAGTCTCAAGTATAAGGCATAATTAAAAAAAAAATTAAAATCTATTTTGCAGAACTCATTTCCCACGGGACCCACACGATAGGCGAAACACTGCGCCTAAAATGGTTTTCTGTTTTTAAGTTTACGTAATCGGTAGAATCGATGTGATACCGTCTACAACAGGGTCTAACTCATAGAATGAACCTATAATTATCGATAAATTAGATGATAAAGTATGATAATTCTGTTCTCCTTTCAATATTTAATCGCATCAAGAATATAATTGTCTATTTTACTATTTGATCGCTCGCTTCACGCAACAAGCATGATGCATGTTATGATCTATTGCTCGAATTTTTCATGTTATCTTTGGGTACAGCTGATTAGTTTCTAAGTTGACCCATGATTTTTTTTAACTCAAAAGTTCAAACCAAAAATACGTGGCACGCCCACCTAACCCAGGATCGCTCGGAACATTGGTGAAGAATAATTTAAGACAAAAGAATGAGGGCCTCTTGATCCCACAACCATTTAATTAATTCGGAGCATGTTTAATCACCAATTAATTAATTGATTAGTTGATTCGTGATTAATTAATTAATTAATCTAGACCGCGTCAAATGCAAGATACCTAATTGCATCTTGAATCAATTTATATCTTATAGTGCTCATGTCCTTCTTCTAATTTTATCAACCCATAAAAGAAAAATCTCAACCAAAAAATACTAACCCTAGTCACGTGCTAGCGTGGCGACCTTGGGTTGAGGTTGCAAATGCCTAAAGCCTTTGATATGAGGTTGCCATGCTCTTTCATGGCTCGAGGGCCCTGCGCCGGCGCGCGAGAGAGAGAGAGAGCCGTAGGGGCGGCAGGTGATTGCAACGACGATGACAAGGTGCGGCATCGGACGACAGCTTTGTGGTGGTTGGTGGAGGGGGTTGGACTTTGCTGGTGTAGGGAGCTTTTGAGTTTTTGCACTCAGGGTTTGCGTGATGTTTTCCAAGGGAGAGTAAATTGATATTTTGATTATAGGGAATAGCATTTTAGGAAATAGAGGGGGTGGCCATGGAGTGAAAACATGAGTATTTTTACTAAATATCCAAAAAAATCGTGTTCACTCGGTCGACCCTCATTGTATAGCAATTCAATTAGGGGTGATCGATTCTTGATCCGATCTGGTTCCCTTCAAGAACCGATAACCAAACCGCAGTCTCGGTTCTCAATTTTTCGAGAATCGGGAACAAGACCACCGGTCCGGTCCGGTTCCCGGCGGTCCATAGAATGGACACATGCCAAAAAAAAATATGCACAATTCCTAACATAAAACACATGGGCTTGGTTACTTTCAAAAAATAAAACATATGTAACTAAAAACACTTCTACATATGAGAATAAAAAATAGAGAGTGCCAATAGTTTTTCAATTTGGTAAAATTTTTTGGACATCCTTAACAAGTAAAGAGATGATAACTTTAAAAAATATATTTATTCAATCGGTACGGTCCTGGATGTTCGAGCTTAGGATCTTAGAACCGGGAACCGGATTGCTCCCTCTAGAACGGACGGACCCGTCCTGATCCGATTTACTCACCCTAAATTCAATGGCTTTAAGAGATATTAAATACTATCAAAAGTATAAAGTCACCAGAATTTACATAGGAAATCTTATCAATAGTTTTGTTTAGGAGGGAAAAGGCGGAGCGCGACGATTAATGCCACCCAAATTCAGATCAACAATTAAGAATGCTTTTAAATTGCTTAAAAGTTTCGCCTTCAAGTAGATAAAATATTGAGATTACTAATGATGATGGTTTTTAGAATGCTTTAAAAAGTCACTCTAGGACCTAAGACATTTCCATCCATCAAAGGCCAATGCCTTTAACAATATTCATCCCTGGCCCACCGAAGGGACAACCAAGGGGACTTGATCTTTGACTTCGAAAAACAAGAAAGAATCCAAACGTCAAGTTCGATTAGACTCCCCACATTCATGATCTTCTCAATTCCTTAAGTCGGTCATTGCCTTAAAAGTCAACTTTTTTGATTTTGTTAGGTGGACCGATGGATTAAATTGAAAATGAAAATGATCAGATCCTAAACTGATCCATTTAACTCATTTTAACTCATTTTTACGTAATACAAATTTAGTGACCCATATCGACCCAATCCATATCCAATCAAGACCCGACTAAACCATATTACTAAAACACTTATGCGTTTAACCAAATATAGAAAAACCTATACCCAAATTGAGGTTAGAATTCGGAGTAAGCAAGCACGAAATCGAGTACGGATGATAAAGAATGGAGAGAGAGTTATAGAGGTGGGTTGAGTTTAAATAGGATATGGACCTATTTAACACTCGTATTATCGTAGACTTTACTATTTTAAATTCATTTACGATTCATTTGTTGAATATAACTTGCTTATATAATCACTTAGTTCACCAAATATGGGTTAGAAAATGAGTTTATGATCTATTTTGATATGTCTACTTCTAAGTGCCATTAGTTAGTTACGTCAACCATCGCCTACGTGCTTGCTTAGAATTTACCGTGGTACAATCCACATCACCTGACACGTTCGAACATGGTTGCATCAGAAAAGAGTATTCTACACGAAGTATTCTCGACGACAAGACTCTCGCCTAGGGTTGAGATCATCTTCAATTTACTCATGGTCAGTGAGATCTATCCCAAACTCAAAGTCAAGCATTCTGACCAAAACAGGACACCCTTAACTGGCTGCTATTAGTCAGTTCGGTCAAAGCACGAACACATTTTGAAATGTGCATGAATAGAGAGAGAGAGAGAGAGAGAGAGAGAGAGAGAGAGAGATCGGTCAACATTCACTTGTGGATGAAATCCGCGAATTGAATTCTCTCTCCGTCAAACGCTGGCGGGGCCCGCCTCGGCGATCTTGATGATCGCGCGAAGCAAAGGGTTCACAACAAACAATGAGTCAAAAGATTCTTAGGGCAAAACAGAGGAGAGATCCTCAGATGGTTCCCCGGGAATGATTCGATCAAGCATCGGCTCCCATTCGAAGCAAACGTGGGGGCACTCAGGTCTATTTTCGAAATCATTTCCGATATCGTCTTCACGCCCTCAATTTCTGATCAATTCCCCGTCCTCTCGTCGATGTAATGATAAGATTTCCAACACGTAACTCGCCAACGATGTCGGCGTTCTAGCGGAAAGGATTTCGATCGTGAAGGACTTGAAAATTGAGTCTTTAGTGGAAGGGTTTTGAGCCTTTCGACCCTCGCAATAGGGTGATCATCACTTCAATTGAATTCCGATGAAAGGGGTCGGCACCGGTACCAAGGGAGGGAGGGGTCGACCCTTGAGTATCGTTCTTATTCGGATTACAATGTTGGGCGAATGAAGGAGCTAACCAGGGTCCGCAAAAAAAAAAAATCCCCTTTTCTTTCTTTTTTGATGCATGTGAAATTATTCCTTTCCCCCTTTTTCTTTTCTTTTCTTTTTTTTTTTTTCAATTTTGGGGCTGGAAAATGTAAACATCGATTAACCCTTTTTCTTTTTCGATTTTTTATTTGACTTTTGAATGAGATACTTCGGACTTTTTTTCCATAATATGGTAATTTTTTTTACCAATTTATGTATATTTTAAAATTTTTATTGATATAGGGCATGTGCGCCGCCTAAAGAGGCACACATCTTCATTTTTTTCGGCACAATTTATTTTTATTTTTTACTTTCTAATTTTATATTTATAATAATATTTATTTATAACGTTTATATTTATACAAATTTATAAATATGACGTTTTTTTCTTTTTAAATCTTCTTTTTATAACGTAATTATTAATAATTAATTTAAAATTTATGAAGACATATAATTAATAAATAATTTAATATTTATTAATTAATTTGTTTAGTATGTATAATTAATAATATAATTAATTTTTTTAGGATGATATCGTCCTCCTACGTGGCCTCCGCTTTGCAACCGAGTTGTTTTGTCATTCAACGGGTCTAATATTACACTATTTATTTGTCGATTTTTTTTTTTGTTCGGTTCATGGATTGTTATCTACTATTACACTTTCTTTTAATCTGGATATTTCATCTTTATGTATCTTAGCAATTTATTTTATACATTTTTATTTTTATTTTTTTAGAAATTTTATCTATTATTTTATGTATATCTATTAATTATTCACATACAAAACAAATTAATTACATAAATATTGAATTATTTATTAATTATATGTCTTCATAAATTTTATATTAATTATTAATAATTACGTTATAAAAAGAAAATTAAAAAAGATAAAAAAAATGTCATATTTATAAAGTTGTATAAATATAAATGTTATAAATAAATGTTATTATAAATATAAAAAGAAAACAAGTAAAAAATAAAAATAAAATGTGCCGTTAAAAATAAACAAAAAAAAATGAAGATGTGCGCCTCTATGCACATGTTGTATATCGGTAAAATTTCTTAAAATATACGTAAATTGGTAATTTTTTTACCATATTATAGAAAAAAGCCCGAGATACATCAGCTTTTGATGGTGGGGCCAAGAGGCCTTTTTGGCTAATAAAATATCCCCGGCCACGTTCATGAATCTTGAACTCCAAGAAAACAGCTTCTAGCCCGATTACTCTCTCTCTCACACAGGCACCACGCACACACGCACCAAGAAAACTTCTAGTCAATGTAGGACCAAACATGGAGCATGGACCACCTTGGTCACCAAGAAAACATCTTCCGTGCAATTCCTGCTAAAGTTCTCGAGAATCAACTCAAGGCGTAAAGTTGCTCGTTCTCTCTCTCCGACAAAGCCATTTTGGCGTGAATCGAGTCAAACAATGATTTTGACTAATTTCGAGCAGAGCACGAGCCTCGGCTATTTCAAATGGAATGGAGGAATAAGTTCTAGTTCGCATTGAGGGAGTGAGAAGACAAGAAGTCGAGGCACGTTCGACTCCTACTTCGACTTCGAACTTTTGATAAATATTGTCGAACTTAGATTTAGGCTTTTAATTTCCCTAAACAACTGGAACCTTTCCTAATGTTCAAACTTCAACTCGCAATGGGTGTATCTCTTTTTACTATATTTAGATAATTTCTTTTTTTATTTTCGACTAATCACAAGTAAACGTCAGACGGTCTGAAAAGGCCAAACAAGCGGGCCCATGACGTCGAACCTAAGGGCGCCCGTTCACACTGCGAGGACCGCTCTGACCATCCTATAAAGGCCCACCAGATAAGCTGGTCGCTCCACTTCATTCCCTTTCTTCAATCGTCTTCCATTGACTCTCTCTCTCTCTCTCTCTCTCTCTCTCTCTCAAACAGAGTCCATCGTTGCTCTGTTTCTTCCCCAGCAGAGCCAGAGCTTGCCGGTGCAAAGGATCAGAGAAATGGAGAACAGGGACAAGACGAAAAAGACGACCCACAAGCCAAGATCAAGACTACCACCAAAGAGAGGTCAGATTAAAGTCAAGATCTTCAAATTATTGGCGAATCAAATCGTCAAGCTCGCGAAAATGGGTGCACAGAGACAGAGGAAGGCATGCTGTTGCAATTGCAAGTTCGCCTCTGTAACGCCACTTGAAGACACCTAGCCCCTAGGCGCGGCAAGCATCATCTTTCAGGAGATGGATAACGATCGGTTTATGATTTCCCTTTTCATCTTGGTTTTACTTTTTGTACAGTGGGTTAGAATACTTTTCATGTTTATCCCGAGTGGGATCGGTAGAAGAGTCGCTGATCCAGAAGCAGAGCATGACTCATTGCATACCCAGTAAAAGCTCGTAGCCTCTTTAGTGGGTGCTTCTGTACTCTTATAGAGATGTAAATATAAGAAATCTCAACGGAAGGCGAGTTCCTTTCTTGGAGAGCATCAAGCATGTTGTTAGTTTTGTGCTCTGTTTTCTGACGCTTTAGTTTTGTGCTCTGTTTTCTGACACTCTTACCTCATTCCACATTAGCAATTTCGTATACCATTTATCGTAGATCATAACCCTCCACCTCTCTCAAATCGATGGTGTCTTTCTGTCAATTTTCTTTTGGGGGTAAAAAGCTTTGTGATCCTCCAAAATGTTGAGAAAGAGAGAGTCTGAGAGTGAAAAAGATGCAGCTTTATGAGGGAGATTTTTCTGCATTTCGAATGTTCATCTTCTTTATGTCATCTTTTCGGATGCACTTTCTTTTCTTGGGGGAGTTTGAAGGGGGTGACGGAGTCCGTCTCTGTGCAGCTTCCAGCTTCACTTTGGGTAAAAAAGCACAAAAGTAGACAGTCCATTTAAACTTTACATCTTCTGTTTTTCCTCGCTTGTTGTCATTGTCGTGCCTACAAATTTGAGGACGACGGGAGGGACAACTAGACGATGGGGTCAAGTGATTGTGCAGCGAATAAGGAAGAGATAGTTTTAATGATATCCCGCGAATAATTCAATCCAGTATTGGCTCCCATCGAAAAGAAACGTGCGTGGACTAAGGTCTATTTCCAACAATATTCCAAGGCATCGTCTTCATGTCCTCGATTTTAATCGGCTGGCCATCCTCGTGTCGATGTTCGTCGGAATTTCCCCGTACGTAGTTGGCACCAGCAAAAGAATTTCGACCATGTGAAGAACTCCAAACCGAGTCTTTTGTGAACGGGGCTTTGAGTTCGTGGTAGAATGATTAGCATTCGGATCAAATCATGGCGATTGGGTGCTCAGCACGATGGTTTGGCTCTCATACGGCGGGATCGACTCCTCAACATAGATCACGGTGAGTTGTCGAGACGAGAAGTATAAAATGCGCATTTCGAATTAGCACATGGGATATCACTTGTGGTGAAAGCGGCAATTCTCGTTTTCTCAAGCCCTCTTCTCTCTCTCTGTCTCTCTTCTCTCTGTCTCTGTCGCTTGATGCAAACTTATTGAGCTAGTAAATTACAAATGGGAACAGAGACATTCAACGCCTTCTAGACCCATTTCTCTCTCTCTCTCTCTCTCTCTCTCTCTCTTTCTCTCAAACCCACGGCCACAAACAACAAAACGTCTAAAGTCAATCACTCAGGTAGGACCAACCATGGACCACCTTGAATTGCGAATATTCCGTCTCCTCTTGGTCATTAAGAAAACCTTTCGCGTGCAAATCTATCTAGAATCAACTCAAACACGTAAATATCCATTCTTTCTCGTTGTCACGATGGTAGATAAATCATTTCCGTGTCAAATTGAGTCGAATTGCTCACAATTAACTCAAATTGGACCTGACGGTTACAAAATTCCGACTTTGCCGATTATGAGTGGAGCACCCGCTCGAGCTATTTCGGATTGGTGTTAGCACGCCTTGAGATGGAGCAGATGAACAAGTTGAGCTTGCATCAAGGGATAGATGTAGGGACGGCAAGTCAAGGCACTTCCAACTTCACTTTTTCTTTCTTTTTCTTTTGTAAATCTTGTCGAATCCGGATTTTTGTATTTACTAGCCCAAAACGCACGAAACCTTTCAAAACGTTTGAAATGTTGACCCGTAAAGTTGTATATGATTTTTTTCATAATTTTTTCATAATTTGGATAATATATTTTATTCTAGAATTTGGGGCCAAAGTCGTAAATCGTAAGGCGCAGTCGAGAAAGGGCAGGGCAAAACAGGGCCCATGGCGTCGAACCAAAGGCGCCCTTTCACACTGTGTGAACCGCTCTGACTACCTTTAGCTCAGCCCTCATGTGAGCCCCACACCAGTCGAGCTCATCGCTCTACTTTATCCCCTTTTCTTCAATCTTCTTCCATTGACTCTCTCTCTCTCTCTCTCTCTCTGAAACAGAGTCCGTCGTTGCTCTGTTTCTTCTCCAACAGAGCCAGAGGTTACCTGTGCAAAGGATCAGAGAAATGGAGAGCAGGGAGGAGACGAAGAAGACGACCGTCAAGGCCGAATCAAGCCTACCGCCGAGGAGAGGTCAGATTAAAGTCAAGATCTTCAAGTTATTGGCGGATCAGATCATGCGACTCGCGAAGATGGTTGTACATATACTGAGGAAAGCATGCTGTTGTGGCCGCAAGTTTGACTCTGTAGAGCCCCTTGAAGACACGTAGCCTCCCTCCTCCGCACGTTGCTCGGCGTCATTATTCAGGAGTATACCTTTGGGTTGGTGCATGATTTTCCTTTTTCAATGTACTTTTCTTTTCTTTTCTTTTGTATAGTCGATCAGAGTTCTTTTCTTCATGTGTATCTCGAGCTCTTCCTTGATATGGGGATAAGAAGAAAATCGACTAAATCCAGAAGCAGAGCATGGCTCATTTCTCTCTCTCTCTCTCTCTCTCTCTCTCTCTCGGGTCGACATCCCATGGCGGTCCTCCACCTTAGATATGCAGGTCGCGACCTCTAGAAGCGCCCTCTGATTTGATGATGCAGAGGTCGCGCGCCTCGACTCCTGATATGGCTGATCTTGGATCTGACTGGGGAGAGAGAACTGGGTCGTGCTCGAGCCGGATTCATGGCGGCGAGGCTGAGCAGCGTGGGCAGTAGTGGTGAGGGCGAGCCCACGGTGGCTGAGTGTGGTTGGTGGGAGTGAAACCCTGTTTGGCAGTGCGTGGTGGTGGACAGGCCCGGTGGCGGTGGTTTTTGAGTCCGGGTAGTTCGAGGGAAGTGGGGACAGCTGGCGGCCGCGCGTGGAGGAGGAGGTAGTGGTGGTGGTCGTTGGGGTTTTAAGGCGTTTGAGGACAGCGACGGCGGGCCCGCCCAATTTTGTCTTGGTAAAGACGGTGTATCATTCTAAAACTGCGCATGGGCGCAGTTTTAGGGTGGCATCATCATTTTTCAGTCCGTTGATTTATCCGAAACCTCGTATTAAAAACGTGTTTTAAGAAGATAAGAACCGTTCGGGAGGAGTTGCGGACGCTTCACATCAACCTAATCTCACATGTCTAAAACTCTATAGTCTCGTGGTTGAGATTATCTAGCACATTGACTTTATATATAGAACTGATGATGATGATGATGATGATGATGATGATGGGTCATGCATGGATGCATAGGGAATGAGTGTTATTCCCCAAATTTCTCCGCTCACTAATCATAAAACGGCATATTTATGCCACAAATATCTTAGACTGATTTTTCGTTTCGAAAAAAAAAAAAATCTAAATCGACACGTTCATGACCAATCTACCAAAATTTAGGGGGAAAAATTGGGGACTCTAGCATACTTTGCAAAATGCGAGAGCTTTTACACATATTTTTTGTGGATTTCTCAATCTCAATTCATTCTCTTAGCATCCGGCTCCCCAAGAACGATGTCACTTAAGAGATCTATTTTCGTTGGATTTTCTCCACGTCATACGCCAACCCCTCCGACTTGCTCGTCACCCACGTTTCCACGTAAGCAATTTTAACGTAGATAATAGGTTGAAGCTAACGGAGGGCAAATTCATTACGAGCATTGCTAATCCCAATTACAAAAAAATACAAAAAAATCCCTATTTGCTACCGTCACGTTCCTGATCACGATTTGTCTTTTTTCAGACGTATTTCGCCTGCAAACGAGTATTGATACTGGGCATCAACAAATAGAAAAAAGTAATATACAGAAATGAATAATGAAATAGTTGATTCCAAATCCTTTTTATTTGGGAAACCACGTTGTTCTGCGGCTATATGGACTCGAGCCACTCCTAGCCGGGGGGGGGGAGGCTGGAGCGGGTGAAATAATACTTACTCTGGAATTGATCAGTAACACTGCTGAAGCTCAGAGATCGAAGTCCTGTACGGGGCGGTCTGATGGGATCCTCATGTTGTCGGCCCAGCATAGTGCATTCGCCGTTAGTGTTCTTCCTGATCGTCTGCGCATTTCGTCGCTCCAGGCAACTGCTTCAAATACAGTACGAGGAAGTACCTTTTGGATTACTCTAGTGTGGCACCGATGCTCAAAAGTCTTTAAGTTGTGGAAATTGTAAAGCAATTGAATTAACGAGCTTATACCCAACTAGAACGAAGGCATCTCGTCTATGGCATGATGATACACATTGAAACAGAATAAACCAATTCAAAGAAACATTTGGAACAGAGCTCCCACCCTCAGAAACGAAATCCTCCATGGCTAGCCTAACCCGGGTTTCCTAACGAGCTCTGTCTTATAGATCGTGTTTGAATCTCTTGCGTCTATCTCTGCTGAATCATCCATGGTGGTTAGGAGATCCGTGAAACATGGAATGATCTGTAAATTCGCAGCAGGATACGACGGATATGATCCATCTTCAGCTGCTCGTTAGCCGAGTGATCGATGCACGCTAACCCGATCTCAATCACCTGCCGAGCTTGTTCGATTGTGGTACTTGCCATCATGATCCTCTCATCCATCAGGTTCTGCGAATTTCCAGGGAAGTTCTTTCGGATGTGCTCGATAAAACAGGCCTCGCCCGCCTCGAGATCTCCCATTTTCCCTCTGTTTGTGACCATCTCCAGCAAAAGAACTCCGAACTTGTGTTTGTCTGATTAAGAAAAGGGCGAAATCACAGTCTTAAGTGTTGCAATTTTGCTAAACAATCGGATGAAGGGAAATTGCAGGTTGAGACCCAAATGAACTTACTCTTTGAGGAGTTGTTTCGACTGTCGAACTCGAACCGGGCAATCAGCGGCTCGAGATTTTCGGACAGGATAATACTGCTGGTCCTGAGATCATACCCCACTTGAGGCCAAGATTCATGCAAATGACACATGCCTTCCATGACTCCAACCAACATTTTCAACCTGTGCTTCAACGGTGGAGCTCTCTCTGTCAACCACATCTCCAGGCTCTCTCCGTCCGTCCATTTTGTCACGATTGCTCGCAGTACCCAATCCTCGCACCAACCGAGTACTCGCACCAGGTTCTTGTGGCGCAATTGGACGAGAACCTCGCACTCTTCGACGAATTTTCTCGTGCTTTCATTGGAAATCTCACTCCAGTATATCTCGATCCTTACTTGAGTACCATCTCTCAGAATTCCTCTGTAAATGTCAACTCCATCACTCGTCCCCTCTAAGTTTTCACGTGAGAATCCGCTGGTCGCCGCCTTAAGCATCGATGTAGTGAAGTGAAGTCTCGGTCGTCGAGATTCCGATGATAGATCGCGCCTTCTAAAACACAGCATAGCAATGAAACCCACGATTAAAATCACCATAACTGGCAAGCCGATCATCAGAAACAGTGCCTTGACCGCGAAACTCTGTTTGTTCGGAATGAGGCCCGAGTGAACGAAATTACTCGAATTGAACCGCCTGAAGACTAGGCTCTCAGACAATTTACACTCCGAGAAGTGATTGTATGAGAGGTTGAGGACGGTCAGGTTGACCAGCGAAGTCAGCCTCTCAACGGGGAAATCGCCCCAGAGCTCATTGCGGCTGAAATCGAGGGCCTCAACCTGTGTGCACGCCATAACGCTGGTCGGGAACTCCCCCCTCAGCGAGTTGTTGGAGAAGTCGATGGACCGAATCGTTAGGGGGCAGTACTTCCAGAAGAAGTCGAAGGACAGGTAGAGCGGCGCGATCTTGGGGCGGCCCCGAATGTCGATCTTGTCGAAGGACTCGACGCAATTAGGATTACGGGACTCGTTGCAGAGGTGGCTCGCGACAATAGTGGACTTGAAGATCACATCGAGGTCGTCCAGAGGGCGAGAGTTGCTGCAGTACCGGAGGGAAGGGTCGCGGATGCAGTTGCCGGCGATGGTGGAGTTGAACTCTGGGGGCGGCCGCAGGTTGCGGAGGTCGTCGACGACAGTGGTGGTGAGAATCACGGGGGCGAGGAGAAAGGCCGCGGCCATCGGGAGGAGAAGAGAGGCCATCGGGCGAATTTGCTCACGGTTGGGCATTTTTGTCGACCTCTGAGAAGGGAGAGGAATTTCAAACGTATTGCGGTTTTTTACTTTAAACGGCAAAAGGGGGGAAATTCGCACGTGTGCAAACAGGCCCTTCACGTTTCTTTCTCCCTTTTCCCAATCCCAAGAAATGTTGGGAAAATTTACATATTCCATAAAAATTAATATTAGGGCGCACGTGCGTGGGCCACCTCTTCGTCTTGAGACAACGATGTAAGTATCGTTTAAATTTTGGTCCAACACGCAATATCATCTTTAAATTTTTAATTTGTTCCATGTAATCCTTAACTATTTTTAAATGCTCAATTTTGTGGCTAAACTGTCAATTTATTGTCTATCAACTTTTCATAATAAAATCAAATGTTTTCATAATTACACTATTATCGTGATTTGCAATTTCTTTTCATTTCAGTTCAACGAAGGGTATGTATTTACTTTGGCTTTATAGTTTTCAGGACAGTTCCATATATGTCTATTTTATCCCAATAATAGTTAAAATTGAACCTCATCAGAGCTTTATTGGGTTGATCTTCACACTATTTTAAGTTGGTAATTTACAGATTTAACTGAATTCAGTGACGAAAACGCAAAACACAAAAATTTGAAATTTTTATCTGCCTAAAAATTAGGAAAAATATTTATATTAATATAATTGCGATAGACCTATATATAATGAATATTGTTACAAGATGGTAAGGAATAGAATCCTATATAAGTATAAATAGTTCAGAGATTTACTATTATAGAGATTATGAGTCAAAATATACTTAAATGGACCTATAGTAATATCTACAGAGAACAAAACTGAAATAAAAAGAAAGATTTTTTTTTTTTGTTGATTTAGGAAATGGATTGAAGTAAAAAAAAATGTTCCAAAATTTTAGGCGACAGCGTAATTGTGAAAACTTGTGAATTGCACCGAATGACTAATTTGACTTTGTGATGAAAAGTTGAGATACTAGATTAAACATTTAACAATAGTTCTTCTTCTTCTTTTTTTCGCTCAACAACATTTTGGAATAGTTCAAATATCATATTAAAAGAATTAGAAGTTTAAAGGATAACATTACATATTGGCCCAAATTTTAATACTAAAACTTATAGATTATCTCCTTCTCATTGTCCTAGTACAATTTGGACTCAGAAGTTGTGCGCGCTTCACATCGACCAATCTCACATGTACATAACAATATTGCTAAGTAGTTGAGATTATTTAGGACATTGACTTTCTAGAAATGGTGGTGATGATGATGATGATGATGATGGGTCATGCATGGATACATAGGAAATGAGTGTTTATGGTGTTATTATGTGCATGGTGCGTGTGCTTCGCTGGCACATCACAAATCATTTTGAGTTTGCTTTTCTCACCATTTTTCTTTGTTTGATTTCATGTTTTTCTTGTCTTTTCTAGTGACTATGATGTACCACCACAATGGGATGTCTCAAAGTTCCCAAATTTCTTGGGTCACTAATCATATTGATAAAATTGATTGTGACGCAAAAGAAATTCAGACACGCTCCTATTTTGATGTCATGTTTGCCTCAAATTAAGTTTTCGTGTAAAAAATAATCCTAAACCAAGACGCTCATGACAAAAATATCGGGAGAAAATCAAGGATTCCGGCATATTTTCGAAATGTTAAGGAGCCTTTAAACAAAATTTTAACAGATTTCCCAATCTCGATTCACTTAGAATCCGGCTTTCTCAAAAACGACATCGTTTAAGAGACCCATTATTGTTGCATTTCCATGTCACGCGACGGCCACTGGAGTTGCTTATCACTCATGTTTCCACGTCAGCAATCTAACGTGGATAATGGGTTGAAGCTAACGGAGGGCGGATTCGTTGCGGGCGTGTTAGTTTGAATTTTTTGCGATGTGAAAATTAGTTAGGGTAGATGTGACATGAGTGTATCAAATTTGATTGTTGTTGTTGTTGTTGTTGTTGGTATTAACAAAGAAATAATTGGTCGATGACACTTAAGTTGCTCTTTAAGATAGGCTGCGTCCTCATCAACACTCATTGAAGCCACTAAAATTTTGCTTTTTTAAGGGATTCAATGGACCTAGAGATTTTCGTATCATCCACAGTCGATTGCCATTCTCTTTACGCCTATGCATGCACCGTTGGAGATCGAGACACGTGCCCAAAATAGCTGGACATGTCCTGGCGTTATATTCTCCTTTGAAAATGACCCACCACCTCAATTTCGTCCGGAAAGAGAACACCAAGCAAAAAACCAAAAATTAAAAAATAAAATAAAAAATAATTAAAAAATAATCTCAGGGTCAGCAACTCACGTCAGATTGCCGACGTCATAATTCATTTGACTGACGTTGACGTGTCGATTTGCCCAATTGCGTATTAAATTTGAAGAGAGGATCACTCAACTGAGACATACAAAGTTGACAATCCACTACTGAACAATATGGTCCAAGGCTGTTCATCTTTTGGCCGCCACCCCGTGTCTGTCCATTTGATTGATGATGGATATGGTCCAAGAAAAGGTCAAGATTTCCACTCCCTTACTAAAATTACTTGATCTTATCATGTAATATCAAGTTAATTTCTTTCAATTCAATTATTACGGTCAATTTTGACAAGAAATAGCCAACGTGATACGGACGTAGATAATTTTTATAACTTTTAGAAAAAAAAATAATAAAAATTTTTCTATTTTTTTTTTTTTTTCTTTTTTTCTTCTAAATTTGACGAGGGATAGGCCTCTCTCGGGTCGGGGCTAAGGGTTGGCCCAGTTAAACCTGTTTTTAGAATTTAAGTAAACCCATTATGAGATGCACTATTACATGAGTTCTAGACCCATTTTGTCACTTTTACATAGAAACGATTGATAGAACTTATATGTACACCGATTTCCGTTGATCATCAACTTCTTCCTTCAATGAGTTCCTTTAATTACACGATGACATCGACAAACAGCAGGATGATTAAGCTGTTGATCTGCTGATGATTTGAATAATACCCTTTTACAAGCCTATTTCAGCAAGTTCAGTACATATTTCTAGGAAAGCTCTTTCGTTTATTCATGGTCTATTGGATCAGTGTGAGAGCAGAGGAAGAAAACTAAAGGAAGGAGAGCACATACTTGAAGGCCTGTCTGTTTATTATTTCTTCACCAATAATCATATATCACCAGGAATTTCTGCAACAAAGCGATGGCCTTTGAGCACAAACACTGCTCGTCACTTCACTGAGTACTTGTGTGCTGTTCGCCTGTGAAGTGCTTCAACGAGGTCGGCAAACACTTTCTTGATTCCTCTCTTTGATTGGTGTCCAACTGTTGATTCCCGTGCTCATAGACTAGGCATGCCAAAGCATTCTAAAGTGCAAAATATGAAACTGGAGTTTCCTTCTGCTCAAATTCTTAAGCAAGAAGCAAAAGGGGACATAGTTGCGAACTCACTTAATTTCTAGATCTAAATGATCATTGCCGATTAATCTTCTGTTGCGCAATCTATCATTTCTGGAAACATGCTTCAGGTTTCATCCGGGCGCGAATGGATGCTACCGTCCTTCACAAGAGGTAGCCAAAAGGGCTTTGCTAGATGGCCTAACCAGGAGTCCCGAACGCGCATTTTCCGGTGTCCCGACTCGGCCATCCTCCGCACTTGCAGTTCTTTCAAACGCTGACTGCTATTGATCATTTATACGAAAGCCCATGCTTTGCTCGACCGGCCGCATGCAAGGGACGGGCCTCTCGCGGGTCGGGCGGAGGATCGGCTGGTGACCCTCGTCGGATTTAGAAGAGAAACAAAAAACCATAAAAAAAATTAAAAAAATTTCCAGAAAATCTATTAGAAAAACCTAAAAAATTATAAAAACTATGTTGACATCACTAACTCTACCCCACGCGTGGGGCACTCTATTAACTATTAGAAGACCTGTGAAAAAGTTCTCTATTTTTTTTCATATGGGTTTGAAATAGGTTACTTCTAAACTCATTTAAAATTCCATCAAATTTTTAGGGAAAAATTTCAAATAAGGACCTCACGTGCCAGTAATTTCTCAAATAAGGACATGGGATAGACTTTGTTTTAAAAAAGGGCTTAAAGTGACCTTTTTTTCAAAATTGAGCTTGATCAAGGATATTTTTGTTATTTGCCTTTTTTTGATTTTTTTCCCTCTTTTCTTTCTGTTTTCTTTTATTTTCCTCTGCTCACCGGGTGGCTTGTTTTTATAATTCAAGGAAAATCGTTATGAGATGTGCTGTTACCTGAGTACTAGATCCATTTTGTCACTTCTACATAGGAACGATAGATAGAATAAATTTTAGGTTTCGTGATATACATAATCGATTTTAAGTTCAAAAAATTGAGAGGATCAATGTCGATAAAGTAGGTTCTAAGTTCTAAATAGAATCAAACCGACCTTGAAGCTGCTCGTCTTGCTCGACGAGGGCAAGCAAAAACTGGCCCACCAGTTTAAACCTAAGGATGCCTGTTCTCATCTTGTGAACCGCTATGACCACATTTGACTTAGCCCTCATGACCACATTTGACTTAGCCCTCATTTAAACCCGCACTGGCCAAGCTCGTCGCTTCACTTCATTCTATTTGTTCAATCTTCTTCCACTCTCTCTCTCTCTCTCTCTCTCAAACAGAGTCCATTGTTACTCTGTTTCTTCTCCAGCAGAGCCGGAGGTTGCCTGTGTAAAGGATCAAAGAAATGGAGAACAGGGACGAGGCGAAGAAGACAGCCTACAAGCCAAGATCAAGACCGCCGCCAAAGAGAGGTCAGATTAAAGTCAAGATCTTCAAGTTATTGGCGGCTCAGATAATCAAGCTCGCGAAAATGGGTAGACAAAAAACAGAGGAAAGCATGTTGTCGCAATTGCCAGTTTGCCTCCGTAACGCCGCTTGAAGACACGTAGCCTCCCCCGTTGCTCGCATCATTTTTCGGGATGATAACAATTGGCGCATGATTTTTCCATTTCTTTTTGTTTTTTTCCTTTGTGCAGTTGAATAAGAACATTTTGCATGTTTATCTCGAGTTCTTCCTTGATACGGGGATTATCAGTAGAAAATTTTACTAATCCAGAAGCAGAGCATGGCTCATTGCGTACCTAGGAAAAGCTCGTAGCTTCATTTCATGATTGCTTCTACAATCTTACAGTGCTGTAAATAGAAGAAATTTCAATGTTCGCTGTCGCCATTCTCTCTCTCTCTCTCTCTCTCCCTCTCTCCCAGGTCGACTTCCAATGGAGGTCACGGCTGTGGGTCGAGGCCTCGACTTAGATATGGAGGTCGCGCCTCAGACCAGAGGCCGCTCTAGAGGTTGCGCAGCCATCATAGGATGGGGCAACGAGATGATCTTCTTCGCTTTCGTTGAAAGAAATACTCTGACCAAAAGAAGGCCTCTGATGATTGAGCCCAAAAAAAAAAAAAAGGGAAGAAGAAAAGAATCGTGTTTAGAAAGCAATTAAAAGATAGCTATCGAGCCCATCCCAATGCCCTCGTTCGTCTTTTCACATGGCCTGGGCCATCTTTTTCTAATAATTGCTCGAAAAGAGGGTATCAAAAGATGTGGGTGCGGCCGTATAAAGCAAATGAAATCTTTATTTCTTTAATTTCTAGGGGCTCTGACTTTCTTCCTCTAAATTGTCCTCAGAAATTTACCATTGTTAAATTCGCGAGGGTGATAAGAACATTGAACCTAGATGCGCACCATAGCCGTTGCAAATGGAGTGGAAAATCTCAACGTGTATTGATTATCGAATTTGGTGATCGATCGCGAAGTTTTACAGTGGCAAATTTGTTATGGAAGGATGAGAGTATGCTTCTACCCGAGGACTGTGCTTTGTTATTTGCTTTCTGAATTTTGCTTTATTTAGTAATTATTTGGAATTTGCTAGACTTGAAAAATGTAACCCTCCATTATTATTATGGTATATGAATGTCGGACTTTCTTTGAAATAAAAAGCCCGCAAGGGATGTTATCAAATGAGAAAGAATCGAGAATGATTGCAGTGCAGATCAACAAACTAGAAGCATAATCTCTCACGGCAGGAAAAAATATCGTATACATAACCCTATTCTTGCCGTCCTATTACAAGCCAAACTCTAGGATAATGTTTTTTTGAAAAATGTGCTTTCAAAGAATCATAATATGAACCAAAAAGTGTGATTCTTTCGGGAGTTGCATGGGCTTCACATCTACCTAATCTCGCACATAATAACTACACCCGAGGCGCATAACACTACTATATAACTCTATATGAAGGTAGCTATATGAAGATGACGTGGAATATGCCTTTTCTATCATCACCTACTAATTGCTATCTTTTTCTTTTTCTTTCCAAGTGGTAGAGAATACCCTCTAAGTGCTTTTACATCTATAGGATTCTGAAATCCAAAAGGGCCTTATATGTAGCAGTTTATGAACTTATTAAGGACCGAGTAGTCGAAAGTAGACATGGCCGGTTCAATGGAACCGCCGGTTTCGGTTTAGGAACCGGTGGTTCCGGTTCCTAAAAAGGTGGAACCGCTGGGTTCGGGCCGGTTCCGGTTTGGAAGTGCCGAGTTCCTAGGCCCAATGGCTCTTTTCCTCAAGCCTCCACCTTTTTTTTTAATTTTTAAAAACGGGTCGGAACCGGCCATTTACAAACCAGAACCGGGCCGGTTTCGGGCCCACGGTTCTATTTGGCCATGTCTAGTTGAAAGTACCAATGACATAAGACTTTTTTAGAATTACCTGACTGGGTAAAGTTCTTGCAAGCTATAAGAAATATGAGCAATTTTTGTTCATGCATAGGCTCATGGAGGATGCCATGCATAAGTATAGCTCCGTATAGCGTGTGTGCACAGTACGCGCGATGTGTCCTGCATCATTTGAGTATGAGGTATGTACACTCTTTATGCACACGATATCTCTCCACCTGTAAGCTTCAGATTTCAAATCGAACTTCTTAATATGGTAGCAGGTTTGGGTTTTGCCCCCGAGCTTATTTCGAGTGCACGGCACCGTCGTATACGAATGACCATTTTCACATTCCTATTCTTTTCTACCGCCTATGCGTCATAACAACCTCTTGCTTTCAGGTGTGAAATTTGATAATCCAAGAAGCAATACGTGATATTTTACGGGACTATTGTCAACCTGTTCTAAAAGGTTAAGTTGTTAGATGAAGGTGCGGTTTAATGTTTGATTATTTTAACACAATATTTGGGATATTTCATGGGAAACCAAGCAAAATCATTTACATTTCGTGGGGGCCAATTCATTAATTTAAGAACACGATGACTTCATCTGGGACACATTAAGAAAATCATTGCGTTCAAGGATGGGTCATCAATCTCCCTTGAAAATCTCAGCAGTCTTACGTCATGTTGCTGAAGCCATAATCCGTTAATTTGAGTTCGATCAACTTTCACGTCGACCTGAACTCACGTTTGGACCAATCTTCATCAAACTCAACTTCTTTTGCAAGGGGAGCAAACCTTTTTAGATATCCTTTTGGTCCTTTGTCAACATACCAGATCAGCAGGAAAACTTGTGTCGTTATCTTCTCCCTTGAATACACCCGTTTTGGTCAAAATAGAGAACCAAGGACGTCCCGCCTGAAAATCAAGCATAAGTTCTCTTCCGTTAGGTATTATACCAAAAATAGCAAAGGTATTAAGAAGCCAGGGGTGACAATAGGTGCAACTAGCATGAAGCGATAGGTTCGAGAACCACATCTTAACCAACCTGTCGAGCACCCTTGATGTCTACAGAAGGATTGTCGCCGGCCATGTAAAGGGTACTGAGGGAATGTGACTGGGGTATCCATCATCCATGCCACGAACATCCCAGTGTGAAAGTGAGAGTTGTCTCAACGTCATTTCAGCATTGGCAAACACAAACGGATTAGGTTTGCCGAAAGAAACATACTCCAAAGGATGATGATGAATTCCGCATATATAAAAGAAAAACGCGCGAGTTAGAAGAGCAAAGGGAGTGTTAGGTGATTGAGGGATTTGGCAAAGGGGTTTTATCAGTGTCATCTAGCTATTGGCTTTCACTAGACCGTCCATTGAAGTATTTGAAACTTGACTTTAAACCCTCAACTCATGATCGGATACGACTCGTTCAGAGTACTTTACAATGTTGACATGCTGAACATTTCAATTTCTTAATATATAATTATTTTCATCTGAAGTGATTCAAGTTCATTTTCATTTTCTAGAATTCTTTTTGGCATCAGAAGTCATTAGCCAGACTTTTGCTCACTCTCTTGTTAAACACTTGGTATGGAAGGGGAAGCCATAAGTTGGAGGGAGAAGGAAGCGTGTGAAAGCCCCCAAATAGTCACTAATGGCAATACATGAGTTGAAGAAGAGTTAGTAGAAATTCAACCCTGCATTGTGAAATCCAATCATATCGATATAGAATCAACTTTCACGCAGCTATTAGTTGCAATGACATACTGAACTCGTAAGGAACTCCTTTAAGAAAAAGACACTTCACCTGTTGAAGATACTCTCTAAAGCAATTCTAAAGGCAACCATCCCGAGTCGTTCTGACGTAAAAGCAGCCTGCACTGAGTACTCTTGACTAATTTGAGAATTGTAAACTTTAAACTGGAGAGGTGAAGATGGTGCATCCAAGAGAGCTTCACATGTTTTCAACCAATGAAATCATCAGCTGCAAAATATAAAGGTGGTTGATGTCCACCCGATTGTCCTGGAAGCCCTCCAGACCTTAGAATGTCACAAAGAACCTGTTGCATTTGTTCTGTTATTACAGAGCTATTACGGTAGAGTCCGGACCTTGGACTGCACGTGCTGTAAAATTTTTCATTGCACCTAATGGAACTAAATGATTAAAGGAATCCAGAGGCAAATTCTATCTAACAGTAGCATAATGACACTGGATTCCACTATTGGACATGGAAACTAACACACATCCGGCAGATACGAAAACTTAGAGGAGGTGTAACATAATGTAAATGGATGCATTAATTAACAGAACTGCTAGATTGAAAGAAAATATGGTGGGATACCTGTATGTCTCTGCCCCAATCTATCGGATCACTGACAACAAATGAAGCCTGCACTCTCTCAGAGAAGACATCACCCTTTGGTCCCAAATCCTTGAGGCAGACATCATCCCTTGTCCAGGCTTTGTATTGAGATACCGGATCAATGTTATCGAAACAGGAAGCATATTCGTCCATCGATGAAACTTTTCTGCAAGGAAAAACCCCTAAGTTACTGTCAGAATCCTAGTTTTAGAGAAACCAATAAAGATGAATAAATCAAAGATATTAGGCTAGTACTTACTTGAAACCATACTCAGACATCACTAGAGCAGCCTTTCCCTTCCCAGTGGCCACGATGAGTTCATTTTCATATCTGTAAAATATCACCAATTTATCATACATAAAGCTTACCAAAAATAGAAAAAAAATAAAATCAAATATAAAGGTAGATTAACTTACTGCATCATTAATATTCATGGACAACGACCCAACTTAATGACACAAGACTTAATTGTCATTTCACAGTCTTACATTCAAAAGGCAAGACTTGTACTTTGCAAAAAAATTCAGACTTTGATAAGTTAATCATCTTGATGAAAATTATTTGTATCATCGAGGAATTAAACAGGAGAAATACTATATACCATAGGTAAGCAATAAAGGTCAGGTCTTTCACATTAACTCGATACAAAGTTCATGATGGGTTTTGCAAGCATAGTTTATCAAGTTACTTAATTGAAAGGATCGCAGAAATGCAGTTGCAGATATGGGCACGCAAACTTAAAACCATCAATTATGCAAGTGTAAAACTTCCAGAAGCACTAATTTGAATTAAAACTGTAGACTGCTTTCATGAAACCAATTGAGTACCTATTCAACAGATTTCTGAAAGGAGAATGACCCCGCAACGCCTGCTAAAGGATAGCACAAAGAAAGCAAACTGTGGCAAGGGCTCCATCAGTCATGCCATGGTGGACATATAAATGTTAAAAAACATGGTCCATTCTACAAGTCCACTTAGAAATAGTACCTGAGCAGGTAAAATGTTCACTCCCAGGAGCTGACTCAGTTCAAGTGCTCGCGTAGACTCCGGAATACTACCTCCTATCAGATAACATGAGACAGTTCGCCATTAGTAATCATGTGATTTATAAGCACATTGCAATACGGGTTTACTCTACTCTTCCAGATAAAACCTCTCGCATAACGCCAATGCCCAGAGAATTACAACTAAAATCCTACCGAAGGCAAAGATTGAACCACGAGTTTTCACAACTCGCAAATGTTAGCGAGTTGTCACAAAGATGAGATGTCAAACTAATGTATAGGCGTAACATAATGATCAGAAAGAGACCCGCAAGCTAATCATCTAGAAGCAACCAGTACTGGCTCAACGTTAGTCAAGAACACAAAGGGAACCTTCAAAACGCCCGCACGACAACGGTAATGAAAATTACATGAAAAACGAAAACCTCTCTCTCACACACACACACACACAAAAGAAGGGATAAAAGTACTCGGGACTGTTGGAGTTGGCGAATACCTTGGGAACCCTTGTTTTTCACACCGGATACCCCCACGTGAGCTTAGGGAAACCGAAGTGTTACCCAACGACATGTGACCCCCGCACGCGGGATGCGGGGGTTCGGGGGTAGCGCCCCGACACGGGTGTTGCCCGGTCGGCGGGCGGGGGTTCGGGGTAATGCCCCCGACACGGGTGTCCCGCAGCCCGGTCGGCGGGCGGGGGTTCGGGGGCGCGCCTCTCGACGAGGGTTCCGTTGCCCGGTCGGCGGACGGCTGCCCCGCTCACCGGTGAGCGGGCGGGGCTTCGGGGGCGCGCCCCCAAAACCTCTACGGGTTTGGGCTTTTATTTAAGGCTGGCCCGTATGGTTGGAATTAAGAGGTTTTAGGTTTTTAGCCTGTTTTTTGGGCATATATATTTTGCTCGGTTTTATCATTGTATTAAGCAAGAATTGGTCATGAACCGACAAAACATAGTGAAATCTCTTTGCGGGACGTAGCCCTAATCTTGGGGTGAACCCGAGTAATCTCGTGTGTCATTTCAATTTTTCTTGATTCTTTGTGTGATCGTCGATTCGATTTCGATAAATCCATTCGGGGACGATCGGGAAAACATGAATTTTACCGTAATCATCGTACAATCGTCGCAAAACCTTGGAAGAGCCTCCGATCGGAACACGTCCCTGTCGCGACCTAAAAATCGGGTTAACGGATTATCGGGTTAATTAAATCAACTAACCTAATTCGGACCCTCCCAAATCCTACCGAATCGCAACTTAGGTTCAATTCATGAAAAATTATTCAATTGGAGCCGCCACTAATCATTTATGGAAGGTTGATTAGAAACCTTAATAAAATAGCGGGAGAACCATTTTATTTTGCGAACCAGAGAAAATGAGTCCGGGGACTTGGTTACATTAATTTGAAAAATTAATGCCCTTTCGTACCAATTTCATGAAAAATCTCTTTTGATTGATCGATGTGAATTTGATAATTAAAAAGATGGAACGGACCATATGATACTTGAAAAATGAGAATTTGTGATTTTCGGATTTAATGATGGTTATGGTGAAAACATATCACAAAATGTGGTAACATCCAATTTTAATTAAGAAAATGATATCTCAATGTCTTAACTTATATTAGATGTTATTTTTTGATATAAAAACAAGGGTCGACATGTTTGACCATGTGATGTTCGAGAGAATGATTTTTTTGTATTTTTTTTTGAAAAAAATGAAAAGCACTCAAAAGCAATAAAAAATTTGAACAAAAATAAACAAAAATGCCCATAATATACCTTTTAATTTTCGATTTTTCCGAAAAAATTCACTCATCCCCAAAGATTTGGGTTGGAGAAGAATTTTTATCCACTACATCCTCGAAAATTCGAATTAGTATGCGGATAGGGGTATAAAACAACAACGTCCCTTTTGCCAAAGGGAAAGAACACGAAGTTTTATACTAAATCACCATCCCATTTCGTGAGATCACGACTAAGGCGTGTGATTTAATTTTTCCGAAGGGTCTAGGCACGTGGGAGCATATATTATGAGCATGTTTGTTTAAAAATGTGCAAATTTTATAAACATTAAATGAATGGTTAACGAACAATAAGCAAAACAACAACAATAATATGCAACGCAAAGATAAAAAAAGTTTGCCGAATAACCGAATCATAACGTATTTCCACCACCAATTGATCCCTCATCTGTGATGGACGAATATCTCCGTGTATGAGCATTGAACACTAAAGGTGTCAGAATGATTCTCAACTCTTAGAAAAATTCCTTCAAGTATACAAATATTCATCCACAGATTCAAAAAAACCAAACAACCCAATCGGCAATTAACTTTATATGAATGTTCATGGTCAGACGTGCTAAAGGTTTGAGTGCCCATCTTGATTTATTTTCCTAAGATGTTCATCTTCCAAGATTGCAATTGCCGAATTAAAATTTCTTGTGAATAGGCAAGATAACTCACGATCGATCAAAACAATCAAAATAGGCACTTTTACAACGTTAACGTCCCAAACAAGATATATGAAATTCACAACCATAAAAAGAGTTTCTGAATTTTCATTGTATGAGCTTCTCAATTTCTTGTTATACAAACTAATCATCACCGACCGAAAGACTAGCGGTGAACAATACCGTGCCATGTTTTACGTGACTCGGGTTGAAGCTTGGCGCAATTCCATTGGCGATATGCAAAATCGGATAAAGATGGCACAACCATGTTCAAGCTAGAATTGTTCAAACTTTGATGAAAAGTTTTGATTTTTTTTAGCACCCAAAGCAATCAATTGATATGCAGTCAATTACATTGATAACGGAACTCCAAATACCATGAGTTAGAAGAGTCGTTACCTAATCGACAAGTTTGTCAAATTCGCGCTCCGCAAATCGATCAATTTGTAGATGAAGTGAACCGTCCCTGATGATCAGCTCTAGAACACGCGTGCGAAGCTTGAACAGCAGCGGTTTTGCGCTCGAACGGTGGCAAATCGACCTCAAATTGCGTACAAAATATCGGTAGCAAAGATCAAGGGAAAAGATCCCAAAACAGGGCTGTTTTGGACACCAAACAACACTCTTCTTGATCTGGACAGCAAATGAAAGTGACGCCACACAGCAGCAATTCGACCAGAGGTTGAAACGGTGGGATCAGCAAGAACATGAACCAGAACAGCGGTGCCAACGGGACTGAACGATGTTCGGCCTCTCCCCCCTCGTTATTCTCACGTGAGTTCTCTGGACTTTTTTAGCCCCTCCTCCCCTTTACGTGATCGTCAAAAGAAGTAATTATAGCCCCAGTAAAGTTATTTGAATTAGCACAAAAGATAGAGAGATAACAACCGGCGAATCTAAAAATTATCTTTAAGAGTTTGATTCGCATTAGATTGTTATCTCTTACGCTTGCCGGATTGAATGAACGAGCAGAATGAGTGCATGATGAGATAATGTGGTCGTTCAATGAATGGAAAAGCTCAAGATTTTCGTAACAACCAGATAAACTCCATTAGGAATGAGAGTGCCGTCCAAAAGAAGTATAAGATGATGTTCTCGTATCTTCAAATAAGCATTATCTATATTCCTTGTAGATGAGACAACACTTATTTACTTTCAAATATTCTTCTTTCCCTTTACCTTGACCAAGTATCGCAGACCAAACCAATACTCACCAAGCCATGCATTCTCCAAGAGCCACCATTTCATCAGAAATCCTCATCCAAGTATAGATGGATACGAGGTAGTTGGGCACGTGGATTTCTACTCCACGTGCATATGGCCCATCAACTTTGCCCTCTCTTGTAAATTTTTCGTTGTGTCGTATGTTGGGCTGATCTCCTCATTAGTGAAGCCGAATATGTCTTGTGGATTTCGATTTGGCTGCTCATCAAATTTGTATGCCCAATTTTCTTTGTCGTCGGTTCAAATGAATGGCAAATAATGCATGATTGATATAAAAAATGCAATGCATGAAAAATTAATTTTTTGGCGAGAATTATGACTAACTCTCATTTTTATAAATAATAAAAAAAAATTAAAATTTAGATGTCAACAGTCCCGAAAGAATGACTCCATCGATGTCGAACGCAACTCCGAAGAAGACCTGCAAGTACACCACGAACGCTCCCATGAATTGAGCGACTTTCTTTCGATTTCCGGACTGTTACAGAACGAAGAGAGAGCACCCAACCTTGTCGGCCGCAATTGGAGGGGGAGGAGACTGCAGGTTTGTACGACACAAATGGAGATCCACCTGGGAACTGAGAAACCCTAAAAACAAAGCGGAGTCTCATCTCTTCACTCGCTCAGAGCAGAGTGTTTGCTCTGTTCGTGGTCGGTAATGCAACAATGGACATCCACGTAAACTTGAGAGCCCTGCTAACGCAACGGGCGGTGTCCGTTGATATTGGGGAGTGAAAATTCAAAATAAGAGCTTGAAATAGAGGTCTGAAGTGGCCGAACAAGGCCATATTTGATTCAGTATTAGAAAGGAACGTTAGGAAACTAAAGTCCCTTGATCAAATGTAAATACTATTTTGCTACTTTTTAAACTTATTTTGAGATGCAATTATATCTCAAATGCTCTCCAAAACTATTTGACTCAAAGCATATTTTGGGTTAAAGGACTTTTGCGAAATGTAACTAAATTTTTTTATTTTAATTTTATCACCTTCACTTGCCGCCACGCGCTTGCCGCCGCCGCCCACAACCACCGGCCATCTCCCATCGGCCGCCCGTCGTCGCGGCGGCCGTCGCCCGCCGCTGCCCCCCGCCCGCCGCCGTTGCCCATCATCGCTTTAAAATTCGACTTTACCAAACATTATTTGTATTTTGAAAAAGGTCTTTTGGCATAGATATTTGTATTTTATTAAATTTTTTTTATCAAATCTTGAATCAAATAGAGCCTAAGTCTCAAATAAGGATTTGAAATTGACGGGCTTGAGATCTCAAATAAGGGAACGCGACAATCTCGTGAGCTTCGGTCCATCATCTGCTATCCACCATCGTCTCCACATTCCTAGGTCCAGTTGTCCGCGAGCTTCAAGTCCTTCTTCGCAAGCCCATGCTTATTCATCTTTGTTGGGTTCTTCTTTCGTTTGCAATTTCAGAAACGGATTTCTGGCTTTCTAATTTTAAAAGTATAAGGAGGCTGATCTTTTCGAATCAATAGTGCAAGATGGTGTTCATTAAATATTTTGTGGCTCTTTCTTTTAGGCTTAACACTAATTATTGCGGGCTTTCCCTCGTTAGGTTACTTTAAACAGTAATGTAACTCGAGTATGGCATGCTCACTTTGCAAGATTTGTGCCGATGATTTAACTTTTTTCATGCGCATACATGCGAGCTTTAATTTTCTAAAAGCTTTCGATTGTGATCAATGTTAAAATCTTTCAGAGCGGCAGTTATACCATTGTGTTTCCCACAATGTTAAATGTGGCTAGGAGTACATTTATTTGAGAAGTTATACCATTGTGTTTCCCACAATGTTAAATGTGGCTAGGAGTGCATTTATTTGAGAAGTCTTGAATAAGGTTCAATTGTTTTGTCAACTCACATGATGCGGTAGAAGAACACTCCCTCAGCCCCATCTAAGCCACAACTGAGAACTACTTCAATTTTTGGCAACATCTCAAGCTCATTGTAATATATGGATGGAGATGTAGGCATCTATCTTCCCTTAACTATGTCCTAAAACTATTCTTTTCACTTTATTTTGTTTTGACAAATTGATTATTTTTCTATTCAGCTTTAGGTAAAGAGGAAGATGCAACGATCTCAACAAGAAAGAGACGAAAGATGAGCAATTTTTTGAGAAATGCGAGAGCAAGAAGACTAGCCATACCAAATACGACCAACATCATTAGTATTGATTTAAAGCAGAATGCTCGGCATTTTGCATTGTGTTGTTGGCAATTCATCAACCATCATCAACATCAAGTTAAGCACAACAAGCATCATCACACAACATTAAACACTTGAATTCATTTAACTTTAATATTTGCATTATAAAAACAGACAACAACATAAGTTTACAATTTTAATATGTGCTCACAGCAGGAACAACACCACAAGAAAGAGAACACAATAGATGATTTTACAAAACAGTTGAACCTCCCATTGATCACATGCAGTGATGACAGCCCATCTTACTACAAACAATCTAACCTCCAAAAGACACTTACAGCAACCAATGACAGCCCTCCCACATCTTCCTAAACGTTCTAAATTATTACCCATGAAATTATCAAAACACCCAATGGATTCTTCTCTCTTTCTGCTTTGTTGAAGGTCTGCTTCAATTCATCTCGTTCTTCGCAAAAGCCTAGAGATGATTCGGCGGGAGGTCTCATCACCAATGCGGGGAATCAATCCAGTTGAAGAAGCTGCAATTTCTTCGCGTCAATGTTAGAGAGAGAATTGGCCGAACAAGAAAATGTGTGGATATAGCGAGAAGAAAATTGCAAAGTTAAGGCTCCACATATCTTACATACCAAAAACAATACAAATGTTGTAAATAGTAGAAGACCAAGAAGTAGACCTCAATTGAAGAGGAAATGTTCATTGGATCCAGAACTATTTTCATATAATAAGCCCTACTATTGAGACTGCATAAACCTCCCTGTAGGAAAAACCATTACAGTCCAACATACAGACATGAATCAAACACATCTATTTGATAATGCAAATGGTGAAGCATATAACTCAAAGCAAAAACTAACACTAACAGAACCCGCCGACAGCCAATTCCCTTGTGCAGCACCAAATTTCTCCAGCTGAGCGGCACTGAGATGAAAATGTGCATGAGAAGGAAAGTGGCACTGAACGAGGACTTGAAGCTCGTAGACAATGAACTTGAAGCTCATGGAAAACGGACGTGAAGCTCGCAAAGAAGGATTTGAAGCTTGTGGACGATGGAACATTGCTTAAGAGCTGCCATGATTGTTCTCTTTTAGGTAAACCATTCCACTCCAACATAGACATGAATCAAACCAATATATCTGAATATGCAAATAGTGCCAATATGCACTTGAGCTATCCCCATAAGACAGATGAAATGCAGAAGACAGAGAAAGAAAGAAAGACAATTAAATGAAGGCATCAGAGAATGAATAATATGATGTTATCTTGACGATTAAAAGGAGGCAAAAGACAAAGGGCCCTTTCCTGCATTTAAAAAATTTACAGAACACAACAAAATATTGAGCTGTGTAATTAGGTGTGCCTTTATCACCAAAACACGCAATTGCATCGGCACCATGCTATGTAGTTAGGTGTGCTTTTCTCACCAGGGGAACTTCCTACAACACAGAGAAGAAAAAATTAAAAAGGGAGTGCATGCCTCCAAGTTATCTTAGCAGGCTAGCACCTGACATTGGCTTTATCAAACAAATGCACTTATAAGGATATTTAACACAAAAGAAAAGAAAAAAAATTGTACCACTGCAGCTCTAAAACACAATGCGTGTCAACACGAGCATGCTAGACTCGATCTACATTCCTATTCAAAGTAACCTAATAAGGGAAAGTGCAGGACAATTAGTCTAAGCTTAAAAGGAAGAGCGACAAATGAAGATCATCTTACGCCATTGCTCCGACAAGATCAACCTCCGTTATCTTTAATTATAAAAAAGCCATTTCTGAAATCACAAAAGAAAGAAGAATACTACAAGGATGTGATTAATAATTAGACATATGGCCTGGACTCAATTCACAAACTAAGCCAATCACCCTTCAAGCAGCAATGTTCATGAAGGATTCGAATGCAAGCTCCTATGGAACTGTTTTTGGGTTTGGTGGAATTGAATCAAGAGTACCACTTACAATTGAATAAGGACCCTAGCTTTATTGCAAGCCAAAAACCTTGATGGACAAAGTTCGGTATTGGAAACGTAGTCGGGACATTCTCCAAACACTTAAAAAGAAATCTGACATGCCTCAACTGGATAAATGCACTTATTTTACACAATTCTTCTGGTCATGCCTTGTCCTCTTTACTTTCTATATAGGTGGGCCAGGTCGAAAGTCGAACTTCATATAGAAAAAGAACATAAAACAAAATGAGCTCCAAATTCCACGTACTCGATCAAAAGTCGAATGAGCATCCATCATCTTTTCCCCTTTTAAAATCCAAAAAAAAAGCATAAGTTAACACCCCACCCAATTCCCCTACAAGCATGAGTAGCATGTACTCCAAAACAAATACAGATCTTGGTAATTTTAAGCCATGTAATACATGTCAATCTCCTATTGTTAGTTTCACCAATTGACGGTAAACTTGGCATAATGCTGGGTCTCTAATGGCTATGCTTTTGGCTGACTAGATTTCACGACAACTACATGTATCAAAACAAAAAAAAGGCCAAATTAAGCAAGGAAAGGCAACATATCCTTTCTGCATATACTACACTAGTAGTTAGCAGTATTGTTGGTCTCTTGCAAACATTGTCCCTACTATTTAGTGCTAAAACCCTCCTAGCTTTTATGGGGTAAAATCTTTAAGTGTCTTTATTATGTTTCTTATTGAACTTTTCAACTGCTAAAAGTTTCTTGTCTTTTATGGGTTTAAAATTTCTTACTGTTTGATATGACACATGGAAGAGAAAATGTGCATAATACCTTCCATATTCTAATCCTTAGGGTGTTTCCATTAAGGGATGTAATAGAGTTATAATTCTACCTTGATAACTGGAAACCCCTTCTAGCCTTAGCTACGGGCATGCTTGAAGATAATGATTAGCATGATCCTATAATAATGATAGAGGAAAGTGATCAACATTCATAAAGAAGCAAGTGGAACCTTCCAATTTCTGTCTTCTTCAGATATGCAAGATAAGGCTATTCTGGTTGCATCTTTAAAACAACTAAGACTCAGGCTACTATGATTTTTCAATATCTCTGAATCCTGAAATCCTTAATAACGCTTAGGGAACAATTTAAATTATGGTCTAAAGTGCGAAATTTTTCTCCAAAGAAGGCCTAGAGTGGACATTGTCTCATATAAGGCCTTGAAGTGACCAACTTAGCCTCTAATAAGGCATCTTGCTCACTGGCCGGCCAAATCTTTGCTAGGTAGTGAGCTTGTTTTGTCTCATGTGCCTGTGAGTTGCATGGGCTTGTTGGTCTCGCTATGTTCATTTACTTTTTTTTTTAAGTAAGATTCAGCCTAAGAATCTACTTTGTTATACTTAAGGTCACTCTAAACTAGTAGTAACTTGCATTGCCTTGACATTGTTTTAACTAATTGTAGTTGTTGCTTGTTTGGATATGGTTCTCCCATACTAACCCCTGCTAGAAGGTACTTGAAATTAAGATCCTTAGGGATCATGCTATTATTCTTTCTTTTGCAATGCAATGTGTGTTTCGAGGAACTCCTCTCCAAGCCACATGTATGAGAGATAATATTTTTATTCTTTCTCAAAAGTTATGTTTCCAACTTTTGTGTCGAAGTAATAAAACTGCATTTGAGTAATTATCATTTACTTCCATAATCACTCAATTGCAAATTTACCGTTTTGACAAAACATTTAGAAACATAACTTTTGAATAAGAACGAGAATATATCTCTCACACTTGTGGCATAGAGAGGAGTTCTCGTATCCTTGAAGCCTCGAAATACTCTTTGCACTTGCAAAACAAAGAAGAATAGCATGAGCTTTAAGGATGTTAATTTCAAATATCATCTAACAGGGGTTAATTTGGGAGAACCATATCCAACAAGCAACATCTACAATTAGTTAAAATAGTGTCAAGGCAATGCAGTCATTACTTGCTTAGAGTGACCTTAAATATACCAAATTAAATTCTCGGGCTGAACCTTGCTTAAAAAAAGGAGTAAATGAAGATAGCGAGAACGAAAACCTCATTTATCTCACGTGTACATCACGTGCATCTGTCGTGCATCTTTGCACGTGAAACACACAAGCTCAATGCCCAACAAAGATTTGGCCGCTACTAAGCAAGAGTTCTTAGTAGAGACTAAGTTGGCCACTTCAAAGCCTTGTATGAGACAATGTCCAATCTAGACCTTTTTAAGAGAAAAATTTCACACTTTAGACCATAATTTGAAAGTTCCCCTAATTTAAATTGCGCCCTAAGCATTATTAACGATTTCCGGATTTCTATTTTTTTACTTTTGACAAAGTAGAGTCTCTGTTGAGAAATCATAGCTAGCGTTAGTCTTAGTTGTTTTAAAGATGCAGCCATAGTAGCCTTACCTTGCATATCTTAAGAAGATGAAAATTGGAAGGTTCCACTTGCTTCTTGATGGATGCCGATCACTTTCCTCTGCCATTACCAAAGGATCATGCTATTCATTATCTTCGTGCATGCCCTTAGCTAGGCTAGAAGGGGTTTTTAGGTATCGTGGTAAAATTGTGACTCAATTACGTGCCTTCATGGAGACACCCCGAGAATTGGAACATATGGAAGGCATTATGTACATCTCGTCTTTCATAATTTGAGACAATACTTGTTGTTATGTTCATTTTCTTATTTCTTTTAAGTAAGATTCGGCCCGAGAATCTAGTTTATTATATTTAAGGTCATTCTAAGTTAATACTGACTTACATTGCCTTGACACTTGTTTTAACTAATTGTAGTTGTTGCTTGTTTGGATAGGGTTGTCCCATTCTAACCTATGCTAGAAGGTACTTGAAATTAAAATCCTTAGGTCTCTTGCATTATTCTTTCTTTTGCAATGCAAGGTGCATTTCGAGGCTTCAATGATACTAGAACTCCTCTCTATAACACAGGCATGAGAGATAACATTCTTATACTTTCTCAAAAGTTCCTGTTTTCCAATTGTGTTGCCAAAATAGTAATATCGCATTTGAGTAATTATCATTTGTTGGAAACAACACTAATGTGGTAATTGTTGGAAAATCCCCAATCTTGTTTGATGATAACAAAAACAATCAAAGGCTATTAATGTGTGCATTGATTGAATTATATCGGGTTATATATGCACAAGCATAAATGTAGATAATATGATAAAGAGCACTAGATGTTCCCAAAATAAAGATCTCATCCGCCAATGTTTAGAGTGTTTCGCCGATCTTTTGGGTTGGTAGTCGATCTCTAAGGTGAACAAGATATTGGGCGGTGAAGATGTTTCGAGCTGAAAGGATCTTCAAACAAGGTGAATATCCGGAAGGACCTTTATCAAGGTGAACAAGCCAAGAAGAACCGTGATGTTCATGAGGGCTTGGTGGTATCGGGTGAACAATGGAAGGACTTGGTGATGGTGAACAAGCATAGAACGTGATATTCGGTAAAGCTTGGAAGGACCATGAAGATGAACAGCTTGGTGGAGTTGAAATTGCTAATATGCTTGAAAGGACCAGAATAAAGATCGGGTCATTGGATTGTTATCGAAGCATCAAATCTTTGGCAAAGAGGAGTTGCCTTATATAGATCGAAGTGGAAGATTGGGTGAACATCATCAATAGATTAGTAAAGATCTATACATCCCGATTATAGATAAGGGATCGTGCAAATGTTTACTCCTTGAAGGTGATAGTCACTTGATCAACCGACCAGAACTTTGATCAAGAATGATATAACCACTACAAATATTGTGATAATATCAATGACCGGAGTTCGGTGAAGACTAGGTATAAGGATAAAGATCTTAACAAGGAGGAGAACAAGTCAAAGATGACGAGGTGTTCATGATAACTTGAGGGTACCATGGTCGATCTATCATCAAGGTGATGTCTTTGGAAGCTGGGATACTTAAGAGGATCATTAGATAATTGATCACAAGTTGTTTCCACAATTTTTCTATAAACAGCACCAACGGGCCAAAAGATCAAATGAGATAATGTTTATGTCGATATCGGGTCTTGGTGATGTTTGAATAGCAAGCATATGCAGATGTTTGTTGGGAAAGGAATATAGCTATTGGTGGGGAGGGAGGAAGATCCACAGAGAAAGATCATGAAGTCTATCGGGTATATTATAGCCGTTGGCATCTGTCGGCTTTTTTCAAAACAATGTTAGAATAGCAAATGTTTCAGAATTGTATCGAAACAATGCCCGGTCCAACGGATCTCTAATGGCTAGTTAAACTTCTTAAAGCCCTCCAACGGGAAAAATAAAGTTATCTATATAATGGAAGACCTTCTAGGCCAAAATGTTAAAGAGAGAGAGAAGAGAGAAGAGAGAAAGAGAGAGAGAGAGAGAGAGAGAGAGAGAGAGCACAATGTAAAATGATAATACTTGCTGTGGGCTTCTTCACTCTTGCTATTTCTTTATTATCCTGAAAGGTCTTCTCGGTAATATTTATGTCTTGTAATTGTATAAAAAATCAAGTGTACAAGAGTAAGAGACAGCGTTGAGTTCGATAGTGTGATCTATCAAGTGAAAGGATTGGTACTTGCCAATTGTAACTTGTTAAGTAGATCTTCAGTGGATTGTAGCCCAAATTGTGGCTGTTAGTCTTGAGAGTAGACGTAAGTTTAGGGATAAAGTCAAACCACTATATATCTTGTGTGCTTGCACTTTACTTTATCTTTTACTTAGTCTTGCACACGTTCAGAAAATATTTCGTCAAATATCTGTTTACCAAATATTTTTATATCACAAACTATTTTGTGTGCTTTTATTTCTCGTGATTCTTCATACATTTTAGCATACAATATTCTCACGGTATTTCAAACATCTACCGACTTGATCTTTATAATATCTCTATAGATGTTTGACCTAATGTTTGAAATTGAACTAGTCTCGTTCCGCAAATGTTTTTCAAAATTGTCAAATAACTTATTCACCCCCTCTAGGTTATATTGTTAGCCCCAACATCATTTACTTTCATAATCACTCAAATGCAAATTTACCATTTTGACAATACACTTGGAAACATAACTATTGAATAAGAACGAGAATATTATCTCTCATATTTGTGGCATAGAGAGGAGTTCTTGTATCCTTGAAGCCTCAAAATGCCTCTTGCATTGCAAAAGAAAGAAGAATAGCATGAGTCCCTAAGGATCTTAATTTCAAATTCCATCTAGCAAAGTTAATGTTGAGAGAACCCTATTCAAACAAGCAAAATCTACAATTACTTAAAGAAGTGTCGGGGCAATGGACGTCATCACTAACTTAAAGTGACCTTCGATGTACTAGACTAGATTCTTAGACTGACCGTTACTTAAAAAAAGGAGTAAATGAATATAGTGAGACTAGCAAACTGTCGTGTACATCACGTGCATCTCTACACGTGAGACACACAAGCCCTATGTTCGGCAAAGATTTGACTAGCTAGTAAGCAAGAGGGCTTATTAGAGACTAAGTTGGCCACTTCAAAGCCTTATATGAGACAATGTCCACTCTAGACATTTTTTTGGAGAAAATGAGAGTCGAAGTAGCCTTACCTTGCATCTTTGAAGAAGATAGAAATTGGAAGGTTCCACTTGCATCTTGATGGATGTTAATCACTTTCCTCTATCATCACCATAGGATCATGCTGATCATTATCTTCGGGTATGCTCTTATCTATGGTTGGAAGGAATTTTTTGGTATCGGGGTACAATCGTAACTCGATTACGTGCATTCACGGAGACACCATAAGAATTGGAACCTATGGAAGGGACTATGATCGTTTTGTAATTCATATTAGAGACAACATTGTTACTATGTTCATTTACTTATTTGTTTTTTCAAGTAAGATTCAGCTTGAGAATTTAGTCTATTATATTTAAGGTCACTCTAAGCTAGTAATGACTTGCATTATCTTGACACGGTTTCAACTAATTGCAATTGTTACTTGTTTGGATAGGGTTCTTCCATACTAACCTCTCGCTAGGAGGGACTTGAAATTAAGATCCTTAGTGCTCTTCTTATTCTTCTTTCTTTTCTAATGCAAGGAGTATTTTGAGGTTTCAAGGATACGAGAACTCCTCTCTATGCCATAGGTATGAGAAATAATATTTTTATTCTTTCTCAAAATTTATGTTTACAACTGTTGTGTCAAAATAGTAAATACGCGTTTGAGTGATTAGGAATTACTTTCATAATCTCTCAAACGCAAATTTTCCATTATGACGAAACACTTGGAAATATGACTTTTGAATAAGAACAAGAATATTATTTTTGATACCTTTGGCATAGAAAGGAGTTTTCGTATACTTGAAGTCTCGAAATACTCCTTGCATTGCAAAAAGAAAGAAGAATAGTAGGAGCCCCTAAGGGTTTTACTTTCAAATATCATCTAATGGGGGTTAGTATTGGGAGAACCCTATCTAAACAAGCAACAACTATAATTAGTTAAAACGGTGTCAAGATAGTGTGGGTCATAAGTAGCTTAGAGTTACTTTTAAATATACCGGACTAGATTCTTAGGCTGAACCTTACTTTACAATAAAGGGGGAAAATGAAGATAGTGAGACCAAGAAGCCCAAGTATCTCACGTGCACATCACGTGCATCTTTCGTGCATCTCTATACATGAGACACACAAGCTCTATGCCCGACAAAGAATTGGCCAGCCAATGAGCAAGAGGCCTTATTAGAGACTAAGGTGGCCACTTCAAAGCGTTATATGAGATAGTGTCCACTCTAGAACTTTTTTTTAGAAAATGTTCACAAGACCATAATTTGAAAGTTTCCCTAATTTAAATTGTGCCCTAAGCATTATTAAGGACTTTGGGATTTGTATTTTTTGACTTTTGGCAAAGTAGAGTATTATTGAGAAATCATAGCTAGCCTTAGTCATAGTTGTTTCAAAGATGGAGTTAGAGTAGCCTTACTTTGCATCTCTAAAGAAGACGGAAATTGAAAGGTTCCACTTGCTTCTTAATGGATATTGATCACTTTCCTCTGTCATTGTCATAGGATCATGTTGATCATTATCTTCAGGCATGCCATTAGCAAGACGTGGAATGGGTTTTCGGATATCAAGGTACCATTGTAACTCAATTATGTCGCTTTCCGGAGACACCCTAAGAATTGGAACCTATGGAAGGTATTAAGCACGTTTTGTCTTTCATAGAATGTCGTTGTTATGTTCATTTACTTATTTTTTTAATTGATAATCACTCAAATGCAGTTTTAATGTTTTTAACACAATAGTTGCAAACATAACTTTTGAGAAAGAATAAACATATTATCTCTCATACCTGTGGCATAGAGAGGAGTTCTCATATCCTTGCCTCAAAAAACTCCTTGCATTGCAAAAGAAAGAAGAATAGTAGGAGCCCCTAAGATGTTACTTTCAAATATCATCTAGCGAGGAATTAATATTGGGAGAATCCTATCCAATCTAGCAACAACTACAATTAGTTAAAATAGTGTCAAGACAACATGGGTCATTACTAGCTTAGAGCGACCTTGAATATATCAGACTAGATTCTCGGGCTGAATCTTACTTAAAAAAAGGAGCAAATGAAGTTAGTGAGACCAACAAGCCCATGTATCTCACATGCACATCATGTGCATCTTTCGTGCATGTATGCACATGAGACACACAAGCTCAATGCCTAGCAAAGATTTGGCCAGCCGGTGAGCAAGAGGCCTTATTGGAAACTAAATTGGTCACTTCAAAGCTTTATATGAGACAATTTCCACTCTAGACCTTTTTTAGAGAAAAAGTTCACACTTTAGATCATACTTTGAAAGTTCTCCTAATTTAAATTGCGCCCGAGCAATATTAAGGATTTTACGATTTCTTTTCTTTTTTTGATAGAGTGTTATTGAGAAATCATAACTAGCCTTAGTCTTAATTGTTTTAAAGACACATCCAGAGTAGCCTTACCTTGGCTTTATTTATTTTGATACTGATTATTGGACAAGATTTACATGTCTTTGTTGTAAAATTTGATCAACCAAAAGTATAGTCATTAAAGACCCAATATCATGCCGTCTTATGGTGAATTGGTGAAACACACAAAAGAATGCTACAATGGACATCCACATAAAATTGAGAGCCCTCTTGATGTAAGGTCGCTGGCTATAGTTCTTGAGAATGAGAAATTCTAAATAAGAGTGCTGGGAATATTTTCATATCAAGAGTTTAAAGTGCACTTTATTTCAAATAAAGATTTGAAGTGGCTAAGTGAGTACCCAATAAGGGGTTGAGATCAATAGGCCGAGATCTCAAATAAGGAAATGCAACAATGGACATCCACGTAAAATTGAGAGCCCTAATAATGTAATGGGCGGTGACCATCATTATTGAGAAGCAAAAATTTCAAATAGGATTATGGAGTGGGAACATTTTCTTAAAAAAGGGTTTAAAGTAAATTTTGTTTCAATTAAAGGTATGAAGTGGCCAGTGAGTATCAAATAAGGGCTTGAGATCGTTAGTTGGCTAAATATTCTCCGATCAACATTTTTCGGCCACTAAAACAGGGGCAATTTTGTGCAAAATTTGGACTTGGGTAAACAATGAAGAAAATCCACCAATTAAATTTAGATTAGGTTTTTCCTTCAATTTTTCACTGTTCTTCTTCTTCTCCCGTTCCTTCTTGAGCAAATCATTCCTCGCCTAGTCCTAATCCTCAATACTCCTCCTCGCGAGCTTCGATTTTCCTCTGCTATCCACCATGGTCTCCTCATTCCCATGTTTTGTCGTCCACGTGCTTCAAGTCTTTCCCAACTTTGTGATTTTAAAAGTATAAGTAGGCTGATCTTGCCGAAGCAATGGCTCAAGATGGTTTTCATCAAATCTTTTGTCACTCTTCCTTTTAGGCTTACATTAATTGTCGTGGGCTTTTCCACATTGTAAGATTTGTGCCGGTGATTTAATTTCTTTTATACATACATATGCAAGCTTTAATATTTTGAAAGCTCTTACTCGTGATCAATGTTAAAATGTTTTAGAGTCTGCAGTTCTACCATTATGGCCCGTTTGGTTCAAAGATTTGAGATGAGCATTGGTGCCCTAAAGTCTCTTGGCCAAATGCAAATGTTGTTTGGCTATTTTTTTAAGTCACTTTGGGGAGATGCAATTGCATCTCAAATGCTCTCCAAAGTCCTTTAGCTAAATGCAACTATTTTTTTTTTTTTTATATTTTGTCACATTCGCTTGCCGCCGATCGCCGGTCGCCGCCGCCACCGGTCGCCGCGGCCCCCTGCCGGTCGCCGGCCGCCGCCGCCACATTGCCGCCCGCTAACGCTGTCGTCACCGGCCGCCGCCTTTTTTTCAAAAAGAAAAAATATTTTACCAAGTTCATTTTTCACCAAACAACATTTAAGTCAAAGTTACTTTTCAAATGTGTTTTTAAAATACACTTTACCAAACACTACTTGCATTTTGAAAAAGGCCTTTAGTCTAAAGGTATTTGCATTTTCTCAAAGTCCATTGGCCAAATGTTGAACCAAACAGGGCCTATGTTTTCCTCAATATTAAATGTCACTACGCGTACATTTGTTTGACAAGTCTTAGATAAGGTCGGCATAAAAACATTCTCTAAGTCGCGTCAAAAGCACAACCGAGAACTACTTGCTTCAACTTTTGGTAACATCTCAAGGTCAACATAATATATGGATGAAGATGTAGGTATCTATCTGCCCTTAACTATGTCCTAAAAACTATTCTTATTCGAACTTTATTTTTTTTTTTGAAGAATTTATTAATTTTTTACTCAACTTTAGGTAAAAAGGAAGATGTAAGGATCTCAACATAAAAGCTAGATAGATACCTATAATTGTACAAATGCACTTATAACGATATTAAACACACACAAAACACAATCAACACGAGCATACTAGACTTGAGCTACATTCCTGTTCAAAGTAACTCGGTAAGAGAAAGCACACGACAATTAGTCTAAGATTAAAAGGAAGAGTGATAAATGAAAAACCTATTGCACCATTGCTCCAACAAGATTAGCCTCAATTACCTCTAAAATAAATAAGTAGTTTTTGAAATCACAAACAAAAGAAGAATCCAATAAGAATGTGATTAAGAATTAGAACATATGGCTTGGACTCATTTCGCAAACTAAGCTAATCACCCTTCATGCAACAATGCTCATACTAGTCCTCAAGTAGAAAAAGAACATAAAACAAAATGAGCTCTAGACTCCATGTACTCTATAAAAAGTCGAGTATGCATCCATCATCTTTTCCCCTTCTAAATTCTAGAATATAGCAGAAGTTAACACCCCACTCTGTTCTCCTACAAGTAGGAGTAGCAAGTACTATCAAACAACTATAGATCTTGGTAATTTTAAACCATCTAATACGTTCCAATCTCCTGTTGTTAGTTTCCACGAATTGATAGTAAAACTTGATGTAATGTTGGGACTCTAATAACTATGGTTTTGGCTGACTAGATTTTACAGCAACTACATGTAAATATGCTTCAATAATCAATATTAAAACAAATAAAGCAAAATTGAGCAGGGAAATGCAACATATCCTTTCCGCATCTATTGACTGGTAGTTAGTGGGGTTGTTGGTCTCTAGCAAACATTGTCTCTAATATTTAGTTATAAAACCCCCTAGCTTGTATAGGGTAAAATCTTTAAATGTCTTTGAAGGGTAATACATCCAAATGCTAATCTAGATCTATAAACACAGCGGAAAAATTATAGATCTATATACTCATAAGCGTAGCCTGTGGATTATAGCAGAACAACAATCTCAATCATCATATATGTACATATACGCACGGATTGTACTAGATCAACATGCCCTAGAATCAACTTGTATCCGACACGGGAAGCATATCACGATTAACGAATATACGTCGGTTTCCACATATTAAAGCCCCAAAACGCAGGTGAGAAAACAATCGACTCCGTCGATCAATCATTTTTCGAAGAGTTTTCATTGAGAGAGTTTTTGTGTCGATTTATAGAATGACGTATGTTCAGCGGAAGAGATATAACATCTTCTCTCTCTTTTGTATTCAATAGGAAATAAATCTATCTTAATTGCATTCAATTATCGCAATTTAGGCAGGTATTGATTTTACCCTTAATTGTCACAATCATTACCATCTCCCACTTGCCCTCTATTTCTCTTCTCACCGCAAAGTTCATATGGGCAAATAATCTGTACAACCAACATACTACGAGAGCTCGTTGCCATAAATTTGTTAGCAGCTCACATTTGACATTATAATTTAGAGAAGATCTAGTATGCAATACCCTAGATCAATTGATCATATTTATCTCTTATAATCTCTTCAAAAATTTCGATATGTATTGTGTTCACAATCACGATTGCAATCCTATAATTATAATTGATCAACCTATGAATACAAAATCATAATGTGACATCAATTACAAATTGATCTTTCTCTTTCATTAAAATCTCTCCATTTCAACTCAATTCGCTTTTCCAGAAATGTCCTCCTAGACCGAGTCATCCATGATCATTAGCAACATTCTAGGATAGCAAACATTGAATCAAAATTTCAAGAATAGGTCGAGTCGTGAGGGTACTAAGTTGAGGAATTCATATGCTCAATAGTCTCACATAGTCAGAGTTGGGATCATTATTCTTTGGTCGTCTTATGCATATGTAATATGAAGTACATATTATGATATTCTCTCCTTTCCCATGGAGCATATGTCTCTCCATTTACTACCATACGGATTATAGTTCGGGCATTCCAAATGTCTAACAAATCTACTCTCTTTAAAGAATCCATCGAACTCACATATGGTATCAAAGACAGATAAATTGAAATACATAGGTTACTTCACTTTCGGGCATAACTTATCTGTAACCTCATCTTAACACTCATGTTAAGGCGACATTAAAATTTTAAGCTTAGCTCTCAATTATCATCTAGATAAAATAAGGTTGAAATTCTCTCTATTTGTCACACATGATAAATAGAGGCGATTACTCGTGCAAGTAGGCTAATCTCTTATCTGTTCAACATACTTTCTCAATATAATGCACTAAGCGTTAATATGCATTGATGTTAAATAAACTCATAGGCATCAATAATGATAACAAATATCATTGATTGTGAACTTTAGAAAAAATACAAATATCCAAGTATATCAATTTCTACGTAGTCCCAAAGACTTTACATGATCGAGAAAAGCATCTCTAAGAATCAACTTGGTCATTGGATCAGCTACCATAATATGCGTAGATATATACCGGACGTTCACAACCTTTCATGCAACCATATCTTTCACAAAATTATACTTGGTATCTATATGTTTAGTCTTGCAATGAAATTTGGGATCCTTGATGTAAGCTATCACCGCTTGGCTATCACAATTAATAAAAAAAGGACGAGTAGCATCCTCAACAACACCCAAATGATCCAAAAATCTTCTAAGCCAAACATCATCTTTTCTACGCTCTTGACAAAGCCACGAACTCAGCTTCCTTGATCGATAATGCTATAGATGTTTTTTTTTTGGGTAAAGTAAGATGTAAATAATGCTATAGATGTTTATTTCTTACTACTCCAAGATATTGCACCATTGCATAGTAAGAATACAAATCTAGAGGTAGATTTTCTTTTATCTAAATCTTCTCCCCAATCGGTGTCAGTATAGCCCTCGGGATCCGGGAATCTCCTCATTAGTAAATCAGCGAATAATCTGCAATACCCTTCGGATACCTCGGGATTCTCTTGATAGCATCCAATGCGCTTGACCTATATTGAATTAGTATGTACTCACCATTCCAACGGCATGACAAATGTTAGGTCTTGTACAAATCATAGTGTACGTTAAGCTCTCAATAGCACTAGCATATAGAACATTTTTCATACGTTCATGTTCTTGTGGAGTCTTAAGACACAATCTACGGATCAAACTTTCATCTTTGGCAATAGGAGTGTCAATGTGTTTACAATATTGCATACAAAAACGTTCAAGGACTTTATTTACATACGTCTCTTATGAGAGAGACAACAACCTTTTGAACTATCTCTTGAAATCTTAACTCCAAGAATATATGTAGCTTCACATATATCTTTTATTTCGAATTGGATGATAACCAATTCTTGGCTATTTGAACAAACTCTATATTGTTTTTGGCAATGAGGATATCATCTACATACAATGATATGATCACAAAATGATCCTTGGACCTTTGATATATATTTAATGATCTTGTCAATCACTATAAAATCATATGCTACTATGTACCATTGTCTCGAAGATCGCTTAAGGCTATATATCGATCTTGGAAATCGACATACCTTTTATTCTTGGCCTTCTATAACAAAACCAATGGGTTGGTGCATGTATAATTCTTCTTCTAATTCTCCATTGAAAAAAGCAATCTTTACATCCATTTGATGTAATTCGAGATCCATACTTGCCACTATTGCTAAAATAAGGTGAATTGAGGTAAATCTTACTACAGGAGAAACGTTTCCTCATAATCAATTCCTTTCGTTGATTATGCCATTTTGCCATAAGGCGAGCCTTACATTTTTCAATTAAGCCATCAGCTTTACGCTTTATTTTGAGAACTCACTTATTCCCAATGACTTTGCGTCCGTTCGAAGATCAACCAATTCCCAAACTTGGTTTGATCTCATTGATTTCATCTCTTCTTCCATTACTTGTATCCACTTTTCCTTATCGGGGTTAAGTCGGAGCCTCGTTTGCATTTCTTGACTCATCCTCTTCTTGCGGAGCGACCATGAAAGTTTTAACTTCAATGTCTACATATTCATGAGTCGACGGAGAACGTTTTTGCAGCTTGTTCACCAAATTGGAGATTGTACACTTAGTACATCATTCTCCATTACGCTATCACTTGGATCAAATAACGATGACATCGTCTCATCAAGTGGTTGCAATTGATGCGATTCGAAATAAATTCGCCACTTCTCACACCTTGCTCCCACTTGCATCATTGTCATTATCTAATATCTCAAATAGGGAACAGTCTTTACCTATTTCGCCCTATTTAAGAAACTCATTCTCCAAGAATATGACATCTCGTGATTCGAATCCAGTTACACTCCTACTTTCCTCGCTCACCTATGAATGCATATCCTTTTGAGTTTTCCAAGTATCTTATGAAGATGCTCTTCTTGCCCCCTAGAACCTAATTTTCCGTACTTGTGGAACGATTCGTGAGTATAGGCTGTACAACCCCAAGGTTTCAAGAAACTCAAATCAGGTTTTTGACCCGTCCATAATTCATATGAAGTAGAGGTAATCGATTTAAAAGGCATTCGGTTCAAGTATATAGGCCGCTATTAACAAAGCATCACCCCAAAAGGTAATTTAGCAAATTAGTACGTGCTATCATAGACCTAACCATTTTAAATAGGGTTCTATTTCTCTTCTCTTGCAACATTGTTTTGTTGAGAAGTGTATGGAATGGACAAATTGTCTTTCTATTCATTTTTATCACACAAATTTTTGAACTAATCGGACATATATTCTCGACCTTGATCGGATCTCAATGCTTTTATTTTCTTGTCCAATTGATTTTCCACTAAGGTCATGAACTTTTTAAAGCAACATAATGCTTCGGATTTGTGAGAAATCAAAAAAATCGAATAGACATATCCGAATCGAGTATAATCATATATAAAAACGATGAAATAAACAGCCTCATGCATTGCTCTCACATTCATTGGACCACGACGTCATAATGTACTAATTGCAATGGAAACTCAGCTCTAGTCCCTTTTCCAAATGATTTTCATGTCGCTTTTCCTACTAGGCAATGCTCATGAGATAGGCAAATTGACTTTTTCAACATTGCCTAACAAGCCCTCTTTGGCTAATCTATTCATTCATTGTTATCTAATATGACCAAGTTTAGCATATCACACATTCACATGATTATCATTAGCATCAAAAGATGTAAATAGGGAATAACCGACTTTAACACCATTGTCATTAACATTCAAAATGATAAAACCATCCAGAAAATAACCAAAACCATACTTGACTTGTTTCCAAAAACAAATCAATACCATAATTATGGAAATTCAAATTAAATTCATGCTTAACCAACATCAACATTGAAACTAAATTCGACAAATTTCTAGAGCATATAGTACCTCATGTGGGAATAAGTGTGACCACCGCACATGCTCAATTGGCGGGTGCCAAAGCCTTTCACCTTTGCTCGGAGTTGTTTTCCACATATATCCATTTTGCTCCATGTAGAATTCGTCGAAATTCCACGAAGGCTCCTCGATCCTTTGGTACATGGTCTATGGTGCTTGAGTCTACAAGTCCACAAAAGATTAGATTCGGTTACAAAGACCAAACTAGAACCATAAGAAACACTCACAAGTGTATACAAAGTTTCTACCTTCTTCGTCTTAGCTTTAGTTGCGAGCGAAGTGCCCTTTGTTGCCACAATTAAAACACCTCACCCTTAAAATGTTCTTTTTGAAAGGACGCTTGCCTTTCTTCAATTGATTGGTTTTTGGTTTCTTCCCGAAGGCTCCGCTCCTTTGGCATTCCACTTTTTAAGACCACCAAGATGCTTACGCTTGGAGCCCATAGCTCCATATGAGCTATAAGCGACATAATAAATATCTCTTGTGGTTTAGCCACCGGGAGGCCGTCTATCCTGCGACATAGAGAAGAGTTCTAGTATACTTGAAACCTCGAAAGACTCAAAAGAAAGAAGAATGGCAAGAGACGCTAAGGATTTTAATTCAAATATCATCCGCGGGGTTAGAATTGGAAGAATACTATCCAAACAAGCAACAATTGCAATTAGCGGTGTCAAAGCAATGTGAGTCATCACCTTAAATATACCATACTAGATTCTCAAGTAGAACCTTACTTTGACAAAAAAAAAAAAAAAAAGAGTAGATGAAGATAGCGAAACCAACAAGTCCATGTATCTCACGTGCACAAGACATGCATCTTTCATGCTTCCACCATGCACGCGACACACAAGCTCGATACCCGACAAAGATTTGGTTGGCCAATGAGCAAGGGCTTTATTAGAGACTAAGTTGGCCGGTTCAAAGCCCTACATGAGACAATGTCCACTATAGGCGCTTTTTTGGAGAAAAAGTTCACACTTTAGACCATTATTTGAAAGTTGCATTAATTAAATTGCACCCTAAGCATTATCAAGAGTTTTAGGATTTCTATTTTCTAACTATTGCCAAAGCGGTGATATTGAGAAATCATAGCTAGCCTTAGTCTTAATTGTTTTAAAGATGCAAGGAGGGTAGCCTTACCTTGCATCTATGAAGAAGACGAAATTGAACGGCTCCACTCGCTTCATGATGGATGTCGATCATTTTCTTCTATCATTACCACGAGGATCTCGCTGAGCATTTGTTTGACAAAGTCTATATCAAGTGCTAGTGTGCTAGGTTAACCAAAGATGCACCCCCTTATCAATCAATGTGTACATGATTAATATTTTATTAATTTTTTTTCATAATTTTATAGTATTTTGTATTTTTTTTTTTTAATTTTCTTATTCGAAAATGGGCTCGAGCTAGACTGTTGAGCCGGTTTGACTAAGGACGGAATGCAAGCCTCCACAGACCGGGTCATAGGCCCATTAGGGCTCCTATGATAAGCCCAATTAATTGAACCCAAACTACTTCACAAATTTCAAACCCGACCCAAACAAAATTAAACTTGAACCCACTTAACTAAGCCAGGCCCGGATCACCAAACTACAACTAAAGCCCAACACTTAAAAGAGCTAGATCGAAACGTTTCCAAACGAAAATGAGCCCACTTTATCATCATCCTTCATTGTTTTTATAAAATGAGCCTCTTATCCCCACTTGGTTCTCTTCGTCCGCCCCGAACATGACCTATACATCTTCAAAATTTGCCCACTAATCTCGGAACATCCAAACCTTCAAAGAACGATCTATATTAGACTAGAAATCACGAGACTTCACCATTGACCAAAGACTAAACATCTCAAGGCCGCATACATGAACACATAGAACAAAACACTTGGGAAAATCGGCGTTCATGTATAAACCTTCATAATCTCGTGATCTTAGCCTATACAAAGCTATATGATAGCACTCATTTTTTTCGATGCTCTCATCCATATTTCCAAATCTCAAGAAACAAGACAGACAAGAGTAAATTGAACTACCAATTGTGATGTGAAGATGTCACGAGCATCCATGTAATCGATTCGGGATGAAATTCCTCAAGTTTGCAACTTCGCTTAAACCGTTTTCACAAACACCTCGCATTCGTTTCCAATGCGACTCACAAATCTTAATCCAAATGGATGAGAAAATATCTCTCGAACCGCTAAACTTATCCTTAATCATGCTTCCACTTTCATTCAAGCCTAAACGTCTACTCATAGATTTGGATTTAACGGGATATGGCAAGTAATGCATACAAGACTCGTAGCAAAAGCACACTTTGATTTGGCCTCGGCAATAATAGGATAGGAGGAAAATACTACTTCACAATCGATGAAAATTCCTATCATATCACATACATCCATAGATATATTTGGAACAAGTCAAAATCGGAGGCCGCTCTATCCAAACTTGGTTCGGTCAATTTAACATATAGGTGGAGTGATTCTCGGCCAAGGGACTCGGGGATCGAAATTCAAGTACAGCTCATTTTAGAACGTTTCAACCAACATAGATTGGACTCGATCATCAAAGTAGACTCACACAATATCGATTTCCGAATAATCACAGCTTTATTTCTCTACTTAGTTCTCCGCATACACAAGAAACCTAATTGTACCTTTGCTCAAAAGAAAATGTGCGCTTTCGACCGATGAAATCAGCACTTCAAGCTCGGATTAGAAACCCGGAGGCGAACAGGGAGATCTCTGAACGGGTCAACAATCGATGAACCGAGATGAAGATGATGAATAGAAATGGTAAGCCGAGTTCGAGGAACTAAAAATAACAAAATCGAACAAGATTGTTTCGGCGAGAGATTTTCTTCGTCGGTTACGATTCCTTCGCCGGTGATGTAGCCGAGAGCAAAAGCCAAGCCCCGGATAGTCAAGCGTGGCTGTTGAAGAACTAATTTTCCTCGGAGATCGCGGGTCGAGCGAAAGAATCGCTCCTGAAGAAACTAATTTTCTTCCATTAGCGATTTGTTCCTGAAATCTCTCTCTCTCTCCGCGAAGATGCTTAACAAGAGAAGGAACTGCTCCTCAACAGAAAACAAAATGCAAATGAGCCGGCCATCTTTGTTGGGTTCCTACGAGGAAAAAGGGAAAGGATAGTTTACTTTGGTTAATGCTCTTAGTTTAAGTTATACATTCATGAAAGAAAATTCACGGAACCATTAAGAATTGTTCGTGTAGCGGAATTGATGGAACCCAATTCCACGCCCCTAGAACACTACAAATCCATAGAGCCGAACCGAGAAAAGAAGAAAACTCAAACTCGATCGGTGCGTTTCATCCATATCGAATGTAGCGGTCTTTCATTTTCTTGATACCGGTGAATCTAAGATTATCTTTGTCTTAATCTTACCGGCCTGTCTTTCTCTTTGTTCTCGTTCGCCCAAACGATAGACGATATCACGAACATCACTTACTTCATGAGAAAATGGAACTTTGGTGACCCAAACGTCTCATGAATTTTATGCTATGTCGTTCACTAACGATGTAAAGAATCGGTTGCACGAGCAAAGTTCATAAAACAAGTGTTGGGAAAAACGGGCAAACTTCGATATAAACTAAACCAATCCAAGATCAAACTCTCCCCCGAAACTACTCCAACTTAATTCGGTATCAACCAACAATATATATATCCAAAGCAAAAAAACAACCTCGCAACATATAAATACGATAGCGGAATGATAAAGAGATAATGCACCAAGATTTACGTGGAAAACCCAAATCGGGAAAAACCACGGACAACCCAAAAACTTCCACTAATCATCAAGAATAGTAGGCACACAGAGTATTTCTCTCTAGTCACACACTAGAGGCTCAACATCAAGCTTACAAGAGCATTTCTTCACCACAAAGGTGGAATAACATAAAAGAAGGGCAAGAAACCCTAACCGCAGAAGGAGAATTAGGAGACGAGTCTCAACGAACGAAATAGATCAACTTGTAGACCTCGGCCTCACGAACAACATACTCGAATTTGAGCTAATTCCGTCAACGATTGACCTTCGAATCGGGACCGCAAGGGCGCGAGGCCTTTTTCTTCTTTTCTTCTTCTCGCGCTCTGCTCCCTCTTCTTCACGGAACCAACTCTCTCTCCTCCCCTGTTTTTTTTTCTCTTTCTTGGATCCGCCCCCTTTTTACGAAGATGGTCCCCTCTTTTCTTTCTTTTTGCTTTTCCCTTGCTTTTTGTCTTTTTGTCTTTTTGTTTTGACTTTTTCTCTCTTTTTTTTTTTCATTTGAGAAAAGGAAAACCTTGGGCCCCACAAAGAGGCGGACCCAGCCAACAAATCTCCCCCTCCGCCTCATGTGGGGAGTTCCATCATGCCCGCTTTGCTTCTACAAGAATCAAGTTTTACCATGGGCAAGGCTTTGGTCATCATATCGGATCCGTTGTCATCGGTATGAACTTTCTCAAATAGAAAGAGCTTTTCTTCTAACTTTTCTCGGACCCAATGATATTTCACATCAATATGCTTCGATCTTGAATGCAATACCGGATTTTTGCTAAGATAAATAGCACTCATGCTATCGCTATATAGAACAAACTTTTCTTGCTTCAAACCCAACTCTTGTAGGAATTTCTGCATCCACAAGAGTTCCTTGCCTCCTTCGGTGATAGCGATATACTCGCCTCGGTCGTAGACAAAGTAACACATTTTTGCAATCTTGATTGCCACGAAACCGCTCCCCCAAGAAAAGTCATCATATAACCCGATGTGGACTTTCGGGAATCATTATCACCGGCGTAATCGGAATCCGAATAGCCACTTAACTCGAGCTTTCCAATTCCATAACACAAGCGAGAATCGAAAGTGCCTCTAAGATACCGCAAAATCCATTTCACGGCGCTCCAATGCTCTTTACCTGGATTTGAGAGGAATCTACTCACAACACCAACGGCATGAGCAATATCCGGTCTTGTACAAACCATGGCATACATCAAACTACCCACGGCGGATGCATAAGGAATTTTCATCATCTCTTCCTTCTCTTTCTCACTCGTAGGACATTCATTACTACTCAACTTGAAGTGACCAGCAAGTGGAGTACTTACCGGCTTACATGTGCTCATGTTGAATCTTTCTAGCACCTTTTCAATGTACTTATCTTGAGATAACCAAAGTTTCCTATTCTTCCTATCACGAGTGATCCTCATGCCAAGGATTTGCTTAGCCGACCCTAAATCCTTCATCGCAAAGGCTTTACTCAACTCATTTTTCAAGCTCTTGATTTTGTTAGCATCATGCCCAACTATCAACATGTCATCCACATAAAGTAGGAGGATAATAAAATTATCATTTGAGAATGTTTTCATAAAGACACAAGAATCGAGTTGGTCTTACCATATCCATGAGCTTCCATGAATGAGTCAAACTTCATATACCATTTGTCTTGGTGCTTGCTTGAGACCATATAGGCTTTTTCTTAACCTACATACAAGATGCTCCTTGCCTTCAACTTTAAAACCCTTCGGTTGCTCCATGTATATTTCTTCTTCTAAGTCTCCATGAAGAAAAGCCGTCTTTACATCAAGTTGTTCGATTTCTAAATTCAAACTCGCGGCCAACCCAAGAACAACTCGAATAGAAGGCATTTTTACAACCGGTGAAAAGATCTCTTCAAAGTCGAGTCCTTTCTTCCGACGAAAGCCCTTCACAACAAGCCTAGCCTTGTATCGTGGTTTCAAACCACTTTCTTCCATCTTTAACTTGTACACCCACTTATTTGTGAGTGTTCTCTCGCCCTTAGGCAATTTCACCAACTCAAATGTGTGGTTCTCATGCAAAGATTTGAGCTCATCTTGCATAGCTTCATGCCACTCGTTCTTTTGATCGCATAACATAGCCTCTTCATAAGTTTCGGCTCTCCCGCATCGGTAAATAACACATACTCGTGCGGTTGATATCTTTGTGATGGTCTACGTTCTCTTTCCGATCTTCGACTTGAGGTAGGACCGTTTGTTCTTGCTCAACCGGCTCAATGGTTGCTCTTGCTCAACTATTTCACCTGTCTCGGCTGAAAAATCAACATTGCGTGAGGATTCGGCTTCTGCATGATTTCCATGCACTTCTCCCTCGTGATTTTCACCCAATACGATAGGAGGATTTGGGCTGAAACTAACAACATGTTGAGCTATATTCTTTGGCTTCCCTGGCTTCTCAATGTCTTCAATGGTTTGATGCTCAAAGAATACCACATCTCGGCTTCTAATAACTTTCTTTGTAGCCGGATCCCATAACCTCGTAGCCAAATTCTTCATGTCCATAACCCAAGAAGATACTGCTTGTTTAGACTTGTCATCAAGCTTGGACCTTTCATCTCTTGGAACATGTACAAATGCCCGACAACCGAACACTTTCGGATAATCGTAGGAAACATCTTTCCCACTCCATACTCTTTGCGGAACATCTCCCTTAAGAGGAACCGACGGAGAAAGATTTATCAAGTCATTGCCGTTCTCATTGCTTCGCCCCTGGAATGACTTAGGCAACTTCGCATGAGAGAGCATACACCGAGGTCGATCATTGATTGTTCGGTTCATTCTTTCCGCTACTCCATTCTGTTGTGGTGTTTTCGGAACAGTTTTCTCAAGCTTGATACCATAGTCTCTGCAATAATACTCAAACGGACCTCTATATTCACCACCGTTGTCGGCTCGAACACATTTCGGTTTCTTTCCGGTTTCTCTTTCCACGTTGGCATGAAATTGTTTGAAAGCCGCAAGCACTTGATCTTTGGATTTCAAAGCAATAGCCCATACTTTTCTAGAGCAATCATCGATAAATGTCACAAAGTATAATGCACCACCAAGTGTTCTAGCATCCATGCAACAAACATCGAGTGTGAACTAAATCAAGTACATTTGACTTTGTGTGTGGAGATGAGCTATGAAATGAGAATCGATGTTGTTTACCCGTGAGGCAATGAGTACATTCCGTCAAATTTCTCTCCTTCAATGGTAGAAGATTCTTTCTAGCAAGAATCTCAAGCCCCTTCTCACTAAGATGACCAAGTCTCATATGCCATAAGTCAACCGAGGAGTCCTCCATTGCATTTACCTCTTCTCGCATCAACTTTGCTTGCATGGTGTAGAGAGTGCATGTCTTCTTGCCCTTTGCCACTACCATAGAGCCTTTAGTCAACTTCCATTTGCCATCATAGAAGGAATTACAATAACCATCGTCATCTAATGCACTGTGGAGATCAAGTGAAGTCGAATATACGGAACATGTCTCACATTTTTCGAAGTAAAGTACATCCCATATCGGTCTCCAAATAAACGTCTCCCATGCCGACAACCTTGGAAACACCACTATTTCCGATCCTAACACAACCGAAGTCATTGCTACGATAGGATGTAAAGAAGTCACGCCTTGAGGTGACATGAAAAGAAGGCTGCGGAATCCACTACCCGGCTAGAGTCTTGGCATGTGAGGTTTACACAACCGTCGTCACAAATGAACACAATATTACCATCGGATGCAACCGCTTTGTAACTTGATTCTCTTCGTTCTTTCTATCTCTATTTCGTCGTGGGATTTATCTCTCTTTGGTTGCCAACATTCTTTGGCATAATGTCCCATCTTACCACAATTATAACACTTCACACTCCTCCTTGGCCTTGACTTCGACCTTCCTCTTGACTTGCCCCTATCATTACTTTGAAACTTTCTTGATTGATTTCTTGCTCTGTTTTCTACAACAAGTGCCTCCGATCTAGAAGCATAATTCAAGCCTTTTCTTCTTGTTTCTTCATTGAACAAGCTTTCTTTAACCATGCTCATAGAAAGCACACCGTAAGGAGCCGAATTGTTCAATGCCACAACCAAGGTGTCCCAACTATCGGGAAGAGTACCAAGCAACAAACATGATTGCAATTCATCCCCAAGGTCAATCTCAAGATTTGTCAATTGATTTACAACATCTTGAAATTCGCTCAAGTGCTCCGACATGCTACTCCCTTCCTTGTATCTCAAATTCACGAGTCGTTTAACTAGAAGAGCTTTATTTTGTGGAGTTCTCCTCTCATAGAGATCTTGTAGTTTCTTCCACAAAGTATCCGCCTTCGTTTCTTGCGCAACATGGTGAAACACACTATCATCAATCCATTGTCGGATAAAGCCAACCGTTTTCCGATTCATTCGCTCCCACTCTTTGTCTTCCTTATCTCCTTTAGCTTCATCACCATCGACGGGATCAAACAAATCTTTGCAATATAACATGTCTTCCATCCGAGGTTTCCATATGGAGTAATTCGAGGCATTTAGCTTAAACATAGTGCCACTCGTATCCTCCATTTAACACTAGAATCTCAACTCGGCTCCGATACCACTTTGTTGGGAAAAACGGGCAGACTTCGATATAAACTAAACCAATCCAAGATCAAACTCTCCCCCGAAACTACTCCAACTTAATTCAAGTATCAACCAACAATATATATATCCAAAGCAAAAACAACCTCGCAACATATAAATACGATAGCGGAATGATAAAGAGATAATGCACCAAGATTTACGTGGAAAACCCAAATCGGGAAAAACCACGGACAACCCAAAAACTTCCACTAATCATCAAGAATAGTAGGCACACAGAGTATTTCTCTCTAGTCACACACTAGAGGCTCAACATCAAGCTTACAAGAGCATTTCTTCACCACAAAGGTGAAATAACATAAAAGAAGGGCAAGAAACCCTAACCGCAGAAGGAGAATTAGGAGACGAGTCTCAACGAACGAAATAGATCAACTTGTAGACCTCGGCCTCACGAACAACATACTCGAATTTGAGCTAATTCCGTCAACGATTGACCTTCGAATCGGGACCGCAAGGGCGCGAGGCCTTTTTCTTCTTTTCTTCTTCTCGCGCTCTGCTCCCTCTTCTTCACAGTAACCAACTCTCTCTCCTCCCCTGTTTTTTTCTCTTTCTTGGTCTGCCCCCTTTTTTACGAAGATGGTCCCCTCTTTTCTTTCTTTTTTTTGCTTTTTCCTTGCTTTTTGTCTTTTTGTCTTTTTGTTTTGACTTTTCTTTCTTTTTTTTTTTCATTTGAGAAAAGGAAAACCGTTGGGCCCCACAAAGAGGCGGACCCGCCTAACAACAAGCTCTATCGAGAAATTCATGCAGAGTACCCAATGGATCTCCGGACAAGTACCGAGAACGACTAGTCCTCTAGAATGGAAAATCTCATACGGAGTTGCAGACCGGGCGTAGCTCGAGGGCTCGACCGCAACACATGGATTTTTCATTTCGATACAAAGCCTCAAACCATTCCGCTCGATCGGCACTTTATTCTGAAAATTGCAGATTTTGGCCTTGCCAAGCTGTCCGGGAGGGAGGAGAGAGTGTTGTTTCAATGTTAGGCGCGAGAGGAACGGTCCGGTACATTGCTTCAAAAGCAACCTCTAGGAATTTCGAAGAACTCTCTCACAAGTCCAATGTCTATAATTATAGAATGCTGGTTCTTGAAATGGTAGGTGGGAGAAATGAATCCGATGTGCGACCGTCAATCGGTAGCCTTATGTACTTCCCGATTTGGTGTATAAGCATCTTAAGCCGGGCTAGATTTTGGATCTGCGTAATCTGAACATTATTAAACATTGTTGGCACCAAATCATGCAATTGCCTCTCGGCACCATCTTTGTGTAAGTAGGTGTGCCTTTCTCACCTGGGGAACTTCCACGGAGAAGAAAAAATCAATAATGTGCGCATATTCATGACTCCCGATTATCCTAGCGGACTAGGACTTGACATCGACTTTATCAAACATGCACTTTACAATGATATTTAACAACAACAAAAAAAAGTGTACAACTACGACTCTAAACCACAATGTCTATCAACTTGATTGGCCCACTATTTGACCTTGTATCAATATTAACATCTTATCATTGATTACAAGCTTTTAGAAAATTAAAGCTCACATATACATGTAAAAGGAATTAAATCACCAGTACAAATCTTACAAAAATGAGCATGCTAGATTCAGCCTACATTCCTGTTCAAAATAACTTAACAAGGGAAAGCCCACGACAACAAGTCTAAAAAGAAAAACCACAAACCACTTTGATGAAGACCATCTTGCGTCATTGCTCACGACAAGATCAACCTTCATTACCCGTAAAATCAAAAAGCCATGTCTAAAGCAAAAACGAGAGAAGAATCCAATGATGACGTGATTAATAATTAGACGGATGCCCAACTCATGTCACAAACTAAGCCAATCACCCTTCAAGCAAAGAACACTCATACGAGGTGACCTCGGGTAGAAAAAGAACATGAAACAAAGTGAGCTCCGACATTAGTGAGATCGGCTCCATGTACTTTTTGGATGAGTCTATCCATTGCCTTTACCCCTTTTCTCTTTTAAATTCGACAATAAAATAGAAGTTAACACCGCATCCTTGCTAACAAATACTTCAAAACAAATAAAGGTCTCGGTATTTTCAAGTCATGTAATATGCTGCAATCTCCTTTGTTAGTTTCACCAATTAACTATAAGACTTGGTGTGACGTTGGGTCTCTAATGACTAAGCTTTTTTGTTGACCAAATTTTACAGCAACTATATATAAGTCCCCTAAAAAAATCGTAACAAAACAAATAAAGCCAAGTTGAGTAAGGAAAGGCAACATATACCTTCCGCGTTTCTTGCACTAGGAATTGGCTAGATTGCAAACATTATCTGTAATATTTAGTGCTGAAAACGTCCCTGGCTTTTATGGATGTAAAATATGTAAGCATCCGATTGTGTCTCTTGTTGAATCATTTTAAATGCTAAAAATCTCCGAGGGTTTTTATGGGTGCAAAGTTCTATTGTTTGATAAAAGATATGAAAGATAAAATGTGCATAATACCCGGTTCCGATTCTTAGGGCGTCTTCGACGTTAAGCAAATGAAACCTTCCAATCTCCGTCTTTTTTAGAGTAGCCTTAAGTTGTATCTTTAAAGATGAAGACGGAGGAGATTGAAAGATTACCCTTGCTTCCGATGTATGCTGATTACTTTCCCCTATCATTGTCACAGAATCATGCTAATCATTAGCTTCAGGCATGCGCTCGCCTAGGGTTGGAAGGGGTTTCCCGGTATCGGGTACGACCATGTTACATCCCTTCACGAAACACCCTAAGAATTGGAAACCGTTAAACGTATTATGCACGCTTTGTCTTTCATATTTTATATCAAACAAATAGAACTTTACACAATGTAACACCTGGAGATTTTTTGCGGTTGAAGCGGTTCAACGAAACATAATCAAGACACATATTTTACACCCATAAAAGGCAGAGGTTTTAGCACTAAATATTAGCGACAATGTTTGCAAGAGACCAACGACCCACCAAATACTAGTGCAATAGATGCGAAAGAGATATGTTGCATTTCGTTGATCAATTTGGCTTTATTTGTTTTGTAACTAATCATTGGAGGAGACTACGTAGTTGTTGTAAAATCTAGTCAACCAAAAGCAATCATTTGCAAAGTGTTGCGGTTAATTGGTGAGCCCAACAATAGGAGATTGGGACGTATTACATGGCTTAAAATTACCTAGAAAGTGGGGTGTTAAGTTCTACTCTATTCTGAAATTTAAAAGAAAAAAATTGGAAAAGATAATGGATACTCATTCGAGGGGAAAAGACGATGGATACTCATTCGACTTTTGACGGATCATGTATGGAGCTCATTTTGTTTCTTGTTCTTTTTTTTCCCCTACTTTAGGTCCAAGTATGAACATTTACGGTTAAAGGGCGACCGGCTTAATTTGTGAAATGAGTCTTAGCCATATGTATAATTATCAACCACGCCCTCATTGAATTCTTCTTTTGTTTGTGACTTCAAAAACGGCTTTTTGATTTTTAAAGGTAATGGAGGTTGATTTTGTCGGAACAATAGTGCAAGATGGTTGTTATCAAATGGTAAATTGTGGTGGGCTTTCCTTGTTAAGTTATTTGAACAGAAATGTAGCTCAAGTCTAGCATACTCACTTTATAAGATTCGCGTTGGTGATTTAATTCCTTTTACTACTACATATGCAAGCTTTAATATGTTAAGATGTTACACGATACCGGGTTATAATAGGCCAATCAAGTTGATAGGCGGCTACAATTGCACAATTGCATTTTTTGTGTGTTAAATATAGCTCTAAGTGCATTTGTTTGATAAAGCCAACTTCAAGTGCTAACTTGCTAGGATAACCGAGAGGCATGCACTACCTATCAATCAATGCAAACATTTGTTAATTTTTTTTCATTGTTCTTTAATTTTTTAATATTTTCTGTTTTGAAAATGGAGGACACACTGGGCCATAGACCCATTTGGGCTCCTACAAGAAGCCACTTAATTGAACTAAAGTCACTTTACAAAATTTAAACACGGGCCAAACAAAATTAAACCCGAACTCGAGGCCCAAATCACCAAACTACAACTAAAGCCCTACACGTAGAGCTAGACCGAAATGTTTCCAAACGAAAATGAGCCCACTTTATCATCATCCTTAGTCAATCTCCCGAAATCATCGTCTTCTCCCCCACTTGGTTCTCTTCATCCGCCCCAAAACATGACCTATCCATCTTCAACATTTGCCCACTGATCCCAAAACATCCAAAGCTTCAACAATGATCTATATTAGACTGAAAATCCTGCATCGCACCATTGACCAACACCAAACATCACAAGGCCGCCTACGTGAACACGTAACAAAACACTTTGGGAAAAACAGACATTGCTCCTAGACATACATCCAAATCTCAAGAAACAAGACAAATTGAACTACCAAACGTGATTTGAAGATGTTACGAGCGTCCATGTGATCATATTCGGGAGGATATTCCTCAAGCGTGCAACTTCACTTAAACCGTTTCACAAACACATGGCATTCGTTTCAAATGCAACTCACAAATCTAAACCAAATGGACGAGAAAATATCTCCGAGTCTAAACTATTAAAATAATCCTTAATCATGCTTCCTCTTTCATTCAAGCCTAATCGTCAACTCATGGATTCGGGTTTAACAGGATATGGCGATCATGCATAGAAACACACATAGCAAAAGCACACTTCAATTTGGCCTTGGCAATAGCGGGAAGGAGGAAAACACTACTTCACTATCGAGGAAAATTCCCATCATATCACATATATCGATATACATTTGGAACAAGTAGACTCACACAATGTCAATTTAACAAATAGGTGGAGTGATTCTCGGCCAAAGGACTCGGGTATCAAATTTCAAGTACGGCTCATTTCGGAAAGTTTCAACCAACAAAGATTGGACTCATATCATCAAAGTAGAATCACACAATGTCAATTTTCGAATAATCACGAGTTATTTCTCTACCTAGTTCTCCGCATATACAAGAAACCTAATCGTACCTTTGCTCAAAGTGAATGTGCGCTTTCAACCGATGAAATTAGCACTTCAAGCTCTCAGATTAGAGAAATAGGGCTGAACAGGGAGATCACAACACGGCTCAACAATCGACGAACCGAGATGAAGATGATGAATATAAAGTTTAAGTAGAGAGTTCCGAGGAAATAAAAATAACAACATCGAACAAGATTGTTTTGGCGAGAGATTTTCTCCGTCATTCCGATTTCTTCGCGGTCTTTGCTGCCGGAGAGGAAAATGCCAAGCCGTATAGTCAAGCGTGGGCGTGAGACGATTCCGGATGGCAATCCATGAGCCTCCGGGAACTAGGAAAAGACCGAGACATCGCCGCTATTGATCGAACCAAAATCGAAACAAGAGAAAGTAAGAGGACTTAGCTTCAGCGATCAAATAACGAGGAGTCGTCATCGTCTTCGGATAAAGGCCGAGGGACTTCGAAGATCGCAAGTCGACGGAAGGAATCGCTTCCGAAGAAACCGATTTTCCTTCCATCGGCGACCTATTTCTGAAGCATCGATCGCCGTCCTCTCACTCTCTCTGTCTCTCCAATGAAGAAGCTTGACATGAGAACGAACCGCTTGGAGCTTCTCGCCAATGGCCCAATACACGGGGTGGTCAAACCAAGCAAGATGAGTAGAGGCGAATGGTGTCCAACCGGCAAGCGGCGTTATATCGAAGAAGACGATGGAAAAGGAAAATCGTCCCGAAATTCTCGCCCGGGAACGTTTTCTCTTCCCCGAACGTAAGAAAAACCCTCGAGAAAAATATAAGATGGGCCTTTTTTCCTTCTCCCCGTGCCGCCTCCCTTATCCGAGAGAGTACGAGGCCCAAAAAGGCAAGTGCCTTTTTCGTTTAGGGTTTTGGAAGATCGCGCCAAGTGTCCTATTTAATGGATGATGAGGATGTTCCATCCGACGGGGCTTGATGGGTCGGGTCAATCCCATCAACCTGGGTTGACCCGATTCTTTGGAATCTTCACAATTAATAAAATTCCTCGGTATTCTAGTGAGGAAAAATTTAGGTGTCAACAATGTTATGATTAATTTGAATCCATAAACTTCAAACAAGAGTTTCTAGTTTGATCAATTTTCCCCTCTCATCAGCTTTTCTTTATTTTTGTTCCCTTTTTTTTAAAGCATAATTGGTGATATGATAGTTCCAATAATGTTTTTGTCACATTACCAATTTCGTGTCAAAAATATTGACGAAATAGATTATGTCAAATTGCAAGATGATCAAATTACATAAATAAAGTTAGGGGATTCAAGCATACAAATTAGGAAAGTTTATAGGATAATGATGCACGGAAATAATCAAAATATCCATTTTCATGATATATAAACTTAAAGGTAAAAATACTCATTCATGCTAGCTAAAAATTCTAGGAATTTTTTTTTTTTTGCATCGTTAATGTTTTATTGGTTCTAATGATGGAATTAGCTCAGCTTAGCCATTGCTTGGGAGAGTAAGAAGCGAAGAAACAATGAAGAAAGTCCACCCAAATTCAAATTTTTTTCGTAATTTCATAACCGGGGTAGCTTCTTCTAAGCCATTTTGGTTACGTAGTAGTTCAAAGATCATCGCCACTTGAAAATAGTTCCCTCTATCTCTAGACGGAGCGGCTGCAAATCTTTAGACTTATTTAACATCGGTGCGAGGTAACCCTCTAGCCTAGATGTGGCCACGGGCCATGAATCGCCAATTTCGGTTCGTAAACCGCGGTTGTTTCGTGAACCGGCGGTTCCGGTTTGTGGCCTACATGGAACCGGAACCGGCCCTTGAAGGGGTGGTCCCGGTTCTAGTTCGAAACCGCCGATTCCATGCCGGTTCAAGGACCGGTTCGGTTTGAATTTAAAATTTAATTTTAAATAATAAATTATCAATTATAAATTATAATCAAATTGTACATTGTAATCAAATTTGGGGGGAAGGGAGAATGAAGGGGCTTGAACTTAATGAATTATCATTAAGCGCATACTTATCTTCTTGGGGATAGAAAAATCAAAGCTCATGTAATTCTTTTACCTTTGATAACCCCAACTTACCTCATCATCAATCGTCGTTGTGGTACCCGTGACGATGGTATCTCCACTATCATTATTGAAGAATTCGTCGTCTCGATTCAGCTCTTGTTGTCGAAATTTAGCCTTTGTCCAATCATGGACACAAGCTTGAGCTTCCACAAGCATTCGGATTTAATCTTGAACGGCAATCGTCCAAAATTAATCCTCCAAAGCATTAAATGCTTGTTCAACCGCAACCGTTGAACAAGGAGTTGCTAATATCTCGTCTTGCGATGAGAGCGAGGATCGGGAATAGGGTTGAATGATTCTTCCACCACCCGAATTTTGAAATACATGCTGTGTTCAAAATCACGAAACTCAAAAGCAATGGTTAAATAGTTTTCTAATTCGAAAATATTACTTGTTGCTCTCTTTTATCTTTTTGCCTATTAATAAGGAGATTGTACCATCTACTAAGTTTACAACTCTCATCCCTTTGTGAGGCACTAGGTTGAGAAGATCCACTTTCACCTAAACCATATTTACTACAAAATTCATTATATAATGCTACTATAACGTCTTTAACATCTACTTGTATAGTTTTAATATCTACTATTTCATTTAAATGTAAACGATCATAATAATAATCCTTCAAATAATCATACAAACCATCTAGTTTAGTACGTTGATCGAAAATAATAGCAACCAAATAAACAAGAGGAATGCATGCATAATAATGTAGCCATTTTGCTTTCATTGCTATAATAGTGGGAGCTAATTGAGCATCTTTTTATATTCACAAAAAATACTAGCAATATTAACACACTTTATTAAAAATGTATGCGTAAAAGGATAATAAACACCCGGATAAAGTATGAGTTGCATCATTAAAAACTTTCAAAAAATCTAAAAAAATTTGCAAACAACCCAATCTTGGGGAAGTAAACTAATTTTGGAAACATTATTAAAAATAAACCCACATAATAAATCTTTATAAGCAAAAGATTGATGAAGCAACTAGTAAATAGAATTCCAACGAGTCGAATATCTTTTGAAAATATTTTTGATTTTTTGTCCATGTTGTTAACAACATTTGCTCCATTCTTTCATAACTTTGGGGCGACTCCATAAAAATTTAATTGCTCTCTTTATTGGAGTGAGAAAAGCCTCAAGAGTTCGTAAATCATCTTGTACACATAAATTTAAAATATGATAAGCACATCTAATGTGAAAAAATTATTCGCCAAAAGCGGATTTACAAATATTTTCTAAATCATGAATGGAAGTGGTATTTGACGCGGCATTAGTAAAACCAACTGAAAAAACTTTATTAATCAAATTATATTCTTCTAAAATTTGCCTAATTATTCTATAAATATTATTGGCCGTATGCCTTTCATCAAACACTCGAAATGCAAGTACTCTTTTTTTAATGTTCCAATCGTCATTTATCCAATGACATGTGATACCTATATAATAATGAATTTCTCAAGGATCGCTTCAAATGTCGCTACCTATATGCACACGTCCATTGAAATCCTTAAAAACGTTGTGCAAAGCTTGTTTTTGTTTTTTTATAAACCCTAAAAAGTTCGCGTTTAAGAGTAGTTTTCGAAACGGGTTTTGCTTGCGGAGTACATGTAGTGTTTATAAAAAAAATTCAAACCCAAATTTTCACCAATAGTAAATGGTAAATGTTCAATGGCAACATATTGAGCTAATGTTTCTTTATAAAGTTCATCACTATAACGAAATAAAGGAGAAGTGTTAGGATTGTCGGACGAAAATTTATTGTTGCCTGGTGTTGATCCCGCTTGCTTACATGTTTTTTGCGTCGGATGCGATGGTATGTTCCATAGCCGTCTCCTTTATTAAAATTGTATGATTTCGTACAATATTTGCGGTTTATCTTGTACTGTCTCCATTTATATGTACCTTGTCGAAGTGTTACCATAAGTTGGATGTACCCTCCTCAACCCTGCCGTTTCGCCTCCTTTCTTGTTGACATTTTTTTGACCCGGTAGGAAGATGAAAACTTTCTTGGTTGGGAAGTCTTTCGACGTTGGGAACATAGTTGATAGTATCATCATTATCTACCCAACATGTAAACTCACGAAGATCACATTGATCATGAGGTTGAGGATAATTGGATTCCCTATCCCCATCTGCGATCGGGCTCTTTCCCTTATTATCGCTCTGCTTCCACTTGATCTTTTTGTCAAAGAATTGAGCGGAAAATCGATTTCGGAAAATTGAACCGGGATTGAGAGAATTGGGAAAATTTGGGAATTGAGAGAAATTGTGGAAAAAAATGAAAGGGGGAATGATATTTATAGAAAATTCTATAATGAAAAAAAGAAGAAGATAAAACCGTTGCATTGCAACGGCCATATTGTGGCTGTTGCAATGCAACGGCTATATTGTGGCCATTGCATTTGCAACGACCACATTGGCAATGGCTGAATTTTGGGCCGTTGGGGTGGGCCCAGGGTGAAAAGAGCTGTTGCCCCCCTCCCTTCCCCCTTCCCCCTTTTTTTTGCAGTTCGGAATCGGCCCGGAACCACTAATTCTGGGCCGGTTCCTATTTTTTAAAAATCGTAACTTGTCCGTGAGGGGCGGGTCGGTTCGGTTATTCCACGGGCCGGTTCGGCCCAACGGCCCATGGCCTTGTCTATTATAGCCTTCAATTCCTACTAAATTGTCGAAGGAAAATACCAAAAGAGTTATGAAAACGAGCTTTTCATTTTTCGTTAAGCCTTTCAAGGATTTGCCGGGCATCTCGTCTTTATTTACATTTTTAAAAAATTACTTTAAAACATCCCCACAAGTTTTCAATATTTTGCCAATTTCCCGAACAAATCCCCCACAACGCTCGAGAAAATGGCTTCTGCCGATAAGATAAGCCACCCAAAAGGAAGTCTCTCTCTTGGCTCTTCTGATCTACATCTTCTTCCAACGCGCCTGCAATGGAGGCCACTCTCCTCTCTTCCTCCTCCTCCAAACCGCCCCCCGGTTCCGCCCTACTGACCCGACCCGCAAACCCATTTCTCCCCCCGACCCTCAGTTCCAGACCCGCCCGCCGTTGCCCCCACTTCCCTTCCATCCGGGCCGCCATCTCCCGCTCCAGGAAGGAAGAGACCGTGGACACTGTGAAGCAGCAGCTCGAGAACTGCCACCTGGTCGCCGGAATTAAATACAAGGGCTTCACCGTCAAGCAGTTCCAGGAGCTCCGGCGGGCCCTCCCGGATACCGCCAAGCTCCTCGTCGCCAAGAACACCCTCGTCTTCAAGGCCATCGAGGGGACCCAGTGGGAGGCCCTCAAGCCGTGCATGAAGGGCATGAACGCGTGGCTCTTCGTGCACAGCGAGGAGATCCCGGGGGCGATCAAGCCTTACAGGGACTTCATGAAGGAAAAGAAGCTGGAGAACAACGACTTCAGTGGCGCGGTCTTCGAGGGGCAGTTCTTCGGGCCCGATGAGTTCAAGGTGCTCGAGAATATGCCCACGAGAGCCGAGGTGTACGCGAAGCTGTTGGGTGCTTTGCAGAGTCCTGGGATCGGATTGGTGGGGACTTTACAGGCGCCGGCCAGGGATGTCGTCATGGTCTTGCGGGCATTTGTGAAGAAATTGGAGGAAGAAAGTGGCGGGCAGTAAGGTTTTTGAGCCGTGATCTTCATGTCTGTAAGTGTATATTTAGATGCGATTGTTTACTTGCATTGGTGTAATCAAGGCAAAAAAAACAATGAAAAAACAATCAAGAAAGCGGGTGAAAGAATATTTGCATTGTTTGAAGAAAAGCTAAGGTCACTCGGTGTTTAGTTCAAGCGCTGCTGAATTCGGTGGAAGGACGTTGAAGTTTTGTAGAATGGTTTGTAGATCAGTTATGCAACGCTAGCCACTTTCATGTATCCATGTTCGATTTACTCTGTTTTGTGCTGCTATCCATTCTTTTCAAGTATATGTATTGCGAGTTCATTTCAAAATTTGGGCTGAGCCTGGGGTACATTCTGTTGTATCATCAGTTGGATGCACTTTCTTAGTAAAATTCGATACTCACCTTGATAAGTAGTTAATGGCAAATGGTTCTAGCTCAAACAAAGATCTTGTATCTTTTGAATGAGCTCTATACCAGTGATTGCACTTGCTCATCTTTGATCTTGTGCCACAGAATTTTGTTCCTATACAACATTTCGGGGTGATGGTGTTGCGCGTTCTGGTAGGGAAAAGTATGTCATAGGAGTGCAAGTGTTTGTGATAAGCTGGTGCAGTCATTTCATGCATTGCATGCTCGCTGTCAAATGGGTGAGGATTTTCGCCCCTGTTGTACCAGAATTTGGGCACTTGTAAGCTTAATTCAACTGGGAGATAGGACCTTTGTGAATGAGTTTTAGGTTTTGGGTCATGGTTTGAATTGCAGCATCTTTTGTGTTCGTGGAAGAGGAAAGGATTTACTATGTGTCTGGTACTGTTGATGCACATCGGAGTGATAATTTCAGCGATCGGACTCATGAGTCTAATTCATGAGGAGGATCAATAAGATATTGGCTGAATGGCATCACGTGCCTAGCAATGGGAACCACAATTGGTCATTATCTGAATGAAAATGAAAAATCATTCTAGGTTGAGTTTTATACTTGAGACAACAAAACAAGACCGATGATGTCCATAGGGTAAACATTTGATGAGATGCAGTTAAATCTTTTACTTCAAGATAAGTTTTCAGACCACCTCTTTCACGGACGAACACAATAGCTTTGGTCCAGTCTCTCTTAGGTTTGGCAAATACCAAATAAGTACATGCAGCTTGCCTGTTTCCCCTTTGTTATTTGGATACCCACGCTCTCAATGCACCCGACTAGTCCCCACTAAAACCCGAAAAGCACACAATGAAGAAAGGTACTGATAATTAGAGACATTCCATTAATTCTTTATCCCGACAAACAGGATCACCAGATCATTCAAGATGTATCTTCCGAAACTTAACCAAAAAAAATATATCAGTAGCCATTTCCCCCAGGCTGCAAAGATCTACAGCAAAAGACTACTTTATGTTAGAGTCTATGAGAATTCCAGATCCAGGATCTGGCAGTTACATTTGATATATACCGGTTTTAAATGTGCTTGGAGAAGATCGACTCGACCACACCCTGTGCTATCGGGTGGTAACAGTCGCGAGCCTCTGCGAAAACCCTTTTCGCAAAAATCTTCTCTTCTTGCCTTCCGTTCCCCTGTACAAGAGCAGTGTAGAGCGGACGGAGGTACTTCATCCTTCCCACTTCTTTTAAAGTTCTCTCCACCTCGCCATGATACTGACTGCACCTAGAGGAAATTGCCAATTGGAGAAATGCCACCTTCACTTCGTAATCTTTCGATTCTGATAGCCTGTATCGAGCATCCAAGGCTAAAATCTGCACAATCATAAATAGCAAACATTCACCACTTCTGATTGCTTAAGCAAACTGAATATGAGATCCTTTCGCCTCAAGGCCCCAACATTTTTTTAAGGTTTACTCCCTGCATATTAGTTGCTCTTTTCTAATGGCCTTATTTCCATAAAGAAAAACAAGATTTACACTCTCAACCAGCAGGAGAACAGATACTGGAAACTAAGCCTGAGCAATTCCATAACTGTGGAAAGTGATAAAATTTCTGTTTTGATAGGTACAATAATAAGGGAGGGGTAGGAAGGAATTGAACACAAGACTACGTAGTTTCTTGGTAAGGGTAATGCACCACTAAGCCAAGCCCTTGTTTATACTCTCATCCCAAAAAGAACATAAAAGCTACCCAAACATCTTTGTCGGCTTATTCTTGAAATTAGTACAAACAAACGTGATGAGAATCAAGTAATGTAAGAGAGTTTACATTTATACAGGAGACATCTCAGCAGTCAGCATCATTACTCACTTCACTTCTCAACCACAAGCTGGTGCTATATCCAGGAACGTCATTCTCATATCAGAGAAGAATTAAAACTGATGTGGAAAAAAAAAAAAGGAAGTCTTGAGGAACCCTCTCCAAAAAGCCAGCCTTGAGCCCCAAACAAGCTTATAAAAGTCTTTGGCCAAGTCTACTAGCTGGCTTGGTGCAAGACATGCAGATTTCAAATCACGTGAAAAAACAGTTCAGACCTAAGGGGAAACAAAAAGTCAAGCGCAAGTATCATAAGCCATGTTTCCTATCCAGATACACTATCATGTCTCTATGAACAACTAAGAACTGTCGAAGAAACTACATACTCAATGCCTCCATCATCAGTCAACCAACCTCTACAACGTAGTAATGCAAATCAGATATATTTCGATGAAGAAAGAAAATAAGAAGTGATTAAGGTTACACTACCTGAGAAGCTTCAACAGATTTTGGAAGGTTCTCCAGGTAAAGCTCCCATTCCTGCCCTTGCCAGTCAGCAACTTCGTCCTCCCCTGGCATCCTCCCGGCTTTAAACTCATTAGCCAATGTCACAATCTTTGTGTATATATTTGAGACAGGTTCAAAGGCATCTGGAGGAATGCCAGTGCCCTCGGTCCACAAAACCAAGTCAATCTTTTTCTCTATTCCAGGAATATTGGTTTTCAGGAATTCTAGGAACGTCTCTGTATCAATTGATTTAAACTTGAAGGTGGCAATATACTTCTTCAGGAATTCATCGAACACAGGCCTTCCAACCTAAGAATTGTAGGACAGGATGTCATGCCCAGAACAAATTATGCAGACGAACCTCATACATTAATGCTACAAACATGATACCTCGCGTTCAATTCGCCATAGAAACTGGAAACCTTTCTCGTAAGGAACTTGAGAATACACATCATCCGGGTCCACTCCTTCCTGCTTAGTTTTGAGCTTAGTGAACTCCATATTGTCGCTAAATCTTTCCATTTCCTCGTTTAAGCCTCTCCAACCAATTCCAATATTCAACGCAGCCCTCTCTTCCCCCTGGACCACCTCCACGATTCTCCTCTCAGCATAGGTTGTAAATCCCTGTAAATAATTGGAAAACAACAACTAAACCGTGAGGGAAAGATCCAAAATCCCATCAAAACTTCACCACAAGGAAATTAACTCTCTAAGTTCAATGCACAAGGGGCCATGTTTCATGCTTCCCAAAAATGACTCAGATTAATAGACTCCTTGCTGACGAGTATTTCCAAAATCCATCTTTTGATTCAGATAGGTAAGACAAGTTTCATGTATCCTAATCACGAAACCGCCCAATAAAAATGGAAACTTGAAAGCCCTGTATGATAAAATTTCCTTTCCCAATAGCATGTAAGACATCCGCAACTACAAAGAGAAATCCTCACTTACTGAAACAACAAAAATTCCACTCACAAAACAACAGATCACAGCATGTCACGGAAAAACATTCAAGAAACCAAGGACCATAAGAATGATCATCACCGAAAAGGCTACCTCAAACTCCATACACAACTCTTCGACAAAACATCCTAAGGTATCTTGAAAATTGAACTTGTCGATCAACCATAAACAATCTAAAACAAGTATATTTGTTGCATTAAGTGCCGGAAAAACAATTCGGGTGAAGTTCATGTACCTCATTTAGCCAAAAGTGCTCATTAGTCTTGTTAGTGATCAAGTTCCCCGTCCAGCTATGAGCAAGCTCATGGGCAACGACCTGCGCACCGCTGGCGTCCCCCTTAATCACGGTCGGAGTCAAGAAGACCATTCTGGGGTTCTCCATTCCTCCATAAGGAAAGCTTGGAGGCAACACCAACAAATCAAACCTCTCCCACTCATAATCTCCAAACAACCTCTCCCCTTGCCTTATCATGTCCTCTGTCCCGGCGAACTCTGCTGCCGCGGCGTCCAACACCGCGGGTGACGCCTCCGAGTAAACTCTCGTCCTAGGCCCGACGTCCCTGAAACCTAATTCCCCAACCGCAAAGGCAAACAAATAAGGGGGGATTGGCTGCTCCATCACGAACTCCTCCACCACCCTCCCCTCCGCGCACCACAGCGCGTCTCCACAGGGCAGCGCCGCCCTCCCCCCGCCGCCGGAGGGCGGCGATCCACGTGGCGGGCGGACATCACCGCAGAGAGCTGGCGCGGGATGTTGATCCGCGCGGAGTAGCAGATCCGGGCCGCGGGGGTGTCCTGGCAGGGGAAGACCGCGCGAGCGTGGATAGACTGACACTGCGTGTAGACGAAAGGGAAGGTCTTGTTGAACGTCTGAGGGGGGTTCAGCCATTGCAGAGCCGAGGACGCGGGAGTGGTGGAGCACACCACGAGGACAGAGGAATGGTTGGACAGGGAGACGACCAAGTTCTGGCCTTTGATGGGGTCGGGTTCGGAGAGGGAGTAGGGGAAGCGGGTTGCGGGTCTGCGGGTCGAGGACGGAGAGGACGTTGAGGGAGCGGGTGTCGAGGAAGAGAGGGCCAGAGTGGGGGGGAGGAGAGGGAGAGGAGGGCGGAGGAGTGGATGGTGGAGGAAGGGAAGTCGAAGTAGAGGGAGAGGTGAATGTGGGTGGTGAGAGGGTGGGCTGAGTCGGTGAAAGAGTGAGGGTCAACGGGCGCCATTGAAGGAGGTGGAGGATTGTTGCAGAGATTAGGGCTCGGGAAGGGAGGAGAGACAGGGAGAGAGAATATATTCATTTCTTCTTGCTTTGCTTCTGCTGTTAAAAAGAATAATTAAATGGGGGGTGATCAGAGGAATCAGAATGTGGAAAGTGTCGTCGCTACTGGATGCCACCCAAATCGAGGAATAATAAGAGTTAATTTACTTTAATCCAATCCACTATACCCTCGTTCATAAAACTACTTTATGACAACAATTCTAGAATAGAATATTTGCTCCATAAATATTTCCGGGGTGAAAATTCATTTGACAACATAATTTCTAGGGTAGATATCCGTTCGATTATGTAACGTTATTTTTCTACTCCCGAAGCATTATCTTTTTCGAAGTAGTTTTGCAATCACTTGAAAAAGGAAAAAAATTTATTTCCCTCCATAAGTAGAAAAATCAACTGCTAGGTAGAAAAATCATTTTTCGACAAGAAAGATGATTTTTAAAGTAGAAATGTTGTCATGTCCGCCCTTATCATTAGATCGTTAGAACAATAGATGATTTTTTAGCCGAATACTATTTTTAAGTGTTTGTCATACCAAGACCAAATGAACGACATTACCACGAGTCAAAGGTCTAAAAGATTTCATCGAAAAATTGTAGAAACATAGTATAGAATACGAAAATTCATAAGTTAATGCCCGGTGAATGTGAGCATAATTTTCGAGAATCATGGGATTAGGTGATGCAAAGGACTTGATGATATATGCGAATAGGACTTTGAAAAATTGGATATCATATGAGTAATTCCAATTTCTCAGTGGGTCCTTTCCAATCGTGAAAATGGAGACCAGCAATAACGACAATCTCCACAAACCTGCATCATGCAAACAAATAACTGCATCAAAATCCGACAGGTTAATATTATGAAAAACTCTAAACCTAGATACACATATGATAAATTTACCTCAAATTATTTTTTACTACAAAAAATCCTAAACTAAGTATATCTTGTGATAAATTTACCCCAAATTATTTTTTGAGTACCAAAAATCCTAAACCGATACTTTTGTGATAAATTTACCCTAAATTAATTTTTTTATCAAGAAAAACTCCAAAGTGATACACCCGTGATAAATTTATCCATTATTAAATCTGATTAATACCATAAAAAATTGTAAATTGATAAACCCGTGACAAATAGAGAGTAAAAATCCCAAATTGGTACATCGGTGAACTACCACATGCTATTTAATTTAGCAATTTCATGGTTAGATTTAATTTGGAGTAAATTTATCACATGTATATCAACTTAGGGTTTTCCATAGTATTAACCCAAATTCGAACAACTATAATTAAGGAAAGCATAGTATTGAGGCATTGCCAAATTGGTACGAGGAAAGCTACTGTGGTGTTTTTTATGTTTCCCAAGAGCGTGGCAAAGGCCACCGTCGACTTAATCTCCACAAGAAGATGTGCAGTCATATAAAGCAAAATACAAGAGCACCAAAGCACCAGCATCACGAGATCAACTTATCTTTAACCCTATCACCCAAGCTCAGAAGCCTCTGGCATATTTCAGTGAGAAACTCAGGGGATCGAATAAGAATTATTCTACTTCCGATAAAGAGTTTTACGCGATTGTGTGGGCTTTCAATCACTGGAGTCATTATTTGATTCCTAAGCAATTTGTTCCTCATTTTAATCATGAGGCAAATGCTGAGGTTATAGATGGAGAGTGAATGATTACAACGGTTGAAGATCGTCATTCTGCATGCCCCGAAACACTCTCTCTCAATGTGTTGGTTAATTGTCAAAAGTCCAATAAAGGTGAAGTTATATGATTCAACGTTAAATAAGTTAGACTCGAACCACTTGATTAACCTCGTATCTTAATTACATCATTCGGGTATCGTTTTTGTAATCCCAACAAAGGTACACGAATTTTGGATTTGACAGCAAAAGTTGCTGGAATTTTGATGTGTCCGAAGATGGTAATTGCTCATAGGCTATTTACGATAATGATACGGTGGGACTAATGTGTCGTTTTTCCGCCTATACTGAGACGATCATGGAGTTTCCTAAATCACAAATTAAGCTGTGGTTCGGGATCCCGTTATTGTGACAGCTTCCGATAAAGTTCATTAAACCCCACAAGCGCATAATAAGGTTCAAGTGGCTCCACTTAATAGATCTATCAAGTAGAGACAATCGGCTATACCACCACACTGTATAGTCTATGTGGGAAAGCATGACTACGATATGGGCAATGTAGTTAATCCAAGAACTTATACGAGATGATGTTTCTTGCCCTCAATCGGATGTGTGGTTAAATGCATTAAAAGACGAGATTCAATAAATGAAACATAACGGTGTTTGAAAGCTCATTGAAGTGTCTAAAGATCACATGCTCATTGACTGAAAGTAGGTGTATAAGAATAAAAGAGACTACAAATGAAAGATTGAGAAGTGTAAAGCCAAACCAATAGTCAAAGTTTTCACTCATAGAAAAGGAGTGGACTCTAAAACAAATTTTCCTCGGTCTCTCCTAAAGATTCTATCACATCCCGATTTCCGCACGCAACAACCCTACCAAATGTCTCGGGTCATATAATGGCGATGTCCCAAGCACGTCGTCAACCTCTTCATTTTATCTTTTAATTAAGCGCATGTGAAATGTGCTACTTCCCCATACGATAAATAAAACAACAAGGATAGTCGACGGGCAACCAATAACCAATCAAACAACAAAACTCCTTGTATTCATATACCGTTAATCATGGGAAGTACGTTTATATACAAGCCTTATCTCGGGGCCACATCCTACAACAATCAAAAGATACCGGACTTGGGTTGGGGTGAATACTACTCCAAGCTACTATAAAAAGAGACCAACATCCACGTCCTCTACTCGGATCCACTATACCGCTACTCTACGACCAAGGACTTGAAAAATAATTAAAAATAACGGGCTAGATATAAAATCTCCGTGAGTCAACATTTAAGTTTAAGTATGGCATTGATTCGCTTAGGGGCGGCCTAAATACGCGGGACATATTGATAACGGATCAATATCGTATGACTCTCACAATGCTCTAGCTACTACATGATCAAGGCGCACTCAACAATCAACCATCAATCGCATGCAAGCTTACCCCACATTGGTTCACACTTTATACAAGTACTCAACATAGCATTCAACCATACACAATCAAAACACTTATCACAAACTTTTATGCACAATACATCACAAGTGTTCAGGTTATTAATGGCCATTCGTCAAAGACATGCACTAGACGGTTGGTGCTCTTGCATGATGACGGGCTTCATCTCATTCCTTCAGTGACGGCGAATGATAAGCTATATTATTCCAAACTCCTACCTATATGGATATATCGAGCATTCCTATGAGGAGCATCGGTCCGCAACTTGCTGCGACCGCATCCTATTAGCCATGTGATTATGAACTCTCGCCGGCACGGATTATCGTGCATCCAATAAGCCTTATGATTCCAAACTCCCCGCCGGCACGGACATATCGGCTCGACCCCAAATACCCTCAAGTGTCCGCTTCGTCCCCCAGTACCCTCGGGTGACGAGTAACCATTATGTGACCACATAAGCACGCTAGCCAATCAAGCCAATTCATATCTTCGCATTTAGTCCAATGCATACACGGTCGTGCTCAAAACTCAGCTCAAAACCATTTTCATGCTCAAAACTCGGTTCACGCATGGTCATATGAATTCATATTATCCATCGGACTTTGCATCTATATAAGGGTCATTAATCTTCTTATCCATACATATACGCACAATATATATATATATATATATATATATATATATATATATATACATACACGATCCTTTGAGCAATCACCAAACAATCACCCAATAATAATTAATTATTTCGACCATAGTTAATTAAACTAATTATAATTAATTAGTCCAACCATAATTAATTAAAGTATACTTTAATTAATCAATCCAACTTTAATGAGCTAACTTACCTTAATTAATTAATCCGATTCTAGTTAATTAGCACATCAATATTCGATTAAGTCGACTTTAGATAAATAAACCGACCACGATTAATTAAAGTAACTAGAGTTAAATAGATTAACCATGGTTTGTCATAAAGTAACTACGGTTACTTTAACTAATCATGGTTGACTTAAACTAACCGTGGTCAACTAACTTAACCATGGTCACTAATATAATCCGATCACGGTTAACTAAACTAATTCGTAATTAACACTAATTTATCTATCTTTTAAGGTAATTAACGTCCCAATCGGGGTTAATTCACTACAAAACCATGGGCGACGAGGGCGGCGGTGATGATGACGGCTTGGGCGATGACGACGGCGGTGCGGGCGACGCATGGAGGGAGGCTCGGCAACGGAGATCAATGCGGGTAGCGGAGGATACGCGGGTGGCTCGCGGCTCGGTGAGGCGGTCAACGGGTGAGCGGCGACAACGGACGGTGGGATTTGGTGGGTCGTCTGCTCGTGGGTAGACAGTAGGTGGAGCTTAGGCTAGTGGGCTCACGGGCGGCTCCACACGGCAAAGAGGACCGGCGAACGACGCAAGGAACTCGGTGGGCGGCGGTGGTGGTGGAAAGGAGGAGGAGGTGGCGGTGATGGTGGTTGAAGTGAAGGGAAAGAGAGGGGGTATCGTGCGAGTAAAAGGGGAAAGGAGAGAGAGATATATATATATATATATATATATATGATGATGATGATGGTTAGTAGGGCCCACAAGTCAAATCACTATTCACGATCTTGTCATATATGCATAATATCTATGGATAAAAAGGTAATTTGGCTCTCGGGGGTAAATTAGTCTACTAGTACTCAAAACCGAGGGCTTTTTGGTATTTTTCACAACTGGTGTTCATTCAAAGTTTGGCTCGGGCGTGAAAGGTTTCGGTATTACGACTCGACGGCTCGACTATTCGGACTTGATTTTCTTTGATCGACGTATCGGGATAATCCAATTATTATCCCTTAATCCTTAGAAATCAAATATTATTTACTTGGCTAGAATTCATGGTTAAAAAAATTCATCGAATCTAGTTGTCTTACTAACGTCAAAATTTCGAGATGTCACAACTCTCCCCTTCTTAGGGATTTTCGTCTCCGAAGTTATACCACTACAAAACCTTAAAAGATAAAAGGTACTAGTGCTTCATAACGTCCTCTTTGCTCATCACACATCGCTTGTTTCCTATTAATCCTTATCTCAACTCAATACACTAAAACCATGAAAATTTCATTTTTTTAATTTTTGTGCCATTTCCCCCTTTGGTCGGCGAGGGCCATCGGCGACCCTCGTCGGCCATGACTAGCTCGCCTAGGTACGAGTGGCAGTGGGGCCGCGAGGGCCACGGGCCACGGCCATGGCGGCCTCGGACTAGGGGCACGAGGCCCTCCCCGGATCCGGGCGAGGGCCCCGCGGCCCGCCCGATTCTGAGCGGGCGGCCCTCGCATGGACACAGTGACGGGCTGTCGCGGCCCCGCCGGCCTAAGGCAAGCCGGCCCTAGCTACTGGGTCGTGCGGTAGTGGCGGACGGTGGGCCCGGGAGGTTGTGGCGGGTGGAGTGATGGCAGATTTGATAGAGTGCTCGTCGGGGTAGAGGTCGTAAGAGGTGGAGGGGCGGTAGGGCTGGGGGTTGTGGCCTGGAGCGGTGGCAGATCTGGTGAAATGTTCGTCGGGGGTGGCGATCGCGGAAGTAGAGGGGCGGTGGGCCGGGGCGTGTGGCGGCTAGAGCGGTGGCAAATCTAGTGAAGTGGTCGTTAGGAGTGGCGGTTGCAAGAGGTGGAGGGGAAGTGGGGTGGGGCTCGGTGGCTGAGCGATGGCGGATCTGGTGAAGCGAGAGGGTGATTCCACCGAGCTTGGACATGAAGTCGTCGGTCAAGCACAATAGAGACTCCATTGTTGATGCATATTTTCCCTGGCGAGTCGGCGACAACCGTGACCCAGGCCTTGTAGATGTGCGGGTCCTTCGGGTCTTTCCGGTGGGCGGCGCCAACGTGGAGGGCGCCTGGAGAAGTCATAGAAGTGGAGGCCCGCGGCTGATTCTCGACCCCACGGCGGCTATCTCCGTCTAGATGAGACGAATAGAGTGAAGTCATCGAAGTGCGTCTGGATAGTGGCGGAATGGGAGAGGATCCGATCGTAGCTGGAGATTTGGCTGCCGTGGGCGATCTAGATGAAACCGTCGGGGTAGGTAAAGAGGGCGGTGGGGAACCCATCGAAGGCGAGCCGATGGGATCGGGGTCCTGGATGGCTCGGCTTGAGGGGGTGAAGAGCGAGGGAGTCGGGGCCGCGGGGCCCGGAGGGCGGAGGCCGTAGTCTCGAAGATCTTGCCGCCGACGTTGAGCTCGATATGGTCGGGATTGGGAGGCGACAGTGCGGCGGCATCGGAATCTCGTTCTCCATGGCGGGACGATTATGAATTTCTCGCTACTGCGATGGCGATGATTCAAGATTTTCGCCACTAGGATAGCGATGATTCAAGATCCGCACATGGTAAGAATGGAGAAGAGATATATATGCATATATTGCAAAATAAATAAAAAATTGTACAAAATCCACATGTGCATTAAAATATTCAAGAAAATTGTTTCGCAAGTGCCACATCAGTTTTCCGGCGTCCACGTAAGCGATAACACTTAAATAATGGATTTTTAAAAGTTATGGCACTTAAGTGAACGCTATACACAAGTAAAAGCACTCACAATGTACTTATCCCTAAATTTTACATATGTGTTCCGTTACATTTAGTAACATATTTGATATGTATTAACTCTTTTGCTTTCAATAAAGTATTTATAAATGTATTCTTTACATATGTAACACATATCTAATGAAAATCTCAAGGCATTGTGTAAACCTCAAGTGATGGCCGGGGTTTTTTTTTTTTTTTCCATAAACATATGTCTTGATACACATAAAGTATAGTTAACTATAAAGATAATAAATATGTTGATTCGTTGGAACCATAATGATATTCTCTAATAACACATCAGGTTTCGTAACACGCAAAGTGAGAAAATGATGACTGACAAAAAGGATAATACATAAAGTTTCTCTTTTGTTTGAGATGTTATCCGTTTGCCACACTACTATAGTAAATCTATATCGGTGGAGTCAAGAGCACTTGTGACCATAGATAGCTCTGTGTCTTTTGATGCGATCACTTGTTATGATTCGGTGTTTGAGGCTTTATAAGATCAGATTGGTCATTAAGAATTATCTATAGACCAATATAAGGATGCGCATATACAACACAATTTTAATTAATAAAGCCCAACTAAGAGAATGCAATTATTATTTATGGGATTTATTAATTATTATAGTAATTATTATTGATCTAATAAAGAAAAGATGTACAGTTTCCTAATTAGTCTAATATGGACCTGGATAGTGTGGGTTGAGTTAAACCTCATCCATAATCGGGAGGGTTAGGTTACAAACTCTAGAGCTCAAGTTTATCTTCTAACCCTAATGCACAAATATCCTCACTTAAGGAGCCGTCAAAGAATGCAATAGTGAGGGGTAGTCTCATTAAAGCCGGTGATAAAAAGAATTATAGAAGTAAAGCTCTTGAGCATCGGTTCGTTGCAATTTCGCATCAAGCATGATGGATCTAAAACAATGTGTGTAAATTCATCTACTTTATAATTATGATTCACATATCTAGATGTGATAATCTTGGATCGCAGTTTAAGGTTAATAATCGCAGCTTATACAAAATATATAAGAACATCAATATCACTTAAGATCAACTTATCATACACTGAATTGATTAACAAGAATTTATAAATTACTTGCTAGTTGCTATTATCAGTCCGCATACAATACAAGTACACTCTCCGGGAAACCAACTCTCCAACATTTGGCTCGACCAAAAAACTCAAAACCACACCTCACATTTATAGATCGTGAGAACATCAGACTTTGTAAATGTAAGAACATCTAACTTTGTACCGTCGCTTTTTGAGTGTGGGGTGTGGTTTTGAGTTTTTTGGTCGACTTTGTACCAGCCTGAAATCAGTCCGATAAGGGTGGATTAGTTTGGTTTTCACGTTGAACTGGCCCGATAGACCGATTCTAATCTCATCCGCCTCTCAGGATCATGCCTTCTAACCAAATGCTCGGGTACATCAAGTTGAAAGTGATGCCGCAACTCATGCAAAACATGCTGAATAATATCTCTCGCGAATGTTGGTTCAGGCCTGTCAAACAACACAAGAAACAAAGATATGTAAGGATGTACAACGACGACTCTACATTGATTGTCGTGCGAAGAGCTTGTGCAAGGAAGGAAACAAGGCGTGAGTTTGTACCTGCCCCCTCGATGGTGATACCCAGCCATTCTTACAACCTCTGCGACCACCCGCTGGTCTTCCATAATGGCATGAGAACCCTTCTCACGGGTACACAAGGCATCCAAGGAATTTGGCGCTTGACGTCCCAGTTCAACGAAAGTCCTACCGGAGAGAATGGACAAGATTGTGTGCCCCATGCTTTCCTTGCACTCCATCATTTTTGCGAGCTCGTGCAGGCTCCACTTGCTGGAACCGTAATTTGGAGAAATGATCGTAACGTAGATCGTAGACCGTGTGATCGCGAGGACAAGCTGTGAGCCAAACTCCTCACCAATGGGAAGGTCGGTGTCGTCTTTGAAAACTGAAACTCCGGCGTCCACAAGTTGGGTATAAAGCTCATAAGCCATGGTGTGGCGAGTATCGGCCCCTCTAAAGTTCAAGAATACGTTGTATCGGGTGACCCGAGAAACTCTCTGTAAATCTGGCTGTAAGCATCTCAGAACCGTTTGAACCTCTGTCTTCACTAGTTCTTCTTCGAGTCTGCCAAATATCGCAATCGTTGAAAAGGATGGCAAATTAGGATGGAATGAAACAAACACCGGAGAAAACAATAGATGGACACTCCACATTTTTTTGAATAAGAAGAATGAATTGACAAGAGTCAATGGTTATAACTGTTGGGGAATTTATCCCTCTAGAGTGAATGAGAAGGAAATGTGGGAGTCCCACATAGGATGAGAGGTAGATGGGAGATGGGTTTATTAAGTGAAACCTCACAAATGGGTTTGGGCCCCAAGGGGGCACCCCACTTTTGTGGAGGAGGGAGGACCTACGCAAATGGATTTCGGCCCACGCGCGCGCGCCGCCGCCGCCCCCGTCCGTTCGGGTCGGGCTGGGGCTTGGGCTTCTTGTGTTCCATTTTTTATTTTTTCCATCGGTTGTTTATTTTTTGCCGAACGAACGGACGCATTGGTTCGAAACAATTCTTTGAACAATTATGTTTGTTCAATAAAGAATAACGAACGTATGCGTTTGTTCGGAAAAATTCTTTGAACAATTATGTTTGTTCAATAGAGAATAACGAACGGATGCGTTTGTTCGTAAAAGCAATTAATGAATAAATGCAACTGTTCACGGGAAGTCGTTCGGTTATTCGTGAACCTTCGTCCAAAGTCAAGCTTCGTGACTCTTCGTTGCTTCCAAGTTGTTTTCCAAATAAATAGTCTTCGAAAGAGTTATTTACGGTGCGCGTTTTTTCCATTTGAAAATTCTCTTCGAACTTGCATCCCCTCATACCTTTCTCTCGCGATTATTTCGCAAAGTTGCGTTCGCGGAGTCCTTTGGAGAAGTACCGCTTGGAGGAACGCGATCCGTTCTATCCTGGGAGACAATTGTCCAACGTCCTTGGGTGCGATCGAGGGGGCAAATTTGTCTTAAGGACACAACGAAATAACGTTGGGCTCGGATCAATCTTCTGCATACTCATTTTTCCATTTGGCTAAAGGTTCGTCTTCCAATCTTATTTTCTATTTATACGAATTTACACGAACGAACAATTACGACAACAATCTTAAGACAAATTTTTTGTGTTCGTTCATTCATGATCATTGTCCTTAGTTCGTATAATATTTTATTGAAAGTATTCTGTTCAACTATTAATGTATCGTGTACATGCTTGTTGTATGATATTTTCTGTTGAAAATGTTTTCTATTTGTTTTTCATTCTGTCTTCGACGTATGCTTCCCGATTAGATTCAATATCAATCTTTTTTGTATAATAGAAATGGCTTCAACTTCGACTCCGGTCAACCCTATTCCGAATCACGGAGAAAAGCCGGAAAAGTTCAATGGTATAGATTTCAAGAGATGGCAACAAAAAATGTTGTTTTATCTTACGACATTGAACTTGGCAAGGTTCCTCAATGAGGATGCTCCTAAGTTGGATGAAGGAGAGGTAGACAAGGAAAGGTTTGCTTTGCGATAGACGCATGGAAGCATTCGATTTCCTGTGTCGCAATTATGTCCTCAACGGTCTGGATAATACTCTCTATAACGTCTATAGTCCACTAAAAACGGCTAAGGAGTTATGGGATAGTCTGGACAAAAAATATAAACCGAAGATGCCGGATGAAGAAATTCATTGTCGGTAAATTTCTGGACTTCAAGATGGTTGATTCAAAGACCGTCTTAAGTCGGGTTCAAGAGCTTCAAGTGATTATGCATGATATTCATCTTTGAAGGAACGACTCTAAGTGAATCATTTCAAGTGGCTGCCTTCATAGAAAAAGCGCCACCGTCCCGGGAGAGATTTCAAAAATTATCTCAAACATAAGAGAAAGGAGTTGTCACTTGAAGACTTGATTGTTCGGTTGAGGATAGAGGAAGATAATAGATCTTTCGAGAAGAAAGTTGGAAAAAATCTGGAGGTCTCAAGGGCCAATGTTGTTGAAGAAAGATCGAATCCCAACAAGAAAAGGAAAATGCCTAGCAAGTCCGGATAGGGATTCACCCAAGGTCCGAAAAAGTTTGTTGGCAAATACTTTAAGCGTGGAAAATACGGACATCGAGCCAAATATTGTAGAGCCAAGAAAAGAGAGAAAACTCGGGCAAATATGGTGGAAGAGATTTCCAATGGTGTTGATCGATATCAACTCATCGCTATGATATCCGAGTGTAATATGGTGGGAAACCCTAAGGAGTGGTGGATTGAATCCGGAGCAACTCGTCATATACGTAGCGAACGGATCGATGTTCTCGTCCTACACAACCGTGGGGGTGATGAAAAACTCTATATGGGTAATTCATCAACTTCTAAGGTTGAAGGTGTCGGAAAGATTGCTCTGAAGATGACATCCGGAAAGATTGTGACACTAAATAATGTTCTCGCATGTGCCGGATGTTCGCAAGAATTTAGTGTGCTGGATCTCTCCTTAGCAAGAATGGCTTCAAGTTGGTTTTTGTATCGATAAGTTTGTACTCTCCAAAAATGAGATGTATGTAGGAAAGGGTTATCCGAGTGATGGTTTGTTCAAGTTGAATGTAATATTGTTGTAACCAAAGATGATATGAATAAAGTGCTTCTACTTATGTGCTTGAGTCTCCTAATATTTGGCATGCTAGACTAGGACACGTTAACTATAAGTCGATAAAGAAATTAATTAGTATGGGACTATTGCCGAAGTTTGATTGTCCAAGTGAAAAGTGCCAAGTGTGTGTTGAATCTAAGTTTTCTAAGTCTCTTTTCCATTCCGTAGATAATAGAGTTACGGAACCTTTAGATCTAATACACACGGATATTTGTGATATGAAAGCAATACCTTCTAGAGGTGGTAAGAAATACTTTATCACGTTCATAGATGATTGTTCGAGATATTGTTATATATATCTACTTAGTAGTAAGGATGAAGCCGTGAATGCTTTTAGAACTTATAAATCGAAGTTGAAAATCGGTTGAATAAGAAAATAAAAGTGTTAAGAAGTGATAGAGGAGGTGAATATGAATTTCCTTTTGAGGAAATTTGTACCGAGTTCGGTATCGTTCATCAAACTACCGCTCCTTATACACCGCAATCTAATGGTGTAGCGGAAAGGAAAAATCGATCGTTAAAGGAGACAATGAATGCATTGTTAAATAGCTCCGGTTTACCGCGGAACTTGTGGGGGAAGCGTCGACAACAAATCTTATTTTGAATAGAGTACCCCACAAAAGGACACAACAAACTCCCTATGAGAAGTGGAAGGGCGGGAATGCCTAACTTGAATTATCTTAAATTGTGGGGGTGTTTGGCTAAGGTTGCGGTTCCTAAGCCTAAAAAGGTTAAAATAGGACCGAAAAGCTGTTGATTGTATCTTTATCGGATATGCTCGGAATAGCAATGCATATCGTTTTCTTGTTCACAAATCGAGATCCTAGATATACATGTTAATACGATCATTGAATCAAGGGACGCTTCGTTCTTTGAAAATATATTTTCGTATAACATAGTATATGAGCCAATTGAAAATAATAAGAGGTCTCGAGATACTACATCTAGAAGTGATCCAATGGAGGATGAACCTAGACGTAGTAAAAGGCAAAGGACTTCTACGTCTTTTGGACCCGAGTTTCGACATATTTGTTAGAGAATGAACCTCGGACATATAAGGAAAAAATGACATCTCTAGAAGCCTTGCTCCGGAAAGAAGCTATCAATAGTGAAGTTGAATCCATCTTGTCAAACCATACTTGGGAATTGGTTGACCTTCCTCCTGGCAATAAGCCATTACAATGTAAGTGAATTTTTAAGAGGAAAATGAAAGCGGATGGTACTATTGATAAGTATAAGGCTAGGCTTGTCGTAAAAGGTTACTGGACAACGTGAAGGTCTGGATTATTTTGACATTTATTCACCTGTCACGAGAATTACATCTATACGGATGTTAATTGCTATAGCAGCCTTGTATAGACTTGAAATTCATCAAATAGATGTCAAAACAGCTTTTCTAAATGGGGATCCGGAAGAAGAAATATATTTACTGACAACCTAAAGGGTTCATTGTTCGGGACAAGAGAATAAAGTATGCCGGCTTATCAAGTCGCTTATATGGCTTGAAACAAGCACCAAAACAATGGCATGCTAAATTCGATCAAGTTATGTTGTCGAATGGTTTCAAAATTAATGAGTGTGATAAATGTGTATACGTTAAGAACACTCATAATAGCTTTGCCATCTTATGTCTATATGTAGACGACCGCTTATAATGGGCAGTGATAGTGAGATTGTCGAGAAGATCAAATGCTTGCTCGCAAGTAAATTTGATATGAAAGATATGGGGATCGCGAGATGTTATTTTAGGAATTAAAATCCGTAAAACATCCGAAGGACTATCTTTATCTCAATCCCATTACATTGAGAAGATTCTTGAAAAAGGCAAGAATCTAGGCATATCACCATAAGTACATCGATAGATGTTAATTTACATCTTTCAAAGAATACTTGTGTAAGTAAGGCTCAAAATGAGTATGCTAGTATACTAGGCAGCTTTAATGTATGTCATGAACCTCGCACTAGACCGGATATCGCTTGTGCGGTAAGCAAGCTAAGCCGATTTACAATTAGTCCAAATGAAAATCATTGGAAAGCTATGAAGCGTGTATTGGGCTACTTGAAGCATACTCAAGATTATGCTTTGCATTATCCCGGAGTATCCAGTGATCTTGGAAGGATCTTGTGATGCAAATTGGATAACCGGCACTAAAGACACAAAATCAACAAGTGGATATGTATTCACACTTGCTTGGGGCGAGTGTCATGGAAATCATCTAAACAAACTTGTATTGCTAGATCCACTATGGAATCAGAATTTATAACTTTGGATAAAGCCGGTGAAGAAGCGAGTGGCTTGAAACTTCTTGGAAGATATTCCTAATTGGCCTAAACCGATTGCCTGCTATATGCATACATTGTGACGATCAGCGGCAATAGGAAGGGCAAGGAATGTCATGTATAACGGTAAGTCTCGGCACATACGTCGAAGACATGACCTTTGTAAGACAACTTTTTTCTAGTGGAATTATCACAATTGACTATGTGAAGTCAAAAGATAATATTGCGGATCCACTAACAAAAGGCCTAACTAGAGAGATAGTTGTGAAAACATCAAAAGGAATGGGTTTAAGGCCTATAAATAAGTCCACATAGCGGATACCCTACCTTGTTATTTGGAGATCTCAAGATCTAGGTTCAAAGGGACAACCAAGTTATGAAGACGTAGAGTCTTGTAATTTATTACTCATTCCTAGATGAAGACAAGTACTAATATGTGAAGGTTAAGCGAAAAACTTTTAATGATTATGAATTGAGTATGTGATATACTATATGTTCGAAATCACCTATGTGAGTGTGAAGTGAGGGCCGCTTCGTGAGAATTGAAAAGGCCGAATTCTCTAAAACACTCATGAGACCGGGGCGGTGTTCATGGCCAAAACGAACACAACGGTGAGAACTAACTTTGTTCGATAGAAAGTTATGTGATTTTTATTGTCTAGGCTTACACCAAAAGTCGACGGTTCAAAGACATCAAGTCTCTTGATTGGCCGAGTAAGTCCGATAGATTTCACTAGGGAAAGTTCAAAGTTTGACTACTTATCCCGATGTAACTATCTCTCAAGGAATAATCGCACATTGCATTTCATGCATATACGAAGAGTCGTGATGTCCGAATATCTCATTCATGTGAGGGATTGTTGGGGAATTTATCCCTCTAGAGTGAATGAGAAGGAAATGTGGGAGTCCCACATGGGATGAGAGGTAGATGGGAGATGGGTTTATTAAGTGGAACCTCACAAATGGGTTTGGGCCCCAAGGGGCACCCCACTTTTGTAGAGGAGGGAGGACCTACGCAAATGGATTTCGGCCGCGCGCGCGCCGCCGCCGTCCGTCCGTCCGGTTCGAGTCGGGCTTGGGCTTCTTGTGTTCCATTTTTTATTTTTTCCATCGGTTGTTTATTTTTGCCGAACGAAGACGCATTGGTTGAAACAATTCTTTGAACAATTATGTTTGTTCAATAAAGAATAACGAACGTATGCGTTTGTTCGAAAATTCTTTGAACAATTATGTTTGTTCAATAGAGAATAACGAACGGATGCGTTTGTTCGTAAAAACAATTAACGAATAAATGCAAGCGTTCAAGGAAGTCGTTCGGTTATTCGTGAACTTTCGTCCAAAGTCAAGCTTCGTGACTCTTCGTTGCTTCCAAGTTGTTTTCCAAATAAATAGTCTTCGAAAGAGTTCTTTAGCGCGCGTTTTTCCATTTGAAAATTCTCTTCGAACTTGCATCCCCTCATACCTTTCTCTGCGATTATTTCGCAAAGTTGCGTTCGCCGGAGTCCTTTGGAGAAGTACCGTCAGAGGAACGTGATCCGTTCTATCCCGAGAGACAATTGTCCAACGTCCTTGGGTGCGATTGAGGGGGCAAATTTGTCTTAAGGACACAACGAAATAACGTTGGGCTCGGATCAATCTTCGCATACTCGTTTTTCCATTTGGCTAAAGGTTCGTCTTTCAATCTTATTTTCTATTTATACGAATTTACACGAACGAACAATTACGACAACAATAACGGAAGCAAGGATAAAGGACTAAAGGGATTAGATTGTAATGTTATCTGTTATAAGGCAAACCGAACAATTCGTCTAAAAATATTATTGAGGAAAGAGAGCAGAAAAGATTTGAGTGGCGATGAGGTTGGTACCCGTCAGTGGTCTTCCATCCATGTAACATGCTCACCTCGAAAAGTGCTCTCTGCACTCCCTCCATGCCGGAATGGCGGGCCTTTTCGAAACTTCCGGTCAAGTATCGCACCTGCGAGGGCTCCGCTCGGCTGAAAATGGGCAACACCATCTGTGGCCCGCTTCTCTTACCCTCCATCATCTACACGAGCCGCGGAGGCACCGTTCACTGGACGCGTAGTCCTCCGAGAGGATCGGGATGCAGATCTTGGGCCGCCGGAAGGCCGCGTCGGGAAGAAGCCATAATGAGCCAACCTCCTGGCTTTCGTCGGGCCCACAAACGGAGACTCCGGCGGCGGCGAGGCTGGAATGGAGGCAACTGGGGAAGGACTAGGGAGCCGCGTCGGAGCCTCCTGGATAGCTGAAAAGCACGTCGACAGGGCGGGCATGAGAAACACGTAAAGCCATAGCATCGTCCATTGGTTTCTTTCTCAATTCTGATCGATTCTGCCCCCTTTCTCTTCTCTGCCTTTATACTAGGCCCGCGCCACTTTCGTCGTCGAGACATAGTCAACGCGGAGATCCAAAGACCAAATTGCGTGAGAGCTTCTCGGCGTTGTCCCAGAAGCCGACTAGTTGGCCATTATTTCCTCTCCGCATGGTGAACTTTTTCCCAATGACTGGACCGTCCTCTTTCGTCGTTTGACTTCATCCCCTTCTCTTGTAGAGGAATAATACAACTTTATTATTTCCAAAACAAAATTAAAAATCTCTTCTCCTTTTTTTTTGTTTTTTTTTGGGAGGGGGGGTTTGTATTATATCACCGATAATCCTAAATTAGTGCGCCTATGATTGTGTTTTTTTCGAACTAATTTTTGGATAACCAAAAATCTCAAATCGATATAAGTGTGATAGATTTACTCCCTATATAATTTTTGAGCCATAAGAAATTCCTAACTGGTAAACGCTTGACACATTTACCTTCCTTAACTTCCGTCGGATTTTACCATGAAATTATTGAGTTCGATAACATGACAATAGCTGAGTTGACTTGGCAAATCCACTATTCAAAACCACACTTTTAAACAAGTACAATGGATGCGAACATGGCCACGTAAAACACAAAAATAAGCCAAAGTGTTGCGCATATGTTAAACATGTCCCTCAAACCTGTAAATTCAGTCTTAGCGATACTTCTGGTCCTCTGCATATAATTTACTACTTAATTAAAAAAAACTAGGAAAGTACCCAACATGACACGTGCTTAATGAAAAAGTCGTCCAAAAAATCTTAAACTTATTGCACTTTTATCAATTCAATTCAATTCTAAACCTTTTAGTTTTGTCAATTAAGTCATAAACTTATCCGTGTTTTTTCAATTGAGTCAATCTAGCCAATTTTGGCAAGAAATCATCAATGTGGACGTCGGTCGTCTTACATGACATGACCGAAGCCTTGATTGGCACGATCGGCTCAAATGTAGACGACTTTTTATAGTATATTAATAATTTTTATTTTCCTTTTTTTTCTTTTCTTCTATTTTCATTCCCAAGAAAAAAAAAATTAAAATAATTCGGAAATTTTTTAAATTAATAAAAAGAAAATGAATGTAAAGGAGTTGAGCGAGCAAAAATGAGGGAAAATGTGTTCTTCTCAAAAAAGAGGAAAATATTGTTCTCACCTTTGAAGGAGTTTTCTCAATGGGAGAAAAATGTTTTTCTTGAATAGCTCATTCTTTGCGAACCAAAAGTCAAAAAATCTAAAAAATACTTTTTCTAAAAATTATTTTTCGTAAACAAACGGAGTATTATATTCAATCGATCTTACGAGATTGGTTACTCACTCCTAAGAGTTGATTTCCTTAGTGCAAGTTCACTTGTGGCTAGTACTACAAGTGAGGTCAATTCAATACTAAATATTTCATTTATGCCATTTTATTTCTAAATCTTGAGACGATTTGTCAATTTAGTGCTAAACTTTTTAATTGTGTTAATTTAGTTCTTAACCATTTGAAATATTGCTAATTTAGTCCTAAACCTAGGCTACATTGACAAATCGTTTAAATATTTATAACTAAATCATCATAACTTTAAAATATTTAGTATTGAATTAACCACCGTATAATATATTTAGAATTTTTTGGATAATTTTCTCGTTAATCATCCATGTGAGTATTTCCCTTTCCCATCAGTTGATGAAGCTGGAGAGGGGATCCATTCGGACCTCGTTCGGTCCCCAACCTCAATCTCAAACCCCATAATTGAGCCCGGCTGAGATCGGCGACCTTAAATGTGAGCCGATTGCGGATCGGGTCCGTTGATTCGCCCCGAGGCTTCCTTCCCTCGTCGCAAGTGGGACTACAAGTGAGGTCACCAACCTCAATCTCAGACGGATCCAAAACCCGAGCAGCACTTGATCACGGCTGAGATCCACCGGACCGACCCGGGGTTGGCGGATCGGATTTGCTCAGCCCGGTCCATTCAAAGTATTTTCCAACCTGATGAAAGTGGACGACACAGATGCGAGCTCATCTTCCGGTGGACCCTACCCCCCAAACCCGGCATCAATCACATAATTGTCTCCACCAATTCACCTCTCACCAGCCAGCAGAACGCTCTCCTCTCTCTTTCTCAAATCGGACAAAGGAGAGAGAGCTTACGAGCGGAGGGAGCGAAGCGAAGCGTCAGTTTGAGTCCGCACGCACTGTCCAGTGATCACACAGCAAGCTCGAGAAGAAAGGAGGGGGGGGAGAGAGAGAGAGAGACATGGACGACTACACGAGAGAGATGATGGACCTCAAAACCCTAGTCACTCGCACTCTCGAGAAGAAAGGTGTCCTGGCGAAGATCCGGGTAAGTTTCCCCGTGCTCGCTTCTCCATTCTCCCTTCGGTCGACGGAAAAAGGTTTGAAGATTTGGGCGTGCCAATTGGAAATGCGGGGAATTCGAGCTTGTTCTTGGCTCGGGGGATGCGTGGGCGATGTCGCTTTGGATCTGGTGTTATGGCAATCGAACAGCTTTACCTAGCCCCCCGGAAAAATTGAACAGATTTTCTTTTTTGGCTTAACCAAGTTCGTGCATTTTCATCGGAGAAGTACCGATGCAATTGCTTCGCTATGATCTCATTCTATTTGGATGTGGCTCCTTTTTTGCTGCAATTCTTTCTCGCGCTTCCTCCACGAAGAGAGAGACTGATTGTGTTTTAGCACCGGAAGTTGTCCCGTACATGCAAATTCTGGCAAAGTCGCATAAAAAACATCGGGAACTGGATGGCAGTTGACTAAAGCCCTTTTTTTTTCCTCCTTTAATTGTCCCCGAAGAATTTAATTTGTTACTCAGCTACTTCATTACAGTTTTTGGGTTTGTTGTAAGCAGCTGGCTTCTTGTCTTGCCTATTACAATTAATTAGTTGCCCCATCGCAATATCTGCTGCCCCTGCTTTGGGACGGGCGAAAAGGAGAGAATCACATCTTCCTAGCTAAAGTAAATTTGCTGTAGAGGTGGCTGTTAAAGTTTGAAAATTTTGATGATTGCGATAACTTGTCAAATGCATTTCTTGAACTGTTGAACAAGTTGCTTTTTAACACAACTTTTAGGTGTAACGTTTATGAATGAATTGTGGGCTTTCTTATAGTAATTCGGGAATTCAAGTAACTCAGCAGAACGTGGAAACATTGGCTATCCATGAGTGTGGATCTTCTTTCCAGCTTGTGGATCTTCATCTTCTTCCATGCCATTTGCATTCTATATGTCTTCCTCTGTGCTACTGTTATTCCTTCCACTATTCTATTTTGCTTGATAAGTTGAACACAGGTTTGGCGCGATTTAGGCTATTGAATGCGCTTTAGGTGTTCCCTTGACTATTTATTTTGATTGCTAGGCTGAACTGAGGGCGAGTGTATTTGAGGCAATTGAAGAGGAGGATCATGTTGTGGAGACAGAAGGTTTACCTCCTGCTTTGTTAGGTAGCTGCAATGAACGGGCAAAACAACTTCATGCTTCTCCTTCAGGTTATTTTCGTGTCCTTTGGTATGGACGATAGAGACATACTTCCATTTTCTGCTAATCGCTTGGCCGTTGGCTGATGGATGGTGATGTAGACTCTTCAGATATGTTCTTCTGGCCTTTAAGGTTTGTACAGTGTAAGTGGCACGTGCTTGTTAATGGGTGATCTTATTCAACTGTTCATGGTTTTTTTTATGCAGGGAGGCTGTTAACAGCATTAATTTCTGAATACTTGGACTGGGCGCAACTGAACCACACGTTAAAAGTTTATCTGCCCGAGTGTAATTTGGTAATCAAGTAATTTCAATGCAGTTTTCTCCTGACGTAATTGCAAGAACCATTAACTGTTCTGTTCTTCTAGAGGACTGCTGAGTTCAATTGAGATTTTTCAAATGAACCTCGCAGCAAAAGGATTCTTGGAAAGCTGAACTGAAGGAGTTTAGCAGCAAGAATGGATATGATATTAACCGAAATGGAGATAGTGGTCCTTTGCTGTTGGATGTGCTTGAAGGATTTTTAAAATACGAGGTTTGGTGTCTGATCTTTTCCTGATTTTATTCTTTGCGCTCACAGCTTTGAACTGATGAACAAGCTATATATAGAACATTTTACCATGTACTGTACGATGTGCTTTAGCTTGTTTAAAGAACAGAAGTTTTGTGGGATCCTGTTTGTTGTTTCTTGTGAAACTTGACTCATATTTTGACAGACTTTAACCAAACCAAGGGGTGCGGGAAGGAGAATGACTGCTACAGACGGCGATTCCATACCGTTAGAGTCTCGGGATGCTCGTAGGCCTTCGTCATCTGTTGCCGGGGGCTTACCCCCATTGGGAAGGTGCTGATAAAGCCACCTGCTTTGTTCCATCTGTTGGTTATCTATATTTATCTATTCCTCAGTGCTAATATGACTTTCTGGCTTTTCATTTTAGGTCTGCTCCAGCTGCCCAGGCATCTGGTGAGTAATGAAACTTGTTATCCATTTACATCTAGTTTGTGGTTTGATTTGAATTTGCTTACTGTTGTTTGACTTATAGGTAGGAGAGCTGGCTCCTCAACATCTAATTATAGAAAAGATGAGTATAATTGGAGATATGATAATGACGAGCTCCCTGATGATATTGTCCGAGCATCAGCTGCTTTAGAAAATCTTCAGTTGGACAGGAAAGCTAGGAATCTCACCTCTTCTTGGCGGTATGTTCTCAAAAACCGAGACTTTCCTTTGTAAAAATTACCGATGTGATTGTTACCTTTTAGGTTCACAGTGGATATTAACTTCAGGTTTCATTGAAATAGATTGTAGGACCATTTTCTGACTTAGGTAGGTTCTCATACAATTGTCTGACATGCCCCCCATGATGCGTCTAGAACATGGGCTGAAAGAGAAGAGAAGAAAACCACTCAACTCATTGTATCATTGTGTGTGATCTAAGCAAGGATGTTTCTGTCTCTTTTCCTTGCTTTCAATCTAGGAATAATTAGTTCACAAAATCTGATCCCTTTTTATGCTTTGTGTGAAATTTAGCAGCCCTACTTTCATACTATACATGGGCACACGCTCTTTGGAACGACGGTCTTGATGGAGAAGTTTCTAGATTGTTCATGCTTGCAAGGGGGTGAGGGGATGTTTAGTTGGATGTCCAGTAGGTTTATTTTGTAAATTTGATGTTTTTACTTACCATACTAGAAAATATGCCGAGAGACAGAGGGGGAGCCAGGGGTTGAGTAGAGACAAATGCCATGTAGAGGTGAAATTTGATATTGAGAGTTCCATTGCATGATGGTGGCAGGGTTCAGCTCTGAACTCCTGGAAGGGTTTGGATTGTTTGATAGTGGAAGGAACGTGAGTTTTTTAGCCAAGCAATTAACATCAGTGCACTATCACCAATTTCATTGGAAAATCTACGCACCATTGGATGCTCATGATTTTGATTTTCTTTTACATCCTCAATGATGTTGCTTTTATTTGTGGCACACTTCTCTGGCATCATTTGGAGTCACTCGGCAGTATGTGAGTGGGCAATCTTCTATTGGGTGATTGGGTCTCTTTTCATGATTAAAACCAATTTAAAGTGGAAAGACTTTTAAGTTAAACTGAAAGGTACTCATAGGCACAAGAATAGACGAGTTTCACTTTGCGAGGGACATTTCAATGGAGTTTCACTTTTGGCTTGCTGGCAATGTTTTGTTTTATTAGTTTGTTCAGTCTGAAAAGATTTTGACTGAAATGTTTGCTTGTTCATTGGAAACTTTAGCTCTAGCAATGGGTTGGGATAGGAGAGGCTAGTCTGCTGGGCATCCTTAAGCCATTTCACATGTTATAATGGCGTAGTTTTACATGAAAGTTGAAATTTATGAACCTAGTTATTTTCACTAGCAGCAAATTTTGTAGTTAGCGGAGACTATGTTTTGTATACTGTAAATCCTAAACAGTAAATATTTGAACTATAAATAGGCCTATAGTGCAGTTTGTGAGATGCATTCCATTTGTTTAAGTTTGGATGTCTTTCTATTTAATGCAAAAGGCATGTAAGTTCACATGTGTCCATCTGGAGTCTTCGACCAAGCATCATTCTGTCACCTTATTTCTATTGTGACTTTAAAAACTTCAATTTCTAACTGTCTAGGTTGTTTTTCTCCAATAGGGTATATTACCCTATTGGAAATCCTCTAGCAAGCAAAATTGGAATTTCCACAAATATGGAGTTATGCCTAAAAAAGCGTCAGGATTTATTTTTTCTTTGCTGATGAAAAGAATTATGTTGGATGTTTGCATAACTATAATGAGGTGTTTTGTTATTAATAGTTCTTGGTAGTTTACTAGTTTTTGTGTTTCTCATTGAACAATCGCGCCGACTATTACAAAACCTCTTTGTGCTGATTTTAAGTTTCATTGCAGGCATGCTGGGGATGGGATCTCTGACGATGACGGGAGGATGGACCATATGTAGATGGTTGACTTAGTATTTACTCGCTCTGTTGTGTGTATTTTGGATTGCATTTATCCTCGAGTGTTATCTAAAATTAGGCTGATTTTATGTTGTGGTCATGTAAGTTTAGCAATTTAGTTTCAGGTTTCTCACGTTATTCTTTTTTAGTTGGATTCTCTTGAATCTTTTTTTACTCTCAGATCTAATTCTATTTGTCATGGATATCTTGTTTTGTTTTTTTTTAAATTGTGGGGACGACCTATCGAACATGTGAAATGCTACTAAGACCTTGCAAAAGTCGGTACCATGATATTTTCGAGGCAGAAATGCAAGTTCGGCCGAGACCCATCTGCTAAATAATTTTGGGATGGATTTGCTTAGGCCAAGTGAAGTCCTTCAAGATTGGTCCAAAGCATGCTTTATGTGAGAGACTTTGCCTATGTACTTGCTCCATGAGGGATATTGGACTGTTATAGTTGAAATAGTGATAGTTTCAATTGAGTTTCTGCCCATGTATCTATTGGTTTTTCACGTTTGATAAGCGGTCACGAGGGTTCCAAAAACAACCTTCACTCTCGTTTGAGACTGGTGATTCTTCCAAAAATTTTAGATGAACTTGCTCTGTACGTGCAGGTATATTTTGATAGAATCCGGAAAAGTAATCCTCGCTCAACCAAGCAAAACTCAACGGGTCGGTCATCTAAGTGCCTTTGAGAAGTTTCTATTCTTTTTCTCTTTTCCTTGTTTGACCCAAGAAATCGGTCGAATTCATTGAAGTAAGTTCTAGCTGCTTCTAAATCTTTTTACAAGCTCGAGATATCTTCCACTGCGGCTCAAAAGTTGAAAAGACTTGCCGGCCATCAATTTCTGTTTATAATATGGTTTTGTTTGTGCGGCTATTGTTGTCTCCTAAGAAATCGGCACTCCAACGAGAAAAGGGGAAAAAGGGCGCTCAAACAAATTTAAAAGTTGATGGCTTGTAACTATGCAAGTCCTCATGCCAATAATAAAGAGAAATCAATAAAGAAGAGTCACTTTGCCGCAATTTGGCCTTCCATCTGAGCTTAATTTGAATTTGACATGCCGCTGCCTACTCCAAAGTTTTCCTTTTACTCAAGTGCCATTCCACAGGCTGATCTTTTTACTTCATGACATGAAAGGAATTTAGTTTTTGAGTCCTAAGGTATTGGTTCAATCAATTTGGTGCCCAAGGTACAGCTTTTAGCATTTGTGAACCAGGAGTCAACCGAACAAGAATCTCTATTGTCATGCCCAAACAGTGAACAGGGGAAGAGTGAGTGATTGGATCTTAAATTTAAGAAAATGACCGTTTATATTACTAGGCTTCCCTTAATTTCTCATACTCTAGTATCAAAATCTCAATTTCAATTCGCTCGACTGTTTAGAACTTTTTTATTTTGATCTAAACAATTTCAAACCATTTGAATTTGCATAGTTGATCGCTCAACTTCAATTGGCAGTCTAAACGAATGCAAATGATGAAATAACTTGATCATGGTGCAAATTATTCTAAACATCTTTTGAGTCGAAGGTTATTTATATAAAAGTGGAATATTTTTGGTCAAACAAAGTTCATAACTCCTCAAAAAGCATTTGAGTTCCAAAACGGTTATTCTTTCGGACCAACCTTGAGAGACCTTGTTGCTTGGATTGGATTGGAATAAGATGGACTGTGCGATGAGTCGATTGAACGTCCAGCGTGAAACACAACGAAACTTTGGGGGTGAATGATAATTCCATTTGAACACGGGGGCCTCAATGCAAGGAGAAACAAAAACAGAACAAAAGACGAGAGATTTCCCGACAGCCTTTCTCTCCACCTCCCCTGCCTGTCCTGACCCAAGTGCTCTCTCTCTCTCTCTCTCTCTCTCTCTCTGTGAGTGCGAGGTAAGCGAGAAATCACCAGAGAACATGGGTTGGTGTCCCTGCTCTGGGAAATCAAAGAAAACTACAAAGAAGAAGCAGAGCACTAAATCAGACTATCAGATCCAATCAAGTTCAGGTACTCTTCCCCACAACGAGGAGCTCACTTTACCTTCTAAACACTCCTCAGTGTCCCTGTTTGTCATTGTCGCTTCTCGCCCAAAATCCAAGTCCCCATTTTGATGTGCTTGATGAACACAGTGCGTGATGATCAACATCACTGTACTTTGAGTTTCGCTCCTGAAAGTTACGAAAAGTGCTTTCGGTCATCGTTACGGTTTTTTTTTCTTTTGGGTTTTGACGTCAGGCTTCTTGATCCGTTCTGTTTTGGTATTGATAATTGGATTGGGTTTTGTGATCGTAATGTGTCTTTCTATGTGCTTGGGCTATTGGCGGATGTTTTTCCTCAAATTTTCATTTTTTGACGTTCAAATTATGAGCTGAGGGTTCTATGGTGGAGTATTAGTCCCTTGCAGAAGCTTGATGTCATAAATTGTACTCTGTGCGTTTCGTTTGGTTGAAGGGAAGATCTTGGTTCTGCTGATTTCTTTGGGTGCTCAATAGTTTTATTTGTTTATATTTTGCATATAGTTTGACCAGCCTTTTTATTGTTTGGAGGGGAAAATATGGCAGTTGATTTCGTAATGGACTTCCTTTGGCTGTTCGAATATGAAGTAATGTGGGAACTATTTTTGATTGGTCTTGTGTGTGAGTTGTTATGATAAGTAGACTGAGAGGTAATTTGTCCTGTTAGGCTCTCCATGTTGACTGGCAATTAAATGCAGTGTCATTGAGAAGAACCCAATTGAACATAGAAACCATTAGTGGTTTTTCATTCTCATCATGGATAGACTACTGACTCGACTATGATTGTCCTAATTTTTGTAAATCACATGCGGGTTTAATCTGTCTCTCTCTTGCCATCTCTTTTTGCTCTTGGAAAGGGCCGCTTGTCTTTTTATGTCACAAAGTGCAATTTATGTCACACGGAATATTATCAGTCTGTATCAGTATGTCAGTAGTATCAAGCATTATGCTTTGATCTTCTTATCTTGTATCAGACAAACTGAAGGTAAAGCCGGCCTTCAATGTAAGTAAGGAGGGGGATAAGGAAGGAGGGTCTGATCACATTGCTGCTCACACTTTCACATTTCGTGAACTGGCTTCTGCAACGAAGAATTTCAGGTCAGACTGCCTCTTGGGAGAAGGTGGTTTTGGCAGAGTATATAAAGGGCGTTTGGAGAGTACAAATCAGGTTTGCTAAATATTCTACTACCCTGTTAAAATGCAGGCCAAAGTGTTTCTTTTTCTTTTTTCCTTTTGATCCTCATCTCCACTTCATGAATCTATGTCCAAAGATAAAATGAAATTTTTGTCAATAGTTTCAATATGTTGGTCAGCTGATATAGCTTAAAGATGGACCTACTTATATTGAGATATCAAGTGGAGATGGTACGGAATGTTGTTACTTAAGATCTTGGATGCTAGAATAGTGGTGTAATAAGGAAAGATTCTTCATCATGCTTTCCTTGAGTTCCATGGTGGAAGTTAGATATTATAAGATGCACCTGTGGTTGAGATTGAGCCTTTTCTTCTGTTTGTAGGTTGTTGCTATTAAGCAACTTGATCGCAATGGGCTGCAAGGGAACAGGGAATTTCTGGTCGAAGTCTTGATGCTCAGCCTACTTCACCATCCTAATCTTGTAAATTTAATTGGTTACTGTGCTGATGGCGACCAAAGGCTATTAGTTTATGAATATATGCCATTGGGTTCTTTGGAAGATCATTTGCATGGTAAATTCTTTGGAACTCAAACTCCACTGTGTTCTATGTTAAAACTAGCCTTGCGGCCTCAAAAGTTGCTCAGCTACATGTGCTACAAGATTTATATGATAGCATCCAACAAGCCTGTTAGCCAGAGAGAGGATCAAATGATCGAGTCACCTTTTGAATTGTTTAGTGAATTTTCCTTCGAATTTCTAGTGATTTCTTTAGCCTTCAAGTTCCTTTTCCCCCATTTTCGACTAGCTTTGGACAATGATGTCATCTTTCTGTAGTTTTCTGATGCTCATACAATATCCTGGTTGTTTTATATTATAACAAATGCTTAAACTCTTTTGTGCAAGCTACCATCGAATGGTTACACCTGCGATGATTGCAATGCAATTGACCGACTTTGTCCCGATACTTCTTTTCAGACCTACCGCCAGATAGAAAGCGACTTGACTGGAGTACAAGAATGAGAATAGCTGCAGGTGCTGCGAAGGGTTTGGAGTATTTGCATGATAAAGCCAATCCCCCAGTCATATATCGCGATTTAAAATGCTCGAATATCCTACTTGGTGAAGGCTATCACCCCAAATTATCTGATTTTGGTTTGGCCAAACTGGGTCCTGTTGGGGACAAGACTCATGTATCTACCAGAGTAATGGGAACCTATGGGTACTGTGCACCTGAATATGCAATGACAGGGCAGCTTACGTTAAAATCCGATGTTTATAGCTTCGGAGTGGTCCTTCTAGAAATTATCACTGGTAGAAAAGCAATTGATAACTCAAAAGCTGCTGGGGAGCACAATTTGGTTGCATGGGTAAGACCCCTCGGCATTCTCTCTGCTTACCTATGCTTTTGGCATCTTAGTTGAGATTTCTCGCATATTCATGTAGGTTGGTGCAAAGTATCCCAAATGGTTTTTGTTATAAACTATTCGTTGTTGCATTTCTTGCTAACCTTATCTGCAGCTGCAGGAAAATGCATCAGTGCAAGAGCTGTTGGCAGCTACATATTTTTGTTATTTTCTGCATTTACTTAACCTCTTCACATGGTCCGGCACGGCTGAATTGATTTGAATATAAGCCAAGAAAGGAACACCATAAAAATATCGCACTTGAAAGCAGCAAAGTTGCAGTTAGTGGTGAACATTGTCCTTAACTACGTTGATGATAGCAAACATAATCCTTAACTACACGAAAGAAGCGAAGTTCCACTTAGTAGCAAACCTAATTCGTAACTACATTAATGATAGCAAGTGGAGGCTCCTTATTATGATTCAAGGACTACATGCGCAGGAATGTGAAGCGAATTTCAGGTACTCTAGTGAATCCTTCTGAACTGTCTTGGACAGGATAAGAATTCTGAACTGTCTTGGACAGGATATCTGTTCACATTACTGTCATGTACTAGCCTTGTTTTAGACAAGTGATGACTTCTGCTACTCTAGTGAATCCTTTCTGCATGTATATTATATCTCAAGGCAACCTGCGTATTGTAGTGCTACTCATATTTTGACATCGCTGTGCAATTCTACTAGCCAGAGAGCGTTAACTTGCATATTTACCAATTCCAAGATTCAAGCAGGAGAAAAAAAATTGTTGCATTTGTGAGATCTTTGTTTCCTTTCTTTATGAGCAAACCAGAAAGCAGAATCTAGTCACCTTCCTAATTAAACTTTTTGCAGGCCCGTCCCTTATTTCGAGATCGGAGGAAGTTTTCACAGATGGCTGACCCGACACTGCAAGGGCAATACCCGGCGAGAGGCTTATACCAAGCTCTTGCTGTGGCCGCTATGTGTGTTCAGGAGCAGCCTAACATGAGGCCAGTCATTGCAGATGTGGTGACGGGCGCTTAGTTATCTAGCTTCCCAAATGTACGACCCATATTCGGAGTCAGCTCAGAGTTTCCGTTCAAGTTCCTCCACTCCCAGAGCAAGAAGAGACCAGTGAAAGGGAAAAAAGACACATTGTTGCATTAACATCACCGTTCAGAGGGAATAGAAATCGACGCCACAATTGCTCTGTGGCTTCTTCATGTGAGAAAGTTGAACATCCTGGCCTTGTCTGTGATTCAGAGGTCATTCTGATGGAGTTCTTTTTAAGAAATTACAGGGCTGCATAGAAAATGGGATTTTGAGTCCAGTCTAGATGGTTGGTCAGATGGAATGCCAGTAGGTGCTTTGGCTGTAGGATCCGGTTTTACAGAAAATAACTTTCAAGAATTTTTATTTTTTTTCGTATTTTCCGACATTTGGTTCACTGAAAATAAACTAATCAACGACAATATTTTTCACCCGTTGAAGAAACACCTTCAAAATCAAATGAGACTTTTGGTATCACACAACAAAAAATATTTTCCAGTTTATCGGAAAGTAGTCATTTTCCTGAAAAGTGATTGTCCGAAAAATATTTTTCGAAAATGTCACATTTTTCATGAAAGAGACGGAGCCTAAGTTGTTATTGACAATAAGTTTGACTCAATAAATTTTTTTTTGGGCAAAACAAAGAGGACTTGAGATATCCTCTCAATTTGATCAATTTGACTCAATAACCGTTCGAGGCAATGCATATTTTCTTGAAATTCCTTTTAGTTTTGACTTTGTTTGAAAATACCCATGAGCTCGATCACTTTGACTCGATATCCATATGAATTTGGCGCCCTTCAAAACAACGACCTGCGATGAACATGTGCACATTTCACTCCTCCTTGGAACATTTTAAGTCGGTAATGACACGTTTCTCCCGTGTCGCTCAGGTGAACATTGGAGATGGATAATCTCTGTACTTGTTGGAGAAAAACTGTCTTGAGAAGAATGTCGCGGACGACAGGAACCCGGCTATGCACATTGTTACTTGCGGAAAGCATGAGGTAAGATCGATTCCGAGGTTTTATAATCCAATTCAGGCTAGGCTTATGGTGGATTTCGAGCAAAAATGACCTTGGGGAAGGTACGAAACATGCACATGAAATGCACATATTCGTCGGTTAGCTATTATTCTCAACGGGATCGAGTTCGGAGGTTATCGAGTCAAAACGATCAAACTCAAGTAATTTTTGGAGCAAAGTCAAGTCAGAGGAACTTTGAGAAACAGAGCCACTTCAAGTGATCAAGTTCGGGGTGCTGTGAAATAAAATCATGTTTCCCATGTTTATAGAGTTCACTTCTTGCACTTTCCCTCATGTTTTACATGCTTACGAAAGGACATATCTGCCCAATGGAAAAAATTACCGGAGAAGTCCTAAATCTATTGTAATTGTGTCAATTTACTCATAAACTTCTTTTTTTTTATACCAATTCAGTCTTAAATCGTTTGCATTTGTGCCAATTTCATCCATTTGATCCGTCGATGCTAACGTGGCAAAATTTTAATAATATTCAATAATTTTATTTCTTTTTTCCTTTTCTTTCTCATTTTTCCCCTTTCCCCCCTGTGGCCGACGAGCTATGGCCAGTGAGCATTGCTTTGGAGCACGCCGGCCATTGGGCTAGGGCCGCGAAGCCCTCGCTCGATCTCACTCGGGCCGGGCGAGGCCATGCCCGCCTTCACCGCGGCACTAGCGAGGTTGGACGAGCCCAAATCCGGGAAGCCCGCAATGCCATGGCCTTGCCGAGCCGGGCGAGGCCCTGGAAGGGTCGCGAACCCCGAGCTAGGCACCGACAAGGGTTTCATGGCCCTATCAAGTGGCCGGCAAGCTCGGGTCATAGCTCATCAGCCACAAGGGGGGAAAGGGGAAAATTGAGAAAGAAGGAAAGCCCTCGCTCGATCTCACTCGGGCCGGGCGAGGCCATGCCCGCCTTCACCGCGGCACTAGCGAGGTTGGACGAGCCCAAATCCGGGAAGCCCGCACCGCCATGGCCTTGCCGAGCCCGGGCGAGGCCCGGTAAGGGTCGCGAACCCCGAGCTAGGCACCGACAAGGGTTTCATGGCCCTATCCAAGTGGCCGGCAAGCTCTGGGTCATAGCTCATCAGCCACAAGGGGGAAAGGGGGAAATTGAGAAAGAAGGAAAGCCCTCGCCTAGCCAAGGTTTTTCTTGCCCAACACCGGTGAGGAAAGTCCTCGCTAGCTCAAGCGAGGGCGAGGTTTGCCCTCATCGGCGTCGGGTGAGGGAAGCCCTCTCCGACCGGGGTTGCCCTCATTCAACGCCGGCGAGGGAGGCCGTCACCTATGGCCGGGGGAGGGGAGAGGACCAAGGAAAAGAAAAGAGTAAAATGAAAAAAAGAAAAAGAAAATAGAGAAAAATTGAAAAAAAAGAGTAAAGGAACAAAATACCCTTTGGCCATGCCTGTGATTGAAATAATGAGAAAGACTTCGGGGTTTTATTTGAAATAAAGTCCACTTCAAACCCTTATTTGAGAAATTGAGAGCATTTCAAATCCTTATTTGGAATTTTCCCTTAATTATCAAAGATAATTGCTATTGTAATGGACAAATATAATTCCTATTAATTTATAATTGGTGAGAATAAACTTAAATAGGTCTCCCATAACCAACCTGATCTTATATATATGTTGCAAATAATTTTGTTTCTCTCAGGGTATGTCCGAATTCAGGAAGAGGAGGAGGATGCTGACGAGGATGCGAAGCCGATTGGCCAGCTCGTAAGGTTTTTCGGCAAGGGGAGAGGGTGCAGGAGCCATCTTGAGTATTTGCTTTTTTATCGTTTATTACTTGGTGGTTTTACAGTGAACAACACGAGAGAGAGAGAAAATGAACCATAGGCGAGGTTCGCCAGCCACACTAAGTGAAAAAAAAAAAAGGAAAGAGAAGAAAATTAAAAGGAGCAAGAAAAATAAAAATAAAAATACTAAATAAAAAAATTCAGAAATTTAAAAAATCATCCACATTAAAATTGGTTGTGCCACATAGGCCGGCGTCCACATCACGATTTGCAGCTAAAATTGGCTAGATAGACTCAATTGGCAAAACGTTAAAATGCTTAGGGCTCAATTAACAAAAATAAAAGGTTCATGATTGAATTGATAAAAAAGTGCAGTAATAAGTTCAAAATTTTTTGAATAATTTTCCCCTTTTTTTATGGTATGTTCCCTATGTGAGTTTTCACTCGAGAGCCTCTTTGTTCCGTGAGTTATGATTGAGATCACTTTGAAAAAAGGAATCTGAAATAGAACTTGATGAGAATTTGCCGTAAAGCCTCCTATAGTGTTGGTAATTATATTTTGAAGGAATTAGTGATCTTTTAAAGCAAAGGATTTCCAAGCTGCATTTGAGGGCTTTCCATGCACGAAAGGATACAAATTACGGTATTCGGCACCAAAAAAAAGAAAAGAAAAGAGAGATTACGGTAAGTAGAGTCTCATTGTAATGTACATATTAACTTGGAAGACACATGTTTTCAATGAGTCCACTTCTGAAAGCACGTTATAAGCAACCTGTTAATATTTTGGATAGAGTTTATTTATTTATGTATTTATTTATTTTGAATTTGATTCATTCTCTCTTTTTTGCTCTCACCAAACAACTATGGAAAGTAATGGAGTTGCACTACATAATCGAAAATGCAAAACATATGTTTTATGTCTTTTTGCGAAGCAACATGCCGCGGTTCAAGCTGTGCATACGGTCTTTGTTTGGTCCATTAGGCGAGCTCGGTGTCGACACTCACGTCACTCCATGGTCCCGGGGATCCGTCTGTTTAATTTTTAGTCATTTCAACGTGGATTTTTAGACTCGAATCACACATTAATGCTCGTCCATTTTCATAACGTGCTGGTCAGTGATTACTTAAATTTTCTTTTAATCTCATTTTGCGTCTCCCGTATGCTTCGGGTTGATCTTCACGGATTTGAATTCAAAGGCAGGAGTGTGTGTTATCCCCCGTAACGTCGTGCAAGACGGCGGTCAAGCGCTTTGATAGAAAGCCTGCTTTTTTTATTTTTCGTTGTTGCATGTTTTGTCCTATTTTTTGTTTCAATTTCGTAGGAACTGTGTTTTCCAACCCAGGGCCGCGGTCTTGTGACCTTGAAGACTCTCCTTTGCAATGAGCTAGTAATAATACTAATAGTTGTAATGACAATGCCGCCCTTACCCTCGACTCGAGTCAAATGATAATGCGCGAAGCTTGCAGCGGTGAGTATAAAGTAACAACCTTGAGTTGTCGTATATTTTCCGAGGAGTCAAAATGAAAAATAATGACACAAGTGGTAAATCGTGACGCTCTGCGAGTCTTCTCACCTTAAATATGAAAATATGGTGCATTAATTTCACGAAGAAATCAACATAATATAATTCGAATAAAAATGGATGAAAGAAATATATTCAAATATAAATCATTCTTGATAATGAAAACACATCATTTATGGATAATCGTTAAAAAAAGATTTTGATCATTTATTTTTCCGAAAACAAATGGACCGAGGTTGCGTTGGTCATTGGAGGCGTTTGTTGGGGGGCTGGCCTGAGCTGAAATAAATGAATATGAAGATGGGTTTAGCAACAAAAATAAACATCATGATCGGAATAACATTCTGGAGTTAGGTTATTTTTGTCATTTTCATTTAAAAGCTGTGGCATCATCATCATCATGGTTTTCTCTTGATAATGATAATTTTACCATCAAATAAATCCGAGTGCTTCCCATTAGCTTATGCTATTTTAAGCACTATTATAGTTGAAATAAATCTCCAGACACGCCAGCATCAGGCTAGATCTCACACATGGTACCCGCCAAGAATAGAACATAGATGACGGCCAAGACGGCGTACTTGCTCCAGCGGGTTCTCCTCACGGCGCTATCCCTCCCCGTCCCGAAGCCTCACGGCTCGCAGCTCCTCGTGCAATTCGACGAAGCGACGGAGCAGGCCATGACCAGGAAGATGAGGACGATAGGCATCCAAGCATGCGCGCAATGCATCTCGGACGGAGTTGCGAGCCCAAGCGCCACGAAATACAGGGCCAAGGATTAGGCGAGGCGAAACCATTCCCCATCGATCGAAGAATCCAGGTTGAAAATCTTGTTTTTCGAGCTCCCGTCCGCTCATCGCCATGGAGAGAGAGAGTATTGAGACTGAGAAGATCGATGAAGAAGAAGAAGGAGGAGGAGGAGGAGGTGGCGAGGAGGACGACGAAGCGAGAGCGGTCAACTTAAAAATACAAAGGACCAAGCAGCAACTAGCCGGCGAAGATTGCTGTTCTTCTCTTCAATAATAAATAGCAAAAGGACGGAAAAAATCAATAAAAAGCAATGGAGGACAAACCCTCAGATAATTTGTACGAACAATGAGTCTACATGGTACGAAACAGCAAATGACGAGCAGAATACGGAAGGGGTGGGTTGGGACCGTGGCGACTGCGGGCTCTGATAGGATCACGCGTCTGTTCTGTTCCCATCTTCATTCTCAAGTCAAAATTAATCAAAGAACGATTAAGGTAAGTATTGGCTATACATATCCAACCCATTGAATATACAAAAAACGAAAAAATTCAGGTAAATTCGTGCTACACTTCTCGAGCATTTATTTTTTTCGACTTATCTCGTAAGTTTTACTTTAAAAAGGCTAATTCAAATCTATCTAGATATGTGGTTATTCATACATATCAAAACGACACTCTATAGCTATCTTTTTCCCGGTTTGAATAAACGACACAAGCTAAAACAGTCTCTTTAATGGCCCTTAGCAAGCCTACACATATAGCTAAGACCAGAAATTTCTCAAGAAAATTTCCGCATTTTATTAAGTCAATTGTTTTTTTTTTTTCCAGACAAACTTGACCTATTAGTTTTCCTTACATAGGGTTGTATACTACTAAGGTTCTCATTCCAAAGAAAGCTCTCGTGACTTGAGGACAGCTCCGGAGGTTATATACAGAGTAGGCTCCCTTCCTCCACCCGCAGGGACTTAACATGCACCCGGATTCACCGCTCTGATACCAACTAAGGTTCTCAACCCCAAGAGAACTTCGCTGAGTTGAGGGCATATGCAGAGTAGGTCGGTTTGTCCCAAGCGATGGATTGACATAAACATGAGAAGCAAAGAGACGTCTCCACGCTGCTAAGTAGTTCAGGTTTACGCTAGATAACCAAGAGGACAGAACAGAATAGATAACAATTCTGCATGGTACACTTTAAAATGCAAAGCATGCGAATCTTTACGTACAGACCAAAAGCTCAAGCCAGATGGGTTAATCCTCCGTATTTCCATAACAGTTCAGCATCTCTTCGACTGGAACTTCAAAGTTTCCAGTTGCCAACGCAGCTAAAAATGTTACTCTCCGCCTTCTTCTAAAGAAAATGACTTCGCCAATCCTTCAGTCCCACGAACTATTTCCATAGATTCAGTTTCAATAGGATCCTTCCGTCAAGGACACTTACAAGTTGGCGGCAAAATTGCGGAGGTGGTGGGCTAACCAAGTGTGGCGTCGGGCAAAGGTGTTAGCTGGGCAACGAAGTTGCACTACCCCCGATTTTACAAAACAACAAAGCTGTCGTTACTTCGGCTACTTTTTTTTTTTTTTTTTTTTTTGGGGGTCAAATACTTGGGCTACTTTGAATGTTTATCTTATAAAGCTGAAGGAACAAGCCGTGCGTAGGCACGCATTATCATCTTCAAAATGAAACAGATAAAGGAAAAATGTTGCAATTATTACGTGTAACCAAAACCCGAGTGGAAACAGAAAAGGAGGAGAATATGAAATCTACAGTTTCATCTTTTGGCTAAGAGTTTGAAGCACCAGCGATCGCCCTGCCTTTCCAGATCATGCGCCCGCCACCGCTTCCACCTCTTCTACTCCAAAACCTTCCGCTAAATAAATTTTTTAGTCTCAATGACTACAGGAACAACCCAAATCTACACAGCTGCACTGTTTACCCAGGTAAATGCATACAGCATATAATTCTAAAAAAATATACCTCTCGTTCTTTTTACATCCTTTCTCCGATTCTTGTTAATGCTATATTGCTAAATTTTATTGTTATTTTAAACGAACAAACGAAACAATAAATGCAGAGTCCATACAGGGATGGCGGAAAAGAATTACATATGTGCATGCACCACAAAATTCAAACTTCACCTGAATTGCTGCCTTCATTTGCCCGAGATAAAAAAATATTAATGCCGGATAGGAACTTGAGGAACCAGTGACCTATCTTTAGACGGCATTGGTCCCGATCAACCTGATATTGTTTGCTCTGTGCCTTGTGATTCAATGCCATTTGTTTCCTTTAGCAGGGAGCTAGTACTCTGGATCTCATCCGTAGGCTTAACATCATTGGGCTCGTCAGCGTTGGCTGGTTTTCCCTGCTGCTGTATTCAGAAAATGACATCAGAAACCCCACCACATATCAAACCCGTGCTCTTAACTTAGAGAAGCGTGTAGCAAAGCAATTCAAATATCTAAGATTCATCAAGATTTTGAGCAAATTTAGGACAAGAATATTAACGATAGCAAAAACAGTGATTCTTGCTTCCTGGTACAGCTATATTATAAGCTCCGAACGAAACAGTATCATAAAGTGTGATTTCACGTGGGAAAGTTTTTCATCCGAGCACACTTATAATCATGCATGTATGCAATAAAAGAAAGTGAGAGTGCCCAAAAAATGCCACATTGACCTTGAACCTTTTAAAGACAGCCTGATTGCCTGAATGGCCAAGCAGATCATCCTCAAGATAAATAAATGCATTTACAGTGCTGACCTTATTGCGGTCCCGCCAGCCAAGTCCAAATGGTCGACTGAGAAGGCTTATCTTCCTGGTGGGCAGCTCTTGTGTTGACTCTTGATTACTGCTAAATCTTGGCAAAGATTCTGAATGCAAGGATCTAAAAAGAAACATTAATTTAGTACTATTTTCCCTCAACCAACAGGAGCGAGTGCCAGATTTAGAAGAGTGAAGCATCACATGCACACAAGGAGCAAAAGTTCTTTATCCTGTATGTGATAAACGTGCCAAACCTCAGTCACCATGAGTGGTGACTGTGGATAAATTAGGAATACAGAAACAAGAACAGCAAGAGAACTCGATAGCATTATAAGGTCGCAATTGAAAAGCAAGTTTAGACAATGAACTCTGGCTACCTAGATACAACACTGATGCATGACCAAATAGATGTCTGTCTACTGATAAAGAAATGGCGCGGATAAATGACCGGATATTTTCTCCACTGATATGACTTCTTTCTCTATTCATAACCAATGACATAATAACCATATTTGGTTCCACTACCCTGGTTGCGCCTGGTTGGTACTTGAGTACTGTGGCAGTGAATTCTGAGAAGATTCAAGAATGAATTCTCTCTTTGGGGTTCTTATGTTCTTTGTTTCAAATTCTTCAGGGTCTTCCTCATGTACCAGCATAAATACATCTCAAGAAAGGTCAGGACAGCCTTAATGGAATTAAACTTGCGAAAGATAATAATTATGTTAACAAATTGGATTTGTTTTTTTTGGTCGAATAACAAATTGGAATTGAAAAATGAAATAAAGTAATGCCAATTTTTGATGCTGCAGTTTCATCAGCATGATCTACGGCACTTAAACTGTTCCACTTTAAGCCATACCTCGGGGAAGGTTGCGCTTTGACTTGGCCAGACTGATATTGCAAGGTAGCCTCCAACATTGATTCTGCCATTACAGCTCTCTTCTCCTTCTCAGCAAGAGAAGCCATTGCTTCCTCATACTTTTCCTGCATAACCACAGCCATTCATCAAAGTTTGGAAACACAATTAGAGTAACATGCAGATAGACATATATCCATTGCCTATGTAGCTATGCAACCTCCTGACAGTGACACCAGAAATCATTGGAAACAATTCTCAGAAATCACTGTTTTCTAGTTTCACTGATATCAAGCAATCTAAATAGTATTGGAGTTGATGTAATGTGTCAACCAGCAGTACACTTCTAGAACTTCTAAGTACCTTTTCAGTCACCATTTCAGCAAAAATGCAGAATAACATAGCTTGTAACAACAGATGATTGGGACGAAATTATAACCAAAATATATTTCATGTGGCAAGTTATCGAAAAACATCATATGCATTTTAAGATTTATCACAAACTCTGCACAAGACACATCCATAGCTCAGGAAAATCTCAACGTGTACGGTCAAAAAGTTATTCTAAACGATGATATGTTCAAAGAGGAATTCATTATTAGGGTAGAAGACAGGTTCCAAAATGACCAACAGCACTTTTGCACTTTGATGTAAGATTACAACACAACACTACGCAATAATACCGTGGAGAAGATAACATAATTTTGCAATCATGTTGAAGCATAATAATGTGAAATATTTTCCCCCTGATGTGTCTCAACTTTCCTGATGCTTTTTGACAGCCAGTTTCAACCATAAATGGAGGCAATTCTAAAATTCTTAAGAACATCAACATCAACATCAACATCAACATCACCTTTAACCCAAACTAGTTGGAGTCGGTGGTCGATGAACCCAAAAAAGCAAGACCGAAAGAGCTATAAAATAAAACAAAATACAATAGCATATCTATAACAATATAAAGAAAACAAAGGGCTAGGACTCGAAAAAGCAATCGGGAACATAGGAATTTTTGCCCCTCCACAATGTTAATCGCTTTCCTCCACTGGTCCTAAGACAAACAAGACACCAATCTATGTCCCACTCCAACAAATCCTGTTTTACTACTTTTCCCCAAGTAAGTTTCGCCGACCTCTCCTTTTCCTCATGTCATGCTCCTTATAACACACTTCGTTCTTACGGAGCATTTAGGGGTCTTCGAAGAATATGTCCAAACCATCTCAAACGATGTTCTCTCATCTTTTCGGCCACCGATACTACTCCAACTTTTCATCGAATATCCTCATTTCTTATCTTATCCATTCTTGTATGGCCACACATCCACCTTAGCATTCTCATTTCGCTACTTCCATCTTATGCTCATGTTGCCCTTGTGCCGACCAACACTCACTCCATAGATCATTAGTGTCTTACTACTGTTCTATAGAATTTTCCTTTTAGCCTAAGAGGAATTTTGCGATCACACAAAAATCCCGATGCATCGCGCCATTTCATCCAACCTACTTTGATTCTATGGCTTACATCCTCATCAATCTCTCCCCCTTTTGCAATATTGATCCCAAATATCTGAAAGTATCTTTCTTGGGTACCTCTCCCGTCCGAACAAATTGACGGGTTCATCTCCCCCTCTTGCCTTGTCAAACTCACACTTCATGTGTTCGGTCTTATTTCGACTTAACGTAAACCCTTTGGACTCCAACGTACTTCTCCATAATTCCAATTTAGCGTTAACCCCGCCCTTGTCTCATCGATGAGCACAATATCATCTCGCAAATAGCATACACCACGGCACCTCATCTTGGATATCTCTTGTTAGCTCGTCCATAACCATGGCAAAAAGATAAGGACTCAAAGCCGAGCCTTGGTGTAAGCCCATTGTGATTGGGAAATAGCTTGATGTTCCATTACAAGCCTTCACACATGTAATAACTCCATCATACATATCCTTGACTGCCTCTACATACTTTGAAGGTACTTTTTTTCTTAAGAACATGGTGTGAAAATAAATACATAAAAATACCTAGAGCAAAAGGCTAACAGAGACTCTGCATTATCAAAATATTTTTTGCAAAAGAAAGGCTAAAAGGGACTCCTTTTGCCTCCCTCATGTAAGTAGCACTAACATTGAAGCGAGTAGTTCTGGCCATCAGTGGTGAAAAGTAAAAACCAAGAAGCTGCTCTTATGATACTCATTTTCAATGTTGTAGGTCCTTAAAAAAGCACAGTATAAAGAAAAGCAAGTTGAGTAGGAGTTCTGGAAGAAAGGATGTAACAGCGCAGATTCTCTGAAAAGCTAAATCAGAGGTGCAATGATCATTGGAATTGCTGTTATGTTCTTTATGGCTAATATTCTCCAAGCAGAATGTATGATAATTTTCCTATTTCCATGTCATATTTATGAGTTATGGAGACTGCCAGTCTTGTTGGGACATAAGAATTGCGCCACTATACAATATGATCGACCTGATGAGATTTAAATGTGCTTGTGCAATGAAATTTGCTTAATTTTAACTGCCATTGGAATCTTAAAATTTTGTTTTGTAAGAGACATATTTCCATTCTCATAACCTAATGCATATACTGGCAAGGATATATTGCATAACATTATTACTTCCTGCCATTGATGACACCTCATCTCATCAAGGGCAGGAAGTATTGCCTAAATGACCCATACACGGAAAAGCAGATATTGCATAATATCGTTACTTCCTTCCCTCAATGAATTACGTAAATTCTCACAAAATCATTACTCCCCGATCAGCCAAAAACTTCCCAAAAGTAAGGTGCAAGCAAGAGCAGTGACAAACCTGAAGCACTTGAGAAGCGTATCTCTGTGCAGCTGCATCTTGCTCAGCAAATCTCCGAGCGTCTTCTGTTACTCGCTGCTCTTGCTCTACCCTCATTAGGACCTAAAATATGGGTGAACATCTTAGTGACCACCACCCCACAATGCAAGAAAGAAAATGCTGAAGAACCGTCAATAGTGGATAAGGAAACAAACCTGAAGCATGACACTTTCTTGTTCCTGCTTATCAGAAAGAGCTCGTTGAAGATCAGAAACCTCTTGCTCTAGCTTCTCAACCTGAAACAGTAAGCAAATATAGTTTTGTTTCTTCTCCCTTGAGAGACAGAAAAAAAACCCACTAAAGAAATCACTTGCTTAAGATTTTCCAAGATACTACTGCAAATACTGCCCAGTAAGAAAAGACTGAAGGGGAGGAGGGATCTTTGCCTTTAGAGGCAGTCTGCCAGAGAAAATAACCAAGGAAGTCACAAAGGTTAGAGGAATCCTCCTTTTCGGAGCATCCACCAGGGTATTTCATTCCATTTTGTAGAGACGGAAAATTTTAAAGCTCAGGCACTTTCCCCTGCCGAAGGATGACTTCAAAAAACAATTGCTTCCTTTATAGTAGAGAGAGAATAGCCAAAAAGTACTCCTAGAGGCTAGTCAATGAGGTCCAAGAGTGACATATATGACCTCTAGAATTTTATTTGCACATGTTCTCACTGGTAAATTACATCTACCAACCACTCCTGTTTGCCCCCCCAAACCCAACAATTAAACCATCATAGATTCCCCCCATGTTGACAACGTTATTGTTTATGGAAAAAAGAGTCCAGCTAGACCGAATGTAAACGTTCAGAGTTCCAACTTTCATGTTTTGATGATTGGCGTCCATGTAACCAATTAAAACATTGTCATGCTCTGTGATTTGGGTGGTATATACGTGACTGATTTTGCAGTAAAATATGACTTCTTTTCTCACAACTTGACTCATAAAAAAATAAGATAGAAATGCATCAGGCCTCCAGGCTCCAGCCAATTAAAAATCTGGCAACTCAGAGCCAGGGTACTGGTTACTTTACCTTAGCACTCAATTCTCGCCGATTATCCTGCTTGACCATCTCCATTAATGCTGTCTCAAGCTCCTCAGCTCTAGAGAAAAGGCAAAGCTAATAAAATATTAGTGTCATTGCATCACAGCAAATAGTTGACTCAAAAACAGAGCACATCACAGCAATGCTGTCTCGAACTATCTTAGAATAGCTGCTAAAATTTCAGAAAGATATACATGTGAGTTATATCGTCCATCATATGTCTGAACAAAATGTTACTCAGGGGAATCCGAATGAGGTGTTTTAAGATAATAGATGCACTCCAAAAACAAAGGAACCGCAAATATACAACCTCAATTTCCTACAGAAGAAAATTCCAAATGGTAATATAAATAGAAGGGAATGGCCTAGTGATAATCTTTAATGAAAATGTGACTTACGGTAAACTAAGGGGGAGTTCATGGATTAAAGCACATGCCATGCTACAACATTCACATTTGAATTCATAAAAGAGTTTCAGATAAAATAGATGAAACCTAAGAACAGCAGATCTTTTCTCTTCCAGCACCTTGCAGAGCTCGACCTTCAACCAGACGACCTGCAGTTTAACATGCCTCACAGTAAATGGGAAATTCTAAAGAAGACGCTAGCTGAAAATCTAGAACAAAAGTAACTTTTCTGGGATGTATGCTTCCATTAGCAAGAACAAATGCCCCATACACTTTGACTCTACTATTAGTGAAATTCGAACGAGACAATAATTGAGACAAAGAAAGATGCATTCGCAGAAGCTCAGGAAAATCTATTGATAGTTCATCTTGAAGCAAGGCTGATGGTTCAACGATTACGACAACAAATTTGACCAATAAATGAGCAATTTAGGCGATAGGCTAAGCCTTTCACTTAAATGGCCATAAGAACTCTCAATCATAAGCACACTAATAATAAATTTGACCTGCTGTGCATAATGCACATAGTTTTCTTAGCAAAATAAACATGTTAAGCTCATTAAAAAGGAAAAGCTAAAAAGTATCCGACATGATTTTTATGACAACATCTAGCTCCTACGATCCCAATATGAGTTGACCTAACAACAATTACACCTTTAGCTGGGACAATTTTGTATGTAGGATCTTCCAATTTAAATGAGACCATTTATTCTAACTTAGAACTTGAAATTAATGTAGATAACAGGCATCTACACCAATGGGATGATCACACAAAATCAACCATTACAATTGTGATATCTTGGGTGCTAAAAAGTGTAAGGGTTGGTATTGGATTGATTTGTCTGTTACAGCTACATTAACTTCTAATGGTGAGTGATGGTCAATCCAATCCCTTAAACACACCAGGTATCCAGAAAAATTTCACAAGGAATAGTTTCTGCCATGATCCTCAGAAGAAAAAGCGTAAATTTGCCAAGTTCAACTCCCCCGTGGAGACAAAGAAATAATTCAAAGTTTCTTTCTTGTAACAGCAGCACATCTTGCATGGCCATCAAGCAACAGAAAAGGACCAGTTAACTTCTTCCTTTCCAACGTAGAGTACCTGCTCCTGAAGATCTGGACCTGAATCTATCTCTAAGTCTCCTGTTAAACTGATGACAATTCCATCTGCATTAACAGAGTCAGAATTTGACTGAGATAAGTCACCATTTGCCGTTTTACCAACCGATCCTTCTACTTTATCCGTTCCTGCTAGCATTGACTTAGGGTCGTGCTTAAAACCATATAGTTTTGAGGCCAGACCTTGAGAATCCCTCCAAGCTCGAAGGCCCTTAGATCTTTCCTCAACTGCAGCCATTACTGCTGCCCGATGCTTATTTCTCAACTCTTGTAACCTCTTTTCATTTACATTTTGGTAGCCCATACAAGCTGTTAAAACAAGTTGGCTGCTATCAAATGTTGATCCGGTCAGTGATTGCAGCAAAGTGACAGCATCTCCGGCATCCTTGGTAGTAACTAATGCAGGTCCTGCAAAAAAAAATGAAGAAATTAAGTTCTGTAAAAAAGGAAAATCCTCAATAGAAAAGAATTTTATGCAGAAGCTCCACATCCAGCAGGTGCAAACTTTGTTTATTAGCTGTCTATCACCGTACCGTATAGCTCCATCAAAGCAAGCGCAGTTCTGAATAGCATGACACGGTTCCCTTCAAAAAGCAGAACGTCCCAAACTCGAAGAACTGAAATTCATAGAAACAGATTAAATACTAAAATCATCTTTCGAATTCTCCAGCACAAGAATAAGATGCTTCTGTATGGGCAGTATCACGTCACATAAATAAAAGCAGCAGCATAGAACCTGACCACTTTCCCAGGGTAGCATGTTCATAAAAATGGATAAGAACCATGGCCCTGTAACCCATGCAATCTGCACCCCGAGGAAATCCAGATGATTGACTGCATTGTAGAAGAGTGAAAGAAAGTATCAAGCAAGCAATTTATAAGGAAACTAAAGAGAAGACCTGAAACTGCAGATTTAAGAAAACAACAAACCCAATTTGGGAAATCTCTCTCGCACCAACTCCTCGAAAACAAGTTGATCAACCTAATATATGAAAAAATATATATATCACAACAACAGCCTTGTGCAACACACACGCATGCGCTGTTTTGACAGTTGGTTTTATCAACATCATTTATAAAGTGAGCAAACATCCAGGGAAATGAAAAGGCCGGTAGCAAAAATGACACCTGAGATTCTATCATCTCTTCAGAGTAGTAGCCATCAAAGTAATCATCAATGATGCCCATCAAAGTCCTGCAGATAGCAGAACAAGATTTAGAAACTGACTCACTGGTGCTACAGATGTATCATTTTTTGCCAATATGACTTTGCAATTTGGAAAAGGAAAATTCATGTTTATCATCCTGATAAAAATATTGGACACTTAATTGTGGTCATAAAGCCACAGAGAGACATCCATTTTGGTAAGCATTCTTATACCAATGTTCACCACACGCTCACCAGAAGGCATTTTCTTCCGGCATCAGCAAAAGTAGTAAGCCAGCAAAGAAGTTCATAGCCTGTACGTAAATTCGATGAAGAAACATGTAGAGAGTCAATTATCTGTTGACCACATATAGTTAGAATTCAAAACCAGAAAATATATCAAAGAACAGAGCGCCAAACATAAGAATGACAAATTCTTCAAATGGCTGGAACATTTCCCATGATCAACTTATATTTCTCTGTTAAATTGTTCAAAAAATTCTTGTGATTAGATATATATTTCAATCGCAGCGTGTTCTCAGACATTGTAGAATCCTTTCCATGCACATCTTTTTGTACCACAGCTACTTAATTATCCATATAGCTGCTTTATTCTTGTGTTGAAAAATCACATTTAAGCTTATAATCCAATGAAAATAGCCAAGATTGTAGTAAAACCTTCGAATCCCAAAGCATATGAAAATGCAACATATTTGTAATTTTTGTAAGACCGAAAACCTTTTTTAGGTTATCATTCCCCAATATCTACTGATTTTGCTTAGGATCTAGGGATGGGCTGGTTGGCATATGCCGACATGACCTGCTTGCTTGACACAAACACTAACTGTTATCATTTATGTTAAGTTTGAGCTTAATTCAAACATATCACAAACAAGTCAACCCAATTATAAGCACCAAAAAAGGTGCTATGAACAGGTCGACCCTCCTGACCTGACCCGTTTGAACGCATTTAAACATGTTCCACTAAGTAAGTTGGGCCATTATTCGAGCAAACAACACATTTTCATAGACAAATTGGCACTTTAAGATAGTATTTGTTTAGTCCAGTTTATATAAATTCACAAATGAATAGTCAACCCTCATTTTTATAAAAGTCAAGTGTGTCATATTTTGCTATATGTTTAAGGAATGTGTCTAGTTCAAAGTCCAAAGATGTGACATCATGATAACGTGCCATGGTTGGATCATGCACATCTTGCTCATGCAATTGATTTGGCACAACACCATTGCAGCAAAGATACATTAACAGCAAGCACTACATGATCCAAGGTCAAGATTATTAAACATACTTCTGTTCTACCATTGTATTGCTTCTTTTACCATATGTATCTAATTTACTCCTAGGTGAACAAGCACATTGTCTAAAGGTCAGACTAGTCAATGGCTCATGATCAAGTTGGCAATGGCCATGGGTGGATATGCCATCAATATACAACATAATTAGGGACTAAGAAAAAGCAGATTTGGCATGGCCTACTAAGCAAATTTTTGCAGTAACCACATTAGGACTTTCACTTGGTAGGTTGTTAAATATGGCATCATTCATAATGCCACAATATAGGACATTTCAGGACACCAACTTACAAAATAGAAGAGCCCTTTAATAAAAACTAGCCTTGCCCGATCCAGCACTGTTATCCTTTTCAATGTCAGAGTTAGGCGACCTATTACTTTGCCAAAAGTCTAATGCACTGTCCACGGTAGTCGCATTTTTACCACACAATAGCACCCAAATCGGAAGGTTTTGGAGCCGCTCTCTGAGCTTGGATTTGCAAGAGAACTTCATCAGTTGGGCATACCGAGAAGCCCCTCCAATAAGCCACATTTGAATTTCCCCCAAGAATACAACGTGTTCTAATTTATAACAAAATTGCGTAAAAAATGTAGGTGATGTTAGATGCAAACTTTATACGTAAAAGTTCAGGTATTACAGCAAGCAAAGTCCCACATTTCACTTTAAAAATAAATCCTAAATGGTAAAAGTCAGGACCAAAAGCCAAACATATGGAACAAGGATCGAACAAAAGATAACGCAAATTAAATACCGAGTACTTTCAACCTGTTTAACCTGCAACTCAATCCCTTTGTGATGCTTAGGCCCTATTTTGCTGACTAGGCGCACATGGCACACTTCTTTGGAACTTAAAAGTACAGTAGAAAAAACTACCAGCTTCTGTAATGCGCCACATAAGAAAAGTCTTTGAATGGGATATGTATCAGAGGGAGAACCATAGCGTAAATGATTAATTAAGTGAGAGGGTGGATGTCCATTAAGGGCCGCACCACAATATTCTGTTGCTAGAAATCGTAGGCAGGAGTATGGAGTGTAGGAAAATACCTGACAATATCCTACAGATGGATTATGACGTGCATATGCGGTCAACAACCGTCTTAAAGCATTTCTACCATTCTCATCAAGGGCAGGATGACCAGGAAAGGTTCGAGGCAAATCCTGCATTGCCAATACAATAGAGCAGCCATCATATAAGCACATACAAGCTCAAGCTCACATCAGATGAAGCAGGGATGTAAGGTTTGTGTCATGGTTACCTTTTCAATCTGCCCTTTCCATTTTTCAGGTATATTTATAGAGTCTGCGTTGGAGGCCTTACTGTCTTTATCTGATTGAACCATTTGCTCTTCCACGGTAATTTCAGCATTACTTGGTGGTTTTAACAGATCCTGATAATAGTTCTGCACCCGGCGTGTTTTCACACCGACAAAGGCTTGCCAAAGCTGAAATACAAGCACGGAAGAGCAGAAAAAGTAGTTTAGGTAAAACTGTACCTTGTTCAAAAAACACATCTCTGGAATATGATATACCTCTCCCCGTAGAGCCATTGGCACTCCCCCTCGAACAAGAACCTCCAACTCTTCTTTCCAAGGAAATGAAGATTCTAAAGGAGCATCCACCGTAGCTTCTGGAGCAGTGACATTGGAACTATCACTGGATACTGTGTCCTGAATGTGATCCGACGATTCTGATTTCTCAACATCATAAAATTCATCCTCTGAGTCCTCTTCAGATGCTCCTTTTGGGGATCGAGCCTCTTCAAATGGAAGAATAAGCTTCGCGCTTTCAGTTGATTGCTCATTCTTCTTTGTACTGCCCTTTTTCTTTACGCGGAGGCTCATCATATCTTCGATAGCACAAAGAGAAGGTCTTATCTCGGTCCATATTTGGACCCTATGCACTCTTGACTCCTTTGAAGCTGGAAGTTCTTTTTCTAAAACATTGCTGGTGAAACCTTCAGAACCAGGCTTGTCACCAGTAGGTTCACCTCCTTCAACACCATCCTTCAAATGGTCATTTGCGCCTTGGTTGTGCTGCAAGATATTCCCATCTATTTCTGAGGCTAAAGCATTAACAGGCACTTGAGCAGTTTCTGCTTGGTGTTCCAAGAAATTATTCCATCTCTCTGATCTTTCTTCCTCTTCCTCCTAAAACAAGAATATCAAGTAATTGACTACTGTTTTCTCCACCGAAAATATCAGTGATGAAAGTTCCTGTCAATTCTTAGGATAACTAAAATTGAGGACTGTGTTGATTGATGGCTAAGAACCACAGAAATAGCCTCTTAACATACTGGAGAACCAAAAAAAGAACTAAACTGCTTAAACGAGATTTTCAATTGGTCAAGAATTGGCAAAAGCTAAGCACTCCATAACTTTTCAACGTAGTGGTCATTTGAGATTCACAGCATCATACAGTGAGCTACAGAATATGCAGAAGAAAATGAGCAGCCAAAACCTTGTAGATGTTTGCATATTCTCGATATCTCTGCACATGTTGAGGTCTCACAGCAAAGCCATATGCATCCCTGCCAGGACAAGTTGTTATCAGTTTATCGTCCTCAGCTCACAACATTACAGCCCGTCTCCAACATAGCATGTGCAGTCATCATGTCACAGACGAGCAGAATAAACAACAATTTAAGCTCAGAAGTCCCCCACAGAACAGATCCCAAAGAAGTCTAGCTTAACCACGACCCAGCTGGGTTTACCTGCAATCAGCTTCCAAGAACCTCCTGCTCAGGCTAGACAACAACATAATCTGTTCAATACATAGCTTCTACTTCCCATAGTGCTCAACATTACATCGGCGGAATCGAAATTTCCCATAAACAATCACACATTCAGCTTATGACCATAGACGATCCTTAGTACTTATCAAAAGGAGCAAAAGAACCAAATTAAAAAAGAAAAGAAAAGAAAAGAAAAAAAGGAAACGTTCAACTCCGTGCGCACTATCCAGTAAAAACAACAAATCCGTAGACGACCGAACTACCGCGACATTTTCGAACTTTGACTAGACCGGTCGCACGACCGAATTTCACTCGATTGCGGCCAGAGGATGCACAAAGAACCAATGCGATCCGAGGAGGAGCAGCCCGATGCCGAGGACGCACTGGTCCCGGAAACGACGCGATTCTCGAATCGAATCGCGGAACAAAGAGAACGAAGGCGAGCCAACGGGATAGATCCGAAAAAGCGAAAAGTGAGGAGGAGGTGGGGAAGGGGACGCGTGGATGGGGATACCTCTTGTGCTCGAAGGCGATGACGGGGCTAACGACTTGGGCCTTCATTGGTGGACGGATTTGATTGGGCGAGGCTCTAGAGAGAGAGAGAGAGATTTCAATGCTTCTTCTGCGCCCTTCGTCTTCTTCGGGTAGCAGAGCAGGAGATCGAGATGGATGCTCCTGGATTCTCTGCAACTGAATTCTAGAGAGAGTGAGCGAGGGGGGAGAGAGAGAGAGTGTGGACTAAGCGAAGGGGGAGGAGGCACATGCAGATGGCGAGATTATCGTTGCAATTTCCCCTCGTGATGATCTCGTGACATGATGGGAGTTCCTCGCGAAAACCATTCACAGTGAGAGAGAGAGAGAGAGAGAAGAGAGAGGAGAGAGAGAGTTTTATTTTATTTTATTTTAAAGGAAATTCATGCATTAGCCATTTTAAACCGAAGATGGGAAAGCGGGGCCCACGCCGGTTTCCCCGGGTGAAAAAGGACAGGGGTTCCCTATGATTTGCCGACACGAAATTTCGACATAATGCGGTGCTCTCATTTACTTTACTGTTTACCTGCTGGCGCTTCCATTTTTTTTTTTTCCGGCTCTATTTATTGGAAGCCGGGCACCAACTTTAAGCTGCGTATGATAACGCTTAAAAAAATATTTTTGTTCTCGGAATATTCTCGAAACACTTTAAAAATAAAAATGCGTATGGTAAAAAAATATTTCTATATTTTTTTTTAAGAAATAAACACTTTTGAAGCTGAGAAAACAAGAAATAAGAAAAACTTACTTCGTGTTCCGGAATATTTTTTAAAAGCACATTTGAAACATTTTTTTAAAACAATTGAGAACAATTTTATTTTTGAACACACTCTCTTCTCTTTTCTTTATTGCACTACGTTGACACCTGGATTTTTTTATAGTTTTATTTTAAAAAATTAATTAAAAATATCAAAATAATTCATAAAATTACAAAATTAACCTTGGAAGCTTTGACCTAACCTTAGGAACCAATTTTGAACAAAAAAATATTTTTCTTAATTTTTTATATTTTCGGATTTATTTTAATTATAAAAATATCCAAAAATCAGGAAAAATGGTATTTATGGTCAGAAAAATATGCAAAAATAGTCCATGTTTTTATTTTAATTCCCTTTTCATTTTGGCATTTTAAATTTTTAAAAATTAAGTTTGGGACCACATGCCTCTTCAATGAACATTATCATAAATTGACTAAAAAATTTCATTATAAATCATTTTAGCCAAAAAATTTTACTTTTAGAATCATGACATGAGACTTTGATACCCTACATCTCATTTCAGTCCTCATGTTTGGAAAAGTTGCACAATTAGAGTAAAATGACCTAAATGCACAAATATTTTTCATTTAGTCCCCGATTTCACTCAAAGTACAATTAATATTTTTATAGGGGTCTCCGTTTAAAGGTAATCATATTTTAACTACTTTGAAACATTTAAGCGTGACTCATAATTGTAATTTTTTCTATCTATAGAAAACATATTTGATGTTCTCGTTGTTCAATTCCAATTCGTCTTCTCTTTTATTTTATTTTTTATAGTACGTCTCGTCCATATTGTGATTTGATAAATTGTGCATAGATTACTTATACATATATTGATCTAATTTGATTTAGTAAATTGAACAAATGATATTTAATTTGATTTTTTTTTTGGTAAGGTGAGATTTAATTTGATTTAGTAAGTTAAAAAGATAAAGACATCTTGCCAATGGGGCGCTGGACGAGTTTGTTGAGGTTCATGGACCTTAGACAGTTAAACCGATGAGGTCCCAAATTCGACTCCCAAAAATTGCGTCTTGGGACTTATCCGGTGGCATTGGCATATCCCCACCATCCCGAGAAATAGTTCATTACACTTGGGAAACCTCTACTGTAAAAAAAAAAATAAAGACATCTTAACTTTAATATATATAGTCTTCTTAATTAAATGAAAAAATTAGGAACAATTTTTTTGTAGTTACCAAATGCTTTTCTTTTCTTTCTTTCTTTCTTTTTTCGAGAATAGAAACTTTATGCAATTACCAAACGTGTTTCTATTCCTAAAAATAGTTGCCAGAGAACGTAAACATTACCATACGTAGCCTTAAAGTCCCGTTCATCGCAAAAAAAAATGATTAGATGATTATTTTGTGTCGCTCTAAAAAACGCCATTTTTATTAATTATAATTTATGCATAAATATTTTCATATAAAAGAATTTCGTTTATTCAATTTTGTAAGCGATTATTTTTTAAGATTATTTTTTCAAATTAATCGGTTTCGACGAAATAAACGGAGCCTAACTTTGATCCCGACTTCGATCCAAATTCTTTCGATATCTGATAAGAAACACCGGGTTTGAGCTCAAGTCCTAATCTTAGCTCAACCTTTTTCTGTTTTTTTTTCATAAAGAAGTATCACTTTTAACTCGGATTCTAATTCTGGCCCAAATTTCTTTTGCTTCACGGAAAAGCCATCCACTTTCGAATTGTACACCATACGAAATCTTTGGTAATAAATGTCACTCGTGTGAATCATTTTTGTTAAGATGCTAGTATCCGTGGAATGACTTGGGGATCACGTTTGAGTAACGCTAGAAAATAAGTATTTTTTATGGTACAGGAAAAAAAGTTTGTGTTAGAATCACAGCTCGAGTTAAAGTTATGCTTTTCACCTGACAATGAAAAGATATTAAGCTAAAATCGAGATTTGAACAAAAGTTGTAATTTTTCTTTTACGAGATATAAAATACGTAGAAGGCCCCTCATGTCATGTTGTGTTCGACGAATAGGGGTGTATTCGGAATAATTTTTTAATTTGACTTTTTTGTGTAGAGCTTGATTTTCACTTTTAAGAAAAAGGATATTCCATATCGACCCAAAAAAGATTGGGCCTAATACCCAAAAAAAATCTTCAACTTTAGCATTTATGACAATTATATCCAAAACTTTTTTTGTCCGGTAAAAAAAATCCCCAACTTTTACTTTTGTCCAAATTCTACCAGGTTTAATACCCGAAAAAACCTCAACTTTAACATATGTCCAAATTATATCCAAATTTTTTTTTGTCTCATAAAAAACCTTCGACTTTTATTTTTATCTCAATTCTACTACCGTCGTCTTCCGTCCATAATTACCATTAGTTAATTCTAGGTGGCTCGAGTTTGCTCGCCGAACTTACCAATGAATCTTCGAATTTTAGAAATTTTGTATGCACGCAATAATTGCTCTGTTTAATCTGAGATGAGCTGGTCAAGACCTGGATCATCCGGGATTCTGTGAGTTTGGATGGTGCGTCTTGTGACGAAGATGGAACGTCGGGGATGACGGATCGTGGATAATCTGTATGGGTCTTGTGAGTTGACCTCCCCATGGATCAACTGGTTCAACGGGTTGAGTGTCCGTATCCATGTTGGAACTTGCTTGATTGTTGTTAAATTCCTGAAGGGCTTCGAACACATGAGGATGTGTCCTGGGAGTGTCCCATGAATAGCCGCTGTGGAGTAAGGCCAAACCTCGGGTGGTATTACCTTGTTTTCCCGATAGAGGTTTTAAATCATTAGTCCAAATATCTTGATGTCTATCGAGTGATATTTTGGGCTGCTGAACGCCGAAAAAAATACGAAACGTGCCCTCTTTAATGACTCTATATCTCTTGGCAATATGTAGGGGAAGCAAATTACATAAAAGAAGTTTAGAAGTTTTTTCATATCAGCTTTATTGAAGTATAATTCATTAATAACGTGAAAATGCCACATAGAATTCATACTCTTAAGGCATTTGACATAGGATTCATACTCTTATCTTCCACGCATTCAAATTGCGATTGACTCTAATTCGGTCTAACAAATAATGCATCTCGATTTCTCGAATTAGACCGCATTATCTACCACATGTACTTATACATTCGGTACCCTCTCGACGGGATTGCCCTGGCTCGAACCAAATGACTTTAATAGGATGTAGTTTGTATTAGCCTACGCACAGAGAAAGGTTGTCTCTATATGTCGGTCTCTTAAAGTTCAAGGTGCGGAATATGCCAACTTGATCTTGGTTTTTTACTTGTCCAATAGAAATAGATTCTAGCATAACGATTGCTTGAGATTAAGAGCAAGAATAAAGCACCCTAATTAAGTAGTGTTTGCATGCCAACTTTGATACTTTACATAGATATATACTAGTCAATATGAGGACATTGTTGATTAACAAGATCTCTCTTTTCATGTTGTGACTTAACTAATTAATGAATTCAAATACGAACCATATAAAAATGAAGGACTGGATGGATTTTCTAATAACTTGATTCACGGTGTCCTTGTTCTAGCCTTACGAGGCCCATGGATGTTAACCATCAAATCATCCGCGCCATTGGAGAAATGGGGGGGATTATGTAGTTATAATTATCGTTGTGGCTTTTTCCTTAATCTTCAACTTTTGAATACATTTATGAGATGTTATTACCTAGTTTTCTAGATTTATCTTCGAGGGTTTCAATGAATCAGCCAAGTCACATTTTTCTCCAAGTGATATGAATTTAGCACTGAATTCACACTCTTATCTTTTGCGCATTCGGATAGCGGTTGGCTCGAATTCAATATAAGAAATAATGCTTCTAATTTCTCAAACCGCTGCATTATTTGCCACGTGTATTTATACATTCATTACCCTCTTAATGGAATTGCCTCCACTTGAAATAAATAAATTTAATCAGATCTAGTCTGAATTCACCTACACATAGAGAAATATTTTCTCTATTGGTATCCTAAAGTTCAAGGAGCGGAAGATGTGAACTCTAACATGGATTTTGACTTGTTCAATAGAAAGAGATTCTAGAAAACGGCTCCTTGAGGTTAAGAGGAAGAATTAAGCATCCTAATTAAGTAGTATTTGCACACCAACTTCAATGTTCTACGTAGATATTTGCTAGTCAATGTGTGGACATAATGCCCAACAAGATCTCTCTTTTACCTTTGTTACATGATGAATTGATGCATTGAAGTACGAAAAATAATAAAAATGAAGGATTGGATGAACTTCCTACTAACATGACAGGTGATGTCCTTGTTCTCGCCTTATGAATTCCTTACTAATTTAGCACCAACACCAATTGTAAGTAATTTCAAGCAAATCTTCTGAATTTTGTCATAGACCCGCTTTTTCGAAATTACTTTATCAAATGAATTTCTTCTCCTGGAAGTCTTTTGGAGCAGAAATTTCACTTCGGAAGTGTTGTCATGCGCGCCTAAATTTTCATAACAATCTATGGTCTAAAATATTTTGGAATGAACGTTATGAATAGAAATAATTTTCATAAAACTCAGAAAACTTAGAATATAATGCATTGAAAAATACATAATGGGAGCTTATTCAGCTTGGCAAGTATCTCTTAACAAATTCTTTAACAATATCCACAATGACAATAAGAAGACATAGGAGAGTAACCGTAAAAACACCGAATAATGACGAAAGCCAATAGAAGACAATCAAATGGATGAAGCACAAGCCAAGACAACCCTCACTCCATCCAATAGAAAATGCTTGATTTGTCGGACGATGCCATTTTGCCTATTCTTCGCAACGGCAAGAGGAGGATGAAATCATCCCCTCATGCTTGCTTGCTTACTTACCTAAGAGCAAATTGCTAGGTTGGTGCCAAATCATCCCCTCTTCTTCGTCCGTCCATGTCGCGTGAATTTTTTCCCTCCCATATTTTTTCCTTCACTTTCAACATATGACGTGATCTAAATCAGTTCGGCCCATTTTCATTTGGACGGTACGATTTAAGTAATGTCACGTATGTCGTGAAAATCCCAATGTTAAGCTATCCAAATCCCACACGCCCCAGTCGCGGATCCGACAACACGTGGTCCGTCCAGTATTCAAATTTGAAGAACGCCTCGAGATTGAGGCAATTGGGTGCCATGTAGCACCAGCCTTCCCCCTAAGTGGATGGGGTGGCTGGTGCGTGTCATGTCTTTTTAAGGTTTTGATCTACTTTTTATCGTACTTTTCTCCCCCAACGAATGCTTGAAGTGAAAAGTTATGATTTCTCCCTTGATAAAACACCAATCGACATGCTTATCAAGGAATTTGAAAGTTTACGATCAGATCTTCACGATTTTATCACTTGGTTTGAGAAAAATCACAACTCTTCTAATATTCACGAGATTGAATGGCTACGGTTAACAAGTGTGACATTTTGAGATATGGGCATTCCATTTGGGCTAACTGGGTGTCATGGAAAGATATTGCAAACCACTATCCAATAATTCCCTTTCGATTGTAACGCCTATAAATCTTGTCAAGCAACTCAAATAAGGTATGCTTAATCTTATAAAGAAGCCCTCACTTTTGAGTGAACTTTTCAAGTTGAATCACCTTAAATTTTGCTTCAAATGTTGTTAACCATTTGAATAAGGGATGTGAAATCAAAGGGTCTTTGAATGTTTGTGATAAGTGCAATGTTACCCGTGGAGTTCCTTTTGTTCCCTCTGGTCTTTAAGCTGCAAATTTGTTTGTTCAAGTTTGTCTTTCCTTGAAAAAAAAAAAAAAAAGATCAAGTGCCGGCACTTGACATGGTAGCCACAATTACCTGTGGCCACTAAGATCTTGAAAATAAAATTGCAAAGAACCAATTTGTTACAAAACAGAAAAAAAAAAAAAAAAATCCTTCAAAGTGGACCAAGCAAGGGCCACCGGCGGTGGCGCCGGTGCCCAAACACCAGCAAGGGTGGAGATGAGTACGTGGTGGGGGCAGAGATCGCCCTAAATGCAAAAGATTTTTTTCCGGAAAAGCCTCGTAGATGTGCGCACAATTTTTTTTTTTTAATGATAGGAAAACTCTCCAACTTGTAGCTTTATGGCACATTTACCCTCCATCGAAATTCCATCAATAAGCACCGTTAAAAATTTGTCTACATGGATGACGAAAGGTAAACGGGGTTGACATATAACGCTCACGTGACTCAAGCGAAATAAAAATGACGTGTTTTTTGTTAAAATATCATCCAACGAAGTCTTGACGGAGGCCACGGGGCACAAGTTTGGGTCACAAGAAGAAGTTTAGGATAAATTTGTCACATTGAACATAGTTTGGGATTTTTACGTCACCAAAAATAGTTTAGGATATATGCATATGAACGGCGGAATAAAGAAAATCTAGCCTAAAGGGCTTTGGGAGAATGCAAAGACTATTTGGTTAACTCGGCTTTGGAAAGCTTAAATTAATCACCAACTTTCCAAATGTGTTTCTATCAAACAACTGGTAAAACGACAGTGAACAAACTTAATGCAGTTTCCTAATACAAATGATCCCAGTTAAACAAAAAAGAAAAAAGGAAAAAAAAGAAAGAAAGAAAGCACAAACAAAGCCTAATTCAGCCGGCAAAACCAAAGGCCAACAATAGAAGATAATGATGGTCATTCCCTTTTTCCCTCTGTAAAAAGCAAAATTTTTATTGAGTGGTACTGAGGGAGTGTCAACTCCTCTTCAGAAGTCATTTACAAGTCAAGGTGTTCAACACATCTAGCCTATGAACCTCTACCAATCTAGTCTGTTTAATCAGACAAAGTTGATGCAAAATAGAGCCATGAGTCCTTTGTATTTGCAACTGCAACCACCCTCAAGAACTCTCTTGTTCCTCTGCCTCTACACTGACCAAAAAGTAGTAAGCATGATAGAGATGGCCAGATGAAATCCAGAGTTTGACATAACTATACAAAGACCTGCCACAATTCAAGTTCAGTGGCAATCTTTATTTGCTCAAGTCTGGTATGTAAGTAAAGTTGCAGGCTCTCAAGAGCTGACAGATCAGGTCTGTCCCTTTGATCTCTGTACTTGTTGAGATTTGCAAGATGATTTCGGGGTTATCGCGCGCAATCTCCGAAACTCGGTTGTACGTTTTGTACGGCTTGCACAGATTGGAATGCTCGGCGGACAGTCATCCGTTCATGATGCAAGATCCAAGTTATAAAATTGCAGACTTCTGCTAGAAAGTTGATTGTCATGATAAATGCAGGTACGCCAATCTTGTTCCTCTGCCCCTTCACATTGGAAAACCTTGTTCCTCTGCCCCTTCACATTAGCTCTTGGTTTTCGGCTCGAAACTTGCTAAGCTTATTGCACATTTGCTCTAATCTAAGAATCGCATCCTGATTGGCAAAATTGAACGGGGGACAGCAAATCTTGTTCAAACCTGTTTCCTAATCACTACATGCCAACCCTCGAGGATTGCATCCTAAGTGGCCGAAAATGCAAGGACAAAATGCAGATATCCAGCAACAAACAACAAACTAGTTGCTATACCAACTTAGAGCAAATTCAGAAATTAAATCTGGAGAAAGAGACCAGAGTCATTCACGGAGAGAGAGAGAGAGAGAGAGAGAGAGAGAGAAAAGGGGGAGATCACTAAAAGATTCTCGATCTGTCATTTGTATTCTATTGTCGACAAGAGTTATCACACTCTCAATTGAGGCACTTCACAGCTCACTTAAGAGTTCGCTCTGATTCTGTGTTCACAAGAACAGTTGGAACTTATGTTACATGTGCAAAGTAGTTGGTCTGCATGGACAAATTGTTCGCGGTGAACGTGGTAGTTTATTGAGAAATACGATTCCGAAAGCCGGATATGATTGTACGATCTGCTTCTCAAATTCCTGCCCAGCCTCACGTATGAATGTACATGAAAAGGTGTGCAAAAGAAGGAACGCATCAAGCCGTCGTCAAATTTAAAAAGCTACTTGCAGTTCTTTCAGTAGTTGGGCTGAAACCCGAGTTTTACGAGTAACAGACGAGATTGAGTTCTCATTTTGAGCTGTGGCCGGGATCGGAGAACTGTTGCCCGTTCCCCGGATCTACTGTACTAACATAACTCGCATCCCCTTTTTCTAAAGCTAAGCACGCAAGAAGAAAAAGATCCTACCGAAATTGCAGAAACCGACTCCAACTCCTGAGTTTCATATAACCTGCAAGAGACATGTAGATTCATTTATTCGGCAAAGTTGGTATTTTTTCTGTTAAGAGCATACTCTTGATAGAGCTACATAAATGTCCAAAATCCATCGCGATTCAGGGCAACCGCGAATGCGTATGCCGGACATATTGAAGGGATCGAGTTCTAACAATGATTAGATGGATTCGCCACTTCTGTAATGTGCATTCATGCTATTCAGTTGGCAATTCGTGCCTTTTTGATTCACACAAAACCAGAAAATTGAGGAATCATGTGTGCATCTTTGAGTTCATTCACACAAGCAGGCACATGAATGCATGCTTATCGGTGCACAAATGGCGATGATCTGGTCGTCCAAGGGAAAATGAAAAGCAGAAAAGCCATTGATCTAATATGTTACCTATCCTTGTAAACCAGCTGCATGAAGTTTATCCCTGATAAAATGCAGCTGAGCTGCAGCTTCCGCGATGTTTGTCCGCTCTCTGCGTGCTTCGACTGAGCAGGCGACCCCAATTCTATAGACCATCTCCAGACATTCGCAAGCTGCATCACCTCTGCCAGTGCCCATATGGCTCTGCATTTCTTGAAGTAGAAGAGGATAGGTAATTTCCAGGAGTTGTTCAGGCAAGGCTTCCTTGACAAACTTATAAAGGTTAAAATTTTCTCTGAACATTTCGTTTGTTGGACTCACGCCTTTGAACATCTCAAGCAAGAGAATGCCATAACTATAAACATCGCCTTCTCTTGAAACCACGCTTTCCATTCCATATTCTGCGCTCCATTCAAATTGCAAATAACAGGTAAGTAATAGCAGGAGAACCAGTTTCAGGCAGAAGGAAATAGCGTGCCCACACTTACTGCATTTTTATCGAATGTTACATTTCGTTTTGCCTTTAGGGGACAGAGGAGAGGGGACTCACCTGGAGCAGCATAGCCGACAGTTCCTCTTACACCAGCAGAGCTCATTTTCGCTTTAGTGTCATTGGTGGATTCAGTCACGACCTTCGCCAAACCAAAGTCTCCAACATGTCCAACCATTTCAGCATCTAGCAGGACGTTGCTTGGCTTCAAATCACAATGGATAACAGGGCTTTGCAATTGGTTATGGAGATAATCTAATGCTGAAGCAATGTCGATGGAAATATTAATTCTCTGGATGAGACTCAATTTCTGTGCATTCCCATCCACGTTAGCTAATGATGGACTCGGATGTAGCCAATCTTTGAGGCTTCCATTGACCATGAACTCGTAAACCAAGGCCTTAAACTCATTGCCCCTATAATCAGTGCTCGAGCATACTGTTAGGACTTTCAAAAGATTACGGTGTCGAACGTTCCTTAAAGCCTCGCACTCAGTTATGAAGCTCTTAACAGCACCATGAAGCGTCAATTTAACTACCTTTACAGCAATGACAATTCCATTCTCATCGAGGACTCCCTTGTAAACAGATCCAAAACCGCCGACCCCGATCAAGTTACTTGAAGAAAACCCATTGGTTGCTTTAAGGAGGATTCCATAAGATAGATTAAATGATGAATCACCTTTGGAATTTGAAGCTGGTTCTGCCCTTTTCTTGTTCTTCAACCAACGAAAGTACACGAGCAAGAAAAAGAGCAACTCCAAGTGCCCCGAAGAAAATCGTGATGGCGACCTTCAACTTAGGATTTTTCTTCGGCCAGAGTTTCTAGAGCTGCATTTCGGGAGATGAAATTCGGGCATTCCTGCGCAAAGCTTGTCATTTCCGGAGACAAAAGTAGCGCTGACATTATTAAAGATACCTTTAGTCGGTAGCGTGCCTTCAAAGTTGTTGCATGAAAGATTCAGGATCTCCAAGGAGTGAAGCACCTCGAAAAACTCTGGAATCTGACCAGATAAATTGTTGTGTGAAAGATCTAGCTCCTTGACATTCCTCAACATACCAATAGATGAAGGAATGGAGCCTTGGAAAGAGTTCTCCTGCATTTTGAGCAATTCCAATCCAACACAACTGCCAAGACTGGCCGGAATGTCGCCGTCCAACATATTTCCAGAGACATCCAGTTGAGCCAAAAGATTCAATTTCCCAACTTCCTCAGGTAGGACACCGGTGAGATGGTTTCGAGACAAGTTTAGAATTATAGATAGGGATGGGAGGCCTATGAACTCTGGAGGTATACTACCATTCAAGTTGTTACTAGAAAGATCAAGTAGCACCAACCTTTGGCACTTCGATAGATGTGAAGGAATGTAGCCATGAAAGTTATTGTGATCGAGATGGAGTTGTGCCAGTTTTACTAGGCTTCCTATTGAAGAAGGGATTGCTTCGGAAAACTTGTTATTCGATAAATCCAGCTCCACTAGATTATGAAGATCTCCCAAAACCGATGGGACCATACCTGAAAACCTATTGTGGTCCAAAAGCAATCTTTCCAAGTTGACAAGATTTCCGACTATTCGAGGAATCGTGCCAAACAGAAGATTCTCGCCCAGCCACAACTCCAAGAGAGTAATAGAGAAATTACCGATACACTCGGGCAACGTCCCGCCAAAATTATTTCTATATATGGACAATTCGAGTAGAGTGGTGGTGTTAGTCAACGAGCAAAAGAAGCTCAAATCATCGTATCCTCCGCTTCCCAAATAATTATAACTCATGATCAATCTTTGGAGCTTGTTTAAGCGGTCCAAAGGAGGCATGTTCCCTGAGAGTTTGTTCTGACTGACTTGCAGCAACCCTAAAGCGGTCGCGTTGGACAGTGACTGAGGAATGCCTCCGGTGAATCGGTTAGAGAAAATGCTGAAATGCTCGATGTTTGGAAGAGTGAAGCCTAGATTGGCAGGAAGGTTCCCTCCTATTTGGTTTACACCGATGTCGAATAGCGTCACAGAGGAAAGATTGAAGATAGATGGAGGAACTGCGCCAGACAACCTATTTTCATCTAAAACAAGCCGTTTGAGTTTGGTCAGTTTTCCAAGAGCTTGGGGTATCTTCCCGTCTAATTCATTCGCACTCAGAATGAGATTCTCTAACGATGACATGTTTCCAATAAATGAAGGAACAGTTCCCGTTAGATAGTTAAAAAATAAAGAAAGATGCTGAAGCTCCAGCAAAGAACCAAGGTCGACAGGAATTTCTCCGACTAGCCAATTGGCTCCTAGGCTGAGCCATGTAAGGCGAGTGCAACCTGATAGGTTTCTTGGGATTTCGCCTTCCAATGTGTTAAGAGCAAGTCGCAAGACACGCAGACTGTGCAAATGGCCGACTTGTTGCGGGATTTCGTGATGGAAGCTATTGTTGTTGAGGATCAGGACTCTCAAGAAGCTCAAGTTTCCAATGCGTTCGGAGATGGATCCAGAAAGCTGGACGGCTTGTAGGTCTAGTCCTGTGACTCGATGGTGTAGGCGACCGCACGTGACACCGTACCACTGACAGTGGTCGGTCGTATGGTTCCATGAATTTAGCGCCCCGAAAGGATCCTCAGTTACCGCGGCCTTGAATGCAAGCAACGCGAGCTTATCTGTCGCGTTATTAGCCGAAGAGACCAGGATAACGCATGGCAAAAGCACTACACACGTGAAAAAGAGACGACAGGACGACGAGAACTCGAGAAAGGACAAGTTGTGAGGCCCCATAGTACTCAGATGTGAGATCTTAATCGACATCTGAGGAATGTAAGAAAGTTGAGGAAAGGGAGTTTTCAGGAGCATAAACAGGCTTTGCTGTAATTGGCATTAAATGCTGAGATTGAGAACATACCTGTGCAGGAAGTCTTCGCAAGTCAAGTCTCAGCCCTGTCCGCCGACTTCATGAGTCATCGCGCTCCATGTATCACGGCAAAGTTCTAGTATTGGGATAAAAAGACAAGAAAAAGAACCCCCTTTAACTTTTTAAAAAGGTTTCCCTTTTTAAGTTTGAAGAGTCATATGATACTTTAGTGCATTCCCATTATGAACATGATTATATTATTGTTTCAAGGTAGAATATCGATTTGGAAATTTAGACACAGATGAGTGCGATATGTCGGTCCAAATAATCCTAGTACGTTTGTGGGCGAGTATGATCTGTATAGACCAATTAGGGTGAGAAATTAAGAACAAGATGAAACATTAATCTTTAATTGACATTATGTCTTGAAGGAATCAAGAATAGGGCCATACAAACGAATCCAAAGTGTATACATTTACGGTGTTTAGTAGGTTACATGATAAAAAGAACACAAAAAAAAGACGTAAATTTAAGTCAAATACGATAAATGCTTAATGAAGTCTTGTAGGTACTCGATTGTTTGACACTTGATTTTTAATTTTTATTTTTTTTTATTATTTCATTTTTTTTATAAAATTATTTAAAAATAGCTAAAAAATCACAAAATTTGCAAAATCAATTTTGGAAGCCTTTGCCTAGCCTTAGGAACCAATTTTGAAAAAAAAAAAAAATATTTTTCATAATTTTTAATATATATATATTTTTGAATTTATTTAATAAACAAATACCAAAAAAACAAAATCAGAAAAATATCATTTGTGGTCAGAAAAATACACAAAATAGTCCATATTTTTATTTTAATTTTTTTTCAGTTTGGTCATTTTAAATCTCAAAAATTCGACTTGGGTCACTATGTTTCTTCACAAATGTAAATCCGAATCGAGCTTAAAAATTTCTTTCCGAGTCTTTTGATTTTTAATTTTCACCTTAAACAAGCTATGACATTAGTATCTAGGGCCTTGAAGTGCAATTAGCTCAGTTTGCCCTCTAATTTGATCAATTTTGACTAAAAAGGCTTAATCGCGCAATTTCCTTTCAATTTAGTCCCCGGTTTCACAAATTTTGAAATTAAATTTCAAACGGATATACCCATTAAAATAAGACACCTCTGCCCTATGGTTTGCGTCATGCCGAATCCAATGGTGGCTTTGGTTTGGTCTAATTTGGTCATTTGAGCTCCGAATTAGTTAAAAAAAAAAAATCATTTTCGGATCCTAATCCGATTTTGGGGTTTTCATCAAATTTTAAGCCATCAATCCATGAAAACACCCCTCTTATGTGTAAAAGGTGTTGGAAAACCTAATTTTGACCTCAATTTTGCGAAAAACCATCAAATTGGGCTCCGATTTAGCTAATCGGTCGAGCCCGGATTTGCCGGGTCGGACCCAACCCGACCCGGATGATCCGGGTCTGCACCAACGCATACCCAATTCGCACGTTCTTCCTCTCTTCCGCAGCTCTCCCTCATGCGAGGCCATCAAGAATCTTCGTTTTGTCACGTTGCACACCGGACGATCGTACGAGGAGCTGTGTCGCTGTCCGAGGGATCCGGAAAAAGGACGAGGACGTTAGAGGAAAGAGAGGGAAGGAGGAGGTACGGAGGAGAGAAAAAAAAAATGACAGGGAGAGCACAGAGAGAAAGGAGGAAGGGAGGAAGAACATAAAGAAATGGAGAGTGGAAAGCGAGAGAGATAAAAAAAATCCGACGGGGATTCCGACCAGGACGCTTCCATCTTCACCGATTGCGCCGCTTATCGTCGTTGGTTTCTCCTCTTCTCGACCGGGTAACTTTCTCGAAGCTGCGCTTGCTTCATTTTTGCCCAAACTAAGAATTTTAAGCTTAGTCGATCGATTTTCTATTTAAGCATGGGAAACAGAATTTTTTTTATTATGAATGAAGTCGATTTAGGACTCCGCACATAGTTCTGGTTCGGAAATCATTAAGCTGCATATTTAGTATTCGAGAAAATGTCCCGTGGGACAAGTTGAAATTGCTTTTTGTATAGTCATTGTTTCGGATCGAGCTTGATACTTGATCGTTGTTTTCTTTTCGGTTAAAGAACTGCGTCTCTCGTTGAGTTTTCTTGCATTTTATGTCATGATTCTCGGTGTTGATCGTCCCCACGCTTGAGGCATTTATCGGATCTCCTTTCCTGGCGGAGTATATGGCTATGGATTCCCCGAGTTTGTTTTCTATTTTCCTTTACTTTATTGCGCGTATGTGTAGTCGTGCTTGCGCATGGTGTCAAACCTCGGAATCTATTGGTGATGGAAAATGACTCTCGGGAATGGATCTTTCGTTAATCGGAATTGTAACTGGAGGTCCGGCAGCCTAGTCGGGACTAACTAGCGGTAAGGTCGATGGCGTTGTTTGATGTTAGCGATGGATACCGACGGCGGGATTTGTTGTTTTATGATGGAAGAGTTCGGTCATGGTGAGCCTCTCGAGTTTGGTTTTCGGTGAGGTTAGGCGAGGAAGAGAACCAACGAAGAAGAAGGTAAAAAAATTAATTAAATAAAGATTAATATAATATATAAGAAAGAAGACACATGGGTTACGAGAAATGTGAGATCATGTGCATACGTAAAATGTTTTTTTTTTTTGTGAATGGGGTTTGATATTGTATTGGGATAGCGTGCAGGTTTTTTTTTAGAATTGAACTTATTTGGACTTTGGAAATAAAGTTGGGCTTTTTGGAAATTCACAAGAAATGGAGGGAGTTTGGGCGCGAGCTGCTGGTTATTTAGCGTGAATGGAGAGTGGACTGATATAGGCTTATTGGACTTTAGACTTGTTCGAGGGATTTTGTTTACAAATGGGTTTAGTTAGATCTATATGGGCTTTAGGCTTCTTCTTGGCTCATGGCTTTAGAAGGGTCGGGTTTAGAAGCCAACTGATCAATATTTTCGTATTAAAAATTTTTGTTAGAAATAATCTTTTTTTTAAAAAAAATATATAAAAATAATAATAATAATAATTAAAAAAATTAATTTCCAAAAAAATTCAAAAAAATTTTCAAAATATAGAAAATGGCCACGATCAACTGGCCATGGACTATTTCGGGTTTTTTTTAATTCCTAAATCTTAAAAAAAATGATGACGATTTCGTCCCTTAGGCAAATCGTCCCCCAAAAATTCCAAAAAATTTCAAAATATAGAAAATGGCCACGATCAATCGGCCATGGACTATTTCGGGTAATTCAATTCCCGAACCTCCAAAAAAAATGACGATTCCGCCCATCCGGCGAATCGTCCCCAATTGTTCCCAAACTACCATTCACCCTTAATCATTTTCTCTAAACCATTAAGGCTTTATTAGGAAACCTTCAATTCAATTTGATGCGTATTGATGTAATTTATGCTCTTGATGGGATTTATTGATTGTGATTGATATGACTAGACTTTCGATCCTGTTCAAAGCCCTAAATTAAACCTCCCTCACTCGAAATTGTGCCTGCATGAAATCTTAGTTAGGAAAATCACTCGCGTTAGGTACCGAAAGGGCGTTGGTAACCACACCAGGCGTAACCAAGTCCCCGAATTCAAAATCTCTGGTTTCGTAGAACCGATCGACCTCTCCCAATCGTTCGGTGAGGTTCCCGGTCCACCTTCCAAGAAGGACCGGTGGCGACCCAAATGCATGCACACATTGCACATGCCACCACGACCACACCAAGGTCGAACGCGATCGACTCTTATCGTCGAATTCCCTAAAAAAAAATCAACTTCCGTTGCGATTTGGTATGGGCCTGGGAGGGCTTATAAGGCCCGAAGGCCTCCTCATCAATGAGGCCTAAGACCCGATCGGTAATCCATTAGCCCGGTCCGCAGCCTTAGAAAGGAAAGGAATCGGGTCGCGTCGGCGACTCACTGGGGAGCTTGTTAAAACCTCAAGTGGACTTAGGCCGTAATTAAAACGTTGAGTGATTTTTCCGACATGTTTTCTGCGGACGCTCTTGAAGGTGAGGTAAGTTCGCTCACGATAGGTGTTAAATGGTTTTACGGATTGGAGCGATAAGGGTTGTAGTCTATGTCTAATCTTATTTTTTGCGAGTTTGGTGTAGGAATGTATGTTATGTGGATGATTTTGAAGCGCCGATTTATATATAAATTGTGTGCATGTCGACCTGCATATTTGAGGATCACGACACATTGCATAAAGCGCCCAAACCCAGGCCGTGAACTACCTTTTTAGGTAGCCATAGATAGGGAATCAATGTGCGAGGCTCTAGCGTCGGTTTGCGCTAGGGTTGACCATGTTCGATCCCGCTTACTATCCGAATCGATGATTTTATCCACTTGTTGTTGATTGCGCTTGTAGACGAATTCATCGACTCGGATAGTATGAGCCTTTTTAGGTTCGTACCTTATCCCATTTTTCGATTTCTAGAGTCGAACCTCACCTGTCTCATGCGCATGTTTGTGGATGGTTGGTACACCAAAAACCGAAAGTTGTGAATAACGCGGTTGGTAAGATCCTTTTCACTCTTGAGTTTGATTTGTTTGTAATTTTTCCCGCTTAAATTTACTTGTGACATGCACATCATACATGCATAATGTCCGATGGTTGAGTCAAATTCCATTTTTTAGAGTATAGGTTGGATTAGGGATGGTTTCCCGAATCAATCCAAGATTCCAGAGATGTTCACTTACGAACGACGCGCCATTCGACATCCAATTCTGAGACGTTCAACGGGTTCCAGTATCTTCGCTTTGTTCAAGGAAGACAACTCACGGGCGGAACTTCATCCGGCGAGAATTGTTTCTATGCTAGATCCGCCGAGAAATTGGATCAAGACCACAAAAAAGAAAGGATGCTTGATTTGATGGTGAAATTGAAGAGCCAACTCCACAAGGCGAGGACCCTCGTCACGCGCATGCCGGAGGTCGTCGAGTTATCACCGGAGCAGGATGACATTTCGGTGAGTCAATCATTCTCCCCATTTATTGTGGAAGTTTCATCCGATGAAGATGACAACCCGAAGTAGCCGGATCAAAAACGCCAAGGATGTTCCCCGACGACCGGACTTGGGGCATCTCTTTAGGTTCTTTAGGGTCACGTTTCAATCGTCTCCTTTTATTTATCGAGTTAGGATCATCGAAGTCCGTACGGGTCTCCACCTTTGGAACCCACTCTTATCTTCGGTTTATGTAGACATCAAAAGTTGCGCTAGAATCGTATTTAGGCGTCTCGATCTTTGGAACGTGACGTTGGAATTTCTCTCAACCATTTAAACATTCCTATTGAATTGCATGTCTCAATTAAGTGAAATTAAGATTAGAACTCATACTCGATACATTTCGGGTGAGTAAGAGAATCTAACCCTCATTTCACCACACATGAGACATGAAATTGAAATGGTTCATATCATGCATGAGCATATCATTTGCATTAACATGTGTGGGTCCTAATTTAACTTTTTATGTCTCCTTGGTAAAATGGGTTTGAACTCTCATTCAATTTTCTTCACGAATCAAATGAGGGAACTTAACCCTCATCATACCAATGGGAAATAACCGGTCAACTAAACCCCTAGCGTTCTTCGTTACGTTTACATCGTATGGTAATCCGTGATAATTAATTTTGAAAATCATTTCCATATTCTAGATTCAATGGGAAAAGACGATATCCAAGTCATTCCGGTTCGCGCAGAGAGTTGCTGATATGGTGGGACCGGCTTAACAAGGTCAACCAGACTACGTCAAGGAGCGACCAGGGCACCTCATAGATCTTCTTAAAGTGGAATACCAACCCGCGCTTATTCAGGCCTTAGCGCGATTTTGGGACGCGACTACCTTGACGTTTAATTTCGAGGGTCTAGAGATTACGCCTACTTTGGAGGAGTACACTACCGTCATCGGAGTTGAGTTCAAAGATGAGATAGTCCATCCCCCCTTAGGACTTGACCCCACACTAGTACATTCCAAGTTTCTCCGCCTCAAGTCATCCGAAATAGAAAAGATCTTCAAAGCCAACTACGGTAGGTTCCCATTTTCCTACCCGTTCGATAACTATTCGAACCTTCCCATTGACACAGGGCATAGAGCGGGTAAAATCTTTATTCGGCTTTCTTCGGGTTTGTCTTATTCCCCACCTCCAAGACTACCTCAACCCTCTTGTCGCGCACATAGCCCAACAAGCTTGCCACCAAAGGAACTACTCCTACATGATCCTCGCCGAAACATTCCTTTCCTTAAACCGTTACAAGTTCGCTTTGAGTCACTCCAAACGCGCCCAAAAGGTTATCTTCCAAGCTTCCAACGGTTTTCTTTTCATGTGGTTCACCTCTCATGTCAAGAGTCTCGGACTCCGCGTTGGGCTGCTACGAAATTAGCGAATATGTCTACCCCCTTAAATCCTTCCTCAAATGCCAATCACTCGTTATCAATCGTTCTTTTAACCATTGGTACAACCTCCTTAAGGACCTAGAGAGCCCGAACAACTCCGATGGCGATTGACATGGCCAAAGATGTATGAGGCTCGGATTACATCTAGCGATGGAGGACCAATCCCACTCGGGATTCACTAGAGGAGTTGCATATTATCCGATCCGGGTTGTCGAGCGGTTTGGTATTCTACAAGAGATTCCGCCTCCGCATTATCCCGATGAGTACGCTTTTGATCTTCCTCATGGTCCGCTTACCAAGGAAAGCAAAGCATATTTTCAAGCCAAGATCGACGCCATAGAACGGGGCTCGAAGAATTCTCCCCTCCCGGGAGGTGGAGTGGCCGGCGACATGGACAAAGGAGATGGACATTCACCGCGCTTCTCGAGAATATATCCGAGCATTCAAGAGGATCCGATACACTCCGGACGAGCCGTATGTTCCGAAATATGTTGTCCCAAGTGTACCCGGAATAGAACCGTATGTACGGGAGGATATTGGACCATCCGACTATTTTGAAGATGAAGAGCGTTGTCCGCTAAAATAAGGATTCCGTGGGATTTGAAGACCGCTAAACTGGAACACTCCAGGACTTGGATAGAGAATTCCCATCGAATTTAGAATATCATGAACCTCTTGCGTTTCACTTTTTAAGCACTCTTTCGAGAGTTTTATTTGTAATGAATTATTTCCATCGCATCTATGCATATGAAGGCGTCTTTTTAGAATCATCGCGATAATTATCACGGATTACATTTTTCATGACGGCATCCCTACCTGCGTAGAATAACGGGGCACACGGCATGAGGAGTTAACACTCTTGAAAATGCCTCCTCCCTTCTTCAAACGCAAGGAAACATGATGTTAAGACAACATTGAATTTCATGTTTTACCGCCTTCACACCACTAATACTAGACCTATATTCAAACAGGTGATTCTTAATCACGAGGACTCGGGCTCAAGCTCGTTTACGTGCCCTTATGAAGCAAGAACAAGTTGGCTCTCGCCTTGGGAATCTGGAGACACGGATGGAGCAAATGGCGGAAATGAAGGCTATGTTCACCGCACCAATACTAGACCCGCTCCATCAATCGATCTTAACCGGACCGCAAACCCGAACACACCTACTAACTCGATACGAATGGACCGCCGGGCGAATCCTACGGCCAATCTTGGCCAAGCTCCAAACGTTGATATCCCGCCAAAGGCCTCACCTGTCGTGATCGACCTTGAGGAGAAGCGAGAAGGAGAAACCGGTCATCAAGGTTGACGACTGAGTCAAAAGGATAACCCGGATAGAAGAATGTTTGACCGGTCAAGGGTTCGAGCTTTCAAAATTTGATAAGATCACGCCTTTTACGAAGATCGAAGTCCCTCGGACTACAAGGAGTCGGATTTCTCGAGGAAATATAACGGGACAGGCTGTCCCAAAAACCCACATGAAGTATTACTTGTACAAAATGGCCAAGTATTCGGACTATATACCCTTACCTCATCAACACATTCCAAGAGAGCTACCGGCGCCGCTCGACTTGGTATGTAGAGTTGGATATCCGAAGTATGACGATTGGGATGAGTTCACGGGAGAGTTCTTACGCCGAGTATAAGTTCAATACAATGACCGCTCCTACTAGGGAAGACTTACTTCGGATCGCCAAAGGAAGGAACGAAACCGTTCGCCTGTACGCCCAAAGATGGAGAGCCTTGGCCACTCAAGTTAAGCCACCCATTCCCGAGGAAGAACCTGGTGGACATCTTTTTTGAAGGCGTTGCCCTATGAATATTTCGATAAGCTAAACACATCCGGATGTCGGACCTTTTCTCATCTCGATTAAAGTGGCGGAAAGACATGAATGGGCGATGAGAGAAAGGCGTACACCGAAGCGGCTCTTAAACGGTCATTCCCGGTAAAGAAAGAACGAGACCCAAGTGCCGAGGTAGCTTTTGTTTCCAATCCCCCGAGGCCCAAGAAGTTTGAGGACTCGGTTCCGACTCAAGGGAACGCTTCTTGGACTACCCGGAAGGTTTTCGAACCAAGAAAGAAAGGTCCTCCTCCGTCCTTTACGCCACTTCCTCTTTCGATGTCCAAGTTGCTCCCAAGCTCCTCGAAGCGAGGTTACTAGCTAAGAAGCCCGCCAAGGGCAAGGCCTCCAAGATTTCCAGGATTTGACGAGAACCAAACTGCGCGTACCACATGGGTGAAAAGGGACATAATGTGGACAACTTGTCGAACTTTGCAGTATGATGTGCAAGCTCTTGTCGACAACAATTTACTTGGAATTTGACTGCGACAGGGCCGAATGTCCAAAGGTAACCCCTTACCCGAACACACCGTAAATGCAGTATTTGATGTTGACTTGCAAGGCGATTTGGAATTCCTCGTTAGCGTATCTAAATTGGAGGCGGTGCCGACCATGGCTTCTCAATATCCCGAGGAAGGTGAAGCCACGAAAGAACGGAAGACGTCATGTTTAACCAAGGCGATTAACATGGGCGTCATTGGCAAGATTGATGACCTTGCTTTTAAGGGATACTATGTGAGGGTCAATATGGATTCCAAACGGTTTGCAATGAAAACTTCTAGGGGAGCAACTTGGAAGGTCCCATCGGCGTACTTATTGAGTGTTAAGGATACCGCAGAGGTCGAAGAACTAGATGAATATGAGCAACGTATGATGAAAGCACGAAGAAGTGACAAAAAATTCGTGCGAGAGGCTCTTCAAAGGAGCGAAATAATAGACAACCTCGGGCAAGACAGTGGAAGATACAACTTTAAAGTGTTATACCCCGTCCCTCCAAGCTTCCTCATTGACCCGGAGGATGTGATCCCCACGGCCGTGGGGAGGCATGGATGACCCTCAAGAGGAGGAAGTTATAGAAGCGATCGATAAGATGCTCCCGATGGTAGAAGGAGACCAATGTATATATGCACGACCGGCCAACATGGAGACGCGGGCAGGCCTAGTGAACATTTTGACCGATTCAATCCAATCGATAAAGACCGATGAGCGTGTAGAGAACGGCTTTATGTTAATGGAACAGAGGAAGGAGCTGGAGAGGCGTAATCGTAAAATCGGCGAGGCTGGAAGGACAATACTAGGACCTAACCAATAGTTTCTACGAAATGAAGTCCTTCGTCAACACCTCTACCTCACGGCTTGAGTCCGTATCCTTGAGATGCACCGATAATATCCCATCATGTCGACATATAATGGAGGTGGATGTCCACGAACGCACATCTTACATTACTTGAGAACGATGGTTGGCCTCGCTAAGGGACGAGGGTGCGCTTATCCGGAACTTCGGGCTAAGTTTAGATGGCCCCGCTCTAACGTGGTTCCTTACCTTCAACCACCACAAGTCCATTACTTGGGATAAATTCATCACCCAATTTCTAGAAGAATACGACATCGACAAGCCATTGCGATTCACCGTAAAAGACCTGGTTTACATGGGAAAAGAAGAGGGTGAAGACATCAAATCCTATGCGAACGTAGATGGAGGAGAATAGGCTGTGCAAGCATTCCCCCATTAACAGAAGGAAGAACTGGTTGAATATTTCACGAAAAATATGCCACGAGAGACTGCTGTATCTATAGGTGCCTACAAGTATCAATCTTTCAATCACCTGGTGGAGGAATTGGAAAGGATAGAATGGGCTCAGGCGTCGGGATCGATCCGAGGATCGAAAGTCTCCAAACAGAGAATGTAACCCAACTCCTAAAGAGGATGAACGAAGAATTCAACTTCCTCAAGCTCAATCCCACTTCTACCGAAACCCGTCTAACCAATCCTAAAGAGGGGTACAATTCAAGAAATATATCTAAATGAGTCAACTTGCATGGTGGAAGGTATAACCTCCCGGGTAATTAAACTCGCTGAGTTTGACTTTACGTGTGAAGAGGATGCGGAAGACAATCCTCGAAGTAAGCAAAAATCTAACAAACCCGTCAAGGGCGAAGCCACGAAGGTGACCCGGCTTGTGGTCACGATTCCTCCTCCGAAGCATATGACTCCAAGGCGATACATTGGAACTATGGCACTAGTGATGTAGATGCAATTACCCGCTCCGGGAGGTGCCAAGTCCAAAAGGAGGGAGTAACGGAAGAAGACGCCGGACGGGTTTTGGCGATTGTTAGAACAAGCGAATTTGAAGTTGTGGAACCGGTTAAGAAAAATGCCGGCGCAGATTTCGCTTCCGGAACTCTTCAAGACCTCGAGAAGCATCGGAATGCCCTCATGAAAGTGCTTAACGAGGCTCATGTACTCGAAACAATCAATGAAGTCCCAACTAGAAGACTTTGTGGGGTCGGTCTTATTGAAGGATCAAGTATCCTTTTCGACGAGGATTTTGTTCCCGGAAGGGCGAGGACATAACAAGGCACTCTACATATCGGCGATTTGCCGCGGGAAGAGAATATCCCGGGTCCTACTTGATAACGGACCCGCTTTCAACATATGCCCATTGAATACTCTTAGGAACCTGGGGATGAAAGAGGACTCAATCCGGGTGTCAAAGTCAACCATTCGAGCTTTCGATGGCTCCAAAAGTGAAGTCACGGGAGAAATTGAATTCTCGGTCACCGTAGGCCCAACCGAATTTCGATCGGTTTTTCAAGTCATGGATATCCCAGGCGTCATTCGGACTACTACTTGGGAAGGCCCCGGATTCACACGGCCGGAGCTTGATCCCATCCACCCGCATCAAAAGATTAAAATGGTGGTCGACGACAAGCTAGTGACGATCCATTCCGGCGGATCACCCGACATGTCGATAGACGCGATTCCTCGTATAGAACCATCGTCCTGGAGAAGAGTCAAGCTTCCACACCATAGAGAGAACGCCTATTACGCACGCACCGGCCGCATCTGTCGTGAGAGTTCCCGACCTCTCTAAATCCTCAATGATGTCAACTCGAGTATTCTTTGGAGCATGGTTTCGTTCTTGGTCGTGGATTGGGAAAGCGCGCTCAAGGGATATGTTCACCGATTAGTTTAGCACTGTACAAAATCGCAATGGGTTAAAGCTACAAAGTAGAGTCAAGTCATCGGAATCAATTCGAGAAAAGTCTCGAACGGAATAGAGGTGCCGGCCGCAAGAGTCGGGGAGGCCAAAAGAGCCAATTTCGGGGTCCGCACTGGAAAGGAAAAGGAAAAATGCTTGAAACTCCTCTAAGCCAATTCTTCGACAATGCTTCCAAATGGCTTAACGATGAAGTCTCGACACCGTGGAGGAGCCGGACCCGACCAATCTCTTCTTAGAGAATCACGTTAACGTCATCATCGAATCGATCGACGACGACGCCTTTCCCCTTGAGTAAAGAGATTCCTACCTCTTTCCAATGCATCTAGACCCGCAACATACTAGATGCCTTGCATTGTCAATGCTTTTTTAAAAAAAAACAAAAACAAAAAAAAAAAAGGGAGACACGCGGGAACCACAAATCGGTCGATGATGAAAAAAAAAACAACAACAAAAAAAAACCCAAAAAAAAAAAAAAAACTCGAGACCCGATTTCCCGCATGTCCCCTGGTCTTTGAGAAACCTTTTGGGAAGGCTATGATGTCCAATGATATGAGGGCTAGCTCCCTTTCTTTTGTTTGAAACAACTATTTTCCATATATATATTCTTTTTTTTCGAAAACACTTGTCACGCATGGGCACTCTCTATAATATATCAACTAACCCATTGCATGACATTTCGGGCATACCATTCCAAGCATACATAACAAGTTGGTATATGATCCGGGTTCTCGAGAGGAGTCCTCCCATCAAATCGAGGAGGCGAAGACGATCGAGATCGAGTGAGATCGGGAATAACTGGAATCGTCACAATGAACCTAAACCCCTCACCATAGAAGCAACCGTTCGGTAAATTTAGGGACTTCGGACAATGTCGGAGAAGTAAAGATCGGCGAGAGTTTATCATCTCTGTAAGCATCTAGAGTGATTGAACTCCTCAAAGAGTACCGGGATGTCTTCGCCCGGTCATACGCGGATATGCCAGGATTAGACCCTAGCATTGTGGAACACACATTGCCAACCGACCCCAGCGTCCGGCCTAGAAAGCAAAGACTCGGGCGGACAAAGCTTCGAGATGTCTCGAAAAATCGAGGAAGAAGTGAGAAACTCCTCAAAGTGGGTTTTATTGAGGTGATTGCATATTCGGAATGGATCGCTAACATCGTTCTCTGTCATGAAGAAAGACGGAAAAGTTCGAATTTGTGTAGACTATCGAGACTTGAATAGGGCAAGCCCAAAAGATGACTTTCCGCTACCACACATTGATATACTGATTGATAAAGTACGGCCGGATTCGAAAGGTTTTCTTTTATGGATGGTTTCTCCGGTTACAACGAGATCCGCATGAGGGAAGAGGATAGAGCTAAGACGTCATTCATAACTCCGTGGGGACCTTTTTGTTATAAAGTTATGCCATTCGGTTTGAAAAATCTTTGGGAGCAACCTATCAAAGGGCGATGGTCACCCTGTTCCACGATATGATACATAAGGAGATAGAGGTGTACGTGGATGACATGATAAGCAAAATCCAGATCTGGTGAAGCACCATACCGTAGTGTTGAGGAAGTTGTTCGAGCGGCTTAGGAAGTATAAACCGAGGCCGAACCCCGCAAAGTGCGTATTTGGGGCAAAGTCGGGGAAGCTTTTGGGGTTCATGGTTAGTAAGCCGAGGCATTGAAGTCGACCCCGCATAAAAATCCAAGCTATCCTTAAGCTTGAACCTCCTTCGACGGTCAAGGAAGTGAGGAGTTTATTGGGCGAGCTGAATTATATCGCCCGTTTTATATCACGGCTTTCGAGAGACAGCTAGACCTTTCTTTAAGCTCCGAAGAAGAACGCCAAGATTAAGTGGGACTATGAATGTCGGCCGAGCTTTCGGTGAAATCAAAACATATTTAATTAGTCCTCCTGGTCTTGGTACCACCAATCCTGGCATCTCGCCGACCCTTTATCTTACAATCCATGATGAATCGTTGGGAGCTCTACTCGCTCAAACAAACCCGGAAGGACGGGAAGGAGCGAGCGGTCTATTACTTAAGCAAGAAATTTAGCGCATCGAGGCAAAATACCCACCATCGAGAAAACATGTGTCGCATTGGTATGGGTACTCCATAGGCTAAGCGCAAGATACCCTTCATCACTCTATTCAACCGGTTACGAAAATGACCCTATCAAATACCTACTTGGAGAAGCCGTCGTTAATCGGAAAATTAGCAAAGTGGCGGGTACTCCTTTCGTAATTCGATGTAAGGAGTTCGAATCAAAAATCGGTGAAGGGACGTGTCATCACCGATATGATAGCCGAAAGTTCACGGAAGCATGTTGCCCCTACTGAAGAAGAGACCAAGACCATGTCCTAACGCTTTTAGACGATAAGTGGACTATGTATTTTGATGGCGCAATCAACTTAGCGGGCGGTGCACCGGGCGGTCTTAATATCCCCGGATGGTCAACACTATCCGGTGGCCGCAAAGTTGACATTTACGTGCACCAATAATGTAGCTGAATATGAAGCCTGCGTTCTTGGGTTGCAACTAGCCTTCAATATGAAAGTACGAAAACTGCAGGTGTACGACGATTCGATGCTAATTATCTTACGTACTGCGGGCGAATGGAAAACGAGGGATCCTAAGCTTATCCCATATCATCGATTCCTAGAAGAAATGATCGAAGGATTTGAAGAGATCAATTTCGAATATCTCGCCAAGGACGAGAATCACTTTCGAGACGCTTTGGCTACCCCCGTCCTCTATGCTTCGGGTGGCAAAAGGCATGGAAATTGAGCCATTGAGAATTGGCATTACCCGTAAGCCTGCATATTGCATGTTGATCGAGGAAGAGTTTGATGACCAGCCTTGGTATCATGACATAAAGAATTACCTGGCAAAAGGGGAATTCCCTCTAGGGAGTCAAGTGGGAGATAGGAAGTACATAGCAAAGATGGCCGGCAAGTTTTTCCTCAGCGGTCAAACCCTCTATAAACGATCCTACGATTCAGTCTTACTAAGATGCGTGGATGCCGACGAAGCCAAATTGCTTATGAAAGAGATTCACGAAGGAGAATGTGGCCCACATATGAATGGCCATCTCCTCACCAAGAAGATTATGCGATTGGGCTACTATTGGTTAACCATGGAATCGGATTGTAATCAACACGTCAGGTCATGTCACCGGTGCCAGTGTACGGAGACAGGATCAACGCGCCTCCAAATGCGCTTCATCGGATGTCCGAGGCTTGGCCATTCTCCATGTGGGGGATCGATATGATAGGGCCAATCAACCCCAAGGCTTCGAATGGACACCGATTCATATTGGTAGCGATTGACTACTTTACAAAATGGATCGAAGCTGCTTCCTATGCTAATGTGACCGCAAAGAACGTGGCCAAGTTTATCGGGCGAGACATTATCTCGAGATATGGGACTCCCCAAGCCATAGTAACCGATAATGGCTCGAATCGAACAATGAGACGTGGATAATCTTCCGAATAGCTTCAATGTTCGGCACCTTAATTCATCACCCTATCGACCCCGGATGAATGGAGCCGTTGAGGCGGCAAATAAGAACATAAAAAGATCCTAGCCAAGATCGCAGAAAATTATCGAGATTGGCATGAAAGACTACCATACGCGTTAATGGCGTATCGAACTTCGATCAGGACTTCCATCGGGGCAACTCCATACTCTCGGTATACGGCATGGAAGCGGTCCTACCGGTTGAAACAGAAATCCCGTCATTGAGGATTTTATCTCAAGTGGAACTTACCGAAGCCGAGTGGGTGGGTGCAGAGGCACGAACAATCGAATCGATGAGACGAGAAACGTCTAAGGGCTATCTCGCCATGGTCGGGCATACCGGAAAAGGGTTGCTAAATCTTTCAATCGGAAAGTTAAGCCAAGAACGTTTGAGGTCGATGACACGATTGTCAGGAAGGTACTCCCGAACGCGCCACACCCCGGGGGCAAGTTTACTCCAAACTATGAAGGACCCTATGTGGTCAAGAAGGTTTTACCAGGAGGAGCCTTAATCGGTGTAAATGTAGACGGAGAGGAGTTGGGATATCCTCGTAAATGCCGATGCGGTCAAGAAGTATTATCCACGAATGAATCTGAAGTCCCGAGCGGCACCTTTTCCTCGGAGAACCCAATCAATTCCAGATCTTTGCATACATTTCACGCACACATGCATTTCTCGTACGCATTTGTTGCCTTTTGCAGAAACCTCCCGGGAAGACAATTAATCACGAGGACGGATCTCTAGTCAAAACAGAAGAATAAACGAAGTCGTATGAGGGAGAATCGATGGTAACCTAATCCCTTCGGATTCAAAAACTCATTGACCATGTTATTTAATTTTCGCAGGCATTCCCTCCTAGGATCGTGGGAGCTAGCGTCAATCGGAGCGAGGTATCTTGCCAAATCTCAAATCTTTTTGAAAATTAAAATAAAAAGTGGCATCTGCATGCACTAAAAAAAAAAAAAAAAAAAAAATTAAATTTAAAAAAAAAAAAAAAAAAAAAAAGGGGTTTCATCATCCTGGTTACCCAAATGTCTTGGAAAGTGTATCGGACTTATTAAACTTGTGGGAAAGGCTTTGATTCAAACCGAAAACGAAGTTCTCAAAAGGCGTTTGTTTAAGCCGGTCATAAGGAAAATCTCGAATGCAAGGAGGGCAGCCAATATCCAAACACGTCCCTACACACTTTGAGCGATGAGTGAAGTATGGTCTAGGATAAGAACTGTGTTTGTGGATGTAGGAATCATTCGCAGCGATTACCTCGATTGAAAAGACGAAAGGCATTTATTTCTATATCCCAAACACTACAAAGTTATCCATTGTTAACCCCTTCTAGCGGCGGTTTCGTTTATATACCCTTGTCAAGAACCACCCCACGTCGGGGCCGAATGGAAACGATTCCAGCAGCGGTATGAGGTAAATGGTTAGAAATTTTCTTGCTTGGACTAGCATCAATCTTCGAATGTTTTTTTGCATTTAAACTCATACTGCGACTCAAGTGCCTTAAGATGACGAAAAGCATTCGTTTCTCTATCCTATACACTTTAATCCCTTGCACAGCCCAATCGAGCCTCGCATATTCGTTTTGTAAGCCCCGTTGGTGATCATTGCCCATTCTAAGGCAAAGACAACATCGTCTCAAGACGAAGAAATGTAGAAGAATCAAATCCGCAGAGAATTCCTAGTCTAATCTCTCAAGTGCGTTAAGATTTTACTGCATGTATGCCTAGCATGAGCTGTTCAAAAAAAAAAGGAAAAAGAAAAAGGGGGGGGCCGCCTGGTAAAAGCAAGGCCAATGCCCATTCAAATTATTGTGCGCTTATTAGTCATGCATCCATCAAAGACCATGATACCCACAGGATGATCCCTGGTGGAATCTGCCGCAAGGGAGTCGGATCATAAAAATCACCCCCTAGCCGGATCATGGCGGGGATCCGCACGTGAATGTGTTCTTTAAAGACCAGCTCGAACCGGTCGATACTTTGGTGGCAGGATGGCAACAATCACCAATGTTAAACCCTTTATAAGTTCTGAGCCGAAAACAAGCCTATTCCATTCCATTCCTCAATCCCTACCTAAGTTGCAACCTTTGAAAGTCTTTTTCGATTGGGGCACTTGAGTTAGCATAGAGTTACAATGATCTTAAGCATCGTTCGAAGAGGTACGAGCAAGACTATTTCTCTCTCATTTTGCGGGGTTCTTGACTCGTAAACCCGAAGCAAATGAGGAAGATTTTCAGTTCATTGGCCTTGACTCGATCGTGGGTCCCCTTTGAAAACCGTTCACCAAACCCAATATTACAATCCTTTAAAAATTCCTTTCCGATCGATCCAAGGTATACGTTGTGAATAGTTACGAAGCCTTAAGTGCGGAGTTCGAAAGAGAATTCGAGTGTTTTTAAAGGAAAAGAGACTCCATCGAAAAATTGTGAGAAGCCCTCCTTTATGAGCAAACTCCGGCTGATGTTTACACAAACTCTTTTGACAATCTCATATCGGTTGGATTGAGATCATTCCCACAAAAAAAAAAAAATGACATCATTGTGTTACGAGATGTTTGGAATAACCCTCCGCATTATTAGCATACCGAGTGAGTTTGTGACAACATTAAAGCGAGACTCCGACCTTTTCAAGAATCCCATCCGACTTCGTGAAAGCCATCGTCACGGGAAACTAAAAAAAATCATCAAGACAAATCTCCTTTGACTCTGTGAAAGCCATTGTCATCGGACTCCTTTGTTAAAATTAAGAAAAATCCCCTTTGACTTTGTGAATGCCATTGTCATTGGACCTTTTTTGTTAAAATCAAGGAAAATCTCCTTTGACTCTGTGAAAGCCATTGTCATCGATCCCTTTTCAAAATCAAGAAGAAAACCTCTTTTGACCTTGCTAGACAACGTCATGGGACCCCTTTTAAACACATAGGTGCCTAGAAGCCGAATCCAAGATCGAGGCCAAATAGCTAGCGACTTGCCATTTCAAAAGCATGATGACTTTGATAAATCTTTCTATAAGCATTTACAGGTTAGTAGCCATGAGCTGTCATCCCCCGGATCGGATCGCTAACTTTCAACTTGGAAGATTTCTGTTCTCAAATCTAGAGGTGTCTCAAAGCACAACTCAAGTTCGGAGCTACTAATACTCACAACTTGCAGCCTAGAGATATGTTCGTAGCCTTGGAAAAGAAAAATTGGAGAAGAACCCTGGTATAGTCGATGGAGGCTACGAAGGGAGAATCCAAGAAGAACCCTGGTATAGTCGATGGAGACTACGAAGGGACAATCCAAGAAGAACCTTGGTATAGCCGATAGAGGCTACGATAGGAAAATAGGAGAAGAACCCCTGGTATAGTCGATGGAGGCTACGAAAGGAGAATCCAAGAAGAACCCTGGTATAGCCGATGAAGGCTACGAAGGGAGAATCCAAGAAGAACCTTGGTATTGTCGATGGAGATTACGACGAAAAAAAAATCGAGAGAAGAGCCCCGGTACATTGACAAGATACCGCAATGGGAACTCTAAAAAAAAAAAAGGAGAGTAATAATAAAAATAAATAAATAAGGATGGCACGAACCTCGCTTATTTCGACACTCCAAGAGCCCAAGGAGCAATCCTCAAATGTCACATCCGAACCACTCTCGAAAGCATTCACGGCATTCAACAGGTGAGCCTCGGGTAAGCCTCTCTCTCTACCCAGCCCATGCTCCTACGGTCAAAGCAAATAGGGGATTACTTTGAACTTGAATCTACTTTGAAAAGTCTCCAAGATCCGATGTCATAGCATTCACTCTTTTCCCTAGTTGAGTCGGTTAAGATTCAGGTGTCACCTTGTCATGAGAGCAACCTCTAATGAGCTCACTCTCAAAGAGAGGCATTGTTGACACCCGATTTTTAATTTTTAATTTTTAATTTTTTATTATTTCATTTTTTTATAAAATTATTTAAAAATAGCTAAAAAAATCACAAAATTTGAAAAATCAATTTTGGAAGCCTTTGCCTAGCCTTAGGAACCAATTTTGAAAAAAAATATTTTTCATAATTTTTAATATATATATATATTTTTGAATTTATTTAATAAACAAATACCAAAAACAAAAAAATCAGAAAAATATCATTTGTGGTCAGAAAAATACAAAAAATAGTCCATATTTTTATTTTAATTTTTTTTTCAGTTTGGTCATTTTAAATCTCAAAAATTCGACTTGGGTCACTATGTTTCTTCACAAATGTAAATCCGAATCGAGCTTAAAAATTTCTTTCCGAGTTTTTTGATTTTTAATTTTCACCTTAAACAAGCTATGACATTAGTATCTAGGGCCTTGAAGTGCAATTAGCTCAGTTTGCCCTCTAATTTGATCAATTTTGACTAAAAGGGCTTAATCGCGCAATTTCCTTTCAATTTAGTCCCCGGTTTCACAAATTTTGAAATTAAATTTCAAACGGATATACCCATTAAAATAAGACACCTCTGCCCTATGGTTTGCGTCATGCCGAATCCAATGGTGGCTTTGGTTTGGTCTAATTTGGTCATTTGAGCTCCGAATTAGTTAAAAAAAAAAAATCATTTTCGGATCCTAATCCGATTTTGGGGTTTTCATCAAATTTTAAGCCATCAATCCATGAAAACACCCCTCTTATGTGTAAAAGGTGTTGGAAAACCTAATTTTGACCTCAATTTTGCGAAAAACCATCAAATTGGGCTCCGATTTAGCCAATCGGTCGAGCCCGGATCTGCCCGGGTCGGACCCAACCCGACCCGGATGATCCGGGTCCGCACCAATGCATACCCAATTCGCACGTTCTTCCTCTCTTCCGCAGCTCTCCCCTCACGCGAGGCCATCAAGAATCTTCGTTTTGTCACGTTGCACACCTGGACGATCGCACAGAGCATGTCGTCCGAGGGCCCGGAAAAAGGACGAGGACGTTAGAGGAAAGAGAGGGAAGGGAGGTACGGAGGAGAGAAAAAAAAAATGACAGGGAGAGCACAGAGAGAAAGGAGGAAGGGAGGAAGAACATAAAGAAATGGAGAGTGGAAAGCGAGAGAGATAAAAAAAATCCGACGGGGATTCCGACCGAGACGCTTCCATCTTCGCCGATTGCACCGCTTATCGTCGTTGGTTTCTCCTCTTCTCGACCGTGTAACTTTCTCGAAGCTCGCGCTTGCTTCATTTTTGCCCAAAATAAGAATTTTAAGCTTAGTCGACTGATTTTCTATTTAAGCATGGGAAACAGAATTTTTTTTATTATGAATGAAGTCGATTTAGGACTCCGCACATAGTTCGGGTTCGAAATCATTAAGCTGCATATTTAGTATTCGAGAAAATGTCTGTGGGACAAGTTGAAATTGCTTTTTGTATAGTCATTGTTTCGGACGAGCTTGATACTTGATCGTTGTTTTCTTTTCGGTTAAAGAACTGCGTCTCTCGTTGAGTTTTCTTGCATTTTATGTCATGATTCTCGGTGTTGATCGTCCCACGCTTGAGGCATTTATCGGATCTCCTTTCCTGGCGGAGTATATGGCTATGGATTCCCCGAGTTTGTTTTCTATTTTCCTTTACTTTATTGCGCGTATGTGTAGTCTGTGCTTGCGCATGGTGTCAAACTTCAGAATCTATTGGTGATGGAAAATGACTCTCGGGAATGGATCTTTCGTTAATCGGAATTGTAACTGGAGGTCCGCGGCCTAGTTGGGACTAACTAGCGGTAAGGTCGATGGCGTTGTTTGATGTTAGCGATGGATACCGACGGCAGGATTTGTTGTTTTATGATGGAAGAGTTCGGTCATGGTGAGCCTCGAGTTTGGTTTTCGGTGAGGTTAGGCGAGGAAGAGAACCAACGAAGAAGAAGGTAAAAAAATTAATTAAATAAAGATTAATATAATATATAAGAAAGAAGACACGTGGGTTACGAGAAATGTGAGATCATGTGCATACGTAAAATGTTTTTTTTTTTTGTGAATGGGGTTTGATATTGTATTGGGATAGCGTGCAGGTTTTTTTTTAGAATTGAACTTATTTGGACTTTGGAAATAAAGTTGGGCCTTTTGGAAATTCACAAGAAATGGAGGAGTTTGGGCGCGGGCTGCTGGTTATTTAGCGTGAATGGAAAGTGGACTGATATAGGCTTATTGGACTTTAGACTTGTTCGAGGGATTTTGTTTACAAATGGGTTTAGTTAGATCTATATGGGCTTTAGGCTTCTTCTTGGCTCATGGCTTTAGAAGGGTCGGGTTTAGAAGCCCAGCCCGGATCAATATTTTCGTATTAAAAATTTTTGTTAGAAATAACTTTTTTTTTTTTAAAAAATATATATAAAAAAAATAATAATAATAATTAAAAAAATTAATTTCCTTTTTCAAAATATAGAAAATGGCCACGATCAATGCGGCCATGGACTATTTCGGGTTTTGTTTTAATTCCTAAATCTTAAAAAAAATGATGACGATTTCGTCCCTTAGGCAAATCGTCCCCAAAAATTCCAAAAAATTTCAAAATATAGAAAATGGCCACGATCAACTGGCCATGGACTATTTCGGGTAATTCAATTCCCGAACCTCCAAAAAAAAATGACGATTCCGCCCATCCGCGAATCGTCCCCAATTGTTCCCAAACTACCATTCACCCTTAATCATTTTCTCTAAACCATTAAGGCTTTATTAGGAAACCTTCAATTCAATTTGATGCGTATTGATGTAATTTATGCTCTTGATGGGATTTATTGATTGTGATTGATAGGACTAGACTTTCGATCTGTTCAAAGCCCTAAATTAAACCTCCCTCACCTGAAATTGTGCCTGCATGAAATCTTAGTTAGGAAAATCACTCGCGTTAGGTATCGAAAGGGCGTTGGTAACGACACCAGCGTAACCAAGTCCCCCGAATTCAAAATCTCTGGTTTCGTGAAGCGATCGACCTCTCCCAATCGTTCGGTGAGGTTCCCGGTCCACCTTCCAAGAAGGACCGGTGGCGACTCCAAATGCATGCACACATTGCACATACCACCACGACCACACCAAGGTCGAACGCGATCGACTCTTATCGTCGAATTCCCTAAAAAAAAAAATCAACTTCCGTTGCGATTTGGTATGGGCCTGGGAGGGCCCGCGCCGAGAAAGGCCCGAAGGCCTCCTCATCAATGAGGCCTAAGACCCGATCGGTAATCCATTAGCCCGGTCCGCAGCTTAGAAAGGAAAGGAATCGGGTCGCGACATCGATAAATTAAAACAAAATCATCCAAGAAATGAAGAAAAATCTCGGCATGATTAAACCCTTCGATCAATTATGAAGCCATCCTTTGAAATCAACTCGTATTCACGAAAACTTGATTCAATTGTCGTCACATGTACTAAATGTGCTACATATACGAAGAATATCCATAAAAGAATGTTGAAACGCCTTGAAATTTTAGAGAATTCCATGTTCTACATCAAAACTCTCGATTTTGATGAATACTTTAGGGATAAGTTCATTTGGCGTGCCATAACTTTTTTTTTTTCATTCACTAAGCGCCACAAATTTGAAAAATCGATCACTTAAGTGCCATCGGTGATTTGCCACGTAGAAAATCCTACGTGGATGTCAAAATTTTTAATTTTTTAATTTTTTCTTAATTTTTTTAATATTTTTTTTAAAATTTTGAAATTTTCAATTCTTTGACTTTTCTTTTTCATTTCCATTTTTTCCCTTAGTCGGTGAGGGTCATCGGCGACCCCTCGCCGGCCACGAAACCCTCACCCGGTGCCATCTTGCTAGCCGTCCGCAGGGCGCGACGTCCCTAGGCGAGCCCAATTGTGGCCTTGCGGGCCGAGAGCGAGGGTTTCGTGGTCGGCGAGGGTGATCGATGACCTTGCCGACCAAAGGGAAAAAAAAATAAAACAAAGAAAAATTAAAAATTAAAAATTAAAAAAAATTAATAAGAGATCAACATGTGATCGAAAAATAAATAGTAAATGAATAAAAAAAATTAAAGTTCATATACTTATTAGAAATTTACGTTAGTTAAGGGATTAAGATTGGAACTATATCACCACCCACCTGGGTGCGCCGCCTGCTGTCGCGCACTCTTCCTCTCGCAAAAGGTCGAGTGTTCGAATCCCGTGAGGCCGTATGTGTGACTTAACGGTAGCGCGTGTGTGGTGGCTAAGACGTGTTGTCCTTGGGGTTTACTCATTGCCGGCCGTGCGGGGTTCCCTGGGTCACAAAAAAAAAAAAAGATTGGAACTATATCTAAATCTTATTTCAGCCCCGTGTGTCGCGTTTATTAAGAAATTCGACCCTTTTGCTTTCCCCAATTATAAAGCAAGTCACTTTAGTAGTTGCCAACCAAAAGAAGACTCGAAGACTGTCAAGTCAACTTTCAACGACTGACGTTGACTCGTCATGCGTAGGCTTCTAGTGCTCTTTTCCCTCGACCACTTTCTGAGCAAATGTTTGTATGAACACGATTCACATTGGATCGAGTCAATCCCAGCTTGCGCAGCGGGTGACGAGTTGTGCTTTCTATTTTCAATCTCATTTGAAAACAAAAGCATTAGACCCAAAAAAAAAAAACATCTATTGATATTTTGAAAATGGTCTTCAAATGAAATAAGAGAAATTGGAAAAAAAAAGATTTGTTATGAACGTTTTTCATAATAATAACACGACATGTCGAAAACAAGAACACGGGCTTTGAAAGCGAAAAGTTCCGCCTCAGAGGTCGCCCTCAAAGACCACAAATTCTATCTTTCCAATCCATTAGTCTCTACTCTCGACCTTCTTCGTTGGGGTCACGTAGTAGTGAAAAGGAATTGACTCGGAACGGAGTTGTTGTTCCGTGCGCAATTACGTTTCTTTCACTTGTTTCCTAGAAACAGGGTGGGAATGCTTGGTTCAGGAGTGCTTATTATTCCCGAAACGGTCATTCCATTCCTCACAACTATTTCAAGTGTGATCTTGATTTTTATCTTACACGTTATGATATGTTAAGACGCTTTAGACATTTCGATATTATCCTTTCCATTCCAAAATCTTCCCGACACCAGAAAAGATACGAAAAAATTACCACAAAAGTCATAAATATATTGCAATTGTGCTAATTCAAAGCAATAAATATATATTTTTGGACAATTCAATCATAAACCTTTCGCAATTTTGCCAATTCAATCCATCCAATGATATAATATTTTAATATTTTTTGTCCTTTTTTTTTTTTTTTTTCCTTTTTTTTTTTTTTTTTCTTCCCTCTTCTTCTTTTTAGCAATTCAATCCATCCAGGTGGGTGACTTCCAGGTCGTACTCCTCGATTCCGTCCTTGGTTCGGATCCTCGAAACGATCGATGTCCTCCTCTTCATCATCGGATGGATCCTCGATTCCATTGCTTATTCGAATTGAATGCCCAATCTCGCTTCCGCAAATTGTCGCTCCAAATCTTGGATCCGCCTTCTCTGCTCCTCAATTTCTACGTCTCGCAAGTCTCTTAGACGCGGTCTTTCATCTGCATCAGAACGACTCCACACCCCAGCCTACCACGAGTCCACCGTCCACAACCACCTCGATTCTGTTTAGCCATAGGTCCAAGGCAACATGTGCTCGATACCAATTGATACCGAATCACAATGGAAATTGGTTAAACGAGAATTAAGAATCGATAACGAGGAACAATCTATTCTCTCAATTGCGAATATTAAATTCGACAAAGTATAAAATCTGTAAAAGTCTCTACTCTTTTAAGAACCCTAAACACCCTTATTAATGGTGCTAACCCTAATTAACTTAGGAAACACAATATTACGAAAATATCACTAAAATCACGAAATTGCCTAAAATCCTAAAATTATGTAATATTACACAATATTACAGGGATCGCCAACTTTGTTTGCATCACTTTGCCATTCCCTCGAGAAGATGACCAAACTTCGAACACTAAGTGCGACTGCAGAAAGTGAAGTCCGAAGCTATTGATTTGGATTATCTATCGTCACCTCCCCTGCTCCTTCGGACTCCAAATATCCAAAGCATGTCTAAAGAAGCTGCCTCATTGGCTTCCTCTGCTGAACAATCTGGCCAAAATGAGTTTGGCACACACCCAGATTGAAATCAAGCCCCCAAGTTGCTCTCCAGAATTTGCCCAATCTCGCGGAGCTTAATCTGATCCGTGCCTTTGATGGTGGGGGGAGGACACATTGGTTTTCGAAGATAGAGGGTTCCCAAAGCTCAAGATGTTATTCCTCGTCGGTCTAGAATATCTGAGATTTGTGTTGATGAGTGGTCCGGCAATGCCTTGCCTCCATAGTCTCTCAATTCGCGGATGCAGGCACTTGGACTGGCAATCATTACCGGTTGTCATCCGCGGCCTCGCCAACCTCAAGCTTCTTGAATTCCACGAGATGCCAGAAGAATTTGCTCTCGCGTTCGTTCTATCCCGTACAGCAGTAGTGGAATGAGGGAGGTTGTTCTGCAAGAGTACTACGAGGAGGTGAGGAAACGGAACCCAGAAGTTTTCTTCCTGTGGTGGAAAGAGGATCACGTCGAGCGACATCGTCAGTGCTGTTTATCTTTGAATTTACTACGCTCGGATCCCCGGGTGCTGTCTTGTTCTTCTTGTGGAGTCGCAAGTTTTCCTTGGCTCCTCCCTCTCCCCTAAACAAAATTCAACCTATATATTTTCGTGCATGATGGTAACGGCTTCACCCAACAATGGCAAGGAGTGATCGCCGGAAATAGAAAGACCGGATAAAGAGCAGCTCCTTGCGAGGTATCTAGAATGTTGAAGAGGGCAGAATCGAACCGAAGTACATAACAAACAGTGAGAGAGCGTCTGCGCAAAAATTTATGGAGACACATTTTGACGTAACATGAAGATTAACATTTTACGCGTATTGAGGTAAGAACATTATCATGAAGGGTGAAATTGTCACATGTACTCGAAAGGATAAAATCTCGAGCGAGTTAATCCTGGGGATGTTACAATAATATGATTTTATGGAACTTGCGGGGGGTTTAGAGATTCGTGATTAATTTGCGTTGAGTGCGATATTCTCTTCATTTATAGAAGAGTAGATAGGTCCATATGGCGAGACCGCAAGGATGAGGTTCCCCCTTTACCAAATTCCCTCTCCCAACGTTGTTCATTACTACTGTGGAGTGATCCGATCGCGGAATTGTACTAGGGTTTGCTTGATTATACTTTTCTTTTTTCAATTTTATATTTCTTCTTGCTCTTTTAATTTGATGTTTTATTTGACGTGGTACAATTAACACTTAAAATAAACAATTTTAAAAAAGTAAACTATCCTGTTTACCGTTCTTATGTTTGTTAAAAAAATGAGATGTTTTGTTTTTTATTTTTATGCAAAACAGACCAAGCTCTAAATGAATCTGCGTTTACATAATAGAAATTGTGATTTTTCTTCTCTAAGCACTTCTATTCTATGGCATTTTTAAATTCCTTACTTATTCCGGATCCCTAAATCAAAACAAATAGGAAAAATTAACCCTATCTTTAACCACCATCGTCGCGACTGCCCCTACGCCTAGCCATCGTGTTCCTAGACTTGGTCGTGGACTTGATTGATCGACGGGCCTTCTTGGGCTCGACTTGAGCCACAAGGGTCCGAAAACTTTTTGAGTGGTCTCGATTAAAAGCATTTAATGAGAAAGCCCGACCCAATAAGAAAATCAACGTGAATTAAGGCTCTGTTTGTTTTGCGAAAAATAACTTAAAAAAAACTCGTTTTGTAGATTTTTCGACTAGTTCACAGAAAATAAGCTACTAAGAAAAATATTTTTTTCAAGAAAAGAATTCCTTCAAAAGTGGCAATAATATTTTCCTCATCTCTTTCTTATTTTCTTTGTTTTTAATTATTATTTTTACTTTCTTTTGATTATTTATTTATTTTTTTAAAATTCATCATTTTTATTGTCATTATTTTTTATTTTTAATTCAAAGGCTTGCCTCGCCTGGCCGGTGGCCGATCGCCGTGCATTGGGCGGAACCCTGGAGTGCGTTGCCTAGATCTCCAAGGCGGACTACTTCCTTTCCACCTTGAGCCTTTCCACCTCCTTCTACGAGCTCGAATCACCTTTCATGGACGCCCTCCGAACTCAACTCTCCACGCCCGCCTAATGCATCAGCCCCACCTTCCGCTTCTTCGGCGGTGACAGGGCTGGCAACGTGGCTCATCTCCGGTGGCTCGACTCTCATCCTGTGGGGTTGTCCTGTACGTCTCTCTCGGGAGCTTCTTATCTGTCTCCAAGGCTCAGATGGAGGAATTGGTGGCCAGATTGCGGGACAGCGAGGTGCGGTTCCTGTGGGTGGCGCGTGGGGAGACGTCGCTGATTGGGAGCGCATGCGCGGCGGACAAGGGCCTGGTGGTGCCCTGGTGCGGGCAGCTGAAGGTGTTGTGCCACCCTTCGATGGGCGGTTTCGGGACCCACACTGCAGGTGGAATTCCATGCTGGAAGCCATCTACGCTGGGGTCCCCATAGTGATGTCTCCCACATTCAGGACCAAGTTTCCAACAGCAAGTAGATCGTGGAGGACTGGAAGATCGGGTTGAGGCTTAAGAAGGAAGGCGATGAGGGCGGCAACGGTGGTGGTGGTGAGAATTTGATCACCCGGCAAGAAATTGCACGGCTGGTGACAAAGCCGATGGATGTAGAGAGTGGCGAGGTTTCGCCAGATCTGGTGAGGCGAGGCTTCGCTAAGCCTGTGGCTAGACTCGAGCTTGTCTGTGGCCGACGACTAGAAGAAAACGGGAAAATAAAAAATAAAAAATAATTTACAATTCGATTTTTTAATAAGAAAATATAAAATAAAAATAAAATTTTATTAAAATGAATGCACAAAAGATGATTTTCCATACCAAACGGCGGAAAATAATTATTAGTGCATTTTGAGATTTTAGACAAATCGTCGAAAAATATGATCATTTTCCTAAAAAATGACTTGCTAGAAAATATTTTCCAAAAATGTCACATTTTTCTCAAAACAAACAGAGCCTACAACTTCTATTCATCTCTCTCTTAAACAACTTCTAAAAAAATTTAAACATTAAAATATGTTTCTCTTTCCATAAATGCTTATATAGTTCCTTTGTGTTGTGTATTTTTTAATTTATTTGAGTAAACACAATGAGTATGCACATTTGCTAATAGAATAGATTTGTCACATTCTTCTTAAATCGATTATTAGTCGATTTTAGGGCCATAGATTGTTTTGTTAACCAAATTTAGTCGGTTTCAGTGCACTTTAAATTACTCCTCTTGAAAGCACATACGAGTTCATATAGATATCCCTTTAAACCTAATAAGATTACGTTTAATCACTTAAGAGTAGGGATGATAAGCTCTAGGGTATATCGATCCCCCCTCCTCTCCCAAAACTTGAAACCTCCCTAATCAGAGTCATTTTATATTTTCGAAAGCAGAAACCGACAATGTTGACCCTAGAACCGAACCAACCAGTTCTATGATCAACTTGGGAATTGGCCGGGTGTCTACTTTGTTGATAACAATCCATTAGTTGAATATTTAAGGATAACACTTTTAACGTAAGCATGCTTGGAGTCTTCTGCATAGTTTTATGGGAGTTTGAATTTAGATGTCTAGTGTTCAATAATTTCTTCTCAAAACTAGTCTAGGAGAGAGAGAGAGTGAGAACCCTTGGAGAAAGGAAAAAAAATAAAGAAAAGAACAAGACGACCGTTCTTACCAAAACATATGCTGTGAAAGGGGAAAATACTAGCGCTGGAGGACTGTTCCTATTGAATTAATTGCAAATGCAGTGAAAGGGGAAGACTGTTCTAACCTTTCCCCTCACTCGCAAGAAATGAGAATAAAAGAAAAAGATACACGGGGCCTATTTCTTTTGGTTCAGTCCACTCGATCTCATTTCCCACAAGAAATCGATTAACGAACCGGTTATTACTGATTCCAAATTGGTAGAACCAGGGACCAGACCGATTTCTATGAGAACCATCGAGATTAGGCCGATTCGGTCCGAATTTTGGGTTGACTTATGACCGATGCCCACTCCAACTTAAAAATGCCAGTTTTGGAGAGGATTGTTCATATATCGAACATTTTCCCAAGGATGTTAGTACCAAGTAACTTTATAACACTAGTCGTGATGATTAATGATTAACAACATGCATAAAGTAATTTCTAAGGTTCGCCAACCCGACGACATTTAACGCCCCGAACTATCAAAACACCAAAGCGGCAATGGTGCGTGAGGCGAGCGCGAGTCCAACCTCTCACGCCCTCCTCATTTCCTGGCGCCAGCCCATCTAACAGGGCCCGAGTCCGACCTGCCCCACCCAAATCGCCGACGAAACCCCACGAGGTGCGCAAGTTGCCACCCTACGCACCCCATGCGCACGTTACCACTGCACGCCCCCTCGCAGCAGCAACCTAGAGGAGTTTAATCTAAACGCGGCACAACAGCAAATGTGGCTGGGCGTGGTCCTATTTTAGCACCTCCGAGTCCGAGAAGAGAGGAGATTTTGCTGGGTCTGTGTCTGTTTCCAGCATGGGGTCGGAAGATGACGCCAAAAGAGGCTGCTTTTGGGACGATAATGACCAGCGAACGCGCTTGCTCGCCCCTGATCAGATTCCCCCGTCGCCTTCGATGCAACATTGTAGCGACAAGCCGACCGATAAGCTGCTCACGTTACCGACGGTCCTGACGCTTGGCCGGGTCGCCGCCGTGCCCCTACTCATTAGCAGTATGTCCGCGATTCCTGAGATTCTGTGTTTAGATTGCAAAGTCGGCTTTTTGATCTGTCATTTTGGAGCTTTTCTAATGTGCTTATGTGGGTTTCAATCCTTTTCGGCGTCTGCGATGTGTTTGATGAGACGTTCTGGAAAGTTTTGTTGAATCTCGTATGCGTTAGAAAGATTCTTGGTTTAAGGTTGATCCGTTATCGTTTTAGCTCTCTCTCTCTCTCTCCCCGGGCTGTTGTGGAATGTTGGAGATCAATCTGGGTTGATGTCGCTTTCTGTTCACGAATTGCAAAAAACAATAGGCTTGCTTCAGGCATGGCATTCATCTTAACCGCGTGTTCTGTGTATCTCACCAGTCTCGCCTTAGAATTTGTTATAGCGGCCAAAATCCACTTCGTTTTGGTATGCACAGAGCAGTTTATGGCATTTCAATGACGTTCTAAGATCGGTCTTAAGCTTCTTTGTACCAAGTAGTGCATTGCAGTGGCATGCTATTGGAGATGGCATTTGAAATATAAGGTTCACTTTAACATACGTGCTTGCACGTTCCTATATTGCCATTTGTGTTTTTTTCTTTGTTTATCTGCATCACTGTTGAGATGTTAGGACATCTATGCCTATGGAGCTATGCCAGGCATTCACAATCGAGTATGTCTTTTGCACTGTGGTTTTATGGTGCTTGTTTGCTTTCTAATGCTACTGTTAGTGCAAAGAGTCATATCCACATTGTAAGCTTGATGGGAGACAAATTTGTCTAAAGTGTTTTCTGCAAAATTTACCATGACTCTGCCATTCGGTATCTCAGTTTTGTTGAGACTGACTTAACACGCGATATACCAGCCTTCTATGTCGATAGTTGGTGGGGGACAACTGCTACGACGAGCATCTTTATTGCTGCTGCAATCACAGACTGGCTTGATGGGTATCTTGCTAGGAAGGTATACAGTTTTCTGTCTGCTTTAAATTTGAAGGAGACTTTTTGTGTTTTATAACGAAAGAACTGAAACTGTTCAATGTCTTCCAGATGAGATTAGGCTCTGTATTTGGTGCATTTTTAGATCCTGTAGCTGACAAGGTATGTGCTATCCACCTTATCAAAAGTGCAACGTATTTACAACAACTAGCTTATATGCTGATGTCTTAACTTGGAGATCGAAAAGGCTAACTGATTGCAATACTTAATGCAGCTTATGGTAGCTGCCACATTAGTCTTGCTATGTACCAGGCCTTTGGAGGTTAACGTGTTTGAGCAAGTACCATGGCTAATGACCGTCCCTTCAATAGCTATAATTGGTAGAGAGGTATATTTCATCACTCATTTCTTAAGCACACTTATTCATCAACGTCCTTATCTTTCTCGATATTGTAGATTGTCCTTGATATGTAATATGTCCATGGTCCGTCCTTTGATATACCTCCCTAAGAAAATCATCCTATTGACGTTTACCAAATTGATAAGCCATATAGGTTTTTCTCTATTAGTTGAATGTGCTAAACTTGCACATGGGAGTTTCGGGTTTTGGCCAATTTAAAAGGGGAAATTAGAAATGAAGAACAGTGTAAGTTTTACTTTGTCTAATTGTTGTGCATTATAGGAACGTCACCCCTTTCAATGATGTCGGAACTTCTATGCTTGAGTGATGTGCTCTCTTTTCCTCTGATGATTTGTTGACCAAGTGTTTTATTGGGAAGATCCTCAAACTATAGAACGCAGGCCCAGTGTTTTCCTTTATCTCTAATCTATTCTGTACTGTAAAGACTTCCACTCATACTCGAGTGTCTCCGTTAGTTTAAATACTGTGCTAGCCCTATTATTGGGTTAGCATGGCTGCTAATTGTTGTTGTGGCAACTGCTATATGAAATGGTCATGACTAACTGCTAAATGCATACTGCTTCATACGCTTCCAGAAAAGACAAAAAATGCAATAAATGGACTACATACATTACTGAATGGTACAGATGAAGGCAATTTCTGTCAGCCTAGTGTGGTGGAACAGATGCGAATAGATTGTGGTTGGTGGGTGGCCAAATCACTAATTGCACTCTTAGCCTTTGTGCCTGTCATTTTCTTGCTATTTTTGTACTTCCTCTGTCAATGTATGCGTATTAGTGCTGCATTCATCTTTTCAAAGAAGTTAATTCCACATCATCGTTAGGAAAGTACCATGTCAACTGTCTCATTAGACAGTGGCTCCGCTAATTGTATATGAAGTTCAACTTTGAATTGAGGCTTTTAAAATGCCGAGTAGAATTGATAAAACCCTGAAGTACAAGATTATTAGTCAACTAGGCTTTACAGAAAAGGAGATCGCATATAATCGTTATTGCTCTTACTTTGAGATGCCTCTTGAGTTAACTGCCAAAGCTTCAAAATGAGAAATAGGAAGAAAGGAAGGGGCAAACTTCTAGAATATTTGTTTTTTAGTACTATCTCAAATGCGTACTTTACAGGACTAGCTCCTTACCATTCAGTTACCTTGAACTGTAGAAGGGAAAGTGACATCATTTCATGGAACTTTCAGCGCATGGTTGTTATGGAATTTTCCATTCAATCCTTTGTCTTGTTTTCCAGAAGCGTCAGTTAACTGCTTCAAAGACATGATGATACATAGCAGTTTTTCATATTATTCTGTGGAGTTTGGTCTTGTATTTTTTCTTAGAAGTATTCATGCAACTTACTAGAGCTATTAGTAGATGATTGATTAGGACATCATTGTATGGAACAATTCACTAGTTAATGAGAGAAATTCCTTTTTTTCTTCATCTTGTCAAGTTTCAGGTTATGAACGATTTATCTTGGCCATCTGGCACAGTCGCTGTTGAGATGAGAAATCAAGTTCTTCTGTCCGTCATTTTTTAGTTTAGATATCAATGAGTGCATTTTTCTGAGTGTATTTTTTGTCCCCATGTTCATGTGCTTTAATAGGAGCTCCCTTGAATGCATCTTTTCCTTTGTTTTGCTATCTGGTGTGATCGTTCATACTCCATTCTAGCTCAAAATTCTTTTGATTCGTTGTAACTCCTTGCACAAATCGTTACAGATAACCATGTCTGCAGTTAGAGAATGGGCTGCTTCTCAGAATAGCAAGCTTTTAGAGGTCAGACGTTATCTTTGGTAGTCAATTACCTGCCTTCGAACTGTTTAACAGGTTGGCAGAATTGCTAGTCTTTTTTCCTTTGCCCCACTCATTAGGATGTAACTTTTTCAGGCTGTCGCTGTAAATAATTTAGGGAAGTGGAAAACTGCTATGCAGATGACAGCACTAACCATTTTATTGGCTACTAGAGACAGCAGGTTTGTAACAACTTGGCTTCCTGCAAGAATGTCGTATAGATTTCTTTCTCTGAATCAGGAGGAATGCGAAAGATCATAATTAGTCATCCCTTGAAGATCTAATGCCCCGACTAATCGATGTTTTTCCTATGCAGTCTTGGAGGATCTGATACTTTAGTAGCTTCTGGAGTTGTTTTGCTTTATATCTCGGCAGGGCTCGCCATATGGTCTTTGATTGTGTATATGGGGAAGATATGGAAAGTATTATTCAGATAAGTCTATTTGCCCTTTATAGTTGTGGTTTTCGGGCGTAAGATAATCTCTACTCGCAACTTGTTCAAGCGACATCAACGCAGCATACTTGTCTTGGATATAGAGCCATACCTGAGTACCGTGCTCAAGGCAACAGATACTTCTTGTCGATAGTCCCTTGTTTCTGGAGTTACTGGAGGTGAAGTTTTTGACCTCTAGCAGTTCTTTTTTTTTTTGTCCGGACATGATATTTAACTTAGTGATAGACAACTTCTAAGACACATTTGGGATGGAGAATGATATGCAGTTTGTCAAGTATCAGGCATCCCTTCTGTAATTGATGAACTTACAATTTGAGAATCCTTTTATTTGATTCTTGATATTTGGATCCAATGTGGCCTCCTACAATATTGTTCATTTATGCAGAAACCATTTGTCGTAGGTTATTTTCTTTTCTTCTTTGGTCATACAGATGTGTATATTTCAATAGAATCCAAAGTCAAGATCTAGATTGTAAATTTAAGCTCCTCACCAGAGGAAAAAAAATTATAGCTATGTCGTACCTAAAATCCTCCTCAATCTGTTCACGGCATAAGCAAAGTCCTCACGACATTTGATCGATCTTAGAACGAATAAGAAGATGAGCCGAATGACAACTGATGATTGAGTTCAGTTGACTTAAAAATTCAAGATGGGGTAAAAATTAGAAGAGCCTGATAAGCTTTATTGCATTAGCTATTACTGGCCTTTTATCACTGGAGTACCTCAAATTCTCAACACAGAAACAAGAAAAACTGCGGGAATGCTGCTCTTAGTCTTAATAGACTTAGCTTCTCTGCGAAACCAGGCATCCATATTCACTCTTTTAACTCTTAGGGAGGTGATAATAGACCACTTGGGCCCTCATGATCAGCCAGACGGATCAGAGCTGGGCCTGTACAACGAAGATGAACAAAAAGGATTAGCTTCTTGCTTGCAGATACGCACAGCAGTAGTATCAATGAGCCGAATAGAAGTCTGCAGGGCATACCGAGAATCGTTTCTTGTAGCTTTCGACAAGCTCCTTGGGGTCTTGGCGGGTTTGAGTGTAAGCCTCGTTTTTGTTCATCTCCTACAAGGATAAGTAAGACACGTGAACTGGGCTATCTTGAAGAATTCGAATTGTTCCTCCATCAGATGAATGACATCGATCTTTCGTATACAAATACTTTTTTCTCTAAACCGAAAAGTAAATACTGATCGATCTTTCCATAAGAGGAATTCATACCTCAGATAATCTTAACTCAACGTTTAATGTTGTACAGGACAATTCAGTTTGCTGATGAATCAAAGATTTCCAGAGTTAAAATAACAAAGCTTCCTTTTCTAAAATAATCAATCTGCTCAGTGAAAGCGGAAAAAAGAAAGAATGTGAATTGTACCAATGCAATTGCACATCATGATCTGCAAGTGCAAGCTAATACGAATGCATGTGAAGTACACATGAAAGAAAGAGAGAATCAAAGGACAGAGATCAAACAAATTTTCACTGGTGATGATGTGCAGGATCATTGTGTGTCAGAGAGACATTCTGTTTAGTACCTCAATCCAGGTTGCCAGTTTTGGCCTGCCTACTGTAATATCAATGCCTTTCACTTCTTGTAGATATGGCCTAAATCTTTCAATAAATGGAGCATAAGCAATATCAACCTGCAGAGGTTCACAGAACACCTTAGAGAGGCAAACTCAATTTTTCTCCAATTGTCTCAGCTGGAGTTCTCCAATATGACATGCATTTCGGAAAAAATGGAGAAGGCTAATGTTTAGCAAACATAAGTCAAGTCAAAAGAAAACAAATGTCTACTTACCAGGCTGAACTGCCCTAGGAAGAAAGGTCCGTCCTCAAATTTGGAAAGGGCATTCTCGATGAAATCAAATGCACCAGCTGTGGCGGTCGCCAATCACCACTACTATCATTCACTATTTCATATTGACAGATAAATGACAAATGGAATTGAGACTTACCAGCTTGGTCGTCCCCTTCTCCTTTGAACGAGGAGACCACGGATTTGCTGAACGTGTCGGTGTATGAGAAGAGCTCTTCTGCAAACTCTTTCTTTGCAGGATTCTGTATCCAGGAGGATAAGAATTCATTATAGTCAATACCAGGACATACCATAAAAGTGTCAATGTTCCTCTGAAACTTACCTCGGGCCAAAGTGAAGGCCCACCAAAGTTAGCTTCTACATATTTAATTAGATCCAGACTCTCTCCTATTACTTTATTGTTGTGTTCCAAGGCCGGCACCTGAATTGACACACCACAATACACCAAAAGAAAGGGAAGAAATTGTCATGATCCTTTAGGCTTGTAATTTCAAGCGGAAAGCACTTCCAGCAGAGCTTCTATCAGACCAAGGTATGGTATATAGTACAACGAATGTCCACAACATACTCCGCAACATGATCATCAACAACACCATAAGTTGCAAAAATCTCTAGTTTATGTGTCATGGCCTTTTGAGAAACGGTAGTACCTTGTTCAAGGATATTTTTTTTATCCTAAATGCTTCATAAATGTTCTTCAGAATGTATTATATGCACTCTACATTCCCAAAACATTTCACAAGGTTCCCTTGGAATTTCACCTTGTTAGCTGGGTAGACTTTCTCCTTGTACCAAGTAGGCCTGTTCTGCAGATCAATAGGGACCAGCTGGATCTGATCCTGCAATCCCTGCTTGACCCGACACGGCAAGTTAATAACAGCCAATTCTACACCAATGAGAGAAGAACTACACACGTCTTTCTATTCGTTAAGCTATACAAATGTCGAGAGAGAGAGAGAGAGAGAGAGAGAGAGAGAGAGAGTGAAAAACCTTGCAGTTCCGGGTAATCCACACACGCTGTGCGAAAGGGCATGTGTAAGAGATGTATAATCTGTGATAAGATGGGGAGAGAAGTTCTTTTAGAACTATGCAATTTATAATTAACTGGGTATAATAATGCTGTCCTAAGCAAACCTTGTCGTTCCATCAAAGATTGGAGGTGGGTCTGAAGTCGAGGTACGAGCAGGAGGAAGAACCTCTTTCACTCTTTGCTCACAGAGAGACAGAACAAAAAGTCAGTAACCAGAGCTAAGGCAGAATAAAAACCAAGGCACAAATCACTAAGTAAGATCTGACAAAACACTTGGTGATAGAAACAGTGGGTTTCATTTGCTTGGCAAGATAAGGGGAAAAAAGTTAGTTGGCTCGGCTAAATCTTAACATACCAAACAGTCTAAAGTTTCAACCTTTCCCAGTTCTTGACAGAGAAAATGCTCTTCATTCAGCTGATATAAGTCTAGAGAAAACACCCAAGCGTCCCAAACTTGCAAATTTATGGAGCATTAAGAGTTAATCGCACTCTTTTTGAAGCAAAAGGTAGAGGAGGAACAGCCCAGAGAGACGGAATGTAAAAGAAGAAACGATCCGTAGCGCCAAACTAAGCGGAGTGAGATTTTCTGTCAATTTCTCTGCAACCAAACGGAGAACAACAAGCAAACAAACAAACGCTTACCCAGATGCCATCGTCGCAGAAACACTGGAGCAAGAGCAACGTGGGCTAGGAACGGGCTCGGGAGTTCGCGGTCGGAGCAAGCAAACGATGGCCGAGTTGGGGGGTCTTATCAATCTGCTGGTACAGCAGGCCGAGGAGGGAGAAATGTCTGGCGGCGACGTCAGCCGTGACGAAGAAGAAAAACAAGCGTGACCAATCAAAGCTTTCAAAGTGGCCATCGTCGTTTCGTTTCTGTGCTTTTGCACTTCTTGCGACCACTAAACATCCTTTGACAACAAGCTCTCGTGGGGCATGGCTACTTTCTCTTTCCTAGTGGATGGTACATTGCCACATGGAATTTTGGAAAAGCTTTTGTGTTCTCTACTCATGGACAACTCGCATGAAAACAAGGAAAGCTTGGCCGGGTAAGCCTATTATCAACGAAGACTACACAGCTTTGGATGAATGTAGACTTAAAAAGGGGCAAATCCCATAAAACAAGTCGATATCACCATCTACTGCACTTCACGAACTTAGACACGCACACTTGTCACGAATAGGGAAGCATTCACTGTTCTACTGCGGATGATCGTCCCTCTTTTGTTTTGTTGTTCTCTGTTTGCACATAATTCTTTGAAGATTATATATTTTGGATCATGTCTTCTTTCCATGTGTGTGAAACGTCCTCCAATCAATTATCTTTGCGCAGGCATGGCCGGTGCATTTGAGGGAGCTTTTCCCTACCATCTTTGCATAAATGGCATTCGACTCTGGACTAGAGAGTTCTCATAAAAGGCAAATGCTATTTTAAAGTAGTGTTTGTTAAACACTATATGCTTTTAGACTAGGTTTTCTGTAAAATGATTCTCAAACTAATGAAAGAAATTAGAGAAAATGGAGACGTTCGAAGAAACCCAACTGAAAGCTGTTGTAGCTGATGATGATCAAACTATGCGCGACCTCGTACCCCAGGCATAGCCTTCCTTAGGTCAGGCCTGCTTGGTCGATGGTTGCTGCTGGCAAATATCAGATGACGCCGACTACAACACGTGATCCAGATCTGCCAAACAAAAGTCAGGGCAAGGGTAGAATTGAAAATTAGATGATTTTATAACTGCCAAGTTGGAAGAAAAGAAATCATTAACTCTAAAAGCAACAACCTAAAAATACTGAATGACAATGTTGGGTGGATTGATAACGGGTGAAGAGACTGTGTAAATGCTATTTTTGACTCGAAGGGCTTTGAGAATGCTGAACCAAACACCTCAATCTCGAGAAGGGCTTTGGAGGCCAAAGCCTTACCGATGTACCTTACTGCGTTTAGTACAACTTTGGAGGGACGTAAAGCCATTTTCCCAATTATTTTTTGACGACGGTGTCTTTGTTGAAAGCAAATAGCTTGGTTGATGCATGTTTGGTGTTAAAGCAACTTTGAAGTTAAAAGAAGCAAAAAGGGAGGCAGCAACTCAGCAACCAAAGACAAAGAGGGCAAGGATACTTCCCTTGCTTCGGCGGGCCGTCGGCCTCGCTAGCGTTGATCGGCAAACCCTCGTTGTAGCAGAGCTTAGGCGAGGCAGGCAGAGCTCGGTGAGGCTTGACCATCGAGAGAACATGCAAGAACATCTACAAAGCCCGACCATCGCTACGGAGCTTAGTGAAGCTCGAGGCAAGGCTTGCCGCTAGGGTCGCACAGCCTTAGACAAGGACTTGTCGTAGGATCCCATTGACTGTGTGTCCAATAGGAATTGAACCTACGAATTCGCCAATTGGGAGTCAACGTCTAGTTCATATGACCTTAAACTTCCCCGATCTAGAATTTCAATGAGCAGGCTTCCCAAATCTAGCCCTTCGATTACTAGACTCGGACTGTCGAGGTTGCACAACCCTAGGTGAGGTGACGCCGAGGTCGCGTGACCTCAAAGCAAGCTAAATTTGGGCTTTGGCATCTCATGCGAGCCAAGTGACCGGTAAACGAGGTCAAGCGACCCTAGTTGATGCGGTGCCGGTGTCGTACGGTCCCGACCAACCCCTCACCATCGTTTGCCTAGCTCCTCCACCTCGATGAAGTCCACATGTGCAGAGAGAAGATGAACAGTTGCGAGGGCAAAACCGGTATATCAAATTATTAGTGGGGTAATATGGTAAGAAAAAAAAATTCATTTATCGCGAAACCTACCTTTCGAAAATGCTAAAAGCCTAAGACAGGGCTTTCGGTTTTGCCAATGCTGGTATTTCCCCAAAGCGGCCCAACAAATAATTTCCAAACACCTTAAATTTTTTTCCCAAGGGATTTTAAAGAACCAAAGTCCCTTGAAAAGATTGAACCAAATGCACATATATTTGAATTGTCTTGTTTGGGTTTGTAACCAATGGAAACATAAGAACGGTCAAATAATACGTCATCAGGTGATTGTACAAGGAAGGTGGTAGGTTATAGAAAACACAAGAATGAAAAAGAAGGAGAAAAACATAAAAAAATAAAAAAGAAAAAAGAAAAGTAAAGGGGTTGGATCAGGAATCCAATTTTGGATTCGGTATGGATAAAAGATCTTCCTATGTTATACTATTCAATTCTCGACGAATAGTCGAAGCCATACCCAATCGAAAAAGGATGTTATCCAAACGCCTTTCAAGTAATTATAGTAAAATCGGACTTGTTGACCCTTTTGTTTTTCCAGCGATACGAACGTATTTAAGTAATTATTGTTCCGTAAGACCATAATGAAAACTCAATTTTTGTTTTCTTCTAAACTAATACGATATATTGAAGATAATTCTTGAATAAGAGCGCATAGTGCATTAAGGAGTTTTATTTTTTTTTTTGGTTCCTCTATGGACCAAACCTTTGTTGGTGAATCTCAAAGTGTTTGAAAATTAAAATATCATATCACTGATGAATTTGTGGAGTCTGATAAAAAAATCAATATTAAATGCAAAGCTTTTATATGACATACTCATAAATATTAAGCGCAAATTTTTACATAACACATTTTTAATTCTCTAGACTCCTGTTATATATTAAGGCAATATTTTTTTATATTTGTAACACTAAAGTTTGTAAGGCGAATATTGATACTAATCATGAAAGATTACCTAATACAACACCTTGATTTTTTCCCTTTCTAATTTAGAAGGGTTTTTCCCGTAAAAATTCTCTTGTTGTCTTTTCTATTCTTTCTCTTCAAAGATTCGTGTTCATAACAATCGCATCCTCGTTCAACGGCTCAACCCGTAAGGATAGATTCCCATGATAGGTTTCGCTGCCTTTAGTGAGGTGTTCGTTACACAGGAGGGCTCTAGGGAGGACGCTGATGATCAGTGCTCGAGACCCACAAGAGAAGAGAAGGAAGAGAACAGGCGCCCATGGCGTATCGCGGTTATTCCAAAGCTGCACAGTAGAGCTTAATGCTGTGCACCTTAAGATACTTATTGGGGAGTCGACTGAAATGCTGACCAGTGGAGAAATCTTGGAGGCACGCCTGCTGTGTTACGGTAGAGAAAATCTTGGTGCTAGGCCTGTGTAATCTTGGTGGTAGGTCTGTGCAATCTGACATTGGTTTTATTCCTCCTGAAGAATGAAGAACTCCTTTGCCATGAAGTCCAAATCTGACAGCATTGCGCTCCTACAAAAGCACTTTGGATCCTCATTCTAATTACACTTCTTTTGCTTAGTTGTTCCCACAAGATTCGATGACAGAAAATTACAAGCAAAAGCATCTTATTCTTGTCGATGCACAGCAACTCCAGCAGAACACAACTTCACTTCAATATTACACCACTGGCGAAAGAGGAAATATGTACAGAACTGGTCGATCAGCATGGCTATGGACGTTCTATTTAAAATGCCATAACCTGTACCACATGTACGGAATTGCACATACCATAGTGTATGTCATTCTACTGTTGCGTCATTCTTATATACATATACGTAGCACGACCACCGCCTCCGACCAGCTCGATCCTCAAACCCCTACGCCTACAGATTTAAGACTCTCGACATGAGGAGCCCTTCGAACTCCACCGGATACGTCCTTATTGGAGTCCGGCGATGAGTTGGGGCTGACAGTGGAATCGCCGGCATCAAACTCCTGAAGGTGCGCGATCTTCCTGAACAGGGACCTGGTCATGAACCTCTCTGCCTCCTCCACCACCTCCTCTGGCTCCAACACCTCCGGCAGCGTCTCCTCCTCGACTTCCTCACCCGCACCGTCGGGGAGTCCTTCAGTTCCCGCATCGCCGTGTAGAGCCCCAACGAGGTGGAGAACCCGATCATCCCCAGGGCCACGCAGACTGGCACGAAGTCCCCCTTCTTCATCCGCTTCTTCACTTGGTGAAGCTCGCTCCTGTCGATTGGCAGCGCGCGAGCTTGCATTTTCGGCGTTGTCGAAGTGGTGAAGCCGGCAGTTGGATTCAAGCGGCTGGAGAGCGATTGCAACAAGTTCTGGGCAAACAAAAGGATAACAGTGAGCAGAGTCAAATCAGTACAAAGCCTACCCTGGATCGAAATTAGCCATGATGAGAGCGATTCCTGAACACAAAGCGTACCTTGGATCGAGAAGCCATGATGAAACCGAGAACTGTTTCGTAGTCGCAGGGCGATCAAGAACCAAGAATCATAGTTTTATCTAAGCGAAGAGAGGAATCTGGAGCCAGTAAAGCTAAAGAATCTAGAAGACGCTTGAACGAAGCGATGCTTTATCCAACCACGAATTTTCTTGATCTTTCTTGCTTTGTTGAAAAAAATAAAAGAATGTCCAGTGAGCTCCCGACATCTTTTCATGGAAAATCTTGCAGTGAAAATGACTGCTTTCTAGGCTTATCTGAAGATGACTGCACTGAGCCAGAGGTGCCATTCCAGGTGGTGGGCTCCAAGTACTGTGACGTTGCTCCACATCTTCTTCCTCGTGCACGATCAAGATCACAAGTTCCTCAATAAACGCCGTCACAATCACATAGAGAAATTAGTCAAACAACCTACCGCGTGTGCTAAAACATGTCAGGACCGTTTTAACCTAATGAGATTTATGAGAAATTCTATATGAGGTCCATAGTTTTGCCATGATTTATGAGACTTAGAGAAGTCAAATGCTGATAAAGAACGCTACTACTTCATTTTCTCTCTCGTGTTACTAGATTATTAGGTTAATTATTCGACTAACCTAATTTAGACCCTCCCAAAGTCCTATTAAATCGCAACTTTGTTTCAAATTATTAATATTCAAATGATTTTCAATTCGGAGCCGCCACTAATTATTTGCTTGGTTGGTTGATTAGGAACCTAAATAAAACATGGGAAGAATACTTTATTTCTACGAATTAGAGATTAATAGGTTCGAAAACTTGATTAGGTTAATTTTTTAATTAATGCCCTTTTGGTACCACAAATTTCATGAAAAATGTTGAGTTTGGCAACTTAAATTGGTTTAACTTGAGGTTCAAATGGAGCAATTATTTTGGATTTTCTCTTGTTTAATGTATGGAATGTATGATTGCAATTATGTTATGAATGACATGAAAATTATACTCAATGACATAAAGATGCACATTGCGAATATGTGAATAAGGACATGCAAAATATATAAAATTATCCTATAGGCAAAATTTAACTAATTAATTAAAATGTGCAAAATGACATGATATTAATGCAACTATAATGTAACATGCAAAACAATATGTTCTAATTACGTGCATGACACGACAATTATTATATTCTTATTAAATGATATAGCAAGTGGCATAACATGCAAATTATGACTACACATGCAAACCAACTCATAAATGCAAGACACATATGAATAGCATGGCATAATGACGGGGAAATATGACATGGCAAATAAAATGGCATGCAAATAAAATGACGTGCGATTGATGACATAGCAAAAATGATGACATGATTAGATGCATGCAACAAAATATGTGACATGTCAAAGTATGCATTCTAACCTATATGATATGCAACATGAATGAATTTTTTTTTTTGTACTTTCGATATGTTTTTGGAATTTAAAGTGATATAAGAAGGTGATGCAATTGATTCAAATATTTATTATTAAATTTCACATAATCCATGATATAAGGTTCCTTTCTAAAAAATTTAATTGGATAAGGTTTATAAGAAATCGTATCTTACTAAATTTTTTAGGAATTTTGAATTTATGGAAACAAATCAATATATATGGACCACATATTTCAGAATTTTCAAACCCGGGAAAGTAATCAACAAGATATGCCATCCAATATATTCTTTGATTTTGAAAATATTCCTAACCCAAATTGGCAATGAAGTGGTCAAATTTATACATCCCGAGGTATCAAAATGATATACTCTAGTCCATATTATGTGCAAGCTGACGGTCAAGCCGAAGCCTCCAACAAAACTATAGTGAATCTCATTAAGAGACACTTGGACGAAAATCCCCGAGAGTGGGATACTGCATTGTCAACGATGTTGTGGGCATAACGTACAAGATATGCCATCCAATATATTCTTTGATTTTGAAAATATTCCTAACCCAAATTGGCAATGAAGTGGTCAAATTTGTACCGTCTTGAGGTATCAAAATGATATACTCTAGTCCATATTATATGTACAAGCTGACGATCAAGCTGAAGTCTCCAACAAAATTATAGTGAATCTCATTAAGAGACACTTGGACAAAAATCCCCGAGAGTGGGATACTGCATTGTCAACGGTGTTGTGGGCATACCGTACATCTAAAAAGCCCCTTCACGTTGATGAATGGACAAGAGGCTGTAACATTGCTAGAAATAACCATTCAATCGCTTCAGGTGCAATTGCAAAGTGATATTCTACCGGAGGAGTATAATGAGTTGATGGACAAGAATCTAGACGAGCTTGATGATATACGAGCAACGGTTTAGATCATGTCATTGCGCAAAAGAAGATAGTTGCTAAGGCATACAATAAGCATGTGGTAAAGCCTTGCGATGTTGGTAATTTAGGATGGAAAACTATATTATAAATAAACACTAAGAACGAAAAAGTAACCGACGTTTTTAGTGGGAACGTGTACCGATAGATGGACATTGAAGGAAGTGAATTTCCTCGGTCTATCAATAGAAATAGAAAATACCTTAAACCGTTTTATCCTACTATGTGAGAAATGAGAGAACGACAGGAGTAAACACAAACATACAAAAGTCCTTGTCTTTCATCTATTCATTCAACGGGCCGTACAACAAATTTACTGGGGCGGGAAGTTGTAGCCAAATTGTGCCCTAATGGCTCGCACAAAAGAATTCAACTGGTTCTCTAGGACAATGATGCTCTGCTTGCACCGAACACTTTGGGAATCAAGATCTGCAGATGTGAGACAGAGACGATCACAATCCTCCTTCAGATTGGTCGCATTGGTCTCATGGTGCTTCGCAACAAACTCTAGATTCTCGATCAAGGATTTCCCGAGGGCAATATCCACCGTTGGGTCTTCTAGCCTCTCCTTCAACCAGTCACATTGAAATGACATCATGGTGTTGCTTGGCTTGTGGTCGAAGTAGGCTTCGGTCCGGGCCAAGCGTTGCACAAGTTTTTTCCTCTCCCGAACCAGCAACGAGAGTTGTTCTTGGCAGAATCGATGGACTTCTTGTGGTTGTCGGCCATAAAGCTGGTTGACTCTAGGCGCTCGACTCGATCTTGGTAACGGGCTTTTGCGATGCTAGCCAAAGTGATCGTTTGGTGACCATGTGGCTAGGCCTTCAAGAAATTGATGAAGAGGGTTGGGAATATCCGGTACTCTCTCTCCAGTTCTGTGCCCTCGATAGGAGCAATATCCATATCCTTCCAGAGTAAGAAGATCTTGGCCTCTGTTTCAGGATAGTGGGCAATGTAAGCATAACCTCGGCTAAGGAGGTGGTAGAGTTTCTCCCACTCAGCCAAGGCTTCCGTCGAGAAAATATGGATGAAGGAAGGAGGAGAAGCCATTGATCTTAGGCTGAGAGATAAAGATGGAGAGAGACTAATGACTAAGGAGTTGAAACTAAGGTTGCGGAAGTGTTGATCGCTTTGCACCAAGTTTCGAATTTTATAGCAAGTTAGAGATAAGGGAAACGTCATAATGATGATCCCTGAAAAGTTGAGTTGATTGATACGATGCGACTTGGATAAAACCGCCGACTTTTTTGAATTAGCGAGAAAAAACCCCATCATGGCAGGACACGCCGGAAAGATCCAAGCAGCGTGGGCCGAATCGTTTCAAATTCCGTGCTATGTGGCATGTATTTCGCCTGGAGACAGGTAGGCGTAGATATGGCCATTTGGGCCCGTGGGCCCGGAACGGCCCGTTGACCGGACCCACGGGCCCAAACCGGAACCGGAACCGACCCACGGGCCCAAACCGGCGGTTCCGGATCGGTTCCAACCCGGTCCTATAAATATATATCCTTTCTCTTTCATTTTTCTCACAAATTCTCTCAACAATTCTCTCAAATTCTCAATTATCCGAATCCCGCCTCAATTTTCTCAAAAATGGCAAGTGGAAGCGAAATCTTGAAAAGGGTAAGATGACGATGGGAGATTCCGAATATCCTATTCCTGGATGTGATTCTCGTGAGTATGCATATTGGGAAGACGATGACGACAATATCAACGTTGTTCCATTTCGAACGTCGAGCACGTCCCAACACAAGAAAGTCTTCATCCGACTACTGGGTGCCGAAGAAACGTCGACGGCAAATGAGCCGCAACGGAAAGGCCGAGAGAGTACATCCGACTTGTGGCAGCATTTCGACAAGGTATATGACGAAAGTGAAGGTAAGTATAATATAAATTGTAAATATTGTTCCCAAACATATAAATTTAGCAAAGGAGACGGCTATGGAATATTCCGTCGGCATCCGACGAAAAAACATCCAATGCAAGCGGGGATCGACACTAGACAACAACAAATTTCGGGTATGCCAATCCTAATACTCATCCTTTATTCCGTTACACCGATGCACTTTATAAACGAACATTAGCCGAATATGTTGCCCTTGATCATGCTCCATCTACTTTTGGTGAAAATTTTAATATGAAATATTTGATAAATCCTGCGTTGGTTCCGCAAGCACCAACTATTCCCTGTAAGTACTCTTAAACGAGAACTTTTGCATCTTTATAAAAAACAAAAAAAAACTTTAGCAAATTTTTTGCGGAATTCAATAGACGTGTGCATTTAGGTAGTGATATTTGGAGTGATCCTTGGCAAATTCATTCTTATATGGGTGTTACGTGTCATTGGATAGGTGATGACTTGGACCATTCAAAAAAGACTTCTTGCATTTCGAGTTTTTTGATGAAAATCATTCGGCTCATAATATTTATAGAATAATTAAACAAGTTTTAGAAGAATATTATTTGATAAATAAAGTTTTTTCAATTGGTTTTGATAATGCAGCCGCAAATACCGCTTCCATTCGTGAATTAGAAAATATTTGCAAACCTTCTTTTGTGGGACAATTTTTTCACATTAGATGTGCTTGCCATGTTTTAAATTTATGTGTACAAGATGATTTACGAACTCTCGAGTCTTCTCTCGCCCAATAAAGGGCGCAATTAAATATTTATGGAGTCGTGCCCATTTTATGAAAGCATGGGGAAAATTTTGTAAACAACATGGGAGAAGGGCAAAAAGATTTTCAAAAGATATTCCGACTCGTTGGAATTCTACGTATGAGTTGCTTCGTCAAACTTTTGATTACAAAGATTTATTATGTACGTTTATGTCGCAAAATATTCCCGAAATTACTTTACTTCCGCAATATTGGGACGTTTGCAAAAAAAAAATTTAGATTTTTTGAAAATTTTTAATGATGCTACTAATGTTTTATCTGGTATTTATTATCATACTACGCATTTATTTTTAATAGAATGCGTTAATATTGGTAGTGTTTTTAATGTATATGAAAAAGATAATGAATTAGCTCAAACTATTTGTAATGCGAGAAAAATGGTTGCATTATTATTTCAAAATTCCTCTTGTCTATTTAGTTGGTATTGTTTTTGATCCACGTATTAAATTAGATGGTTTACTAGATTATTTGGATGTGTATTATTATGATTGTTTACATTTGGAAGATATAATAGATGTTTCAATTGTACAAAGAGAGGTTAGAGAATCTATAGTAGCATTACATGGAGAATTTTGTAATAGATATGGTTTAAATGATGGTGGATCTTTACCATCTACCGCATCGAGAAATGAAACCGGTAGTTCACTTGGTAGAGGTTATGATATGCTCAAGAGTAGACAAAAAAAATAAAAAGGGCCAACAGGTAGTATTTATGAAATAGAAAAATATTTCACCACTCAATTTGAATTTCGTGATACGAGAACATAGCATGATTTTCAAATCCTGGAGTGGTGGCAGAGTCACTCAATCGACTACCCAGTGCTCGCCCTCATCGCTCGCGATATTAGCAACCACATTTTCAACGATTGCGGTTGAATAAGCATTTAGCATTGGAGGATTAGTTTTGGACTCTCGCCGTTCAAGATTAAGTCCGAGTCCGTGGGAAGCTCAAGCTTGTGTTGACGATTGGACGAAAGCGATTTCGACACCAAGAATTGGATCGAAAACACGAATTCTTTAGCGAGGATTGTGGAGATACCACCGGCACGGGTACCACAACGGGTAACGACGATTGGCGATGAGGTAAGTTGGGGTTATCAAAGGTAAAAGAACTACATGGGCTTTGATTCTTTTATCCCCAAGAAGATATGTAGGCGCTTAATGATAATTCATTAAGTTCAAGCCCATTCCTCCTTTCTCTTTTTTTCCCCAAATTTTATTACAATGTACAATTTGATTATAATTTATAATTTATAATATTTATTTTATTATTTATTAGTTTAAAAATTAAATTTAAAAAACGGAACCGGAACCAACCCGGAACCGCCCGGAACCGGCGGTTCCACAAAACTGTGGAACCGGAACCGCCGGTTCCTGAACCGGAACGGCGGTTCGGTGAACCGGCCATATCTAGGTAGGCGCACAGTATTGAATAGGATGCCACTAGGCCATAGCGACTCTTCGTATTACAAGGAGCGAAAGGTCACCACTAAGCACACACGTAGCCGAACTCACGCGTGAATAAGATGTTGGTACTAGCCGTTTCGCCCACTTTGAGGCGACGCCATGTGATTGATTTATACTAAGAACTACCGAGAGTCGCTTGAAAGGTTTGAAGTATAGTTTATTTGTTCGGTGATAAGAGTTGAATGAAATGGAATAAACATAAACTTAGTCCATTAATTACAGAAAATTGAATTGCTGCTTCAAGACTAGAGCAAAGGTCTTCAGCCTAGACTCTAGACACGAGTTTACGTCAAAGTAAAGAGATTGCCGCGCAACTTCCCTACGGGAAACGGGCAAAGACTCCCTGCAGTCCCGGATAAGGTCTTGTACAATATTTTGCTTCTGGCGAATTAACTCAATGTCTGGATTAACCGTGGCTTCGGCAAGTTCAATTTGTCTTTGAACTTCAGGGGTGAGGACTGACAAATTGACATCCTTGAGATGGGCAGCGTGTCTTTCTTGGTCATCACGTAGGTGATTGAATCTTGATCCCAAGACTATAATTGCATCCCTTTTTGCTGCTATACTGACTTGGTTGTTCCTGAACCATTCGAGATTGTGAGCAAAGGAAAGGAAAAAGTCCCCAAAACGCGAGCTAGAAAGCAAGACAAGGGGTAGTGTCGGTGTTAGCAGGTTCATAGTTTCAAGTAGAAATTTGAACTAACCGAAAACATTTGATTGGGATACTATGTAAGAAAGCCCTAGAGACAACATGCTCATCAGTTTCCTTCAATTGTCTAAATCGGTAGGAACCGCGGGTGAAGTCTGCTCATCGTCGGGATTGGAGGAAGGTCTGGATTGGTCGGTTGAGGTTAAACGCCCCAATTGTATCAAGCTTAATCGGAGAGAGGGCCTTGACCTGCGGCTGGATGTCGGTTGTGTTTGGGTCGACGAGTTGCTTGCTGTATGGAACAAGTGCAAGTGAATATAGCGAGCTTTGAGCCTTAAAGAATAAGACAAAATGGATAACACATACCTTGGCCAGATATCAGGTTATAGGTAAAGTTTCCTTGGAATCCCGGTATGTCAGAAAAGGAGGAGCGGGCTGCCACCCGTTGCATTATCATGTCCGCATGTTTAGGGAGTAATGCCATGCCATAAGAGCCCCGCCATTAGGCGAAGGCCAGAGTGTTGCCAGGATGGACAGCATGGCCAAAGTGCACGCATCGGTTGGCAAAGAACTCTTCGATCTCTCGCTAGTAGCGAAAAGCTTCACGAGTATAATGGTATCGAACTGCCGGGAAAGGAAAGGCAAGAGAGAAAATGCAAGGCATTAGTGTGCCCTGCATTAATTAAACTGCTTTGTGCAATATTAGGGGTGTTACTCTTCAAATCCAGGTTGAAAGTGCTCCTAGTTTGGGAAATCGAGGCAAAGGTCAGCTGTACCGAGAATGCAGTCCCAGAAATTGTCGTCGGTTGAGATATCGTGATGATCAGGGTGAAAATGATTTGAAAATATTAGACAA